>JALJVW010000910.1:5000000-6250000 GCA_024865655.1 Emberiza elegans | reverse complement strand
GCAAGTGACTGGCTGTGCAGCCTCAGTATGAATGCAGTCATTGGGCATTTGGTCACTCCCTTCAGAGGGACTGGGATTTCTCTTTCCTCATAAACAGAAACAGTACTAATCATTATTTTCTAAGGAAACATCTGAAGGCGATCTGAGGGTGCAAAGGGTTAAAAAATACCCTGGGTTTTGAGGAGGAAGAGAAACTCCTCTGCTGCTATTTAAAATGAAACTTTAACTGAACGTTAACTGAACTTGAAAGTCATTAACAAGGCCAACAAACTGTGACAATTTGGATTAAGTGGGCTTTAATAAAGCACAAGATTTTCAGTATCTTTTTAGAACAGACACAGTGGAGTCATTCATCATGGAGACCAAATCTGAACTGGTGCATGTAGGGAAATAGGAGGCCTGTTCAACTCAAACCAGCAAGAGCAAGAGGAGAGCAGCTGAGCACTGGCAAAAAGACTCAGATTGTGGAGGGGATTCTCTACATTATCTGTAGAGGTATCATGAATTATTACACCAGTGAATTACAAAGGGTCCTTACCTACTAGCTAAACAGTTACAAGTGTCTAATGTAGAACATAATTTCCTTTACTGTGCATATTGATTTTTCCTACCGCAAGGACCTTAAAAGCAAAGATCTGTTGAAAGCTACTGAAAACCAGTCTTGGTTTCTGTACATGATTAATTTTTTCCTCTCCAACTGCTTGAAATGAATAGCTGTAGTGAGAAACTAGAGTGTCTCACTCTAATGAGAAAATCAGGATGGTACATGAACAGTTTGTTTAGAAAAAGTTGATCCCATCTCTGGATGGATATTAGAATAATAATCACAATGTCTGTGATTTGAAAAAATACAGTTCTTCTCTGTATGCTTTACCTGAGGCCACAAAGCAGTGTGTTTTGTAGAGCTTGTTACTGCATAAGCCCTACTTATCAGAGCCACTGGTCAGCAGATTGTAACCCTCTGATCTCTGGGCCACATTTCTTTGGAGTTTACTTAATTTGTTTATTTATAAATAGCCCCAGGCCAGTTCTGGCCCCTATTTCCTCCTTCAAAGCCACTGCCTTCTCCTGCCTTGGATACCAGTCCCCAGAGGAGAACAGACTGGAAGGGCATAAAGCTCAAGGAAAGAAGACAACTTTGAGAGCTACACTCCTCAGAGGATCAGTTCTGCATCACAGGACAGGTTGATTTACACTGCATTGTCAGCAGTCCGCTTACCTTGGCAATATCATACATGACAGAGATTTTAAATTCCCAGTCCATGAACGTGCCATCTGGGTAGGATATTTTATCATTTAAAACATCCTGTCAAGAGAATAAAAGTTTTTCAGGGAAAAAGCAGAAGATGAGATATGGGTATACAAATTGCATGCCTTTCAACCAGCAACTTTGTTTTTTATAAAGAGTACATGCACTAAAACAGAACCTGACTCAAAAAATAGGGAGTATTAAATATATCTTAAGTTTACACAGAGCTAGAAAAGTGAGGACTACAGAAAAGAAAGGTTTCTGCAATTAAAAAAAAAGGTTGTGAATTTGGTTTTCAAAACAACTTTATAATAACACAAAATAGCTGAGGAACAAATGGTCAAGTTGCACAAGAGGACGGGAGAGGATTTTCCATGTTTTGTGCTCACAGTCCATTTCCTAGCAATTTACTCCTAGCCTTACAAGTTCAAAGTAAACTGTTGCTTTATCTTTGCCTGCTAGTCATTTACAGTTCTTTCAGCCACGATGACATCCATTGATAAAAGTAAACTTCCATGAGTATGCCATGAGTTTACCAGAAAATAACTTAGAGAACAATTAGTTTGCTGCCTTGCTGTGAGTTTGTTCCAGAGACCACTGCTACTGATGACAGTCTTTGTATGATCACAGAAGCAGAGACAATATATACCCTCTGAAGAGTTGATGATTATCACTTCATGATTAGCACTGAAATAATACTGGTAGTAATAAACCATAAGTCTTTCCATACTTTTGCCAGCATCAATTTACCATTTTTTTTATAAACAAAAAATCAAGGGTTATTTTCCCTTGTAATGCAGAACTTGCCATTTTTCTCCATTACTAATATTGAATATATTCTTTTTTCTGTCCTTGTATACTCCGGGGTACACAAGCACATCAGCAGAGTCAACAGCTACAGACTGGAAAACGAAGAACATTACGTCCTACATGCTTCCAATAGGGAACACAATACAAATACTGGCTGTTATTGTGGCCTGGGCCTGTACTTCTCCTTGGCTCCCCCTCACCTCATTCTCTTGTTGCTGAGAACCATCAATGTGACACAGCAGAAACCGGGGAGGGATGGATGGAGAGGGCCAAGCAAGGGAGAGGAAACTTAGAATCAGAAACCTGCCACCTCTTGCTCAATTCATAGTTGCTGCATGAGGGTCAAAGACACAGAGATGGGGATTTCTTTTCTTGCTTTGAAATTTGATAATTTGGGGGTAGAAGGAGACCCTTAAAATTCTTTACCCGCAGAGAACCTCTTTCGCAGTATTCAATCACCCCAAAGATCATGGTGTCTATCTTCACAGTGCCATAGAACTTGGTCAGGTTGTAATAATCAATCTGTAGGAGCTGGAGCAGAGACATTTAATCTGTTTTTAAAAGCAATCATTTTTAGTACAGAAACATAGGACATGGATATTTGTGTGACATGGCCTCAGGCCCTAATAAGATGTATGAGTTTCCCTTAAAGCAGAGTGTGCTAAGGCACTGAGTTAAGTACTTGAAGACATTTGTCATTCCAGAATCTTCTGGATTAGGGAGATAAGAGTGACTGCTGTTGGATACTGCAAGGTAATTCCAGAGCCCATTGTAGTATCTATTATTGCCTCTCTATCAAACCTCCCAGCTGACCAGAATAGCCATTATGAGTGACAGAATGATGTGAATCAGTCAGTAAATAAACAAGTAATAAAAATTTAATGATGCTGCATGATATTATGGAGTTTGTCCATTTAAATAGACAACTGTGATTTACTTTGAGGTATTTTTAGAGTTTATTGAATTCAGAATATAGCAGTGTTGTGTAATAGGAAAACCATTCAAAAAAAGATGTGGTACTGCAGCCAAATTAATCTCCCATCCTGAAAGAGTCTGTATGTAGAAGTCAGCAGAGAGTAATTTATATTTAAAGAGCTGCACTTGGCATTCAATAGTAAGATTTAACTACAACATTCCACTACTGATGAATTAGTATGATATGAGGCAAAAGAGTGCAGTGCCTTTTAGCACCAGCTATAAAAACTGATTAAGTAAGGCCATATGACAGCACATGAATTACTTCATTCATCCTCAGCTTGACTGGCACACAATTCAGACTCTGAAGTGGTGATGAGATCACATAACAAAGATAAAGTTCATCAAGCAATATCCTTTGAGGAACGCATTACCTGTCCACCTCACAAACATGCACAAGCATATGGCTGTTGGAGTTGACAGTGGAAAGCAATGATTTCACTCATAGACTCCATCCCACCCTCCTGTGTCCAGTTCCTAAGTGCAACAGTTACCTTGTTCAGTTCTATTTTTTGCTTTTCTGAGAAATTTCCATCACTGTTTTTAAGATCCTTTAGGATCACCACCTGAAGGAAAAATAGCAGTGAGGGGAAAAATCATTTGTTTAGTACAACAGCAATCAGTCTTTCTCTTCCAAGAAACGTCCATACAAAGACATACTTCAGAAACACCTCCCTACTGCTTCGCTGGTGGAGTTTCAGTTAATCAGCTAATAAGTACTGGAGCTATATTTTCTTCAAAGGATTTAGATCTATCAGTTGTGCAGATTTTAACTCAACAAGAATATACCTCAATCAGGCAGATAGCTCTACTGAATGCAAAAGAATTGCCATGTAAATGGCCTGTCCTCCATTAACCTATTCACCTCTTTAGTACCAAAATGTATCAGATTTCTGGTCCCTGTGTTTATGCTGCTGTACTTCTGGGCTAGGGGTTCACGGAGTCTAATATTTAGCCTTCTGTCAGTAAACAAAATACATAGCAGAAGATCGGGAACAAATGGCTTACTCCTTCCATAAGAACTAACCATTCTGCAAGGTCAGGGGAGGTGGAATGACCTCCTCCCAAAACGTGCCCTCCCAAAGGTGAGGAAGGGATCATGGACACTGCAGTCAGGTTACCTTCTTGTCATACTTGCCCTGGCGAAGTCTCTGGATGGTGTCACGTCTCTTATCTTCATCAATCTGAGAACAAAGAAGAATAATTAACTTGCAATTATCACCTACTACTCACTTGACAGGTCCAGAGGGATTAGTAATGTCTGTGTGTGCCACACAGAGAAACATAAGCCTCTCTCTCTAGGGAGGGTCACTACATGCCGCAGAAATTGTGGGACATCCATGCCACTCCCAGGCCCTCCACCTGCTGTTTTCATGCTCTTTGGCATTATAGAGGCATAACAATGCACAGGAAATCATTTGTAACAGAGACTGGAAGTCAATACCCAGCCCATTCCCCCATCATAAAATGAGCTTTACCAATAGGAACAGGTATATTCTATTAGGGAGCAATAGATGGGGAATGATCTCTATTTCTTCAATACATCAAGTGTGGGTTAAAAAAAAAAAAAAACAGGTCCTTGTCCTACCAGAGCCATAGGGTGCTGTAGTCAGAACATGTCAAAACCCCAGCACTGATTGTCCTTAGGAGACAGAATCCAAGATCCAGCTTTGGACACTGTGCTTCTCTTACCTTTAAACTAACACAACTTGTCTCACTGGTCTCTAGAGGCAGGATTTCCTCAGGTGGTATATGGGACCATTTCTTCCACCGGCGCTCATTATCTCTCCTGTACTTCCTGAAGAACAAGAGAAGCCTTCTGGGACATCCTCCCAGGGAACCGAAACCCACAACAGGAGATTAGGACAGTGAAGCATCTAGTGTCAGGATGACACAAGGATGGTGTGACACATTGATGAGACTTGAGCAGAAGCCCTGTGGCTCTCATCCAGTTTTCCAGTTTGAGGAAACTCCTTAATTCTCCTAGCTTTGGGAAAGCCTAAATGCTCATTCATTCTGTAGCAGAACAGAACAGATTTAGCAGAACAACTGCTAGGCAATTGCCAGAGTCTTGGGGGTGGTCAGAAGGATTTAAAGCATAAAGGACCATCTGGATTTTATACAGTTTTCTCCTCCATGATATTAAATGTACTTGGAAGAGAGGTCCCACAACCAAAGTAAGCCAAAGGAAGTCCTCACATCCACAGTGGTTAGTAAGCTGCTGTGAATACAATGCCAGGACAGGAGGTGCTGAGTGATCAAGTGCCTTTTTGTGGGTGTCCCTTGTATTCTGCACTTTTTGTAAAAATGAGGGAAGAGTCCTTGGAAATGGGAGAAAGAAACTGCTGTCTCCCCTGCAGAAATTCAGAGCAAGCAGTCTTAGAGAAAAGCTACAAGACAGCTAGTGCTCATCAAATTGTCTCCTTACTTGTCCTTCCTCGACTAAAAAACTGCACAGGATTGACTGGAGAGTTTGCAGGAGAATCCTAACACACTGGTAACTGCTGGCAAATGCTCCGAATTGCAGAACCCATACTAGTGACTAATAACACAAATATTCCCTTGTTCACTACATTATTTTAGCATATATTTGCTTAAGAAAATGAAGACCAACAATTGCAGTAAGAATTGTTTTTCTCCGTTCTACCTTGTAAGGTGTGTCTGTGTGTCATTGGGATGCACTAGAGTTCAAATTGGTATCAGCTGGTTATTGAGAACATACCAAACCTACTAGGTCTAATATTTAGTTGCATGTTTTTCAGGACTTAGGCTTTTTACTTTGCAGTCAGAACTTGACAGGTAGCTGTGGAATAGTTCAAGTGTGCTAGAAACTTAGGAGATAAAGAACAAATAATGAGGCATTTTGTTGATTTTCATAGGAATTTCTCTTCTTTGCTTGTTAGGGGACAATCTTCAGTAGCAATTATATTTGAGAAGTTTACTAGTGTTTTGACACTAAAAGTGCAAGTTTTATTCGAAAAAAGTCTCAGAAATCTCTTCTATATTTGATGCTCGGGAGTATCACAATGATATGTATACAATAATAATCTAATCATCTAAACAGAATATTTAGATTTTATTCATCTGTAAATATGGAGAATATAGAATATTTTACAAGTCCCTGCTTTTGTTTATTAATTTTCATAGGCATTGCAAACTTGACTGTCTGTTTGTATGTCAGTGCTTAGATGTGACAATGATTAGCTCCTATGTATCTTGAGTACAACCGGATGTATAAGAGTTGTGTATCTTTATCTTTGATTTTTCCCTTGTTTTAGCTAGCAATGCAGATTGGTCTACTCAAAATAAGAGAGCCTGAGTTGCATCTGTTTCTAATAAACTTTTCTTAAGATCTGATTTTCTTGTTTTTTCTGAAGTTCTCTGATATATAACAAAAATACAGACTGAAAAGGGAGGCACATGTAAGAAAAATTTTTTAAAGATTAAAGAAAATCCTATACTTTGGAACTGTGGTGGGATTTCTTCCATCAAAAGGAGGCATCAATGATTTCTATTTCTGCATTTTCCATAATGATAAAGCTGGACTTGAAATGCTGCATGAAATTCCAAGCTGTTAGAAAATTTTTATGCAGGATTTTGGACTGAGTTGAAGGAATGGATCTATGCAATGAAAACACCAAAACCTCACGGTGTTTTGACTCCTACAGTGTCTCAAGAGAAACACCACCTTCTAGACTGAACTTCTATGTCACCAATACATTAAAGAAATATAAGCGAATCCCAAGAAAGCCAAAGATGGGTAGTAAAGTGGAAAAATTCTGAAGATTGGTGTGAGACTTGTATTTCTGTGTATGTATAGGAATCGGAGCTTTTTAGCAGATGCAAGAACACTGAGCCTTGCTGCATCTTCTCCCTTGATTATTAACCTGTCATAACAACACCATGGATGCAAGCACTACTTGGCACATACCAGAGTTCACACTAGGAACAACCACATAGGTCTGTAAGGTAAGCTAATGAATGGCTCTTCAAGGAGGGATCAAAGGCATTGTCATAGTGGGAGAACTGTTCAAGGACAAACAAACAGAAAGCCAAAGGGGTTGGTACCTTAGAATCAGCAAAGAGATGATCAGAACTAGAATCACAATTCCTGTGAGCGTAAAGACAGCAATAGTCAAGATGTGTGGGCCTGCAGAAAAGAAAAAATGAAAGATAAACAACTTCATGGAGGATGCTGAAAAACAACGTTGTATTTAAGAAATTACTCTCACACACACGTGGAAATCACAGTAGCTGAGCAAGGATACTTTTTTGGTCACATCCAAATTGAGAGGCTTTGGTAAAGTCCAGCACTGCCTTGGGATGACACTTGCCTCTTTCAATGTGGGATGAAGCATGACCCAGAGCAGTCTTACATCCCCACCTGAGGCATGGGCAATCAGTGGGGACACACAGGCAATGATGCTACTGTGTGGACTGTACTCTTCAGTAGGAAATTAATATCCTATAGAGGGAAATTAATCTGGTGGCAGCACAAAGCCAGTGAAGTGTCCTTGGAAGCTGCCAGGAGCCAAATAGTTTGAAAATCATGTTGTTTAGGCATCTGAGGACTTAGACCCCAAACCTACAGAGCGCACAAGGGTTCTTATCCTGAGCAGATACACAGGATGAACAAGGCTGGGAATTGACTAAGGTTTTAATGTTGATTGTCTTACTGTGGAAGAGCAAACTGAAGCCTCTCTTGTGTCTGTTCTTGGAGCTTGGGGGTACTGGGAAGGAAAGTTGGCAGCCACCAACCTCATTTGAAGAATAACAGGCCATTATCACAGAGCTTCAGCTGGTGGTCACATGTCTAGAGTGAACCTACTTTACTGAGCAAGTGTCTCAGGCCAAAAAGGCAGAGGAGAATCCAGTTTTGCAGATTGCCATGATGATTAAGGACAGTAAAAGAGCTGAATTATTCAGCCTTACTGAGGCTAACATATTTCTGTCGGTGCCCAGGAACAGAAATGAAGGGACACAGAAAAAAAATCAAAATTAGTAAATAAATAAAAACCAAACATACACACACTAGCTGCCTTCAGAATAAAGCAGCAATTGAGGAAGGATTTTCAGCATACCAATTTTTGCACCTGTATCTGACATTGGATTCAGTTAATGAACTCCTCTGGATTTTGGAGCCAGATTTCTATTTTGATTTTTCTTGTTCTGGGTATCACATCTCCCCACCTTCTTTCAGTATGTTCATCAGGGCCTCTTTCAGTATGTCTAAGGGCCTCACAGAATTTAGTGTTAGTCTGATGATCTCTGATGAAACTATCTGTACTATCATTCTCCTCCACAAGTTAAGTCACCACTATAAAATGAGAGATAAATGAGAATGGGCAAAAACATTTTGCATGAAAATTGTCTGAAACTTCAGGTTTGTGAATTGTGGCATGTAGCTTCAACAAACAGATTACAATTTCTCATGAAAGTGCTGTGGGACCGTAATTTCCCTTTCCTGAGGTTCTGCTGCCACCTTCTGGCTCTTAGTTTTACAAGGGGCAGAGGGAGACATATTAACTGGTCCTCTGGAACCAGAAACGTTTGTTTATTGATGAATGATCTTATCTGTGTTTAGAAAGAGGGTTAAAACTTTCTGAATAAGGAGAAAATATGGATGAGCCCCCGTTTTTTTTCACGAAATACTAGGAGGAAGGTAAGCAGCAGAACTGGGTCAGTTGTTCTCAGTTATGGCTTAGGAAGAAGCAGGGCTCTCTGGTTGTCTGTGCTATTCACCTACCCGGAGGAAAAAAGATATTCCAGGATGGAAAGTTTTGACTGGCTTTAGCAAGAGACAGTGATTACTTAAACTTTGACCATTCTCCTTTTTTTGGGGGGGGGGATATATTTATTTAGAATCACAATGAAGAAGGTTTATTTTTTTGAAACGTGAAACAAAATAATCAAGGGCCTTTGGGTGGCAGTTTCACTTTAAGTTTAGTATGGCTTGGCCACAGTGTCAGGCTTCAGTTAAGCACTAGATGTTAAGCTACTGACATTTGTAGACATTGGCTTTCTGCAATTCTCTTTCCCTTTTTTGCAGCAGCTTCAAACAAGGACATACTGAAGAGAATATTTGAAGGATATTTCAGATCCACTGACAACACAGCATGTTAGGGGGCCCAAGGGATGGATGAGAATGGGACTGGGGCAACATCAAGAAAACAGGAGCCAGAAAGCACAAAGCTCATGGAGCTGGTACAGGGAGACGTGGCTGATGTGTGCAGTGCTGCTGTCTCTGCACAGACAGCACTCATAGTCAAACCAAGGGAGACCAGAGATTCGACCAGAGATGAAAAATGAAAGCTCCACTGAAATCCCTCTGCTCTTCCCAGAACTAACTTGAGTCTTATCAAAGCTGCTGCCTCCCTCCTCTGGGTAACTCTCATGGGTCCTTGTCAATAAACCATTACTCCTGCCTCTTTTGTGAGGGATAAAGCCCAATTTTAGGGCATCTGATTTACTTTACTGAGGAATAAAAATGTTTAAATTTTACCACCTTACTGTGAATGGACTCTTAGTTAGCAGAAGATGTTTATCTCTCCAGTTATGCTTTGCCTATTCCGTAATGGAGGCAAGCAATGCAGCAAATTAATGGGACTACTTTAGCAGAGACTTTTAACAGCAGCATCTCTGGATTCTCACTGATGGAAAGACTCAGGTGAACACCAACCCACTGTGCATTAACCCTTGCAATTACTGCCACTGCAATAATTTTTATTCTGCATATCATACCCCGAAGCATATGCCCTTCCATTGCCAATCACCCTGTGGCAGCAGTCTTAAAGGGGGAAGCAATCTCAGTCTGATCAAACTTCCAAGGCTCTACTCTGCTATGCTGAATAACAAGGGACTTCATCCATTCTATCCAGGAGTCACCAAAAACTCAAAAGGAAAGAAGCTGGTGATTTCTGAGATTTTAGATTTAAAGTTTGGGTGCAAATTGAGCCATAACCTAGTTTTCCATAGTCTTTCTTCAAAGAGTCAACTCTTCTCAGAGCCCCCTGAATCTGCATAGTGCTGCATCCTCTCCCCAGCTCCCTACAACATGGAAAAAGCGGCAAGAAGAAGCCACCATGATCCATCAGACACAGAAATGCATTGTCAGATAACTCATCATAACCTTAATTCTGCTGCCTTTCCTGGACAGTCTTACAAGCAGTTCACACCACTACCATATTCTAGTGAAGATTATTCATTTGGGGGTGACTTCTTCTGAAATGCCCCATGGTATTCCCCATAATCACTGGTACAGTATTGAGTTTTCAAGAGACTTAGTATCAGCACCAAAACAGAAATAAAGGTTTTGAACTGGACTGGAGGCAGAGAACATGGTGGGGATGAGGCAGGTGAAGGAAAGATGCTGTTCTGCTCCTTGCATCACTGCCTGGGAGCAGTGTGAAGGTAGCATGCTGGATCACACAGCAGGTGAATCTCAGGACTGTGTGACTTGTCTTCAAAGAGGGAGGTGGTAGGTTTAATGGGTGTCTCACCAGTGCCTGGAGTATCACTGGGCAGCTTATGGTTCTTCCAAATAAAATCCGGACTGTTAGTTGCTGCGCATGTGCCGTTGCTTTGAGTGTTGAAATACAGGAGAGGTTTGAACTACGGATGGGAGGAGGGAAGAAATGCAGTCAGCAGCTGTGTTCTCCCTCTTCTGTCCCTTGCTTCAGACTACCCTTAATAAATGTATTGCCCAAACTCAAATTAATTTTCCTGCTATAGTGGTGCATTTCTCAGTGTAGCCATATGCTTGGCTGCCATATTCTTTCTCATTCCTCCCCTCTCTCTGAAATTAAATTTACCAATCCTACAAAATACCAGCTGAACTTCACTTACTGAATCACCAGATTACATCAATCCTGTCAGTCTCCAGCACACCTCACATGACCCCTTTCTGGCACGCACAGAATGCCTTGGCACTCCACCACGCCTGCTGCAGTTATTTTCATCGTTCTTATGCAACAGTACAGGGCATTCTGTTTCTCCTTTTCATATATAAGGTCAAAGAGTTGCACCCTGCACATACGTACATAATTTGCAGTCTGTGATGTGTACAGCACGGTCAGATTGGTATCAATATCTCCAAATTCATCTAGAATCACAGGACCCTCTACGCCTGCAGACACAAGGAATTCATTAGAGGGCTTGCATTTTCAGAAACACAAACGTGGGGCAGGAAGGATGGGATAAATAAAAGGATTTCTGATACTTAGGATACTTTTCTTCTTCAGATACGTGCTAGATATGTATCAGCTCAGTATGGTGCTTTTAACTTTTCCTTTCTTTTAATACCACACTACACTTTCTCTACAAAATCCAATAACAAGTGACAGCACTGAAGAGGAAAGTCTCCCTCTAGCTACAACAAAATATATTTGTCAGATTTCTTCAGCATACCAAGAATGTCAGAGTCACCTCCCTTGAAGAGACCATTTTGGAAGTGAGAAGCAAAATAGTTTGTTTCCACCTGCAGTTTGAATCTATCAACAGTAAAGGAAATACAGAATACTTTCATTCCCTTTATTCTTTTGAAAGCTCTAATAATAATCTTTTTACCACATTCTTTTTGCCTTTAGCCTCCTCTCTCTGTATGTCAGCAAATGTGCACATTGAGAAATTGCCTGTGTAGCACATTACAAGGATTTTAAGGTGGAACTTCCCAAATCCCTCAGCACAGCTTGACTTTGCTTCCATGAAGTCAGTTGCCTCAACACGAGCACAAGCTTAGCCAATATCCTCTACTCCTGAAAGTCTCACCTTCATTTTCCCCTTCTTTTATAGGAGGATTTTTTTGATCAGCTGCCGATTGTCCTTTTGCTGTTGTTGATGATGACTTGTTTTATTTCTCCTAAGTTCAGTATCAGCATTATTTTAGTTCAGCAATTACCTTCTCCCTTTTCACCTCAAAAATTAATGCTAACGTTTTCATGGTCTACCTTCTTAATATCAGAATAATCATGGTATGAAATCCCTACTGTACCAGACTCCATCACAATAAAGAATGAAGGTGATTCAACACCTATCACTTTCAGAATATTTTTTTAACTAAACCTATATAGTATGATAACCATTACAGTGTTGTATTTTGGATGAGTAAAAATGTTTGTGCAACTTAACTTTTAAACTTAAACAAAAGAGATAAGTTTACTGACATTCAGAAAGGAATGCTGTCTCCAGAAGGAATTTGTAAACTGTATTTTGCTAGGTATTAGATACCATGGTTAAAGCAAAAATAAGCCTGCAACCTTTCCTATCTTAGGAAAATCTGGGAAACTTCTACACACATATTTGCTGAATGTAGGTAGGGCATATACACAAAACTTTGAGTCATCATTTTGGTACAGGTCTCTGATATGAAGCAACAACTGGGACTATACTCCCAGAGAGATAACTTTTTCACTCCCTTGCGTAAGTTTTACCTCTGTCTTTTCCTAATGATTGAATTCTGTGATTTTAAGCCCATGGCCTACAAATCAAAAGCCCATCAGTGCTAGACAACCTGTGAGAGGAACAAGAAAGTTGACTAAGAAGAGCCAACTCACTGTCAACTGGCCTACACCCACACTGCAGGCACCCAGGTGTACATGGCTTTGTAAAGTGGAATAGGTTGAAACTACTTCATTAAAGCTCAGCCAAGTGACTTCAGAGTCATTTTGAACATCAAATACTGAAAATAATATCCTTGTAAAAATTACATAAAAAGAAAGAAGTCTGTGAATAAAACTCATTGAAAGGCTTGAACTTGTTTAGGGTAGAAGTCACTTGTCCTAGGAGTGTTTAAAATGAGCTTTCTTTCCCCTCATCAATTTAGTGAACCCTGCAAAGGACAGTACTTTTTTTACCTTCAAAAGTGGTATTTCGGAATTCACGTATTAAATTTAAAGGTGACATTGGGCTCTGTGAGATAACAAATTTCTTGACACCATGTCCAAACAGCAACACTGCATTAAAATAGCCAGCAAGAAAGTCATCTTCCACCTAGAACAAAAGAAAATAAAAATGACTGTTTGAGAGTTCCTGTTTTCTGCCACAAGGCTATAAAAACCTTGATTGGCTCCATTTGGCAGAAACTCCAGCATAGAACACCAGAATCTACTGAACTAGTAGATGGCCAATGCCATGTGAGTGTTCTTATTTCGAAAAAGAAAGGCAAACAAAATATATTTTTGATGTAAGAAGATAGGAAGGTGCTGAAAACTTAAAAGAGGCCAATAGGTAAAGATCTGGCATGCTGATCCTGGTGCAAAGGATTAAAGAAATCACACACTGTAGGTTTTGGCAGTTCTGCTTTGCTCAGTGTGTCCCAAAGACCCTGGCTTTGGATATGAGTTTCTGTGCAGATAATTCAGCATGGTGCCAGCAAGTTTGGGCTTCCCAGTGGCCACAGCTCAGGGGCAAGGAGCTGTGCCAGAATTTCCAGCAACCTGCCATAGAGCTGGCACCCAAAAAGCACTGAGCCCGGGCTGGGGGATCTTGAAGCCCTGTAAATCCAGCCAGAACCTTGAGGCTGCCTGCTGGAGAGCTGGAGCTCAAAGCCACAAATCCTGGGAGAAACTCTACATGAAGGACTTGGTTCCTGGGCAGATGGCAGGAGTACCAGTTTCACTAAACAAATACAGCATTTTCCTAGGTTCTGCTTTTCTGGAAATTAAAAAAAACCACCTTATTTCCTATGAAAAAAAAAGTTCCTGTTTTTGAAGCTTATCTGGAAAGCCACTGGAAAGAAACTGCAACAGTTGTCATCTCTTAGACATATCTGCACAAATTAGTCAACAATTATTAGTTCTGAACTTCCCATGCTCACACCTCAATTACATGTATAGATCTTTCATGAGTGATTCCTTGCAGCTATGTCTAAGAGTGTCAGTCACTCAGATGTGAAGTGGAAAAAGCATCTGCCTGTAAGTCTCCCTCATGCCCCGTGAATATGACACTTAGAGAACAAATTAGAAGTTTGAGTTGAACTTCACAAAGCAGGAATATGACATCCTGCAGATTTGCCTTATGATACTATATTTTGACAGCATTACATCAGGACAAAATACCATCCTGCAATAATATAAAGAAATATCAGCTTAGAAACATGACAGGGGATGATTACAGCTGCATTTTTAGTTTTCATTTCCTCATACATGAACAGGAATTAACCAAATGCAATAATCAGATATAAAATAGGGTTCTTACCAGGATGTTCTCCTCCGTCTCTACATAGTCTCTAATTACAGTATTGTAGCTGTAATTAGCTGGTGGCAGAGTCAGGACAAGTACGTTGTGCATGTAATCAGCTGAGATGTTCTTCTTGAAATACACATTACTGCAAAGCAAAGCACAAGAACCCCATGAACACTGAACAACAGGCTCAGTAGTATCCATGATAATCAGTCACTTGTTCCCAACAGCTCTGTTATTTAACAGGTTAAAATAGTAGTTCTAAAAATAAAATTTCATCATGCACACAACTCTTTATATCATTCATTCTCTGATGCTAGCTTTTGTGCCTAAATATATTAAAAGGTAATATCAAGGTGATCTGCCAATCTGACACTCAAAGGTTGTTGTGAACTATGGTTATTATTGTAACTGTTTGTTTTATATCCTCTTTATTTCCTCTTTTTTTTCAAGTGGAGTTTATATTTATTAAAACTCACTTTCTCTTTGTAATCCACAATACTGCAATCATAGTTTCTTCATGTTACTGTGCCTGTCTCTGAGCTCTTCTGAACTCTTTTTGCTTGTTCCTCTAATTTTGATATTTCCTGCTAGAATTGAGCACAGCAGGAATTCCACTAAAAGCATTTAACAGGAGGGAATGAAACAATCACAGAGGTGCAGAGAGCAGATTGATTCATCTGTTTAATTCAGTAAGATAGGAAAGTTGGAGGAAATTGTGTCAACCTGAAAACTCTGCTAAAACAAGCAGAAGATGTAGCTTTCAGGTATCCTTGGTTTCACCACCCTGACAGGCCATCTGAAAGTGCTTCACAAATTGGCCACCACCAGATTCACATGTTAAAGAAGAATTTAGGAATAGATATTAGTGTCAACTGGCAGCATCTGTCATTGCTATGGCTACATTAAGAGAAAGAAAATAATTTTGTGAGCCTTCTCTCATTATTCATGTTTGATCATCCTTTTATTTTGTCGGTCAGTATTGATTGGCCATCTGATTGGATTATTACACCAGAGCCCTGTACCTGCCTTTCCCTGAACCTTCTGACTTTCAGAATGCACTTTTCACCCAAAAGAATTCCAAAATGTTTTTCATCCAGGCTTGGACTGAACCAGCCAGTTGAAAAGGAAACCTCATTAATCTCCACCAGACTGGATAATCCTCCAGCATCCCACCTCTCTTGAGGGAGATTTAAAGACTGTGTTTGAGTCCCGCTTGCCAGACAGCTCAGAGCTGAAGAAAATTTAAATCTATCACTTTTTCAGAGGCACTTCACTCCTGGAGAAGCATGGGACTTTGCCTATTCTCCCTCCTACAGCTTTAGTTTTTATCTAATACATCTGTCTGTATTTTGCTGGGTTTTTTTTAAGAAGAATAGTATGATTTGAGATACTCAGCAAAACAAGGGGTCTGTAGAAAGTTTAAGAAGGGCAGCATATTAAAAAGCCTGAGGCAGCTGGGTATATCAGAAGGATGAATATCACAGCAAAGAATCCCCTAATCACCCTCACCTATTGTAATGCAACATCTATACCTACAACACCAGTGGTAAAGCACTCACATACATTGTTCCCATTATGCATTTGCAAAGAAAAAGAGTTGAGGCCAGTTGCCTCCGAAAAAGCAAATGGGAATTTCTAATGCCTGGATAAAATTGTGGAACGCAAAAGCTCTTAAAGGCACTTCTAAAAAATAGATATGGTGAACCTGAAAGCATGCAGGATAGAGAAGATCCTGTTAAAACCTGAACAGGAGCCACTTAGCAACCAAAGGTTAAATTTCTGAAATCATTAATTCAGAGTTTCTCAGAACTCACCTGTTATGGTCACCTTTAGGCACAAGAGCTGGGAAGTTCCACTGGCCCTAGAAGTTCATGGAATCTTTTTGCTACACCAACAGTGAAGTAACATCAAGGCATGGGCACACACATTTGCCTTGCAACCATCCATCCATCCATCCATCCATCCATCCATCCATCCATCCATCCATCCATCCATCCATCCATCCATCCATCCATCCATCCATCCCACCAGCACTGCCCCAGGCAATTAACCTTCTCCCACACTGTGACTAGCTATGGCAAATGGGACTATACCCAAAAACCACTTGGTTTAGGTATCTACACTTAGTTGTACCAATGTAATCTCTGCTGTGTCACTTAGATTTAGGGCCAGAGATCAGCTCTCAGTCCTCATGTATAGCCAAGGCTTTTGAGGATACCATTGGTAAAGCCAGATTATGTCAGACGTCTTCTACAAAGAGTTTTGTAATTAGCAATGTTAAGAGAAAAATTAAACAATAGAAAACTTAGGTTGTATGCTTAGAAGCTTCTCTGAGAAGTTATGTTTCTGTGGTTATAAAGATGTTGAAAAGATGGTTATAAAGTGCAAGAGTTATAAACTGGGAGAACAGTTACATCACATAAATATTTTTAAAATTGAATAAATGGAGTATAGAAAAATATACTATAAGTCCTATTTACATAATTGTCTGGTTGAGCAGAGTGTATGAAAAACGTACCATATCTCAGATGGACCATATCTTATGGCCATTCTGACTTTGGAGTCTGTGCTTCTTTCATGGCTTCCTGCACTGAGGAGCCCACAGGAAGGCATTAAACCTGCCTGCTCTGTCGCTGCCTTAGAAAAATATTATATGAACCAAAAGGGACTTGTAGAGGATGTGCCATGAATTAAACACTACACACATATTATATAAATGGCAAGACATGAGGAAAGATGGCAATAGAAAACATTTTGTGACAGAGCATTTCTTCAACAAGATATGGTGAACCTGAAAGCATGCAGGATAGAGAAGATCCTGTTAAAACCTGAACAGGAGCCACTTAGCAACCAAAGGTTAAATTTCTGAAATCATTAATTCAGAGTTTCTCAGAACTCACCTGTTATGGTCACCTTTAGGCACAAGAGCTGGGAAGTTCCACTGGCCCTAGAAGTTCATGGAATCTTTTTGCTACACCAACAGTGAAGTAACATCAAGGCATGGGCACACACATTTGCCTTGCAACCATCCATCCATCCATCCATCCATCCATCCATCCATCCATCCATCCATCCATCCATCCATCCATCCATCCATCCATCCCACCAGCACTGCCCCAGGCAATTAACCTTCTCCCACACTGTGACTAGCTATGGCAAATGGGACTATACCCAAAAACCACTTGGTTTAGGTATCTACACTTAGTTGTACCAATGTAATCTCTGCTGTGTCACTTAGATTTAGGGCCAGAGATCAGCTCTCAGTCCTCATGTATAGCCAAGGCTTTTGAGGATACCATTGGTAAAGCCAGATTATGTCAGACGTCTTCTACAAAGAGTTTTGTAATTAGCAATGTTAAGAGAAAATTAAACAATAGAAAACTTAGGTTGTATGCTTAGAAGCTTCTCTGAGAAGTTATGTTTCTGTGGTTATAAAGATGTTGAAAAGATGGTTATAAAGTGCAAGAGTTATAAACTGGGAGAACAGTTACATCACATAAATATTTTTAAAATTGAATAAATGGAGTATAGAAAAATATACTATAAGTCCTATTTACATAATTGTCTGGTTGAGCAGAGTGTATGAAAAACGTACCATATCTCAGATGGACCATATCTTATGGCCATTCTGACTTTGGAGTCTGTGCTTCTTTCATGGCTTCCTGCACTGAGGAGCCCACAGGAAGGCATTAAACCTGCCTGCTCTGTCGCTGCCTTAGAAAAATATTATATGAACCAAAAGGGACTTGTAGAGGATGTGCCATGAATTAAACACTACACACATATTATATAAATGGCAAGACATGAGGAAAGATGGCAATAGAAAACATTTTGTGACAGAGCATTTCTTCAACAAAACAGTTCCACTCACACTATTTCCATTACCTATATCCATCAGCAAATTGCAGAGAAAAGAAGAAAAACAGAGGTGATACTTTACTTGAAGAGATCTATCAGGATGATAACGATGTCATTATCCACCTTCTCCGTCCCTAGGTCTGAGCTGACATTCTCTGGAGAGCCACACATGATGATCACTACAGAATGGGCAAAAATGGAGAGAGATTGGTGGGATTTACAGACAAGAAGAGGATGTTTGCCTGCTCCCCCATGTTTGAGTAGCAGGCAGTAGAGCAACTCTGGGCTAAGGCATGTTATGTGTGCTGTACTGGGGCCCCAGGCACAGAGCTCCAGCCTCTCTGCAGTAAAACTACAATATCTGAGGGGAAGTGGTAAAAGGTCCTTCAACACCTGCACAATTTTCTGTCTGATTGCACTTGAGCACCACCATTATCCCACTCAAATAAGCATTAGGAGTTGTGGTGTCATAACAGCTACTCAATATGAACATTTCTAGGTTAAATGGCCTTCAAGTAATGATTCCATTAGCTTGCTTACTCTCACAGTCACTTGGCCTGCTGATGCCAGGTGCTTAGTTTAGGAGAAGATGAGGTATTTATTAATTCATTTTTCTAGTTTAGATTAATCATTTCCAGAAGTGCCCCTTGATATCAAAATGAGGTCCATAAATGTACCAGGGCTGCAAACATATGAATGATAGAGAGCTTGCAGTATCTATATTCTTGTAGTATTTAAAGCCCTTCTTAGAGAAATTGTGATACCTGGATTTCTGAATCTCTCACAAAAAAGAGCTTAGATGGGATAATTTACCCCAAAAACTCTCTGGAACCAGGATATTCCCCCATATTTTATGAAGATGAAGAGAGGAATCTAGGAACTTTGTGCCATTTTATCTTTACATGCATGTAAAATGGTGTATCTTTGTTTCCACTATTTCTGAAATGCTTTCCCCTAACTAAGGGGTGGGTTTGAGGTCCTTGAAAAAGCAACTCACTTGCTGGGACAGTGCAGCCTCAACTCCTCCTTACCATTGCTCTTCCGGTTTGGATTTTTCACAGTTTTTCTAAGCAGCTCTGGAGTTCTTAAAATATCCTTGAACTTCAGTTTTTCAGAAAACTCTGTGATTCCAGCATCTAAAGCATTCATGTACCTGGCACAAGGGAGCAAAGATATTGTCAGGAAATTGCTAACTCCTCACATTTTCCTAAAATGTGCAAGATAGGCTATTCAGAGCACACAGGAGTGTTTAGAAGCTGGTATGAAACCTTTTCTGCAGCAATAAAAGTGAAAGAATCAATACATGGCGTAAAAGATGCAGAAATGCTTGGAAAGGCAACCAGAGGTATTTGAGCATGGTTATAGAAAGAGTGAATTTGGAAACTGCAATAATCTAATAAGACATTAGTAACTAAGAAAAAATAAATCAGGGATACGAGGAAACTGCAGGAAGTGAGATTAACAGGGAGGCAGAGCCAGAACACTCTGCTATTGAAGACATCAGTGGTAATCTAAGAAGGCACATGTGAAGGTCCAAAGGACTAAACAGGAGCTACAGAAAGAACTGAGATAAAAACCGCACATGTACCCTGACTGTGAGAGAAGCAAAGGAAGAAAAGCAGCAACAAGAAACCTATACAGAATCACTTAAAACTTGAAAGGAAAAATGAGCTCAGCAAAAAAAGCAAGCAAGTAAAGTTTGGTAAAAGATTAAGGACAAACAGTCAGCTCCTCAATTTTACTCTTGCTTCAATATGTTATTTCTGAGAAGAGATATTTTATCTGAAATAAAGTTAATGCAGAGGAGAAACCAAAAGAACTCTCTTTGTTTTTAAACTACATAACCTTTGATCTACCAGCACTGAGATTTCAGTCCTATCAGCTACTAAATACCTTTTACTTCCTTTTTGTCTCCAGGAACAGAATCATTAACTGCTAATTTACAGAAACATATGCATAGTTGAAACATAACTGATTTTTCTATCACTGTGCGTATTCATTTATTTTTATATGTATATGAGAAAAAACAATTAGCTCATACAGTAATACTTGTGCTTTAGAGAAAATGGATCTTTTAAAATTAGACTTCAAAAACCTTCACATTGACAGTTTCTATTAAGGCAGGATGAGATGCATGGTTACAACTAAATTAGGATGAAAAGTGGGCAGAGATACAAAATTAATTTTTTTGGTGTTAATTCAGCAATAAAGGGACTTGAACAATTCTGAAGTCATAAAGAAGGTCCTGGTCAGAAGCATTTTAAAAAGTGAAATAAGAAAAGCTTGGAAAGCTCAGAAATAGCTTCGATGCAATTATTTCACTGAAAGGTATGAAACCTGCAGAATTAAAAAGATTTAGCTAAAGTGTGTGTAGTGCATTGGCAATTACAGCTGCAAATGTGGAGGAGTAGGGACTGTAGTAAGAGGTGAACAAAGTGCACTGATATTTCAAAGCATCAAAGAGAGCAATTATATCATGTGATCAAGTTGCTATCTATACTAAGAAAGAAGTAAAAAATAAAAGTCCCTAAATACCTATAGAAGAGTTAAATGGAGATAAGGTTTTAGGTCTCCTAATTCAGAAAAAAAACTCTTTTAATTAAGTATCCAAAATATTCCATAAGTATATGCTTCTATCAATCTGAAGCAAATAAATTCATAAATTTTGCTTAGAATTCTGCAAGTCTCTCAGGTTATGAATTAGAAATACATATAATAGTTGTTTCCATGAACTCTTTGCTACCTCTCAGCTACATTTATAAAATTAGTAGGAGAAATGAGGGGTTTTTTAATTAATCAGCTTTTAATATCCCAAAATAGGAAAAAAAAATCAAAGCAGCATAGACACACTCACATGAGCTAAAAGTTAAATAAGACTCAGTAATATAAAAATAATTATAAATACTGGTATATTAAAGAGTCTATTTGTCTAAAAGCAGCCTTTGTTTTCAGGCAATGAGAAAACCCAGCATTTCTGAGAACCAAGCACAGCCTGATGTTTCAGATGACAAAATGAAAGCTGTCTCCTTTGCTCCAAACTGGTGAGGATATAGCTTAAACTCTGCAATCACTGGGGTAATTTTGCTTGAAGAAATGTAAAGCTTGAATTTTGGAAATAGCACCTACATATTGAAGCCATTAATGTGGAGAAATACTTTAAGAGCTTAGTAAGACCCCTGACCTAAAAAGGCATCTATGGGGAGCCTGTGGAGGAGGCTCTCATGTCACACTATTTATATTAAGGAGGCTGTAAACAAGTATTTTCATCACATACAACATGTGTGCTATGCTGTCCAAAGAAAAAGCAAAAGCTTGCAAATATTTAAAATAGACTGAGAGGAACATTCAGGTAAGTGCTACAGCTAAAAGCTACAATCCATCTTTTCCATCTCTTGTTCCTTGGTAGTAGTAAGGCACCTCCCAGAGTGTAGGACTGAGAGAACACTTTGCAGAAACCATGTCTGAGGGTGGAGACAGCATTTATCAAGAGCTGGGTCAGAGGTGGATCCAGATCTTACCAGAGGCATGCCTCTGAGGTTTCAGTTCTCTTGTAAATGTAGACAGATTCCCAGGTTGTGGTTTTGAATGGCAGCTTAGAATGTCTCCAAAAATGAAAGAAGAATTGGTTCAGTTTCCTGGCTGGGGTCAGAAGGCGGGTTAGGTTTTCTTTGTAGTCACAGGACAGTCCAAAACTCCCCACAGAGATCATAGGCAGGCTCAGTATTGTTTCAAGTCTGAAGGAAAGATAAGAGGACAAGACTGAACAGATTGCTGTTGCACCAAGGCAGCTACCGATTTCCATCCTCACCTCCCTCTCCTCTTGTGCCCTGAGTTAGTTTAATACAATTTGAACCTGAACCAGAAGGTTCCTCAAGAACACAAGCAGATTTCAAGTCTGCATTGATACCAAAAAGCCCTGTTGAACTACTCTAGGCATCTTCTTACACTGTTCCCAGTTATCCCTACCCTTTTGGGTACCACACACCATTTCAGCCCCAAGGGTTGTGACAGGAGTCCAAAGGCTCAAGACAGGCTTCTGCTACCTGGCTGCCATTATCATGGGATGGATTTAATCTCCCTATTGGTACAGTGCTGCAGGGTGACAGCTTTTTGCCATCAAAAAACGCTTTACTTCTACAATTCAAAGGAAAAATCTTTTCATTACACAAAGGTGTATTTTAGGAGCTGTGCAACAGCAGCAGCCAGGGAGAAAAAATTAAGGCAACCCTCTGCTGACAAGGAATTTGTAAAACAAAGATAATTTTCTACACAGAGACAATAAGCTTTTAAGGACAAAAGTATATTCCTGGATGCTGTGATGCTATCATTCTAATCTCAAAATGTTTTTGTTCTTGTATGCTGTTTTCTTATAACAGGGAATATTGCCTGCAAAAACCATGGCCATAAGAGTTGTTGGCATTATTGTGACAAAATTTTATTTTCCAGGTAAAGTTCACTTACCCAATTACAGGGGTTTTACTTATTGCAACAGAAACAGACATAGATGATGTAATACATAATGTCAGGGAGAGTATTTCATTAATTAAAGAGGCTTTTTTTTTTTCTGACAGACTTAGAATAAAAGATAATATATTATTTCAGTTAAAAGGGACATACAAAAATCATACAGTTGTGATTATTTCAGGACTGACCAAAAGCTGCAGCATGTTATTCATAGAAACATATAATGGTTTGGGTTGGAAGAGTCCTTTAAGATCATCTAGTTCCAAACCCCTTGCCATGGACAGGGACACCTTCCACTAGAGCACTTACTAACTGCATTGTCCAAATGCATTTTAAACTTGACAAGCTTAAGGTATGATCCATCTCTCTAGGAAGCCTGTTCCAGTGTTCAGCCATGCTCCTGCTAAAAACACACTTCCCAATGTCCAACCTCTACACACAGCTTTGAATCATTCCCACTTGTCCTGTTGCTGAATCCTAGGAAGAAGAGATCAGCACCTCCCTCTATAATTGCCCTTCTCAGGAAGCTGTAGAAAGCAACAAGGTCTCCCCTCAGCCTCCTTTTCTTCAAACCAGACAAACCCAGTGCCCTCAGCTCTTCACAGAATATTCTTTCCAGCCCTTTCACCATTTTTGTAAGCACTCAAAGACCTTCACATCTTTTTGAAATTGTGGGGACCAGAACTACACACAATGCTCAAGGTGAGGCTACACCACTGCTGAGTACAGCTGGATAATTACCTCTCCTGACCAGACAGTGATGCTCTGTCTGATGCACCCCAGGGTAGGGTTTACCCCCTGTGCTGCCTCGGCACACTGCTGACTCTGGGGGTGCCAACCAGAACCCCCAGATCCCTTTCTGCAGGGCTGCTCTCCAGCGGCTCCTCAATCAATCATTCAACTTACTGTCAGGAATTAGCGGTTTCCCTACTAAAGTTGGGCTTTTTGGAAGGGGATTTTTTTCCACCCACCAAACAGAGTGGCTATGCATAAAAACTTATTGCCTTGACTGTAGATCTCAAGGTGTCTGATGTACTCTAAACACCAATGTCTCTGCAGGTTCACTGCTCACAAAACAACTTTGTTCAGCAGCTGACATCTTTAACATCACAATATAAGGGGGAAGAATGGGTACTTACGAGACCATTTGGTAGGTGGCGTAAGTGCAAGCGGGTCCTATGACAGCACAGCCAAGTGTGCCAGAATCCTGCAAGGAATCAAAAAGGGTCATTTGGAATAAAGCAGAGGACTGGCAGAGAGAGGAGGATGGGAGAATAAGAAATTTGTAGGATATGAGGAGTCACAGAATTTACCTAGCAAAAGCAAGAGAAGATAGGAGCTACAGAAAGTTTAAAAGAACAAACATAAAGGGGAGGAGGAAAAAATCACTGAAAGCCAAAAAAAGATACATTACAACATTTGTTAAGACATAGACAGCAAGTAAGGATTAAAATATTGTTATAGGTGCACATTTGAAATTAAACACCCTAGAAGAGTTTGCATTTGCTGAAGACAGGGTCGTTGGTATTACTAGGTCCTGTGTATCAGAAAAATTATTACATAAGTGTATATGAAGCTAGTATTTTAAAAAATCCTTCCATGACCATCAAATGAGGCCTGACCTGTATCTTTGTGTGTCATGAGGGACAATTTCTTAGCAAAGACTAAAGCATGGTCATAGATTAGTAGACTTAAAAAATCTCATTGGATTGACCAAGTTTCACTCAGAGGTGTGAAAATCTTCAGAAATTTGGCTTCTTGTAATGCACCGATTTTAACTGAAGATTTTCCTCACATTAAAGTATTCACATAGTTTCTCTCACGTGACTTCTGTGATTTCTAGTGAGAAGCAAGCACTTCATCTTTGCCCTTTGGGCATAGTTCCATAACCACTTCATTGGTAACAGTGCCAGCCTAAAGATTTCTCTGCCCCTGTCCCCATCCTCACCACAGCTCTCTCTTTTGTGTATTGTGTAAACTGATGGTGAACCAAATCAGGATCTGATCCAGTTAGAAATTGACCTTTTTGCTCTGCTTGGGCTGTTTTGAGAGTTTGAGTTGCTGGTTTGGTTTTTTTAGTTAATTGTTATTTGGGGTTTTTTTAATGGATTGCTTTGGCTGTCTGACCACACAGAGTTGTGCAGATATAAAAAGGAGGTAACTTAAGCATAGGAAAAGGAGACAAAAGCTGAAGGCAGCCTCTGGGAAGCATTCATAGAATCTCTCTTCAGTATTTGCCTACTTCTTTTCACAAAACAAACAGGAACGTTTCCTCTTCTAAAAACTTTAATTCCCTGGAAGTAAAGTTTTGGAACTGAATTTGGAACTGAATAGCAGGATCAAAGGTTAAGAAGGAAAGACAGAGACACACATGCCCCCCAAGGCAGAAGGAAAGAAGTCTGCTACTCACATAAATGGTTTTGATGAGTTCCACACCTTCACAGGTGCTAGTACGGCAGGCTTGTGAGACATAGAATGATGAAGTAAAGGGGTGGAAGGTGGCATTCACTGTAACATTTTCTCCTGTAACACAAATGGAAAGGCAAACAGCATCATGAATCGCAGGTAACCACTAATACACTATTATCCCTCTCCTTCTGACACAGGTCTGAGCAGACTTGTACTCTGAGGTCTCCCTGCTTCTGCAAAGTCTACCTACAACCTAACCCCCACTACTATGGATGTGACTTTGAAGTCCACTCCAAGGTGGACTGCTGACTTCTGTTGAGTGATAGTACTTTTAGTAAAAAGTACTTCTAGTGTTGACCATTACTAGACAAATTTTTTAAGGCTCTGTAAGAAGTTACTGAGACACCACTTTTCATAAAATTGGACAAAATCTCTTAAACTAGAGGGCAGGTAGGGAATAGATACTATTTCTTTTCTTTTATTATTTCCTTGGAATCTCTTTTTCCCATGATATTCTAGAGAGTGACAGTTGATTGGTGATGTTGAAAGGAGAGGTAAAATATCATAATAAATAAAAGCAATATAACTCTAAATGAAGGAAAATATGGACTGCAGATTCTTCACACTTCAGATCGTGATGTGATCAACAGATAGGGTCAAGGGGAAAATTATTTTCAGAAAGTAGAGGCTAATCCAGTCAGGAGAGGAAGCAAGGGCAACCCAGTTACTGCACAAAATGGATCACTGGTCTTGTCTGATCCAGTCCAATAATTTCCACATTACCAAACCCAGCTGAACATCTCCAGAGAAGCATGCAGGAAGAGTCTGCCCAAACACCATGAAAATATATATGGTTCTGCCCATTTGTAGAGCGCTTCCATTTATACAAAGAGAGGTCATTATTTCCAGAAGATCTACATAAGATGGGCAAGCAAGGAGTCTGTCTGAGAAGCACCTTGCTAAAGGTCAGATGAGTAGGAAAGTGTGACACAAAGTGTGACAAGAAATCACAGGAAGAGAGGGATAACCAACATCCACTGGCTTACCTGTCATCTGGAATTCCTTTTGTACCCTTTCCAAGGCTTGTTTCACAGCTAACTCCACACTATCAGTACTTGATGGGAAATCCGTGTAATTCATGAGCATCACATTGATCACGTAACTGTTGTTGTTACACCGATCTGAACCCACTTCCTTCAGCAGCTGCAGTGAGGAAAACAAAGGCCAAATGGCCAGCACCAATACCAGTTCCTTCATCGTTGCTCAGTTTAGACCCATTGTGTGTGCTCTCCCACTTCTTTTTGTCTTCTAACTCTCTTTCTTTCAGATACTCTACATTGATTTTGTTCCTGGATAGAAAGAAAGAGATTTCCACTCTGTAGAGTCAAAGACAGGCTGTGTGATCCTTCTCTCCTGCACTTCCCTATCCCCTTCCCTGCCTTCACCTCTGCCCGTCCCTCCAGTGTACTAGGTGGCACTTCAAGGTGAAAAACTAGCAGCAGCAAAACAGGAAAAGAGAGAGGCTAAAGGTTGCTGAGAATGTTTGCTCATGGAAAGGCTGAGGCTATAAACTGAAACATTACCAGAAACCTTGCATGATAAGTGCACTAACTCTTCATCACATGCATAAGCTGAGAGAAGAAAGAGGAGGGGACAAATGAACCATAAAGACAACTCTCCAAAATGGAAATAAAATATAAGGTCTGTTAAAGCCTAGAGGAAAACAGATGGTTACTTCATGTTTGCATTGCCCTACATCTCTTGATTACATTGCCACACCATCTCCGCTGATTGAGGTCATAAATTGAGGGTGTATTTTCTTCTGAGATAAGTTACCAATTTAATTCCTTTAGCTTATAACTGTGAAGTACTTTTTGTGTTGGCAAAAATGTCTCACTTGCAGACCTTCAGACCAAACCCCTTCTTTCTTCTTACAGACTCAGTACAAGGCTTGTCCACTCATGCTCGCCCAGCACTGTGCACCAAAGTGCCCCGGGTCTGCCCCAGACACGTCTGCTCCCATCACCCTTTCCCACCCCCTCAAATGGGGCCCCGGATATTCATACTTTATGTGATGAATCTCTTGCATCAGGTAAGGATCAGCAAAGCTGAAGGTCTCTCAGACCTGCAGGACCAAAGCTAAATTTTAAATGCCATCACTAAAAAAAACCCACAAAACAATAACAAACAACAAACAAACCCCGCCAACCCACAAGCCTCATGGAAAATTCTAGGCATTCTAGGCACAAAGGAGACAAATTTAAATAAAGTATAGAGTGTGCTTTTGCTGAATATGGGGTGTTTATGCAGACATACAACAGGTTCTGATTTTCTACTGAAAGCTACACTGAGGCTGTCAGATAATAAATCAGTTAACTTTTATTATCTTCCTGAAATAATTTTAAGACAAATAATGAAAATAATCAGAAACAATGTGAGTAACAGGGCTTGTGGTATAAAACAAGACTGCAATTTCATGGCCTTTTTGAAGCCTGTATTTAGAAGGTATTGAATACACCTCAGATATATTTGCACAGACCTTTTTATGTGATTCTATTTTAATACCAAATTACTATTGCTTAAATCTAATACCCAGAGAAGACCATGATCCAGCATTTAAAAGTAGTTCATAAGCATCTCTCCATATTTAATCTAGCATTTGTAATTAATAATACAGTAATTCTAAATTAACAGTCTGTCATGTAAACATGTGGACTAGTATGGTTGGCTAGAGCCACAGATTGGGAATGGAATATGGCTTTTCCTGTGGAGATCATCTGCTCATCACTGGCTCATTTTATAGGTATTTCCAATGTCCTTGAAACTTATCCCATATAAGTCAATAAGAGATTTATCATTAACTTCAGCAGAGCAGGATTTGCATTTTTATACTCTTCTTAGCCTGTCTGGGAGAAACAGTCAGCATGAATAATGCAACTAGAACTGAGTATTTTACACAGCTGATCACACAGGGAGTATGTAATGGCACTGAAGCCTTCCTGGTTTCGTATCTATTAATGTATTGATTTGGTTTTCTTAGCAGTTTGAAACTGTCCATTAAAAACAAAAGTAAAATCAATGATAGCTTTATCACAGCATTTGTTTTTACTCTCTCCTTTGTCCTACACCATCACAATGCCACAGCCCCAGCCAGAATAGAATATAAATTAATTGTTGACTTATAAACTTTTAAATTGCCTGGTGTGTATGTAATCTCTCAATGAATTCCCATGACAGAAGAATCTGGTGACGTGGAGCAGCAAGGAGTGTGGCAGGAGGCAGCAGCTAGGATGAAACTCTCCATGAAACCTGCCAAACAGCACGCTTTCCCTTGTACCTTGGGGCTTTGGACATCAAACACGGTTGCCTGACAGACTGATCAGTAACATCTGCCTCATGGCATAAGAGAGACAAAGAGAAGCTGTGTCATTGCACTGTAAATATGACAGTTACTGTTACTATAGATGTTCATGAGGGTGGAGAGAAGAAAAAGTAAATAAATGAGTCAGATGTGTAAAAGACAAAATTTGATAGGCTTGCCACAAGGGGAAAAAAAGCTTCTGTAAGTTTGTCCTTGTTGCTGCCTCTGCTTAAGGCATTGTTAGCCCTGAGGAATAGAAGAAATGAGATACAAATGCCAGTCCATTCATAGTATCCTGGCTGCAGAACACAGTTAAGCTCCCAAGGAGCCAAACTCATCTAATTCCTTCATAAGGTCCAATCTAGCAGTTTATAAACCCAAGAGGTTAACAGTGATACAAACCAGACAGCTACTCAAAGAAACCTTCTACATCTCTCTAGAGCACTCTCTCCACTATCTCAGTAACTTTTCTCCAACCATGAGCCAGCTCTCACACTTCCAAGATTAGTCAGTGAAGTATAAGTTCAGAACCTCAGAAAACAAATAATGTGTTGGAGGCAAAAAGAAAGCTTTTTGACTCCTGAAGGTGACTGCAGCTTTAACTAGAAATACTGGCTTACAACAGAACTACAGGTAATGGGAGCATCCTGAAAGCACATGCAAATAACTCTGCCTTCCTCTGAAAGAGTGTCTCTCATTGGTGGAGAAACAGAGCAAGAAATTCAAACACCAGCAAAATCCTGCCTAAGGTAACCTCTCCTGACAAACCACAAAGCATTTTTAAAGCACATCTTCTAGAACTACTTATTCTGCCTTAAAAGTTCTGAGATTTAATCACTGTCTAAGGAATAAGGTGCTAAAAACCATCATCTGACATCCCCAGTGCAATTCTTTTTAGCTGTTGCTTCTAGGCATCAAATACTACTATAATCTAGGCAGAAAGGTAAAAAAAGATCCTGAGTGTTACATATCTTCACTACGTGCAAGTGCCTATCCAAGAAGTCAGTTCTTAGGTGAACATCAGCTTGAGACCCTCATCTTTGTAATCTGCATGATTAACAGCTTGTGGAGGTGTCCCCTTTAATCACTTATTTTGGCTTCAGCAGCACAGGGATGATTCAGATTCAGATAGGGTCCTGTATTTATTTGTCTGAAGAAAAAAATTCAGTTCCTCATCAACATTACCTGTCCATATATTGTATAGCTACAAAACATCAATATAGTTCTCTTTAGGCAATCTTATAGTTAGTGTTAGATTAGAAATACCACCTCAAATTAACTCACCAGAGAACTGTATCATTGGTTTTAGTGAAAAGTGACTTTCAGTGCCTGGTTCTACACTACTTTAAAGCACTGTATTTCTTTTGCCCTAGGATTTACTGAATAATAAATGACTAGATATTATAGGGTGTATTTGCAGCTGATAATCAGCACTGACAAGAGTCCTAATAAGTCTGAAAATAACACAAACATATTGTCCCTTGTCTTCAATTTCTTTGGTATCAAAGACAACCAAGGTAGCATTTTTCAAGCCACTAGTTTGTAAAGAAGCATGCATTGCGATACAATCATCTTATTTTGCAGAATAACATATTTTGACAGTGTTCTTTAAAATGGAATTTTTCCCTGAATATTTGCTACAATTACACAAATATTACACAATGTCATTTAATGACAATTGTTGCAATCAGCTTATGTTTTTCACAGTTGCATGTTATTTTTTATTTTCTCCAGAGCCAGGAACTTTGACGGTACACAAGAATATGAGGTTCCATTAAAATAAAAGAGATGCTGCAAGTCTCCAGCATTGCAGAACTGAGAAATGTGAAAAAGGGAGAGACAAAAAAAATCTGAAACAATTCCAAATAAAATAATAGTAGATGTAGTTATATTCTTAATTCTCACTAACTCTGAAAATAAATTTCCTTGATTTCAGTGCCATGAAATCTATCATACCTATGTTTTTGAATAACCAATGTTTATGTCAACATTGCTTGCATAAAATACAGAATTTTTAATAAGAAATATGCATGAGACATTATATGTTGTATAGTTGATCATATTTAGCCAACAGGATAAATGCTGAAAAACATCAAAGTTGTTTCCAAGTTCTACCCACTATTACTAAGTCTGATTCCAAATTATATTGATTGTCTGGGACTTTTACAGCTTCTACCCTGTCTTTAAAAAGATTTCAAAAATCAGATTGAAGAAAAATAAAATGGAAATGTTTCAGTTCCCTGTTCTCCATTTTGTGAGAAGTTGAAATCACAAATATGGTTACAGACAGAAAAGAAAAAAAAGATACAGCACTGTAACATCTGTGTTTATTTAATGACAGTAACTTACTGGTGTCAACTGGAGAATAGAAAGATGCCTTCTTTAACTTTTAATATTAGAGAAGAGACTAGGGATATGAAATAATGTTTTCCCATATTTTAAATTATTTTTACAATACTTCTACTATCTAGACTTAGAGGACAATAATGTAAATTATTATTAATACAGCTGTATAGTATACATATGTAGCAGCTGTATACATAGATACAGTGTACATGTATAGAAGCTGCACAGCAGCTATATTGACTTTTTAGAACTGATCTTTTTTTCTTTCTCATTTACTACAAAAGAACATAAAGAAAGATTTTGCAAACACTATCCTTTGGAACCAGTGACTGATAAGCAACAAGCCTGTAAACCAACATAAAAACATGTGGGTCATGTGATGCATGATCCTGATAGTAGAGCATGGTTTATATATACATGGTTTAATATAGCCATTGCCATGGGTTATTGAGAGTTCAGGTTCCTGCGATAATTTAGTTGCTGGCACAGATTAGAATGAAATTACACTGCAAAGCACTGACTGTTCTCATCAGAAGTTACCAATCTAGTAAGAGGAACACTACAGGATAAGGAAAGTGGAATTGCATCATATTACCAGCAGCTTGGGTGGTGGCCCCATCTTCCTATTGATCTATTATGTTGCCACTACCAGAAGATGAAGCTAAATATGTGATGTGTCATAAACATTTAGCTCAATTAAGAAAGTCTTCTTCCTGTTAACTCTTTCCCAACACATATACATTTGAATGTGAATATTATTTATCCACCTAACTTGTATACTACAAAAATAAAGAGTTGGAAGTCTTTTCTATTAACTACTGTTTTCTTTCTCTAAAGGACTTTGCTTCCAGAGTAACAGGACACATTCATCTTTCAGTATACTGATTTGCCTCTTTTATACACTCAGCAGGATACATCTCTGTCAAGAGACAAATGTAAGCTATCCTTAATGGGCAAACATCTGTTCTGTTTATCTTTACAAAGGTAAATGGCTTGAATGTGTAATAATTTATGTCCTGGACATATATTTCAGTTTCCTTAACCTCCTTCTATTAAACATTACACATGTTTATACTATGCGCTGGGATGGAGTTATGAGATATTCTAGCTAGTGCACGCTTGATCCTGTAAATCCAGATGGCAGTGGAACACTGTGCAGATATATCAGCAAATGTCCTGAGCTAGTACAACTGCATTCTTTGGGACATAGCACCTGCAGTGATGTGGCTTTCTGGCTTGGATAAGTTTATGCAGACACAGCTCACCATGCATTCCATTTTCAGTTCTATCTCTGACTCATACTGGACCAGTGGATTGTCTTGCCTCCCCTCCTTCAGTTCTACATACATAAATGTAACGCTAAAATCAAATACAAGAACAGCTTTTTTATTAACTTGACTGAATCTTGATGACAGGTACATGCTGGAAATATCAGAAAAATTCTGAAGGTGCATTTCCCACAGATCCATAAAAATAACATACATAAACATGAGTGAAAACTAAAATTTCCCCTTTCCAAATAAAGATAAAAATGATGAATTTTCATGTCACCATTTGAAGGTCTTTAACTGACACGGCTGTTGTTTGCCTTCCTGGGCTGGTAACAGAGACAGAACAAAAGCATTAAGGGCACACATGATCCATCAACTTACGTGTTTCAGCTTCTCTCATCATGGGTGGTCTAGCCAGGGTAGATCAAGACTCAGAAGTTGCTGGCGCCATAAAAAAAGAAGCAAGTATTGTTTAAGTTCCTTGCTTTTAAAGGAATCATTTCCCACTTTCTCATCTCAAGGGATTGCCTTTGTAGCTGTAGCAGGGGAGCATTACGTTGTTCTCACTTTTGTGAATCATTTATCTTGAGATGTCAGATGTTGTCAAGTGCATTTTCAAAGGTACAAGACACAGAACATGGTGAAGCATCATTACTGAAAGAACATGATCTTACCCAGATATTGTGGAAATTGAAGCACATGATTGTTGCTGATGCAAAGGTCATGTCCTAACCTCTTGCTTTATGATAAGGTTTTTTCCACTTCTTGCTTTTGCTTTCTTTCCTTTTTTAAAATTTCCTTCCTCTCTTTTTCTTAGATCTCACTTTCTAGTCTCTGATTTTTTATTTAAACACTCATTGCACCCTCTGATGATTACCTTGGTGTTTAGTCTTGGGTGCATGATTTTCCTTTTGCTGCCATTAGTGTGAGTAGATTCCCATTCTGCCAGCAATTCTGTGTGGAAATAAACATGATCATTAATAATTTTACAGCTCGTAGGCTCAGGATAATGGCACTGGCTAAAAGAATAGTAGAGGTAAGAACGTGAAGCAGTTTTCCAGTATTATTCTAGAGTATATAAACTTATTGTCTTTAATTTATGAATTGTTATCTTAGTGTTTCAAATGAGGAAAAACTGTAACATTTCCACCTACTTTGTCTTGCATCTTAGTAAAAATTTCTACACCAGACATGCTAAAAATATTTTGGTCAATTTGATGCTGCTATCACTTTTTATCATGGCTGACATTGTCATTCTTGTGCCCACACCTAACCCACTGGCACTGTGCATCTGTTAGCTCTTGGGCATTCCCCAGCTTTGGATCCACCACATACAAATTCGGGGGCCACTTGGAAATGGGAGAAACCAGTGGAGCAGCTGAGAGCTTTCTTTCATTTGAGTTAATATTTTAGCTGTATTTATGTTGATCCTTAAAACAATGGGATCTTCTGAAAGAATCTCTTAAAAACTAGAAGAAAGCAATGTAGTAAAATTGAATTTTCAGTTACTTTTTCTTCAAAAAAAATAAAAGGATCTTACCTAATTGTATTATCTGCTTGACCACATGAAATCAAATCTCAAAAAGGGCAAATAATTTTAGAATTATTTATGGAAATTAATTTTCTCCTGACAGAAATAATACCTTACATAATAGAGAAGAGCTATAAAAGCAGACTAAATCACTAGCAAACATTCTTTATCACTTTGACTAAGTAATTAAAAATTAATTTCTTGCAGAGAAATCCTTTGTGGGACAGTGGATTATCTGCTTTCCTTCTTTGTCACCTGTGGTGTGAAAGCACATTCATCAACAAGGGACACTATCACAGTGCTGTTGTGCTCAGTGGTTTCTGGTTGCAGAGCAATCTCTCAGAGCTCCAAGCTGGGTGTATCATTCCTAGGTCAAGCCATCTTGAAGTGATTGGGACACAGTAAATATGGAACCCATACTCTGAAGGAGCAGCACAGAGTTCTTTATTGCTGGTCTATATTACAGATGATTGGAATATGACAGGATATATCTATTCATACCAAAACCAAAAGCTGGGGTTTTTTCCCAATAAAGGTAGAAATGCAGATACTTAATTAGTTCTGACCATGGATATGTGTTTTTTAGTTAGTTGAGTTGTCAGCAGTAGTGTAATGTTTTAGTCCTCTGCACTGACATTTCTAATCATAGAAGGTTGGAAAAGATCTCTATGGTCATTGAGTCCAGGCATCAACCTAACACTGCAGGTCTGTCAGTTCTCCATGTCCCTGTGTGCCACATCTACTTGCCTTTGAACACTCCATGGATGGTGATTCCACCACTTCCCTGGGGAACCTGTTCCAATGCTTGACCATCCTTTCAGTGAATAATTTTTTCCTAATGCCCAGTCTAAACCTCCAACAACACAACTTGAAGCTGTTTCCACTTGTCACTTGGGAGAAGAGACCAACCCTCACCTTGCTAAACCCCCTTTCAGGTAACTGTAGAAAGCAGTAACATCTCACCTGAGTCTCCTTTTCTCCAGGCTAAACAACTCCAGCTTCTTCAGCCACTCATCCTTATGCTATTAATCTTAAGAAAGTATGTTCTTTGATGTTTATCTTTGTATTCTTTCAAGACTAATCAAAAAGAGATTTAATCTGTGAAACAGGGAGCAGCTAACAAGCAAGCTCTAAGTGATGTCCAGGTGTTAGAAAGACAAATTAGTTGTTATTAGAACTACCTTGTTAAGGTTTAGGGCTTGACACGCTTCAATGATCTCAGACCTACACGGAGGTTAAGAAAGCTTGGGATTAAGGATGTACCACTGATAGTGGACAAAGGAATGTAGAATTTACAGGCCACAAAGACATTTGGCAGAATCCCCCAAGACAAGGAAGAAACTAATAAAGACAGCTCAGTGACTGTGCTGAATCAGCCCCAGCTGGGTAAAAGGTAATTGGCAGTAGGTAAATTGTGACCACTGACTCACAGCCAGTGACCCAAAAGATTGAGTATGTGGGCTAATCAACATAAAATGTGAGAGACTCATTAATCAATAGAAGATAGAACACTGATTCTTAAGGGAACTATGTAATTTGCAGATAACGGACCTTAATGCCTTTGCTAAAACGGATAAACAATGAGAAGTTTTGGCAGTTGTCAGGCTGGCTTTGTGCGTTTGCCACGCAGCACCCCTTCTGTGCAGAACTGTAAATACATCAAAGACCTTGACCGTGTGTGGACTGGCCTCTTGAACACCGGGTGAAAAATACCTGTTTTGGAACAATTACACTTTTGTTCCAGACCCCTCAGCAGCTTTGCTGCCCTCCTTTGGACAAGCTCCAGCCCCTCAATGTCGTTCTTGTCGTGAGGGCCTCAAAACTGGACACAGGGTTCGAGGTGTGGCCTCACGAGGGTACAGGGGCTGGCCACATTTTATCTGACACGATGCCACTGCCCTTCTCGGCCACCTGGACACGCTGGCTCACGTTCAACCAGCACCCCCGGGTCCTTTTCGACCGGCCGCTTTCCAGCCACTCTGTCCCAAATCCGTGGCGTTGCTGCGACCCAAGCGCGGGACCCGGAAGTTCAGGCCAGGGCCCTAAGGCGAGGAGAGGAAGAGCCACGGGCTTTGGGGCAGGAACCAGAGCGGTTCTCACTGAGGCGGCCGCCGCGGAGATCGCCGCCCGCCGCAGGAGAGGCGGAACCCTGGGGACGGTGCCGGTCGTCAGCCGGCGCCCTTTCGCCGTGGCCTTCCGCCATCCTGCCGTTACCCCGGCAACGGCGCCGCCAGCGCAACGAGGAGCCCAGGCCCGGCCGCAAGATGGTGAGGCGGGGTGGTGAGGGATCGCAGGATGGTGAGGGGTGGCGGGGAGAGGAGGGATGGTAAGAATGGTGAGGGATGGCAGGGATGGTGAGAGGTGGCGGAGCGGTGAGGGATGGTAGGGATGGTGAGGGGCGGCGGGGCGGTGAGGGATCGCTGGATGGTGAGAGATGGTAGGATAGTGAGGCACTGCGGGACGGGGCACGCGGCGGGGGAGACACCGCCGAGGGAGAGCCCGCTCTGACCCGGTTCCTCTCTGCTCTCTGCCCAGATGCTCTCTCGAGCCAAGCCGGCCGTGGGGGGTACCCCGCCGCCGGGAGACAGGCGGAGGAAGAAAGGGAAGGAGGTGCCACAGTTGGAAGAACTCTTGGCCCAGAGGGACTTCACCGGCGCGATCGCCTTGCTGGAGGTGACGGGCTCCCCTCGGGAGAGCGGTATCGTCGCTGCCAGCCCTGTGCCCTCAGGGCTGCGGGGCGAGAGCACCCCTTCCCCTGCCTTGTGACCCTCTCGCCCCCTTGGGGCCCTGCAGCGGCATCTGTTGCTCCCTGCTTCACAGAGCCGGCTTTGGTCTGTGAGGGCTGCCTGCTGCTGCCCTTGGAAATGTGAAAGCGGCTCCACCCCAGCAGCATCCACAGCTGTCAAACCATCCGCGATGTATTGCTTGTATTGCTTTGGTTATCTGTGGGGCTTCAGAAACTGTGGCAGCTGACAAAATTTTTATATTTATTCTCTGCAAAGTTTAAACAGCACGTGGCTGAGGAGGAGGAGGAGGATGGCAACCTTTGGATCGGATACTGTGCGTTTCATTTGGGTGACTACAAGAGAGCTCTGGAGGTAAGGTGGGGAAATTCTGCTTCCCGAGTCTGGCAATTGGGATGCTGTGATAAAGCAATGACAACAGAAGGAAGATGGTCTGTAATAGGAAACAGCCCTGCTAGCCAGTTAAGCTACAAATGTACAGTAAAAAGGCAGATCCTGTGGGAAGCAGTTTGGATTGGGGGGGAAAATGGTATTTTGCCTATGAAAATCAAACTTGTTTAATGTTATGTACTGACTTATTTCATACTAGGCTCAGTAGCTTAATTTGTTCTCTTGAATGTCATTGTTCATGTCCTAAATCCATCATTCCCTTTTTGCAGCTAGGTTTCCACAGTTTCATTTTTCAGGTTTAATAATATTTCTGTCTTCATTGTGTAGCTTATGTGTGATAGGTATGAAAAAATTCTTTCTTTAGAAGTTGATGCCCCTGACTATTTAATGTACTTTATTGGTCTTCTTTGCATTTTCATGTATTAGGTAATTCAATTAAATTAGGTCATTTTTTTTTCTAAAAGCTTTAAGTCACTAAAATACATATGAATTGTTCAAATATGTACACTTTAATGTTTGCCTCTTACAGTGCTGTTGTGTCCCTTCACTGTGAAGTGTAACTGAAGTATAGCTGGTTTTGCAGTCTTTGAACTTGCTTTCTCCAGAATCAGTATTAAAAACAGATGTTAATTTAAAGTATTAACAAAAGATAATAAAAAGAAATAAATAGATTATGGAACAATGATGATATTTTCTCTCTTAGATAAATGGTCACATGCACAAGATGCATATGTGAGGTGAAAACTCTAAAGCTTCTAAGTAAGAAAGGCACAAGGCACTCTGCCCTTTAAAAAATTGAAGAGAAAAACATCTGCTAGAGATATTAGAAATGCTCAGTGAATCAAATGGATGGTAAACACAGTATAGAAGTAGTGCAGGACATCACAGTAAATTAATATTCATGTTTAGACTTATGGAATTTAGATATTATGAATACAACAATCAGTTGCTGTAGTTAATTTACATCCAGATATTAGGTGTTAATAGGCAGTGCAAGTTTAAAAAAAAAAAGAAAAATATTCATATACAGTGGAAAAATAACTTGCAATTTCTTTGAAATAAGAAACAGTTTGAAAATAAATTTGAAATAAATTCTGGTTTTTAAATACCCAGTAGATGCTTTTATAGCCAGAGTAGATTTTACATGTTTCCTTCAACGAAAAGGCAAATGCTTTTTTTTAAATGTTCCTGATTAGTTTTTGCATGTGGTGTTTGATTCACCACTAGGTGATGCTCTTGATTCAGGCTTTTAAACGCTGCAACATAGCCTTTTTCCTGGTTATCTGCCCAAGAAGGGACAATGAAAGGTTTGTGTGAGTGATTTGTAGTTTGATTGATTGTGTATGTTTTAAGTGAGAGATCACAGGGCTTATCTTCCCGGATTTAATACTGGTTTTTTGCACAGTGATAAGTCCTGATAGTTTTGTAATTTTGTGGTGACATGTGGGAAATGAGCCTGTGCATCTCAACGTAGTTTCTCTGGGGACACAAAACTCTAGTTTTAATTTCTAAGACTGGTTGTCTCATTCCACCGTGGAGGCTGAACTGCCTTTTAGTTATCAAATTCCATGTTGAAATGTAAAATGCTGCTATCTCATCTGCTATGTTCCAGAGGTATTGTTGCTGTATTCTCAAGGACAAATTCCTTGGTAATCTATATCCTTGAGATCTTGGAGCACTCTTTGGGGAGTGCCAAAAGCACTGTAGATAAAATACTATGGGTCAAAGATTCTGCTGAATTATCCCAAATGACATTGCATATAACCTAAATGATTCACACTGCTATGTGTTCCTGCAAGTGACAACACATAGTATGTGTCACTGTAGAACAGTTCATGGTCCATGTACCTGCTGAGGATCTTCAGAATTCACACTGTTCCATGCTTTCATTAATGATGATACTTTCATAGTGAGCCAGGCGTGTTGGTTGCATAGCATCTTTTGGAGAGGCTTGGGAATTGTGATGAGGTGGCCATCATGCATCACCAGGAGAAACAGGGAAGAAGTGAAAAACACACAGATGTCCATTCCAGCTCCAGGAATATCTTCAGAGAGAGTGACAGCAAAATCTCTGTCACATTCATGTGAGAGAATTCACATTCTTTTATCACAGGCACACCAACAACAGTTAAGTGTCCTCTAGGTAGAGCACTAATCTCAGCCTCACTGGGGTCATACTTTCCCCTTCTTAACAGCAGATGCCTTTCTCAAAGGTTATGCCACTGCCACTGGCCTGGTGGGATCGTCCCTACTGCTGTACCCCAGTTTACAAATGCTATTGCAATGGCCTTGGCTCTTCCAGCAGTGATGGTGCAGTTCTTCCTGGGGGACTGACTAGCTTCCTTCATGGACAAACTTAATTTTACTGAGTAGCTCGTGTGTTCCTGGCATCATGTGGCAACCAGAGCTTCCCTAGTATTTGGTGACATCTAATTAGTTTTCTGGAATCTTCCACATCTAGTGTCCATAATGGGAAAAAAACCATCTGTCTTTCTGCAGCAGCTGCCACTTGTTCATGGCTCTAATCTTAAATCTTCTGAAAAATTTCCCAGTGTCACCCAAGTACCAGCACTACAGCATCAGGCCAATTATTCTGTTTCTGAGCTGCCTGGTCTTATAAATTGAATCAGCTGGGGCCTTAAGAAAGTGATGGTTTATTATATTTTTTAATATCTGTATCTACATCTATATATATTTTTAAAAATTATTGAGACAAATTGGCATGGGCAGATGCTTTTCTTGGTTGGATTCAAGAACAAGTTTCACACTTGCAGTCTGCACCCTTTGCCTCTAGGCACACATGGTGCTCCTGCTGGACATGCTAATGCCATTTTGGGCCATCAATTGCACGCATGAGAGCAAAGAATGATCCCTTGTTTCTGTCAAAATCCTACAACCAGCCAGCAACAGTCTCTCCAATCTGCCACCTGGCAGACAAGTAGGAGCCATTCCACCACTTCACTGATCAGGACCTCCTGCCAGCTTGGCTCAGGATAATTTTAGTTGAATCGTAAGTCATGGAAGGAGCAGGGCTGTACTAGGGTAATCGTTCATCCATAGGCAGTATCTGGTCATGCTTGAGTAATTCTGTGAGAAGTGTGAGAATACAGGTACATTCCAGGTCCTGATAGCTGAAGACAAAGTAAAAACTGGATTTTTTTAGCTCTGAGAGTTCTCTAGGCCTCTCTGTGATGTCTGTAGCCAGGTTAGAGTAAGTATCTCATTTGAGCACATGTGGAGCAGCCATATATGTTGGCTTGTTTATTGGCTCTTCAGCATCTGTGTTCATGGGCTTGGAGAATCCAGACATGTAATGAGGGCATTAAGCTGGCCCTCCACATGGTCAGTATATGTCCACAGCTGTGGACAATTGACCTGGCAGCCTGCTTTTGAGGAAAACTGCATGTTTCTAGTGATAGAGGTGTGAGGAGGAGGACAGTAAAATAGCAAGTTGTTAATGCTGCTGGATGGCAAAAGCATGCTGCAGGTTGACTCTTAGGACAGGTTTGAGAGTATTTAGTTTGTTTGGGTTTGTTGGTTTATTTAGAAAGGAGGGGAGAAAGTTCTTGTGAAGTAGTCTTTGAGAGACTGATGTTGAATGGTTTTCAATGAGAAAAGGGGCAACAGCCATAGTCCAGACACATGGCCTAGACCTACAGGATAAGGAGCACTAATAGTCCTAATTTTTATTTAATGTTTCCATACATTCACATTAGTACTGCTAGAACACTCTTTATATATTGCTTACTTTGAATGGCCAGACCAGAACATAACCTGTGTTTATGCACTTTGTCTTTTCTAATTAATCTGCCTGAAACCCTAGTCAAGAGAGACCTTTGGGTGCATTTAATCTGAATGAATTTTGAAAGACTCCAGATGGTCCCAATAAACAGCAGTGGCCTATATCTCAGAGATCCTTGACAGGCTTACATCAAGATTAAACTGGCCTCAGTAGGAAAGGTTGGCCTCTATGTAAATGTTTTACTTTTAAAAATATTAATAATTATTTTTATGATGTTTATTATATTTATATTTATTTATTGTAAATATTGTTGGACAGCTAGTCTCTGAAATACTAGCAAGACTGAGCTGGCTTTTAAGGTGCTTCTTACGACTATCTTCTCAGTTTGAGAGTGCAGTTTACTTTTATTTGGCAACAAAAAAAAATAATTCTTTATGCTTGCAAACTCTAAACTTTATTGTTGTCAACATGTTTGTGTTCCTGGGATTTGCTGTCTTTTGGGCATGGCCTATTTTTATCTCGTTCTGTGTATATAAATATATACATATATATCTGTCCTTTCCCCCATCTTTCCCCCATGTCCTTTTCCCCAGAGGTAAGAAGTCTCCCACCTGCAGAGGCTCAATCTGCTAAACTGTTCCTAGGTAGAGGGAGCTTCCAGCTGATGTTTGGGGAGTCAAGGGGTTGTTTTGCAGGGAGTGATGAGTGGCTTGCAGTGATCTGGAGTACATGGATGACATTCCTTCAGCAGGTCTGGTGAGAGCCTTGCGTGACCCTGCCTGCTTTGCCTTATGCTTCCTGCCTCCATGTCTGGATGAAGAGCAGGAGCACCAGCAGTAGGCACTTCCACTGGGATGGTCCTTCCTAGGAATCTATCAGGACTGTGACACAGGAAAAAAATGGCATTTAGAGATCTCCATGCCTCTGTTTTAGTACCTGTTGTTAATTCTGAGAAAAGATGCTTATTTTCAGGAATATAATTGTTTAGTGGCTGCAAAGTTTTTTTGTTTAAAAGAAGTAGATTGAAAGATTGATCTGTTAAGTTTTGCTGTTTCACAAATAATAAGAAATGAAGCAGTTTGTGTGGCAGAATTAAAGGATATGTAATCAATGTGGATGTGTAAGAAATATCAGAATATGCTACCTAGAGCCTTTCTGTAGCTGTTGGCTGTAAATCTTAAACAGGGAAATGGTAAAGTTAGGAACAGGTTATTAATATTAACTACAAATTACTAATCTTCATCTATAATGAGATCTTGAATTTGCCCAATACCAATTTATAGGCTTGCATTTTAATGCAGTGGTCTCCAAACAATTTTGCTGTACCCCTATTAATAAAAAAATTTTGAGTACACACATTTATCCATAATATATGGATAAATATATAATAATATATAATATATTTATTATCTTATTATATATTATTAATATATTATATAATATATATAAATATAGTATAAATTATATACATGTACCACTGTACTAATATGTAATTATAAAACATACACAAAAATAGGAACTAAAAAAGGATGTGATAAAATTAAACACAATTTTAAAATACTTATTTTAATTATTAGTAGTACAAAAAAAAATTTCTTCCTGCACTTGATGTTATTATATTACATAACCTCAGACTTAACACGCACTTCCATGGGCTTAATATACACTAAGACACTACCTACAGGTTTACAAAACACATTTAACACTTGCTCCAGTAAGTATTCACAAAGAGATTTCCCTGGTGATTATGGCTCCCAGGCTTTGACTGGAGGAGAACTTAGGAAAGCAACAGAAGTTGGTTATATTGATGCTTTTATAGCTTACATATATTGGGGCTTATATATGTAAATAATATTTTTATAATAATATATTTACAATATAAATGTGTTTTATAACTCTGTAACTTCAATATTGACAGAAATCTTACTTACATGTGATGATTTATGGCACTGGTTGTCCCTGTGGTCCATTATATTGTTATAAACAAAAAAGTAGGGACATAGCTTAAAATAACAGTTTTATTGTAAAGACTGCAGTGAACTTCAGAATAAATTGTTTGATCTCAGTAATTTAATGATATATTGTAAAATAGTGGAAGAAAGAATTATATTTAATATAAGTATGTGCTATTACACATTTTTTAAAAATCAACCCTCTCTTCTGTTACAGGAATACGAGGCTTTAACCAAGCAAGCAAATTGCAAGCCAGATGTTTGGGTGAACCTTGCCTGTACCTACTTCTTTCTCGGGATGTACACACAAGCAGAACAAGCAGCCTTGAAAGGTGAGATGTATGGTTCTGTTGGAAAAGACTGCTTATTTTTTGATTTATTGATTTGAACACTTAAAGTAATTTCCAACAAAGTATGCAATAAAGGATACTTTAGAGCAAAGATTTTTTGGCGGTTTTGGTTGGGGATTACTTAATTTTAACTTTCATTTGATGGGAGAATTATGATGCAGTTTCCTTCCTAAAAATACCTTGGGCATGTGGAGCAGCTGGAACTAAAAGAAGCATCTGGAAAATAATTTCTCTTATTAATTTCTAAATGAAAAACCCAGCATATGCCAACCAGCAACAAAAGGTTACTTTTCTTTTGACTGATTTTGTGCCCCTGAGCCAGTGCAGATGAAGCAAATTAAGCCAGTGGAATTATAAAAAAATAAGTATCTGAGAGAACTAAGCATTCTTCCTGATGAAGACAAGAGCTCTGTTTATGTAGTTTGAGTGACTTAGTAGGTGGTCTCGTTGCCTTGTAAGTCTGATGTTAGGTATCTGATTCTTAAAGGCATGGAGTTCAACAGTCACATTATTACAGTTTTACTTAAATCTGAACATGCATGGGATCCTTTAAAGAGGAGGAATAAAAATTAGATTCCAGGGCAATTTTTACTGCCTAAAAATGTTTCTGTAGTTTAATTTTGTTGCTTTTTTATCTTATTTGTGATTTATATTGTTTTCTATAACCATTGTATCTCAGTGCTCAACTTCTGACTTGCCTTCTTAGATAAAACTCTTATTGAAGGATGGGTTTTCTCTGTTTTTTCATTAGTCTTCTTGTCTTGGGCTGCGAAATAGAGTAGGAAGAAAATAATAGTGTACTTTCTTCTGCTGTGAAAGAATGCCTTCCAAAAGGATAGCTTTGTAGCATTTTTAAAAAATAATTAGATTCTCACATCCCTTTAAAATCCTCGGAAAGATCATGCTGAGCTTGAATCCCACAACTAGAAATGTTTTTTTTTAATTTTCAGTTGTAAAAAAATCTCATGTAGAGCTTTGTGATTTGTATTGTTCATGAGGTGTGTAAATTTCTAATATTCACAAATAATTTAATCTTTAATGTACTGCAAATTTGAGCTTTGGAGATTACAACCTAGAACTTGAAGTGAATCTAAAAGTAAATGGGCAATAGAGCTTTGAGGTGTCACTGTGACCTAAAGCATGGGGGAAGCAAGCAGCTGCATCCTGCACCAGTTGGAGCCATTGTCATCAGCTTCACATCTTGTGAGTTACAGCAATCCATTCTAGAGATGACATATACACAGCTGGCATGCACATTTATTAACCGTGAGCTGGAGGGGAGGGAAGGTTGGTGTTTGTCATGCCCCTTCAGATTAGTTAGTAATAGTATGGTGAGTGGCAGAGCAAGGGGTGCAGTTAGGGGTACTTGGGTGCTGGAGGCAAGGGTGGGAATATTAAGAAAGCAAGAGCAGGAGGGAGTGTAGCTGAGGGAAGAAACAAAATAATGGAGTGGTCACATTAGTTCAGTTCCTGATCAATTTTTGATTTTACATAATTGTTTAAGGACAGTATGCCAGTTCTTATAATGAGGACCCAGACCTTTGTTGTGAGTACTGTAATCCTGGTGATTTCTGGCTACTTAAGCTTGGTGGGGAATGAGTCACAGCTGAGGATTTGTAATGCTTGTCCTTTCTCCACTGAAAGCTTGCAAGTGTGGTATATTCCCCTTTCAATGTTTCTTATATTGAGTTTAAACCTTTTTTATTTTTACTTAAGTCAGATCCTCTTTTAGTTTTTTTTTTAACAATTTGGGATTGCATCAGTGGTGGCTGTTTGCAATATAGTGTTTACAGCTGAGGCCATATCATCTTGTGCTCTCTTCCATGGTTTTGCAAAGACCTTGAAGAAAAATAAAAATACTTCCTTTGAAAAGGAAATGTCTTTAGAAGAACACCATTTATCTAATACTGCCTTGAATACCACTGAAAAAATGATAGGTAGTGTTAATATTAGGCTCTTTACCATTGCTATTTCGGGATTATTTTGCCTGAATTCTTGCATAGTGCATGCTGTTTATTGCTGCAGTTATGCTAAACCCCTGAAAGTAGCATACTGCTAAAACAAATTAAGGAGAACTAGTTTAGTTTCAGCTATAGTTCCAAATTTCTGCACTGACAGAATCTCTGTGTGAAAGGGAGTATAAATATCAGCTAGCTTTCTGGAATAGGTTTTCCACGCAAACATGTAAATATCTTGAAATCAAATCAAGTTCTTTCTTGCCATATACTGTTGTTGCTTAAGGAAATTGTTGTTAGCCATCATTCCATTAATGAGGAAAAATTAGCAGATACTTAAAATTAGGAAACTATCATTAAAAGCCATGAGGTAATTAATGTATTCATACAGATACATAGTCCACAATCTCTTGTAGAGCAAGGTTTTATCTTTATTTTATAACAGACGTGAATTGATCTCTTAGCTTGTTGTTGCTTCATTTAAACTTCATGGAATAGAGGGGATGTGGAGGTCATTATGGACTGCCAGCACAGATTCACCAAGGGCAAGTTCTGCCTGACCAACTTAGTGGCTTTCTATGATGGAGTGTCTCCATCAGTGGGCAAGGGAAGGGCTATTGATGTCATTTATCTGGACTTCTGTAAAGCTTTTGACATGGTTCTTCACAACATTCTTCTCTCACAATTGTATAGATATGGATTTGATGGATAGACTGTTAGGTGGATTAGGAGTTGGTCAGATGCAGCAGTCAGCGGCCTTAGAAGGATAGGTGTCCGGCTAGCAGTGCAGCCAACTGGCAACTGCAGCAGTGGGGAGTCAGTCCCAGTGGCAGGGCCCCAGGACTGCTCCTACAGACGTCCCTCAGTGGCAGAAGACTTTGGGTTACATCTGTGTGGATGAGGTCACGTTGGTGAGAGTTTGTGGCTGCTAGAAATAACGAGGAGAAAAGACCGGACGCTCTCTGGGGGCAAGTCAGGTTTAATCCAGGAAGCCACCTGAACGAGGCCAGCCAGGGAGTGACAAAGTAACAAGGGTGCTTACAGGATATATAGTGGAAGGTGGTCGGGGGAGGAGTATACAATGCAACCAATAAGGAAAAGGAGAGGGAGCAGAAACATCGGGAGTGACAAGAAGGGAACCCAATGAGGACATGGAAAGGGCAGGGCCCCGGTCCCACAGCCAATCATGGCTCCCAGAGGATGGAACTTTCTGGAAAACAGGGAGGAGTAGGGAGTGATTGACTGGGGCCAAGGGAGGAGAAAGGGGAGGAGAAACACACATGTGGGAGGGAAAAGGGGAGGAGGGAGCTAATAATGATGTAATGGGTTACAATAACATGACTTTGCAAAAACAGAAGGCAGGAGGAACCATAACAACAGGGTGATTGACAGTACAAGGGCGGTAGAACTGAGGGAGGCAGAACCTTAGCAAACAGCGAGGGGGAACTTTAACAGGATAACAGAACACACTACAACAGTCAGACAGTCAGATCCAGAGGGCAGTGATCAACAGCTCAGAGTCCCAGTGGGCATCAGTGACCAGTGGTATCCCTTAGGGGTCTGTTCTGGGACCAGAGTTGTTTAATGTCTTCATTAATGACACAGATGAAGGGACCAAGTGCACCTTAAGCAGGTTTGCAGATAACACCAAGCTGAGTGGTGCTCTTCACTCACCTGAAGGATGGGATGCCAGCCATAGGGATCTGAACAGACTCAAAAGTGGGTACATGGGAATCTCATGAGTTTTAACAAGACCCAGTGCAAGGTGCTGCACCTGGGCTGGGGGCAAACCCGGGTATCAACACCAGCTGGGGGATGAAGGGATCAAGGGCAGCCTTGCCAAGAAGGATTTGAGAGTGCAGCTGGACAAGAGGCTGGACACAACCCAGCAATGTGCACTCAGCCCAGAAAGCCAATTGTATCCTGGGCTGCATCCAAAGGAGTGTGGGCAGCAGGATGAAGGAGGAGATTCTGCCCCTTTGCTTTGCTCTGGTGAGACCCCACCTGCAGTGCTGCGTCCAGCTCTGGGGTCCCCAGCGCAGGAAGGACATGGACCTGCTGGAGCAAGTCCAGAGTAGGCCACCAAAATGATGAGAGGGATGGAGCACCTTTCCTGCAAGGAAAGGCAAAGAGAATTGGATTTTTCAGCTTGGAGAACAAAGGGGTTCAGGGAGACCTCATTGAGGCTTTCCAGTACCTAGACAGAACTTAAAACAGAGCTGAACAAGGACCATTTACACAACCATCTAGTGATAGGACAAGGAGGAATGGCTTTTATGAAATGAATGAAAGAGAGTAGGTTTAGATTAGACACAAGGAAGAAATTCTTTACTGTGAAGGTGGTGAGGAGTTGCCCAGAGAAGTTCTATCCCTGGAAATATTCAAAGTCAGGCTAAACAGGACCTTGAGCAACCTGGTCTAGTGGAATGTGTTCATGGCTACAGCAGGGGGGTTGGAATTAGATGTCTTTAAAGTCCCTTCCAATTAAAGCCATTCTATGATCCTCTCAGGAAAGAATAAGATTGAATATCAAAAGTCATATAAAAAAGAATTACTGCAAATATTACCTAGGAAGTAGAACAAAAAGGCAATAAAGAAAAATCCCTCCTTGAAGATTTTTCATTGCAATTGTATTTTACTCCTCTAGGCTTTCTTCCAAAATCCTTTCAGGTATTTCTGGCTTCTCCTTTTCCCCTGTTGTCTGCTCACATTGCAGTTACTAATGTTCCTGGTTCTGAGGTGAAGGTAGAGTTATTTCCAAGTCAGCTACTGTTGTTTTGTAGTCATCCCATAGTGAACCTGTCAAGTGATACTTTGCTGACTCCTTTTGCATCTGTGTTCTCATGCATTGGCTGAACATATTTTTTCTGTGCTCTGAGTAGCCAATCTTGTCTTGAGAGAATGAGGCTTAAACTATTGATCTTGATTAAGAATATAATAATAACAACAATTTAAAAAAAATTATAAAAACTAATACTCTTATATTGCATTTACAGTTCTTTGCTTTGCAAAGGGCCAAGAACAGAAACTCAGCCTGGCACACTTGGACTGTGATCCTGACAACTGATCCAAATGTTTAGAAGCCAGCATAGTGCTTCCAGAAGCTGTTGGCTTGCACTAAGAAAGAAACTAAGAATGAAAGCATAAGAACTAAAATTGTTCTTTTAAACCACAAAATGTGCACATAAGTGGGGCTACAGTTAAGTCTGTTATGAAAAACAGTCTTTTCAGGATAAATGTAATCTTAGAATTAAATTTAAGATTCATGCACAGACAGGGTTGTATTGCTGAACCATTCATTAAAGTTGGGTGGTTTTTTTCATCCCTTCCAATTTTTGATGGGAAAAGCTTTGTAATTACTTTGCTTTTTCACATCTATGCATGTGTCAGATCTGAATGTGCTTTAACTAAACAGAGAACTCATTTTACAGCCTATATTGAAATGAGCAGTATTGTACAAAAGCTGAACAGAGATGGTTAGTAAGAACAAGTAGTTAGTTAGTAAGAACATTATTTCACAAATAAGAAAAACTGGTTTGGAAAAGGTCATTGTTCTTACCTTTTCCAAACCAGTTTTTCTTATTTGTGAAATAATGTTTTTTCAGGTGTGAAATGGTTGTCACCAGTGAAAATGTTCAGTTACAAGCAGGCACAGAACAGTTACTCGGTTTTTCTTTTCTTATGATTGCATGTTCAGCTGCATGATTTTTATCTGCTTTGCTTGTAGTCTCTGTCTTGAGAACAGTAGTTATTTTTGGTGCATTTTAGCTGAGGTTTTGAACCAGCCATTTCAAAATGACAAGTGAAAATATCACATGTTTAAACTCTAAAAGCTACTAACCTTATTTTCTTGTTTTGTTTTTTTAAGTATAGTGGAAGCTACAGCCCAGGAGTAATTAATTTGATGATCTTTAATTTACTTTGTGCTTAGTATGACTGAAATTAAATGTGTGTGTGTGTGTGTATTGCAAGTAACTGAACATAGCTGAACTGGCATTTAAGTTTTGTAGGAATAGGAAAATTTCAGTAAATATCCTCTGTAAATTTAATTCAAGAAAATTCTGAACAGTTGAGCTGTTCAAATGGGTGTAAGTATACACCTCACTGCTGGCCCATGGTTTTTTTGAACATTTTTCCCATACCCTTTCATTTTCCCCTCCACCAGTGAAACTTTGGTTTTGAGACACAGAGGGCTTCTTCATTCTGCTACTGTGCTCAGATGAGCATAGTGTTGTTTCTTAGGGACAAGGAAAATAAGGTTTCTTCTGGTTGTATTTTCTACTGTCAGGATGGAGCCTTCTAAGCCCTGCTCCATTCCTACCAGCTCCTGCTTGGTGTGTTTAACATGTGTTCTGTGCCTATCAATGTGTGAAGGGCTGCTATAGAATATGCATTATGGGATTTGTTAATGCTGGGTGCATGACCAGCAATGCCTTGCACTCTTATGCGAAGGCACAAATTCCAGATTGTCCATGACTCTATTTCATCATCTTTTTACTGCCTGAGACATCAATATGGAGCCCACAAAGATCTGAGCTGCCATTTCTAGTAAGTTTGATGTTTTGTTTAATAACTAGTGAAGATGTCTTCAGCAATGTCTTCATTCTTACTGTAATTGCTGATTATATTTTAACAAATACTTCAGTAGGTGCATGTCAGTGTCAACACATAAAAATATACAGAACACTTTTAAAGTCTATGACAGCTATGACGCAAGTGCCTGGAAAAACAACACTGATCGTGACAAAAATTCTGGCAAAGGAATATCAATGCTTTTCCTAGGTGGAAAGAGATAAATCTCATCCAGCTACTTCACTGCTTGGGTACAAGGCCAGTACTAGACCTGAAGCAGGGTCCAGTTTGTTGCCATGCAGCATTACCATCATGTACGTTATGAGCCCAAGATTTCTTAGTACTGATTTTTAAAAAAAAAAGAGTCATTATCTTGAAAAATTAGAGCAAGAAAAGGAGATTGTACTTCCTTGTAGTATTAATAGATCAGTGACAATTAAATTCAGTAGCAGTAGAGAATAATAAAAAGCAAACTAATGTCCTTTAAATGTCCCTTAAAAATCATTGTCTCTGATGAGGCAGTTGTATCACTTCCTTCTCCAGTGATTGACAGTGTCTTTATCCAATATTCATGACCCCATTCTTTCTGAAAATTAATCTCACCTTGTTCATATGTTGCCTTGTCTTCCTTAAAGAATGCATTTGACACTGAGAGTAAAGAAACTGCTGATGTTGATTGTTTCCATATTTCTGCTTACTATATTGACAGGGCTATATTTGTGGGGGATTTTAAGCAATTTATTTTAAAGACTATCAGATAGCTAGTATCATATAACATCTTATGAAGCAGGATACTTTTCCACTCTCCATATATCCATGCACACCATCAAAACTCAAATTTCATCTTTCGCCTGTTTTTAAGTGTTAAATAATGTGGGCTAACGTTCCAGCTTTTGCCAAGAAGTAAATAACAATTTTGATGTCAGATGAGATGCCAGGTTTGCAAGGGTAGCCTGCACTCACTGGTTGACCAATGAAACAAAAATTCCTTGGTTTAGATTCTTCACAGTATTGCTTGCAAGTCACAATTTTCACAGTGAAATTAATGCTAAAACACACTCCAAAGGGGAAAAAAAAAGGAAAACCTACTCAAAAAAGGAACACTGGTGTCTTTACCCATGGTGCTGTGATTATACAATATGTTATTTTCAGTATAAATCCCACAATATGTCCTGCTTGTATTTTTGGAGTCTTTGATGACCAAATGTTTTGAATTGTGAAGGATGGTTGTGGTTGCAGTTTCTCACAAAAGCACATGTAGGGTCCATGTGCAACCCTTCTAAACTTTGATGTAAAAACCTATCAATTAATGCTGGGGAACCTGTAGAGTAAAGAGCATGCATTTAAATTAAGGTACTCTTCACTTTCTAACTCACTGGATGAAATATACATAGTATCATGTCAGTTATACTACTACAGCTGCCTATGCAGTATTTATTGTAAATCAGAAACTTTCTGTTATTTAATAAATAGCCTAATTCCCACATATATCCTAGGCTGAAGACAATTTAGCTCCTCAACAACTTGATGCTCTGTTAGAGCTATCTTACAAGATGTTGTGGTCTTGTGAGAGTGCTATCATACCACCTTTGTATTTTGGTCACCCATTCTAGTAGTTCATTAAAGATACAATTAACTGTCCTAATTTTTCTAGAAACACAGGTTGAATAACACAGCTTGCTAAGGAAAAAAGGGAAGAAATAGTTGCTGTACTTATAGAAGTTGGTGGGCAGCCTTGTGCTGCCAACCTTATCAGAATGGCCTGGGGTTTGACATTGTCCACTGTGTTACAAAGTTTACCTACTATGTGGAGAAAGAATAAAAAAACTGGAAATCTCTCCCTAAATTGCTTAAAAAATAAATTCCATAAATAAATTCCATCTTCAGGGGGTGGTGGGGAAGAGGGGTTGGTGGTTTGAGCCCTCTTTTATGGTTTAGGATGTCAGAAGAATTGCAGCCTTGTGTCACAGGCTATTGATGTGCTAACTCTGCACTTTTGTGGCCTTATAAACACAGTAAATAATTCTGCTTTTTGTAAAGATTCCATGTATGCCCCTTCTGTGGAACATGCTTTGCCAGCTGGTTGGTCTGAGCAAGAATGAGAGTGCTCATTAGGCTAGGAAAAGTACAGGAAACAAGGGAAGGCTTTTTGGAAGATTGCTTGCAAAAGAAATGAATAGCTCTGTTTGACCAGGACATGTGTCGCTCTTGTGAAGCAAAAAGCTGTAGTGACTTAAAACTCTGCAGTTTACAATTTGTGTCATATGGAGTGAAATCAATGGAATTCCTAATCCTGCTGGAGCAAGAAATTTCATTCACTTTACTGGCTCTACTAAGAAAATATCCCTTTTCAATCTCTTGACATATCTTAGTTTGAATCTTATCTGCTCTGTCCCTAGAATTCTTTTGTGTGCCTTTCATTCCTAAGGACAGAAGAAATATTAGAGGTATAATGTAATGTGCATACCTAACAAAATGGTAGCAGCACAGGGTTTTTCAATCCACTAGAAGTTATCGAGATTCCTGGAATTACAAATCAAAACTTATTTCAAATGTGACACATATAGAAGGAGCCTTGAGTTTACCTGTTGCTGCTTTTTATTTTGAAAAAGTGTCACAAAAAAAAAACCCCAGAGAATGATTGAAAAATTGCTGTAGGGAGATAATAATGCAATTCATATAGAAGGTAGAGGCCAATGAAAAATTATTTTCAACAGGGATTTAAAAAGAAATAGTCAGGGAATGAAGATAGGAATGAGGAAGACCTCTAAAATTAGTAGAACCTCTCCCAAGGCATGACCTGCAAAGGGCTCTCAGTGAAGATCTGTACTCGGGCTAGTTAATGAAAGAGTAGAGGTGCATTCATGTCTATTGAGAAAGAAAGTTTAAAATATAAAGAGATACCCTGTTCATTACAATAATACTTACTGAATTTCCCTTTCAGCACCTAGGAGTGGTCTCCAGAACCGTTTACTGTTTCACTTGGCACATAAGGTATGGTGCCTTTCCTTCGCTCCTGCTTTGTTTGTTTTCTTTTCAATTTACTAATGTGCAATTTATGCTGGCAACCTGGTAGAATAATTAAAATGTCTGTGGTGGCAGAAGAACAAACATTTTTCATAACCACCCTACTGTATTAAAATGTGGAGGAGAAAGCAAGTATGAAAACATGATCTCAGAAGAGATGCTCTCAGCATGTTTCTAAGGAAAATATTACCGATACACTTCACACAAGTCGTACAATAGGAATGTAATGATATTTTTGATCATGAGGAGCCTGAAACCTTAATAGAATCAGAAATGTAGAAGCCACTATTTTACTTTTTTTTTCTAAATGTACCAAGTTTTCCTAACTTGAAGGTCTCTTATATGTAACAATTTGACCAAAATTGTGTATATGCTGTTACTAGTCCTCTTAAGTAGTTCAGTATCCAGGAAATCATATTGTTAATAGCATGAAATTTAATTTAATTTCAACAACAATTAGGTGCTTATTTCACTCACTACACATAGCTATCTTCCCTTAAATTAGGTTTTGTGCCATCCTGTACCAGAATACGTGAGAAGCATTCTGCTACTATGATACTGACTTAAAAGGAAGTATAAATCTTGAATGTTAGCTTTGATGTCAGATTCTCTTTACTTAGATATCTGTTCATTTTAAGAGAGAAATCTTAAAGCCTTTTTTCAGTGGCATTGGCACTTACAGATGTCTGTGATGTACCGGGAATTAGGCAACTTCTCTTTATCTAGTTAGTCGCTGGAAATAAACTGTTTTACCAAAACTGCAAAGCCCATTACCTTTAGTTCTGTTAAGCAACTTATCTTGCCTTTTAACTTTGTGAATGGCTAAAAGAGGGAGAAGGATTTGAAGAAAACTAGCAGATAGGTGGAAAAACAAATATATAATATTACAATTTGTGTCTAAGAAAAAAAATCATAATTACTGTTGAATCAGCAAAACCAGCAAAGGGAAGCAGTGGAATAAGTGATTTGAACAGACTGATTGGTACTTCAACTTCACTACTGTAATGCAAATATAATGGGTATGTTTAACTGTGTTCCTTGTTTAACCTTCTGTGTGTGTGTTACTATGTGCTATTAAGTAATGCTTTTAAAAATAATCATTTACTTAAAGAAACTAGAAATTGGAGGCTGGTGAAAGTGAACTTGTTAGTGCTGTTAAGAAGACTAGTAAAATTAGGGCTTGCATGTTTGCAAGTCTTGTGTTTTTCTGCTATGCATAAGACATTAGATTTGGATCTACAAACAGCAAAATTTTTGCTGGCTTGAATAATTACAATGAAATTTTGTGTTGCGAAATTCTGTTTGTGAAATAATTAATTCAGCTCTTTCCCTCTTATCCATCAAAGCTCATGACATGTAATTATATCTAAATCACACCTTAAAGGAAAATGTGTGCTTAGTTTTAGCCTCTTTAGTTTGAACTCACCTGCCTCTTTATGTTTGTCTTTCTCCGCTGGTCAAATTAACTTTAAAGTAACAGCAGTTTTCCAGATATTTAATGATGTTTACCAGCAAGGACAAAACTAACCTGTTTAATTAAAAAGCTTTTTTTGTTGAACTCTTCTGAGAATGTGTCCCACTCTTTTTAGTTCAGTGATGAAAAGAAACTGATGAGCTCTCACCAGAACCTGCAGGATGTTACAGAAGATCAGCTTAGCCTGGCATCCATCCACTACATGCGGTCCCACTACCAAGAAGCCATTGATATCTACAAGCGCATTCTGCTGGACAACCGGTGCGCATCTCTAATCCCTATTGGAGCATCTATGTTACTGGTGGTTTTAAATTACAAATAGTTGCTTGGTTTCTCAAAGCAGACATTTTCCACAACTGCTATGTCCCTTTCTCATCACAGAATGTGCACCAGTTGCAGCTCCTTAATTTTGTTCGTTCAAAGTATTATAGAAAACCCTACATTTAAAAAGAAGTCTTCTCTCTCTTGTTTTCTTTTTGTGAAATTGTTGGTTAATTCATTCTGATATCTTTTTTATTTTGTTACTTTTTCTTCTGAAATGATAGATGGTTATGTACCTGCTTTGTCTTTTTATTTTTTTCTCCTCTGATGGCCAGTCTTGGAACTTGAATTATTGACTTCTCCTTCACACCTTAGCCTTCCTTAGAAGGGTTCAGTTCTTGGGTTTTATGTAGAGTTCCTTGCATTCCTTTAAGTCTGAAATTCTGTCCTTCTCTGTTTATCTTCTGTGATACTTGTTGACAGGTTTTTCTGTCATGTTCTGCAAATTTTTAGTTCAGAATTTAACAAGGAACAAATTGAATTCCGAAGTGGCTGGAAGTATTTTTAAGAAAATAGAAACTGCTGTCCCAGAATACTGTTATCTTTTGATCTATCTCCTCTTGAATGTTTCAGAGAAATCCATCATAAGGCGTGTATCATGTCATGCTTGGGAAAGAGATTTTAACCTCCAAGTCCTTCAGAAATAATCACTCAAAGCTAAATGAGTAACTTTCATAACAATTATCCTTTTACTTAGGGTTTTCAAAAAAGCTTGTCTTTTTCTGTCCAGTTCTTCTGGCTTGACTGGTTGTAGTGACAATGATTTATTTAAATAATTTTACTTGGTACAAACTTTTATGTGCACATTAAATGTCTTTGAGTATATTGCTTAGAAAATCATGTTCTGCCAGGCCAATTATGATGCTCATGTTCTGCACGTTTCCTTGGTGGGAAGTTGCCACTATTTCCCAGACTTGCAAACCAAAAGTTTTGTTGGTGATTTCTAAAAGCTGCAGTAGCTGCTGTGGAAAAAAATACTGTGAATGTGTCCTAGCTGACAAACTAGAGAAGCCCTAAGCATTTCTCCGAAGCCCTAGTTTTGATGTGTTTGTAAAATATATATAGTTGTGAAAGCTTTCTTTTCATTTACTGATTTTAATGTGCTGTAGTGGGGAAATGTTAAACTATCTGGTGGGATTTAACGGTTCTCTTTAATCCTTTTTCCTGCAGAGAATACCTGGCTCTGAATGTGTATGTGGCCCTGTGCTACTACAAACTGGATTACTATGATGTATCACAGGAAGTGCTAGCTGTTTATCTTCAGCAAGTTCCTGACAGCACCATTGCTCTTAACCTTAAGGCTTGTAACCATTTCCGACTTTACAATGGAAAGGCTGCAGAGGTATCTATTGGACAGTCCTTTAACTCACCTTTATTTTAGTTTAAGATACATGTTTCTTTTCCTTTGTATTAATCAGTAATGTTGATAATGGCCTTTACCTTGTCACTCTGTTCTTATAGGAATGTCACCTATTTCAGTTTCCCTGACATTAACCCATCTGTCCACATACGTGCCCAGTGGTCTTACTGTTTTCCCAGTATCCTTTTGGTATTGTGTTTATATGTACTACCCAATTGCTAAAATAATTAGATAGAAGTGGAAAGGCAAAATCTTCTAGTCATCCAACATCAATGGAGATGTTTTGGTGTCAGCTTTGAAGCTCATTTAAGCTCTGTGCTTTTTTGGTTTTAACATAAAATTTTGGAATGTATGTAATTCCAGGCAGAGCTCAAAAACTTGACAGACAGTGCCTCATCATCTTTTGAGTTTGGCAAGGAGCTCATTAAGCACAATCTGGTAAGTAATGCATTTCTGGGATTTAATATGAACTGCACTCATATTGTAGAGCTTTTCATGATGATTCATCAATTGGAATATTTTGAAAAATTGCAGACTTGATTGAGTCTCTGCTGCCATATAAGTCCCATTCCAGGAATCCTACCAGTATAATGAATGTGCTATCAAGTGTGTTTACTTTTTTCCTGGAATTTTTCCCTGACAGTTTGAGACTGTGTCAAGAAAATAATAATACTATTGCTTTTAGTCTTGAAGGCATATTAAAATAATGTATGTTGTGTAAGAGTACCTATGCAAGATACTTTGTGGAGCCCACCCAATAAAGACACTGTAGAAACAAGTCAGGATGACCCTGAACTCTATTTGGTACCAGAACAATTTGACGGGAATAAAGATAGCTCATGAAAATGGCCTTCATCCCAAAAGTACTAAGCAGGGAGTTCTAGGAAAAAAGATGCTTGTAAAACCAAAATACTTTTGTGTTCTGCAGTAAAAGAGTCACTAAGAGTAACTAATGGTTAATTTTCCATTCAGTGGTATTATTATTTTGCTGAACAACTGGTAACAGTAGATTGCTCATCTTTAATGACAGGCAGTTACTTGCCTTGTCATTTTTCAAGAGCAGTCATCACAAGCTAACATTTCTTTCTCCAAGAGTTAAAACTGCTTTCAAATTGGACTTTTTAAAGTTAGTTGTTTATTTTGTATGTTGGTATTTTTGTCATTGCTTTATTGAATAAGTACATTAGATCTTGTTGGAGGAACTGTCATGTGAAACTGGAGTATAACCAACTGCTGATCATTTCAGGATCCTGTGTCACACAATCCTGTGTCAATAAATGTGGAGTTGTTAGACTAATTTTTTTCATATGAAAACATCATAAGCAGTTTATAGTTTTGTACGTGTTCCCTTCACTGGGATTTTGTTGTTCTTTTAAATCTTTGATATATAATGTATCACTCTTTTGATGCTAAAAGCTGAAATAAGTTAATCTTTACATATGGATTAAATACTTATATTCTTCAGAGTAAAGATTGTCACACTGTATAATTCTACAGCTATATAAAAGCAGGACCTAAACTAATGCCAGAGCCACTGACCTTTTAGTATTGTTTATGCGGGAATTTAAGGATTAATTTCTTTGAATTAACTTATCATAGAAGAGATTCTGATACATGATTATCAATATGCTGCTTTTCTCTGCAGGTGGTTTTCCGAGGAGGAGAAGGGGCTTTGCAAGTCCTGCCTCCTCTTGTTGATGTTATTCCTGAGGCAAGACTGAATCTTGTGATTTACTATCTCCAGCAAGGTAAATACACCTTCCTCTGGCTCTTTCATAGCTTCAGGCATGACATAATTTCATCTTATCTCAACTTATTCAATGTTTTTTTTTTCCTTTGCAGTAAAACGTAATTTATTTCACTTCACGTTCCTCTGTAAAATAGCAAAGTAAAAGTTCCCATGGTTTGCAGAGAAGGCTTTAATACTGTTCACTCCAAAAAAGCCTACTTCAACAGAGTATTGTAGTTTTTGGGTTGCAGGAGATGGCTTTGGCGAAGGTAGTGTTTATTTGTTTCTAGTGAGGGGACCTCTCCTCTGCCTGAATATGTGAGAATGGTAGGCATATGTCCTGTAAAGGCAAGGACAACAACCATTTCTGTAAATACAGCACGAAGAAAATATGAACCAAAGTGACTGTGAACAAGATATTTCATTAAAATCTACTTTACAATTCCTAAAGAATGCAGGTAGGTAGCCAGAATCAGTTGGTCAGGATTTTCTGCTTGTACCTCTCCTGTGTTTGCCGGCTTCTTTGAATTATATCTGAGTTTTTCAGAGCTATTCCTATTCTCCCATTGTGTTCTTTTTTTCAACAGTGGGTTGGCTGGCTGTGTGATTCAAGGCAGGTCCAATTAGATAAAGCTTTGTCCCGACAAGCATCCAGTTAGAACTTCCTTTGTTCTACCTTAAGTCCACTGCCTTTCTCTCACTCTTTGGAACCTGTTTCCATCTATTCTATATCCTCTTATCAGTTAATTGTAGACAGTGGGAAGATCTCCCCTGAGATCCTTTCTTCTGAAGGCTAAGCAAACTCAGTTCTCTCAGTTTCTCCTCAGCCCTCTTCCTGCCATGGGAGCCCTCAGGTGGGCTCACTCCAGTGTTTCAAAGTCTGTGTGGATTGTCAGATCCCAAACCTGGACACAGTACTCGTGTGCAACCTCACAAGTGCCAAATAAAGAATTCCTTCCCTTGCTGTGATGGCTCCATTCATGCTATTATGATCCAGTGTGCCTCCTTTGCTGCAAGGCTGCACTGTCTGCCAGACTGCTTTTTAGCCAGTTCACCTGCTCAGGCATGTTTCAAACCAAGCAAGATGCAAGGCTTGTATTTTGCCTCCATTGAACTTCATCAGATTTCTTTCAGCCCATTTTTTCAACCTACTGAGCTGCTTCTCCGTATCTGGGAGCATTCTTCGCAATCTTTCATCATTTGCAGACTTGCTCAGAGTACTCTATGCTATCATCTGGATCATTAATAAAAATCAGTTATTCAACAGTATCAGTCGCTGGGAGCTTTGATTAGTGATGAGCCACCTGTTGGATTTGGTACAACTGGTCACTGTTCTTAGGTAGTCCAGCCAGTTTTCCATCCCCTTATAGTTTTACTTAGGCAGTTCTATCTTTCAGGTTTGTATGAGGGATCATTTCAAAGACATTGCTAAAGTCAAGGTATACAGCATCAACCTTTATCTCCTTATTCACACAACCAGTCACACCTTGAGTACATTTTGGCATTGGTACATCCATGTCTGCTGTACCCAGCCACCTTTCTGTCCAGTATTATTGTTACCAGTGTCATTTATAGGCAATATTGGTGATAATAACTTATGTGTCAAATTAAGTTCTACTTACATGGAAATAAAGTGCATCTCATGCATCAGTTAAAAATCAGTCTAGTTCACTCATATGCTGTTAACCTTGCAGTAATTTTCATTAGTTAGGTTCTTCTCTTTACTGTGATATACAAATGACACGTGTACTGACAAAGATCAAGGGGAATTTGGACTAAAACATCTTTTCTGGTTTGGCTAAGTTTCCATTTTTAAGTCTTGCTAGGGTAGCAACTTCCTTAGGAAAGTGAGAAATTCTTACTTCTGATGACTACAACTGCCTCTCCAAAACTGAAAAGGTCTCTGATAAACGTAGGGTTGTGCTGATGATATATGCTCTGGACTTAGAATGACTGAAGCACGAAAATGCATCCTGTTTTCTCAACTCTTCAGCATGGTGACTTCTAACAGGGTTTGAGGTCAGCTGGTATCCTGCTGTAATCTGCGACTGTGAGATTTGCTAGTCACTTCTGTTGGAGCCTGAAGAGCATAGTTCTGTGTTGATAGTCTGCACTGGATTAATAAAAATAATAGTTGCTGTCTTTTTTTTTTGGTTGTTGGTTTTTTGGGGGTTTTTTTGTTTTTTGGGGGTTTTGTTTTGGTTTGGTTTTTTGGGGGTTTTTTTGGTGGTGTTTTTTTTTTTTGTGGTGGTGGTGGTGGTCTGAGCAAGCCAAAAATATATTTAAAAAAAAAAGGGAAAAAATAAAAGCAAAGGTAATGCTGCCTTACTATGTGAGCTGTTCAAGGGAGTCAAGGGAGTAGGTAAGAAAGCAGAGGTTATGGCTGGGAGCCTGGCAGCTCCAGTGCATATTGCCTTAAATGGCTGCATGGATTGTATGTTCTAGTGAAAAAAAATTTTGTTTGATAAGAGGATCCTCACTAGGTTTATTTACAAAGCCAACCATAGTGCCAACATATTTTTTAATTCAGAGAAAGTTTATGATCTATTCAGTTTATATAATTCTTGTGTGGAAATGAAGTAATTTATAGATTTTAAACTTCACTTTTAAACTTCAATACTAGTCGTGCTTTTTCCTTTTTAATTAGGATCTGCTGGACAGATGCTGAAATATTACTAAGGAAAAGATGAAGTTTTCCTACAGCATCATGTTACCCTGTTCTCTTTGTGGGCTAAATAAATATGAGAAAACAAAATAGAGGAAAATAGAGGAATAATCTTTGTGCTGTTGAGAAGGCAGCCACTGCATTATGAACAAAGGGACCAAACCATCTCTGCTAGGAAAACTGTAGTAATAAAGAAGTTATTACTCCGTGTTTGTTTTTTGAGTTCTAGAAAACTATCACCATTGTGATAGAAATGCACAATGATTTATCATTATCTTTCTCCTCCTGTCTAAGTGGTTTATTTCTTAGTCTATGACTATTGGGGACTGTTGTAGAGGATGAGTGACTTGTTTTAATACAGTGTGCTATGGGTTGTCATGCATTCTAATGTCTGGCATTTCAGATGATGTGCAGGAGGCTTATAACCTGATTAAGGACCTGGAACCTACAGCTCCACAGGTAATTGGAAAATGATGTCATGACACATAAAGACAGAGGTTATAAACTAATATGAAATCTGCCACATACAAAACTGGTATCCTGAGGACAGCTTGCCCCATTTCCACTCTAAAAACTCTTGCGTTTTCAGCCCTTCATCAACAATAAATTTAATGTGCTTGCATAAAATACTATATATGTGCCTATATGAGTACTTTAGCCTGTTTATTACTGTACCACCTGGGTTTAGCAAAGAATACAGCTCTGTTGTGTACAGCCTTGATTTTGGGAAATGGACCGTTACTGCACAGGTAAAGGCCCCCTTACAACTATAGCTGGTTGTCTGCCTGGTATGGCTTTCATCCCTTAGATTTGCTAGCTCAGATGCTCATATAGATTATCCTGAAGCCATTTCAATTAAAATGAGCTAGATTAGATTAAACAGTTTTAATAAATGGTATTTTCTAATTCCATCACACTTTGGCTGCCATGAGTGAAAACTACAGTGTCCCTTGACTGCCACTGTAATTTTCTTCTGTGGGTGTTCCAGCATCTTTAGTCTCTGATTTATTCCTCTTTCCTGTTTATTTTCCAAAGGTCACATAGCTAGGCATAAAAGGGACCTTTCATGAGTCTGTGTAAGGAATTAGATAGAGAGGGGGGGGAAGGAGGGAGGGAGGGAGGGAGGGAGGGAAAAGGAAAACCTCAAAAACATAGATCTGGTGATTCTGTGCTGAGGAGTGAGGAACGTCTTCTGATGTCGCTTTACACTTCTTGCATTTTTCAGTATAGCAAAACTTACTTGAATGGTTTTCTGCAGCTATTGTTCCTATTGTAGGAAATTGTCCCAATATACTTGGCTTTTGATTCTTGATCACAGTTGGAAATGAGAATCTTTGTGCTTTTTTTTTTCCCATTTGTCACTCACACTTTTAAAGAACTCCCTGCTAACACTTGCAAAACTACTCATAAAACCTACTTGAGTACTTCTCAAATTTCTTCTTTGTCACAATGCCTGTAGGATAATAATTTGGCATCTCTGAGACTGTTGGTGTGCTAAAATGATTTCTTACTATCCTAGGTAATACTCTCAGAATGTTTCTTTACATTCTCTCGTTGGTCTTTTGGTCTCTTGAAAGATGTCTCTCTTCTTCTGTGTTTACCTCTGTAACAGGGTCATCCTGGTTAGTCAGGAGTACCTACTAAAACAGATTTATAGATATAACTCTTAATTAAAAGATTTGGGTAGGACAAAAGAATCTGTTACACACTGAGAAAAATTTGTTCAGAGAAGAACTAAGCTATACTTGTGTCTCCTACTAGAGGTTACAGGGTACTCAACTTCTGTTCCTAATTTCATTGGAGTAACATGGCTACAGAGCACAAACCTCTTAACATATTTGTCCTGATGAGAGACACTATGAATTTTGCAGCAAGGATGTCAGTGGTTATGGTTAACCAATGTGCATATTTGAAAGGGGATCTGTGCTTTAGTATGACAATTATGCACTTCTTGGTGATACGATGGTGAAGAGGGCATGAAAGGATGTTACCATGTTCCTCCTGGTGCATTGTCTTTGACCATAAGACATACCAGAAAACACAGTAGCCCTTTGCATCTAACATATTTAGTAGAAGGGACTACGTAGCAAATAGAATGTGTTTTGGGGAACTAAATTAGTGCAGTGCTTAAGCACTACCACACTAACCAGCTGCCTACCAAACCCAGTTGTGATAGAGTTGAATTAATGAAGAATAATGCACATGTAGGCTTTTATGTGTCTTCTGAAATCTTCACCATGTCTTCTCTGGTCCCTTTTAACTTTTTTTTTTCCAGGAGTACATCCTCAAAGGGGTGGTAAATGCGGCACTTGGACAAGAAATGGGCTCGGTGAGTAAAGCCCATGAGGTTCTCTAGCTTCTCCAACAACACAATGTGAACAGATCTGTAGAAACTGGAATAGAGTGAAAGAGGCAGTAATTTCTTATTTAGATTGCAGGATCTCTGAGTGTCTTAACCTCCCGTACAATAATCAGTCCAGAATGAGTGAAATGCAAATTTCTGTTGCTGGTCTTGATAGTAGATCACAATGAATTTGATTTCTCTATTCTATTTCCAAAACCCCCGTTTGCTTTGTATGGTGTTCTTCTTTATCTAGACACATAGAATGACACATTTAGCTTTTCTCTGTTTGCTTCAGCCCTGGTTTATTTATTAGTTGCTCCCTAAGTGTTCCTCAGACTGTATTTTCACTGTGTATTGTAGCATCAACCCTGTAACTCATCTTGGATTTCTTTTTTATTCTTCTTCCAGAGAGATCATCTGAAAATTGCTCAACAGTTCTTCCAGTTGGTGGGGGAATCAGCCAGTGAATGTGGTATGTTTGAAATGTTCTTTTTCCGTTAAGTAAGCAATCTTAAAATATCCAAGTATATACCATCATATGTGTGTCTAACTGCTGACTGTTAGCAGGAATATTGCTAGGCTTTTGTTTCTATAGGATGAGTTTCAAAAGGTCTAAACTCAATTCCAAACCTTATGTATGACTTCCTCTGGAGAAGAGGCTCTACTGCAAACTGCAAGTCTTTGTGAGACTCTGTGGCAGCTTGCCTTTGCCTAATAATCCCATTAGAGAAACAGAAGAAACCAGCCTAATTAATTAGATGAAGTGAGCAGCTGAAACCTCACAGGCAGAGATGCACAGGTACAAATCTAGGACCACAAATGAAAGCCTGTCGAGTACATAGAGTCGTAGCATGGAACGTGCTCTGAAACTGAGGGTCGTAAAAATGTTAAGAGGACTTTGGCTACAGGGATAAATGGAAGCTCTGGAACTAACTTCGAGAAAAAAAGGCATTATAACCCACCCACCACCATGCCCCAAAATGAGTATAGTTTCAATATTTAATTTTACTTATTCAATAATAGACCAAACCAAGTTCTTCTTTTCCCTTCCCCTTACAAAACCAAAATTCCCAAATGAAAAGAAGTCAGTAGTTCTAACATAGAAATACAGACTTAATGGAGCTTTCCAGTTTCCTTTGTAGGCAATGTCACTTAGTATTGTTTCTTTAGGTAGATAACTTGTGCATGTTTATGGTGCACACAGCTCATGGTCCTCAGAGAGTGAATACTGTCTCCTGTGTCCGTGGTGACTAAGGAGAAGGAGCTCCAGAGGCAGAGTGGCATCACTGATGAAAGAAATACTCAGAAATACTGTTGAGCCATTCTGTTCTGTTCCCCCTGAAGCCCTGGTACTACTGAGGTCATGCATCAGAGAATTTCATGTTGGAAGGCTGGAAGTGGTTCCATAGAGGAGATTTCCCTAACTCCTTCCTTTTGCATAGAAGCTATGTCTTTAGAGTTGGGATCCCAGAAAACAGAAGGAACAATATGAGCTACAGCAGTGGAGGACTCGGTCCCCCCCTATAGCAGGGGGAACATCTTAATGCCTGTAACAGTCATGCAGGTGTGATGAGTGACCAGACCACAAATGGACAAAAATAATACAGAGATATTCAGGGAAAAGATAGGGAAGGATTTCTTGTGAAGATATAGCCCAAAATTGAAATTGTTCGTAAGCCAAAAGTCTAAATTTTACTGTGAAATACTTTTAAACTCATATGCAAAACAGAGAGTCTGAGACTTCAACCTTGCAATGGTAGGGAGAATGGCAGTAGAAACGTAGGACACTTAGGAAGGTGGATTACTTGAAAAAAACAAACCTGTGGGAAGGATTGGTTCCAATCAGAGGTAAAAGGAAGGCTCAGTACTGTGAGTATCTGACCCTCATGGTACTTCCATGTAAGAACTGTTTTTGCATCTTCTTAAAAGTTTGTGGGAGGAAACTGCCATAAAGAAGACCACACAGTTTAGGGCAATTCCTTTAAAGGTAAAATAGTGTGAGGGGTTTTGTTTAACCTCGAATGAATAACAGATGGAGATCATCAAACTGTACACAGGAAATAGAAGAGGCAAACAGTTCTGTTTAGGTAGGATATAACAAAAAACCAAGCACATGAAATCCAAGTATGTAAGAGTTTCTATACAAATATTAGGTGTTTTTAAAGACGTTGGATAAAGTGGAATGCCTGATTTTAGAAGAGGAAGGATGTTAATGTATTTAATGTCTATGGGATGGGATTTAATGTACAGTAGGGATTGTACATTAAATAAAGGTAGGTTGTACCTAAATAAACATACATAAATAGGTTATGCCAGTGGAAAAATTGTTCTAAATATTATAGAAAACTTCTCTCAAAATAAATATATTTTCTTTATCAGTGAATAATATAATATTGTTTTCAATTATATGTTTAGATAGGCAACTCACCATATTGAAGCCAAATTATTTACCAGCCAGCCTGGTAGGTAACTGATAGGAACAGTGAGTGGCATATTAAACAGATTACAGATTTTATATAGAAAGATAAGTAATAGTTGGAGACTTTTGTTCTGCCCATATTGACCTAATAAATGCAATTACATGGCATAATAAACAGCATGAACTTTTTGTTTCTTTCTTAGAGAAAGCACAAGTGAACAGGTAACTCTGAACCAATATTGGATTACATAGCACTTGAGTTGAAATTTTATTATGAAATTACAATTGTACTACAGTCATTTGAGTATAATCAAATTCAAAATCTGCATGTTAGCACATACCTCAAAAAATGTCCACAGTACTAATCCTAAGAGAAGCTACATAATAACCTTTCTCATTTCTGGCAGAAAATTACAAAATTTATAGGGAAGAAAAGGATAAAATGCACCTGATTTGAACACTTGAAAGAACCTTTTGTTTCTCTAAAGAAAGGGCTTGTATTCATATTTAATGAGCTATAGGAGACAAATAATGACATTACTAGATTTGCCAATGGTACAAAATTACCCATAGTAGTACAAATAAAAGCTTCCACAATGATGATGTGAAAGCCTATGCAAGACTGGGTAATAATATGCAAATTAAATTTAGCAAATTTGTCAGAAAAGTTGAAGAGGATATTAAGAATTGATGAGGAAAGAGAAAACAAAAATAATTACTGTCATTGTATACAGTATGGTTCTTTTCTTTGAATACGGTCTACAGTTCTGGTTCTTACATTTCTTTTAAAAAATGGTAGATCAAGAAAGGACACAATAAATACAGTAAGGATGATCAAAGAAAGGGGATGGATTCTTGAAGTAGGAGAAAAGGAAAGTTAAGTAAAGCAGAATACATGGGCTGAAAAATGATGACATCATAAATGACAAGGAAAAGAGGAATAGAGAAGAATTATTTACTGTACAATACAAAAATCAAAGAGCATTGACATAAATTATCACTTAAGACAATTAAAATAAACAGCATTAATTACTTTTTCACATAACACAACTTATTTGTAGAGAAACTTGTCAGAACCAGAATGTTTAAAAAACGTCGATGAAAAGGCCATTGGCTGTTTAACACAAATATTTCAGCGGTGATTAAGAAGTCCTCAGATTATATTGAAAGCTAGGATAAACTTTAGTAGAAGTGCCATTACATATCACAGTATGTATTATATGTGAAATTAGAATATCTTCTTTCTATAGCTGCATATTCTCACCCAGAAAACTCTGAACTAGACAAACTTTGGATCCAATATAGTAAGTTTTACCTTGTTAGGTAGCTTAGCGTATTAGCCACTATGTTGAATACTTGTGGTAATGTTTTGCTGGATTTAGAACAGAGAACAGAATTCTTGCTGGTTTTATACTTGAGCTTTTCCTAAGTAGCTGTCCATGCTGTTCAAGCGTGTACATCATGCTTCAGCACTTCCCATCCAGCTAGTCCTTCCAAGGACCTTTAAGGTCTTTATCAAGTTGCTTAGCTGCTTTGCAGATTTATAATACAGAAGCAGGTTGTTTTTTGCTAGAGTGAAGAAATCCTTTGCTGTGTCTTTGTTTGCAACTGGGCCTGTGTTCCAGTTTAGCATGGGATAGAGTTACATTTCTTCTTAGAGAATGGCAAAGTGCTGCATTTTGAATGTAGTATGAGAATCATGTTCAAAACACAGAGATGTTTTAGTTGTTACAAAGTCAAGGACCTTCCAGTTTCCCATGCTCTGCCAGTGAGGAGCTGCATGAGAAGTTGGGAGGGAGCATGGCCAGGATGTCTGATCTGAACGAGCTGAAGGGTTATTTCATACCATAGAGCACCATGCCCAGTACATGAAGCAGGGGGAGTTGGCTGGGAGGGGCTTACTGTGCTCTGGGGAGGGCCTGGGTTGGTGGTGAGCAATTGTATTCTGGGTCATTTGTTTCTCCTGAGTTTTATTTCTCTCTCTCTCTCTCTCTCTATGCCTCTCTCTCTCTCTCTCTCTCTCTCTCTCTCTCCCTTTTTCATTACTATTATTACTGTTATTATTAATAAGAATAGTTTATTTCAGTTATCAAACCATTCTTGTCTCAACCCACAAGCTTTACTTTTTCTTAGGGGGAGGAGGATGGAGTGAACAAGCAGCTGAGTGTTGCCAGCTGGGCTTAAACTGCAACATTCTTCAAGGCTTTTTCTTTTAATGTGGGTTATCAAGAAATTATGGATTAAAATGAAGATGTGGAATATTTTTTCTGACTTGCATTTGTTAACTGTAAATCCCATTGACTGCATTAAGAAAAGCAGCAACAGGAGTTTAGGAAGAACACAGTGTCATTTATTTGTAAAGTCATTTGTAGTCATCAATTAAGCCCTTTGCTTTTTTTAATTAGATCTCTGCCTTGGAGGTTCAAGGAACATGGAGAAAACTGAGTTAATGTGCAAGTCATTTCCATTAAATGTACATGTTTTATCTCATGTTGGAAGTTGTGCCCTTTAACAAATAAAGTAAGCAAAGATAAAGCAAAAACTAAAAAGCATCCAAGCAGCACTTATAGTGTAGGGGTCAATATTCATTCTCTAGCAGCAGACATAACACCTGAACAGCAGCTTGGGGTTTTTTTAAGCTTGATAAAAATTCTTAATTCTAATGACATAAAATGATATTATGAAGGAGGATATAAGTATATTTTTATAGCTAGTTCTCATTCTCTTCTACTAGGATCTCAACTGGATGGGAAATTAAACAGATCAGATTTCTTTTGAGGAGGAAATGGGGCAAGAGGAACATCAGTGAAAACAAATTAATATTCCCAATAAATGCAGTGTTTCTGGTGCTTAGAATAAGTCTTGCAAACTACCCAAAACCACTGCAATTATAATGAAAAAGAGCACCATATTTTTTTCAGTGGTCTTCTTTTAGGACCAACTCAGGCATATTTGATGCTGGGTGAGAGGAATGAAACATTTCTTCTGAACTTCATGCAGTTTTTTTGTTAAGGTTCTCTTAGGTCACCCTAACTAATTTTTTCAAGTGACAAATTTTTCCTCTTTCTGCATGAGCTACATCAGGTGAATTAGAAAATTCTAGTTTTTCTGTCACTAGGTAGTATTCATTGCTGAGTTGTATGAGATACACAGATGTTTTACTTGTTTGATTTCTTTAATGGAATCTTTCAGTAAAATATATGGGGGATGATGTGCTGGGATAATAAAACTTTCTGCCAAAATATGGACATAGGAATAAATACTAAAATTTAGAAACACTTGAATCATTTATGAGAATATTGTGTTTCAAATATTTTGTTACTGTGATTGATTTTTACTAAAAATGCATCCTCAGTTTTAAGTCTTCTTTGCATGTTTTGCATTTTTAAAATTTTGTTCAAAATAAATTGTGATTTTATGAACTTCAGAGATCAAATTTCAGAGAAAAGGGGCATTTTGGACTTATTTCTAGTCTTGTTAATCAATGTTTCTTGGCTCTTTTTTATTAAATTGTTTCTGTTATTGTCTGGTAAAGGCAAATATTTGTCATGAAAACTATACCTGCATGTAAAAAAGGACAGATAAATATACAGGCCAGTTTCTGCTCCCAAGTGAACACTTCATAAATAACCAAATAATCTTCTGAGGTTGGAGAACTGAATGATATGGTTCAGACACAGATAAGGATTGATTGTCTCCATATGGGAATGACAGGACATCCAAGCTCAGTATATCCTAGTGCTAAAAGATAAAAAATGAGAATATTTTGCTTTTCTTTGAAATGTATTTTGACATCTTATATAGTGTTTTCCAGGAATAATTACTACCTACCATATTTAAAGGAGAATAATCTGTTTTCCAGTTGAATGCTCAATTTTGTGTGGTGGTATGGAGTTAAAATATTGGTCTTTTGTTACATGAAATTTCTTTATACAGAGAAGTTATTTTAATTTTTTTATGTGAATGGATTGATGGTAACCAACAGTCAGGAGCAGATTACCTCAGAGATATTGGTAGCCTTAGATCTTATCTCGTCACCTTTCCAAACTGCACAGAGCAGCATCCTCTCTAATGATCGCTTGATGTAGTGGAATAGAAGTGATTTGATATCACTTCCATTTAGGCCTTCCCAGCTGCTACCTGGGTTCATCCACGTCTGCTAGCTGGGTCATACAAAAATTAGTCCTAGTAAGCTTACTTCAGAATCTCTAAAAAAGCTTAGAGATAGTTTTCAGTGAGACAGCTTGCAATGTCAGAGTAGGTGACAGCATAAAATGGTTGCAGCAGAGTTTATGATGACATAGACAGCAGCAAAGTTGAGTGACACTTGTTCCAACTGATATGTCTAACTTATTTATGGCTTTACCTCTGAGCAATGTGGTAATCCACATGCATGGACATTAATTTCTATATTGTCTGATATCACTTAAGTACTTTACCTGCTCCTGTATTAATTCTTTTTTATGACAATATTTTCAGTATAGCAAGTTTACTCTGTAACTCAAACTAAAATTAAAATGTGTAGAGTTTCTTTGTCCTGGATAACTGAAAAGCATAATTTTAAAGAAAGAATGCTAATGGTGTAAGAATAGCAAACCCAGGCTTTGTATAAAGGGTCATTTGTATAAGTAAGAATAATTCATGCTAAAATTATGTAAATTGTGTCACAGGTAAGGCCTGTGGTAAAATTGTTATTTGTCTCTGTAGATTTTGCTGTTGAACAAAGTCTTGCAAAAGTTATTGGATGCTGTAGAGAGAGTTGACAAGATGAACAAATGGTTTTTCCTAACCTCCAGTATGGTCCTTTGCCTGAAAAGGCAAGCTACACTATTTTTAGAAACTAGCTGCTTTCAGAGGTGCCAGCAATCTTGGCAGTGTTTTCCATTACCATGTGTTTTTAAATTCTACAAATTTGCATTTCTCTTTTGAATTTTAGATACCATTCCAGGGAGACAGTGCATGTCCTCCTGCTTCTTTCTTCTTAGACAATTTCCTAATGTCCTAATTTACCTCAACTCAATCAAGGTTAGTATTATTGTTTAGTACTGGTAGTACTGTAATGTATAAAATCACTGCTTTTATACTGTACTATGTGAGACACAATGGAAACATAAAAAGATACAGAAATAAATCAGTAAAAATAAAACTTATAGCGGGACATAAGTGGTCAGTACAGTAAATGGATTAAAATGTAAAGAAGCAATTTAGAAAATAGTACCATGCAGCATGGTGGGCATGATGGACTCATACTTGTAATCTAATCATTATCAGGTTTTCTGGGGGCATCACAGAAGGTAAGAAATATAATTAAAGGAAGACAATGAAAAAAAAAAGTGGATATTTATGGGATGGGCAGCATGGAGGAAAAAAAACCCAAATGTTTTCTTAAGACTTATCAAGTGAGTGTTGGAGATTGTTGTCAGTGGTTAATAACTGGGGATAACATTTTAGTGAACAAGGAAGATAAGACATTAAGGACTCTGAAAGGAATAACATTTACATTTTACAGAGAAAGCAGTCACTGAAGGGCTAAAATAGGGCAGTATTACCAAAGCAGTAAGTTAGGAATGTTATTTTTGTGGAAGTTATCTGAGTACCCTGCAGACAATGTTGCATTTTTCAAAATAAGATAAGCTTGTGGTCAACATGCAGCATCCGCATAGAATGGGTATAACTTACAGATACACAGTTAAAGTCAGATGTGAGGAAAGAGGGAGGCTGGAGTGTGATTATGGATTAAATGATTGTAGTTTTGTTCCAGTGGTTTGAAAGTAGAGTTGAAATAACTCTCTGTTTGGCAGGAAGAGGAATGAGAATGTTAAAAGAAATTATTAAAATAATTGGGAGATACTAAAGATGAGCATAACTACAATGTTGTAAGGAGTATGAGATCTAAAGAAAAACATGTGGTTGTAATAGTGCTCAAAAGCAGCTGGTGAGTGAAAAATGGTGAAGGTGTAGTGTTTTTAAACTTCAAAAGGAAACTTTTGAAGAAATCCCAGTGGCTTTAGCCACTGGAATAGTTCCATTGTAGTGGAATGAAGAGATACACCACCACCACTCCAAACTGGAGTATGTGTGTAGTTGAAGAAAACGAAATTAACAGTAAGAATTGCTTTGCCTTACTTGAGCCATCTAAAAGTTGGATTTCTAGTTAGAGCCAGTCATCTGGTCTCAGTATTGCCAATGGGTATAGATGGTAATTTCCAGAGAATTAATTCTGTGTATTTCTTACATTTATAATGCAATTAACTACTTCACAGATAAGTTCAGCTCTTTCCATTTCCTTGAAAAGGTTCTTAAACAACTAGTTCTAAACCGAAAAGGTCAAAGTTAAATGTGATTACAAACCACCTCCAAGGTATATGGGACAAAAATTTACTGCCTACTACAACTTTTCTTTCTTGTTCCTTTTGAAGTAATTGATCATTCTCATAATTTTGCAGCTGAGACTAGACATGCTCAGATTTACTTAAGTCATTTCCCTTCTCTATAGGTCACACGAATGCAAAAAATATTATTTCTGTGCTATGGTATAGGCAAGGTGTACATGGATTTACTTTTGTGTTTCATTCACAGGAATAAACTTCAGTTGAATCTCTGCAGCTCTTAAAATAGAGCTGCCCTCTATGAAGATTATTTGCTTGGTATTCTCTCAAGAAATACCACTTTCATCCATGGTCAATTAAAACTGCTTTAGGCATAAGAAAGCCTCAGAGGACATAAATGTATTGCCAGCTACCCCAGGGGTGGCATTATAATACTGTCAGGGATTAACTGAGTAAAAAACAACCTGATTCAGGCTCTGCTGAGTTGTGGCCACAATGGGAATTCTTCATTTTTAAGCTGAGTATCTGAGTAGTTATTGAAATGGATGTCACTCAGAGGACAGGTGGTTTTATGAAAACATTGAAGATCTCTAAAAAGACCACAAAAGTGTAAAATCCAGTACATACAGTATGGTTTAAAAAAAAAAAATAAAAAATAAATTAGCTGCCGTGAATGTGTTGTATTATCAGCAGCACTTGTTAATTTTTCCTGGTTTTGGTTTTGCAGTAGGTCTGGTCTCTATCACTGGTATGGCCAGGACAGAATGACACATTTTTTGAGATTGGTTGTTGACAAAGGTTCTTCTCTATTTTAATTAACAAATACAATGGGGTCTACTTGAACAGAAGAAAGCATTCATGCAGTAAAAGTAGCATCTAGCTCACCAGCTCTGCTTAACCTGGGACTTGTGCTGATTCACATGAAACTACTGTTGAGAAAGAATGCGGTAAAGTGTCGTAATGCTCATATGGTGAAACCCATAGTTAGTTCACCATAAGGGCGCTGAAATATTTTCACAAACTGAGCTTAAGGTTCACCCCAATTGGTTCATCCTCATGGTGTCACGCAGGTTGCTGTATTTGCTGGCTTGTGCATGCTACCATAGACTGTTTGGGTGAAACCTGGACATCTGGCAAATAGTGGCAATCCCTCACCTTTCCTTTCAAGGCACTAGCTTGATGTGTTTAGGTGAACTAAATCAGTACCCTTTGTAGACTGCCTGTGACAGTGAAAGGAAAATGTTCCTCTGTGTCCCTACATCGTGAAAGAAGATACTACTGGGAAAGGGATTTGTGCCTTGCTTCATTTACCTTTTGTACAGTTCCAACTATGCTTTTTACCTCCTTCTCACTCTGAAGAGGGGAAAAAACCAAAATTTAGATCTTCCAACACAAGTTCCATTTCCTTTATAAATGTTGTAGAAGGAAAAACATTTCTCTTCCCTACACCTTGCTGTTATGCACACAGAGATGCTTCCTTGTAGTAACCATAGTGGATAAACCACCTATTTCTCCATGCTGTCTCATAAGCACTGCACCGCTGCTGGGCAGTGATCCTCAATCCCATTCATGCTTGCATCTGGTATTGTGTTCTATCTTATCTCTGCCAGCTCTACTGGTCCAGCAGTGTGGGACAGTGCTGAATCTAGAACACAGCTGACTTTTGGTCATCTGAGTTATGCTTCAGACTGACTGTGATCAGGTCAACCCCAAATATCAGCCTAACCTGTGCCTTGAGTTACATTTCCTGCTTTGACCCCCCATGTAGCTTTACAGAGAAGATACAGCTAGTTGAATCCGATGTGTCCTCTACCAGATGTTTCATATCTAGTGCTATTACCTGGTGTGCTGACTGCTGCAGCCCAGTACTGTGGCTTCACCTCCAACATGAGATCCATTTTGTCAGATTAGCATCCATCACATAACCAGATGCACAGGATCTCTTGATAAACCTTGACAAGTCTTGGAAGAACAAACTGTTTTGTTCGTCTTAAACTGCCTTTAAGACTCAGGGAAGTCAACTGCCTATTTACCCACCCTAGTGGTGAATAAGTGCTTGGGAAGTGAAAGAGGCCATGGCAGCACAGCATGTCTTCACATGCCCCAAGTGAAAATTATACCCACAAAAGCTGCCACTGCAATTTTAAGCTTGGAACATTTTCCAGATCTCTCATAGTTAATATTGTGGAATGTGTCAGCAGTGTTTGTAGTCATGAATGTAGGATGGAAAAGCTAGTCCATAATTTTTCTGCCCACTGTTTATAAATACTGTATGTTCCTAATGTGGGATTTTCTTTTCCTTCCCATTGTCTTCTTTATATGGTCTGACTCAGACTGAGGTGGGGGGATGTATTTTTAATGTTGCTTTATCATGGGAGGAGGTGTTTTTTGTTGTATTTATTTGGGATTTGTCCATGTTTTTCAGAGTTACTTCTACAACAATGACACTTTTAACTTCAACTATGCCCAAGCCAAAGCTGCAATGGGCAATTTTAGTGAAGCTGAAGAGGTATGTATTTATTTTCTTTGAAAAAAAAAGCAATGGAAACATTTCACACATATTCCCCTCTTTCCTTCCTTTTCTTCACCCAGATCTTTATGTTGGTTGAAAATAAGCAGGTTCTGTGGAACATCTTCTTCCCCTTCTCAGGGGAACTGAAACTCTCAGTGAGCACTATTCAGAAAAGATTATCTTGCTAATCTTGTAATGTGAGGTATACAGGGAGTCATGCTGCTTGTGGTGCATCACAAGAGTGCTTGCAGCTACCTCTAATTGATCAAAGAATGGCCTCTTAATCAGATTTTCTATGCTTTGTCTGGGATCCCAGGCACTCTTTCTGTTCAGACTGAGTAGGGCATGCTAAGTAAAAGACACTGAATAGTTAAGAGCTTCTAGGCGTCCCCAGAAATTTGTGGGTTTTTTTTTTAATCTTCCTCTGGGATATGTGGGAGGAAAAGAGGAAGTGCTCACTATCTTATTCAGCAGCATTCATATGCAGCTGGAAGAGATTAACTTCTACACCCAGTACTTTTTTATGTCTGTGTGCAGCAGAAACTTAATTACAACTAAAATATGCAAAAGCAAATAGCTATTATGAAGGTGGAAGCAACATTTTCCACAAGGCCAGAAAAGAAGACAAGCCACAAAAAAAAATCCCACAGCACATAGTCTAAAGTGAATTATATAGGTTTGGTTGGTTTGGGGTTTGTGGTTTTTTTGTTTTTCCAGTCTTTCTAACTTTTTAACTATCCAGATTTGTCAATAATAGAGCCCCCCCTGGCTTTACTTGTCTCTCCCCCCTATACCTACCCTCCCATCCAGCACCCTCACCCCTTCATTTCTGTGACCCAGAATTACATCTCTCTTTAAGAAAAACATCCAAGACTGTAAGGAAGATGGATATCTATTTCAATTCAACAAGCTTTCTATTCACTTAGCCTCCTGAAAATCTTTCAAAACTCTGCTAGCATGCTATGCTGATTCCTGAAACTCCATAAAAATGATAATGCTATCATTATCAAAGTTTTAGCAGCAACTAGGCAACAAAGAAACACAAAGTTGTAAACTCCTGTTAATCTACATTTTTCCTCTTCTATTTTAGAAGCTGTTCTATAGAAACTTGTGTTATATAGGTGATGGATTTAAATACCAGAATTATATAATTACATTGATTCATCTGGCCTCATGTCTGATCTTGGGTCATAATGACAGTTCCATATGAAGCTCGGCCTTCCCCAGTGTCTCATAAACTTGTAAATCATCTACATATAGCACTTACTAAGTTATTTAAAAGCATACCTCCCTGGACATAATAAAATAAAACATATGATAAAGTGCTACTTACAGTGATAATGCTGCTTTCTTTTTATTTCTTCCCTATTACTCCTTCTTCCCCTCTAAATTAGGGGATCAGCAATGTTTAAGCAATACAAATGTCAGTAATTTGTATAGCTCGCTGTTACAGTACATGCATCTATTCCTATAAAGGTATTTTGATTTTTGCCAGTAGCATCCAGTATAGTTACAAATATACTTGAGGGAGGCATAAATAGCATTTTTTTTTCTTTCTTTGAGCAAAGCCAGAGTACATTTTAAAATGTATAACTTCCCCCACACATCCCTTTTTATGCAGAGTGTAACAAACCTGTATTTGTGCAGTAAGGTACAAAAGATGAATGCTTTGGCTGAGAATCTTACTGAAACCGAAATGGTTAGAAATGGCTTATTGCAGACCTGGAATGATCTGACATGCATGGAAGGGAAGTCTCATCTACATGTGAAACTTGCAGTATTTCAAGAAGATGCTAATACAATTGCTTGCATTGCTTTCTAAACAAACACATTCCAAATAGCTTTTCCCACAGGCCCAGTGTTCCTTTGTGCTGTTTGTGTTGCATGGCCATGCACTGGCGCTTGTTCAGGGCAGGCCGCACCCTCTGCACAGCTTGGTGTTTTGAAGCTGCACAAGTCCCTTGACAAACAGGGCGCTGTGTGAATCCTCCACACAGAGGGATGCCCCCTACACTACAATTGCATACCCGAACTCTTCTCATGAGCAGTTGTTTGTGTGACTTAAACCTTATCTGTGTGTTGAAATGAGGAAGGTTTGCCTTCTGTTTGTTTAAAAGTACATGCGTGTATAATCTTTCCTTTTCCTTCTTCCTGCAGGTGTTCCTTTTGATCCAGAGTGAGAAGATAAAAAGTGATTTTGTTTACCTTAGCTGGCTGGCTCGCTGCTGTGAGTCACTTTACTTTCAGCATTGCAGAATACAGATCCTCCTCTATTGCGTCAGTCCTGGCAATCCACTCTCCTAATTGAATTTAATGTTGTAGGAGGATTCGGGACTATGAAAGTGAAAAGCTGATTGCACTAGTTATAGTGTGGGTGGTTATTGCACCTTTCATACCTCTGGCTTTTATAAGCAATTACTGCTTCAGTGCAATGCTGTTATAGTACTGTCAGTGCAGCTTTGTCCTGACCAGTGACCCTTTTTCCTCTCAATTGTCTACTCAATTGCTTGAGTGAAGACTTTCTGTCTTAAAAGACTGAGTTACAACTCTAAAATGTTCAGAGTAAAACACAAAATAGAAGCATTCATACTGGGTCAGGCTCAAGGGTCTGTCTGCCTTCAAGGTTAGCCACTGTCAGATGTCTAGGGAAGAGAAGAATCAGGCAAGCATACATGGTATTTTTCTTCCTACCATGTTACTCTACTTCCTACCATGTTGTCCAAACTCCTGTGCCTGAGTGATGTCCTTATAATCTCCAGCATATGTTTTTCTTCCAAAAACTCTTCTAAGAGTTCTTTCCTTGAATTTCCTTGAATCCAGGAAACTTTTGCTGTGTTTAATATTCTATAGTAAATCTTATTTACTTTTATTTACCAGTTTTTAACACACTGCAGAGTACACCTCAGTACAGAGACAGCTGCAGTGTCACATACAAAATAATATAGAAGTGGGCTTTTCTGAGGACTTCCCGGGCTAATTTGTTTTCCTTACAGTGCCTCAATAGAAAAATGTTTTCTTATCAAACCATTTTCAGCAGTTATGCCTGGAATATAAATATGTATGTTTTGGGGTGTTATGCCATATTGCAAATGTAGTAAACATCTTCTAACATGATCTTTCCAGACAGGCACATCACACATAGGGATGCCTATCTATGGCTCTGTTTTAGGACGTGCCAGTTTATTTCCTTTTTAATTAAGCTGCAGTACCACATTGTGTTTGAGTGCTTTATATATGAATGTTTTGTTTGAATTTTTTATGGGAATGATGAATATAGTTATCTTTTTGTGTCAAGTATGTAAATTACTAACAGATCACATTATAATACATTAATGTCAGAATATAATTAGGGATTGAGTAGTAAACAGTTCAATGCTGAAATATTTCCAAGGGGCAAAAAAGTACAAGAGATGCATCCTTGTACATGACAGAATGTAATATTTATTTAATATGATAGTACTATTTATACCAAATTTTTCTTGAAGAGAAGGTCAAAAACCATTGGATTAGCACAGAACTGCATTGCTCTAGGTAGATTGGTGTTGGAAATTGAGAACTAGCTGTTTACCACTGTATATGGTATTTGGAGCTGATGAGAGATAAATCCAATTTGATGTCTTGCTGCCTCCTAAATGAGAAGAATCAATAAATTCTGTGATTTGGTGTTACATGCTTATTGTTGATTACCACCCATTCTACCTGCAATATAAGTATAGACACAGTGGACACAGATAGAACAAGCTAAACAGTCCCTCTTTTGAAAAAGCACCAGAATGATCCTTATGTGAATAGCCAGGTACTCTCAAAGCAGCTGCTAAGGCTTGAAAAATAAAGGAAAACTTACTTTAATTTTCTTTTCTCCCAGTGTTTGAATGAACCTGGAATTATGAATACCAACCATAGATTCAAGAGAATGGCTTCTTATCACCAAGAAATAGAACCTTTGTTTTTAAACACCCTAGTAGAATTTCTACTCATCGAGATACATGAATCTGAATCTTCTATTTCTAACTGTGTGTATCAGTGATGTTTAAAGACCAATGAAAAATTCTAGTCATATACACGCATTTAAAACCAGCACGGGATCTCAGGAATTTAGAAACATTTCTTTCTAGTAATGACAAGTTTTGTTATGCTTGGAAGGGCTTCAACTTCTGCCCTTTCCTTTTGATTTGTTATGAATCATGGGAATTGAATGTTTAGACTGACATGGGCACCAAGTATTAAAGATCTCAGTTTGATGCCAATTAACATTTTTTTGTGTGTAAGGACACACAATTCTAAATCTTACCGTATAAATGGATTGCCATAGCTCATTGTCCTGCATAAAAAACTTGTCTGATGCTTTCCATTCTGTTCCTTAATCACATCTGAAATCATAAGAGTTGTTCTTGTTGCTTATCTGTGAAATATAAATTAAGATGTAAACACTATAATTGTTCCTTTTGACACTGGTGTTCTCTGCTGAATTGGCTATTATCACTAGTAAGGCAGAAGATAAGGACCAGTTCCCCTTCCCAGCCTCATGGCTGAGACATTTACATTAAACAAAGAAATACAGGAATATCTGTTCCACCTGCCACTGAATATTGTACATAGCATATTCTTTTCACAATTCCAGCTTTTTCTTGTTGCAGATATTATGAATAAGAAACCACAGCTAGCCTGGAAGCTCTATCTGAAGATGGAAACATCAGGGGACTCCTTTAACCTATTGCAGCTCATTGCAAATGATTGTTACAAAGTGAGTTTTCTCTTTAGAGCTTGGTGTATGACATGTTAATTCAGTGATTGTACCAACAGTCATTTTTTGATAGTTTTTATCATTGTCATCACTAGTGAATTTTCTGTTGTAATGGCAGGATGTCTGATAATGTGACTGAGTTGGCATGGATTAGTCAGTATTTTAACCTACAGGCCTTCTTGGTAGAGAACCCATTGATTAAACTGTTGGTAAATCACTGCATGCTTGAGCTACCAATAGTGATAACACTTGCTTCTCCTACTAGGGATTCATTATGGGTAGAAAGGATAAAAAACTTTAGAGGAAAAAAATCTATCAATATCTTCAGCAAGATGTCTCATGCTGCTTTTTTGTTTGTTTGTTTTTGTCAGGCCAGTATTGTGTTTTCCTTAAAGTTTGTAATGGGAGATACTCCTTGTGATCTCAGAAGCAATATTCTAAAACTGAAAGAATTATCTCCTGTACATCTTTCAACTACTCAGTTACCATCTCATCCTAAAAGTCTAGTTGCTCAAGCAAGTGACTATGCCTCTGGTGTTTCCCATAACTGCAATTTGTGAAAGCAGGCTGACAATGAGACGTTATGTAAAATCTCTCTCTAGATCATTTAAAGTCTCACTTAAATCAGTTGATTGCATTGTCTAAATTATTTTCAAAACTTTCTTGTTCTGAAGAGGAGAAGTAGTTCCACATTTTGGATTTATCTAGAGCTCTTAAAAGCTGCGTAATATATAGAGCTAAATTTTTCAGCCTAATTATATGTCTACAAATGGCCATAAATGACTGCTCCAAAATTGTTACTTTAGTAATATAATTTGTCTTCCTACACTAGCAGCCATTGTACCTCTTGAACTAAATGGCAAGGTCCATGTTGTTTGATTTTATGTGGCATTTTTCAGTTGTTTCTGAAACATTACGTTATATTGGAGATCCACAGACAGCACCAGAGATGTAACTTAAGAAGGCAGTTGCACTAGGCTTTGCTCAATGGAAAATATGAATGAGCATGAGTGGAACACTCAGCAGTGTCCTGAGAGGTGGTGTAGCTGGATGCCTCGTTGCTGTGCTAATAGAAACTGTTCAGTGAGGAAGTTGGCATGCAGGATTTCATGCTAATTTCTTGATGCTTTTTATGCAATAGCCCATTTTATCCATATGGGAAACAGCACATGACTTCAGGTGAATCATTTCATAGATTTATGTCAGGTAGAAGGAGAACATTAAACCTGTACCTGCTTAGTGGAACTAGATCAGATACTAATTTGGATAGATCAGTATTCTAATTTTTCTTCTTCTTTTGACGCATCTGATAGTGTTCTTACTCACTATCTTAACTTCCCATACATTGAAGTGTTTGCCAATCACCAGTGGTTAAAATCAACATTTATGTGAAGAAAAGATAAGTATTACTCATCCTGTAGTACCAGTGTTTCTCTGACTAAGGTTTCCAAATGTAGCTCCCACAGCCTGCACTTTTTTCTCTGCAGGCTTCCAGCTACCAAAGGACAGGAGGTTGTGCTCAGTCTACCTTCTGTGATCTCTCATGGGAAAATGCTAGTCACAAACAACATTGCCCTTCAGGCTTGCTTGAGTGGAGAGCACTCATACAGCCCACATGAGATGTGCTATGCTGACTTCAAAAGCCACAGTTAATCTGGTCACTCCTTTTGCATTGACTGTTGCCAAGCAACTTGCTCCTGGTTCCCAATTACAAGTAGGGAACCTTAGGAAGAAAAAAGATAGGGTACACACAGGGATTTTCCTATGCTAAGGAAGATTTTGGATTATAGAGTCACTGAATCTTCTTTTGTACTGTATTGTAACAGTGAAGAAAAAAGATTAAGTTAAACTCAGAAGATAAACAAATATGTGGCCATGTCTACATGAGGAAATGTGGTTTCATTTTCAAATGTCTGGACTAATTGGAGGTTGATATTCTGTCAAGGGTTTTGGTATAGTTGGTATGACACTAGATAAGGGCACCTCAAAAAAAGATGTTGTAATACCACCTCTTTCCGATTTCTTTAACTGCAGTGTCCCTGTTCTGTGTCACTTGCTGCCTGCAGAAAAACAGGAAAATGCACTTTGCTTCTACAGCTTACTGCTGATTTCAGAAAACTGGGTTCTGTGTTTTTAATCCCCTTCTGAAAGGTGGTCAGGAATAATGTTTGATTTTCTGTGCAGATGCGTCAGTTTTACTATTCAGCCAAAGCCTTTGATATTCTGGAGAGACTGGATAATAATCCTGAATACTGGGAAGGCAAGAGAGGTGCTTGTGTGGGTGTATTTCAAATGATCTTAGCTGGACGGGAAGCAAAGTGAGTATTCTGTGTTGTATCTGAATTTATATTGCTCTTTTCCTATTTTCAGCTAGCTGTAAACCAGAATTATAATCTCAGCTTTAGGACTACATATCACCTTCCAATCTTTTATTGAGCTTTCAGAGAATAGGCACTCCATCCAGAGGCTCCATATGCAGTCTTCAGCTGGAAGTCTTTCTTCCACACCAACAGTTATAGAATATATGGTAGAAGATAATTTATGAGCAAGTGCTGTGAACTATAAAATACCAAAATACTTTAGTCACCATCACTAGGAAAAGCTAGGTTATAAGTGTAGTAGTATGTTCGTGAACTGGGGGAAAACAACATCATTTCATCTTGATGTTGTAAGAATGGAAAACTATCACATGACATTTTAAAATGCATAGAACAGAACTAAGGAAACATTTACTCAGCACTGTGGGAAGGACATGATTTCTCTAAACAAAGAGTAGATGAGACTGTGCTTTCATTAAAATTTACCTTCTGAAGACACTGACCGTGTCACACAAATATACTTACTTGATGAAAGCTTAAAGGAAATCATCTGTGTTACTGATAATTTTGTTTTCGGCCCATTTCACTGGATGGGGGAATGAGAGAGAGTAGTGAAGCTGTATTTAAGAACTGCTCCCTTGTGAATATTCTGCTGTGATGCCAGATGGCCATTGTCTTCTAGCCAAAGTTGCTGTTTCCTACATGACTGGTAGGTGTGTATCTTGGCTTCTACACCTTCCTTCTATTCACTTCTCTGCTGGAATAATCTCATTAACTACTATACCTTTCAAGTGTCCTTTTAACAATCACTGCAGCAGATGCAGTAAAATACACATAACTTGCCTGTTTTTCAAAGTATGCAATTAAGTTCTTATTGTAAACTAACTGGCAAACTGCAGCAGGATTATATAGGTTTAATAGTAATAGGTTTATTCTATTAGGAATGTTGATTTCCATGTTATTTGTGTTTATGTGTATTGTGTTATGTGTAAAGTGCTTTGGCAGCATTAAGCTAGATGTTGCCATACTAAAGACTAGCAAATAACATTAAAGATTTTTTTAAAGTTTGGTTTGTTCTGGGGAACAATTTTGCAAGAGTGAGGGTATGTATACAAATACACACACATGCAGACATTAAACTAATTACATTTTGGTGATTTTTTTTTTAACTTATCATTTCTTTACAATTGTATTCAAGACTTTTTCGTTGGTCACTTTTTTTGACTCTGGGATCACATCTAGTGTACATTTTAACCTATTCCAGCACTGCAGATGAAAGGACCTCTCTGTCTCAGAGAACCTGTGTTTTGTGAAATAGTTTGATGGGGGCAGTTTATTGTATCAGTTGGGTCTAACCCTCACTTAAATCTTTGCTTTTCACTTTTGTAGAGAGACTCTGCGGGAAGTTCTGCACCTTCTGAAGAGCACTGGTAATTCTCAAGTAGAGTACATTGTTCGTGTCATGAAAAAGTGGGCCAAGGAGAACAGAGTCCCTGTTTGAGTCAGTGTCATAAAATGAACCAGGTCAGTTGCTACTGTATGTCTGGCTGCAAGACAAGGGTCTTGGTTTCTCCTGTGCATTCTGGGTGTCTCCTTCCTTGCAGGACTTTAGGCATTCAAGCAGGTTGACCCAGCTGAGGAATAATGTCCTGCAGTGAGAGTCAAAACATACAGCAAATTGCTTTTGGGGGTTTTTTTTGTTTGTTTCTTTTTTAAAACTTCTTTTAAAACTTTATTGACATTTTTTTCTGTTGTACCACTCTATTCCTCAGAGATTTTTTTAATAGTAGCTCCAACTGCCTACAAAATCAAGGTGCTCCTCAAATATTCTTCTACAAAAGTTACTGAACTGCATGGTGGGCTTTTTCCCCAGCAAGCCTTTTGGCCTCTGGAGAAGAACAATTTGTTACATGACTCAGACAAACCTACTTCAGCAAGTGATGGAATGAGGCAAATAGAGATGGTGACAGTGATACCATTAGGCACTGCTAGAGTATCAGATAATACAAAAGGCTTAACATAGAATCATATGATCATAAAATGGCTTGGGTTGGAAGGAACATTAAAGATCACCTAGTTCCAACCTGCCTTGGGCAGGTACAGCTTTCAGACAGTTTTTTTTTACTCAGAGCTGTTCAGGTTCCTCAGTGCTAACCTGGCCTTGAAGAGTTCAAGGGGTGGGCCATCTACAACTGCTCTGGGTAACTTGTTCCAGTGCCTCACCACCCTCATAGTAAAGAATTTCTTCCTGATACCTAAGCTAAACATAATCTCAGTTTGAAGCCATTCCTTCTTATCCTGTCATTACATGCCCTTGTGAATGGTCTCTCTTCTTTAGGACTTCTATAGATTACCTATCTGAGTATTCTGAGGAGTATCCTTTTCTGGACGAATTTCAATTACCAGTACCTTGATTTGGGGTTTTTTTTGTCTGTAAGGATTGTTTTCTCTCTTATCATCTTTTTCAGAGCATGGAGACTTATTTGACTGATGGTATTGTTCAATCTCAGTTTGAAATTTAACACTCAGAACATTTCTTCATGTTAATATAGTTCACATGAGAACTTTTGCAATCTGATGGATAAAAAGATATTTTGAATTATTTTGTTCAGCATTTACCACTGTCATGAGTAATATATTCATTATACTTATGGATTTATTATACTGTCCTGTTTTTTTAAGGAGAACAGTTCAGGGAATACATAATTCTAAGAGAAGGCAACAGTTGTAACATAAAAATGTCTTATACATTTGATAGTAAAAAAATTTGTATATTATTTGTAAAACAAAACTTTACATTTTAAAATTTGTAAAATACTTAACTATTTTTTTATCGTTTGAGGGGAATTGAGAATACCCTATTCTCTACTGTCTGTGCATTGATTAAAGCTCTTATTTGAATCTACAGTTGAATGTCTGATTGGTCTGTGTTGCTTCATATTGCAGAAGTTGAAATAGTGTATTCATTTTGCTGTGGAAGAGAGCAGGTTTGTGGCTGACTGTTAAGTGCATGTTCGTTAATCAGTCAAAGGCAAGCCAATGGCCTTGGTCCTGATCTTATAGTAGTTTGCTGAAACTAAGACAGCTGGGTGTATGTGGAACATGCACACCTTTATGCCATATAATGTGTCTGGTTTTACTGCTTTAAGCAAAAAATGTGGGTATCATTGTTCAGGTGTCTAGAAGTACATTGATAGTTGTGGTTACTTGCACTTAAATCTGGAAACTGATCCATCACACTAGCAACAATGAGCCTTTCCGCAGGGCCAATGTTACACTCATTCAAAAGAGGTGTGAAAGGAGTAGTATTTTTGCTGAAAGTAGTTATAAAACACTTCACTCATGAACAGCATTTTTCTTTTCCATCTCAGTTTAATTAACTTGGAAACAGATTGGGAATACAATTATGAATCTTGGTACAAAGCTTCAAAAATCATGTTGGTGGCTTTGTAGCAGATGTTAAATGCATCTAATTACTCCCTTTATTGAAGCTTAACCTGCAGGAGAGCTGAAGAGCATCCAAATGTGTTAGACCATTTTACATGTTGGTTGAATCTTCTGAAATAAGTGTGACAGCTTTGCAGCATAAGGGTTTGGGGGCCAATTTTAACTTCTTTTGTCTGTGACAAGAAGTTTTAATGCAGAAGGGAGGAAGTTGTTTTTTTTAACTCACCTTTATTTACTGTAGCCATAATGTCATACTTGATATGCTAAATAGTGTGGGGTTCAGCACAGTGCATTTTATTGACTGGCAATAAAGCTTTTATCATTTAAGATAAAACAGGGGACTGCAGGGCTTTGCCTTGAGCAGTGATGAAATAAGGTATTTTACATACTGTCTTAGCATTTTTAGGTCTTGGTAATAGAACAGATATGTAGGTACTATTAAAATGCAAACCAATAAAAGTACTGAAATACTGGTGTTTATTTTACCTTAGAAATACATCTAGAATGTGTCTTCCATTGTTTAATCTGAGGTCATATTCAAAGAACAGAGATGAGAAGTTGCCTTAGCTGATACAGAAATGAAAGGTAGTAAAGGAGAGATAAAATTTTATCCCTGTCCATTTCCACATTTCCCTAAACTGTGGAAATTTAAGGAGTTGAGGTACTCTAAGTAGGATGGCTAGGAATGAAGGCAGATGACCTATTGAGCAAGCAGGCAGTGAAGAATGCATGTGCAGAGTCAGGGAAATGGGTAAATTTATTGGGTCAGGACTAAGTGAATATAAAATTGAAACAGTGGCATTTCAGATAATGTAATGAAAGGAAGACTAAAGCAGAAAGAAATTGCTGCATCATTATAATTTCAAGGAAGAATATGGAAATTAGAGTTATATTCTGAATAAGCATCTGATTCTGGAAAAATAATATACAGAGAATGCACAGAAGCTGCTCTGCTAGCAATCATAGCATTAATAGTCACTAGTAAAGAAAGCCAAACCCCAAATAGCATGTGACTGCTTTTAGTTGAGTGCTGACCCATTCCTGATGGATAAGAAAGTAAACCTTGAATGAAACTTGTTAATACCTGAACAACAGCTATTGACAGTAACACCTAAGTGAATTTAACTGGAGGTGACAAGTTCACTGTGAAAGAAAAGTCATGTCACATTATAGCTCTGTACTGTAGCAGGCATTTAGGTTTATGTGGTTGCCTCAGCTGCAAGCTGGCTCATTGATCTTCATAAGAAAGCTGAATTTGAATGAGGAGCTTGGCTAGTAGGTAGTCAGACACAAAGTAAACAATTACCTAAATGGCTGCTGCTACTTGTAGCTTCACTATATGGGAGCTATACATGCATTGAAGAAAACATCTAGATCTTGCCCACTGCTTTACTCTTTGACCATTTTCCCTCTGTATTATCTCCAGGAGTAACTTCCACTCACTCTTTTTGAAGTTTCATTTCCAAATTTCCCTCCTCCCTTTCAGTCTATTGTGATTGAATAAGCAGACAATTTTATGAAAGTATTACCAGTAACATTAAAATCAAGTCATTGATCAAGTGATAGATAAGCTGGTCTGACACTATGTAGAGCAAGATGGTAGATTTCACCAGTGTTGAATCCAATAACTAACTCGAATTACCATAAAATATTTGCTAGAAAAACTTGAGTGTTAGTTTGAAGATGGATAATGAAAAATCCATAGTTTTATTTTTAAATTTATTCAAATGGTTAAATAATATTTGCTTTTTTAGAAATTGTACCTTAATTCTAAATTCAACTTGTTTAGCCTTGTTTTCTAATATTCAGTTCTTCCAATGTTCATCATTGCTGTTAACCATTAAAGCCTGGCATTCTTTGGTTTGGTTTGGTTTTTTTGTGGCTTTCTTTGGAGTTTTGTTTTGTTTTTGTTTGGTTTTTTTGTCTTTTAAGGTGCAGCAAGTCAATTCTTGTTTGCATGAAAGACAAATTCCCCTGTAAAGGTGTCTTGCTGGCTGGAACATTGGCAGTTGGTTTGCCAACAGATTTTTTTTGAAAACATAGCTGCTTAGCACTGGACAAACTTTATCTCTGTATGTAACATGGGAATATGCTTCTCCATAGTGCTGCTTGCTATTTTTCTGCACAGATACTCAAAGACTCCATTCACCCTTTTGGCCATATTGTCACAGGGGAGCCTCGCACTAAACTGGTTTTTGGCTGGGACATGATAGCTAGGATTTTTCCAGAATTGGTATTTTCCAGAATACAGTCTATCCTTTGGAAGAGACAGCCTACCTTTTGTTCTACAAAAATACATTTTGTTCAAATTGGCTTCGTTTTCCACCTTATGCAAATCACTCTGCATGACTACTTACTTATCCCCACTAATTACTAGTTTGTTTCTCTGGAGCTATTTATTAGCAGAGTTTTACAGCTCTATCTGAGTCATCAAGGGGTTTGTTGGATCCTCCATACTTCCAGGATCCCCAAGACATTGATATTGACGACTGATGGCTGCTTTTCATCATTTATCATTCTCAACTTACTTAACATGTACCTTTCAGATATGGTATTATGCTATTCTTTAAAATTAGGTATATGACATCAGAAATGTATGCATTGCACTTGCAGGAACTGCAGCACTGTTATATTCAGCTAAACTTGTAAAAGATCCATGTCATAGGAGATACTTCCCATTCATTCTTTATTAAATGAGCCTTTCAGCATCCCAGAGAGACTGATAGAGTCCAGTTGCTCAAGTCCTTTTGCATAATTTGAAACAACTCTTTTTTTGGCCCTGCAGTCATATTTAGGCACACACTAAAAGATTACCTTTGACTTCGTAGAGTTTAAGCTTTCATTTGGAACAAATAAAGCAGGCATTTCACATCTCTGGGCAAGGGACAACTCCTAAATTCCTGATAGGTCTTGCTTAATTGATGAATTACACTAGCATCTATTTATAGATTTAAAAATAAAAATAATGTCTATATTTAGTAAGAGCTGTGACTTTTGAATAAACACAGTGACACAGTGTATTCTTCAAATAAAAAGAGAACTTCTGTTTCAAATCATGCTTACATGCTTGAATTGTGCTTACTTGTTTCACATGGTATTATTCTTAGTAATTCTTTAGAAGAATTTAAAATAATGCAGTAAAATAAATAATAGTCTTTAATATGCTTTTACAATAGACCTTCAAGACTATAGGTCTGCAGTTATTTGAACAAGGAAATATGCTGTCTCATAGTTTGTAGTGATTCTCAGATACAGCTGAATCAAACTAAAAAGTGGGATACTTCATATGCTGTTCCATGAACTGAGGAATTGCATTGAGTTTTTTGTAGTCCTTAAACCACACCTTAAGCTGGTCCTTAACTGGAGATGAGTAATGAGCCTTAGACTCCACCTTGATCACTGTAAGCAACTTCTGTGTGGTCAGTTCTGTGGAAAAAACCACACACAACAGTGCAGAATTATAAAAGGTAACATTTTAAGAACACATGTAATAATGTTGACATGTTTACATCATGTCGTAAAGAACCATGCTCCAATTCCAATAGCTGCATTGCTTATTGTTACAGCTACAATTTTCTTGGATGATTTTGTCCTTCTTAAGCATGATGGGATCATTATGCATGTCTACTCTAAAGCTATTTGTACTCTTTTTCTTGCCTTACATTAATGGGTGAGGCCATTATATGGGAAGCCATTATGTGACAAAACTCAATATCTTATTTTGCAGAGCTGGTCAATTAACTCAGATCACATGATGTCATTGTGTCTCATGAATGCGTGTGTGAAAGCTGTCTCTAAGAAACTGTTACAAAAATTAAATTACAAAACCCGATAAACCAAGTCATAAACTGCCTGGTATACTCCCATATGGATGATTATCCTAATGTTTTCATTCTACCAGTTCAGTATTACTTTTGTCTGACTTATTCATGATGCCACATGCGCTGAACTTAGTCATTACTAAACAAACTGAGAAGCTGTCTATATAAAATTGTGGTGGTTTTCCCCACCATTTAAAGGCAGAAGAGCTATTTTCTGGTCACAGCAAAGTAATTTCTGAGGCAAGCTTTACAAGACTCCTGACTCAGTTTAGCCAGTTGTTCTCAAGCAGGTTTTATCACTGTGTCCACTTTTCATTCAGCACATCCTCGTTCCCTACTGAGTGTTTTCCATTCCTGTCTCCCCATTAATGTGATGGCCTTACAGGACTACTGGACTACTGTAAAGTACTGCTGCTTTCCACTTCTCTCCTCCTCCCCTTGCACTACCTCTGAGCATGATTTGCCTCACTGCCACTTCACAGGCATGCGAGGCCAGATATTTTCAGATTTGTAAAACGCTAAGTCCTGTTGTTAAAAATGAGAGCAGGCTCCCGGTACTGAAGTGATTTCAGTATTTATTATAAGAAAAAGAAAGGCCTGAAGCAAGGGGGCCCACAGGCCAAGCAGGAGTTTTCCCGTCGAGGATTCTGCAACGCCGGCGCTGGGGCTTCTTCAGCAGTGATGTCCCCGATGGAGCAGCACACATTCAGTGCGTCAGAAGCCCCTTTTTATCAGTTTTTTTGTCCCTTTGGATTGGTTTCTTTTTGGATCCTTCATCTGCATGAAGGTTTAAGGTGCTTGATTGGCCCATTACAGTTCTGGCCAGGCTGGCTCGTTTCGCTTTGGGGTGGTACACTTTACTTAGGTGTATTATGGTACATTGAGTACCGTATTTTTTATAACTACCCTTTTAACCCCTTTTACCATAACAAAACTAACAGTACATGCTTAACAATCTATCAACTATTTTACAACAGTTTCTAACCTATTTTTAATACTGTGGAAGACTAAAAGTCAACATGACACTAAGAACAACTCAGTCTCCTAAAACAGTGAGGAGGTGTTCAGATAAGAGTAGAGTGTACTATTACTTACCAATGTCAGGGGTAATTCTTTTAAGGTCAGAAAAATGACATCTGAAATAGAAATGTTATACAGAAAATGTAGTTTGTTTTCACAAGCATTGTGGGTATGTAGCATCCACTCTGTTCTTAAAGTCATCGCTTCTATTGCTGCTATTCTACACTTGTTTTTATATGCTCAAAAAACTTCACGTCATGTCTTCTGAAAATCCAACTTGAGGTGGGAAAAAATAGTTTTAAAGAATTTCATTTGTCTATTTAAATTATTCATGTATGAAGAATCCCTTTTCATATGTATTTTTTCAGATGCTATTTTTAATGCTGTGGCAAATCAAAAGCAGATTTGTGTTGAATCTGCAAGTTTGGTATGTAGTTAATTCTCAGTGATAAATATGTGCTTTGCTTTTTTGAAGGCAGTTTGGCTTGGAAATAAAATCATGGAAGTATGAAAATGCTGAACTGCACATGCAAAGTATGCTTCTGACTATTCTGATCATAAGCTTGTATGAATGTTAAAAATGTAGTAATTTGTTTATACAATCACTCTCAGCTGTCTGTGATAATGTGCACTTACCTAGGTGTGGAACTTACATCAGTAAAAGCAGTTTCCAAAGTGCTGAGAGGCATTGGGTAGGAAACTGGAGTTTTGGTAAAACCAGCCTGAAAGTGAGAGGAGGAACAAAAAAGAAAAATATTTCTTCAAGGTCACAGCAAATATTATGTTGTAGGTCTTAATAACTTTTAGAAGGTTGCTTTGCCATCTACGTATATGTATTACATTAAATTCTCCTTTTTGGGAGGATGATCATTGCATGACAAGTGTCGCCTGAACAGTAACTATAATAATTTAAAATATATTACGGTATTTAATAAAAATAGGTTTCCTATAATTATCGCAATATTTTTATTTCACTAAAAACTAGGAAATATCACCAAGGCAAGTGACCAAGGCTCCTCTAGCAAGCACTCTGCCTGAGTCCACTCTCAAGGACACCAAGAGTGTTAGTCTTCTCCTAGGTCAGCATCCACAAGAGAGACTCTGAGAGGGCAAATCTGTGGCACATTACCTTTTGTACATCTGAGAATTACTTCCAGACCCTTTTACCTCATTAAACAGTATTACTACTGCTTTTAGTGTAGAAATTGCAATTCACACTGAGAACTCCCTACCTGGCTAGTCTTTCTTTCTCGTTTTACAGGTGGGTGGCACAGCTACAGGAAATCATGACTCATATTCTTGTGTGACTTTCATTGCTATTGGGAGAATAAAACCGGCAGACAACAATGCAGAGATAAGACAATAACCTGACTCCAAAGTTTCAGACAGCCTGGTAATCTTCGGCTGCCTCCAGGGGTGCTGGCCTGATGGAACAAGCTTTTCATCGGAGATAAGCATCCCATGCCACAAATATCTTTAAAGAAATAGTGCAAATGAGGAAAAAGTGAGGGACAACTCCCCAGAGCACATAATCCCTCTCAACCTCAACATCTAGGTGTTTTTACACTTTCAAATGAGCAGGTGTGAATCATAAAAGAGCTACCATTAAAGAAGTCTATGCTTTTCAAAGACAGCTCCTCTTCAGTTTTAAATTCTGCTTAGGTACAGTTTAAGTGATTGTCACAATCAACATGTAACGGGCAGATGCTCCTCAGTTTAAGCTTCTCTGTCAGTTCATTGAAGTCTGCTGCCTTTCTATATGCTTGTATTTTTAAGGTAAAAAGTGTCTGTGTGTGCCCCACGCATATTACTGGGTGGTCCTCTACAAAATCCCTTCTGTGCTTATTACTGATGAATTTTCTTGCTCTTCTTTCTATCTACAAAAAACATCTAGGATTTCAACTAAAAGGTTATGTTAAAGACCTATTGAATCGTTCAGGCTGAAAAATACAAGTTCATTGAATCCAACCATTTGCTCAGCAGTACCCTAGCCACCACTAAGCCATGTCCCTGAATTCCACATCTACATAGCCCTTAAATACCCCCAGGGAGTGTGAGCTAACCACTTCCCTGGGTGGCCTGTTTCATTGCTTTGATTAAGAAATTTTTCCTAATATCCAGTTGAAATCCCCTTTGGTGCTATTTGAGGTCAACTTTATCTTGTCCTATTGCTTGTTATTTTGGTACTTCAGTGGCTTTAATTTTCTTGTGATCCTAGTTACTTAGAAGGTAACTAATTTTTTTTCCCCCGTTTTTTCTTCCTTCTTAGAAAAGTAAAGAATAAACCTGCAAAGAGGAATTTCCTAGGGATTCACTGCTTGGCAGAGAAAACATTTCAAGGGCTGACATCCCTAAATTAATGGCATTTAAGACAGAGTCCACACACCACCTGGAATCATTACTACTATAGAAGTTTACAGCTTATTTGTCCAAGTCTACTGAGTTCACCCTTAGTACTAGGACAAAAGTTGCATGCTTGCTCCAGCAAGAAATCTTGACACCAGAAGCAGAAACAATTATTAACAATTAAGTAAAAAATAAGATGTAACTAGAAAAGGGTTCTTATCTTGTTAGTTACAATTGATTTTGCTACTGTTACCCAAAGGAACAACTGACCCATATTCTGCTTGGTAAATGCACTTACTTAAGAGCTGATGTTTAATATCTTAATATTTCATCTTCTCTCCAGGCTCAAAAGATGTTCCCACAACTACTCCAAGCAGCTTGCTCTTCCTTGGCAAGGATGCAATTCTTCTTTCCTTTTTTTCTCTCTGCTTTTTCTTCCTAACTTGCAAGTCCATCTAAATGGAGTTCTTGAGGCTTTGAATTTTCTCTGAAGTTCCTCTAAGTCAACAGTCTTATCCTATGTATTAGCTTAAAGAATGTTACAATGTTCTGTAGGCCATAAATATCACCAGTCATTCAGAACTTGTGCCAGCTTTAAATTACTCTTGGAGAAAATTCTTCTGAACAGCAGGGATGATAACACCCCCACCTTTGGTTGAGGAACTCACACTACCATGACACATTCCTTCCTGTAAATCCCTTGATTTCTTTCACATGATGACTTACCCTGATTTCTAGCTTATGTGAGATAAAAGCCAACATTTTGTATCCATTAGCTACTTCTAAGATACACAGTCATGCCATTTATGTTGTTCTGGCACAAAACATGGTGTTGGAAGACCACTCCTCATCTCAACAAGTGAGCAAAAGATGCACCTAAATCCACTTCTAGGGGTAAAAAGTGCTCTGCTTCCAGTTAGAGGAGCAGTAACTACTTGTTGCATAAAAATTGTTACCATTTTTAAAACTTCCTACTGCCATTGAAACCTTGCACTTTGAGTCAGATTTGTTCAAAGCATTTCTTAAAGCTCTGGAGAGGAGTTCAGTGTCTCTTGGGTTCAAATTCTCCACTAAGTGAGGCTTGAGCAATTCACAGGGAGCAAATAAAAACACATGGGATAAAGTTCATTATCACAGCTCCTCTGCCTTGAAATTGTGACAAATGAATATTACTGCCCCATCAAAGGAGATCCTAATTACCTGAAGCTAATGCACACAGCCTTCCTAGAGTGAATTTGGCATTTCTCTACTTGCCTACAGTCCTTCCAAACAGTTTACTTCACTGAAAAGTATACTTCAGACTTCGCAAGGATGTGGCAGAGCTGCACAGCTCTTAAATACACATTCCTGAGGAAACAAAGCTAGAGGTATATTCTTCTGGAAACAGTATTTTTACTTAAAAGAACAACAATAATAAAAATATGAGGGGGTGGGATCCTGCAGATAAATCAGTTTTCTGAATGGTATGAAAGGCACTGGTGTTTCATTTTGAAAAGAAAACAGGTGGTTTATTTCTTGATTCTGGGTCTAGCAGAGAGCAACTTAGTAAAGCTGTAAGAGAAGAGAAATTAAAAAAACAAAAGCACACTAGAGTTTAGAAATCCTCATTAAACAGAAAACCAGCAACTATATTGTTGGTGCAGTGCATTCTTGTGATGCAGCAGCAGTTCTAGTAAAAGCTACATAAACACCAACCTACCTGAAGCTGTATCATCTCCTGACACAGAAATAGAAGCTGCAGCTGCTGTGGCAGCAGTTCCAGTGAAAGGACCACAAGGATCAACAAGATGTGTGGTTGGACCATAAGAAACCAAGGATATAGTGAGGAAGCAGCTGATGGTAAATGAAAATATTCTCTCTCTGTCTTGGAGACTTTTGAGCAGTGGAGATGTGACTGCCACTGCTATGAGCTGGCTGCCACTACAGCTGTTACCTCTAATGTAGATCCCAGTGTTCACCTTAAGGAAAGGAGAGAACAAACTGCCATCCCATGCCACCTAAGCCTTATTATGTAGTAATAGCCTTTGAAGCTGAAAACGAGCTCCTTGGAGACAGATATAATTGATGATAAGGACAGCTCTGCTTTCTGGTGGGACCCTGGGCCTGCTGCTGTGAGGTGTCCAGCCCAGAGGAAGCCAGACAATGGCTTCCATGAGGTCCAGGAGAGCAGTGACCGCTGGTCTGTAATGAAACAGGGTACAGCTCTGTACAGCTCTACCACAACCAACACAGGCCAAAAGCATGAGAGTGCTGCAGACAGAGAAGCCAGTCCAAAGCAGAGCAGGAGGATCCCACCTGCACCAAAGTAGAGGCCTCTGCAGTTTGCTGGTCTGTCTTTGTTGTTTTCTGTATTTGAAACTAAGTCAGGTCAACAAACTCCTGCTCACTAATGTAGCTGTAGCATCTGTAGTTCCAAGCATCCACTTTGTCAGATCTACTCATACTGGTTTTCACCAGTGAAATAAAAAGCTGTTTCAGTATCACCTCTCTTTGTGTAGTTGTTAAATTTTTTTAAATTCTTAATGTGCCTCTCTGTGTCCTTCATATAAAATACAAAGGGAAGGAATCTGTATTCAATGTTGGACTATTTTAACATGGCCATATCCTGAGAGAAAGCAAAGTAATTGGCAGCACATCTCTAGTTACTTTTTTAAAATGATACTTGTTAAATTTGGTGTTGTACTGACAAGGGCAGCACATTATACTATGTACAGACAGTACCTGAGATGGAGTTTAATGGCAAAGAACAAAACAGGTAGGAAAACAGAATAAAAAGTATGGATAAATTACAAATCTAACTCCTACTGAATGTGTTTGAAATGGTACAAGCCTGGAACTCTTATGGTGTATTTAAAACCAAATTCCTTGAGAGGTTATGATCTAGTGAATTTGGTTGTTTTGTTTTCCAAATGGTTCTAGTATCTCAGACCAAATGTAACATTAACATATTCCAGTAACTACTATGCTTGGCTCTCCTGACAAGGTTCTTTTTGATTTAGTTCAGATACACAAAGCAAACTGTCTTTAGTGACTTCACTTCTAATACAAAGATCCAGAACTACTGTTTGTCCAATTGCATTTACTTGTCTTATTAAATACCTAGGAGAAAAGGGGGCATATGAATTACTATTTCATAGTAACCTTAGATGTGAAAGGCTGCTTCTAATATCAAGGTCTACAATCTCAGAACAAATGGCCACCTGAAACTATTTCCAAGAACTACTTCTGGTTTTCTCTGTAACCCTACCATGGGTTGAATGATGATTGTTCCTTTCCAGCCTTTTTTTCCCCCTACTTTAAAAGCATGTTAAGAATCTGACCAAGATGTGGTTACAGGTGTATCTACACTACAAGACAATATGAAGCACTGGATTCAGATACTCGTAAAACTGATTTTATTCTGGCATGCCCTACATTGATTACTTCTGAATATAGTCCCCTATATCTTAGTTAGGAACTGAAAAACTGAATGGAGTTTTACATTAGATACTTAAAATACATAGTTTATCAATTTCCATGGATATATCCAAGTATTATCTCTCAAGAAACTACCTGTTGTATTCTTCTTGTACTTATTTCAAGGTCTAGTCTCCCATCTGATAATTGAAAAAAGAGTTCAACAGAGCTGCAGAAGTGCCTGTGACTTCCACATAAGATTTCTGTTTGATATGCAATAAACTGCTCTTTTTCTGAGGAAAGGCCCCTTTTTACCATCACAAGATTTAATGGCATAGATGACACAGAAACTTTGATGAGAATCAGAATCTTCCTGGCAGGGTCCAAAGGTCTGGAGCTTAGGGATGCTCACTCAGTTTGAATCTAGAAATACATTTCCTATTTTGTGCATCAGCTGATAGCTGTATGAAATTCTCAACAGAGAACAAGTGCAACTACCAAATCATGTAATTATGATGCTGAAAACTGAAACATATTTGAGGAATACATCCACATCTACTAAGCTTGCTAGTTACACCACAACATGCAAGGCTTTAAGAAAAAACAAGTCTCTTAGACTATAAAGCTCAACAAAGTTTCAAGCCTCAAAAGGAAAGTTTACATTTCTCAGGTCGGGTCAGTCATTCCAGTGACTTGCTGCTGCAAGCAGTATTCTGGAATGCCCTCCATTCCCTGTTAGTGATGTTATAACTTTCAGTAACATTGTTCTAGTGTCACGGATCTTCTCTGGAGTCTAGATGAAATTAAAAAGTCAAGTCAAAAGGCTTCCTGTGCAATGACAGAAAAACATCAAGCACAGTGATGGATGTAGTTTGAAAAGTGGAGTAATGTGATGCACAGAATAGTCTATTATTATTATGCAAAATAACAGATGTAAATTGCCTGCTTTGCATGAGTACATTTTTAAAAAAGATAATAGACCCACTCCTACCTAGTATTTCTGAGACTAAAAAATGCCCCCAAAATGGTAATGTCTTTTTCTCTGCTCCAATGAAGCTAGATCATGATGTTCATAAGCTTCCTGAAACTTCACATTGCCTTGGTGGCATACCTCCATCTGGAAATACCAGCCATCAGTCTGTCAAAGTAGGTGGTGACAGACTGAAACACTTGCAGTATTTGCAGGCAGCTCCCGCTCATGAGGGAAGTCTCGCTGCTGCTCAAACCCTGCCTTCCTCGTGTCGTCCCCTCTCTCTCGCAGCTCTTTCCCAACAAGCCACAACTGCTCCCTTCAGCCAGAGCGGGTTCCCTACAGACCAGGCAGGGCCGCTGAACAAGCTCCGTGCCGCCGAGGGCAGACCGGCACCCCGGGCAGCGGCTGCTCTTTTGTAGGAACAAGCTGCGATCAACCCCGCCATACGGCACGGTTTTGTAAAACCCCGATGTCCTCTGCTGCTCCACTCAGCGTGGGCCGATGCTACCGAGACACGGAGCGTCCGCGCCGTTCTGGCTGGGAGCGGCCGCTCTCCCCGCACGGGTGACTTTTCTCTGGTGACTGACCCGCAGCCGCCGATTTCTAGGGACCTCAGCGGACCTTCCCCTCAGCAGGCCCGCAGCCTGCCCGCGCTGCCCCAGGAGGACGAGCGCTGCGCAGCCCCCGCGGCTGCAGGCGGCGGGCCCGGCGTGCGCATTGCCCCGGCAACCGGGGGCGGACCCGGCGCCCGCGGCGTGTGGGCGGCGGCGACCGCGCTGACGTCCGGGGGAAGCTGAGCAATAACAGCAGCGACGCGGGCCCGGCTGCGCCTGCGCGGGCTGCGGGGCTGCTCTATTTATGTGGGGGGGCGCCAAGATGGCGGGGGCGGCGAGGAGAACGTAGGGGTAGCTCCGACCGGGCGGCGGAGCGGGGAGGAGGGAGAGGGAGGAGCCGGGGCCGGTGGGAGGGAGCGCAGAGAGCGGTGTCACCGAACGTGTGAGGCGGGGGCCGGCGGACGGCGGGCGCGGGGACGGCGGAGGATGGCGGAGCCGCGCCGGGTGCCGTTCATTAGCCTGTCACCCGTGCGGCGCCGCGAGGGCGAGAGCCCGGCGCTGGAGCGAGAGCCGGCGGGCCGCGACCCGGAGCCACCTCCGGCGGGCCGTGAGGCGCCACCGCCGGAGCCGCCGCCGCACGAGCCGCCCGGCGACAACGCTGCCCGCCCGGAGCCACCCCGCGACCCTGGCCGACCCGAGCAGCCGCCGCAACGGGAGCCCCCACGGCCCGAGCCACCGCCGCTGCCACCACCGCCGCGCCAGAGCGGGCGGCAGGAGCCGCCGCCGCCGCGGGAGGCGCTCCCGCTCCGCCAGACGGTCCGCCTGGAGGTGGTGCTGAAGGACCCCACCGAGGAGGGCTGCGTGGAGTTCAGCTACCCGGAGCTGCTGCTGTGCGGGGACTCGCGGGTACGGGACCTCCCCTTCCCCTGCTTCCCTCCCCTCCGGCCGGCACGGGTCCCGCCGCGCTTCCTCCTCCTCCTCTCGGCTGCCGGCGGCCCCGGCCTTGCGATGGTGTTACCGGTTACCCCTTGCTGCTCGGGGGTGGTCCCAGTGCGGCGGGAGAGCCGGCGTCCTGGAGGGAAGTCCGGCTCCCTTGCCGTCGCTGCGGGCTCCTCCTGGTGCTGCGGTGCGCCTGTGCCCGTGCCCGTGGGGGAAGGGGAGGCTTCCCACTTGTCCCTGGGCCGGCCAAGGGCTCCTGGCTTCTCCTGCGGGCTGAGGCGGAGGGGCGCCACTGTCTTGTGTCCCGCTTACCCCGGTTCCCCTCCCTGCCGCTCCCCTTCCCTGCCCCGAGAGGTGTTCATCCTCCCTTCCTGGGAGCACTTTACCGGCAGCTGAACGAAACTGACCACGTCGGTCTGTATTCCGGGTTGTCCCTAGGCTGTGTGCTGGTCAATGAAGAAAGCCCGGCTCTGCTATAAGCCTCGAGAAGCAGGGGAGTGATCATTAGCAGACTTGGAGAGAAGTTCTTGTAGTCTTGGAGGAGACAGGGATAAATGAGAGTTAATATTGAACTGGTAACCACACCTGTAAGTGTTGAGAACTTAATTCACGGAAAAAAAAACGAAGGAAGTGTTCTTCCTTTCTTGTTCCTCCCAAGCGGAAAGTGTTTGATACTTGAACTACTTCGGTTTTTTAAGGATAAAGCTTCTGCAGACTTTAGGAAGCAAGCACTGTTAGCCAATCAACAGGGCCCACTGTTCCAAGTAGGAAGGAGAGACACATGTCCTTAAGCTGGTTACACTTGAGCTGCTCATTCTTAGTTGTACTTAGTTGAGTGAAGTTGTACTTGATTTAAATAGTTGTGGCTTCTCTTTAATCCAGTGCACAGTTTTAGAGAAAGTTTGTCTCTTACTGGAAAAGGGAGAGGGCAAGTAACTACAACTTAGAAGGTTGTGGTAGATCTGGTGATAAAAGCAGGTATCAAATACCAGTACAGATACTGCCATGGGATTTTTACATCCAGGACAAATTTGAATATGGTTAAAACTTTTCTTCTGAACCAAAGTGTTTCTAGGAGATGACGTGCTGTAGCTATACTTTGCAAGCTGCTCACTTTTTCTGCTGTAGGAGGAATGCACACACTGGATTGTGTTCAAATGTGGAAGGCAGAAAAATCAGTGACTGATTTTAATCCCTCAGATCTTGTCATGCAAGTTAAAAGGTTCCTTCTGTTCATCCTGTCCTACAGCTGTTGTGGGCAAACAGTGCCAGTTATGACTCCTCAGAATTAGTGTAGCATAATCATGCTGCTCTCTGAAGTGCAATCTTTCTGAGCAGTTCTGTGAAGGTGAAAATTGTGTTAGTGTTTAGAAGTGGTTCAGTACTTGAAGGCTGACTTTTCCCTTTGGCAGTTCCCAGTTCCATAACTGCCTTTTATTCTGAAGGTTGCCAGTATCCTAATCACATACTCAGGGAAAACGGGCTCTTTCTGATGTAGTTCTGATGCAAATTCCATGTCCTCTGGGGGTGGGAGAGCATTGATTTAGGGGATTTTGGTACAACTGGGATCAGAAACTGCTTTTATGGTAGAGACAGTGACAGTAATGCTTTATAAGAAACTTTGTATATTTTTCAGCTCCTTAGAGTCCAAATTAAAAAGACTGGATCATAATGGCACTTCTGTTACTGGGTTGTGGAATAATCAGCTGATTTACTATGTAAAACAGTATCATAAACTAGGATCCTTTTAAAGTGATTCTGGACTTTCACTCATGTTTAAAACCTGATGTATACTTGGCCTGTCAGTTTAATTTCTTGCTTGTTATATGGTAGAACCAGGAAAAGCTACTCTAATATTAGGGAAGATTTAAAATCTTGAAATTTGCTTTTTCAAAGTAGGTAGTTACTAGTTGGTAGTTAATTTTGTGGTTTTAAATGGAGTTTCAGATTTCAAAATTTGTTGTTTTAATAATGTTTCAATTTAAAATTAACAGTTCAGATACTTTACCATGCAAATTTTTTGTAGGGGTGAAGATTGATTTGGTTTTCTGGAAGCTGTTGTTGGCTCCTCCCTTATGAAAAGTTGCTCAACTTTTTAATAACATTTAACATTAAAAAGTGAGGAGCTTCTCTTTCTATCTTGGTACTGTAGCAACCAAGAAAAGCTCTCCAAAGGAAGGCAAGCACTGGTGCACAGGCATAACTTCAAATATGGCTTTAATAGGCCATGATAATAGTAGTTATATAATAATGGAGTGATAGAGAATCCCAAAACTGATTTGGCAGTGCAACTTCTGACTTTTTTAAATTCCCAATTTAGGTTCCTATGCTGAATCAGAAGCTAGTGGAAGTGTTTATTTTAAAAACTTGTACTATCCTTGTCCTTTTTTGCCTTGATAGAGAGAGCATCCTTTGATAGGGTTGTTTGTAGAGTTAATCTTCTGGGACGAATTATGTAAAATTTTGAATGTGAGTAATAAGTTTGTGTGGTTGAAGGGTTTATTTGCCTCTTAAATGCTGGCAGAAGTGAAAGTGTGCTCCCATTTCTTTTGGGGTGACTGAGGCTTCGTGCATAAAACCCAAGTCAAAGTGGATGAGCCAGAAGCTCAAGTTGACTTCTGTTGAACAGGCTCCAAAGGTGCTGAAGTAGTAATGTCTTAGTTCAAGAGCCATCCATCCCTTAGCAACAGTCAAAACTAAAATTTGCTTGAATTTGAGTTTTCAGTACTGCTTAACTAAACAAATTGATAGTCAGCTTTGAGTGTTTGATGGAGAGAGGCAAGTTAACGCTTAAGTACTAAGTTTCATTGATCTTTAGGCTCAACGTTGTCTCCTTTCACAGTTAGAAAAAAGCCACATATGCCTAGCAGAAGATGAGGAATACCTTTTCCCAGCTAAAAGTAGAGGAAATTATGTTTCATGAATTGAGCAGTATTTTATATTTAATTATGCCTGCAGGAAATAAGTAAGTGGCTTTAATTTATGTTTTAGGAGTAACTATAGCCTCTATTAATTTTTTCTCCAAATACCCAGTCTGGAAAATGTATTGTAATTATGTGGTGCTTGCAGTTTTGCTTAGCTTACCTTCCTTATTACATTGGTCTTGATGCTAATTAGCTGGTTTGGTCACCATTTAGTCAATATTTTGGCTTCTTAAACTATGGAGGAAAGATCTTGCTTTTCTGAACTTGGTTTTTAATTCTTCATAAATCTTCATTTATTCATTGGTGAGTAGTCCATGTGCAGTAAAATCAGTTGCCATCCATAAAGTTCTGCAAAATGGAATTCCATTCCACCATATTTTAGCATCCTAGTACCTTCCCCCTTCTGGCAGTTACTGTATTTATGTGAACTCCAGTTTGAAGGAGGGCAGCCCTGTTTTTCTGCCATCACTAATTAAAAAAAAACCAAAAGCACTATGTATACCCTGTTCATTGACTTTGTCTCAGTGAAAACCTCTTTTCTAAAAAACACCAAAAAAGTAAGGGGCTACTCCCTCCTTATATGTATAGCTGGAATATTAAATCTTTTTTGTGGCTAACATAGTTATGATTACTGAAATTAACTCTTGTACTGTAATTTTTTTCTTTAGATAAAAGACTTGCATTAATTATGGTTATAATTTACTGAACTTTTTAGTCTTCTGACTGCTTCCTTCCTGGTTAACGCATCATGTGCATCCTGTCTGTTGTTATATCTAGAAGAATTGTAACAGCTGTTAGAGGGGCCAGTGAGTGGGAGCAGAGGTAAAAAGGAGTTGTGATTAGAGAGAGTTTTTTCTAAAAAAAAATAATTCTCTCTTATGCTTAGACTTTTAGTTGAGGTTGTTGTGGAATGCTTGGGAAAATACAAATCTGAGTATCTTAATTCTTCTGGTTTTGTTGTCATCAGCAAAGTAGCTAGATGGCAATTCAAAGATCAGAGTAATTTTTAGAAATGAAGTATAAATTCTGACTACTTAGTCATCAGAGTATTGTGTTTTGACATTTAATAGTTTTGAGATGCACTCTGTTTCTTATGGAATGAATGTGTAACTTTTGCATTTTTCAGAAGAAATCGGTTCATTTAGAGGATCCATATAATGATGAACAACGTGAGCGACACGAAGTAGAAATGCTTGCCAAGAAGTTTGAGGCAAAATACGTGAGTTACTTCACTTTGTTAAAAAATACCAATATTTAATAGTGATAACAGATAATGTTGGTGGTTTTTTTCCCTGAATAAGGTTGCTAATGTAGTGTCAAATGACTTCTGTACATTTCAGCAATGACTGTCTCACAGTATTTCATTTAAGTACCTTGAAGCTGCCACAAGCTTATCAGACAAGTCTGCTAAATAGATTTGTCTATAGATGTTATAGCTTGTGAAGCTATTCTTGGAAAAGAATCATCTTGGTAATCTTGGTAATAGATGCGGGTCAATATTCATGCTCTACACTGTGCTGGAGGAAAAAATTATCTAATGCTGTTGTGCATTATTGAATAGGTCTTCTCTTTGGGCTAAATACTGATGAATCTTGATGTCCTGACTAGTTTGGAATGTTTCCATAGGAAGTTATTTGTTAAATAGTAAATCATTGCTCGATGAATGTCTAGTAGCTGCCAACTGCCTGAAGATACTCTACTGGCTCTGCAAAGTATAGTGTGAGTGACTTGAACAACACTAGCTAGCAACATAAAGAGCCTTTCACTAGTAAATGAAGGTAGAAATCAGAAAATGTTGACAAAAACCACACCCAAACAGGTCTTTAAGAATTCATATGGGTAGGGTTGGGTGATTAAGTCTGAGCTGGCAATCAGAGCTCATCATCATGCTGAGGCATGTTGACATTCTGGATTACGAATGGAACACCTCAGTAATAAAGAAGGAAAACGAGCAGTCATTTGTATCTCTTGCTATTAATATACATATTAAAATCTTTTTTGTCTGACTTACTTAGATTTTTTTTCTGGCAAAGGCAGATTTTTCTAAGAGCTCAGTCTATATAGTCTGTAGAAGTAATTACTACTTCAAGGCATGTTAGCTGTGATACATAACAAAATCAGCTCTTAAACTGAAAAGGATAATTTTCATCTTTTGGAGAGATTGAGAGAGTCCAATACAAATTGAGAAGGCTGTTCCAAAAAATGCTGGTTTAATTTGAATTATAAATAATTTTTTGAATGTCAGAGAAAAATGTTTCAGTCACACTTTTTTAGAAAACTCATTTCTGCTATTAAAGTGTTAAGGATTTTATAATGTCTGAAACAAGTTGCTTAACTACAGTTGATGAAAGTCAATGGAAGTATGTAAAGCAATATATGTAGGAGGGAGTGGTAGTGGAAGTAATCTAATTTTACATATGTGTTTATGTATCCATCAAAGCTGAACCTGTACATTTATGGACAAAACATGTTATTAGAGTTAAGAAAACCAGAGTTCAGTGTTCAGTAGTCACAGAAAGGGGTGAACAGGTGCTTTTAACCATTAGAAAGCAGTAGGTAACAAAAAAATTACAATTTTCAACAGTTTAAATTTGTGGTGCGCTTGCATCTTCATTACTACTTGCACTCTGATTCCTTGCCTTTCATTCTCTGACTTGCCTTTTGTCCCTTCCAACCCCATGAAAGTGAATGTCCTCTGTATAAAGAAGCACTTACTAGGTTAGAACCACTAAGCATGAAGGGTGATGAGGGATTAAGATTCCTTGTGTTAGAAACTCCCTGTCCTTTCTCTTCCAATGTGAGCGCCATCAGTCTCTACTTGCCATCCGTGCTCAGAGGAATTGCCTCTCTGAACGCTGACCCAGTACAATTGCTCATGTTCTGACAGCATCCAGCCATCTTCTGCCTCTTGTGGGAGACGTTTGCTGCATAGCTTCAATTGGAGCAGGAATCCCATGTAGTAGATTCCCACTCTCCTCAAGTGAATGACCAGCTGCAGGATACTCTTCTGAGCTGGAGTTACACTGTAACACTCCTCAACAGTGCTTTACTGTAAATGAAATCAGTGGTTGTATGAGAAAAAAATAAAGGGGTTTTTTTCAGGTTTGCAGAAGTACTGTATCCTCCTTTAATTAGGTATTACTTATCTAAGATATCTGTTTAAAATGGAGTCAAACATTGGTTTTAATCATAACATACGACAGTACTTCTGGAAAATCTGATGAATGAAAAGCAGTCTGCCTTGAAGACTTTTTACTTCTTTTTATATAAATTGCTGTGCTCATAACCAAATCACTACATTGTTTGATATATTTTGCAGATACTAAGAAAAGCCTATGAAAAAGTGTCTTTTTGTAAAACAAAATGCACAAAGTACCATTTTTTACCTGATTATTCAGAACTCTCCTGTAATTGCTGCACATATTAAACATCAGCATGAAAAATCTGTTCTGAAGTGTTCTCATTTTCATTGTTTTGATTGCTGTTACTCTCTAGATTAAATCAAACACTGTTGTGAATGCATACTGAACCTTGGACAGTATTGTACATATGTAAGAGCTTTTCTTGGATCAAAATGAAGATCCATCTAATGGATGGTAGCCTAGTCTGTGACACTAGTGGAATCTCATACTTGAAAGTATAATAGAGCAAGTGTTCATTGATATTACTGCACTGTGCCTGTCTGGCAGTCTGTGTTGTATCTTAATTTCTTTCAAAGCCAAAGGTTACATGTTTAATATTTTTAAAGCTTTCCACCAGAAATCTACCAGATCATGACTGTATTTCTGTGTTCTGCAGCACTGGAGTATCATGGTGACTGTCATACAAAACCGTGCTGTGTTTAAACCTGATGAGTTCTTGTAGCACTCTATAGTTTATGTATTGTAAGAAACAGAGAAACGCTTCCAGTTCTTCTGCACATTACATGCGGTTTGCATGTTATAATCTAAATCCAGCCCTTTAGTTCTCCAGCTGTAGTGTCTTAACATTGTTACTGTATGGAAGTGGTGTCTTTTATCTTTAAACATCCTTGTTGGCTTACTGTTCTCTTTTTTGTTCTAATTGCTTTTTTTAAATGAAAGGATATTAATGGTATGATGCCCTGATGTTTCAGTGTTATAATGATGACTTCTGGTTTGGTTCTCTGTTCCTTTTTTTTCTTGTAAGTCCCAACTGATTTTCTTGATCATTCTTGATTAAGCAAATGTCTGAACTGTGCCTTGCAACTCCAGTGGTTCCTGAGCAGCATAACAAATTTGCAGCGTGCTGTTAGTTTTTTAGTTTTTTTTTTTTGCTTAGGTTGTACTTACATTATGTGGCTTACCTTGCTCTATTCATGCTGAATTTAACTGCCTATTTATCATATTAAATTCAGGGCAACTGTAAGGTCTTTAGTGATTCTTCAGCTGTTTTCTTTTTCCTTCACTTTCCTCAGTAAATTGTCATCTTAGACCCCTGTCCTTCCCAATTCTTTACCTGCTCTGTTGCTTCTAAAGGAATGAATGCATATTCCATAATAGTTTTGCTGATCACTCTTTGCCAAAATAAGATACCTGTTCTTACCTTTTCTTTCCTAGCTGTAGATCAGACATCAGTTTAAGTGGACCTTCCTTATCTAGGGACAGTTTCTTGTTTTTAAAGATGTTTGGAACACTTTTAAAGCATTTGAAATACTTTCTTCTACCAACATTTCTTTCCTGCTTTGTATATTTTTGTGCCTGCTGATTCTGTTGTTTATAGCTTTTATTAATGTATCCACCTTAAAGACCAGGTTTACTGGTTTATAAATTTTTCTCTTCAAGATTCTTCAGGTATTGGCATTTTATTTGCCACCTACCTTCTAGTCCTGTTGGGCAAAGGTTGTTTAAATGCAAGGTTTAATGACACAGTTAATATCTTAAAGTCATCTTTGGCTTTTCTGAATACTTGCATGAGTAGTATTTGCAGCTTCAGGAACCAGGCACCTTAATTTGCTCTAGTATTGTGACTACTTATGTTCTGGGACAAAAAGGTTGGAGGAAAGCTGTAGTCATAAAAGTTCCCTGAAGTGCTGCATGGTGGACACTGACACAGATAATCCCTTCATTCTTCTGCTGCACTCTTGCGTCCTTAACATCTTGATCATATGAAATCTCAACACAGATCCTTAAACAGAACTGGGTAGAGCCAGGCCTGAAGGAAAATTTCTTAATTATACACACAGTGGTTCAGATATTTTCATATGTCTGAATACAGATACTATTTTAAGACTGCTTTTGTTCATTCAGCTATTTTAAGACTATTTTTTGTTGTTGCTACTTTTGTTCTATATCTGGTTTTCTGACTATCAGACAGTCAGAATGTATTGGAAATTTTAAAAATTTTATTGCCTTTTTATTGTACTGAAATCATAGAATCATAGGGTAACCATTGCTGCAAAAAGATTTTAGACTAATGCATACAAGGATGTTGATGGTTACTAGCAAGATACATGTAGTAGAGAGATGGATTGCGTTACACGTTGGTGAGTTTAGTACAGGTGAAGTGTGGTTTATGAAGCATTCTTAGCCTGCTGGCACCTGAGTCAGAATCATGAATTATATAAGCTTTTGCGCTGGACTTTAATCAGATTTTTTAAGTGCTGCCTTTTTCTAACTTTTTCTTCTCTAATCCATCTCATACAAACTTTATTTTTTTTAAAAAAGTACTGCATGTTTTGGAACTGTGCAGTCATTCAGATGTTTTTCCAGATGAGTGATTGTAGGAGATGATAGGAATACTTAGCTTGGAATGTAGCTTGGAAATGTGAATTAGAAGCTGAACTTACTTTTGAGGTTTTTCTCCTAGGACTATTGCATTTGTTTATTTCAGTAAATGTGAGAGATTCCTGTTTGCTTGCAAGAGCACATGGTTGACTTTGTCACAAACTTGCATGTTCTCAAAATGTTGTGTTGAGATGCTTACACCACTCATAAAAGCACAGGGTGAAACCATCTTTGGACAGTGGCTGCATTCTCACAGTAACCAATGGACTGTGATATTTGGATGTCACAGCTAGAAAGACTGACTTGCTCTAAGAATGCTCAGAGCTGTAGGGTGCTCTGAGATGTTTCAGGAGCAAGTCTTGAATTCATGGAAGTTACTATTTTAATGAAAGCAGTGCTTTTTTGAGAATTGTATCTTTTAAAGAGTTTTATTGATAATTTTGACAATATATGTGAGCTAGAAAACTAGGCCTTATATCCTAAGAAGATTTTTGTGTAGCCTTAAGTTTAGATTTCCTGAATATTTGAGCTAGCTGTGAGTCTTTACTTGACTTAACAATGGAATTTCCACATGAAAAGAATATTTGAAGATTAAAATTAATTTTACTGCCTCCTGGAGATAAGTTAATCCATCCATAGTTTGTGATGCAGCTTCTGATTTTAATATTCAAGTAACATTTTATGTTTTATAAAACTCAACTTTTTATGTGCTATAGAGAATTAATCCCTCTTGTGTAGGGAAACACTTTAATGAACTCTAGGCCATCATTATTTTCCCTTGTAATGACACTGTAACATACTGAAAAACTTAACACTTTCTAAATTATCCCAACCCTTCTATCATTAGTAGTCCAATCACTATATACAATATACATAGAACAGGAAAACATCTCTTAATAGGAAAAGTGAGGAAGATCTTGGTCTTGCAGAAAAAGGTAGCTAGTGGCTGCCTTTCAGGGATGATTCTGGTGAGGCACATAATTTGCCAGAATGTGTCTGTGTGGAAGTTTTCATTAGCCATCTAGACCATCTTGAAGGAAGCATTTGAGAAGGCAAAACTGCTAATTCCTTGAATGACTATTCCTCACATGCCTTATGCTTTGTAGGCTTTAGAACACTGCTTTCATGTTTCCTAAGTGGTGTAACGCTTGCTTTGTCTTCAGGGCGGCAAGCCCCACAAGCATCGGAAAGATCGCCTGCAGGATCTGATCGACATCGGTTACGGCTACGATGAGACAGACCCTTTCATTGATAACTCTGAAGCGGTAAGTAACCTTCACCACAGCAGCAGGAAACCATGAGGCAGTGCTTTATCTGTTCAATACAGAACAAAGGTAAGGCAAAATACTTTGTACCTGTTGTGAATGCAAAGGCCATGCTACTTTGGGAGACTGATGAATTACTGTATTTGTAGTCTTACTCAAGATATTATGCACCAAAGAATTAAGAAAGCTATTCCTAGATCAAATAATTTTCTAGCTTTAGAAATCAAAATATTTTTGTGTGCTTCATTTACTGTTGACTGAAATGATACTTGCTCTGTTTAGTTTCTTGTACTAGCTCTCTGGATTATTACTGGGTTACTGGCATTAGATTTCCTGCTTTAGATCATGAAGCTATGATCTCCTCTTAAAAACCAGTAAAAATAGGATGGTTATTCTAAACATTGAATATGTCTGAAAAAAATTGAGACAAAACAGGTTAAACAGCAGGATATTACTGCTTACTTTGTCTGAATATTTTTTAGAAATGAAAAAATAACTTGAAGTAAAAGAAAAAGGTATTAGTTTGGTGCAGGCAGTATCAGGGATATCAGAAGGTTTAGAAGAGGGCATTTGAAGATATCTCTGAGGTGATATATGAAATTACAAAAATGAGAAAAAAGCCTGGGGGGGGAAAGTGGATTATCTAAAAGCTCAGAAACCTCCTATACTTCTTTCTGACATTTAGCAAGGAAGAATTATGTGTACAGTTTAGTCAAGTAAAAAAAACCGAAAGTAAGAGCTGTCACTTGCCAGCCTTCAGTTTCCTCCAGTGTTGAGTGACACTGGACAAAACAGCAGTGATCTGCTGTGAGAAGGAGTGGGCTAGAATTGAGTAGGAGAGGAAAGATTATGAAAAGGAGTTGAGAGAAAAGAGTAAGAAAAGCACATAAGTGCATTGCTTAGCATACATTATGTCAAGCCTTCATTTAAATTCTAAAACTTTACAGTAAAGAACCGTAAACTGAGCTGTGAAGTCTCTAGCACAGATGTTGCAATGGGTGATCGTATGACCTGTGTGAGGTGCACAGAAAGTGTCTGCAGAGGTGATAACTTTTTCAGCAGAAACTGAGCAATAAACCACAGTGTATAGCAGGCTGAGCTTATCTGTGTGCATTGGTAGTTTTTGAAGCAGGTCTGAAGTTGTATGGAGAGAGAACTTGCTTTAAGGTGCTTATTGTAAGTTGTTAGTAGTTTTCATTGTCTAGAAACTTGAACCTGCCAATATTAAACTGTTTTATTATTATCCCACAACTTCTGGTTGTACTGCTGGAACAATATTGGGGTCTAAGCCTTCATGTGTCTTTTCCAAAGGTCAGATTCTGCTCTCCAGCTTGGTAGGAACAGATGTGCTTCATTTCTGCTGAGAAACCACTTGAGCCTATAGGTTTATCTGGTTTCTCACTGTTGATTAAGTTAATTGTCTTCTCTTTTAAAATTTAATGGTACCCAACCCAAGTTCTAGCTAGGTTTTCCTGGTTTTACTATGACCTATCACAGATCTGATAGAAGATCTGGAACACTGGCAGTACTCATAGCACAGGTCTCTGTCAAAGTACGAGTCTGGTGTATTAATCCTGTGCCTCCTTCCAGAACTGGTGGTGCTGCCAGCTGCAGATCTGGTAGATTTGCAGGAGCATTTACTTGCGTCTCTTGCCAGAGTCCTTGCAAAATGTACAAAAGGCATTTGTTGGAGGATCAAATGGTTGCATCATGTGCTAGCTGTGGAAGCTATTGGGGAGAAATGGTGTATTCTCTAAAGATTACTCTTCCTCAACAAATCATTATGCCTCATGTCTGCATTACAAATATGGACTAATGAGAGACCATCTTTGTTTTGCTTTTGTCCCCATTCTTATATAGAAAAGAAGAAAAAATATAGTGGGCCAGCTGCAGTCCATGTTGTTGTTGCAGAGCTTAAAGGTTCTGTAATGTAGGAGTTGAAGTTCAACAAAACCTCTAATTCCATCATTCTGCCTTGGATATAAGAGAAGTGTTCAGAAAGAAAATCTACATGTCTGGCTTGCTCATCTTCTCTATGGCCAGCTATGAAATTGCTGTGTACCCTGAGATGTGTTAGAGCCAGGCCCTGGACTACTTCTTAGAAGACACTTTCTTACACATAAAAAGGTATAATATCCTAGGCACAAACACTTGGAAAGTGAACATGAGTGCCTCTTTAATTGCTCCTGGATTAGCTTGTCTCTATCCCAGAAAAAAATTTGAAAGCTTCCTCAGAATTTTACTCCTTTTTTTTGTCATAGTTATGAAAGAAATACTGAGCTCTTTGGCACTGAAACAGATTTATTCCATAGCTTTAGAGATACTTTCCTTTTAGAAACAGATTTTGAGGTAAATGCATTTGCAGGCAAGCAGGAAATCTGTGTGAGCAGCTATTCTTGAGTTGAGCATTTTGACTGTAGTCAGTGGATTGTGATAATTCCAGTAAAAAAAAAATCACAAGTGGCTTACTATTGTTTCTAACTGCTCTAAAGGGGTTAGCCTGATGGCAAGTCCTAATCTTTGTTTATCTTAATGGGCCTATACAAAATGTCCATAACCTGTGAAGTAAGCTGCCCCTCCTCAGTGTTTCCACTGCTTTGATGTTGAAAATAGGTCTTGCTGTAGTGTTAGCTGCCCAGACCTACATTCTTTGTGAAGTGGAATTCCTGTAGAATTTTTCACCCGCTCTATTTTTCGTGCACACACATGCATGTCCAGCCAGATCAGGCTAATTACTTGCTCTTGTGATGACCTCTGATTATTTGGTTGGTTGAATATTTTCCTGGCAATGTAAGCTTTATATAGGTAGAGACTGCAAGGGAGCACCGTGCTTTCTGAGCTTTCTGTTATGCAATACAGAAGAGGGAATTTAAAGTAATATGTGGTGTTAATGAAAATGTGTGCTGTTTTCTCTTACTTGAAGGTAACACGGCTTCGATATCCAAACCAAAGACTTCCCCCATTTCAAGTAGATGAATGTAGAAAAAGAGCTGTTGACCTACAAATCTATAAGCAGTGTCTTTTGAAGCAGTGATACTAGATAGCCGTACTGGCAGGAATTGAAGCTAAGTGTGAATGCCAAGAGCAGTGGGAAGCAGACTGTTCAGTTCTTCAGACACCCAGGCCCCTGTGTAAATATTTGACCTAGTCTCTTATATTCACAGTTTCATAGTAGCCTTCTAAACACTGCTGTAAAAAGTCCTGTGCTGGTCACTAGAGAAAGCCAGTGTATCAATGGTTTCTCATACATGGATTTTCATTCTCCAAAACAGGTACTTCAGCTAAAAGGAAGATCTTACTTTTTCTTTAGCTACATCTTGCCTCAAGAGCTCAGATCATCTTAAAAGAAAACCTTTCAAAGGTTTTGTGTTGGTTTTAGTAGTTCTGGACACACTGTTAAAAGCATTGCTCTGTTTCTATCTGGGTTCCCTAGAATACTTTCCATAATTTAAGGGCTTGGTCTCTGCAAAAATTCTGTGTCATGAAACACAGTTTTCACATGTTTCCAGGATAAATTTGGCCTCATCTTGTATTCTCTAAACTTAAAAAGGTATGATAGATTTAATATCCTCTCCTACCCTGGCTTGCCCTTAAAACCTGAAGCTGATGGGTTATCAGTAAGTTATCTTGGACAAAACTCTTGAATATCTTAGAAACCTTTTCCCAGCAAGAATAGTATCTCTTCCGGGAATGGCAGCTCAGTGTGTTAATGGAAATTTTTTGTGAGGTTCTGGGCAGATGTAGTTTCAGGCCCACTTGGTACTGTTCTCTCATTCTTCCTACTCTAAGGAGTTTGTTCTGTGCAAACTATGGAAAGGAGTTTTGTTGTTTTAAAAAGATTACTGTCTCGTAAAAAATCCTAACAAAACAACCAGGCTATCAACTTGCAAATGTTAGAGGGATTTACAGAAAAACACTCCATAGGTTCCATTATTAAAATACACCTTTTATGGTGTATTGAGAGAAGTTGAACACTCTGGCATTTATCATCTGGAAAAGGCTGCCTTTGTACACCTTAGTTGCAAACCTCATCAAGAGGGTGCATTAAAGCTTCTATTTTTAAGATGTTCACTTGGCAAGTGTTTCATTGGCTCTGGATTGGTGTGTTTATAGTAGTACTGTCCTCCTTGTTCATTGTCACTTTGCCCAGGCTCAGAAGTTGTGTGTTTGGGGAACGGTGCTCCCTTAGCTGAGTGCGCGGTGTCACCTTTAATAACCCGGCGTGCATGCTTCCTGTCTGTCTTCAGGGGATGCCTGCTGGCTGGCCCCTGACATATCCTGTGCCTTCAAGTGAGTACAAGGACAAGCTTCAGTTTGGAGATTCTTTGCTTTTTATCCTCCTCACCCCAAAATACATCTAGGTATAAAGTGGACTATCAAACCAATAGATACAGATGAAAGAACTAAGCAGGTACAAGAACCAAAATGGCTAGAGGAACAAAGGTAGTTGAATGTGCAGAACTCATCTGGTGTTTGTTAAAGCAGTAGTAATGTTTTTGTGCTCCTTCTGCAAAAAGGCATACCCTTCTTTCAGAAAGAATAAGAATAAACTGAATGAACTGAAAATACAACACCTGCATAGGTTCTTGAAAACACCTGAGACTTGTATCTGGCCTGTGTAGTACCACTCTTTAAATTTGTAGGAGAAGGAAATTATAATGGTTGTAGCAGCATCCTGTATTTTGCTGAATTTAATTTTTTTGAAGAGCACAAAATCACCTTTCAAAGTAATCTGAGCTGCTAGATGGGATACATCATAGCCTAGGATCAGCTATTTAAGTAGATGAATTTGTTTAAGCAGTACAATGAACCTAAATGTTTCCCAAAAAATATACAAAAAATATGATTACTAAGGTAATAGAAAGGGAGGTTTATAACATGCCAGAATAACAGATCTTTGATAAGAACATTTGTCTTAAGTGTCATATATGGAAAATCTGCTCTTCATGTTAAATGAAAAGGAAAGTATAACTTCTTTTCTGCAGAATCTTCTAGTAGTTCTGTAACATTAAACCTGGAGAGATTAAGTAATATGTTACATAATTATTTAACACTGAACTAGATTTTCATTGTGGGTCAGGTCAGAGCTCAAGCTCTGAAAGAATTGAGTTGCACAGATAAAAGTGGTCACATGGCTGGTCATACATTTTGTAACTTTGGCTGAAATGTTTTCAAGGTGAGAAGAATGTAATCTCTGTGAAGTGAAGGTCACTTAAACTAATAGCATAGCTCTGATGGCTGGTGGAAAGGTATAAAGGTGTGGGCTGAAATGGGAACAAAACAGGAGAGTAGATGTGTATTGGTACTTCTCTCAAGGTGCTCAGGTAGGCTGATGGATTAAGATATGTTGACTACTAAACTAGGATACTCCTATGAGACTACCCTGGGCCCCGGTATTATATCTTTATAATCTCTTATGCTTTTTTCTTTTGTGCTCTGCCAGCTGTCCTTTTCACCAGGGTTAAAAGAAAAACAAACCAACCTGCCAACTTACGTGTGCATTTTGGAAGAGAAACCTTCTTTATCACAGGAAAGCTCTTTGTGCTTGCTTTTTGATGTCTCCTTGGATTAGCAAAGCAATGCATTGTTTCCCCTTAACCTTGTTCAAGATTTCCTTGTAGGTTCTATTACACTGTAGTTTTTGGAAAGATAGGTAGTTTTTTGACAACTCAGCCTTAAAGGATGGCAGAGCCAAAGAGTGCATTTCAGTTCTTTGGATCTTGAAGAAGCATAGAGATCAATCGACTCTGTATTTTTAAAGTATCTGAAGTGTGTAGTGCAGTGTGGAGATATTTAGTCCATTTCACTGAAGGAACTGTATTTGACATCATTTCAGTAGCTTAGCCTTTATTCAGTGGGCTACTGATGGTCAGTATCAATGAAACAGTTCTTTCCACCCCAAACTGGTTAGACCTACCTCAAAAATAAACTAAACAAGGTACAAAAATTATCCCTGCTTATCTTTTAGCTAAGTATTATCTGTTATACAACAAATAATAACAAGCTACATTTGTTAAACCATTTGGACATGTTTGCACCAAATCTCATTTCCAAGACTTAGTACAGAAGTGTTTAGAAACTTTTTTACATGTGTACTTTTGGAAGTTTTTGTCTGGAAGGGAGGTGAATGAGGAGAAGGATCACAGTAGAACATCTGAGGATTGTGGTCAAAATACCTGGACTCAAGAGTAGACAATATTAATTTAAGATAATGCTGTGGGTCTGGATTTCAGAACTAAATTGGTATAATCCAAAAAAATTCACTGTTCTTGGTATAGTGATGAAGTTGAAACCAGTTAACTTATTTTTAAAAAAACTAAATTATTTTTCATACCAAAGCATTTAACTAGAATAATAGCATTAAAAGCATTGTAATGTAGCTCAAGGACAATAGTTTAAAATAACTTACATATGAGCCTGCTTTTTAGATGGTCAGACAGTTTTCAGTTTTATTTTATCTGCAGGATGATTCCATCATCAGTTGTAGGACAAACCTGTGTTCACGGGAGTCAGTCAAGTCCTGTCTCTGTAGGTCTGAGATTTTTTTGATTCTCGACCTTGAAATGTGTAAGGAAGAGCAGAACACTGTAAAGGGCTTTAAAATTTTTTTTGTTCATAAGATAAATTGTGTGATTTCATACACAGAAAAACTAGTTTAAAGCAAAGGTCTTAAACAATTCATAAGATTTAGAATTTGAAAAAGCCATGTTCCCTTTAACTGAGAGTTCTGGAAGCACTTAAAAATGAAGCCTAATCTCTGTTACTAATACCTTATACAAACATACTCATTTTCTGTTTAGTTAGGGCACTAGAAAATAGTAAGCTTAGCTCAAAGGGGGCGGTACACTAGCTACGCTGTGGTCTGCAGGCTCCTATGTCTAAAATACAACATTGAGTTAAAAGTTATACCTTGTTCAGTAGGTTCAGGGTAAAAACAAATTTTGGTTAAAGAAGAATAGTCTTACTCAAGGGTTAAGAGGAACTGAATATCAGAAGGGTCTTTGAAGGTCTGACTAAATTCATAGTCCTCAACGGAAGCTGTTGAAACCTCAGCTGCTTAGTTATACATTCACATCTTGCTGATCTTACTTGCCTGTTGACTATTATGGAATACATTCACTCTGTATATTAAATGAATTATGCCTTTCTTGTTGCCTTGTTCCAGTGGATCTGTGCCACACAGCATGTTGATCATCCAGATAATTTGCTGTGATTCATGTGATTCATGATTCCTCATTTGTGGACTGTCTTTAATCCTTACTTGTGTGTTACCCAGACCTTCCTGTACTGCTCTGCATCTCGGTCTTTACTGTGTTGGCTTTTGCTTTCTATGGTAATGGTCCCAACTTTGACTGTGTGCTTTTTCCTTCTAACTTGGCAACCACTGTGTTCTTCAGTTTTGATCTTTTTCTGCCCCACCCTTGCCAATTCAGTTCACACCCTCTCAGCTCAAATGGGAAATGTCTGCTGTGTCTATTAAGAACTGTGGGTAATAATTGCTTTTCTTTGCTTTTATTTTTCCTTGCACTTAATGAAGCTGGTTCTGAGAGCTGTGTAAAAAGCATGAGTTTTCTCTGAAATTCCTACACAACCTCCACTCTCAAGTTTTCTCTGCATGGTCCTCCTGGTCTTTTAAGATGAATGACAAGTCGACTATTAAGCCGCTTCACTTTCATTTTGTTCCATTAAAAAATTCTCTCACTTTCTTGTGCTAGGTTTTCAGATCATCTTAGGGTACTTTTTAAATGCTGTCACCACTTTTCCCATTTTGTCTTTCTGTGCTGCTTGTTAAGTTCTGTGTTCCAGGAAGATAAAAGATGATGAGTCAGGGAAGTTTCTAACTACTTCATCAAATTAAATCCCTGGGTAGGACTCTAGGCTCTTTTTCCACCTTCCTAGTTGAAGTACACATCTACTGTTTTACTTTCCTGGATAACTCTTCTTCCTGTTGAAAAGTCTTTGGTAGCCTAGACTTTTCAGTTCTTAAACCATTTTATCTTCAGTATATTTTACATGGCATGGAGGTTGTTGGTTGCATGTAATAATAGAATTAATATTGTCATCCACTATACTGATTATTGACCACTTTTTATGTCTTTGGATTTTAGTATTTTTGAGATTAGAACTTTCCAACTTGGAAAGTTGGAAATTTCTTCATAAATACTAAGTACTTTTAAAAATAAACTGTTGATAGTTAGAAACATTTTGTGGTTTTAAAATTGTCTGAACAAAGTGAGACTGTTTGCCTTCAAATGAAAAAAGTCCTGGCATTGTGATATTTGATTAAGAGGCAATGTTGTATTAAACATCTAAAATTGGGAATAAGGTAACAGATACCATGGTGAAGTTTTTTTGTCTGGGATAGCATTTTTAACAAAAGAAAATTTTAGAGAACTTTTTAAAAGAAGTAGGGTTTTGAGCAGGGCACTTTGAGTTGCCTTGAAAAAGCAGCAGTTTTAATGCTGTAATGCTGCCTTTTTGGTAAAAAAAGAGCATTGTGTTGAAAGGATACTCTGTGTTATTAATGTTCTCTGCTTCAAACAGGTTAATTTTCTATAAAATTGCTCTCCTGTTTCTATTCTAGCAAGCTGTGCTGTGAATTGGTATATATATTTTTATGTATAGGGACTGGTGAATGGATTACATGTTTAGTTTATTAAGAAATGCTGATAAGTTCATCTTCCTTTTCCTTCCCAGTATGATGAATTGGTTCCTGCATCCCTGACAACCAAATATGGAGGTTTTTATATCAACACTGGTACACTGCAGTTTCGCCAGGCATCTGAATCAGAGGATGAAGACTTTGCAGAAGACAAAAAGCATAGGCCACCTAAAGTGAGTGACTTTAATGAAGGCTTTTTTACAGAAACAGAAGCTAGGTGGACTTTGGAAATACTTGATACACTTAGAATGGCTCAGATGAAGAGTCCAAAAGCAGAATGATGCATGGTATTGTTTTATTGCATTTTCTGGTTTGTGGCTCATGTACTAGCATTCAGTAACTAACTCAGGATGTCCACAGGCTATCCAGTCTTGTAAGACTAAGCATCTGTTTAGGCAGCCTGACAAGTTGTGTCCACCCATCTTGAACTGACAGATGATTTTGTAATTTTGTAAGAATTTTCTTGTACAAGATGAGACCTTAAATCCATCAATACTCTTCTTAATTTTTGCACAAAGTTTGTATGATATGAAATTGTTCCTAATATTGAGAATTTTAAACTAAATTTAAACATTTACCAGTAAACCATATTTTAAACCAAAATACCTGTTAAAATAAACTCAGTTAATAAGAATAGCTATATTAAAATTATATACAGAATCTTTCCAAACAGCATGCTGTTCTATAAACTTTGACAAGTTACAGTCAATGCAAACATAATTGCAATATGACATTTGCAAGTTACATGCTATTTCTGAGAACTTAGTGTTTCCTTGGTGTCCTTTTCTGCTCTATAACACTTAATTTTAAGGTTCTTGTACTGATTCTCACTGGGATGCAGATAACATTGTTTCTAGCAGTCTGTATGATGCTATGGTTTTGATTTGTGACTAAAACAGTGTTGATGACTACACCAGAAGTTTGCCTGTTGCTGGCTAATGCTTGCACAGTCTGAAGGCTTTGTTTCCCTGCCCTGCACACTCAGATAATCTAAGGATCAGGAAGGGAAGGGAGGCAGGTCTGTATTGACCAGCAAAGGTGTTTCATAGTGATCAGCTTCATAGTCAGCAATGGAACTTTGGTAGCAGAAGAAGGTGCAGGAATTCCATCTTCCAAGGTAGCCATTGGCTGTACTGGCTGGGCAGCACTCGGCACATACCTTAGAGTATTTCTCTTACTGAAAATTCTAAATTTCATCAGTGTTTAAAAATGATTAATGATTAACACTTGTCAGTAACTGCAATTGCAGCTGGGAATCCATTGTACCATTTGTCTTTACACACATTGAGGTGTTTTTCCTGGCTCTGAATTGGAAAGTGTAAAAAAAACTGAATGTTTCTTGCTGTAGAAATCCTTTAGGGTGGAAAAATCACTGTCCTTTATTTGATCTCTTTTGTAGATGGCAAAGTTGAAAGAAAGTGAAGATCGTGGAATGAAGAAACGCAAGCGAAAAGATGAAGGGACAGAAAAGGAGAAGAAGCCTCGGAAAATGAAAGTTCCTAAGCAGTTGGGGTAGGTTTCTTTTTCTTTATAAGAACCCTTCAATTATATTTGAGGTTTGGCTTTGAGACTGTGTGCCATAGCAAGATCATTACAGCTCTTTTCAATTTTGTACTTTTAAACTGTAATTAATAGCTTATAGATGTTGTTTCAGAATTTGTGTGGAATTTTATATTACTTAGTCCTATGGGCTAAGTTTTTGTCCCCTGAAACTTTGCACAAGGAATAATAAGGAAAGACAAATCACAGAAAATAAATTTTGAGTATTATGAACAGCATAAAGCATCATTGTCCTAGCCAGCATCTAAGCTAGCACTAGGAATTGCATCTTCTATTGAAAAATAATTTTCTTCCTATCTCTTTGTTTCTCATCTGTAAAGCTGTAAATACATTTAATTATTCTTCTGCGTATTTCTTACTGAATTTGTGCCTTCCTCAGTTCTGAATCTAGCATAGAAAGATTAGGGTGGTGGGGCTAGATTAGGTGGCTGCTAGAAAACTATTGCTGAGTGGATGGAGGCTGTCTTACTGTGAATATTCACATGGAATATTGAAAATTTATTGACCTAATTTTTCATCAAGGTGACAAATTGGTGGAATGTTCTCAGTTGAAATGAAATATAGATTTTGAGCCTGCATTTAAAAATTTTTAGCAATGAAATTTTTTTTAACATATATGCTGTACAGGCAACGTGCTACCATTCAGCAGTCTTAAGAGGCAAATATAAGTATTTTAGTATTGTAAATCTGCTGTGAGTTTTAACACTTTTTCCAATTTCTCCATAATTAAATTGAGAAATTAAAATGAAATAACCTTTGCCTTAATGTGTATAAAATGTAACAAGTCAGTTGGAGATCATGTATCACATGACCACCTAAGGTTTACAGTAATTGATAAAATGGTCTGAAGATGGAAGCAGGAAGTACTTCTTCCCCCTGATAAATTTTAATTGTACTAAACTTTGAGTTGTGTTGTTAAAGGTTACTAAGGCCTCAAAAGTCACACGCTAATGAAAGATTTCTTTCCTCTACAGAGTAATGGCCTTAAATTCACACAAGTCCGAGAAGAAGAAAAAGAAATTGTATAAAGACTCTCTCTCTTTGGCTGCCATGATCCGTAAATTTCAAAAGGAGAAGGAAGCCATGAGGAAGAAGGAACCTAGTCCAAAACCTCCAGTGACTGTTGCAACCTCTACCCCTAGTAAAATTCCTTCCTCCTCTCTCAGTGCAGGAAATGATATCTCTGACTTGAATCTTAGGCTCAATGATCCTGTCCTCTCCATTTTTGGTAGCACAAATGAACCTGAGCTCCTGCAAGAAACTGAAAGTGCCCTGGAGATGCTGGGGGACATTGACTTTGACAAGTTGCTTGATGGCACTTCTGATGGCAGCCCGGTCTCTGAGCTGTCAGGAGAGAATGGAAATGTCACTCAGGCAACCTACACCTCTCAGGTCATGACACCCAAGCAGGTGCCTGCCCTCCCTGAAGGTCTGCCTGTGCTACTTGAAAAGCGCATTGGAGACCTTCGAACAGTAAGTATGAGTTCGCTGCTAGTGGATTGCATTCAAGAATCTGAGAGAACAAGGAAGAACAATTAGGACCTTGAGTGTCATCCTTGAATTGCTGCCTGAAACTTTAGAAATGAAGAACTGATTGTAATGGCAATCTTAGCAGCTGTGTTTATACTCAGATGAAAACAGGTAGAAATGATGCAGGTCAATTGTTTTAGCAGTGTTTGTTTCACATTGGAAACAGGGTTTTCTAAATTTTTTATGTACAATAACTTGTAATTTTCATTTATTTATGGGTTTTTCTCCATAATGGAAATAACAGTGTTATTTTAACTTGAATTATTTGATAAAATGGAATGGGTGTTTTCTTACTTTGGAGGAGGTTACCTGAAATACGACTGCAGCTTACAAATCCATGTGTTTTGGATCCAGGTTTTTTGGCTTTAACTTGCCAGTTAAAAAAAACCCAAAAACAACAACAACAAAAAAAACCAAACCAAGTGAAAAAAGCCACCAAAACCAGAAACCACCACCCAACTACAAAAAACAAACCAACCACAAAACTGAACTTTTTCTTCTGGGAGTTTAGAATGGAATCTGAACTTTGCAAAATGGGATGAAAGATGTTAAATTAACAAGTTACGAATATTCCAGTAAGTTATTGAAAGGGATCAGAGCTATTAAGGTATTACATACTCCTTGTTTCAGTTATGGATGTTATCCTAAGTTGAGAATAAATTTGTTGCTTGTTCAGATTGATATTAAAGCTTTTCCTTACTTAGAATAAAGTGCAGCTTTTCCTTATTTAGTATGAAGTGCAGCTTTTCTTTACTCATAGTTAACTGCTTTTTCAAAACTTACTTCCTTTTTTGGACCAAAAATAATTTAAACAATTCCAGAGTTTGCTTTGCTCTTACCTGTACAGAAATGTCTTCTAATTTTCTTATTTATTTTTGAACACACCAAGCTAAATACAGCCAAGGAATTAGTATTCCTGAAGTGAAGGAGCTTCTGTCTACCTTTCAGTACACAGGTTAATTTTGCTATGAATCAATAATAAGCTTCTAGCAAAAGTGCAGAAATGGATTAGGCCAAAATTCAGGAAGTGTTAGTGACCTACACCAAGTTAATTCATGTTGCTTCTCTGTATAACAGTCTCAAACCAGTTGGGAGGCATCTTTAATTCAGTGGCTCTTGGGAAGCATAACTCCTCATAGAATCATAAAATGGTTTGGGTTGGAAGGGCCCTTTAAGATGATCCATTCCAATCCCCCTGCTGTGGGCAGGGACACCTTCCTCTAGACCAGCTGGAAATTCTTCCATTTTTGACAGTGTCTTCTGAAAGCTTCCTGGCTAAGCAAAGGAAGTTTAAGTTTATGCTTGGGGAACAACTAGACTGTATGTTGACTTAAAGATTGCAACTTCCATACTTCCTGTAAATTGCAATCAGACATCTTCTAAAAAGCACTAAAAATGAGAGTGTTGTCAAATATTTACCAGACTCTTGCAGCTTTAGATCTCTTTAGCACATAGAAAAGTTTATAAAGCTGTAGGAAGAAGCTTGTGCTCCGTGGATGGGGTATAATATATTAAGATTAAAAAAAAAATAAGATTAGAAAGCCACTGACTACAGGCAATAAAAACTTCCTGACTTCCTTTGGTAGATTGATGTGTTATAGTTCCCTGAGTGGGTTATTCTGTACTACCATGACAGAAGGCAATATTGTATACAAGCAGGAAAGTATAAAAGGGGTTTTTCTCTATTTTGAAGGTCACTGTCAAGATAATCACTCTGGAAGTAAAACCCAACCATAGTTAGTAGTAGTGATGAAGTTTTTGAATCTGCCAGTGTTGCTCTCTTTAAAAACCATCAATGCTGTCCAGCATAATAGAATAAAGCTGGAATTGCCTTTCAAGGTCTACCTGGGACTTAAATGTCAAAGCTTTTTCCTTCTGCTTTATATAAACCAGATGATGGCTCTAATCCATGTGTTGATTAGGCATAAAGGCACTGGATTTAAGACTTTCTGACTTGTCTTTTTGGTACCCTTTCACTTGCAGGCATCTATAATCTTTCTAATTTTTTTAGCAGGACAAATGCTTCAGTGCTCTTAAACAGATAGTACCATCCCCTCAGCAGCTGTATTTATGGTAGAAAGCAATGAGTGGAATGCAGTCCTTGCAGGAACTTAAACTCCAGTATCAGTGTTCATGACTGAAGTGATAAAGCATTCAGACAATGGGTTACCTTACAGCTTTGAGTGTCACACTCTTTTCCTGTGCTATTCACACAGGAAGAGAGGTAGAGTTCACAATTTTTGGGAAAACACTTTTCTTTCAAATTTAAATGGGTCAGTTACAAAGAGCAAGAACAGTAAGTATTTAATACTAATAAATTTATTTAATCACGTTAACACTTGGACTTATTTGTAGGTTTTAGCTATGTTGTTGGAAGTCACTCTTCTGTGGGTTTTTTTAAGGGCTCTTTTTTCTCAGCTTCTGAATTTCTGCAGAGTAGATGTACACTAGAGAAAGGTTCTTACTGTTTTCTGTAAAACGGTACAGGGAATTGGTTTTGTCCCATAAGCTGTCATTCCTTGTCGGAAAAAAAATGTATCTAGGTGATAAGAACAAAGATAAAGGCATTCTGCATGGGAATTGCTGGGAGATCAGTAAAAACTTCTGATAAAAAGAACAAAAATACCAGACAAAGTACTAAAGATACAGTCTAAAAATGGCAAGAATGCTGGAGAGAGAATGCAGAAAAGAGGGATGAGGTATTCCTCTAGCATATATAATCCTGTTGTAGAAATTGCAGTGAAGGTTTGAGAGAGCTCTAAGAAAGCTGGAAAAATGCAACTGAATGAGGCACATAACAGGTAGAAAAAGATGGAGTAGGAATGTGTCAGTTAATGCTCTTGCCTCCTTGACCTGTCAAACAATGCTTCTCTTTTAAAACAGAGATAGTAGAATGTTGGTGGTGGTGATGGTGTAAAGCGTCTACAATTTTCTTAATGGTTATTCAAAAGATGAATGTGTTAACATCAGTGATCCAGGCAGATCCTAAACAGAATGATTGTCTGCCCTAGAGCAAGGTGTGTATATTTGAATATAACAGTAACAATCCTCAGTTTTTTCTAAACAGCTGAGAATAGCTTGCTTTTTGTTATTCTTTCCCAAGTAATGTTTCTTGGGAAATAAGAATATGAAGTGGCTGTAAAAGTAAAGATACAAAGATTGTTGGTTCAAAATACTCTACGAACTTGAATGCTTTTTTTTTAATTGTATTTTTAGGCTGCCAAGATGTTTGATGAAGAAGGCAGGAAGAAGTTTTTCACACAAGACATGAATAATATTCTTCTGGAGTAAGTGCTTATCTGTAGAACCTTCCCTTTTTGGAAAGGGGGTGAAAGGAAAAGTACAGAAGAGGAAGTATTATTGAGGTTGTTCCAACAAATCCCTTAAAAGTCATTGAAGGTAGATCAGTCTAAGCTAGTTATTAGCTAAAGATACTTATATATGCATACAATTCCTGTCATGCCTGTCTGTCTTTATCCAGTGTAAAATGTTTTGTAGTGCCCTGGTCCTCGACTTCGTGTGTAAAATTCAACCACATTGCCTTTATTTACTCCTGTCTCCCGCTTCTGTTACTCAAAGGACCTTCAGCTTTCATGAGGGCAAACAGCAGATTTTTTTCTGTAATCTTTAATTAAATGTTTAATACAGAAAGTTCTGTGTTCATAATCTATAAAACAAAAGTAATCTCTAGAAGACTATCACAAAGTGTATCAATTTTTATTCACAGTGGTGGTGTAAACTAAATTTGAATGATTTGGTTTTTTTGAATGTTTTTGAATGTTCAACATTGCTGGACAACTACATACGTGAATGGTTTCTTGCCATTGATTAGGACTTCTTCCTTTTACAAAAAAGCTTATCTGAAAATATCCCAAGCTGCTATTTTTAATATGCATAGCTGGAATATGCTATGCTTCCAAAGCTTCCTTAGGTTTTTGTTCAGATGTCATCTTTACCTTGGAGTGTGTCTGAGTGAGTGTCTCCTGTTGTTTGTCAGTATTGAGCTGCAGCTGCAGGAGGTGAATCCTGCCATCCGCAATGGAGTGTACTCACACCTGGAGGCTTTCGTGCCGTGCAATAAGGACACGCTGATAAAGCGCCTGAAGAAGTTACACCTCAATGTCCAGGTAAGGATGGGGAGAGCAGCTCCAGCAGGAGGCAATTATATGACAGTCAGTTCTCCTTGCTGTAGCAGAGTAGAGCAGTAGCCACACAGCCTCAAAAAAAAATGTTTTGGGTCAGTTGCTAGATAAGTTTAAAAGCATCCTTCTATATACATGATATTGTCACTAGGTTAGGAACAAATATTTTAAGTATTTCTGAGTCTTTAGTTGAGAAGGAAGTGCTTTCATCTTGAAAGCTGGATACAGGCTATTAAGGAGTGTTTCTGCTGTCATCACTAAGTATTACTGTAGTCTTAGGGTACATATCAAAGCAGCAGAATTAGAAAACCACAGTAATAATGGTTATGATAGGCTAAAAACATGTACTTTTGTTTTCACTTTTGTGTCAAGAAAAAAGGAAGGCTATGTGGATAATAGATGACCCAGCCTGTATTATTTGTTCAAATTTCCTTTTGTGGCTAGGTCTTAAAAATACTGTGTATGCCATTTTCAGTTACTTTTCTTTTGAAGATTGTTTTCCTGTTGAATAGAAAAGTTATCTGTGATCTGAAGTACCCTGACCAGATTCTTTAGACATAATCCAGGACTAAATCTTGCAGAGGATCTGAAGATGGAGAGATTTTGGTGCTTGCTAATAAGGCAAACAGATTCAAATGCTATTATTTCTAAGCAGATAAACATTAAAAAATATTCTAATTCTTTTCAATAAGCAATTAAAATTAATAATGTAAAGTTAGAAGATGTAGAAAGTGAATTTAAAACATGTAGCAAAGTGTATAGTATATTACATTAATGTTTGAAATTCTTAATATTTGGAGACAATTTTAAATTTTTAGTCCTTACCTTTCAGGCACATAAATTGCATGTCATAACAATGTACCACTTGGATAATATAATACATATTCATATTTTATTCATTACCTAGGATGTTTTTATACCATAGTTTTTGGAGACCTGATTAATAGGCTATTTATTTGCAAATGCTGAGATATTGATTGGTTAGTTTATTTCACTTTTTCCCCCTTAAGTTTTTTTCCCTTCCCTATTTTAATTTAAAAGCATTATTTAAAGAGATAATGCCATAATGTTTTGGGATGTTCATGACACATTTATTTGTGACTATCTTTTGTTTCTCATCTCAAGACTTACATGCATTTATATAATGTTGTTGCACCTAACAGGATTCGAGTGCCATGTAGAAATATGTCTGTCGCAGTCCATAAATAGTACTGGGTATGCTACCTTGGGAGTGATCCAGAAATTTTCATGAGACTATCTGAAATGCTCTTTATTTTACATCTAATAGGATTATTTTGGTACTCCTCTTTTCACAGGATGACCGCTTGAGAGAGCCATTGCAGAAGCTGAAACTGGCTGTCAGTAACGTCATGCCTGAACAGTTATGCAAGTATCAAGAGGACTGTCAGGCCCGCAATCAAGCCAAGAATGCCAAGTAGGTTATTCTGGAGGCTGTGCAAGCCTATTTAGAACCCAGCTGGAAGTTTCTATCCATGTTGTTTACTTCCTTAGCTCAGAAAATCACTCAGCTCCAGTTTAAAGGGTGTCTTTCTTTAATTGTACAAATTAATTTTTTGTGTGTTATTGTCTGATGTCAGAGAGACATTCCATTAATTGAGTGAGATAAGTCTTGATAGAAAAAATAATCTGAAGGATTACTGGTTGATTCCTAACATGGTGGATTAATAGTGTGTTGAGGTTGATATACTTTATCTTTGTTCATTGAAATTGTTTTGATCATAGTTAAGTAATTTTAGACTTGGAGAGGTATTAATAGTTTGAAAAGTACCCTGCCAGTTCCCAGTAGAGGCATTGCTTGAAGGTTATGGCATCTGTGGAAGCATCTGTAGAGTGTGTCCTTTTCACTTCTCTGAGAACCATAAAGCAGTGAGGAGAGGGAGATTAAACTGTTTATCTTATAAGGAAATGTAGCAAAAATCTGAAAATAGGTCCTCTGTGGGTTGTTTTTCCCCCCAACACCTAGAGTGACGCTCCTTTTTAATGAAATATTTTGTGTAGTATAGTTCTAAATAAAATAATTGTTCCAACTGTAGGTTGCAAGCAGAAGATGAACGAGAGAAAAATGGATCAGAGGAAGATGATGATGAGAAACCTGGAAAGAGGGTTGTTGGACCCAGAAAGAAGTTTCACTGGGATGACACAGTGAGGTAAGACCAAGAATTTTCACTGACTTTATAAAGGGATCTCCAAGAGGATGTTATTACATGATACGGTTGAATAAATAATTTTCCCCAGAATTACACCTTGGTGAAGTTTTGAAGAGTGTTGGTGTTAAATAGAAAAACTGGAATTCTGTTATGGTGAAACATCTTCATCTTTAACTCAAAAGGAAAATCATCCTGTGTCCAGCCCCTTCAAGTTTCACTGCTTGTTTTTTTGCTTTATCCAAATACATGAGAATTTTCTGACTCCAGAACTTTGAGCTTCTTTAGGCAGAGAACAGGTGTGTAAGCAGTGTTATAATTGCTTCTCACCTTTCTGGAATACATTACAAAACACCAATGAGCACTAGAGATGTCTGCCACAGGAGGACAGGCCATCAAGATTGGTGATACTGATTTGGCAAGCCTCCCAATCCAACAGCAACTAGAAAAATGCATTAATCTTAACCCCTTCTGTTCCCTCTGAACACAAATTCTTTATTTCTCAAGAGTAGCACAGATTCTTACCTGAAATGATCAGATACTAGAGTTTGGTTTCCTAGAACAGATTTTTCTGAAAACTGAGATGACTATTATTTAAATAATCTAGACTTTTAAGCAAGCACATCTTTCTAAATCAGTAATTTTTCATGCAAGATCTAAGATAATTTTAGTACAAGTGTGTGTGTATATATATATGTATATATGTATTACTAAAATGGGCTGATGGACTTCTCTCAACGAGTCTTTTTAGTGTGTGAAGACAACAGCAAAGAAAGCTTCATGAAATATGTACTAGCAATATAGCTTGGACTGACCTGGAGGGGAGAGATACTTAAATCTGTTGCTTTTTCGTTCAAGACTCTCTAAAAAATGATGTTACTTAACTGTGTGCACTTTTACATTTTCAAGAACCAAAGACAAAATCCCTGTCAGAAAGAATCCTCTGAAGTACTCAGTCTAGGATGGATTTCAATGGTAGACCATACGCATTTGTAGTAGCAATACTTTGTGCAGTATAAACTTCCAGAAAACACAGTTGGAACTGAGCACTTCCTACAGCTGTCAGTAGACAGCAGCTTCAATTTCCTAGCCTTTTTTGCTGGGCTTTTGAAAGGACTGTGTCTTTCAATATGTTTTTGTTTCTTTTTGCAGGTCTCTGTTGTGTAATCTTGTCAAGATCAAGCTGGGATGTTATGAGCTAGAGCCAAATAGAAGTCAGTCTGCTGAAGATTACCTCAAAACCTTTATGGAAACAGAAGTGAAACCACTTTGGCCCAAAGGCTGGATGCAGGCAAGGTAAGATAACTGCTTTAGGTATCTACTCATTTTGGTGTTAATGATTTTGTCAGTTCCTGTTTGTCCTACATTGACTCAACCATCTACTATTGATATTGGTTGGAACTTAAGAGTATGTTTGTGAAGCTGGAATAGTTTAGAAGAAAAATATTTTTCTAAAATGAATTTTCTGTGTTGTTTGTAAGCCTGAGAGTGAAAAAGCCCACTGTTTTCCTTGGACAATTATTTGCTTTTATCATCTCCTAGAGACTGAATTTACCACTGCTTCTAACACAGGATGAAGCTTCTTTTGAGGAGAAGTATGAGGTGGGAGGGTAACAGCTTGGAAAGTTCTTTGTGATATAGGAAGTGATAGTGATCTGGAAATCAGTTTTGCCTGTATGTTGGAACGCTGCATTATCAGACTGCTCACACAGGCTTTAAAATTATTAGCTGGAATTTTGATAGCCATGTTCACAACAGACTTAATGTTCTTGTTCTCTATTTCTTGTTTGCAGTTGGGATGCTCTGTTTTACAGCAGTTAAAAACACCCCAGTTTCTAGACTTGCTTCTTACAGATGTAAGAAGAAACAACCACAGAAAAGAGAGGGAGAAATAAAATGGGAGCAATAGTAAACTGTTTTGAAACACAGGTTTGGCAGAGATTTCTAATGGTTTGGAGTGAAAGAGGAGCAAGTATGGTTTGGCCTGAGTTCTTTCTTTCTGTAGCACCCACTGCAAAAGAACTTCATCAAACCTCAACCTGACTGTAAAAGCAAAATGATACAACTACTTAACTTGCTCATTAATACCTTGTTAGTTTAGTCAAATCTGTTTCAAGCTGTAAAAATAACTGTACTGAGATATTTCTAAGATTGGTCAGTGTAGAAATAGCTGGTTAAATAATAACAAAAAGAACAAATGAAGTTTTACACTTCCTGGCATACAGCTGACTTATTTTTGTTCAATTATTTAGTTTTTTGTACAAGTAGGCTAACGACTTTGATGTTATCTGTTATGAAGATTTCATTGAATTAGATGAGACAGAGAATCCCAATTTAGTTTAAGAATGGAAGATAGGACAGAAAGATCACTGATGATAGTGGAGAAATAGTCAAGAGATAGTGTGAGGTGATTCAAGAATATATAAAATTGAAGCATGCTTAAACTTTGAATTGGAAAGCCATAAAACATACAGTTCTCTCCCTTCCATTGGATAAGTCTGCTGAAAATTTCCATGAGCTTTTAAACTATGCATACAATTCAACAACAAAAGGCAAAAACTAAACAAAAAACCGGAATGCCCCCAAAACAAACCAAAACCACGAACAGACCAAACAAACCCCAACAGGTGACAGATCATAACTTCCTGTTGACCAGCAAGACTTCATTTACTAACTGTGTGGTTTTAGTACCATAATGATTTACAAATTGTCCTGTATCTACTGGGTGGCACTTTCCTGCTTTCTGTTAAGGAAGTGATGTATTGTAATTTGTAGGCAAGCAGGTTTGCATGGAAAGAGGAAAATAAAGTATTTCCTGGAGTCTGGCAGTGGTAATTCCTAATACAGCACATAATTTGTATTCTGAATGCTCATTTTATTGGGATGTTCTGTTAGGAATTATGCTGAAGGCTTATAATTTGTTCATTTTTATATGTGGCCTCAAGTGAGAAGGAACTGTATAAATTTGAAAATAGGTATTTAATGCTAAAACTAATCTATTGACCATGTATTTTTAAGGAATTCTTACTGATCAGGATAGGTCTATGGTACCACAACTTTGTGGGCTCAGCTTAGAAAAATTTCTTGCACTTTCAAAGTTAACTGTATTTAATGTTTCTTATAGCTTTATAAGGAAGGAAGAGGTAAGGTATTGATCATAACTGGAAATTACAGGATCCACGGATTGTTAAGAGTAGAAGGGACCTCATATACTGCTGTGTCCTTTCTTTGTACCATGTCTGATTTCTGTCCTTTTATCCTGTCCTTAAAATTGTCTTTAATGTTGAAGGATGATGCTACAAATTACTGGGGCCTGTGATTAGTTTTGAATTTTCATTTCCAAATTGAAAAGATTAAGGACTGGATAAAGCACCAAGAAGGAGGTGGGAAGGGAAATATTCTGAAGAAGCTGTAGAGGTCAGGAGGTGGCACATTAAACATATAATGAGGAATGTTGGTTTTGCTCCATGATGTTCTTCAGAGGTGTTCAGTAGCCTCTGATGGTACAATGCAATACAGATTTGGAGATTAGTGTGGTGAAGAAAATGTGAAAATTGAGCTGGAAATAGAATCTGAGAAGTAAGGCACTGAACTGTAGTGAGAGGATTAGTGTTTTCTTACCAAATGACATGAGACTTTTGGATACTTGGATTTTCTGAAATTATTGCAGCTCTGCAGGTTGTATTATCAGTGGTGAAAAGCTCTTGTTTAGACAGCTGTTCATGATGTGGTCGGTGTCAATGTGATCACAGTGCTGTAAGAAAATGTGTTCTGTCCTAGTTTGCCTATCTGGAAACAAGGAAGGGGGGACCAAGTGCTCATTGTCTATTCACAGCTGCATTTGAATAGTAAGCTGTAGGATAGATACAGGTCAGCAATCATTTTCACTTTCCACTTCGCAACTGTAAGGAGCTGAAAATATTGAATAAAAGCATGGCAAGTATTGAGATTTGTCATACTGGCTCCTGCCATTCCTTGGCTCTGTAGTAATATGTATGTGTCAGTCCAGTGTAACTGAAGTCAGAGAAATAATACACAATAGCCTCAAGATTTTCTTTTACTAAACTTTCAAAAACTGGTACTAAAGTTTTTTCAGTACTAAAAGTACTGAAGAAAGCTGGAAACAGGCTTGGCTACTGTGTTCTGACTTTTATCTTTTGTGCTTTAAAAAAACCCCACAAGAGATTAAGAACCACAAACCCAAGACTATGGATCAGTGTGTTGGACTGTAGTGTGAAGAGTTTACAATAATCTTTTATTTTATATTTGAACTACTTCATTAGTCTTTGAGGAGAGAGCATTCAAAGTGTATTTCTTCTGTCCAGTTGAAGAAAGTAATATTCTCTTATGTTGATTTTTGCTTGGCCGTTTACTGAGGTGTTTTGAGCATAAACACAAATTATTATAATTTTTTTAGATCTTCTGTTTATGGATGTCAAGACCTATACTAGGACAGCACTGCAAAGTAATTATTAGTTCCCTTGGGGACAGATAATCAAAGGCTGGTTTTGAAAACTAAAGGATATTTGGGTATTTGGTGGTCAGAGGCTGTTTGTTGCTGTAGAATCATTTCATGTTTCTTTTCTCACCACTCTTTTAGGATGCTTTTTAAGGAAAGCCGAAGTGTTCACAATCACCTCACTTCTGCTCCGTGAGTATAATAGGGACAACTTGCTTTACAAGGTCTTTAGGTTGTGCAGAGTATCTTTTCTCATCTTCCTGTTGCCTGTTTTAGGCAGAGGGAGGGAAAGGGAGGTACTTTGGGATTTGTTTGAAGATACTTACAGTGATGCTTATAATCTTCCTTAATGCTTTAATTTAGGTATATAACTGTAATGTTCTTGTGGCGTTTTATTTTAACTCACTTGTGAAGTGGCTAGATAACTCTAAGGGTATTAATTTTGAATTGATACCTTTTACTCAAAGCATTGCACACTGCCTAAATTTTGGCATCCAGCCTATTAAACTAAACTCAGACTGCAGTACTTCCTGCTTTTTTCTTTTCCTCAAAAATATCTCTAACCACAGAAGTCTGTGTATCTTAGTGGGATTTTATCATCTTCATATTCAGACAACACTGTGTGCCTCTATGGACCTGTCCACATTCAGTCAGAATTCAAATACTTTTGACTTTAAATAACACCTCAATTGCAACTTTTGTGATAAATATGATTAACATAGGATATTTTTCTACATAACATCAAAACTGAGTCATGGTCCACCTACAGTAGAGTCTTTTTTTAACCAGGTATTTCTGGTGGCTTAGGAAAGGACCAAAAATTGCCTACAAGATGTAAATCTGTTGATTGCCCTTGAAGAAATAAAGTGTGAAATGCTGAACCTCAGAGTTGAAGCCGATAACTAATAATCCTTAATGGTGTCCTTGCTTGCATAACTGCAGTTTGTGTACGTTGCAGAAGAAAATCTGAGTAATTTGTTAAATTAATTCTTGCAACAAACAAATTAGATACAACTGTTTTAAGTTGATAAGCAACAAACCACTTTTGTGGGGGGAAGAAACAACTGTTTTTTATCTTGTTTGAAATAAATGATCATAGGACGCATCCTCCTCAGGGACAAAAATGTCAATGTAAAAAGTGAAATTATATTGCTATTCTAGAAGACTTCACTGTAGACAAAGCAAACTGATAATATTAAGAGGCTGAAATTAACTGATATTTTGAAAATCAAATCAGAAAAATAAAACGAGCTCTCTGCATATAACCTGATCTATGTTAGGTTATATCATCAATTCACTTGATTTTGCAACTAATTTACATAGAGATACATGACTAGGAAAATGAATTGATAGTGTGCTATTTTTCTTTCCCCCTATATTTTAAACCATTTTTCATTTCATGGATGTTTTATTATTTAACTGGACCCCTGTAGCCATCATTCTAGTTTATTGGGGTATAATCAGGGTAACACTTGAAATGAAAATTACTTGCCTTTTTTTTTGGTCTTCTGATGCACATTTATCCCTTCTGTTTCAGGGCAAAGAAGAAGGTGATTCTGGCCCCTAAACCCAAAGTGAAGGTAAAAGTCTGTTAAGATATCTGAATACCCATTTAATGGTCCAGTGTGACCATTTGATACAACGTGTTTCTGCCTCTGATCCTGAAAAATTCTTGCAGAAGCTTTTTCAGGCAGTGCTTATTGGCTTGGTGGTGCATTACTTTAAAGAATGTAGTACAAAATACCTCTGTATAGCTTTGCCGCTTTAAGCTATATAGGTTTTTGAAAATTATCTATGAAGAGGTACTAGTTCTGGTGATGTTTCACATTTTTGGATGTGTGTTTTGTGTGATTTCAGTTTGTGTTAAACTTGGCAACACTGGAAAACAGTGTGGTTGGAAGGATACCTTAGTATAGAGGTCCTCATTTGACATGACCAGGTGTTGTCTTAATTCAGTAGAGGTTTTACTAAGTGATCACATTAGCTACTGTGTTCTTCACAATATTGGTTGTTCTTCACTGTATGGGACGCTTTTAGCTATGTGGAGCTACAGCACTAGATTTTTAAATCCAAATATTGAATTAGCGCACAGGGCTCCAGCACCTAGATATCATAAGTATCTTAATAAGAAAATTTCAGTAGGAAATCTTTGGTTTGTCTGAATTTACTGAATAAAAATATTACACTAAAGATTACCTGAAATCAATTTCAGAAAGACTGTTGAATCTGATGTTTCTTACCCCTTCATTTTCAGGACTCCAGTCCAAAAAAAGAACAGAAAACCTGTATGTCTTCAGTCAGTTCAAGTTGTGCTCCTGTACTGGGTTCCAGTGCAGCTGTGTGCACCCCAGCCAGCTCTAGCTGCACAGCAGCTCCAGAGACCATCTGCTTGGATGACTCACTGGATGAAGACCTCTCTTTCCACCCACCCTCACTGGACTCTGTTTCTGATGCTCTGGCAGTTATCAATAATGGTGCCAAGGGATCACCTCTTGGGTCCACCATAGACACACCAACATCCAGACCTCGCCCTGGGCTGAGGGAAGAGAAACTAGCAAGCATTATGAGTAAGTTGCCTCTGGCAACTTCAAAGAAAGTAGAGCCCACTCAAACATCCCATTCATCAAGTCTTATTGCTGGTCACACCGGGCCGGTACCAAAGAAACCCCAGGACTTAGTTCACACTGGTATCTCTTCAGGCCTTATTGCTGGATCTTCAATTCAAAATCCCAAGGTTTCCTTAGAGCCTTTGCCAGCCAAACTACTTCAACAAGGACTACAGAGGTCAAGTCAGATCCAAGCTGCTTCCTCCTCTTCTCAGACTCACGTTTCTTCCTCTAAGACTCAAGCAGCTATTTCCACCTCCTCTCAAAGAACCAAGGATATCTTGGTATCATCTGCTGAGGCTCAAGGTGGTACTTCCTCAACATCACAAGTGACAAAGGTGCACCAGCATTCAGCTGTACAACAGAAATATGTATCTCCCTTACAAGCAACTATTAGTAAATCACAGACCAATCCTGTGGTGAAATTGAGTAGTAATCCCAAACTCTCTTGCTCATCACCAGTGATCAAGGCTCAAGATAAGTCTGTAGTGTATCGCTTGCCTTTGTCTAATCCATCCTCCGGAAGTGGCTCTCAAGTGTCTCACCCACTGGTTTCTCGGACAACATCCAGCACCTCTACCTCTAGTAACTATTTAGCCAAGGCTATGGTGTCACAAGTTTCTTCCCAGGGTTTCAAGCCTCCCTTCTCCATGGCTGCCTCTCCCAAACCTGCTGCCTCTCCCAAGCCCACTTCATCTAAGCCCTCTGTGACACCCAAGCCCAACGCATCACCTAAATTTTCATCCAAGTCCACCTCATCCCCCAGGCCTGCAACAACACCCAGTTCTTCCAGTTCAAGTGCACTAGTTTCCCAGAGTAGTCACTCCAGCAACAACCCTCTTCATAAACAGACCAGTGGTGTAAATATCAGCAGGCAGTCTCCCACAGTGAACTTGCTGTCCTCTAATCGCACCTCAGGCCTTCAGCCTGCAAAAAACCCTCAGGCTTCTTCAAAATTGCCCAACTCTTCTCCTTCTGGAACTGTTGGTAAAAATAATCTGGGTGGAGTTGGAATGAATGTACCTGCCAGCAGAGGCAGTAACCTTAACTCAAGTGGAGCTAGTAGGACTAGTCTGTCTGGGGGAACAGGAAGTGGAACACAGGGTGCTACTAAACAATTGTCAACTCCACACAGACCATCTTCTGCCTCAGGGTCTCCAGTTGTAGCAGCCAGCGTGCAGGTATGCATCAAACAAGTTTACATTTGAGCCGTACATTAATGTTCATCACGTTTATTTTGTAAACATTCTTAGGATATTTTACCTTGATTTGTAAATGTCATAAATTTAATTTTTTACCTTTCTAAGCATAATGCTGATACTGATGAAACTATTTCACACTAAAGAATATGTATTTTCAGCTGATGTGAAATGCAACGATCAGTATGGAACAAATCCTCACTGTAAACTGTTTGTCAGTCTATACTGTGGAAAATAATTCACTTTTTTTTCTTTTAACAGTGCTAGAAAAGGTAAGCTTTGTGTGACCATATTTTCAGGGGATGTGGTATGTACTTGCATTATTTGACTTGTGCATTCTCTCGTATTTACATATTTATAAAGATGGTGGTCATGTAAAAGGTGTCTTCATACATTTGTTGTCAGACTTCATGATTACTACAAAACTAGGGTTCAGTTGCCTGTGGTTGAGTGTAATTCAAGACTTGTAATTAACACTTGCAAGGGCTTTTCTTTTGTATTGTGACTGTATTTTATTTTGTAGGATCTAGTCAAATTGAATGTGACACCCCATTTTATTATATAGATACCCTAGAAACTGAAAGCTTATACTATCACTAGAGACAAAACAAATCAAACAAAACAAATATTTTGAAAATACTGTTGTTCTAAAACATATAAACCTATTATTTACTCAGAAGACACCCTGCTTTCCCAAGTTGTGTTCTTCTTACTGGGAACTGAGATGATTTGATGTTTTCCTCTTTCTAGTGCTCTCTATGCTGAAGTCATTAATACATACAAAAAAGTAGTATTGCTTTAAATTATATTCTTGGTGTATAGCAAATAAAAAACTTAGAATTATTCTAAATAGTGAAACATTTTGAAACATTTCTGTTGCATGGGAGTGATGTATACTTGACTTCTGGCAATATTTTATAATCTTTTAGTTTGCCATCAAATTCTTCTTAATGCAGCTGAATAACAGGAGGAAGACTATTTTTGCAAGACACTTCTATGGTCTTTCATCCTACTGTACTGAAACAGTCAGCAGTAAAAGTCAGGCAGGCTCTGACACAGCGTTCACTTAGTGTGGGTGCTTTGAATGGCAAAAAGATGCACAGCCTGTATGCTGTGTACAGGCCACTGAGGTACCACAGAGGGTCTGCAGAAGAGCTGAGCCAAGTACAGTGCAGTTTGAGTACTCTTGAAGGTGCCTGGAGGAGACAGAAAGGGCTACAATGAATGGACTGGCAAGGGGGGTGTTTCTTCCTGGCGCAGTCAGCAGAATTCAGTGGATGCAATGGCTGTGATGTAGAACAAAATGTGAAATGGGTGTGGAAGTGCTTTAACATGACTGAGAAGGGAAGTAAGCAGTGTTGTGCTGGATGAGATGAATAATGGCAAACCCTCCTGTAGCTAAAGGCAAGTAATTTTTTTATTAGAAACACTGCTCACCCAAGTAATGAAATGCTTTTTGCCCACAGTCCTACTGAAGAATTGTGGCACTGAATTGTGGGGGTGTGTGGTGTATAAGTAACATGAGTCCATACTATAATACAGCAAAATAAGGTGTGTTGGTATATAGAAAGGGGTAAATCAGCTAAAGGTACTCAGCAGCATATGGTATCACTAAAATAATTATTGAGACCTTTCATGTGGGCTTTCTGACACTTCAGAAATTACTTTCATAGAAATGGTTCAATCAAAGAAGATAAACCATGGAATAAGGCTGTTGCTGCTGTGCACTGTAAAGCTTAGTCAGTGGAGTACATTCAAGGAAAGATGGGAATTAAATTATCTCCCAGTTCAAGTGCACCAAAGGGGAAGAGATTTGTGATAACAGAGGTTTTATTTAGCTATAAAGGTCTAATGGCTGGCTGCTGAACCAACATCACTTCCAGACTAGTTTTTAGGAACAATGTACTAAGGACTTAGTTACTCCTCTTGCAACTTCACATAAGACTGAAAGTGAATCTCCTTTGTTTTAAGGCCTTAGGGATTTAATTCCTATTTGAGATGCTGTTAAAGATGAGAATGGTACCTGCATTGCTCATTATAATATTCTGGTCTGCTTACATTAAAGATGAAACTAGATTATTTCATGTGATAATAAAGGTGTACTTAACTAGGAAGCTTCCAAGAAGTGTTTCCCTCCTTTCCACTTCTGATTGACACAATTTTTTACCAGAATACAAGTTTGTACCTGCTGAAGCCTCACAGAAAGTTACATCTTAAGGACACAAAGCCAAAGAGTACATATGTGATTTCCTTAAAAAGCTCTACCTACCATTAGTGCTCTTGAGCAGAATCTAGCTTAGACTTCTGAGGATCTTAATGACTCAGATCTACATGACCAGGATGGACCCTTTTAAGAACTATTGTACACGAGTTAAATAGAAACATCTGAACTGCAGTTCCTTCAGGGTGTGCTCTGTAGCTGTTTTCTTCACTGTATTTCTCTCTTCTTTTTGAGTAAGCAAGATCTTGGCAGAGCACTTTACAAAAGTTTGTTTTGAGGTGTTTTTTCAACAAATTCACAGTTGCAAAACATTACTGCATTGCTTTTATTTTGTTGCCCTTTACTAGATTGCATAGACAATGAACAGTTGTCAATTTCTTGTACGTGAGCTTATTGTGAAATTAGTACTTTTAAAGGCAAAAGAGAATAATAGTGTGTTGATACTTTTCATTCTTTTGTTTTCTACTTGTGGGATATAGGGTGTTGTAGAAGTTGGTACCTTTAAGATGACCAACATAAACACTTGCTAGGAACATCCCCTGTAGGTAAATGCCCTTTACAGGGCCACTGTTCTAAATTACTGTGTTTTCTCATAAGAAGAAAATTTCCTTTCTTTAGCTGCTTTCATTGGAATATCTTAAGACCACAACTGGTAATAAAAATTTATCCATGCTAGGAGATTTCATCACTTTGCTTTTTCTGTAAGTTGTTATTACAGAACTCAATGAAATGTCATTTTCATTTTAAGCTCATGTTTCATTAAAATTATTCTAAATTTTGGGTTTAGTTGAGGCTTACTTGTAAAAATGCAGAGATTTGTAATCCTATTCCATCTGAGTCTTTTTAATTGAAATAACTACAATATCTGAGTTGGAGTCTGATTCAAAGTGCTTTCCATATTAGCTGTTTTGTAGTAGATAATTAGAGAACTGAACATCAGCATATGAAATTACTATATATGCAGTGAAGGCAAGATTGTTAAACAAGAATGAGTTGATCTAATATTAGAGGAATTAATGCGATTTGGGAGCTGTTGTAGCTAAAATGTTCTGGCTGGTCTTGCCTTTTTATTTTAAAGCTGCAGTGAATTTAACTTCATTTTGACATTTAGAGTGGAGAGATTATTTTCTTTTGCCTTTTCCTCTGATATATGCATGCACACATCTACATATGTATGTATGTATGCATTTTGCTAACCTGACTTCTTAAGTTTGGGGATTCTTACATATGAATCTTAATTTTCCAAATTCATTGTTTCTCTGCAATTTCTCTAGAAATAATGTTCTGTTAAGATCCAGATTTGGAAAGGGGGAAGTGTAGCACTGTACTTCTGAAGAACTTCAGATCTGCATTGAATAATTTCATATTATTAATGTAATAGAAGATACTGCATTATATTGTGACTGTAGGCCCAGTGCATAATAAGAAAGGAGATCAAGGAAATTAGCTGTAAGACTGATGAGAAAAACATGATAGGTGAATCATACTTTTATTTCCGAATCTGCAATGTAATTGTGCTTGCTTAGCAGATGAGCACTGAGAAGACTTCCTGGGTGGATAAGTGGATATTCATTAATAGTTTAATATACCTCTCAACAGAGCAACACTTAACAGGGAATACTTGACTTTTATACCCTTAAAGAATAGAATTCAGATTTTTAAAAATCTTGAAGTACTGCCTTTTTTTTTTTTTTTTTTTTTTGCATAGTCAACAGCAGGAGCATCACTACTGGCTAATGCCTCACCTCTGACTCTCATGGCATCACCCCTGTCTGTGACCAGTCAGAACGTGACATCTGCACCATTAACTCCTTTTGGGATGCTGGGTGGCCTTGTTCCTGTGACTGTGCCCTTCCAGTTTCCCTTGGAGCTGCTTGGCTTTGGGACGGACACAGCTGGAGTGACAACCACCTCGGGATCTACCTCAGCGGCTTTCCACCACAGCCTAACTCAGAGTGAGTGGAATTATGACACTGTGCTAAAAGAAAAGATGCATCCTTAAAATGGAAATTGAGTAGGGAAGCAATAAAGTCCTGAGACACTTGGATTTGGTTCATAAAAATCCCTACAGGAGAGTAAATGGGATTTCTTCACTGGTAAAAACTTTCTTTACATTAATACCTATGTGTTACAAATCACCTTTGATAAGCTTAACTTCATTGTTATATTCATGGTATATGTTTAGTTTTGAACATATTTTTTTTGGGTTAACTTCTAATACCTTATTTTTAGAAAGGGGTATAGTTTAAAAGTCATCAAATGTTACAGTACAAATATGAGACTTTATATGGTGATTCCTCAAAGTAGCCTTAACTCAATAACCTCAGATATCAAACAGCTCTCTTCTGAAGAACTATCAACCACGATGGCATTTACTTTTTCTGATTGCTTATAAAGAAGCTATTTATGTTCTTAAGCCATATAAAATGTTGGTCTTTCTGCGAAACCAAATTATATGAAGAGTTGTGTCCCAGTAGCAAGGCATGGTGCTTGCTCTGACTTTTGACTAACTGTAATTTAATAGTTTTGTCTTTGTTGACTTATTCCAGCCATCAGAATGCTATCAGGTATTTATTCTTCATTGTGGGGATAAGCTGCTACTGCTAGACTATAAAAACAAAAACTTTATTTCACAGAGACTGCCTCTCTCCTCAAGATTTATTTTTTATCTTGGCTCTCCCTTTTTCCCCCCCAGACTTACTGAAGGGTTTACAGCCGGGTGCTCAGCATGCAGCAACGCTGTCTCACTCACCTCTGCCTGCTCACTTGCAGCAAGCTTATGCGGGTAAAGACATGATATATTTCTTACTTTTAACTTATTTTAACTTAAAAGTCAGATTTCTGCCTTAGACTGAAATATAATGTACGCCAGTACTTAGTTTAGAGAAGACACAACACAGGGACAAACTCTGGGAGCAGGTGGCAGAACATACTTTATTGTAGCAGTATTTTTTGGAACCTGAATGATTTTCTTTTTCCCTACTTCTCTTCAATGTCAAGAACAAAAAAAAAATTCAATAATTCCAGTACTGTACTGCAACAATTCTAGAAACTGAAGTGTACAAATTCAGCTAGTGGGGAAAAAGGAATAGTACTTACTGGAGAGTAACATAATTGTTTATAGGCTGCATAAAATTTTTTTTCCACTAAAAAGTTTCATTTCCCCTTTGAAGGAGAAACTGGCCTTCCAGCTAAAAGCTTTTTTCATGTTTTTTATAAGACTATATTCACATGTGAATGGTGGAATGGCTTCTTAATGGAATGTCTGCTTTCCTTAGGAATTTTATGCTTGATAGGGGATATTTTTATTGAGAAGAGAAACTTGAAGCAGAGCATTTTATTTTTCTGTTTGTAAGGCTTAGAGCAGGAAAATTTTCAGAAAGCTTTAGAAGGTGCAGTTAAGAGTATACACCTTTCTTTGTCACCTGTATGTGCTTTCTGGGGGCCAGGAGAAGGAATGGTAAGGATGGCAGCTTGGTGGGCTTTCTTCATTCTTTATTTGAGAGCTTCTCAGTACCAAAAAAAAAATTGGGCAGTGTTTTGGTGTGAAGCTTGATATATCAGGTTTCAACAATGCTATTTCTAATAAATGACCTACAGAAAAGATGCAAAGTCTTCCACTCAGTAAAGACCATGTACTTTTTGGTGATGCTAAAGCTGAACCTGCCAAATTCCTGTCTCTCCTACTGCAAGTTACAAAAACAAAAGTTCACTCATGCTTTTATTCTTCCCTTTTGTTTCTGTCTCAACTACAGATGGAGGCCAAAGTAAAGGGGACACTAAGTTACAGCGGAAAAACCAGTGACTTCTGGACAAGCAAGGGAGCTGAAGCAGTTCTGGTTGGCTGACAGAATCTGCCCAGTTGGGAAAGTGCTTATTGTCACAGGGCTGCTGTTTCTGTCAATGTTTACATATTCTGATCCTAAGCACTGTGGTGAGAGGAAGAAGAAAAATAAAACAATACTTGATCAAAGAGAGAAGGAAAAGGAGGACTGGTCCTCCTGGTCATACAGACTGGTCATAGTTTGATAATTGCCTAAAGAAACAACCTTTTTTTATCTGCTCTGATTGGCTCTTAAAAGAAATTGATCGTCAAACCCACAGCAGCACCAACATTTTGTTTCTGGGTGAAGTCCAATGAAAAGTGGAAATGGTGAAAGGTGCTAGAATAGGTTTCTCCATTCAAGGTGGAATCATCCAATTCCTTAGTGCCCAAAGTGCCCAGTATAAGATTATGTGTAGGTCCTGAGTGTACTACATGGTTGTGGACCAAAGGTTATATAGAATAGAGATGGTGCTGGGATACTTTGCATTATAATTAAACCTTTAGACAAAAGCAGTTTCTGATAATGGGCATTTATCCAGCTTTAGAAGGGTGTCTGGCTTTAGGTAGCCTACAGATGTATGCAGTCTCAGCAGAGAATTGTCTTCAAAAACAGATCTGGTACATCAATATGTGAGACACAGACTATTTGATTTATTTTCAGGGTTTTTTTTTAGTACAAAAGTTCTTATTTAAGGGAGGAAGGGGATGTAATTTCATTTACATGAAAAGAAACCCACATCTTATTGGTCAGACTACCATTTCTTTCCCACATATTTTTTTTTTAATCACACTAATATTTTGGTATTTTCATTTGTTGAACTTTCTTTTACCTTGTGCTTATTTGCTACTGGAAAGATAGTCTATTCATGTCTTTCATGAACCAGAACCAGTTCTTTTCTCATTCTCAGGCTTCATCCTTTATCTAACTCCTCCCAGAAGCCATGCATTACATTGATTTGCTAGTTAAAGAAAGCTGATTGTGACCTATTCCAGAGTCAGATTAATACTGCTTCAGGCATTAGCCAAAGAGGAGTCGTTCAAAAGCGACCAGAGGTGCCTTCTCTTCTGGGGGCTGAATGGGTTGTCTCCAGCATTTCCAGCCCCTGCTGGCCTGGGGAGTTTGACCTGAACTCTTTCTTACATGGTAGCACAAGACTGCAGAGCTGGCTTTGTTGTTTGGTTTTGTTTTGTTTTTTCTTTGATAGCAGTACATCAACCAGTTCACATGTAAGATTAGGAAGCATCCAGCACGTGTTGCACTTTTGACACTAGGACAGAATTTTGCTGTTGAATCCCTTGAGCTGTCAGATACAAGGTGAGAATGGCAGAAACTAAAATAAGTCATAGGGAAAAGGAGCAAATAAATCAGTATGATGCCCTTCTCCTTCAACCCTGAAACATTCCTTTGACCAGAGATGCTGAAATTCTTAGTAGATAGTTCTTCTGGTAGTTTGACTCAGAGTCTGAACCAGACACTGCTGGTTATCTTACACCTTTAGAGAGACTTCCACCCTTGAATAATGGCTCTTCAATATATTTTGCTAGATTACTTAGAGCTTGCAGGTTTCTTTTACATGTGATTTATTTTTCTTAGATCAGACCACAATTTCTTTTCTATTTAGAGCTCATTTTAATTTTATATAAATATATATACATAAATTTAAAATAATATATATTGTGTATTTAGTGTAAAAATGTTGGGTTGAGCTCAGCAATAAATGTTTTTGCACAACACTTCTGTGAAAGACAGATTGAATTAAGATGCATTAGTTCATTAGTTTCACTCCACAGCATCTGCCAATTAAATGCTTTTGAGCTGGCACTAACGTTTTGTATGTGGTGTGTTGATCAGACAAGCTTGCATCTCCATCGAGGTTTAGAGTTGAAACACAAACACTGTGTAGACCCTGGCATTAATACTGCACAAATTCTGTCAAAATACCATAAACTATTTAGAGTGCAAGCTTCATCTGATTTTTTTTTTCTTTTCTCCAGGAAGGGTTGAAGGAAGCCAGCTTTGTTTTTTGAGGCCCAACAGTTCTGACGGGATGTTAATTCTCTGAACTATGTCAAACCTGAGAACTTTAAAAATGCATGTAGCTAAGGGAGTTGTGGCAGTGAGCCATTGGGCAGCAATATATTTAAAGGACCCTGTCCTAAGAGAGTTCTACCTCTTCTGTGTTTTTCTCATCAAGGCATCCCATTCAAATTGTCATCTTTTGTCTTCATACTTACTAAAACTTTAGACTGAGAGACTTGGAGCCCCTTATAACTACAGCACAAATTCCCTTTCAACATTCTTTTCTTCCTGGAAATATGCTTCATCTTCAGTTGAAGAGTATCCTCTCTAAATCTTGAGGGCAGGAGTAGTCCTACCTCTGTGTCCGACTGAGCTTCTCAGTCTTGGGAAACAAGTAAACTAAAACTTAATGTGGAAATAGATACTAGGGTGATGAAAATAAAGATGACCATACATTGTTTGTGACATCAGTTCAAACAACCTCCAGCAGGTAACTCTTTTCAGTCATTATGCTCCTGTTAGTCATTATGCTCCCGTGTGTCTTTTGAATGAACAACACTGGACATGGGGACCCTTTACTTGCTGTTTTCTATTCTGCTTGGTTAAACCTAGCAAGGCCAAATCAAAGGAAATAATAGGGTGGTTCCCAGAGACGTTTGCAGGTGGCACAGACAGAATGGGAAAGATTACTGCAACATTTGAATGCAAAATTAGGTTAATGTTTTACTATCTTCTGCACAGCAGCTCTTCTGAAGACATTTTTCCCCCCCAGGTTTTTACTACTTTTTAAGGGCCTTTGTTAATAAATAAACTGTAGTTGTACATACTAAATAAACCCTCAGTATTCACAAGCAATAAGAAAGCCAAGTAGAGCTGTCTTTTCAGGCAGCAGGGCTGAACTTGGTTTGGGGATTGTATATGAGCTAATGTGTCAAGCTCTCTGAAAGCCCCAAACAAATGCAAGCAATAACTTCAAACATAGGTTTTAGATGTTGAAACTGTCTGGGTAGTATTCCCTGCTACATGATCCAAAGTCCCAAAAACCATGGTAGCTGTGTGAAATCATTAGAGACTCTTGCAAAGAAAGAAGGCGGGCTAGATGAAAAACAGGCTGCAGAGTTTCCTGATACCTTGGACTGTAACGGCAGTGTTCTCCCATTCCAAGACACAAATGGCCTAAGTCACTTTGTCCAGCCTTCTCTGTTGATTTGAGAAACATGTCTAAATACTGATCAACTGAGTCACAAGTGCGGATGCTGTGGGTTTCACATCTGTTTTCTGCTAATCAGAAGAAACTTTTAATTACTTGGGTTCTGCTTTGTGTTTGAATCTGATCAAAGTTGTCTGATGCATGGATTTAGGGGTGGGACAGGTGCTAAAAGCCTGTTCCTGCAGTCCCATCACCTGACCCTTCCTCCACACTCCTTCTCCACTTGGTGCAAGACCCTTGAGGACATGAAAACAGAGAAATCTGCAACTCTCCCAAGCTGCCATCAGTTGTGCGAACCAGTAACCCTCTGGGAGTCACCTTGGACTCCAACTTTATCATATTTGCTGCTACATTCGTAAAATGAACTTTTGGCTGTATTTATTAGCAAATTTTAATCTAGTTTACAGGGGTTTTTTTTCTTTTGATTAGTTTTTGCCCACAGTTGGATTAGAAGCGTTCGGGTGTTTGGGTTGATGGGTTTTTTGTTTTGATTTTCTTGTTTTGTTTTGTTTGTTTGTTTGTTTTTGAGTGAATTGGTGAAAGCACAGTGGTCCCTCTTCTGCTTTTGTTCTGGATTTTTTTTTGAAGATGGCATTGCAGGGAAAACCTGCAGCCAAGCCAAACTGTGGAAGGCTTTCTCCCACACCTAACTTTCATCTTTTGCTGAACTGGGGGTAAAATCATTGAAGGGACACTTGGTTTTTTGTTTGGGCTTGTTAGTTGTTTTGGTTTTGTTTGGGTTTTTTTTTTTTCATAAAATGAACCAGAAGGTTAAAGCATTAGGCAAACAACCAATTCATTAACACTTTATGCAATTTTAATTTTATAGAAATTTTTTAAAAGGTTGGTAGACTTTGATTGGTCCAAGCTCTGGTGAAATGGCTGTTACCCTTCATGACTTACTTGATTCAGGCCTTCGTCCTTTGTTTAAGTGCCTTTTTTTTTTTTTTTTGTTTTAATTTTATTTCCCTACCTTCTTTAAACTTTCTCAGCGATCCTGAAGTGCTGGAAAGCATTTTGGAGGAAAATCTTAAGCTTGCCAAGATGGCTTTATGCTGTTAAACTGGGGGTTTTTCCTTTTGTAAAGAAAAAAAAAAACCAAGTGTGTAATGTGTGTAACTTCATAGCTACTGTACTGTGTCATTGGTTCTGTGTGCTTGTGCATTCTCTCTCACACGTGCACACACACACAAAAGCAATATTCCTGAAACCTATTCATCTTTCTCCATTCTCCTGGCTCTGTTAAATGCTACTTCAAGGATTGAACATTTGTGCAAAGATGACAGTACAATAAAAGAGTGTGTGCATGAGTGTGTGTAAATGCACGAGAGAAAAGAAGTGGCTAATGGGAATGAAACTTGTTGCATTTTTCTCTGAAGGTTTTGAATTTGTTTCTTAATTAGGTCATGAGTGAAATGTTATAGGCCCTTATTAATGACTGGACTGCTTCACACAATCACTGAGTCTGAGGCAGAGATGTGTGGCTGACAGCCCCAAGGAGGGCTTGGGGGGTAAATAAAGTTAAAATAGCAGCTTGCAACATATTTGAATTGAGATTAACTGCAAGAATCTTGTGTGCAGCTGGTCATATCTGCTTGATACCAGTTACTGCAAGGATTCTCGTATTTACCAAAGTTGTCACTTTCCACCATGCATCCTATGTAAGAAAGAATTTGGTAAAACCTGCAAGAGTGCAGCTGCTAATTGAGTTTAAAGCTAGCTATGCTTCACATGCTGCCTAAGTCACTTGTCATGTTGTACTTTTCAAGTTGTACTTTTCGATTTGTTGAAATTTCTTTAGTGGTTTCTTCTCTTACTATAATGAACAGTAAGTTCATGTGTTCTTAGCTGCAGATAAACCCTCATAATAGTATCTGTGCAAACTTGTTTCCTTCTTCTCAGACAAAATTAGCTATCTGCAATAGATGATCTAGTGATTTTAACAGCTTTGTGCAGAGGATCTATCTAACTTAGGATTATTATAAACATGAATACCTGAAATTAGCACTTCATTTGTGGACCAAGTGCTAAACTTAAGGTAACATGCATATACATCACTAGACTGTTCTAGTTGTGATGTGCTTCCCCTAGGGAAGATATAATTTTGAGTTGCAATGTGAAAAAGAAGCATTTATTTTACAGAGTTGGAATGGAATGATGAGTCCTTCATGAGTGGAGAACCAGTGTGGAAAGCAGAAAATATGGTACCAAATACATTCCTGTGGCAGAGAAAAGCTTAACTCAGTTCTTGGCTTGTCTTCACATGTTCGAGTTAACCTGTTAGGCAAACTATGCCATAAGTGGATTTCTCCTACCAATCTAATGGTGCCAGTCCAAGATAGGACTATTGCTGGTAGCTCAGCCAGTTGGAGTGGTAGTTGAAGGTGGTTCTTAATCTGTCTTAGGTGCATCAGTGAAGTTACTTCAGTGGAGTTTACCACATTCACCAATTACATTGTTTAATTCCTTTTGAACACACATGCTCTTCATCCTGGGCTGATCTGTGGGATGAGGAATCTACAGCTGGTGATGATGGCTGACTGTTGCAGTCTTTAACAAATGGCACTGTTGTAAAAATTTATGTCTGTCTGCTGCTTAAGAAATCACTGCCAAAGTAAGCAGCCAGAAGTATGCTTACTGGGCCACTGGAAGAATAACTGTGTAGGGGAATGCTTTGTTTGTGGAACCTTCTGATGAGGCTTCATCATCCTTTTTCTATGATGCAGTGATCCCTTGCTGCTGTAATAGCCTTTTGGGGCTCTAGAAAGCCCTGGTGCTGCTGTGAGTTATGCTGAGAGATCAACATAGCCTGGAACTGGCCCAAAACTGGGGAAGTACAAAAATTCCCTGCCACTGTTTTTGCACACTCATAAGTAAAACTGCTAATCTTGTCAGTAGTCAAGGATATAGTCCTGTCTTTTGTAGCCATTTTTGACAGCTGTAGTTCTACCCCAATCACCCCCATGTTTTGTACCTAGAAGTGTGTGTCAACAGTCTCTTCCATTGCTGTCATCTCCTGCTTAGACAATAACCATTAGCTACTAAGATTTTCTTCATGTGAAGTAATCCCAACCAAGCAGTGTGCACTATGTCTGGCTCCTATCATGCACAACACTAAAAGTGTTTTTTGTTTCTTCCTAGCAATGTGTGCAGATGTGTTTTATCAATAGTCATATTTGCTATTGTCTAGTACCAAGAGAAAAAGAGTGGGAGAGAAGAAACCAAAACCAGTCAGAAGATGCCATTATCATAGGCCAAACTGAGCCGTTGCTGAGGTAGACACAGCTTCATTGAGACTTAGCAGATTTCACCAGAGTGGGGGAAGAAACTTTTTTGGGTTCTCAGCTTTTTCCAGCTAAGGCCTTAGTTTGATTAGTAGTCACTAATATCAACTATGCAGATAAGTATTTATGTGTTTCAGTGTTACATGCATTCCTTTCCCCAGCTACCCCTCTTAACACATATTGAAATTTTACCCAAAGAAAATGGAGTATTTTTGAATGTCTGTAATGCAGAACTTTTTGCTAACATGAAAAAAAATTGTATTTTAAAAAAGAAACCCTTTCACTGGTGCAACACGTAGTGTCAAGTGTCATGAAGTTGCTTGAGAGAGAAGCTAAAATCACTTCTTGTGACAGGTTTTGGTCTGAGAGTTTTGTAGAATAGTCAGCTCTCACAATTGGATTAAGAAACTGCAGAAATGTTTTTTAATGTACAGATTGGATTTGGGAAGAAACTCATGAGACATCCCAGGTTTCTTTCCAGCATCAGAAGTGAATTAAAGTAAATTCTCATTGAAATGAAGTTGCTTCTAAACAAGGGGAGTTACCAGCTAACTAAAAACTAAATCCTAGTCCCCAGGTATTTCTCACTGGTCTTTTAGTCTTGTTGTATGTAACTACAAATAACAATTTAGCTCAAAAGTGAGAATTGTAGTATGTGTTTTATTGCCGGTGATTCCATCATGTAGCAATTAGTACCATGTTCTTGCATAGTTATCAAGATCTGTACTGGAAATAGATGGAGAAATTTTATTTTTGGACTACTGTAAAAAAAAAACAAAACAAAATTAACTACTACTTTTTACCCCCGCCCCCAAAGTCTACTGAGGAGCACTATATTTTAGCAGTTAAACTAGTATCCTTGTTAATGTGATTTGTCTCTTGTAGTCTTTTACTGAGAGTTAGAAGCATTTAATGAGTAATCCTTAAAAAGTTGCCATTCTCTAGCTTTCAGGTGCTTATAATAAAAGGGCATCTGTGATGATAACTTCTGATGATACAGAATCTCTATGTTCAAATACTTCATTGGGGGAAAAAAAACAGGTGAGGGTACAAGTCCCTGTAGGCCTGCCTGTTAAAAGAGGGTCAGTGTAGAAGAGTGCCCTGCACAGCTAATGGCAGTGGGGAACATCCCCTCAACAGCAGTTTGGCCTCTGTTGTTTGGTGTAACTTCTAATATATATATATATATTTGGCAAGTTTGGATATAGTTTAATTCTACCTGACTTGCTGTCATCCCCTAGACAATGAAGGGCTGAGAAACTAGTTTGCTGCCTTTCACTGGGGAGCTCAGAATGAAAAGCTGGAGGGATTTTTTTTGTTGTTATTAACATGTGTTAAATCACAACTAAAATTCTTTGCATTCCTCTGCTTCAAACAAAGGAGTGCAGAGTTACTGGGAGATGGCAAACCTGTTTGAGTTGGTGATTCCTTTGATGCTTTCCTCAGTCCAGCATGAATTTGTACAAGGTCACCTTCCTCCTTTTAACACTCGAGTTCCAGATCATAGGGCTTAGCAATGGAGAGAGGATCCCAACAGCCTTGTGCTTACCTGATGAGCTCTCCAGGGAAACTGCCCCATGAAACGCTCTCCTCTTGTGACAACAAGCCTGATCAACCAAATGCAGCTACATTTGGGTGGTAAGCACCACTTTCATTTGGATTTTTTAGGGAGGTGTGTTCCAATAACTTCAAGGGATGCTGTGTTTTAAATGTGTGGTTTCTTTCCTCTCTCCTTATAGAACTGGACCTGAACACAAGTTTTGAGTTGTTGGGGTTTGTTTTTGTTTTGGGTTTGGTTTTTTTTGTAATAATCTCAGGACCTGAAAGATTGTAGCATTTAGTGTGTCTTAAAAATGATGTACTGTACCAGCCATGGATTTTGTAAATACACCTGTCTCCCTTTTTTGTATTTTAATTTTTTAAAAGTGTGTAAGGCTCTTTGCCAGAGGAACTGGTGCCTGCTTTATCTCCATCCTGAACTGAAGCAGGAAAAGGAAGAAGCTGCTGCCTCAAAAGCCCGCGTCAGTTCCAATGCATTATATTGTTCTGGTCAGTTTTAATGGCTGTTAGTCTTTTGTTAGTTGGGAAGCTGGTTAGTTCCCTGCACATTCCCAGTTGTGGCTAGCAGAGCCCTGTCAGGGAGGCTAATTTTAACTCTCTTCTGTGTGACTACTTGACGTTTTCACTCCTTCCAGGTACTCAGGTTTCCTATCCCTGAGCAGTCCAATGCTTTCAGAGGCAAGGACTATTGGCCCTCTGTGAGAATAACTGGAGAGCATTTCATTTTATCAGTGCTCTGATCCAAACACAGTCATGGGGTTCGTATCCTGCAAACCTTGCGGGGAATGCTGCCTTCACCTGTTCCGGAAGGGACTTGCCCTTTTCTGCTTTCCTGAAAGGAGCACAAGCTTTTTTAGGCAGCAGACTTTGCTCTGGGATCCACCCTTGCCGGCAGACCCCTGTTCTGCAGTAGGAGCCTTACTCAATTTGGCGTAGCTGTTCCCTGTCCCTGACTGCGACAGGCTTTTTCATGAGTGTACTTTTCTGTTTTTCTATGTGTCACGTGTCTGTGCTGTATTAAATAAAGAGGAATGTACATATTAGCCCTGTGTCTGTGATTTCTCAAAAAAATAAAAATGGCGAAAGGTTTCACCTGAACGGTTGGCCTTCTTGGGGCTTTTGTCGTGTTTTTCTGTTTGGGGGTGGGGGCCTCCTTCGGTCAGGGCAACCAGCCGAGCAAGGGTTAACACTCTGTGTAAGGACCAGCGCTTAGAAACCGTGAAAGGGTCGGTGTGGAAGGAAGCCCTTCCCTGTGGGAACACCGTGTTTTGCCGAGGCGCAGCTTCATAGCGCCATTGAGGGACCGCGCCCCGCCTCGGCCCCCGTTGTCCCCGGCTCCCAGGGGGCCGCGCGCAGCCGCGCCGGGCGGCGCTGCCCAATCACCAGCCTCCGATATACACCGTAGAAGGAAAGGGGGTGGGGACAGTAGATAACTAAGTCCACAGACACCACCCTCCCGCGGCAGCCCCAGTGGCCTAATGGATAAGGCATTGGCCTCCTAAGCCAGGGATTGTGGGTTCGAGTCCCATCTGGGGTGGGCATATTTTTTCGCGCTCGAGCTTGCCCCGCTTTCTTGACGTCTGGTAGTCGCAGGCTGTCTCGGGTCTGCAGCCCTTGGGCTTCTTCCTGGCGTCCCCTTCTCCAGCGGCACCGGTAGCGCCTTTTCAATGAAGACCCCAGAAACTGGCGGGGACGCGCCCGCGGCCCAAGCCGGTTTCCCGGCGCATGATGCGCCTCTCGGATGGCTCCCGGTGCTCCCGCTCCGTTACTACAGGCCGGCTACGAGGCGTGGAGCGGGCACGCCCCGGCCTCGGCGCTCGAACCCCAGCACTTCACCAGCGCCGATTGCAACGGCGCGGGAGGGCGGCAGAGAGTAGGAGGAGGCGATCGCTCGCTCGGCGCTCGACTTCCCGCACTGTCGGGGCGCGAGGGCGAGGCCCGGCGGCGGCGCTCGATTGGCCGGCGCGGCGGCTCGGAAGATGGCGGCGCTGGGAGCCCCGCTGCGCACCCTGCGCGCGCTCCTGCGCGAGCTGCGCCACGCCGCCGGCCGCTCCTATCGCGACAGCCCCGCCTATCGACACGTGCTTGCGGCCTTCCGCGCGCACCGGGTACGCGCCGCCTTCCCCCCCCCCGCCCCTGCGGCCCCCTGGGCTCGACGAGGCCTCGGGGCCGCCCTGACCGCCGCTTCCCGCAGGTGACCAGCGAGAAGCTGTGCCGGGCCCAGCAGGAGCTGCACTTCCAGGCCGCCACCTACCTGTGCCTGCTCCGCAGCGTCCGGGAGCACGAGGCCCTGCACCGCGAGTACCACGGCAGGGGAGAGCGCTCGCCACAGGAGGTCGCCGGGCTGGTGGGCTTCAGACTGCCTCAGCAACCGGGAGGGAAGGGCTGAGGCGGGACTGCTGTGCTCAGTGTTTATTCCTCAATAAATAAACTAATATCCTGCAGCTACAGGAATGGGCTGGGGTCTCCAGCAGGTGCCTTTTGTCGGGTTTAGGTTATGGTGTGAAAGGTGTAACTGGAAGCAACCAACCCCCTCTGCCTTTATCGGGCCTCCCAGACGCCATCCCGTCCTTGTGAGTGTGTGTTCTGAACCTTCCAAGCGTTGGAAGAGAGGTTGTTTGCAGTGGAAAAACAGGTCAGCCTTCACTGATGAACTGCTTGTGTGAGGGGTTGCAGGGGTTCGTGGTTGCCCCACGTGAACCAAAAGCGGTAGGTGAGAGAATTTGTCCAGTGTTTACTGAAGCATTTCCCACCCGTATTCTGTGTATGTGGAATTCCTCACTCTCCCAAGAACAAAGATCTCTTCTGTGGAGTGTCTGTGGGTTCTGGTGAGCACTGCAGTAGCACAAACCTCTTCCACCGTAAAGGTTTTTTTGGTTTTTACCATGGCGGTGAGTGAACAGTAGCGATTCAGAGAGATGAATTCTTAATGAGTTACACGTTTCTCCCTGTCCCTGAGAAGTGACTGCCAGCTTCCTGTGCTTCCCTCTCCCTCTGAATCTCAGAAAAGCTGAGGGGAACTGACTGTAGGCAGTACAGGAGGCGCACAAACAGGACTGCGTTTTCTCACTCACCTCACAAATCTGGAGCAACGAGTTTCTTTTTATAAAATGCCTTGAGTTGTTGCTGTTCACAGGAGAATGTTGAACTGTGTGCAAGATTTGTAAGAAATCTATAACAGGAATGACTTTAAATGGCTAAAATTATGAGGTTTATCTGGGGAGGAGCCTGAAGCAACTGAGAAAATTTGAGTGTGTTTGTTGGGGTTTTTTTACTGCCAGGGAAAACAAAAGTGTTTTGTCAGAAAAGCATTGCAAAGAGAATCAGTTCATCTGAGTCTGTTTCTTCCTTCCACTGTATTTAAAACTTGGGAATGGTTTAATCCCCACAGTATAGTGGATAGGCACAACAGATCCTTAAAACGGAAAATTTGGGCTGCTTAGGTAAGGCAAGGAGATGTGAACTACAAGTTTTAGGGTTCTGTTGACCAGAATTCCAGTTTGCAAGTCTCACACAGTGTCTCACAAGTTAAATGGTGGTTTTTTCCAAAAGCCTTGATATAATGGGTGGAAAAGGGTCAACCTATTTTCAGCTCAGTAGATAAAGTTGTGGGATGTCACCCCACACTGAGAATGGCTGCGACACACTGCTTGTTCAGCATTTTTTAATGAAAACCGCTGCATTCTTTACTGTATTGGTTGTGAAGGAAAATTTAAAAATTTCTTAAGAAAAGAAAAAAGCGATCATTTGGCCAGACACGGATGCTCTTTAAAGAGTAGATGGAACTAAAGTCTGTATGGTGTTGGTGTAAATCGTCACTAAAACGTCTCAATTTCCCCTAAGCATACCAAGGTAGTAAACAGTTCTAACAAGCACTGGTGTCTCTTCCATTTACTTCCCCTTCAATCCAACGTGATGACTAACAAAGTAAATTCAGATTTTAAAGAAAAAGCAAAGCCAGGACATATTCTAATTAACTGAAGGGCACTGGGTAGAGAATCTTTTCCTGAATGTGTTACAGAAGAGCATCTTCTCTACAAGTTCTTCTGAAATACAGATAATTGGGGTGAGGGGGGTTATTGTTAGGGGAGGTTGCGTGTGGCCCTTCTTTACTCGTATGGAGCGAGCCTTGAACACGACAACGCTTGGGGACGATTACAAATTATCTTTGTGACGGGTTTGGGCACTAGATGGCAACACGATGGTTGACAAAGGAAGAGTCACAAAATGCAGGCGTTAGAATGGGTAAAATTGAGTTTTTGGGGTTTTTTTAATGGACCTTGGTGCCCTGTAAGTCAAATTATCAGCCAAATGTGCCGGTAGCCTTAGTTTTAAGGGAGGTTCTCCAACTAGCGGGGTATTACAGTAACTTGTCTCACCACGACTGTACCCGCACTTGAGGGAAGCGGGGGCCCTGGCAGTGGTGCTGCACGTCAGTGCCAGAGGGAATTGTCCCCAAGCGGGCACTGTCCCCCCGCCTCGCCCGGCGCCGCCGCTGACCCGGAGACCGTGACGTCACACCGGCCACGCGGGCCTTTCTGGCCAATCAGCGCGTTCCAAGGGCCCAGCCCGGCGGCCCAATCAGGAGATGCGCCGCGCGGTGCGTCACTGGCCGAGCGGCGCAGGCCGTGGCCAATGGGCGAGCGCCGAGGCCAGTCCGTGCTGACGTCGCGGAGCGGACGAAGGAGCGCAAGACGCGTGCGCGTGGGTTTCCGTTCCCGCCGGCGCGCGCGCGTGGCGGGCGCGGGAGGGAGCGGGAGCGCGGGAGCGTGTGGGGGCGCGAGGCGGCGGCACCGGCTCCGGCACGACGCGAGTTTCCCGCTCCGCTTCCCACCGGGAAAGCCGGGCGGGGGCAGCGCCCGCTCCCTCCCTCCCCCCGCGGCGGCGGGGGAGCGGCCCCGCCTGTGACGCGAGGGGCAGGGCCGAACGCCCGCCGCGCCTCGGGCCTTGTAGGCCGCTGTCGGCGTGACTCGGCCGGGCCGCGCCGGCCCCCCTCGCGCTCAAGATGTCGGCGCAGGCCCAGATGCGCGCCATGCTGGACCAGCTCATGGGCACGTCCCGGGACGGTAAGTGCCTCCCTGGCCGCGGTGGGGCGGGGAGGAGGGGGCGGAACCGCCGCCGCCCCGGAGGTCACGGCAGTACCGGCCGGGCCGGGCGGTGTTCGCCGTGATTGGCAGGCCCGAGGCCCGTTGCCCGCACCCCCCGCGGGGCGGGGCTGCCGGGACCGTCGGCGGCGGGGTGGGGGGAGCCGGGCACCGCCTTCCCCCGCGGAGCTGCCTGCGCCGGCTGCTGTCCGGGCGGCCGCGCTGGCGGTGCCGCTGTTATTGGAGATCCGCTCCTGGCGGTGTCCGCGGCGCGCAGCCTTTCCGCCTGGCTGCAGTACAGGGGCACACACGCTTGAGAGACTGATCGAGGGGAGGACCAAAAAAAACCCCAGACCAGCAGCCCCTTCAGCAGAGCAGGGTGGGGTTTTGTGTCGTTATATATTTGTCTAAATTCTGGCCCGAACCATCGTGTTAGCCAGCAGGCCGGTATGGCTGTTGCTTTCTGAAAGGCAATGTGAGATTGACCCAAGTGGACGAACTCTTTTAAAAACAAGCGTCCTAAGTAGCCAAGTAAAAGCTTAACATCTGGAGGCAGTCATCCTCAGATGGAGATAGGAGATGTACGGTCATGTTTCCGATCGCTCTGCAATCACACAGTGGAGAGTATTGCTGCGTAAAGCTTTCTGCAGTTTTTGTCGGGGTGCGTGGCCACCAGCTTGAAAGTCTGAACCGGCACTCGCCCATAAATCCAGGTAGTTGGGGGAGCTGTTAGAGAAGCGCAGTTCCGCTTAGGCTGTGCAGTTCTTAACTTGCTAACAAGAGAATTCTGCACCCGCGGGTAGGCAGCAATTAGAGATTATTTAAATGTTCTGCATGTGGTACTCATACTCGGTCTGTACTCACTCTTGCAGACGTGCTATGTTTGTGGAATTGACTTGTTAAATTAACGGTTACCTGTTTCCCCGTGCAGTGAGTAGCATGTGGGAAGTGGGACGTACCTTGTATGTCCTGACTGTCTCTGGGTACTGGGCTCGTGTGAAATGACAGCTTCTTTTAGTATAATCTAGAACTTCGAAAAATGTAACTGGTTTACACATACTCCTTGTATTGTGAATGCTTTCTGCTGAGTTCTAAATTACTGTTCTGCGAAGATTGTCTCCCAGAGTAAGGATGTTTAGTGAGTTGTCATCATACAGGATCTAATTTGGGGTGGTTTTGTCTTGCTCCAGAAGATTTTCCAATACTTCTGTTGTGGCTGCATACGTCTGAGTGCTTGGCAAAGTAACATTGTGCTTACGGAACTTAAGTCTTCCCAGTGTTGGCACCTAGGTCGCTGTCTCAGTGCTACCCTGACATTACACAGAAGGTTTAAGGGAAGTGGAGGAGCCGTTTCAGTTTCTGAAAATATTTTCTGTTGGATGGTGGGAGATGAGTGTCATTTACTTGAGACAGCTGTCCAAAAATGTTAAGTGACTAAAATCTAAACCAAGAATAGCCCTTTCATGCTATATTTTTTCTGGCTTTGTAAGAAGGCAGTTGTATTGATAATTGTATTCCCTCCCTCCTGGTCACCCTGTAATTCCTAAACCACATGTGCTGAAGTGTTCAGAAACTGACTGGCTAGAAAGGAAGTATTTAAACAAAATGAGCAGGATGGGGAAGGATGAGGAGAAAAGATGATTTGTAAAGCTGGTTTCCATTATTGGATTGAAGATCTCTGTGTAACACCATTCTAGTTAAAAAAAAAAAAAACCAGTCCCGTGGAGCTGGAGCATCAGCATCATTTATACTGAATTATACACAGGGATTGAAAATGGACCTTTTTTTGCAGAGCTGGTATGTAATAAATCCAAGGCCAGGCTCAAGGTCATTGAAATATTGCTAACCTTGAGAATAGTGGGCTTTGGGGTCGTTAGGTTTTTTAATATTCCTGTTACCTTTGACAAATAGTCTTATTTCTGTTAACATGCAAATTGCAGCTTTTCATTAGAATGTGTCAATTTTTTAATTTCTTGGTAGGTCAGAACTTTAATTTCACCACTTGTCCCCATTGCCTTTGATTTTGCTCTCCCTGGCAACACGTTAGAGTTTAAAATGCAATAGAGTTTCTGAAAAAATAATCTTTCTTGGGTAATGTTTTTGTTTTATACTGTTCAATATTACTGAAGTGTTTTTCAGTTTTATACTTTACAAAGTGTGGCAGGTCTTTTTGAGTTGTTCAGGGTTTTTTGAGAAGCCTAGAATATGAAGGCTTAAGAATCTTACCTGTTTTAAAAAGGCAGATGAAACATTTGATCTCGTCAGTGGGAACAGAAAAAACTCAAGACGTACATTTAAAACCAGCAGCCGTGCCTGAATACGTGTAGGGGTTTTTTCCCCTTTTAGGTTTTAGTATCATTTGTAGAAAATGTGAACATGCTCTGAAAATTATTTTGAAAATTCCACAATCAGATGCTCAAACATGGTTTTAGGAGATGAGCTGTAGGCTGTGATTTGTGGGACAGTGTGCACACTCATTATGACTGGTGTCCCTAGGGCCAGAAAGGAAAAGCCTGGAAGGTGTAGTGATTAAGTGTTTTTATAGATTTGCTGTTAAGCTCTGAGAACACCTAGAAAGCATAATTCCTATTGATCACAACGATTCAGAAAATACCCACAAGGCTGTAAGAATACTAATGAAAAATCATCTGTGCTAGAGAGGAGACTTCTCTGTCAAATGGGGCTGCCCAGCATGCGGCCACCTAGATGTGCTGCTCCTGCCCCTGGCTGTACCCTTTCCCAGAGGGCCCTGTGCTTGTGGGCAGGGACAGCTGAGAGCTTCCCCACTTCCTTGGCAGCCTGCTGCCTCCCTTGGCTGAGTTTCGGCAGCAGGATGGATGCACTTGCAGTCACAGGGGATGTGGGGCTCGGCAGCCTCTTGGCAGCTGCTGTGCCCAGTGCTCCCTGCTCCGTGCCTGCCTTTGCTCATGTGACAGACACCTGACAGAAAGTGGAACTGAGGGGACTTGGCTGGTGCTTCTCAGGACTTGCCAGTGAGTTGCTGTTCTTAGAATACAGCTGGGCTAACTGAAAAGCAGTTGGGTTGGTGATGTCAATACAAAGAAATGTCTGAATGGCAGGCGTGGTTCTTTTACAACCTGAGAAAAACATATTAATTATTATTTAAAAGCACGTGAGTTTTTTAAAATACATTGCATATAACCTAGGTTAATCTTCTCTTGCACACTTCTCTGGCAAGTGGAAAGCTGAATTGGATGTGGACTGTGCCAAAATTTAAAAAAAAAATTAAACGTATCTTTGCTTTTGATGCTAGTAAAAAGTTGGGCTTTTTTAAAATAGTCATGACTGCAGGCTGAAAAAAAATCTCTGAAATGGCATTCCAAGTACTGATAACATGCCATACCCAGAGAGGCTTTAAATATAAATTACTGAATATATAATCTGGGTTTTCCAAATATTAACAAATAAGTAGTGCTGAAAACCAGGTGCTAATCTTACATGCTTATATATTAATATTTTTGGTTTGGTTTTTTTTTTACTGTTATCACTTGAACTAAAAGAGTTTTTATTCCGTATATCAATAGTTAAAAGGTTAGTTCAAGTTGGTTTTTGTTGTTGTTGACCGGAGCTGCAGAAACCTGTCATTTAGGAATACATAGCACATAGAAAAGTATTACTTTTATTTTTTAAAATACTGGTTTTGAACTGGGAAGTTGAGTAAGCTTTTTTTAATAGTACGCTTAGGTGAACCCTGCTTTTGCCATCCCTGTTCTCCAGAAAACAGGAGTGACCGTTACAGATAGGATCATAACTATAAATTGAGTCATTTGCAAATTGAGTGAAATGTTAACAATTGATATTAGTATCCCCAGGATTGGGTCTTCTTCCATAATATAGTTTAAATGGGCAAAGATGGAAAAAACTTTTCTGTAAAAGGTGTGATGGTGAGATGGGGAGGATCCCATTTGATCTTGAATCAGCTTTCCTTGCCCAAGTGCTTCATTTTCCACCAGGTCAATCATGTGCTCTGCCTTGCTGCAGGAGTGAGTGCTGGAGTCAGCCTGAGGAACTGGTTGGAAGCAGAGGGTGAAGCAGGATCATTACTTGAGACAGTAGTGCAGACACAGCAGATCCCAATGGCCCTGGTGCCATGCAACATCTTGAAGCTGCTAAGACTTGACTGTTGCAAAGAAATGTGATGGTGGTTTGCATTTTTAAAATAATTGCCACCACTTCAAAATTAGTCCACAGTCTAGAAATATGAAAATCTAGCAGAGTTAATTAGATTCTTGTCTTGGTTTGGAAAGACAGGTGCTTGCTAAGGAAGGCAGGAGCCTCCCCTGAAATGGAAAATGTAAACAAACCCAACCCACCCCCCGGCTCCGAATTGCTATAAATTTTAAATAAACAATGCTGCAAACTAAAACAACACTGACAGAGTCAGAACACAGCCTGATACCCTGTTGGTCGAATTGGAATTGGAATTGTGGCTGCAGTCCTCCTGAAGTGTCAGGTGTGGTTCTCTTAAGCAGGGATCCTGTAGAAAGGTGTAGTCTTCCTCTGAAGATCCAGTGGAAGAAGAGGCAGCTGCTGTTCCTCTGGGGAATCCAGTGGAGAAGCCCTGCTGGTGTTCCAGAATCTCCAGATTATATCTGGGTAGTAATGCTTGGCTCCTCCTTCTGGGCGGAGCATCTCACAATGGGATGCTGTAGTTCTTATCAGTCATGCAGTGACATTCAGTAGCCTGTTATCAGCAGATTTCTCCCCGGAGGGAGGAATGGTTGTGGAAGAGATAAGGAAAACTGCCCACTTAACAGAAGACAAGTGCCGTACAGATGGCAAATAGAATACATCTTGCCTTGCAATCTGGGACAGTTCTCTTTAAAAACAGGTGAATTTGTGCACGTTCCTGAGACTGTTGTCATGAAAAAGTTTGCCAAGCATGTTAACAAATACTGTGCTATGTGACTAGCAGGAAATTCTCCAGAGCCTGTAGACAGAAGCTGTATGTATGAAGTGCCAGTCAGCACCTCCTTTTGCTTCGCCTGCCAGCTTTTTGAGCAGAGCTGTGTTTGAAGTCTTCAACTCAGTTCTTCAGCTGTTACTAGCAAACACACTTTTCTTGTTGTAGAGCATCTTCTTCTGCCTTTGAAGCTTATAATACCCTTTTTGCATCTGTTCACATCCTAACTGGTTTTTCTGGGTTATGCTTCTGTTATCCTTAGTAGTGCTTAGTAGTGTGTGACTTTTCTGTCCTCATTGTTTGGAAGGAATTGAAGTGACACTCCTGTGCTTATTTTATTCATTCTGTGTTTGGTGGCATCCTTTATATGGTAACAGAGGTGTAATCTAGAACTTGTAACCTATTTTTTAATTCTTCTGTTTTACTATGGGGTTATTGAAGAATTTCTGTGTACTTTTAACACTGGGTGGAGGGTTTATGTTGGTATTTGCAGGGTTAGGTAGATACTGGTTTCCACTTTGCTTCATGCTCAGAGGTAGAAGGTGGTATGTGTGTTTAAACTTTGATAGATCATTGTTGAGGATTTTGTAGCCATTTTGGGTAGCTCCAGGCTGAGAGCCAGGCTAGGGAGCCAAGAGCCTCTTCCAAGAGCTCTGCTTTCAAATACAGAGCACCAGCAAAGGCAGAGGAAAATCTCATACATAGGAATTTCTGCAAGACCTCCCCAAAATGTTGAACTGAAATCAGCTCAGAAATCTGAAAGTAGTCACAACACATGAACTTCATGAAAAGGTGCTTTATTTGTGTCCAGGACAATTTGTCAACCAGGAATGATCAGGTTTTAAGAGTGAATTGTCTGTATTTTCTGGTTATGTTATAAAGTTCTGATAGTTCAGACTTTAAAAATGATGGGAACAGTGAAGAATTTGAGGAATTATTCTCTGCTTGGGAGGCTGTCTAAAATGTCATTTATGAAGAAGCAAGTGGGCATATTCATGCTTCAAGGAAGACCATTCCTGTATTTGTTTGACTTGTAATGCATTGGCTAAAGGATGGTCTCATTATGGTCTGCATTCATTAGTGTTGCTTCAGTCATGGTGTAAAACAGAAGCAGTCCTGGTTAGAAATAGGTATTACTCTAAAAGTGTTAGGATCAGGACATGTGCAGTGTTAGTGAGAACAGGATCAGAATTAGCTGCCCATTCACTGTGCAGCAGGAACAGGATCTTCTGTGCCTGCATAAGCCTCAGTTAAATAATGGTGTTGAATACTGGTTAGACAGGGCTTGCTTTGTGGGTGGAATTTGATACACAGTTTTTAAACGCATACTCCACCCTGTTAGTAGCTCTTGAATAAAGCTTTCAGAGTCCTTTGCCAACATGTTGGGACTCATGCCTCAAAAATTTGAGTGGAAAGTTAACCATTTTTTGTTCCTGTATCTTAGTTCAGAAACTCAACAACAGGAAAATGAAAATTCACTTTGTTTCCTTTGCATGGATTGCACCATTGGTTTACAGTTAGAGGTTACAGTTGGATTATAAAGGGTTATTCTCACCAGTGCTTTGGGATTGTTGACAGTAGTGTGTTAGGGTACATCAGAATAGTAAGAGATGCTGAATGAAAGAAGTCATTGTTATGAGTGTGTTACTATGCTAAGCATTGTTGATGCATTAGTGCTCGTTCTGCTGCTTTGTGATTAAAATATACTGAACAGGAATGACATTGTGGTGGCCTGCTAATAGATTAGACTTGGGAGTTCAAAGTGAATTGTGTAGTACAAGTGCACATTGTAAGCTTAACCTCTGGATGTTCCTTAATCAGCAGTATGCATTGGTCTTAAATATTGATGTTAATTTTGTAGTCAGTATGTTTTATATCAAACAGAAAACTTCCTTTAGAAAGTTTACATTACTGCCGCAATCTCTTGAATACTTGTATATCTTGTGTGCAGTTTCCTTATGCTTGCAAAGGATATGAAATGGGCAAGTATAGAAGATTCCTTGGTGTTTTGCTATTTTTCTTTTCAGTTCTGTTTCAAAGTTCTCTGTTTACTGGGAAAGTATAGTCTCTTAGAGAAATGTGGTTTGGGATGGGTACTTTCAGTAAAATTAAAGCTGATGCTTCTTGGGGAAAATTTAATTTGTCTTTTCTCCAAATAAATTTTATCAACCATCTGATTTTCTTTTAGTGGAAAAAATCTAATTGGAAACACAGGGATGGCTTACAGTAATAGATGTTGACTCCTGTAATGCCCTGGTAAATTACTTTCATTTCTGTAATGAGCATAAGTCTTAAAGATCAAGTGGTTGAATATTGTGCTATTCTTCAGAGGTAGGGTTAAATAAACTGCTATTCTGAGCTGAATTAATTATTTACCTATTAAAATAGAATTTGTAATAAGGTCTGAAATATCAGTGATCGTGTCCTCTTTATAGATGTTCAAGAATACTTCTAAAACTTAGGTGACTGCAGCCACTTGGTGCCTGGGTGTATTACTTTCTTATTACAGAATATATAAAAATATATTTTTAAAAAATCTTGATACTCCTTATTTAGATTTAGTATTCACTTGTTTGTTTGACCATACAAAGAAGGTATCACCTTCCCTAGCTTGACAAGCAGAAGTAGCATCTTGGTTACTTGCTGTACTGCAGAAGTCCTTGTCTTAAGAACACATCTATCTGTTGTGTTGTTTTAGTTCTTAGAAGGCATCTGTGTAAATCTCATTTGCTGTTGTAGGCAGAATGTCAGGTGCATAGTGGAGCCACAGATTTATTCTTCCCTCCTGCCCTCAGCAACCTATGTAGATCCCAGGCCATCACCTTCTCAGGATGATTCTTGTGTAGGTCAGCAGCAGAATAAATCTTCTGTCTTTGTCAAGAGGCGTGCACTATTTAGGAATATTGGAGCTCACAAAATTCATGAAGGAATAAAAGCATTTTCTTCTGAGGCTGTCAGACTTGCAAATGAGCTGCCAGAGGGACACAACAGTCAGTCACTGTTAGAATGTGATATATGACACCTTTTTTTCATAAACTTTTCCTTCTGAAACGGCATATATTAAAAAGAAATGCTTGTATAAAATTGCTTTTTGTAGAAAAGAAAATGTAAGTACCCCAATCATATTTGTAAGGGAACCTTTCTAAAAGTTATTAAGATGCTTAAATAAAGGCACAGTACAGAAAGAATAAAAGCTTAAAATACAAATGTGTGAAGTATTCTTGAGGCTGTTGTTGATCAGTTTCTGCCACTTTTTTTTTCCCTATGCTGTCTTCCTCTGGTTGGTAATTGTGATTATCATTCTAGCCACTTTGATGAAAAAGGACTATTTCAGCTGTAGTATCAGTACCTAGCTGTGATAGAGGTGTGAAAAAAGGTATTTGGAGGTAATGTCTGTGAAAATACTATTTGCCAACTTTACTTAAGGAACATGAGTCTTTCAGCAATTTTCTGGTCTTGGTAACTCCTTGACTCCTATGGCTATTAGGCCATCGACTTTGGTTTTTTTTTTTTTTTAAATACTTTATTTTGTTGATGTGTCTTTATATAGAAGAATCTTTACAGTCAACATGTATTTCTAGATGCTGTGTTAAAATTGCTGGCAGAGTCTATTTTTCTATACAAACTGAACAATCTGGCCCCTTGTTTTATTTATAAAGGTTCAATGTATCTTTGCCTGCCTACATCAATCTGCAAGGGAGTGTCAGAAAGGCCCCGCATTCGCCGAGCCGTGAGTTATCAATAACTTTTCAGATGTGTTAATGAATGTGGAACAAACGCAGTTATGTGTTTAAAAAAATAAAGATCCACCTCCTTAAAAAAAAAAAAGAAGAGCAAAACTCTTTACTGCAGTAGTAGGCATGATTATAAAGGGATTACTCTGAATTTTTAGTACTGTAAGTATAACCAAGCAGTAAGGTTGCCCTCTAGAAAACCTATTGTTGAACTGCTTTGAAGCTCTTTGGTGTGTGGGTTACAGGTTTTACCTGTTGTATCCTGCAGGCAAATTAAGCATGTGTTGTTTATGAAAGCTTTTGTTTACTTAATAATCTGAAACATGGCCCATCTGAAAATGTTATATATTAGCATCCTATACATAGAATGAATATTTTGAAATCTGATTACATAATAATAAGAAGGGTTTGACTAAAATGATACAAGTTTTTTATTCCTCTCTCTTGTAGTTAACCTCAGTAATGAACATGGCTTCTTGAATTGTTTAAGAGATTCAAATCTAGAAGTTTAGAGTTTCAAATAATGAAGCCATTAAAAACTTGAATAACTGCAAAATGTATCTACACTCTCTAAAATATTTGATTAAATGGAAGAGGCTGCTATCTGAGCTCACTGTATGTCACGTTTTCTCCCAGCAGCTCTTTCTGCTTCAGTAATTCACCAGTAGGTTTTCAATTAAAAGAGATCATCTCAAATTATGTTTAAAAAAAAAAAGCTGCATCCTTAGAGACATTGAGGTGTTTTATCATGCCTGTGTCTTAACAAGAAGAGAGCCATTGCAGTGATCTCTCTTCTGAATTTCAAACAGTGGCATTTATTTTACTCAAAGGGAGACATGTTCAGCCCTCGTCCCCAGAATACCAGCTGGTTACTTTGTTCTGAAGACTTCAGGTCTTGCTCCGGGAAGGGATTATTTAACCTTGCAATTGAACTTCAGTGTCTGGGCAGGTTGATGCTTCTGCTGATGCAGGAGCTGCAACCTGCCACAATGAAGATATAATTAAGATGTTCCAGCCCAACAAACAGCACATAGAAGAAAAAAGAAAAAAGGTTTATCATATGGAGATATGCAAACACCTCTAAAATATTTTGCATATAGGCTATGCCCATATATTTGATTTTTTTTCAGGTTTGTAAGCATTTAAAATCATTCTTCTGCCAACTCTTTATGCTACTCCCATCAGATGTTAAAGGGTGCATTGCATCCAAGAGCAAAATCATAAAACGAGTATCAGGTGGGATTTGGTGAAGACTCTGTGTTTCATTTTGTGTTTATGAGGCTGCTTTGATTTGCTAATTCTTGCATAGAAATACATCACTATTTCATGCAAAGTCTGAACAGAGCATTATATAGCTCATTTAACAAATGCTATTGTATCAAAGTGTTATTAAGCTAATACTGACTTTCTGGTTACAAGCACTTTTCCTGCTGCATTTTTGAAGGGGAAGTGTGAGAGGATTTTTAAATAGCATTATAGAGCATTAAAACACACATTTGTGGTTTTGGTGTTGTTTGCTAAAGAAGCATAGAGTGTTTTGAGTTCTAGTTTCCATAGACCTTCAGTATGTGACAGGGCACTGTTAACGCTTTGCATGTAACCTGCAGGACACGTCTGACTGCCACAGGTTTCTGACCTGGAACGTGCTGATTTCTATATTGCAGGTGACACCACCCGTCAGCGAATCAAATTCAGTGATGACCGAGTGTGCAAGAGCCACCTTCTCAACTGCTGCCCTCATGATGTGCTCTCTGGAACTGTACGTAGCTGAATTTCATGTTTTATTTAGATAAGTGCAGAAATTGAATTATGTTTGTTCTTTGTAGTATTTCCTTAAATTTCGTGGGTTTCAACGACTATCTAGCACTCTCTGGTAGTTCAGAGGAGCTTTCACAAACAATTAATTTATGGGTTTTGAAGTTAATTTTTAGAATTCTTCTGTTCTATATGTTAATTATTACCTAAATTTCATTGTTTACATGAAAAGACACATAACGGACATGAGTTGTGCTATAGCAGAGTGGCCTTACAGTGGTACAGTTGCAAGTAATAGAAAGAAATAAAATAAATTGTATGTATAAGTTATGAAGTTACTTTCTTAAATATGTGTGTTAATAGTGGGAAAGTATTACACAGATCTATTTTTATAGAGAAGTACAGAGATTTTTCTCTCTTCAGAAATATTTTAATGAAAATAATTGAAAGTTGAAATCGTTAAATTTCTAAAAGTTTACATATGTTTCCATATGATAGTGACACTTACTATACAATATACAGTTACTGTGCCATTGTCATAAATTCTAAACCAGTTTTTAAGTCTTCATTTATGGCATATTAATAACTTGTTTGACTTGGACATTTGTGCACTCTGTATTTAGAAGTTCTACTACATGAGGATAGGAAACAAGGGGCTCTGACACAGGCCAGTAGCTTTGCTTTGTCAGTGTGCTTGTGCTTTACCTTGTGTTCCATATTTAAGGTAGCTTATTTTGTGAAAGGCAGGTGAGTAATAATTCATCGATTATTTGATCTGGTGTTTGATGGTTAGAATAATTAATAGTAGAGAGATACAGTATGATGATATGGAGTCCCACACGCCTACTGTTCTTAATGCTGCTAGGGTAGCTTTTTTCACTCATGTTGGCACATTTTGTTATCCTTTGGCACTAGGGAAAATAAGTACTAAAAATTCTGTTTGAGGGATTATTTAAAGTAGTATTGTATATCAATGTATATATTGTTTTTATTTTGAGCTGTTTTGTGCATTACTGTCCAAACAAAATGGGGGACAAGGGAGAACAACGTGTTCTTTTCACCCATCTGTTAGGTTGGATGGTGCTTTGGTTATGTGCTGAGCAAAATAACTCCTACTTGGGACATACTGGTATGCTGTCAAAACATACAAAGGCATTGGTCATATTCCACAGGAAAAAACTTGTCAGAGATTTGTTTGACAGCTTTTCATTGTGATCCAGTTTCTGTAAACAAAGATTTCTGTAACAGCTGTAAGTAAAGAAATGTTTATCTTCAGAACTTTAAAAATCATAGGTATCATGCAGTAGCACCTTTTACACTGCAGATCAGTCATGTAGGCTGGGGCAGCTGACACAGTTTCAGTCCTCAGTGGAAGCTTTCTTCAGCCTCGTACCAAATTTGGCTGCAGCTCTTGGAATACTAAGTGAAACTGCTTCTTTAGAGAATATCAGTCTTTTCCTTCCTCATGCAGTTAGTCATCACACCAGAAAATGTGTTCCACAATGTAAATCTGGGTGCAGAAAAGCAGTGACTAGTTTAATCCTTTTAGTGGGAAGTAGTAGAAAGGGGACTCAAAAGAGACAGGCTTTACCTGGGCTGTGTGATGTTCTGCTGTTTACCTGGTCATAGATCTACAGGAATGGACCTTCTCTCTTAACAGCAGTTTTTAAAAGGGCAGGAAGCATGGAGTCTTACTGAACAGTTTGTCACTGATTTAGAAAATGACTGTGAAGTTTTTCCAGAGTTTTGTTAGGAACATCTTGATGCATCTTCACATTCAGTCAAGACTTATAGTAGCAAAAGTTGAGTGACTTCTTTTTTTTTTTAAAGTCTCTGAATGCTCCTGAAAGAGCAGGTTTTCTGGGGACATTTTATGAGGTTAAGTCTCTATATTGACCAGATTATCAGTAAAATACTGGATGTGAATTGCCTTTTTTTTGTGTGTCACAAGATGATCTACAATTCCTCGGTACTGTTTATTACTGTTCCTCTCTGCAAAATGCAGACTTCTATACATCTCTAGGCCACCCACTCTTTCAAACCACTCAAGGAGGACATTCACAGATAACACAAGACAAACAAAGTGACTCATGTGAGTAGGCCCTGTTATTTTGGTGTGTTCTTTCCCTTAATGGCCAAATTCCCAAAACTCTGCAAAGACTTTGATTTCCCTTGACAGTAAAAACCCATGTTCCTCGGGTTGCAGTATGTGTTGGTAAAGGTGTAGTGTGTTTATACGTTTTTTAGGGATTTTATTTAGGGATATGTTTTTGTGCTACTAAGTTGTTGGGTTTTAGACTGGGAAATTTCAAGTCAAGCAGTCAGAAGTATCTCTGCCTGGTGAAGGTGTTTATTAATGATCACTTGGACACCAGTTATATATAAGTCAGTGGTTTAAGAGCTTGCTCATTCATTTTGAGCTGAAAATTTTACAGTAAGAAATTAGTAAGACTTTGTAAACCCTGGCTGATGAGACAGTGAATAATTTTCTGACTTAGAGATAGCGATTTTTTTTTTGCCTTACAGGTTCAACACTTAATGATTGTGGGTTTTTGGTTTTGATTTGGTGTGGGTTTTTATTTGTGGGTGTTTGGGCTTTTTCTTTACAGAAAAGTTTGTTAATCCATATTCTGACATTCGGAACTGAAGCTGCATATGTAGGAGTCAGATGACTCCCCCATAATGGTACAAACCTGTTAAGCAGTGTTCTCTGAATGTAAAGAATAAGTCTGTGTTTCTCTATCTTTGTATGTTTCTGAATGAATTGCAGAGTACTAATGAAAATGACAAGGTGGGAAGATTAAAAACTAATACCTTTAATAAGGCTATTATTAAGTAGCAATGTTCTGAATAGTTGTAACAGTAGCTGTCTTTGAAAATCCCAACACTTCTGCATTAATCTAGCTTTCTTACCAACTTGATGGTGCTTCCCTGATGAAAAAAGTTTCACAAATACTATACGTAGTCTTGCAAATGATGGTCCAGCAACTCTTATCTGCACAATGAATTAACTTTGTATTTATGTGTATTTATTGAGGAAAAAATATTTCTTGCATTTTATTTATTACAGACCTGAAAATAGGCTCTGTTGGCTCATCCTGCAGTTAAGCATATCTTTAGATGCTCCTAAATTATTGCATGGGGCTCTTTGGGGCTCTTACTGACTAAACACCATATTAATCAAGACCCTGGTTTAGCAATATACCTGAATACATTGCAAACTTTAATCTTATTAGGAGTGGAATTCAGCTCCAGATTAAGACATCTAAATTTAGATTTCAGCTGAGGAGCTGGGTGTTGAAACTTGCATTGAAGTTAGAAGGTTTCTAGGCAGTGGAGCCTAGAAAAATAAGGAGTTCACCTGCCCATGGGTATCCCTCTCATGGTGGGCTGAATCCATTTAAGCTCACTGAATGTACTGTCTGTATCTCCTTTTACTGTATAAGAGAAGTTTGGATAGTTCACACACGTGCAGATAGATGTTAGTAAGGAGTTTTAATCTGCAGTTGATTTATTTGCCAGTAGTCCCTGGCTCCTGAGCTATTTGTATGCTTAAAACTTGTGGTTTGGGGTGTGACTGTGATTTTATGCTGTACTTCTAGAAAAAGCATTAGAATCTGTTAAAAGGCATTGTGTCTGAGGGTATCAGCTTTTCAATTCAGGCCTGATTTGATCATGTGAACTGTTTCAGCTTAGCAAATCAAATTAAATTAGGCTGGCATAAACTACCTCAGTTTGAAGCCTTCAACCTGGTGGTGATGAATTGTGAAGTGCGCTGCTGTCCTCTCAAGTGATCATGTCAGTCTCCTGAAATGTATTCTTAGTTTCTTTGGTCAGCACCAGGAGGGTGAAGTGACTGTGCCACATTCCATTTTAATGGATTTAATTTACTGAGAAGGAGGGGAAGGTTATTCCTTTCTGCATGGTTATCATTAATGTGTTAATATATTTTATAGTCAGGCTAGAAGAGCAAATACTATGTAAACAGTGAAATGTCTCATTTAATAAGAAGAAAGAATAAATCACCACTACCAAAACTAGCAGCAGTCTAATTCAAAGGCTCTAGAAATGAGAGTATGGTTACATGGAGAAATGTCTTTTTAAAAGTATTGTACTTGAGAAGATACCTGGAATTCAGTGGTTACTAAGGACTTCAACTTAATAATTTCGGCATCTTTTTTACTCAACATTTCTTTCCTGCTAGTGAAGTCCTACAAAAGTTAAAACTGTTAGTGGAGTCAGAGAACTTAAATCTCCTTCTAAATATGTGTTGCCTACAAGAAAGAATGGGTTTTATCACAAGTGTAGAAATCTGTTCAAAATAAAATTGGTAGTGCAGCTGAAGAATGCATTCCGTAATAAGGAAGATTTCAGCGGAGAGTCTGTCTTCAGCTTCTTTTTATCAGTAGTAAGTGTTCTCATACAGACCCTGGTAGTGCCTTGACAGTTTGATAAAGGAAGAGATCTGGTTCCTCCAATACCAATTTTTCAGCAATGTCAGATCTTTCTAAGCAAACAAACAAACAAAAAATTCTCTTGGCTGATTGTGAACTGCTTTGGTATCTTTATATCTAAAAAGAAATATCTACATAAACACTGCCCAGAGTATTTTCTTTCAAAAACCTGTCAAAGATACCTGCTGGTTTTAAAAGTATTTGATAGTTTGTGCTCCTGTGTCACTTGGCTCAAACATCAGCCCTTTGTGTTTTAAGTACCTTTAGCTTTTCTGTGCTCTTTCTGCAGTCTGTATATAGAGTATATTTAGTAATCAAATTTCTGCTGTCAAAGGAACTTGCAGCAGTTGTAGAAGTGCTAAAAGGAGAATTTTGCTGTAGGTAGGTAGCTCAAGAGCTGAAAAGGGGCAGAAAAACCCCACCTTAATTTCATGTTCCAGAAACAGCATCACATGAGAGTTTAGTTTCCTATTCAGTTGTCAGCTACTCAGAGTGCACATTTTATTTTTTTGCAAATAAACTCTACAGATGCTCTACTGCCAGATTCTTGGCCAGCTCTTCCATGTTAACTTGTAATTAATTCATGTGGTAATTTTTTTACCTGATTTGATTGAAGCAGTACTATGCAAACAAAATGTAATCCATATTTCTTTATTATTCCAAAGAGATTCTATTTTGTGGATGGGATGACAAAAATTATTACTAAATCATTTCAATACAAAGGTTTTTTTAATGAAAGACCAGGTTTTTTAAACGTCAGCTCTGGGAAGTCAGTCATCTTTAATTGCCCATCTAACACTAAGAAATAAAAAAATATTGTAGAAAGTGGTCAGCAAGTACTAGAATGCACTAGTTTCTTAAGTAGATAGAACTCAGCAATAATGAGAGGATTCCTGATACCCTGCTTTATATGGGGTTACCTAGACTAATATTTATCAATAACTTTCATGTGAAATAAAGAGTCTCCAAATATATAGGCTTTTCTTCAGGTTTTAATCTCAGTGCAGAAAGACCCGAAGCATGGCTTAGCTCACTCGATGAACTTCAGTTATGTCTAGCCTGGGGACTTGGCTGATTGCACCTTTCTTTATTTGTGTTGTCCATCTGAGCTGCTCTGTAAATCACTTGTAGGTGGTGTAATTCTGTCTGAAAGTCAGTGTATTGTCAGTGAAAAACAGTGTGTGTTCTTTTTAAGCCTTCCATTAACTCAGTGTCTGAGCATGAATCTCCCTCTTAGCCGTCTTCTATTTCAAATGTGATTGATCTTTAAATGGCAGACTACCAATGCTTATTCTTTGCCTCTGGGGGAAGAGCATGTCTGGGCACCAAATTGCAAGATGGACTTGTGGAAAAGGAAAATAATGTCTTACTGTATCTTCTGTCCATTTTCATCTGCTGCCCATCTACTTTGCAGCTACCCATATAAGCCAGATTATACAGCAAGCTGCTCTGTGCTTGTTAAGGTTCGTGGCAGTCATGACCCAGCATAGACTTTTGACAGTATTGAATCATCCCCAAGATGAGCTGTCTTTGCCTGATGTTGCATAACCTGCACCAGCAGAAGTGCTTTTTAGCCTGTTTTTGCATTTAATGTGCAAACTTATTTAAGAGTTTTTTAATGTGGTTGGTTTTTTAGATCTCTTTACATTGGGATTCGCTAAAGGAACTTTTATGAAAGACGTTTTGTAGTAATATTTCTGTGAAGACTTACAAAGGATTACCCAGGACTAGTATAGGCTGTGTGGAGGAGCAGTTCCAACAATGATGTAATTTCTTCAGCAGCAAAAATAGTGATAAAAAATCCTTTTCTCTTGAACCTGCTTCTTCTTGCTCCCTGTTAGGCCACCCTGTTGGGTCAAAAGGGGGAAGGGGAGCCAAAATTTCTTCTGTTGTGATTGAGGCATCTAACAAAAAGGAATCATAACATACTCCTTGTCTCCCAAAATTTCCACTAACATTACTGAAGGTTTTCAATAGTTTTTGAATGTGCCATCTTAATACTGTAAGAGACCCAGCTTCTTAAGTTCATTCACTACTGTGTTGTCCCCTACACACCCTCAGCATATTGTTTGTATGGCTGCCCAACAAGTTGGACAAAGGTATGCTGATGAAAAATTTGCCTCTCTGTTTGGTTTGCTAAGATGTTTTTTACCCTGTCACTACCCAGATTGTGTTCAACAGCACAGGCAGATGTGCCAGCATGGAGTGGCACAGCACAGGGAGAAGGGGAGGACAGAACGTTTCTCTGTAGTAATGCTGGCTCAGACTAATTAGCATCCTTTCAGGCAATTCCCAGTAAGAGGCAAAGAAATCAGAAAATGTACTGTTTTGTGGAGGTTGAATCCAACCTAAATAGAGAAAGAAGCATAAAACACATGTAAAGTGAACAGTGTGTCATGGTAGTGTTACGTGAATTATGAGGGTTTTTAGTGTGTGATGGAATTTTATTTTATGCATTTATTCAAAGTGTATGCAGATTGCATGTTAGAATAACGGGGAGGGTTGTGTGTGGTGGATGTGTTTCAGGCTTTTTGTCACTATGTTCAGACCTATTGAAGTGTCACTCACCTTATCTATGCATTTATAACTTTAGAATTGTCCTTGAGCTTTACAGTTTCAGCCTTAAAGACCTTATTCAGTATAAGAGATGAATTGGCATAAAGTCACTCTTCTCACAATTTTAGGATAATTTTCAAGTGTCTAATTTTCAGATAATTTTTTAAAGTTCTTTCACATTGCTCTCCTAGTATCGAAATACTTTCCTGAAAAAATGCTTCAGTTTAAATAGTGTTAGCATGGCTTGGAAAGAGACCTTTAATACATTGCTCAGCTTCAAGATCTTTGTGGAGTTGCATCAGTTAACAAAATTGCTGAGGTCCTGTGTAGTTGCAAAGGGAAAAGCTGATCTTTTCCTTTATCATTGCAGTCAGATGTTCCCTATTGCAATCAAAGGTTTTCCAGAAAACAGATTTATGATAGCTGAAGGGAATTTAAATAACTGCAGTTTATAAAAAACCTTTTCAACTTCAGAATTCTTTATTTTACCAATGTAGGCTTTTTTCTCCATATGAAACTTCTGTATGAAATAAACCAACAGCTTCCATAAAAATTACTTCAATGGTTTCATTGGAAATCTAAGTAAAAATTTGAAAGACTAAAATAATTGGGGTTTGTTTATTTTACTGTACTTGTGAGGCTTTGATTGTTTACTGAAATCCAAGTATTTTATTAAAAACAAGCAAACAAAAACTCAACAAAACCCTCACTCATTTGGCTTGCAGTATATTCTGAGTTAACATTCATCTTCTATTTACAAAACTCACAATGCAAGTTATTAATTATTTTATTTTTGGATTTAAAATTGTTATTTAACTATAACAGTAACAGCTTTTTCCATCAGAGATCAATTTTCGTCATGTGCTTTCAATGTTAAGAAAGGATTCATTCTTCTTAATATTAAGTGAGTGCTGCCTTAGGAGCAGACTTAACTGAAACTGCTGGTTTTAAGTGCTGTAAATAACAATCACTTCCAGTGATTCTACATCAGCCTGTGCTGATGTAGAGGCTGCTTTGGGTTCATTCAGTTTTGTTTCCATTACAGATTGTTTTGGGGTGGTGGTTTGGGGTTTTTTCGTGGTCGTTTGTGGGTGGAGTTTTTCAGTTTGTTTTTTGTCAAGTGCACGTTGCTCTGTCACCAGACCTGTCGTGACCAGACAGAATTAGAATTTCTTATGCTGTCTCCAATGCAAAATTCAATTTAAAAACAGTAGTTGTTGTTACCCAGTAAGATTCTGGGCACTCTCCTCAGTGGCATTGTATGCAAGATAAGTGATGCAGCCTACTTACTTTTTACATCCATGCTTCCTTCCTGCCCCTTCTAGAATGGTTTTAGATTACAAGTGAAGTTTTTTCTTCCCTGGTTCTTGAACATAGTCCAGCATTCAGCTCATCTTCCCTCATTTGCAAAATGTTTTGCAGGGATTTGATTTTTGGTTGTTCTATTTGAAATGCTTCAAGAATGTTTTTTAAGCAGCACTTACAATGGTGCTGTGGTTGTAGCTGTTTGAGGTGATGAATATAATGGAAACACATTATCATGGAGTGTGCAGACAGGTTCAGGTCAAAAATTTGACCATTTAATTGCCAGTTATTTTCATGGAACTTGGCTCTGGTAAACTGTTTAAGTTCAATACATGATGTTCCATTTCAGTCACTTTTTTGAACTTCTAGTAAAACAGCATTTTTGCAGGACATCAATGATACTTTGTAATGCAAACAGCCATCATAAGATAAGCTGTTCATTCGCTCTGCTGTTATTATTTCTTGATTCATGCATGTCTATCAAAGACCTGGTATAATCTTATAGCTTTGTTAAACTCTCATTACCGTAGGGGAGATGACTTGCTTGAGAATATTTGACGGTTAAAGAAAATCATGCTACCCTTATTCCTTGTAACACATCTGAAAAGTTAAATCACATTGCCTTTGTCTTTTCAGAGAATGGACCTTGGAGAGTGCCTGAAAGTGCATGACCTGGCATTAAGGGCAGACTATGAAATAGCATCCAAAGATCAAGATTTCTTCTTTGAGCTTGATGTATGTAGCATTAGTTTGTGTACTTGGGTGGATAAATTGAGCAACAGATTTTGTGTTACAAACTGAAGGAAGACTTTTGAAAAGCAGCTTTATAAAGGGGCAGAGAAACTCTTGTCACAGTTACATGAAAGATACTTGCCTCTTCATGATGACATGCTAATTTGGTAGTCATCTCTAGGAGAACTGTTAACAGACTTTCAGAGTATGATAAACCTGAGTGCTGTCTTAGTGTTGTCAAATAGCAAGCATATGTTAAAGCTGTGTATGCATGCTTTGAAGAGAGTTTTAAATTCTACACTCAACAAAGAAAGTAATTTGATATTGCAGATAACAAATCATATACTGTGTCTCCATGCACTGTAGTTTGTTTTGAACTCCCAGCTAGGAAGTTAGTCTTTGCTAGGACAAAAGGGTTTGGGTTCTTTAATTGCTATTTGGAGGGATGGTTAATATACCTACTTAAACCCTAATGAAAAAAGTTTCAATATTGCATGTCACGGCTGGATGAAGTGATCCTGAATAGCCTTCCAAGAATTTTAATGCCACTAGAAATACTACTACTTCTTCTGTCTTAAGACAGATTCACTTCCAAAATTCTGCAAATACTTAGAAACTATGGCAATGCGTAGATTATAATTTTTTAACCATCTCTATGAATATGTGTGATTAGTTAGCATAAACTGGTAGATTATTGTTTCACTAATCATTAATAAAAACTTGTGAAAGTGAAGCCTTAATAAAATTAAGAAGCCTTACAGCTAATTTATTTATATTCTTGACGGCATTGATCCTTGTTCTTAATGATGTTTTAGGCAATGGACCACCTGCAGTCATTTATTGCAGACTGCGACCGGCGGACAGAAGTGGCTAAGAAAAGACTAGCAGAAACCCAGGAAGAGATCAGTGCTGAAGTTGCAGCTAAAGTAAGCATGGCAGACAAGTTACTGCTGTCTTTTTGGAGGCCAGTTTTTCTAAGGAGCTAGTTTCAAGTTTTGAAAATATATGAAATCTGAGAATTCCTACTGAAGAGGGGGAAAAAGGAATACATTTTCTCTGTCCTTCCTAAAATTGCCTTTTAAGGCACAGAAGAGAGCAGAGGGAAGAGACCTCTCTGATATTTTTGATCTCAGGAAACTTGGCTCTGAATCCATGCTATAGAAGCGTTAGTAATTCTTACACTTTTTGATCCAACTGTCATCTGTAAAGTGAACAAAACCAATGTCCTTTTCTCTGTATCTTTTTTGAATGAAAAACCTATAATGTTTCTGCACGTATATGCAAATGCTAGGAGAAATGGTTGTACAAATATTAATTTTTCAAGACTGTTATGGATAAGTGTGAATTATTTGCAGTTTGCTGAACAAAATCCTTTTTCTGGAATTTTACATAGACTTGGTAACTTAGCCTTTTTCTGTGTTCTTTGCAGAGAGGCATTTTCTGTTTTAGTTCTAACTGGAGAAGTTCTGTCTGTGTGTTTCTTTTAATTCTGTCCGTCTAATTTGCATATCACAACTCAGTAGTAGTTCAGATTGTTCTCCATAATTGAAAGTATTTCCTGTGTTAAGCCTTTTCTTGTCTTTCAAGGCGGAAAGAGTTCATGAATTGAATGAAGAAATTGGGAAACTGTTGGCCAAAGTAGAGCAGCTCGGAGCTGATGGGAATGTGGAAGAATCTCAAAAAGTAATGGATGAAGTGGAGAAGGCTCGGGTAAAGAAGAGAGAAGCAGAAGTAAGTTGATTGTGTAAGGATTGGGGGATGGAGAGGGCAGTGTCAAATATTAAATTGTTTGGCTTCTGTGTAGTGCAAGACATCTCTGTCAATTCCTTAGCTAATTGCTACATATAAAACTAAAGAAATTGCTTTGTGGCATCCAGTTAAAGTTTCTACCCTTCAATATACTCCTATACCATTAAAATTGTACTTCCTTCCACAAATGATGCATTTATCTTAGTTGGGATGTGTTGGTCAGTTGTATCTGAACACTACCTTTGTGGCTGTTATGGTTGCACCTGGTTTGGTCTCATGGCTCTTGCTATGGCAACCCTGTTGTAACCTCAATCTGGTAAGCTTCAGTGGAGTGATCCATTGTCTTCACTAAAAGAGAGTTCATGTCTTGTGTATCAGGAAAGTCAAAATGATCCTGGTAATGTTCAGGTGACAGAATTCACCAAGAGCTTTTCCATATCATATTACACAAAGATACTGAAGTTTCTAGAAACCAGTGTCTGCAGTTGTTTCAATAATACCAGAAGGATTGCTGGCAGTCTTGCTGGTCTATCATCTGAATGTCTTTAGGTAAATTTTGCTCAGATAATGTATTTAATTAGTGTCTGAAAAGCAGGTAAATTTCTCAGGAAACTAATGCTTTTTTAAATGGGATTCAGAATTAAAACTGGTGTCATATTTTCATAATAGATCAACATAGTAATTGTAGTGTTAATGTGTATTCATTGTTGTACATGAAAAAGTACATCATCCTTCTATGTAATATAATCTTAAGGTAGTAATTACCCAACTTTTTCTTTTTAATTTGCAAAAACAGTTGCTGATGTCCTGCTCTTAAATGTGTTCAGTTTTCAAAATAAGGAAACATGCCCTGTATCTTAGTGATACAGTTGAAGTATGAGTAGTGGAATTAATTAAAGGGTGTTCTGGTGTACATTGAATTTGGTTATTTGTAGTGTATCTTCAGTAAAGTGTCATCCTTGTGTTTATGTGCATGTTGAAGTAACAGCAAATGTTTTTCTTTTCTAGGAAGTATACAGGAATTCTATGCCTGCCTCCAGCTTTCAGCAGCAGAAGCTACGGGTTTGTGAAGTGTGCTCGGCTTATCTTGGTCTTCATGATAATGACCGACGACTTGCTGATCACTTTGGAGGAAAACTACATTTGGGATTTATTGAAATAAGAGAGAAGCTTGAGGAACTCAGGGTAAATCATTCTTATATTTTTTGTGTGTGCTCCTACTTAATTATTTGTCAGGCAGCCTTAATGGAACATTTCTTTCTCTGTGTGTGATTTTTTTTTTCACATCACTTTAAACTTCGGGAGTTTATTAGCCTAAAAACACTAAACATTCTAATTTAGCATTAATTACCTGGATAGATTTGTAAGATGACCTCTTTTGCACTGAGGTAGATTAAAACACACATTCAAAGTAATGCATCTTGGGAGCTAAGAACTTGAATCTCCTTTTAAAATGGAGAACTGTATTTTGAGTGAACAACAGCAATGTTGAAACATATGTAGCAGTTATAGGAGATAGCCAAATGAACTTTGCTTTTAGCCAGATGATTGACTAAAAGTAGTAAGGAGACTCTTGACAAGAGCATGTCGTAAGGAGGATGATAACATTTGGAAAAGTTTTCAGAAAATGTAAAGAAATGCTTGGAACTCAACCTGCTATATGATGAATGACTAAAACTCAATTTGTTTATTTTAACTGGACAAAGATTAGGAAATTATTTTGAATAGAATCCAACAACTCAAGGCTGTAGCTATCCAAAATCAGAATACCAAATTATGTATATCTTGAAGTCAGAAATAATTGCTATGGGGAGGTTGCGTGTTCTCTGTAGCTTGAATGTTTGAAATCCGGTTGGAATATTATAACCTATCTTGACCAGAAATTATATGCTGGAAGAAAGACTTACTGGAATGATATTCTGGACCTCTGGTTTTCAAGAGGATGGATTTGAGCACTGATGCCATTTATGACCTTAATTTATGGCAAATTATGGAGTTCACAGTTCAGTTAAGCAATTTAACTGTAGAAATCACCAAAGACAGTAGCTAAATTGGGTGAATTCGTAAGAGCAGAAATTGCTGCTACTGGATTTGAATAAATGGACTGGTTTATGTTCTGTAATATTCCAGCTGTCTTGCATGGATACTGTGACTTGCCCTTCGGAGAGCCAGCTCTTCCTGTTGATGTTGCCAATTCAGGCTCCTACCTATAGCTGGTGTAACTTAAATCTTAGATGCCTAGAACAGGTCATGTGTACTTCCTCTCATCCCTCCATGAAATTATGCAGAGTCACTTGAACAAGAAACCTTGCTTGTAGTTAAATTGCTGATGTTGTACAAGGAAATATAGATATAATTTGACAAAAGGGGTTGAAATAACTAATTATTTACATCATTTGGAACAAAATATGCATGGATAACTATTTCACATTCCCAAAGCATCAATAAATTAATCTTTCAAAGTGCTTTGCTGATAAAGAAAGAAAACAATAACTATCCCCTCCTTCCTCAGAGCTCTCCTCAGAGATCTAATCAAGATGCTGCTGGGGCAATTCCACCTCTCAGAAGAAGGTCTTTACAAAGAGTTGAATTTCTTGCATCATGTCCAGAAGGTGGCAAGACTTGGGTTTGGCCAGATCTCCAGTTGTGAGTTGCACACATGAGGGCCCTCTACTGAGCGTGCCTTGTCCCCAGTAGTAGTGAGTTCACCCTGGGGGCTATCAGCTGAAGCATCTGCTCTAACTTTATCCCACAGTCATAATACAGAAACAAGTAGCCTCAAAACTTAGGTGTTGGCCCAACCAAGTCCTTTAAGAAACAATTAACTCTCCCAGTTCTGATTGCTTTCTGCCTTTCCCCAGTGTCCAAAATATGATAGGATTGGCATGGAAATTCTCACATTAAAGGCATGACTTACTGTTCTGAATTCCCCTTTATTAAAAACTTAATATTTAATTGCATATTTCAGGTCTTCATGTAACACCCACATGCAGCTCTTCTGCAATAACTTCTGTTTCTTCAAGAAAAAAAATAAAATATATGTATATATCCTGAGGAAGAGAGTGGGAATAATATACACAAGGGAAAGGGGATATGCCTGAGGGAAAGAACTGGATGTTAACTGTCTAGATTATTTTTATAGCACCTTCATGTGAAAAATTTTTTAATATAACTTAATATATTCTTTTACTTTCAGAGGATTGTGGCTGATAAACAGGAGAAAAGAAATCAGGAACGTCTGAAACGTAGAGAGGAGAGGGAAAGAGAAGAAAGGGAGAAACTGAGGAGGTAGGGATCTGTTTTAATTCTATGTACATTATGACCTATTTGTGTTTAATAAGAAAACTGATACAGTTCATACACATTTCTAAATATGCAGAATTACAATAGTTTGCATTTCTTGGAAACTTAGAAGGATTGAGATGGAATTTCATTCTAAATCTTAAAACATGGAATTGTTCTCATAAAAAACTGCTGATAGTATTGTCTCTAGATATTTGAACAGAGGGCCTTTGGGATAATTTTCAGGCGTGTACCTTGTTTTGAGACCTGACAGATGTGAGCTTACATGCATATGAGCTCCTGACATCTCTTAACAATTTCCTTCAGAGATGTTAGAAATTTTTCTTAATGGAAGCAGTTCAGTGTATGATTAAGGAAAGCAGTTCCCTGTTCTTCTATGGAATAGTAGCTTCCAGGCCTGGTGGGGCTGGAGTGGAATGGAACCCGAGTTGCAGTTCTCTTGACATGTTAAGTTTCAGAGGGTAACAGTGAATTTCTGAAATCTGTTGCGGTTTGGTACTATTTGCCTATCAGGAAATCTGGGAATACTGACTTCCCCTGGAAACTTTTTCTGTGGGAGGGATGTAAGTTAAAAAGCTGGTTAGATAATCTTCTGGGCTTCTAGTAGAGTTGTCTCAAAAATAAGTTTTAAAAGACTCAACACGAAACAGGGCTGTGTTTCCTGATAAACATGTTACAAAGGTGTCGACATCAAATAAAAGGCCTCTAAATACTTGCTGCTAAAGCAAGAAGTAAAATAACAGGTCAGCTAGTCTGGTTTATTATTACTAAATTGCACTTTATTTGATAGTGAGATTCTCTTAAGAAAAATTACTATTTTCCATTTATTTCAGGTCCAGATCCCACAGCAAGCATGCCAAAAGGTATATAAATCTGCAGACAAGGAATACCAGCGGTGAAGTTAGCCTTTCACAAGCTGGAACATTTTAAGACTGTCTAGCACTGTTAGTTTAAGATGTCCATCTTTACAAACAAAGCTTTCTGTTACATAGTCATCTCTCTGTGTGTTTGTACACTATTTATCACCATGCTACTCAGTTTATACATCTACATCTATTTTATGGCTATTACAATGCAGCTTCATGTCCCAAATAACACTTAAAACACAGAGAATTGCTTTTTCTTTACAAAAGCTTCTGGCTAATATCTTTTGGTGAAAAGCCCATGTTTTCAAAATCCCTAAGCACCAGGTTAACTCATCAGATCACCCATGAATAGTATGAGTGTAGTTTCAGATCTACACAGTTGAAAGTCACCAGTGAGGTATGATTGCAAAGTGATTTGGGGGGGAAAAATAAGAAAACGCCAGATTTGTGTAGTGTTTAGAACCTTCCAGATTAGTTTTGTTGTTGTACCTATGGGGAACAATATAGTCCAGTTTTTAAAGAACATAATAACACACAGATTCTGGCAGATGATCCCTGTCACTGCATCATTAAGTTCTCCTTTCCCTGATACAGATACTAGTTTAAAATGTAAAAAGTAGATTTTTTTCATATTTTTATTTGCTTTCAGGAGCCTGAATTTGCTATGCTGTAGCCATACAGTCATGAATTAACTATAAAATTGTCTGCATTAGTCAAAAAGGAGTTTGTAGGCTTTCTAATGTTGTTTTCCCCTGTCTGTTTGCCTGTGAATCAGACACTGCAGTGGCTCTGAACACTGCAGGCCATTCATTCTCTGTACAGATGTGCTCACACATAGAGTGTGTAATGTTCACAGCACTCCGGTGAGAGTGGCTGGGTGAGAGCAGTGTGTGCTGTAAGCCCCTCTGTTCCTAGGTCTAGGTCCCGGGACCGCCGCAGACACCGCTCTCGCTCAGCCTCACGGGAACGCAAGAGACGGACTCGATCCAAATCCCGTGAGAAACGGCACCGCCACAGGTCCCGCTCCACCAGCCGCAGCCGGAGCCGCAGCCACCATAGAAGCAGGCACAGCTCCAGGGAGAGGAGCCGAGAGCGCAGCTCCAAAAAGAGGTGAATGTTGCCCTAGAAATGAATGGCTTTTCCCAACACACAGTGAGAATTTTCACACTAAATTAAGTTTATGCTTACCACTTAGTAATTTCAACACATTGAGTCTGTTTCAGATTTCAGTTACAACTTCAGCATATTTATGATTTGACAAACCAGAGTGCTTTATTCGCTTTTTTTTTAATATATCAATAATAGGGAGTGTCGTGGTTTGAGAGGAAGTAAGTTTTCTGGGATATGAAGTGGTCAGGCTAATAGGTGTTCAGATTTGAATACTGGCACCTGGTTTGGCCACTGGGGGTATGGATATGCCTCTGAGAACACAGGGGTTAAAAAGGAGCATTCCCAGGAAACCCTGTCTGGGGTTCCACCGCGGGGGAAAGCCCCGCTGCTGGCTGGGCAGGGGAGGGTAAGCCATGCAGCCTGGTGAGGTAGGTCGGGCCTTGGACAGAGATGGGAGGTGAAGAGGCCCTGAGGATGGAAGGCTGGGAGAAGCACCAGGAGGCATCGGGCAGCCCCCCCAGGAGAGAGAGAGAGAGAGAGTACAGCCTGTGCCTGGACTGTGCTACCTTGGATAACATGTGCCAGCAGCACAGCTGAGGAGGAGAAGAGAGAAGGTGTCCTCCGGCTGCTGTGGGAGATCTGGGCGGGCAGAGCCCGAGCTTTTAACCCTTTTTTGGACAATGAAAACTTTGCAGAACATTAACCTTTACTAGAAGAGAGATAAGAGATGAAATGGAAGAAGGAAATGTGCAAGTGTGAAGGTCTGGGAAAGTGAAAGATGTCGAAGAGTAGAGAAGAATCTTAGGTGGGAGGAGATAATGGAGTGGCCTTTGGATGGACTTTTCTTGTTATAGCCATGGACAGAACCATGTTCCTTGTGACACAGAGACTACATCCAGGAGGAGGCAATGGCTCAGAGCCAGGAGGGTTCAGTGTTGGTACCCCTCAGCCCCAGGGGGTGAAATCTGGGGGGGACAGGTGTCCCAAAGGTGAGACTGTGCTCTTTTTAGAACAGGACAAAGCATCCTTAAAAGGACAACCCTAGAAGAAGCTCTTGTCCATGTGCAGTGGTGAGAGCACTGGACATGGAAGGAAGAGGTCACAATGGCAGATGTTCTCTGGGCAGTGCCATGAGTGACATGGAAACACAAGAGGTTTCAACGGTGTTTCCTGAGGAAGTCTGTGGGGGGGGGACTCCTCACTCCTTGATGAACTGAGAATTGATCATCTAAAAGGTGGTGATGGACCGAGAGTTGGTGATCTGAGGGATGGATGTATTGGAATTTGGTGGGGGGAGGAGGAAAGGTTTTTGGAAGGTTTTCATTTCACCTGTGTGTCTGTTTTACTTAGAGTTGTAGTTTGGTTAATAAAGTTTTCTTCTCTTTATTTTTAAGTGGGGGCCTGCTTTGCTTATTCCTGATCCCGTCTCACAGCAGACACCAGGGAGAATGTATTTTCATGGGGGCACTGGCATTGCACCAGCGTCAAACCATGACAGGGTTATATATTATTTCTGTTTTGGATGAGTACTACAGAGTATTGGTGTCAAGTTGATACCAGTTTCATGCAGCATAGAAAGTGAAACACCTGATTTTCATTTGAACCCAGGGATATGAGCAGTCATGTTACTGTCAGTGCATTCAGGTTTTCCCTTTGGCTCTTGTCCCCAACACCCATCTGTTGTGAACTGCACCAGATGAAAGTAGGTTTAGGTATGTCTGAAAGTAAACTTTTTGCACTGCATCTGAAGATTGTGCTTTGCAAGGATCTCTCATGGAAAGATTACTGCAGGGGGCAGGCTGGGGCTGTTGCTTTTGAATGATTCAGTTGCTGTCTGCTCCTGAGGATTGGCTGACTTGTTTACACAAATAAGGAGAGCATAGCTTAAAAGACTTGGGATTGCACAATGAGGCATTTGGTAGGGAGGTCTGCCCATAAACAGAGTTCCTGTCTTGTATAGGTTACCCACTGTGGCATGCTTCGAGAGCAGTACAGTGAAATGGTGCTCAGTCTTAAAACCCTGAGGGTGTTCACCTACAAGAACATAAAAGGTCAGGTTTTGAAGTGGCCACACATGCAGGGCTTATAGTCAAATTATTTCAGAGTTAAATCATAGTTACTTCTGCAGGGGACTTGGGCACAAGATACTTGATGAACAGTTGAACTAGATCCAGGATGAAGTTCTTATTTGGCACGTAGTTTCTCTTCTTCTGTGACATGTAGTTTGTGGAAAAGGGTAATGCCTGTGGATCCCAGTGTTTTTTGCAAGTACTAAGTCTTGCAAAACACTACATTGTAGGGAAAGTAATCTTTTCAGATGAGCAGCTAACGTGAAAGTTCACTTCTTTCTAAGCTTACAAAAGGAAATTAGTAAAATATTTTGAAGACCTTAGTTTTGAAGCTTGGAGGTTAAGTGACAGTTACTTTCTGTAAGTGGAGAGAGTACAGTCTCATGGTCCAGAGTACCAAATTTTTTACTAGGAATTGATTGGCTAGCTGTTAAAATTTTTCTGTAAAAATCTGTATTAGAACATTTTGTGATTGCAGTACATGGTAAAATACAGATGGAGCATTTTTCAAAAACAGACCTAAGTGCATCTGTAAGGGAATATAGAGGAGGATGTCTAATCCATTTTTCTCCCATACAGGTAGCTAATTTAGTTTAAAACTACCTAGTTCATTTAACAAAACAGGTCTTTTCTGTCTCCATCATAAAGGTTTTGAAAATGTCTATTTATCTATATCTAAAAAGAACGCTACCCCAACCTTTCAAAGTCACACAAGGGTTAATTTTTATAACAAAATATGGTCATAGAGCAGATTCCAGATTTGGTTTTGTGTTTGTCATATAGAGCCTCCCTTCCAGAATTATGCAAGTTAATTTCTGCTACTTTTAAGCAAACTCCTGTTTTTAAATGTGTTTTTTTAAGTTTGTAATTTATACTCTGAGAAAGGCTAGACACTGTTCTTAAACTAGAGACTGCAGATGAGAAATTTCCACTCAACTCCAGTTAATGTAAACTTGGTGGTGGAAGCTGAAAGTAAGAGATGTAGTGAAGCACATTGAACTTAATCTGGGCTCTGTAATAAATGTAGATAAAAGACAAACACTTTGAGGTAAGATTTAAAATAGGAAAGGGAGAAGGGTAGAATGATTTGGTGTCTTCTCATACACTTCTGTTTATATAAATCTAAAGCTGGGCTGGAAAAAGAAGAAAAATATGAAATCTAAGTGCTGTTTGATAGCTACCAATTCATGTCTAACTTGAATTCTCAAATGCACTGCACTTTTCAGATCCTCTAAAGAAAGATCTTCCAGAGACAAAGAGCGTTCAAGAGATCGCGATCGAACATCCCGTGACAAAGACAGAAGCTCGAGGGAGAGGTCGCCGCGGGATTTCAAAGACAAGAAACGTTCCTACGAAAGCGCTAACGGCCGATCAGAAGAGCCGAGGAGCTCAGAGGAGCGTGAAGCAGGGGAGATATAACTGGCTGTATATTATTCACCTGATCTCTAGCTTCCTATGGAGTTGCATACTTTGGTTTAGTTTACAGTTGTTCAAAGGGACACCAGTGAGCAGTTCCAACACTGATACAACTAGGGTAGATGTACAGTATATAAAAGTGGTTATAACAAAGTCAGAATTAAACCCCGTGAATTAATGGTGCCTAAAGCTGGGTCCTGGACTTCCACCAAGTTGTAAAACTTTTCTGAAGGATTTCTCTCTATTCAGGACAACAGTTTTATGTACCAAGATGCAGATCTCAATGTTTTTAATCTCCTTTCCAATACAAGTTAGTGAACAAATTATATTGTACTACTTGCCTTGGGTGCTTTTGAACCTTTATAAATTCTCCAATTCTGCTCCAGTCAAAACAGCAGCATTGAAAGGTTGTATTTGGGGGGATTTTTTTTTTGTTTGCTTTTTTGTAAGAGGGTGGGTGGATGGATATTAACTTTTACTCTAAGACTATGTTCCCAGTGTTGGGTTTTATTTTTGTTTGGGATCCTAGGAGTTGATTACAGTGGGAGCATTTAGACAGGAACGTGTGCTGCAGAAAGCGGAAATGTCTTTTTACAGTGCCTACTTAGACTTGGAAATTGAACAGCTGTTGCATTACATCTTTTTTATTTCTACTTAAATTTTGAAATCAAAGCCAGTCCCATATCTGTACCATTTGATTGGTATGTGTTCAATATATTTGTTTTTTTTCCAGAAGGACTCTTTCTGCTTTTTCTTGTGGAGTACATCTTTAATTGTATTAAAACAAACAAAAGAACCAGCAACAACAAACAAAAATTAAGAACAAAAGAAATAAAAAAAATTTAAAAGAAACCATATTGTCCAATAACTTAACAAGGATATACTGGTCTGTTAAGGTGGTTAACTAGCAGTTCAGTAGTTTTAAAAATACCTGATTATTAGAGTTTTTAACATACTGATGTGCTCTAGGAGAAGCAGTCATTCCTCTTACAGTCCTGATTATTCTAAAATCTTCAAAAGCAGAAACAGGTGGAGGTAGAATCATAGAGCAGTTTGGGTTGGAAGAGACCTTAAAGATCATCCAGTTCCAACCCCCTTGCTGTGGTCAGGGACACCTTACTCTAGTCCAGGTTGCTCAGCCCCCATCCAGCCTGGCTTTGAACAATTCCAAGGATGGGACATCGACCAGTTCTGTGGGCAACCCCTCACTACCCTCACTGCAAAGAATTGACTCCTAATATCCAGTCTAAATCTACCCTCTTTCAATTTAAAGCCATTCCCCCATGTCCTGACATTACATGCCCTTGTAAAAAGTCCCCCTCCATTTGTAGGCTCCCTTTAGGTACTGGAACATTTTGTAAGACCTCTCCAGAGTGTTTTCAGGCTGAACAACCTGAACTGTCAGCAGAGATGCTTAATCCCTCTGATCATCTTTGTGGCCTGCTGTGGGCCCATTCCAATAGGGCCATGTCCTTCCTGTGCTGAGGATCCCAGAGCTGGATGCAGCATTGCAGGTGGGGTTGGTGGGGGTCCCACCAGGGCAAAGCAGAGGGGCAGAATCCCTTCTCTCACCCTGTTGCCCACACTGCTTTGGGTGCAATCCAGGACACGTTTGGCTTTCTGGACTGTGAGTGCACATTGCTGGGTTGTGCCCAGCCCCACATTCACCCCAAGTCCTTCTCAGCAGGGCTGCTCTCCATCTGTTCATCCTTCAGCCTGGATTTGTGCTTGGGATTGCCCTGGCCCAGGTGCATCACCTTGTACTTGGCCTTGTTGAACTTCTTGAGCTTTGCACACACCCACCCCTCAAGCCTGTTGAGGTCCCTGTGGATGGTGTCCCTTTCCTCCAGTGTGTTGACTGCACCAGCTTCCTGAGGGTGCCCTTGATCCAAAGGGGTTGCTGTCCTTTCTGTTGGATTTAAAGTGCTTTGGGGTATTGAAGCTACTCAGATATACCCTACTCCCACACAGAAGAATTTAGATGTTGGTAAGTTTTTCTCCTTGTGATCACACCACTGAGTTACCTAATAGTGATGCTTAAGAGCAGTGTTTGTATTGATCTATTGGCATTTCCAGCAGGTTCTGCAGCCAGTCTCTCCCTAGTGCAAGTGCCTGTGATGGCCTGCTAACATCCTTGTGTAATACCATTCACTCTGTGCATCCCTCCTCAGTGTCATTTCTGTAGCATCTTTGGTATGGTCAGAGCACATGGGTGATAATTCTAACACTGAAGATAATTTAGCAGTGTATTGGCTGGTAGTGAAAGCTAGAACAGGACCTTTACACCTCTGCAAGGATTTGGATCTAGCACTGCACATTCCACTTTGAATTCACATCATTTTGAGCTGCCAAAGGGATGATGACTAACTATTTAACCATTTATTTATTTATCCATTTGAATTCTGAGCATGTTTCCTTCCTGGGACTGTCTCTTGATTTCCTGGATGGGCCAGGTGGTTGATGAAGGGAAGTTACCGATGTTTGTCCATCTGCTACAGCCAGAGTGTAAGTGCTTGAAAACATCTATCATCACACAGTTGTTAGTGGAATTCTAGTGGTGTGACAAAAGGTGACCGGTCATTTCTAGATATATCTTACATAGCACAAGTGCCAGTGATTCCTTTGGAATTCCTTTCTGGATTATATTCCAGAAATACTCAGGACCTGTCTCCCCTGCAGCCAGCAACTAGAAATTTTGTATTATAAAAGGGGGGAGGAAGGGAGGGTGGGTGAAACTTGCATACCCTGACAAAACAGTGCCTAGACACCACACTAGCAAATTCTGGATAATATGCCATCCATTTTACAAATGGCTTTTAAATTTAAATTGCAGAAGGGAGATTGGGTTTGGGCCTTCCCTTATTTAGAGGAAGTACCACACTAAATGTTAAGCAAGAAGGTATCTCTGATTCCCTCATAAAATAATCTGAATTACTTGTGAAAATACAGGACTGAAGTGCAGTTGGGAAGAAAAAATTAAGATGATTGATGAAACACACTTAGGATGCAAAAGATTTGGAGCATCTATCAGAAGAGGAAAGTTGTGCCTAAATACAGATCTTCCACTCATCAGAACCCAATGACCTTAATTTCCAGGATTGAAAAACTGAGGTATTCACCTGTAAATTTCCTGCTGGAGAGCTGAAGGGTGGTATGGACCGACCTTAGTCTTCATGGTTACATAGACTGTGAAATGGAGCTCTTCAGGGAACCTAGGGGTGCTGTAGATGAGTATCAGCTTTTGAGATCTTGGGAATTTTGCTAATGCAGTTGTAGCTCTATAGCAGTTTTTCTCAAACTGAAGATGTACAAAATAAGCAGAAAAAGTAAGTAACTGATTTAAAGTGTTTGAACTGCAGTGAACCTGCAAGCGTCATTCCCATATCTCATAATCAGTCCGGCTTAGTCAGGGGAGTGCAAAACAAAAAGGTTAAGATGCTAAGGAGCTGGAGAATGGCACATTATGAGATCCTCTCCTGAACATGGAATGGTAGAATTGGTTACTTTGAAAAAGCCCATCAAGAACATCGGATCCACCCATTAACCCAGCACTACCCAGTCCACCACTTAACCTTGTCCCCAAGTGCCACATTTTCCTGCCTTCTGAGTACCCCCATGGATGGCAACTCAGCCACCTCCATGGGCAGTCAGGCTCAGTGCCACCACAGCCTGTGTGTTGCTTTTCCCACAGCAGCAGGAGGACCCACACAGTAAAATGGTGATATTTCCAAGCAAAAGCTTGGCCTAGTGTATTGTCTTTATTGTAAAGACAAGCAGGTGGCCTGGCTCAGAAGAGCAGCACGGCGACCCCAAATTCCAGGGTCGCTCGGGCCTTTGACAAAAACGCAAACACCAACATGGCCGACGGTCTAAAGGTGTTTATTTCTTGTTCAGAGGGGTTATATAGGTCACGGGACAGTGCTACGATAAGAGGGGCCTTAAATTGCCATCTATGGTCAAAAGAGGGTAGAAAACTAACGGGGTTGGTGGAATTCTTTGCTGGAACTAGGGGGAGCTACATTCTTGGGTGATCTTATCAAGAAAGAGGTTGGGGAGGAAAGGAATCTCGGCTCTCTTCAAAGTGACATCCCGAGATCTTCCGAGACGCCTTACTGTGTCTCACACATTTCCCCCCCCTTTTTTACAAATGAGTGGGGTAGTCATCACTAAAATGGGGTATAAAATTGTGATTTGATAGGGGAAAGGTTCACAGCATCTGTTGCTGGCCTACGAACATGATATTGATTCGTTCTAGACGGGTCTGAACAAACAAGACCAGCTTACTCAACAGGCATGGTCCGAAGGTAACTACTAGAAGCAGTGTTGACAATGGAACTATTAGGGTAGAGATTAGGGTGGTCATCCATGGTGATTTATTGAACCAGGACTCAAACCAACCCTGTTGGGCCTCCCTGTCTTTTTGTCTCTGAGCCAGTCTGTTCCGGAGTTCTGCCATGGAGTCTCTGACAACTCCCGTGTAGTCTGCATAGAAGCAGCATTCCTCTTTCAAGGCGGCACACAGGCCTCCCTGCTGCATGAACAGGAGGTCTAACCCCCGCCTGTTCTGCAGGACCACTTCCGAGAGAGAGGTGACCGACTTCTCCAGATAGGAGATGGATTTCTCAATCCTTTGCAAATCCTCATTGATCGTTTTCTGTAACTGGGACATTCCTTGGTGCTGAGTCACTAGGGCTGAGACACCCGTGGCCGTTCCGGCTGCTCCTAGGCCGAGCAGCATTGCGATAGTTATACCAGATATTACTTCTCTTTTGTGGAGCCGGCTGGGTTCTTTGAAAAGGCGATACACCTCTTCATCTGAGTGGTACAGGACCCTAGGAACAATCAGAACCTGGACACAAAAATCGTTAGAATCATCGAATTTGGCAAGGAACACACAGGGGCTCACTCCAGACCGCTGGCAAACCCACATCCCAGACGCGGATGGGACCACCCACTTATTGTTCTTCCTGTCAGGCTTGACAACTTCGGTGCAGATGTTGCCTTTCCGCTTAGCTAGGGTTGCATTTCCGAAGCATTTGCCCTGGCCTGTGACTTGACTCAGGGTGATTCCTTTGCGAGGGGTGTCCCACCTGCACTGGTGAGGGGCGTTTGCTGTGGAATAACTGAAAGGGGTGTTCAAAGCGACTCCTTCATAAAAAGGGGGTTTAACATCATAACAAAGCCAGCAGGAATCGGTTAAGTTAGGGTTAGAATCGTTCAGGGAAAGGAAGGTAGCTTCTAACATGCGAAGAATTGGGTCCGGGTCCAACCCAGCTGAGTGACCTACTTGAAGGGTTTCTACTTGGCCTGTCGGGGTATTGGTGGCCTTTGTGGGCAGGGTTTTGGGGTAGGTTGTGTCTCTCCTTTCTGCGTGTTTTTAATAACTTTTGTTCGCCCGATTGCTCGGGTTGCTGACGGTTGAGCTTGACAATTTGCACGCTCACCCACTCTTTCGACCCTTGAAGGACTACTGTCCACGCTTTGCCTATGGCCCAGCTAGGTGATTTGGCTGCAGAACCGTCTATGTTGTAATGAGTGCACTTCCGGATTTTGGGGATTTTGTGACGGTTCCGATAAAAGTTTCCTGGAGGAAAACGGGTGTTTTGCAGCCGGTGGGTGCCCAGGTGAACTGCAAAATTTGTCGGGTCTTGTGGGTCCCACCCTGGCCCTGAAGGTCTGGCATCTGTGACAATGGTTTCATAGCCCCAATGCCCACAATACCCCCACCCCGGTGATTGCAATAGCTTTTTCCAGGGTTTGAAGCTGGGCACCAATAGGATAGGTACATGTGTGTGGCGTGTGAGGAGTAGGGATCTACCTTTGGTCGTCCTGGAAACAGGTCAGTGACGTGAAACACAAAAGATGGGGTGTTTGGTGGGTGATATCTTTGAGCACCTTGTCACTGGTAGGGTGTCGCATGACCCACCTGAATGGCTGATGGGGGTAATGTTCTGGGCTGGCTTGCCCTCTGGCGACAAGGCCCAGCAGCAAAATCACACAGAAACATCGTTGATGCTGGGTCTCACCCTTTACGGGTCTTTCAGGCACCGCCTGGTGGTTCGGTGGTCTGTCACTCTCCTCTGGAACAGGGGCGCATACATTACGAGGACGCCCCACGAGCATGTCCTGAAAACAAAACTCACAATTCTCATCAGCCTCATTCTGCTCTTCGTGAAGGTCAGGCTTAATTGACCTAAGTGGACACCACCTGATTTTGCCGTCCTTTTTGACAGCTGCATACCCTCGCCCCGTGAGCATCAGTCTCCAGCCCCGCTCCCATTCCCCTAACTCATTTCTGATTATACCACGGGCCCTCCTCTAATGCTCGTGGTGGCCCAGTGTTTTTGAACAGGACTGTTTGTTTCGTCCCCTGGGGAACTGATTCAATGCTAGCAAGGCGGTCACCAGCACGCGTGCTTGATCTCCCGGAGGAATGGAATTGGCAAAACCTCTGCTTTTGCCAACACCTCTAGTTTGGTTTTCAGGGTCTGGTTTGCTCTCTCAACTATGGCCTGCCCGGTACTGTTATATGGGATACCTTGCACCAAAGTGATACCCCATTTTGAGGCGAACTCTTGCACTGGTTTGAGGTGAAATTGGAACCGTTGTCGGTTTTGATCTGCTTGGGGATACTAAGCCATGCCATGGCTGTCAGCCAATGGTAAATTGTGGCCTTGGAATTAGTTTTACTGTGCTGTGTGGCTACAATCATCCCGCTGTGAGTGTCCACTGTCACTGCAAGCCATGGCCGGGCTTCAGCAATTGGCACAGAGTGAAGTCCGACTGCCAGATCTCCGAAAGGCTTGAGACCTCTCGGGTTGACCCCACTGGTCCACAGGGGTGACTTCTGGCAGTGAGGGCAGGTGGCCACTACATGTTTCGCATCCGTTGCCGAGATCCCACATCTCTTTGCCAGCGCTTTTGCTCGATATGGAGCAATTCGTGCAGTTGGCGAGCTTCCAGCACCGTCACACACCTTTGCTGCGGCGTCCGCTTTGTCGTTGCCGATCTGGAAGTAGCCTTTGACTGGATTGTGGCTGTTGATGTGGATGACGGACACGGTGCCCTGTCGCGAAGAGAGCGCTTCTTCCAGCATCAGGGCTGCTGCAGATGTCGACACACCTGGTCCTGCCATGGCTAGGCAAAGCTTTGCCACAAATATAGAGTCCGTTACAATGTTGAGGTGTTCATCTCGAAAGAGTCCGCATGCCAGGACCACTGTTGTCGCCTCCAGCTGTTGCACTGACAGTGTGGGGTCACTTGCTTTGACGCAATGCCATTGTTCTCCTGTCTGCCACACCGCCACTGCAGTGGAAGTCGTGGAGGAAGCGTCTGTGAAGACCGTTGGTCCTGGTTGCGGTCGGTCCATGACCTTTGGCGGCATGTCCATGTCGACAATTGTCAGCAGCTGGGTCCAAGGTGGTTTGGCGGAGTAGGAGATTTCTCCTCCGAAGCCGGCAAGAGCGAGGGCCAGGTGCTCCGATATCGTGGTTGACTCTGTGGTTGGCTGCTTGCGGAAGGGAAGGTGGATTTTGTCGGCCCGGGTTCCTAGGTGTTTCAGGGGCGAGTGTCCTGCCTTTCATGATGAGGTTGGCAATGCATTAGATTCCCGGGAGAATGCACGGGCAGGTCTTCCGAGGATCACCCACAGGATCGGGCGGGACTTCTCTGAAGGTCCTTGAGCCAGTGCCCCCACCCTCCCTTCGGCGTGAAGTGGACGTACAAGTCCAGCGGGATGGCTGGGTTCCATCTGGCCAGTGTGCCAGTGGACATCTGGTGTTCGATGAAGTCGAGGGAATTCGCTGCTTGTGGTGTCAGCTCCTTGGGTTCCCAGGATGCTTTCCTTTCAGGAGGTCATATAAAGGGTCCATGACCTCAGGAGGGATTAGGATGATGTTGCGAAGCCACTGCAGTGATCCCACCAGGCGTTGCACATCGTGGAGCGTCTTGATGTCCCGCAGACCTTCACCTTGGGGGTGTCACATAGGAACCTGTGATTCCCACTCCCAGGAAGGTCACGCAGGGTCCTCTTTTTGATCTTTGCGCTCGCGATCTCGAAGCCGTTGGCCTGGAGGGTCTCCGTGATCATGGACACCAGGTGATCCACTTGGCTTGCTGACGGTGCGGCGACCAGGATGTCATCCATGTACTGGATGATGGTCGCAGTAGGGCAGGAGTGTCGGACTGGCATCAGTGCTTTGTCCACGGTGATTTGGCATATGCTGGGGCTGTGCACAAAGCCTTGTGGAAGGACCTTCCATTGAAACGGAGGTTTGGCCGTTCGCCGTTTAGAACGCAACAGAAAAGGCGAATCGCTCTCTGTCGTCAGGGTGTAGGGGTATAGAAAAGAAACAGTCTTTGATGTCCAGCACTGCGCATGGCTGCCCCTTCGGGAACAGCTGAGTTCATGGGCAGCAATGTCTGAACTGGACCCATGGGTCCAGTGGTTTTGTTCACTTCTCTCAGGTCATGGACGAGACGATAACCCTCTCCAGACCTTTTGGGGATTACAAATACAGGGGTATTCCACGCGCTGATGGAGGGTTCTATGTGACCCTTTGCACCAAGCGGTCGACCAGTTCCAGCAAGGCTGCCGCTTCGAGGCTCTGACAAGGGCCACTGCCCAACCCATACGGGATCTGATGATTTCCAAATCAATTTGATTGGCAGCGGGGGGCGAACGGCAGTGGCCCTCATGATAAATTTGTAATCCTGACTCCTAGCATGGCAAGGACATCCCTCCCTATTAGGGGTGGAGAGTTTTGCAAAATGTAAGGATAGATTGCTACTGTCTGTTCTGGTCCCTCTTTCGTGTGGAGTGTTATGGCCACCAGCTGGGTGCTTTTCCATGCCCGGGATTGTCCCCCCACCCCGTTCACTGGAGGGACTTCTTTGAATGGCCAATGCCCAGGCCAGTGTGCTTGGGGAGAATCGTGCAGTCTGACCCCGTGTCCGCCCAGAACTGAAGCCCCTATGACATGGGGATCCTGACTGCCGTAGGCGGCATGTCCCCCACACCCTCAGGGGTTCCTTCTCTATTTTCATGGCCAAGGCCACCCAGGGGTCCCGCTCTGGGCGCCCCCTGCTGGCCCCATGACACAGCTTGTGGCGGTGGTGGGTACGAGCACTGTGGATGGGGCCGTGCAGCCCTGCCATTGGGCTGCTGGCGGGGGCATGGAACCAGCTTCCCCCTGCGGGAGTATGGGATATGAAGTTCCCATGCCCCACTGAGGGTTGGTATAGGTGGGCCATCTTGCATTCGCAGCGGGAGGAGGCTGAACATGGCCCGCCTGCCCCCTCCCTCTCCCGTTTCCCCGGTGCCGGGATCTGCATTCCCTGGCCAGGTGGCCCTTCTTTCCACAGCTCCAACAGATCCCTCTCGAGCGTGTTTGGAGCGGGGGTGCTGCCGGGGGAGGTCGTGCCGGCTGGGGGCAGCTCGCTGCGACATGCCCCGCCTGTCCACATTTAAAACATGCCATTGCACTGGTTAGGGTGTGCACGGCTGCTTGGATGGGAGTCAGTTGTTCCTCCTTCACCACATGCTTGATCATATCAGCCACGCTGGCCCCGGCCGGCAGCGAACGCAAGATATCTTTTGTGACAGAGTTACATTGCTGACGTAAGCAGTCAGCCACGACTGGCCCCTTCGCCGCTATCGGCAAAGTAGAAGAGTCTACTGCTATTTGTAAACGGTCGACAAACTGCGTAAAACTTTCGCTTTCTCCCTGTTTGATGGTGGACCACGGTGCCGGCTTAGCCACTACCCGAGAGGCTGAACGAATTGCCTCTCTGGCGGCTCGGGTGGTTGCCCGAACCTCCTCAGCCCGCAGCTGTGCCGCTTGCTGCTGCGGTGTGGCTACTTCATCATGTTTTCCTAGCAGCCTAGACAAGCTCGAACCATGCAATTGCTGTCCCTCTCCGGACGCTAGTCCGAGAGCTGTGGTGCAATTGTCTCGCCATTCTTGTTTAAATACAATCAAACCAGCTCCATCAAAGAGCATACGGCTTATTTGCATAATATCAAAAGGCAGTAAATCATCATTGCCGAAAAGACCATCCACGAGAGTGGAAACCACGGCTGAGTGAATCCCCTTCTCTGAAATAGCTTTAACAATCGTCTGGATTTCTTTGGGGTTTATCGGGGTATAATTCCTTTGTTGGTTTCCCTGGGCTCCCGTAACCCTCACGGAAAGCATGTATTGCTGCCGGGGTGAAATCCAGGCATGCTATCTTTTTATTTTTCCCCAATCGGTGAGTTTATGTTGTACCTGCTTCCCGGCTTTATCTAGAGATTTGTTTGGTTTGGCTCGAAACTGCAATGATTCTATGTTCTCGGTTTCCGAGACCCAGCCGGGTTCGGCAGAGTCTTCGGAGCTGCCGGAGGAGCTGTTGCTCGACTCCGAGCCAAAGTCGAATACCAAGACACTTCGGCCCTCCGTGCCGTTTTGTTCGGCTCCGATCCCCTCCCCTCCCCGGCGGTGCGGTCCCGCCCCTGGGCTTGTCCTGCCTCCCGGGGTGGGATTTCTGCCTTATATGGTGGTGGCATCGGGCGGGGATCTCGGTCGGGGAACTCCCTCCGTCGCCCCGGCTCCCTCGGGAAGGATGGCGGCTATTCTCGGTTCCGGGCTGATGGCGCCCACGAACAGGTGGGGCCCGCCCCCCTCCTGGCCAGCGCCATGTTGGTCCCATTGGAACAGTGCCACGGGCAGCGGTGGCGGCGGCGGGACCGTCAGAGCTGGGTATAGCCTCCTCGGCCCGCCCGCGCCCCCTCTGGACAATCCCCAAGCAGTTTAAGCTCGTTGGTGTATTTCTCGCGCGGTATTTGAAACCCCACAGAATGCGTCAGCAGGAGCAGCGTGGCGCGGCGGCGGGACCGAGAGGCAGCGCCGGGACGGGAGGGGCGGCGGGACTGGAGGCGGCGCCGGCACCGACAACGACGGTGCCGCCGGGCGCCATCGGGCGGCGCGCCTGCACGCCCGCCCGCCCCGCTGGGTGGCCGCGGGAGGAGGGGCAGGGGCTCAATTTGGGCCTGCGCTGATATGGGGGCCTCCTGATGATTCTGAGGGCTGTGGGTCCGACCTTGAGGAGGGAGAAAACGCCCGCGACCCCAAGGGATCCCTGCTCCCCCGGGTCCCTCTCCGGGCGGCCCCTGCCGCCGTGGCCGCCTCCTGCCTGTGGCACGCTTAATAAACACATTCGTGCCTGTGTCCACGCCTCCTGCCCTCCAATGCCCGGCGAGAGCTTGTTCTACTTTTCCCCACGCTTTAAGACTTTTTCCACTACCTGAGAGCTTGGTATCTTCAGCTAACACGGTGGTATATTTGTCCCATAATTTGAATGTAATATTTCAACTGGACGTTGTATCACCCCAATTCTAAAAGTTTCGCAATAGCGAAATTGAAATGCTTAAATTCAGCATTTTATTCCCCACTGATTATGAACTAAAGTTACGACCTTCGCTATGGCCTCCATGGCTTCCAGCTGGTCCCGGGGCGTCCCCCTCCGCTTGCAGTCGATCCCACCACTGCAGCCGCCGCCTCCCGACCAGGCGAATCCCGAACCCCTGGGGTGCTCCTTGGGCTTTCGGCACCAATATATTGTCTTTATTGTAAAGACAAGCAGGTGGCCTGGCTCAGAAGAGCAGCACGGCGACCCCAAATTCCAGGGTCGCCGGGCCTTTGACAAAAAACGCAAAACACCAACATGGCCGACGGTCTAAAGGCGTTTATTTCTTGTTCAGAGGGGTTATATAGGTCACGGGACAGTGCTACGATAAGAGGGGCCTTAAATTGCCATCTATGGTCAAAAGAGGGTAGAAAACTAACGGGGTTGGTGGAATTCTTTGCTGGAACTAGGGGGAGCTACATTCTTGGGTGATCTTATCAAGAAAGAGGTTGGGGAGGAAAGGAATCTCGGCTCTCTTCGCGTGACATCCCGAGATCTTCCGAGACGCCTTACTGTGTCTCACCACACTAGTGCCACTGTATCCCATTACCCAACATAAGACTTGCCAGTGGAGCTGCCACAGGAGGCTGTTCTCTGTCCCCACGCCTTCTATCAGCTGTTGAATCTGGAAGTTACCATCCCATTACTTCAATGATAGCCCTGCCCTGGAGCCCCTCTGTCTGTCCAGCCTGTCTAGCACCACCCATCCCCAGGGGCAATGGGAGAAATAGGTAAACCAGCTCTCTAAGCCAGTGCAAAGTGATGACTGAGCAAGTGTTAAATAGCCTTCAAGCAGGGATTATCTATGTAGCTGAAGAGAGAATGGTAGCAAGACTTGACCCCTGGGGCCAGTGCAAGGCACCCAAGGGCATAGGTGGCTACATCCAAACAGATGGGTTAAGCTGTACAGACACAGAAATTGGGGGTGGTAGTCTAAACCAAGTATAAATGCAGACTGAGCCAAGGTTCAGAAGCATTGGCAGTGTGCAGAGTTGTGTAGGGGTGTGCAGCAGTTTACTGTTCTCTGTCCCACATTTCACATCCCAACTTCCTCAGTATCATTTTCCTTTATTCCAAGGAAGTAGAGATTAGTTTCTTCTGATGTAGAGAGGCTTACAAAAAAGGTTAACGCACTCTTTGTCCAGTCCTGCATGAAAGTGCTCTCTCTTTAGTTTTATGCTTTGATCAATTTTATCCACTTGCTTAATAAATTCATGCCCTGTTACTACTCATATGATTATTCTTTTCAGTAAGACCTGAAATCTGTCTTTCCCTGCAGTTTGCAAAACTGATAAGCAGAATCCTGCGCAATGCGGAATTTCAGGAGCCAGCCGGCCACTGTGGGCCACAGGCCCCCAAACACCAGCTCTGGCCTTTTCCTTGGCAAACAAAACTCACCAGCCCAGGTTCCTGATGGCAGATTGCAGGAGCCACTTGGCACTGTCAAACAAGCCCGAGCTGGCACTGGTGTCAGCTTGGGTCTGGGAGGCATCCTGCACAATGAGGAATTTCAGGAGCCAGCCTGTCACAGACATCTTTTATGAAAAATCCTTTCCTTAGGATTTTTCTTCCTGAGAAGCTGAGAGGCCTCAGGAACAAAATGTAAACAATGGTTATCTGCTGCTGTGGAATGCAACAGGTGGATCTGTGATTGGCCCATGTTGGTTGTTTCTAAGTAATGGCCAGTCACAGTGAGCTGGCATGGACAGAGAGTCTGTGCCACAATCCTTTGTTATCATTCTTTCTATTCTTAGCTAGGCTTCTGATGAAATCCTTTCTTCTATTCTTTTAGTATAGTTTTAATATGTATCATAAAACAATAAATCAAGCCTTCTGAAACATGGAGTCAGATCCTCGTCTCTTCCCTCATCCTAAGACCCTTTGAACATGGTCACACCAGCCGGCCAGTCCAGGCCATAGGCCCCCAAACACAAACGCCAGCCCTTTCCCCTAGCAAACAAAACTCACCAGCCCAGGTTCCTGATGGCAGACTGCAGAAGCCACTTGGCACTGAAAAACCAGCCCGAGTTGGCACTGGTGCCAGCTTGGGTCTGGGAGGCATCCTGTGCAATGCAGAGTTTCAGCAGCCAGATGGCTATGCTGGATAAGGCTGATTCCAATGAAATGGCTTTGGAGGAAGCCATGTTGTGGCAGTGTTGTGTTCCCCTTGGGATGCCTTTTGCAGCTGCAGTGTGCCTGGAGCTCTGAGCTCTGTGGTTTTAAAACCCTAACCCTAGCTGGAACCCTAACCCCATTTAGTAAATGCAGGTTTAGGCTGAGGCTAAGCCTAAAATGTCCTAAGAAACCTTCAAGAATCCCCTATATATCCTTAGTAGGTGTGGAAAAGTCCTGAAAAAAACATGCTCAACTTCCAAGCCTCACCTGTTTCTCTAACCCTCAGATGTCTTCCCTACCTTTTTTGCCGTGGATCTTGTTCTCTCAGTGTTCTCTCGTTGTCCTGGTGTGAGGGTTGCTGTCCTGTCCCATCGGGAGGGTCCTGCTCTGGTCTTGCTCTTAGGGTTGCTGTGTTGTGCTTCTGTTGGGGGAAAAGGCTGTGGTTAGGGGGCCTGGTTAGGCCAAGGTTAGGGCTGGGCTGAGGGGTGGTGCACCTGTACCCCACCTTGCCTCCTAAGCTGTACCCTGTAGCCCTGATCTCCACTGGACTGTCCAGCCTTTAAAGCCCTCTCCCTTTACCCCTCAACCCCTCCCTCTGCCCCTCAGGCTCTGTTACCCTCAAGCCCCCCTCCGCTGCCCCTCAGCTCCTCTAATCCCTCTCCTTTGTCCCTCAGCCCGCAGCTTCTTGGTGTCACCCTCCAGCTGCCCCTGCCACCCTCAGCATCTCTGTGTGTCACCCACTGTTCCCTCTCCCTGCTCCTCCCTCAGCTCCCAGCCTCTGCCACCCTGAAACCCCACAGTACCCCTCAAGCTGCCCCTCAACCTCTGTCATGCCCTCAAAGGACCCCAAAAAAACCCTATCAATTCCCTAAAAAAGCCCTAGTTTTCAAAGTGTCCTAAACATCCCATAAAAACCCAAATATAGCCTCAGAATACACTAAAAATACCCTACTTTTAAAAAGCCCCTGAAACATCCCCCAAAAATCCCCAAAGAACCTTTAAAAAAATCTCTAAGTAGTCCTAAAAGAGCTCTATGAATACCCCTAAAACCTTTAAAATGCCCTGATGATACCCTAAAAAAGCCTAAAAAAAATCCCTCAAAAATACTAGAAATACCCTAGTCCTAAAAAAGTTCTCCATATATCCTCAATACTCCTCAAAAAGCCCTAAAAACTTTTAAGCAGTCCTTAAAAAGCCCCAAAAATACCCCAAAACACCCCTAACAATTCCAAATAGTAGTAAGACAGCCCTTAAAACAACCTAAAAAACTCTTTTAAAAGCCCTAAAAAGCCCTAAAGGTATCCTAAACATTCCCAGAGAATTCCTAAAAAACTCCTGCAAAAAAAAAAAAAACTAAAATATCCTTAAAAATCCCTGAAAAAACCCTAAAAAACTGTTCAGCTCCTACCTGTAACTCTGTGGCCTCCAAACATCATCTCTACCTTCTAACTGGGGTAATTGCCTGCCCCTGCTGGGAGGCTTCTGGGGCTGTCCCACCATTAGGCTTGCACCTGTACCCTAACCCTGCCTGGTACCCTGAGTCCTTTGCACCCCTGACCCTCAGTGTCAGCTCTCACCTGTCAAGCCCCCCCTTCTTTGCCCCTCAGCCTGCAATGTCTGTGTGTCTCCCAAAGTCCGTGTTCAGGGATCCCGTGTGCTGCTGCAGGGAGTCACCGGTGGGCGGTGGGGGAAGTGAGGGATGAGGCAGGGGTGACTGGATTTAAGAACCCCAGCAGACAGACAGCCACTCAGCACCAGAGGACCCTGAACACCAACACCAGCCCTTTTCCCTGGCAAACATAACTCACGATCCCAGGTTCCTGATGGAAGATTGCAGGAGCCACTGGGCACTGCCAAACCAGCCCCAGTTGGCACTGGTGCCAGCTTGGGTCTGGGAGGCATCCTGCACAATGTGGAATTTCAGGAGCCAGCCGGCCACTCTGGGCCACAGGCCCCCAAGTACCAATGCCGGCCCCTTTTCCCTGGCAAAAAATGTTGTATTAGCAGCTGAGAATACAAGGAAAGAGGAAGAAATGTTTGCCTCTAGCCCTGGCTTTCCCGGCTTTCCCCTCTGTGGGCATGTAATGGAGTCGGCAGGCAATTAGAAAGTTCTCTCATGACCTACCTCTCCTGGCTCTCACTTTTCAGTTCCTATTGCTGGGCAAACTGCAATCCCAAATCCCTTTCCCCGTGCTCAGTGGTGCTACCAGAGCACTGCAGGCAATCAGTTATAGGAGATGCTCCATCAGAAAAGCAGGATTAACTAGCAGGAAAGTAGGGCTGGACACCAGCAAGGTCACAAAGGGCCTGAGAGCAGCAGGAGCTGCCATGGCTGTACAGCCCTTTCCCAGGCTGGAACTATCTGACAAGTGCTGACTGTGGTAAAGTATTGATGGCGATGCTCATTTAAGTGCACAAGGGTTAGAAATGGTTCCAGGTGCTGGCTCAGAGGGGCTGCAAAGGAGGCAGTTTTAGAGCACTGGCCCTCAGGCACCTTCAGCCCAGCTGGAGCCTCTGTCTCCATCTCTGGAAGGTGGTACGTGGGTGGGGACTTTGCATTGGAACCGCTGTAACTTTTCTAACAGCTGCCTTCAAATCTTCCGAAGCTCACACTGGTTTGCAGCAGAGCAATGGGAGTAAAGAACCGCCACCACCTCTTTTCTGAGCTTTAACTACTTGTACTCCTTCAGAGGGATTTGAGACTATAAATAGTTTTTTACACATATTGTTCTTGTTTTACAGTTTTTGCCAATTCTGTGTGATATGCTTCCCTTTCTCCCCGAGAAAACTGAAGCAAATAAAGCAGCCTGCCCCATCTTCCCCTCTGGCTAGAGTTCCTCTTCTGGACTTTGGGATGTAGCATCCTTTGCCAAATGCAGTGGGTGATGAAAGCTTCATGTTAAATGAAGGAAACCTCTGCATTTTTACTTGTTTACAAAACTGTTGCATCATGGTTAAGTGGAACCCATGAGAAGCCTGACTGCCACAAGTGTGATGAGTGCCTGGGCGGGAGCTTGAGGTGGTTTTGGAAATCCCCCAGTACCACCAATAAATGTGCACTGAAACCAGCTGCCACTGCTGCACATCACCTTTTCTGTGAAGCAAATGAGAGGGCACATCTGCTTTCTCTGTGTTTATTGCATTACACTGAAGCAAACCAGCATGTGGTTATTTGCAGTTATGAGCTGATTATTTTACCAAGTCTAAGGAATACCAGGAAAAGCAATTAAATAATTCAGGACCCAATTAACACTGAAGGGCGGCTCAGGCTGTGTGACTGGACAGAATGAGTCCTGTGCCAGGCTGAGGCCCCTGCACTGCCCACACAGCAAGGCAGCAGTCTCCATCAGCTGGGTGCATTCTGAGTGCACAAGAGCCAGTGAGCTTTACTCTTGCTTCATGGGGGAACTCAACCCACGTAATTTCCTGGGAGTAACACGGTGAAATCCACACCCTGGAGACGTTCATCCTGCCCAGAGGGGTCCAGTGGTGACCACACTCAGTGTTGTCATCCCTTGTGCTGAAAGCTGCTCTAAGAAACCAAGGTTGGGTGAATCTTCTGGCTCATGGAAGATGGGACTTTCCTCATGTCTCTCCCAGATGCTGGTCATTCCCACACACCACTTCCCCCTTAAGTTCAAACACAAAACAAAACTCAGGCCTCTTAAATAATGACCTCTACAAAGTTTCTGGAGATGCCTCAAAATGTCCTGTCATTCATGAGGATAGAGAGGTGGTAGGTGAGCCAAAGAGCTGCTGGTGCTGCTGGCAGGAGCAAGTCTTTTTTTTAGGAATAGAGAGCCTAAAGTCACCATCTCAAAATGTAGTCTTCAAGGACAGTGGCCAGAGGAACCCACTTGAAACAAACTGCAAAGCAAATCAGGATTTGTTGGTTGACTTTGATGTATCTGCAGGTTTTGTTTAGCTGTAGAAACTCAGTTTGCTAAGGAAATTATTGACATTGATAGTCTATATTGTATAAGCCTTTTTTCTTGCTTTTTTTAATTTTTAAATTTTAATTTTTCCAGCTGTGGCTGGGGGCCCAAAAGCAACAAATCAGTGCTGGCAAGTTGTTTGAAGAGCCTGGAGGGTGCACAGCCTCACCAACCCTCCTCTTTGTAGATATTGTTCAGGTGGGTACAGATTTCATTGGTCACCTTCTCAAAGGAAGCTTTGCAGTCTCCGCCAAATTTCTCCTCCATCAGTTGTAAGATAATGTCACAGATAATCTAAACAAGGAGAAGGGAAGAAACAACCAGTATGAACTTTTCTCCATATTAGAGGCATAAGAACTTACATATCTTTAGCTGGGATTCTTGGAGGGCAGAAAGGGGTACAAGAACAATTCAGAGCACATGACCTGCAGAGCTTGTAACAGGGCATGGAAAATAAGCTGCATTATAGAATTCACAAAAAAACTACTGCTGGTGTTTTTAACTACCCCAGTTAATGTTGACTGATGGCTGTATAGGACTGATGTGCTTCATCCATCCACTGCAATCCTTCTCCAGGCAGGGGACTGTCCCAGATATTTAGAGGCCATGATGAGCCCTTTGTTGGACACCTATGGAATACATACATGGCTTGGGGGCTGTTTTTCCCTGACCTTTCCTGCTCGTTAGCTATCCAGCACTCTGTAGCAGAGTTCTTGCAGTAAGGTAGGTGGTATACTTAGAAATGCCAACTCCTTTCCTCTACAACATTTATTGTTTTGTGTGCATTTTTACCCTGAAAAACTATTTTCAGCCAGAAATCATCCCTTATTTTCCCACTCATTGAAAATTGGGCCCACTGCTTTTGAAATCACCTTCATTTGGAAATAATCTTAGCCAGAAGGTGCCTCTTTTTGCTGTGTAAGGCAGACAAAATAGTTATAAATGCACTCTGCTAGTGACCTTAGGTGGATCTGGGCAAGTAATTTGATCCTGTATTTATTATTTGAGTTTGTTTAATTATGACAATGCTGTTGTCATTGTTGCTCAATAACTGAGTTTAGTTGTCCTGAAAAAGCTCAGCTCCTGTTACAAGATTAAAAATACATACATACTGAAGTCCAGTGTTAAAGTGCTTTTCTGTATTTTGTTATTAAATGGGAGGTGGGGGAATCATATTGCTCTGAGAAAACCCTCTACAACTCATGGGCAGCTGTGCAGCTCCCACCACACCACCTGCCTGCACCACATCTGCTGTCCAGCCATCCTCCCCACCAATGCCAGATCTCTCACTCCTGCCATCTTCCACCACCAACCTCCTCACCTTCCACCACCTCCATTCTCTGAGGCATATATATGTATTCCTACATACAAAGCCTATGTTCCTCAGTTCTACCCCTCAAAGGGGAAAACATGCCCTCCTCACAATTACACCCTTTGGGAAAAGGGTTGCTCACTCACCCTAAAGTTTTTGGGGTCAATCTTCAGCTGGGTGGCATGTTTCTTGCCAAGTGGGGTCACTATCCCAAGAAAAGCCTCAGAGTTGTCCAGGTGTTGCACCATGTCATTGATGGCACTGAAAACCTTCTTGCCATGGCCCCTGACTTGATCTGACTGTTTCATCTCTTCAGCAGAGTCCATGCCTTTGAAATGTGTGAAGTAGGACTTGGTGTCTGGGTGCTCAGTAAACATCCTGTTGAGGAATGAGAGACATCCTGACGTGTGAACCAAGGTATTAAAGCAGATATAGCCACACATTCCAGGCCTTGCCTTCCACATTTATGTCTCTTTTCCCCTTCTCTTTATTAGAACAGATACTTCTGCATTCCCTGTTTCTCCTTTGCCTTTTGCACCTGTGCATAACCCCCATGCACATAGCAGCCAGTCCTCTCTCCCTTGCCTCTCCAGGGCATTTCCTTTGCTCATTCCACCTTAAAACCTATAATGAACTTATTCCACTCCTTCTAAAGATAATATTTTCTCTGTGTTATTTTCACAAAGAAGTGGAGCACGTTCACATGGGGTGACTGTGACAGTTTATATTCCCAAAGATGTTCTGGACAACAGGTATGACCACTGTGATACTGGTGGGTGTTTTCATAGAGAAACCCTACTATTGGTTTTGTTAATTAATCCCTGCAAAACTGCAAAACTTTCTTACTGCCTGTGATAGATTGTTGTTTGAGTATGGGGTACTGCTCATTCCATTTATTCAAAAGTAACACAATTCAGTCTGTTTGAAATTACATTTGATCAATTACAGTCATCTTGGTCAAACTCTTTTTTAAAAAGCAGTTTACTCCTTTGGGTAAACTGGTTATCCACCTGAAATATCCATAGCAAATTCCACACAGCATTTCACAAAAAACAGTCACAAAATGGTTGGGCTTGAAGCAACCTCTGGAGGTCACCTGGGTCAATACCACTGGTCAAGCCAGTTGCCCAGGACCATGGTCAGATGGCTTTTGAGTATCTCCATATATGGAGACTCAACAACTTCTTTCGGCAATTTGTGCCAGTGCTCAGTTGCACTCAGAAGTGTAAAAAAAAAAAAACTTCCTGAGGAAACATCCTGTGTTTCAGTTTGGGCCCATTGACTCTGCTCCTGTCTCATGGCCTCACTGAGACGAGCCTGGCTCTGCCTTCTTTGTGCTCTCCCTTCAGGTTTTTATGTACACATTGACAAGATTCCCCTGAGTTCCCTCTTCTCCAGGCTGATCAGTCATAGCTTTCTCTGCCTTTCTTTATTGGAGAGATACTACAGTCCCCTCATCATCTTCCTGGCCCTTTGTTGGACTCTTTCCATTATGGCCACGTCTCTCTTGTCCTGGGAAGCCCTGACCTTCTCTATAGGTGGGCCTGGGGCTGTAGGACACTAAAGCAAAACCTAAATTAACCCAGGGAGGCAAGCTACTGGATGCTACTAACATTTTATGGCTGCATTTCTGACCCTAACTGTGCTCAGATTGTGCCACCTGCAGAAGGAAAGAGCAGCATGTAAGGCTCTGTGAGGGCAATCCAGGCACAAGGTGTGATATACAAGGGAGCTGGAGGGAGGGGTAAATGTCTGATAACTAGAAATAGTATTTGAACTGATCCATGCTTATGGAGGTGATGTAAGTCCCAGATGAGAGTGGAGTATGTGAAAGGTGAACCTGAAGAGAGGGAAACTGGATGGAAACTGAGAGGAAAGTCCACAGAAAGGTTATAATACAGTGGAATGGATGGACTGAGGCTGAAGGAGAATCAGAAGTGAAATACAGAGTTTTTAAAAATCATTAAAAGAGTTTAGAGGTAAAGATGAAGAAGGAAATAATGCCCATGTTTTGTTCCCATTCTCTTTCATACCACATTTTCTTTCTTTACCTTACATGGGTGACAATATTGTTCTTGTCTTTTCTTCTTTTCCCACCCCCTTACCCCTTTCTTTTTATTTTTCCTTGTGTGGATTGCTCCTCTCCCCAGCACAGGCTGCATGAAAAACATCATGAGGTGCTCCTAGGCAGTAACTCCATCCTTGCTGTTCCTCCTTCACCCCTCCAGGGCAGCAGTTGATGGGCTCTTTCCTTACCTGACCAGCACAGCTGTCCCATTGTCCTCAGCATCCACATATATCTTCTCCCAGGCACCACGAGCACTTTGCACCTCTGCTTCAGAAAGTGACATGGTGGAGGAGATGTTGGCAACAGAGGGTGGAGCAGGAGGGAGAAGGACAGGGAGGTCCTGCAGGGTCCTTCTGCTCCAGTTCTCTCCTCAGGGCTCTCTAAATACTGCCCTGGGGATTTGAGAGATCTTGAAGGGTCTCTTTGTCTCTGTTACCCCCAGTAACATTTCTGCAGGTTTTAGAGCTACCTAATCACTTTTAATCAGGAAAGAAACCAACCACATGAGGAAGAGGACTAGCCCTGTAGCCATAGGTCAGGTGCCAAAGCAAAGGTCTCACTGTCTGAGAGAAGGGAAAAAAGGCAGTTTTCAGTGGGGAAAAAAAAAAGATAAATTCTCTTCCCCTCTCTCCCCTGCCAAAACCAGTGCTTGGCTCCTTTTCCTGAAGGTGATCCTTGCCTGAGCACTAATTTTCCTGGTTTTCTCTCAAGAGTGCTGCTGTGCTGAGGGCACTGTGGTGCCCTGCCAACCCCTCTCCCTGGCACTCTCGGGTCTTTCATCAAAGATCCTGTTTCTAGTCCAGCAACTCTCTCCAGTCCTGCCTTCATGCCACAGTCTCTGCTTTCCCCACAGCTCTCTGGTTTTACAGGGGCTCACCCCCCAGCTGCTCCCAGCCTTGGTCCCATGAGGGTGGGAGGCTTCACCAGCCCAAAATGTCAGCGTTGCAGGGACTGTGATGGCAGCGTGGCACAGCATCCATGGCCATAGTGCCCTGCAAAGCCACTTCCTTTTAGCATTGGAGATAAAGGGTGCAGCACAGCCAGGCCAGGAGCAGAGGCATTTCACTTTCCTAACCTCTTGACTGGCAGCTGGGATCTCTGTCCTGTCTCTGAGCTCTGACTGCCTGCGAGAGAGAGAAGGGGTGGAAAAAGGGCCAGAGTGGAGCTGCAGACAGCATCTCTGGACTTGTTACAGTCACGGTCACTTGGAACTGGAGGCAAAAAGTTTTCACGGATTATCCATGCAATGCCTGGGCTTAACCTCTGGCAGGAATGTTCTGGTTAACTCCAGGGCACGCACGCAAAATAAGGGCTAAGGGGCTTGAGAAATTGCTGCTGGATGCTGAGGGCAGACAAAACCTCATATTGTTTGGGATGGTTTAGCGGAGGGAAGGAACAGGTGTGAGGGGAAAATACGCAGCATGTAAAGAAAAACCAGCCTGATACCCCAGGGCAGAAAGCAAGTGCTGGATGCAAACTCACAGAGACTGACTGGTCTTGATGAAGTTGTGTCCCACTGCTGCTGAGGGAGGCCTCAAATGACCTCACTGAAATCTGTCCCCTCTTGCCTCCCTCTCCCTTTTTACCACACAGCAAACAAAGAGCAGTCTGGTAGAAAGCTGCAAAGCATCTGTGGGTGCCCCATCCCTGGAAGAGTTCAAGGCAAGGCTAGGGGGGACTTTGAGCTACTTGGTCTAGTGGAAGGTGTCCCTGCCCATGGCAGGGGGTTGGAACTGGATGATCTTTAAAGTCTCTTCCAATCCAAAACATTCTGTGATTCCCTAGTAGACTTCTCCTCTGCTCTCCCCCATTCTCCTCTGGGACACTGCAGTATGAACATGCTCCATCCCTTGATATATAGACAGATATCCTGTCGTGGGCCAAAAAATGCCTATTTTGAGTTGAGAAATTTCGATCCAATTGCTTTATTGCTAAGTAACAAAAACAGCCAACCAACACTTAGATGCCTCACTTCCTCCTGTCCTGTTTCCTCACCCCATGCTGCAGGTTACAACCAGACCTTTTGGTGAGACCATAGGTAGTGCAGGAGCTGGGATTGGTGTGTGGGATCCCTTGCTCTTGCTGCTCCTTGTGTCCTACTCAACTGCTCCAGCATGGGCTCTTCCACTGGCCATCGTCCTGTTGGATACTGTACCTGCCCTGAACTTGTCTCTCCCTTTTCAGTGTTCCCTGCCCTTTCTTAAACACATTTCCATGAAGACACACTAATCTTACTTGGTGGGCCCAGTTCTGGGGCGTAGTGTGACAATTTTGTCTGTGACCAGGCCAGGTGTCAGCAGCACAGGGCAGTCCCTGACCAGACAAAGCAATGACATCTTCCCTCAAGCACATCACCACGCTCTCTCTGTGACATGCTTTTCTATTCTTCCATCCTCTGGTGTTACTTTTACTGTTTTGGAAAATTATCTTCTATTTTCCCCTTGCATGATTTGCCAAGTCCTTGTAAGATGAACACAATAATCCCTCAAAAGTTTTGACGTCTCCAACAGGGCTATATACATTTATGCAACATCTCAGCAATCTCTAGCAATTCAAACAAAAAGGTCCAGAAACCGCCCCCCCCAATTAATTTTGGCCTGGAAATGGAAAAGCTATGGAAAATGTGCTGTTTAATCATGAAGTCATTGCTGATACCTCCCCACATGTGAGCAAAAGGATGAGCGCTTGGTTTATTTCTTTTTCCTCTCCTGTGGTTTGCTTTGTTTATTATGCCAAAGGAAGTGAATCCTCTTAAGTATAATTTCTATTGCATGAAGAGACATATTTTCTAACAGGGGTGAAGCTCCTCTGGATGTTATTCCTAGAGAAAGGAATCCTTGTGTGCAAGAGGAAACCAACACATTGAGTCGAGACAGGATTTTATTACAAATCCGAAGAACAGGGTGCCAGGCCAGGCCAGGCCTTTTACAACCTTTTGGAAAACAAGCAGAGTCCTTTTTTACAAAAAGGTAACCAAAACCAATTCATATAGAAACAGGAGATTGGTCACTCATGCTTGTGTAACAAAATTGTTGATGTGCATGTATCTCAGTCCAGATCATTATCCTATCATTTCCACACACAAATTCCCCTGGGGATGTGTTCTTTAACATTATTATTATCTAAGGTAACTTGAGGTTGTCTTTACATTCTATCACCTGTTGCTAAGTTATCATTTAATTTTATTTTGTTAAACCTCTGTTGCAGTTTCTGCTTGAATCTATTTGAACCATTACTTGTCAAGGACATAAGGATTTATAGCATTCTGTTCCTAGGGTCTCTTCCTGGTTCCATTGCTCCAGCACCCCACTGTCATGGTTTCAAGGCTAACTTACAGTTACTATGAACATTTTGTGAATCTTTAATTTCCTCTGACATCAAGCAAGCAGGGTGAGCCAGATGGCACTGGGAAATCTGGAGCAGAAAGCACAGCCATGGTGTTTGGGCTGTGACAAAGCTGCTCCTCTCTCTGTCCCCAGGTGGGGGAGAAGAGGATGTGCCTCTCACTTCATTGCCAGGAAGTGGTGTCAGTACTGCGGAGTGGGGGTTGCTTTCCCTCAGTTTCCAAGAAATCACGTGCTTTAGGCAGAAGGCAGCTGGCAAGATCCAGCCACGGAAATGGGTGACACCTTCTACTCACCCAGCTATTTAGGAGCCAGCAGCCATCACAACTCTAGAGCTCATTGATGTCCTGGTTAGAGGCACTGCAAACCTCAGTGTCTTTTCTTATCCTTGAAACTTGGGCATCTGTGATTCTGTGATTTCTAGCACAAACACTCTATTTGTTGTTCAGCGGGGTTGATCCCCAGCTCAGCAGACACACCTGTTTCAGAGGATGGCTGCCAGGGGCTCAGCAGCTGTAACTCTTATTTTCCCAACACCCATGGTGGTGTCAGGCTGAGGGTGGAGCCCCCCACATTGCCAGGTTTCAGGGATGCTTAGCCCAAGTCCCTGACACTCAGTGCTGCTTTCACAGAAAGGACAAACACTGCATCTGCTCATGCTCAGTGTCTGAGGTTATCAACATAATCAGCTCATCAAAACAAGCAAAACTAGGAGCTGCAGTCACAACTGTTGGTGTCAATGTCTGAATCCCAAAGCCCACCTAGCACATGGGTGGGAAAGGCTTTCCCCACTGCCACTGTCCCAGACCGTACTTCTCTTCCCATTCCAGGGCCTTGGTGAGCTCGGCTGGAGCCATGTTGGACTTTCCACTGGTGAAAATAACAAATGCAAAGAGTAACAAAAAGCAGGATTACTCAGCTTCTTGGGACCCAGCCCCCAGAACAGCCCTTATGAAGTGTTCTGAGTGGTACCACCTGACCTGGTAGAAATGCACACAGGTGTCTGTTGTGAATATTTTTATTGCACGCATAAACATTTTAAATTTAACATTTAAAATTTCAAAATCGTTTCACTTTTATATATCATAGTGCGTAGCATATATGCAGGTTAGTCCTCTGAATGCTGCTCTTGTGATTAACAACATTCAGTACATGGCCAGCAGTGACTCTAACGCGATCATTCAACTAATAAGGATGACAGTGCTGAGTTTTCTTGCACTGTATCCAGCAAACAAAGAATTGGCATTGGTGGAGGCTGGTGTTCAGCAGAGAAACTTTACATCCTTGGTAAAGGGGAAGAAAGCCAACTCCACAAACCCCAGCCCACCCCAAACCATCAGTGTGCTATCAGCATCATCCTGGACCCAAACCACACACCAACATAAGGGTTGCTATGAAGAAAGTTCACTGCATCTCAGCCAGACACAGCACACTGCAGGACTGCATCCTTTTTGTGGACAAATTTAGGCTCATGAAGCCTTTGCAGTGCTCAACTTGTGCACAGGTGCTGCAGGCAGGAGGAAAGAGATCAGCTTTTACAGATATGGAAAATATCATGCCCAAATCATAGATACAGAGTACCAGGGCTGCACAGAGGCATCAGGCAGCAGCATATGCACTATTCATATCTGTAATGTTACAACTGGGAGACCAGTTTCTCTGTCAAGCTCAGAAACAGGGCAGCTTTTTATTAGGAACAAATATTTGCCTTCACCCATGTATGCAGTCACGTTTTGTTGTCTTTAGACAAAAAACATCATAAAGGGAGGGCCTGGGAAGCTTTTGGCAATTAAAAAAAAAAATTCTTCTTGTGTTCATCAAAATCCTTTCTGACTTGTGTTCATTCATTCTCACCAACCAGACTTACTCAGCCTACTTCATGGATTCTCCAGCCCCCACCCCTCAAACAAATGAATAGCCCCATCCCCATTGGTAGTAACTCTTCCACCTACCGTGTTGTACAGCTGCATCTTGAAGTTCTGGAAGAAGTACCAGCTGTCAGCTTGGCTGGAGGGCAGGCTCTTGTACTTCATCACAGCATCATAACCAAAATATTCGAACTCCTGCTTCTGGTTGAACAAGATGCTCGTAGGTGTCTTTGGGGTCTTTAACCCGTGCTCTGCTCCCCAGTAAACCTGGCGGATTTGGTCTGTACCTGAAGCAAGAGAAAAACAGTACCCGCTGTAGGATGTGCCAAAATCTATAGCAATGACAAAGACTGACTGGCTGGCCATGGCCACTGCAGCACAGAGGTGTGCAGCTCTGCGAGCAGAGAGGTGTGAGCAGGGACTGGACTGAAACGAAACTGAAAGGTCTGATATTGCAGAGAGAAGGGCAATCTCCCCTGATTTTATTGGCTGGAGACAGCTGTAACTCTAGACCTCCTGTAAATGGTACATTTTCCTGTAAATACGCAGGGCTTTTTATAGCAGCAAAGTGCCTTTGTTAGGGAACTGTCTTATCAGGAGCTTTCTGCACTCCCAGCAGCATCAACAGTCCTCGGCGCTGGCCACACATTTCAACAAACATTTTTTGCTTCTGCATGAAGAGACAAAAGGTTTCTAGGTCCAGCAAAAGAAAAATGTCAGCTACAGCCAAATTTTATGGTCACAGAAAAGCAGAAGTGCCGGATACACCTGATATTTCTGGCTCCAGCAAAGGAGATGTGTGGCATGGTTCTGGCTCCAGCAGAGAAGTGCTGTATACATCCAGCATTTCTGGCTCCAGAGGAACAGAATCATGGAATGCATACAAAGGCAACACAGGAAGAGAGGTATTGGAAAGACAGTGTGAGGATACTGATCCCAGAAAGACAACTGCAGAAGGCAGCAGGTAGGTTACACAAGGGGATATCTCTGGATAATCTTATTTAATCTTCCTAGGTCTGAGTATTTCTACAAAGTTTCTTGGAGGGCTGCATGAGGGTTGCTGAATTGCAAAAATTTTCTGACTGTAAAATATTCAGTAAGAGCTCTGTTTTCTACTTCCTAACTTTTCTGGCCATCACAGAGATGGTTACTGTCCCAAAATTCTGCTCAAGTTCAACTCGAAAGTGGGAGGCAGATCTTAAATTGGTGCAAGAGGAAAAGAAACTAGAAATATCAGTTTAAAGAGTGTGACAAGATCTGGGATTTCATGGTTCTGCCTCTGAGCTCATCAATTTTGCAGGGAAAAGTGGACTAAAATGCAATTTTTTTACTGGATTGTTTAGCTTAAAGAAAAAGGTTGTGTCTTCAGTGAAAGACTGAAAGTGAAGTGATTTAACTGGAAAGGAATCAATCCAAGTAAACAAAACCAAAATGTGCTTCAGTGGGAAGGAGTAATGCTGAGAGGGGCAGCAGGTTTTTTGGCATAAACCAAAGGTAAAGCCTCATGTTTGCTCTGGCATCTGGTTGTGGGGATGAGCTTGCTCTCTGTTCTACCTGGATCCAGACTGCAGGAGCACCTGCATCTGGGACTGTCTCTCAAATAAGGGTTGATATTTGGGATCCTCATGAGGAAACAGGACACAGCAGTTGTAGAAATAAAAAATTACCTTGAGAACACAGAGCTTTGTACTTCTCTGTTTAAAAAAAAAAAACCAAACATACATTGCAAAGTTGGTTTTAGCAGAACAGTCTCCTGCATTTGCTGTTCCCCCACTCTCTGCAGGTCTGGGTTGAGCTTGTTTTTCAGGAGCTGTCCTTGTATCTTGCCCACTTTATCCAGACCTAATGATTAGTCAAACCCTCCTGATTTTGGCATACCTTGGGGTGGGAAATAGTTAAAGTAAGATTTCTAGAAAGCCTTAAAAGCAGGCCTCAAAAACAGGAAGAACAGAAAACAGAGCTAGCTGCAGCTGCAAAGTCTGAAAGTAGAAAAAGTTACAATAGTACAGCAAGCAAGGACATGAAACAATAGCTTGAGTTTTAGGCTTGGCTAAGATAGACAGCCTGTGGAGTTCTCTGAGCTGTATCAGGCATTATCTGGGAGAGTGCTAACTCACTTGTGCCACATCTGCACCCGTGTGCCCTTTGTCCTGTCTCTGAACCTTTTGCTAGCATGGATGTAGCCATGAAGCCTCTGCTCACAGGACTGGCAATTATAATGTACTTTTTTTGAGGATGTGTTTTACCCCACTTTCATTATAAGAATTCCCTTTTCTTTTTTTCCTCAGACATATATATGACACCTCACAGCAGCCATCAGTCTATGGAGACCAGACTTCTAACATGAAGGAAATGTTTGAAATGATGAAAGAGATGGACAAGAACACAAAGAAAGTATTTGAAATTGTGAAAAAGATGGACAACAAAATAATGTGAGAGTCCAGTGACCAAAAATGACCCTGTTTAGTGTGGCCTCTGACAATGAACTGTAGCTGGTGCACACTAGGGCGGGTGGGACAGAAGAAGATGAGCCAGACACAGGGAGGGCTCTGCATTAGCAACAAATTTTGCCCAGGCTATACTGGGAACCCAGAGCCAATTTACAGAAGCTGTTGGATTTGCACCATGTAACATGCAGATCTCACACTTTGGGTATTTCATTTGAACTGTTGGTATTGACTCACAGAGTCACATACCATGCACCTGGCAAAGAACAGCCTTGACAAGTTTTGGTCTCTAAATTTCTTTTCCCTATGGGCTGATCAGAAATTGGAGGCAAGAAGTTTAGCTTTGTGCATTTTTTAAGACTTTATTGCATACTTGCCCACTGATTGCAATGTGGTTTATTGTTTCTTTCTTTCCCTTATGGATGGATGGACAATGAGAACAGAAATTTGTCTGACACTGTTGATACTCTATATCACGTGCTGCACAGTTACATCAGGTAATGTGATTCTTTACATTAATAATCAGTGTAAGAGGGGAAAATCATTATGATTCTCACAACCACACCCCTATTTCTTCTGATGTAAACAGCTTCCCACTTGATTTGAGCATAAATTTGGGGGGAGCTTTTAGGGGAGGTGTTCAGCTCCCCTGGAGTTTTCCTGGATGCTCTTGCACTTTCCCACCTCAGAACTTTCTTCCTTGAGCTCAGATTATTCAATAGGAGCATTTCCACTGTTGTGCAGTGTCCAAGTACAAATAAAGAGATTTCCCAAATCTGTTTCAGAGCACTTCCTGAAAAGGAAATCCAAATACTGCATAAGGAGAAAGAAGAAAATGAGATGCTGAAAGAGAAGAACAAAAAGCTAGAGGAAAGGTAAGGCATTTATTCATATTTCAGACATAGTGTGTGTTTCTACACTGAAAAGCCACATGCTTCTTGCTTCCTCCAGTCCTTGGGGACTCTGTTTCTGACCAGACATCCCAGACACCTTCTCTCCAGACTTTCAACCTGCCAGCATCTCTTTGTAACTGACTCTGGAAGATGGCTTGGGTTGTTCTGCAAAGGGAAGAAGACAGTTGGGGTAACCAGTTAAATAAAGAGTAAAAGAAACCAGTCTACAATGACATAGTTAAGACACCACTCTGATCAGATTCTACAATGATCATGCAAAACTGAGCTGAGAAAGCACAATTTTCCACAAAAAAGCTGCTTGCCAGCTATATAATATAAATGAGAAGTGCATTGTAGAAAACACGGGATTCATTAAACAGTTTCATAAGTAAAATATTTACATTTGTTCATTATTTCATCTTGACTTAGATATGTTTTTAATATCCTCCTTGACCTAGAATCCAAGAGCTGTTGGCTAAAGTGATGGCCATGCACCAGCATTCTGAGGACATCAATGACCCCTCACGTTTGTCTGCTGTGCTGGAGAGATACGAGATGCTCCGGCTGCAGGAATGGGAGAAAGTCAGGTGCTCCATGCCCCACCGCTGGACCTATGAAGAAGGCAGTGATGCCATCAGGGTTTGTTCAAGTCCCTTTTCTCCATCTGATCCTTATCACATCAATTATGGTGTAGCCATATAGCAGCCCTTGAGTATTTGTATTTCTGTACCAGACAGGGTTTGGACCTAAGTCTGGGTCTCTGATTTTCCAGCCCAGCAGGGCCTGTGGAATGCTGCAGACATCAAAGTGACAGTGACCTTCTTCCTCCTGCCTTTCAGAAGGGCACACTCAAATACTAGTCCCATCTCTCACAGGTGTTAAGCACAAGTGGGAAAACAATCCACTTTCCTTATGTTAGTGCTTGAACTGATAGCTGGGAGACCTCAGTTTGATGTCTGACTCACTGCTGTGATGCTGCTGGAGACACCTAAAGGAAAACACCAAAGTGGTATTACCTCAAAGGACAAGACTGAGATGAAGCCATTATTAGCATTGACTGTGATGATAAGGCCCCACACAGATGCTGAAGAATGGGCTCCAATATGCAAGCAGCTTGATGAAACAGTTTGTTGTTGTTATTGAAGACATGTTTCAATCAATTAGCAGCCCTACAATTTAATACAGATGTTTTCTCAGCTTTGCACACTACACCTGTGGTTTCACTGTGATTGATGCTGTAATCAGTTGTTGTTTTTGCACTGCAGAAGGTGTTTGATGCCTGTGAAAAAGATATACAACAGAGAGGAGAGGACATACTTAAAGTTCTTTACATTCCACCTTCGAATAAGGTAAAAATACCTTTGACCAAGGTATTTTATGTTTCTGTAAAAGGCCTGTGAAACGGCCTTTTATGGCCTGTAAAAGGGCCATTGGTCCCTTCCATTTCATTTAGAAGTTTGTTTCTGCTAAGGACACTGCTGAAAATATGTCAGCAGTGACACTGGGGATAACTTCTGAGCTGAGAAGTCTGGGGCCAAGCTCTGGCAATCCTGGGTATGAGAGCAGCACTGGATAAAAAACAGGTCTTTCTGTCTAAGAGTTCAGCTATTCCATGGAGAAGCAGGGAGCTGGACTTGAGGATCCTTGTGGGAGCCTTCCAAAATTAAATTATTCCATGTCCCATGACACACAGCCGTACACTGCATATCTGAATTGTCCAGCTGGATTAAACACATATATGGGTGCAGAAAGCATTTTCCAGCCCTGTGCTGCTTTTATGGGACCTTCCTCCAAAGCCTGAAATGAGTGACTTCCCCATTACTGATTAACCCAATATGACAAAAACAAAAATTTCCAGTGCTTGCCTTACCACATGGTAACAGCCTGCTTTGTGCTATGATTGTTCTGTAGGTGATGATGCAACACATAATGAAGCTGTTCAGGCAACACTATCACCAAAACTCAGTGGTTTATGACCAGATTGTTCAAGTGAGTAAAGATACAGCCCAGGAACCAGGCAATGGTTCAATTGTCTGTGCAGCTTGTTATTTAAAACATGAGAGGTCTCCCTTCTGCATGAGGCTGTTTTCCAGGTCCTTCCAGCCCATACACTCCCAAAATATTCTCAAGTACATGTAACCTTGTAAGGGGAGAACAGCAGGACAGGCAGGGTCATGCCCCTACCAACAAAGGCACAGCCCTACTGGACCCAAGCAAGGAGCAAAGAGCAAAGGGCCAGTGGTGGTGATCAGGGTCAGCCACAGACCAGTGACCACTGGGCAAGCTCAGCTAGGTCAAGACCGAGCTGTGAAGTTGGTCTGTGGGTCAGGACCAGCAAGACTGGGCACAGGCATCCCAACACCACAGCTCAGTCAAGCACCCAGCCACCACTCAGCTCCTGGGTCAGCTGGTGGCCAGTCTGTGGGTGAAGATGAGGCTTCTCTTAACTCCTTCTCACACCACCCTTTCTGCCAGCTTGGCTGTTATTGCAGGAGTTGAATACAAGGTCATATGATCATGCTAAATCTGAGCTGACCTTGAACACAAGCAGCCAAACCCCTGGGAAGGCAGAGGAAAGTGTGCAGAGGTTGTTGATGTGCACAGAGCCCTGACACCTGCTATCCACATGGACAAGTCTCTAGCGGGCTTTTTTTTTTTTTTTTGGAAGATATGACATATATATCACAGATACATGAAACTTCCAAAGAGGAGCTTCCTCCTTTTGTAGCTTGCTGGGTTTTTCCAAGAGCTTGGTCTTACCAAACTCCTTGCAGATCTCTCTATGAGGAAATAGAGACAGGGGCTGGACAGTGGCACAATCCAGAAGTCAGGACTTGGTAAATAAAATAACTTTTAAAGTGGCCCTTGGTCCCCTGCATGTCCCACTCAAACAATACCAACCAGAAGCTTTGACAAGTGAAGTTCTTGAGTTCTTAGTTCCTGTGGAGCAGCTGCACAGAATGAGAGCAGGGAGGCAACATAACAATACATCAGCATAATATTACAAAGCTTTGAAAACTGTTCTTATTTGATTTTCAGGAAGCTGGCATTCACACAAGAACTGAAAGTGAAACACAGTTCCTGCTGCAGTGCTGCCAAATTTATTGTTTGCTGCTTCTTCAGGATCCACCAGTTAAAGCTGAGTGGAAGATGAACAAAAGACATTTAGAGCACGTGGACAAGAAAGATGAAGTGCACTGGGAAAATGCATCACTTCTGTGGCCCATAATGAAACATGGGGAAGAAATTATTGTGAAAGGTGTAGTCTGGGACCAAAGAAAAATGACTTGAGAGTCAGGCTAATTACTTACTTAGCCATAAGAAACAGCTTCTATGTAGTACTCTGCTTTTCTTTCTCCCATGAATTGCCTACTTTTCAGAGCTAATAAGTTAGACATCCCCCACTTGGGACACCTAGGATAAATCATCATTACAAACCTGTATTAAAAATTGAAGCTATTCCAATTGTCTCCTCACAAAGGCCACCTGCCTGTTGGCACTCCTCTGCTTCCTCACATCTTTACAATTTACCTCTCCCAAAGTCCTTCAGCTACACATATGCCAGCTCTGGATCGAAGAACTCCAAAAGTTGTATTCCGTGACATAATGGGGATGCAATGAGGCAAATGCATGTTTATGTGATTTGGTGTGACACAGTATTCTATGAGCAACTTGAGAATTACCAAATAAAAAAGACTTTAAATTCTGCTGTCTGCCTGCTGTTAGAATGCATGGAATAGAAGCCTCTCTGAGTCCCTCAGAGAGAGAAAGGAATACAGGGATTGAATTTGAGCCTTTAGAGAAACCAAAATATATTAAACCACACAGACATGAAGTAGGAGTGTAAGTTTTAGTTTTAAGTAAGGAGAAATATATCCTAAGTGCCTTAAGAAACTGTATTAGCTAGTAAAAAACCCTAAAGCCTAGTTTAAAGTTCAGTAGTGCTACCTTTCACAAAATTAACTTAGCACCAGACATAACAGAAACATAGCAGAACTTTGCTTACATTCCTAAATAGAACCGATAGAACAATATGCGTAGATTTTGTGCAAAAACTAACAGTACTTTCACACATTAGAATTAAGCTTGAATAAGTGTAGAAAGAGTATTTTAGAATCGTGTTTTTAGCTGATTATTTATGAATGAATTTCCCGTATATTGGGATACAAAAAAGGTGCTAATTGCTTCTACTAACTACTACTACTTCTACTGCTTCTACTCAGAACATCAAAACTCTATACCAGAAAGACAAGAAAGCTTTTAGCACAAACTTTAATACTGTAAACTCTTCAGTACTTATGTATTCATACAATAAACAACTTTATAACAACCAAAAACCATTCTTGTCTCTTTGAAGACCCAAGATCCACTTATAACTCAACACCTGCCAAGTCCTTTTCTTCAGTTTTTCTTTCTAATCCATCAGTTTCCTTGGCTGCACAAACTCACTGGGATTTTCTCAAAGGGCCTCCAGAAAGAAAGGCAAATTTCTGTGCAGCAAGAAATTTCTCTGCAAGCAAATTGCTCTGCTTCTCTCAGGAATTTAGTACTCCCTAAGGACATTGCAGGTCATTGACAACATGAGCCAGGATCCAGGTGTGTTCCTTTATTGGAAAAATCTATTATGGAATAGAACAGGTGAAGTAAAATTACATACGTACCATATTTCCTACAATTTTCACAATAAAAAGAACTACCATAGTTGGTTTTTCATGCCTTTTAAAATGTTGCAGACTCAGATGAGCAGTGCGATAGTATTTCAGTTTTCCAGGCCATAGAAGGTAAATGAGAGGGAAATTGTCCAGTACAGGCAAGCAGAAGTTTCAGCATGACCCTGAGCCAAATGCCATGTGATTATACAGGTATAATACTACATATATGGCAAGCTGCCATGCTCCCTTTGTTACCTGCTTAGAATATTTTTAACCTATTTTTTTTGGTAGTTCCCTGAGTCTCTCTGGATCCTATGCTGTGCATCAGTTTTATCTCTGAAGCTTATCACTTCTGCATCTCCTCAGGTGTGTCCTCTCCTTTGATTTTTCTCTCCTTAACATAATTTTTGCTAGGCTAAAATACTCATCCTTACTAGGCCTTCTATTTCAAAGACTGATTTAAAAGTCTTCAGAAGGCTAAAAGGCCTAGGGTTCAGTAGTCCTGAAAAAGAGAACAAACTGCTAAAATCTAGAGGATTTTTAACCTCTCCCTACAAACCAGGTGCTTCCTCCACTGTCGCCACATTTCTCTTCACAGAGAAAAGCAAGGCACAACTTCCCAAGGATATTCTGGGATTTGCATTCCCTGAACCTCAGAGAAAGGGAAGACAATTCTTATCTCATTTGCTGTGCCTGTGTTTGTGCCAAAGTAGAATGCAATACGGAGATTGTTTACCCAAAATGATGGTGTTTTGTTTCCTTGGCCTGTCAGGGCCAAGTGTGTGTGTGTGTGTCGGGACCGTCAGCTGAGAGTCATGAGAGGAGTGCAGTTGAGTACTTGGCAGATCCAGTTTAGATGTAATGTAATGTAGTACAGAATAATATAGTATAACAAAGTAATTATTTAGCTTTCTGATAACCATGGAGTCCTCCTCATCATTCCTTCTTTTGTCGGGGGTGCCCTGCTTTTCCGATAATATTTTAACAGGAAATTGGTGTGAGATGGTCTCCTCTGGTCTGACTTCCATGCTGTGGGGATCCCAGCAGATTCAGGAGACACACATAGGGAATCTGCCTCTGGAAAACAAGGGCAGGCCTAAAAGTTTTCCAGCACACTGGGACAAGGAGCCCTTTGCAGAGACCCCTACACTCAGGGAGATCTCTTTGCTGCTGATACCCCACATTTACCGCTCTCCCAGCCACAAGGAGGAAAGCAGGGACCCAGGCCCTTCCTGGAACAAATATTTGACTTCTCATACACAGCTCAGAGAAGAAACCATGAAGAAAACTGAGCTACAGCTTGTGTCTAACAGGAAGAGCAAAACAGTCAGAAAGAGGAAGAAGAGAGAGGAAGATCTTGACGTTGGAATCCTTCCTTTCCCGCAACACCATGACTCATGCCCCCTTATCAGCCTCCCACAGAGACTTAACATGGGAAGGTGGAAGCCTGTAGAGGGAAGGGAGTTTCACTGTAGGAATGTCTGAGCAGGCCTGGAATTCTTCGCCTGGACAAAAGAGGACTTCAGGGATCACAGGTGGAAGAGAGGGCTGGGTGGCAGCTACACACACACTCTTCAGTTGCAAGAACTAGGCTGATGGAAGCAAAACAAACAGGAGGATGCAGAAGAAGCAGAGAGGGGAGGTACTGCCTGAAGGAATCGTGGCTGCACAAACAGCACTAAGGTTGGTGGGGCGTCTGGAAACCACCTCCACGGAGATCCTTGCAGGCTGGAAACAGGATACTGCCTAGGCGGCCTGCTAGTCTGGAACCACTTGGGCTGCCCTTAAAGCCAAATGAATTTGCCCAAACAATGCCTCTTGGTTTTGCAACAGCAAAGCAAATATCACACATCACCCACCCCATCGCCTCAGTTTGATCAAGTACCTCAACAGCTGCAGAAAGGCAGCACAAAAAGGGCTGCATTTTGTGTATTCCTTTGTAGCCCTGCAGTTGTGTACCACCCTGGAGCTGGATCAAGCACCAGCGCACAACCAAGCAGGGACCTGGCATCACCGCTGGTATGGATTCAGACTCACAAAGGCTTCCTGAGAGGCAATCAGGGCTGTGGGGGCCTGAGCCTATGCATCTGTGAGCAGCCGAATCAGCTGCATAGGTCTCCTCCACATTTGTCCCCAGCCCTCCCTGGCACCTCCCGCACTGTTGAAGTCCAGGAGCTTCCCCGTGGATCTCACGCAATGTGCTTGGGCCGCCAGCTCCAGCAACATGGGTGCTGCAGCCCCAGGGCTACTGCAGCTCAGGATTCCGTGCTGGGGAAAGGGCAGAAGGGGAACAGCGGGCAAAGTGCAAAGTGGTCACAACTGAACCTCGCGACAGAGCTGCGGGCGGGAGCAAAGCTGCGTTTTGGAGCAGCTGTGGCTGTGACGTGCTGCAAAAGGGCGCTTTGAGGGAGGCCCGGCAGCACCAGGGCCCGCAGCGAGACCCAGAGCCGCAGTCGTGCAGGTTGTGACAGGGCAGGAGCCTCGGATCTCACCGCTGCCCGAGCTGCACAAGGCACCATTTCCCTTTCACTGTTAGCTTGATTTTAAACGGTGTAATTGCTCCCTCAGAAGAGCAGAAAAGGAATTGCTTCCTGCAGAGACATGAAGTATTTATTAGGCAAGGTTGATGGTTTATTCTTAAGCCTCGTGAAGACCCTTAAGGCACCTCAGCGAACAGAGCGACAGGAGAAAAGCACACGTTCAGGCGTTTCTGTTCTTTAAGGCCGGTTGGAATTTCCGTTTGCGGCGCGCCCCCGTGAGGCGCTGGCGCTGTCCCGCCTCCCGGAGCAGTGCGGAGCGCCCTGGGAACGCCCCGGTCACGGCAGTTCTGTTCTTGGCACGCGCGCTACGGAGGTCGGGCAGATCACAACACCCGGGCATCCCGCGAAGTAAGCGGGGCACCCAGGGGCGACCTGTACCCGCGCAAAAATTCCTCTCACATTCGGAGTGAGGACCCGGGCGTCACCCCGGGTCGTTATTTTCCTTACTCATAAGTTTAAGGCATGACCAAAATCTTGCCGCGCCGCTGGGACACTGCTCCGCACTAGCTCCATGGGTCAGGGCGAGCGCCGCCCGAAGCGGCCTCTGGCTGGCATACAGTGTCCTCGACGCTGCGCTCGGCCCTTGTCCCCTTTCGCGCCGCGGAACCGCTGCCACGGGCCGAACCGAGCCGCGACGTGCCGCGTCGTATGCAAATGAGAGGCCCGGCGGCCGCGGGGAGTTGTGGGGCGCCCCGGCGAAGCGGGCGGAGCCCGGGCGGGGCCCGCCGTACTTCTGGGGGCGGGGCGAGGAGCGGAAGTCGTGTTGTGTCACCTCCGGGATTCGCTCGCTGCGTCTCATCGTCGGGGCCGCGACAAGATGGCGGACCTGTCTCTGGACGAGCTCATACGGAAACGCGGCGTGACGGTGAAGGGGAGGTGAGCGGTTGGGACGGCGACGCAGCGCCTCGGGCCGGCGGCCCCCGGCCGCTCTTCGAGTGTCCCTTCGGGTGGCTCCGCTCCGGGGGCTGCGGGCCGCAGCTGTCTCGGCGCGGCCCGGCCCTGCTCCCGCCCTCGCATTCCCATTGGCTGAGCCACGGGCCTGCGGGAGCGCGCTGCCATGCGATTGGCGGTGGCGGCGGTCACTCAGGGCTGGGGCGGGGGTCGGGCCCCCATCTCGGCCCCTGTGCCTAGCGCTGCCCCGGTGGGGCAGAAGCGCTCAGCGGCCCATCCCCTCTCCGTCTTTTCGGGAGTCCTGGCGCCGTCCCTTGTCTCACTGAACCCTCCGACTTGCCTCCTGCTTGTCCCCGCCGGTTAACCCAGCGCTGCTCCCTGTGACGGGGCGGGCGCCCCGAACCCCGCCGGTAACCGGGCCGCAGGGGTTATCCAGCCGGTGCCCGGTGCCCCCGCGCTCCCGGGGCGCGGCTGGGTGCATTGTGGGAGAGCCGTGGGAGGGCTGCTCAGGGAGCCGTAACCGACCGGGGCCGCCGGGCACCCGCGCGGGCGAGGCTGCCGGGCATGGGGCGCAGCGCTGCCCGGGTCTCTGCAAGTGCCGTCCCTCTAGCGTAGTTAGTGGGGCTCCGACCGATTGCCGGCAGTGGCTGAGAGGACGTGGAGCATGTTGCAGATCGGAGCTGCAAGGTCAGGTTATTTCTTTGCATGGCAGATGTCTCCAGTGTAGGCTGGGCCATTTACTGCCACGGTTGGCAGTTCTTACCTGGGTTCTCCTTCGGTAGCTTTTCATTTTCCCTTTTGCCGTAGTCTCTTAATGCTTCTGAAGAACTTTTCCCCCATCTCTGTTAGCTCAGTGTGCTCTTGCTTTGTTGGGTTTTTTCCCTTTTGGTTTTTTTTTTTTTTTAAGTTATTAGTCTTTGGGTTTGACTCTGAATGTGTATACACTTACATGTTTAGAGTAATAGTCTGAAAGTTACCTGCTAACATATACTACCAAGGCATTCAAACATATTTAAATCCTAGTCTAGACAAAGCCTTGGCTTTGCACTTTCATTCATGTTATCCTGCATATTTGAAAGAGTCTTATGTTGTTTACTATGCCCCAAGTAGCTCCTTTATCCCTTTTCAAATCCCTCCTTAACTCTCATTTCTTTCAGGAATTCTTCCTGCTTTTTTTTTTTTTTTTTTTTTTTTTTTGAGCAATAATCCCTCTGCACCACTGTAAGAATTGTTGTGCCCCACACTCTTCTTGTATGTTGTGTTTAGCTCACTTTATAAATTCCTGAGGTAGCAAACTTGGCTTTGTGAAGTCTGGATAAACTGAATAAAGTTAAGTCATTATGTTCATGTTATTCAGTAGTCTAGATGAAATAAAAGAAAAAAAATCACTAATAAAATGTGCTGGTCCATAACATATTCAAGCCAGAGCTTGGAATCCTGGAAAGTGAATTAGATGTTTGAGATCTGCTTTTATTTCATGTGCTGTGGCACAAGTACCTAAGCAGTTAATGCTCTTGTAGGGTAAGCAATTATCTGTGAGACAGAGTTGCTTATTAGGGTAAAGACACCAGAAATGGTGTAACCTTCAGTACAGTTTCCTAATCTATTTTGTTGGGTTTTGTTATCAACAGTGTTAACTAATTCTGGTTTAAATGTTGACACATATATTTCTGGTTTTACTTTGGCCTCTCTCATGAACCACTCATCCAGCCCTTTGCAGCACTCCAGCCGAATGCTTCCAACATGGCTAAATAAATGCTTTTAATTTTTTTTTTAAATTGCAAGGAAAGTCTTGCTCTGTGTCTGTTGCTTTATGGTACTGTTAGTCTCCTGTGTTCTGGGTTTATTTTCATAGATGGTCTTAATGATCCTCCTGTTTCTTCTGGCTGGTTTGCTTTGTCTGTGTGAGAGAGCAGCCGTAGGACTCTTAAAATGGGACTCCAGTCCCAGCTTTCCAGACATTTAAACACAAGAATGAAAGAGGCAGAAGCAGAGGTTAAGTCCTTCATCTCTTGGTTGGTTGGGTTTTTTAAGATCTCTCCATTGAAAATACATTACTGTAAATAATGTGAAGGTTGTGGAGTTAGATCAGGAAATACTAATATAAAGGTGCATGAAGAATTGAAATAGCATCATAATTCGGTTTTGTGATCTAACCTTTTGATTATTACAGCAAATTCCAGGTATCTACTTTTCAACTTTGTAATGCTGGACAGCACATTTCGGAAAGCAGATGAACTTTGTAGCCCTATATTTTGACTTTTAAAAAGTCAACAGCAAGAATATTTTTTCTCTCTCTTTCTACTTTGTCTTTTTTTTTTTTTTTTTTTTTAATATGAAGAAACCTAGTGAAAAAGAGAAAACTTTAAAAATACTCATCAGAGGAACTCCATTAAGAAATTAGATAAATTTCTTTTGTTCTTTGGGCAGGTTTTGAAAAAGTGTATCAGACCTGTAACAAGAAGGTAGTTCTAGCTTTCACCCTGTATTGTGCTGCTTTTTAGGAATACTTGTCTACAAGTACAAATGCTGTCGTTTTTGTGGGCTGTTGTCTTTCTGTGCTCAGTATTGTAATAATGATATGCTTAAAAAGTAAAGGCCATCAAGTGCAGTAGTTCTTTTATTAGATTAAAGAAGAGGCAGTCATGTTAAAAAGTAATTTGACTAATGACTGTTCTTGCTGGAAGCTAATCAACCTTGAAACTGGTGGCTTTGAACTAAGATTGTTACTGGTGCTTGTACATACTAAAATTCGAGTTGCCGTGCTCCCACAAATCTGAACTTGCTGCCCAGAATTCTTGAAATCATGTGTAGTTGCATGTTTCCTTCATATCAGGATGTATTAGTGAATTACAGAAGATGCTTTAGCAGACCTGTTCACTCCTAAAGCTGGAAAGTCTGTTCCTGTTCCTCTTTGTCTTCAAAGGTTGCCCCAAAGTACCTGAGTTGTTGAATTTTGTGTAAATGCACTATGTACTTAGCACAGATGAAGTCAGACCCTTCAGTTTGTACATGTGAGCTGAAGGATGGATTTTGGAAATAAGTTCCTTGGCTGATTATGTAGAAAAAAAATCCAGCATAAAAGAGCTTAGGAGTTCTACTGTTGTATTTAGATGTCCAACTGGAGTGGATTTTTGTGCAGTAATAAGGAGCTTTTGTTTGCAGCAATACAAATACTTTTATTGACACATAATGCCTGAAACTTTTTTTTTCTTTTTTTTCCTCCTCAGACTTAACACAAGGCCAGTGTTTGGAGGTGTAAGATCTCGCATTGGGATCCAGCAAAATCTTCTGAATAGATCATCACCAGCTGTGAGCTTCCAGCAGACTTTTGATGCCCGACAGAAGATAGGACTCACTGATGCCAGGCACAAACTGGGGGTGAAGGATGCCCGAGAAAAACTGGTTCAAAAGGATGCTCGCTTCAAAATCAAAGGGAAGGTGCAGGATGCTCGGGAGATGTTGAATTCCCGCAAGCAGCAAAGTGTTGCTGCTGAAAAGGTGACCAAAGTGGTGGATGCCAGAGAGAAGATCAGCTTAAAAAGGAGCACTCCAGCTGCTATCAGCCCAGCTATGGGGACAGTAAATCCAGCCATGAAAATCACCAAAACTATCCAAGTAGGTGAATGAGTCACCTCTGAGCCCTTCAGTTACTCTACAGCAGTGCAGTAGACGTGATAATACTTCAGTATGTTCATATGGTTACAGTAGAAGCAAGGATGATACAGTTCATTCCAGCCCGTGGGGTGGGATTCTGATCCTTTTGTGTGTCCTTGCAGCTGCCTGGGACTTTTTGTAGAATCACACCTCTCATTTCAATTTTCATTTTAATTTTGGGCCCAAAAAGACTAAGGCAGAGCTCCTGTCAGCATTAAAAGAGATGTCTTGAATGGTTAAGTAGTCTCTTTCCTGCCTGAATGCAAACAAAATGATGCAGATTTTTTGTCATTCTTATACTGCCCCTCTTTGCAAGTCTGATGTGGTGGATTGTCCTGTATAGATAACTGGTTTATCCTAGGGGTGGAATAGCAGTTTAGAATATGCAGCTGTGTTTGTATCTGAGAAAATTTAAAATTCAATGAGCCGTTCTACAATTTTCTCTTTTTATACTTGTCTGGTTTCCAGGGATTTGCCTGATCACATGAAGCATTCCTGCTGAGGCTCAAGATTTATTTCAATTGTATTATAATCAGTTGATCACCCTGACCTGCTGATTTCCTGGGCCAGTTTTCTGATTTCACTTTGCTGTGTGCACAGCAACCTGGTTCTTAGCCAGCTTCTCTGAGTAACTATTGCTCTTGAGCTGTGTCCGTTAGATACAACGTGTAGAGTCAGAAGAGAAATTTCCAGACTGTTGGGATTGTTGTTGGAGTGGTTTTGCTCCTTACCTCTACAAGCACGTAACTGAAGTTCCTAGTCTACCTCTTTCATTTTCAACCTCCCAGAAATCAGCAGTGTGCTCACTCATACCCAGGAATCTGTTGTCATCACTTTAAAAGCCTAGATGAGTCTGCTTTCTGTTCAGCTGTGGGTTTTGCTGAAGAGAAACATCAAACATGTTTCTTCTTCTGCAGATTGGTCTAGGAAGTTTCCCACTAGTCTGCAGGTTTCCTGGCAGGCTGATGTAAGAAGGAGAAAGGGCTCTTGAGACAGTAAGAAGGGCTAAGGGCAGAGCAATAGAGCAGTCTGTTCAGCAGTTGTTATTTAGGAGGGTGATCAGTACTCTTGCTGTCCTTCTGAGCCAAATCACCAGCATCAGCCATGAGGAACTGAACATCTTCTACAAAGTTTCTAGGAGTTAAAGTAGTTTCCAGAGACTTGGTGCAGTAGCTGTTTGTTCTGACCTGGTGTTCTGTGGGTTTTTGTTTGACTTGTTTTGACCAATAGTATTTTCTGTTTGATAGGCAACATAGTGCAAGGGAACATATATATTTATACATAGGGTATCATGGTGATTCAGACTGTAGATAAAACCTTGTACATAAGCAATTATCTAAAAGTTTTTTTAAAATATTTGTACTGAAATTCCAAATTGCCCTGACCCTCCTATCTTCCCAAACGTGGGAGTGGAATCAAACTAGTGTGTCTTGCTTCAAGGTACAGCACACAGCTCTATATGTGCTGTCCTGAGGTCTTGTTTATCATGAAGCAAGGAAAAATCTTTGAAACCAAAAAATGACAGGTCTGCTGCTGTTTCTGTAGGATGGGTATCCTTGTTTCTTTGATTAGCAGATTGAAACATGAGGTACTATGGTATAAGTTGCAGTCTAGAGAAAATGCAAATCTGAAGATTTTATTACCTGTGTGGACCATTTTTGTAATAATATATATTCTTTAATGGACAGATTCCAGCTTTTAAAAAAAAAAAAAAAAGAAGGGCATTTTTGTAGGTGTTGTGGCATTATTTCAGTTATTGGTTAGTACAGGTACATTCCCTACCTCCTTCTGTTGTGATTTCCCCGTTTCATGGTCTAATGGGCTGCACACTACCCTGTGCAGCATTTTATTCCACTACAGCTTATTCCAGCTCTAGTGCTAAGGGACAGTGAATACTTCTCCTTTTGCTTGATGGAGATATGTATGTTTAGTTACCTGTAGCATGAAAGAAGATGCTTACTTTCTGACTTACCCCATTAATGATTTTGTATTGGCAGCAATGTAGATCTAGTCAGTCCTGACAGGACTGAAGTTAACTTCCCTTCCCAGTAATCTTGGACTAAACCCTAAGTAATTTGAATCCATTTCTTCCTGTGGTCTTAGATTTTAAGTGAAGCTATGTCATATTGAACTTATCACAAGAAATACAGGTGTTACCCAGGAGCATATTGTGGTAATATATTTCAAAGCAGGGAAGGTAAGTTTTATATAAGTGATCTCAGGTTATTCAAATAGAGCTTTGATCTTCTGAACCTGATGGACTATAATGCTTAATGCTTTGGTTCTTTATCTCTAACTGTAGCAGAAGGCTCCAGTTCCTGGACACTCTCATCCAGCAGGAATGAGGATCAATGTGGTGAACAACCATACGCATAAACAGGTGTGTACCTGCTCTGTACTCTTTGTTACCTTTAACAGGGAAGAAAATCTGTCCATAAACATTGGCAGGTGCAAAGAAAACTCTTTAAGTAGGAGAGAAGAACATTTGAAAGTTCTCCATCAGCTTAGCTTCCGTGTCTTGCGTGGTTCAAATAGTTTCATGGTAATTGAGGTTTTCATTTAATATAATTTATCTTGATTCCTAGGGTATTATCTGAATGAGATACAGGAATAAGAAGTAGATATTCCCAGTTTTACCTCTGTGCTAATGGTATATTTTTTCCCTAGAGGCTGACCTCTAGCTCTGATGTTTTTGTATAAATTGCCTATGACATCACATCAGACCAAGTTGTTGGCTGTTTTGATTCACCATGCTGCCAGCCTCTTCAGAGAGAGGATGTGACTGTACATGGTCAGATGTGCTGCAGTGAGGTGGGACAGGGTATAACCTTGTGTGAAAGCTGGGCCACCGCTGGAATTCTGACAGGGAGTGATGTTACCTAGTATTCTGATGTACTTCCAGAGTTCCCATAGCTCTTATCAAGCAGATTTTGAGAAAGACCTTAGAGTATTGTCTTTCTGGGATCAGTTTTAATGGATTTTGTCACAGCCCCCAGCCATTCAGCCACCTTACTACCTTGGGTGCTTTCAGAGAGGAATTGGATATTTTTGTTACTTATGTTATTGTGTGTGTATACACAAAGTATTGCATGAAATACTGGAAAACTGACATTCACAATATCATGTCAGGTGACTTTTTTGCCATGGTTATCATAATTTTAGTTATTTGTGTATGTTACCTTTATGCTGGCCTACTACCCTCACCTATCCCAGATGCTGTTGTTTAAGGAAGTGTCTTCATTATTCTCACCTTATCACTGGAAACGTGGAATCCATTTCATTTTGTCTCAAGCTCAAGTCCATTGTCCTGCTCCCTAGTGTTTTTCCCAGCTCTTTTATTTTCTGCACAATTCTCCTCTGTTCTCTGTCCATTTTCAGTTTTTTTTCCTTCATAGCATTTCTGTCACTGGAACAACTTCCCTGTTTGTAAACCAGAATCTTGCTGACTATGGACAACCCACTGATTTTGCAAGCTCTCATTGCTAATCCCTCTGGTTTTCTTTAACTTTTGAGTGAATGAATGGGAAGCTGTTTGCAGTTGGGATTTCTTATGTTTTGGGCACTGCTGTATGTGTCTAGACTTTTTATTAACGTTATTTAGAGTCAGTGAAAAAAATGCTTGTGTAGGAGCTCACCTCAGTATTTTAAGGCAAGGCTATGAGTGTTAAGCTGAACTGGAAAATTAATTATTCATTCAGTAAAGCTCTTAGTAGAGTGTTTTCTAGGGCCAGATGGGTATGTCCTGTGCTAAGGAAAGCAGGCTATTCAAAAGGAATGTTCTGTTTAGATGTGTTCAGCAGGCACTTGTTTAATTTAAAAAAACAATGAAAAACCCCAAACAAACAAAAAGAAACCCCACCTTACACCCCCAAACTAATTTAAAAATCACATGCACGGGTGTCAACTGTAAATGTAGGAGGGTGCTAAAATGTAAGACACTGAGGCTTTATTCCAGTAACGTAGCTTCAACAGTCCTAATGAGGTCCAGGAGAAGGAATCTGTATGTGGTTTCAGTATATCTAGGGAAACAGTTTTACTGTGGTGTTTTTGGAGAAAGTCCAATAGTTTTTATGCTGATGTTTTGACATGGACTTGTATATCTGAAACTAAAATGCAGCATAAATGTTTATTAGCTGAAGATGGTTAAAGGCAGGAGAAAACTACCTATTTTTGAAATGTCTGAATGAAGTCTGCCTGCATGTAAACTATTGCCTTCTTCACTTCAGGGTCTGTATGACACAGAAGATGATGAGGAAAGTGTCTCTCCCCTTCCTAGCAAACAGATGAAAATCACCACCACAAACAGTTTCCTGCACAACTCGGTAAGGGGTCATCTGAGCAGTCTCCACCATGCCATGCTCACATTGCATGGACACAGAGGCTGTGTCTTTACAGGACTTACCTATCAGACAGTTCTTTTAAAGTCTAAAATAAGTTTTCTCCTTAAATATTTGCTCTTCACCCTGCCCTTCCTTTGTGCCAGTCCTCTACTGTTATTTTTGGAACAGAGTTCTTTTAGGGTAACTGGTTTTATGGTCTCTCAGCAGCTAGAAGGTGTGTTTTCTGCCCTGCTGGCAGGTTGCTGTATCCTGGCTCTTTCTTGTTGAGGAAGTGCATTGAACCTGTTTTGTTACTGTTTCAGTAAACCAGCAAGGGCAGTTTTCTGCTGCTTCTGGAGACTGGGCATCAAAGCGGGAAATCTCTTGCCATGCAAAAATCATAGTAGGCATCTTGTTGGGGAGGACTGTGGCTCTGGAGAAGATGGAATTTCAGTACAGACAAATGTAAGGTCCTGCTTTTGGCATGGGATGGTCCTCTGCAGCTTAAACTGAGAACTGACTGGCTAGAAAGCAGCAGCAGCTCTGTAGGAAGGAGCCTAGGGGTCCTACTGTGTGATCTGCTAAGAATGAGTGAGTAGTGCATCCTTCCAGAAACAAAGGCCAACTTTACATAATTAATCAAGGAAGATAATTATTATTGTTTGACATTTTGAGAATGCATCCAGAATTCTGTGCCTATCTTGGGGCTCTGTAATACAAGAAAGACTTGACTGGAACCAGTTAACAGGGTGGTCAGAGGGCTGCACCATACTATGCATGAGAAGAGGGTGAGTCCACTCTCATCGCCTGGAAAAGGCAAAACCCAGATTCTTTTCAGGAGTGACCATGGAGAGGACAAACCAATAAATGTGCTGCAGCAAAAGAAATTCTAGTTGGTGAAATTCTCACAGTGTTGATCGGCATCTGGCACAGGGACCAAGAGAGGTTGTGCAGTCACCATTCTTGAATATTCAGTGCTTAACTGGATAAGGCCCTTGCCAGCCTAATGTGTGCTTGAAGTTAACCCTGCTTCAGACATGGGAGGTGGGCACAGGTTTGGGCTGAGTTATTCTCTGGTCTTGGAAAAGCAAATTCATGTGGTTTTACCATCTTGCAGGCACTGTAGTACAGTGATTACCCCAGTAATTTATTTCCTCGTGTGGGTATTCAGAGTAGAGCTTCTGGCTATTTGTGATTCTCAAATAATCTGATTAAAGTTTTTTGAGGTTTTTTTTCAGGAGTAAATTTGTTCTTTCCAGTGTTCACAGCAGCTTCCAAGCACAGGTTTTAGTCTGGCTTTAAACTCCAGTATTTCAGTCTAAGTTCCATGTGTTTGTGTGCCCTAGCTTGGCGATTCTGAGGAATTACTGCTTTTTGTTCTGTGGATTCTCAATCTTACTGTTAATGAGCAATCTTTGTGAACTCTTTATAAAATACTTGAAAGTCTGTGGATGAAAGGAGCTTTTCAAATTCAGATCACGTTGTTAAAGTTCTCTGTAGGAAGGAGCCTAGGGGTCCTACTGTGTGATCTGCTAAGAATGAGTGAGTAGTGCATCCTTCCAGAAACAAAGGCCAACTTTACATAATTAATCAAGGAAGATAATTATTCTTGTTTGACATTTTGAGAATGCATCCAGAATTCTGTGCCTATCTTGGGGCTCTGTAATACAAGAAAGACTTGACTGGAACCAGTTAACAGGGTGGTCAGAGGGCTGCACCATACTATGCATGAGAAGAGGGTGAGTCCACTCTCATCGCCTGGAAAAGGCAAAACCCAGATTCTTTTCAGGAGTGACCATGGAGAGGACAAACCAATAAATGTGCTGCAGCAAAAGAAATTCTAGTTGGTGAAATTCTCACAGTATTGATCAGCATCTGGCACAGGGACCAAGAGAGGTTGTGCAGTCATCATTCTTGAATATTCAGTGCTTAACTGGATAAGGCCCTTGCCAGCCTAATGTGTGCTTGAAGTTAACCCTGCTTCAGACATGGGAGGTGGGCACAGGTTTGGGCTGGGTTATTCTCTGGTCTTGGAAAAGCAAATTCATGTGGTTTTACCATCTTGCAGGCACTGTAGTACAGTGATTACCCCAGTAATTTATTTCCTCATGTGGGTATTCAGAGTAGAGCTTCTGGCTATTTGTGATTCTCAAATAATCTGATTAAGGTTTTTTGAGGTTTTTTTTTCAGGAGTAAATTTGTTCTTTCCAGTGTTCACAGCAGCTTCCAAGCACAGGTTTTAGTCTGGCTTTAAACTCCAGTATTTCAGTCTAAGTTCCATGTGTTTGTGTGCCCTAGCTTGGCGATTCTGAGGAATTACTGCTTTTTGTTCTGTGGATTCTCAATCTTACTGTTAATGAGCAATCTTTGTGAACTCTTTATAAAATACTTGAAAGTCTGTGGATGAAAGGAGCTTTTCAAATTCAGATCACGTTGTTAAAGTTCATTTATGAACTTTATGAAGTATGAAACCAAAAAGTGCTTATGAGGGAAGTGCTCTTTCTGGATAAGCATACCTTTTTATGTTTATGCCCAGAAACCTGCACAGATTTTTTTTTCTCTGAGCCTTTTGAAAGTCTCCAGCGCTGTGTAGTGGTTTTGACACTGGGAAGGATATGCAGTGCATACTAGTAATACTCTGGTGATGGTGCTTGAAAAAAAGTGACGGCTTTTGTAGGCTGTAGCTCTGAGATACTTTCTTTTTTCTTCCTGTAGACTGGTCTGAGCAGCAATAAATTCTCTCTGTCCAAAACTGTTCCCCTGACTAAAGTGGTCCAGAACGATACATACACAGCTCCACCTGCAACTCCCCCTCCTATGCGGACAAAGGCCTTGGCAAACATGTCCCGGACCTTAGTGACAAAGGAAGTGCCTCCAAAAGAGCCAGCACCTGTTGAGGTGAGCTCAGGGATGGGGGAAATGCTCTTGATAGAAGTCTCTGAAACGTCTGAAACTTGTTCATTAGACATGTGAGCAGCTCATTTGTGCCTGCCTTTCATCATTAGTTCTGGGACGTCATCAGGGTTATTCTGATAACTGCAGTCCATGTCCTAAGAATTTAAAACCTGTCTAAACATCCTTTCCCTGCGCATGATCCTGGAGGAATGCGTATTTTGGGAAGATGGCAGTTGTTTGGACGCTCCTTGGTGACTTTCATGTCCCTAGGAGTAGTGTTTTAAAATTATTTGATGCATTGTATGTTGCATGTCCACTCCAGCTAGCAAGGAGAAAAAAAGAGTTATTCCAAATGTACATGTTTTCATGTACACATGAGACCTCCCAGGCAATTTGTAGACAGCCTGCCTGGAATTGCTTTGCCAAACTGCCTGATGTTGGGTACAAGTAACCCACCAGGTGTTCCCAGGTGTGCTGCATTCAGCATGCTCCTGAGAGGCTGGAGCTGTATTTTGGGGTTTGCTGGCCAGTGTAGAGTACAAAGAGACAGGCTGTTAAAAGTGTGGGCATGACCAGAGTACTGTGTATGCAGATTAAGTTAATGTTATTCTTGGGAATAAGAGTGAAAAGTTACTTCAGAGGAAAACTAGCATGGAAAAGAAGCTCCTTTTTGCTGTCAGATGAGCTGGGCTTTAGTAAACATTGATATTTCCCATTACTAGCTGTAACTTTCTCCTTTGTGTGTGTGTACAGACATTCCCAGACATATCCTTAGTGACTTTTTATTGCTTTCTCTGCTGTGCTGTATTGTGTGCCATATTTCTGTGATGCATTTGTTTGTGTTGGCAGCTGGCGTTCAGTCCTTTGGAAGGCACAAAGATGACCGTAAATAATCTGCATCCTCGAGTCACAGAAGAGGATATTGTTGTGAGTGTTGCTTACTGCCAGACTGTGCATGAGTGACACTTCCTTTCTGTGTCCTACCTCTTCTGATAAACCACTTGATCTATGGTGAATGCAGTGAAGAGGGGTGTGATGTGGATTTGCTGTCCGTGCAAAAACTTTGAAGGTTCCTGATTGTTCGGGGTTTGTTTACACTTTTTTTTAAAAGTGTGTGCTTAAGAACATGGGACAAAATCCCACAGAGTGTTTTGATACCTGACATCACTTAGAAGAGTTCACACCAAATGATTCTTCTACCCAAACTTATGCCCCCATCCAAATTATCTAGAGGCTTCCATTCTCACTGGGCTGAGAATGAATCTGGTCTTTGTGTGTGAAAAACATTACTGGACACTGGCCCTGAACTTCCCTGCTTGTGCGCTCTCTATTACTGGTGCCAAGTACTTATACCATGACAAACACAGTAAGACAAGTGTCCAGATCCTGTCAGGTATTTAATAAGCAGGATGGGTGGTGTGATGAAGCAAGTAAACCCTTCTCATGCAGTGCCTTTGATGTGGCCATGGTCATGACTGACTCTCTACCCTCAGGAGTTATTCTGTGTGTGTGGCGCCCTGAAGCGAGCCCGGCTGGTGCACCCTGGCGTGGCTGAGGTAGTGTTTGTGAAGAAAGAAGATGCTATCACAGCATATAAGAAATATAACAACAGGTGTTTAGATGGTAAGTTTGATGCCAGAGTTGCATGTAGGATAAATAAATCAAGAATGGCTTTTCCACCTGAGCAGAAGGTTTAAAAGTATCTTAGATGTTAATATACTAGCAAGAGAGAAATACCAGAAAATCAGTTCAAGAGCTAGATAAGACAGCAATTGCTGTGTAACTAGGTGAATATATGCACATTTTATTTAAATGCAATTAAAAACCCCACCCACATTTTCCTAGAAAAAGGTTCAGAGCTGGAGGCAGGATCCTGATGAGTCTCCTGCTCTAACTTTGAGATGAAATTCCTTGTGTTTCTAATTTGGTACCAAGAGCTGGAAAGTTGTCGCAGTTGAGACAGAGACAATTCAAAGCAACACACTCCATTTTCAGAAGGCTTCAAACTGTTTTTTATTATAGCATCCATGCTTTTTACACATTCTTACAAAACTCATAAGTTTACACTTTACTCATCGGTCACAAGAGACAAAGTGCTTATTGGAATAGGCAGTTGCAGGTTTCTCTTATTTATCCTTCTTTCTTTCTTGGTTTCTATGTCACGACCTTGGTAGAAAATGCTTTCAGGGGTGAACATGGATCCTCTTATCAAACATTTCTGGCTCACAGAAGTCACTGTAAAACCTCTTCCACAGAAAGAACTTAGGAAGGCTTGAGCTGTCTGCAAAGTACAAGTAAAACTAGTATTTGCAATAGTTTCAGGGTATACTCAGAAACATTTTGAATTGGGCTTGTAAAATAGTATCAGATTTTCCATAAACTTTGAATAATGCAATTTTATTTTTTAACCATGTTAAACTGAAATGATTGTTGAACTGTTAATTTTTGGCTGGAAATAGGTGCTTTTTCTTTCTTTAGATAAGTGACATGTTATGGTTGTCAGATGAGGAGCAGACAGCTAAGAATGGGAGATCCACTTGTGTCCCTGCTAAGGGCTTCATACTTCTGTGTAACTTGTTAATTAGTATGATCGTTCATATGGTACTGAGTGTTACAGTGGCTCTTCTGTTGCTCTGATTCTGCAACAAAAGATTATCAGCTGTTTTTTTCTCATGATTCCCCATCATGTTGAACTCTGTTGCTTGCACTGTTGTGTGATATTTCAAGGATCTTGCCTTACCCCACTTCTTATAGAATGAATTTTGTGTTTTGTTTTTATATAGGTCAACCAATGAAATGCAATCTTCATATGAATGGGAATGTCATCACCTCAGACCAGCCTATATTGCTGTAAGTGTCCTTCAGTGGGGAAAAGGTCCAAACGCTTTTGCAGATTCTATTTTGAGAATTGTTGTCCCTTGCGTTTTCTTTCTCTCTCCTTCTGTGGCACAATATGTTGAGTGGAGTGCAATGTAGCTTGACTACATAGTGTTCTCAGCCTTGAGGCTCAAAAATAATCTGAGATGAGGATATTTTCTTGTGAGAAAAGCATATTTAAAACCTTTATCTCTGATATTGGTAAGGGAGAAACCCTGGTAACAGTAAATGCAGACACAGTGTTAAAATTTATTTCTCATAAAAAGAGTTTAAATATTGCCTTTTAAAATTCTTTTTTTAATCCTCCAGCCGATTGAGTGATACCCCTTCAGTGAAGAAGGAAGGGGAACCACGCCGGTCAAGTGCAAGCGCCTCCTCAAATCCCCCAGCTGAAGTGGACCCTGAAACTATCTTGAAGGCACTCTTCAAATCCTCAGGGGTCTCTGCCTCTGTGCAGCCCACAGAATTCAAAATTAAACTCTGAGAGGGGGGGAGCAAGCAGTGGACTGGAAAACTCATATAAGCTGGGGGATGAGGAAAGTGCAGGAGTGCAGATGTTATTTGCATTTGCCTGTCCTGAAATTTTTTGTTTTCTATGATCGCTACCTTACTGTACAATAGTGTTTCCTCTTGTGTGTGTACTTTCTGTTTTCATAGTTGGAGTTTTCTTCCATGATTTTTTTTCCCAAGAGAATAACCTTCCTCTTCTGCCAGTAATGTATTACCAGGCATATACCGTGTAATTCCATCCTTTACTCCAGAGCCCCCAGTGGCCATTAAAAGTGCACATAGACTTTGAGGGAAGGAGTGGTGATCTCCTTCTGTTTTCTTCTGACTTACCTTTAACTAAAGGATGCATCCCCTTGATTGTCCACAGGCAAGAGCACCATGTTATTTCTGAAGCTGCTGCACTGAGTACAAAGGCAGGTTGGGCTCCCTCCAGAAAGGACTTGTGTGCATTTGGTGGGATAACTCCTTCTGGCTCTTGGACACTTTCCTGCTCAGCACCTGGGATGTTGAGAAGGAGCAGGAGAAGCTGAGCTGCCCTCAGTGTGCCAATGGAGACATCAGGCAGGAGGGACGTGTGCATGGTGCACCGGCCATTGTGCTATGGGCAGGGCTGTTTCAACCTTGGTAGTGCTGGAGGGTTGTTCTGGCATTTGTACAAGGAATATATTTGCTCTGGAGGGTTAGGCTCGGTTGCTCTCCTCTTTCTGGACTGAAAAATTAAGAACCAGTCATGTTCAGAGCTAGAAGAAGCGGAATTGTTTGACTCCCATTAGATTATATTGCCTCCTCCTGCTGATGCACGGACGTGAGTTTCTTCCTTGCCTTCTAACTCAGCCAGTCTCCTATAGAAAGGAAGGACCTGAGACCCTTTTCAGATCCTAATACCAAGTCGTGTGTCTGAGAACTTTGAGAGATGCTATTTGGGCATTGTTTGGCTGCTGTGCGGTTATGCTGCTGGCATGCCTAGATTTGGAGGATGATGGCTGCAGTGTGTGGCTTCAGGGAGAGGTTTAGGAGCAGCGGGCAGTTAGCGCTGTGTAAGGAACACCAGAGTGGAGCGGCAAGTCCCGTGCAGGGCGGCGAGGACGTGGTGTGAGCCAGCGAGTGTGTGTGACAGGCCACTAGGTGGCCCTTCCAGTTCTTCCCATTGTTCGTACAGCATTGGCGCCTTGGATATTTAAAGTCCCAGTAGCTCCACTCGTTTGTGTTTGTTCAGACTACTGGAAGAGAGGAAAGCTGAGAGCAACTTCCAGAACCGGGCTGGGGTTTGAACTTGATCCTGCTAGCTGGGAGACTAACCTAATCCATTCTGTTCAGCTCTGCTGAGTAGCTCCTGTAAGTCCAGATTCTGTTTCTTGAACAGCCCCATGTTTCTTTTGCTTTCTTGTTCTGTATGAACTATTTCTTCTATCTAGCTTGTGCAGACCATTCCTTAATCTTCCTGTGTCCCTTTTAGCCATGGAAATAATAAGGACTTGGCAGGACTTGTTTTTCTGGAGTACTCTCTTTGGTTTGAAGGCCAGTGACACCATGATTGGTGGGGTGCTTCATGTGAACGGCACATGTTTGTAGGGGAGGGGACCTAAGACAGCTATTGTTCTCCTTTTTTAGATTGCCCACCAAATACATGTGTTTTAATAAAAAAAAAAAGGGGGGGAGGGAGGGGGAGGAAACATTAGGGATTGGAGAAGATAATGTATTACCTGTTTCTGAATAAACGTTTGTTATACAGAGAGTGGATTCTAAGCCTTTTTAGATGCTGTGAAGCAACTAAGATAAGTGGTGATGTTCCAGTATTGAGTCAATTGCTCTTTCTAAGTGAACGTGAAAATTTCAAAACTGGTAATGTGATGAAGAGCAAGAGGAGCTTATGGGTAAGAGAGCTGTTACTGATCCACCTTTTAGTCTGGATCATACAAATTAGCAGCTGACTCCTGCTAGTAAATTGAAGCCATTTGTGTCCATGTAATTCCAATTCTCTTTTTACAGAAAAAAAAAGTAGCCTTTGTTACTGACAGCCTCGTAATTTAAAAAGTAATTTTAAAGCAAAAACAGCTCTGAGATCAAAGTACCTGTTTTAGGTGAAGTGGGATGCTTTCATTACCAGCTAGACAGAAAGCTGTGTAAATGTGAAACATGTATTGGGAGTGCATCTCTTGCCTCTTCCGAAAGAATGGGGAGACTCAAGGATTTTTTAGATTAATAGATTCGTGTCCTTCTGAAAAGCCAAGTAGCAAGATGCATTTTAACTTACTGTTAAACTCTGCCTTGTGTTTAGGTTATCTGAGAGTTTATGATGGCAGTGACATACTTCCTTGGAAGAAATACTGTCTGATCTGTTCCATAGCTCTGTGGTCTATGGCACCATATTCTTATTTTTTACAAATCAGTGAATTAAGTGGGTGTCCAAACACAATGTCTTGGTGTACATTGGTGATCTGGTCTTGGTCAGCTCTTTAATGCACCATTGCATGGCTGCTTCTGCTGGGCACTGAAACTGCTTATTCCCAGTTCTTACCACGTTTTTCCCAGTCCTTTTCAGGTAGTTCACCTTGGCTCTCCAATTTCTCCTGGACATCCTGCAGTTGTCATGTTAATCATGATTTCAAACCTACCACCTTCTGTCTACATTGATCATCATGCACCATGGTTATATTTTTGTGTTTTGGGTTTTTTTTTCCTTCTGGGCTGGTAGAAATTATGAACTGGCATATGAAATACTAATTGCCTGCACTCTGAATTACTGTGCATTAATTTAGACATTAAATTAAATGGCTGTCCAGGACAGGTGGTAGGTAATTTGTAATGGTGTTTCTTTTGTTTATTTTGGGTTTCTTTTATTTCAAAAATGTGAGGACTTCTGAAGTGATGCCACAATGTGCAAGTTTGGTATATTTTCATGGCTTCTGCATGTACCTTCTGATAATGTTCATTAACTTGATATTTGGTTGGATCAATTCTCCATATCGTGTCATACTTTGTCACCTCCTACATTAGCCTTGCTTCAGTATTTTTAAAATGGTTCTGTCTTCCATTACAAGTTCATCTGTAAAGGTTTTTTGTTTTTTTTTTTTAATTAACAAGAATCTTTAAAAACAATTGCCTTTGAATGTTTCTACATCTTTTAAGATTTACTTGCCTCTCTCAGATTACAGACAGTGCGAGAGTTTTACACTGTTTTTACAAAACATAAACTCAACCCCGGGGCTGCGGCGAGTCCAGCCGCCGCCATTAGCAGGGCCGCGCCGCGCCCGGGGAACTACAGCTCCCGGCGGCCCCCGCGCCGCCGCGCGCAGGCAAGATGGCGGCCGCCACGGGGCGTGCGGCGGGAGCGGTGCCGGCGGGATACACGGGTGAGGGGCAGCGCGGGGCACCGGGAGCGGGGCCGGCGGGGTACGCGGGTGAAGGGGCAGTGCCGGGCACCGGAGCAGGGCCGTTGGGGTACGCGGGTGAGGGAGCAGCGCGGGGCAGCGCGATACGCGGGTGAGGGGCAGCGCGGGAACGGGGCCGGGGCGTCTCAGAACGGTGCGTCCCTCGCAGCTCTGGCGGTGAAGTTCGCGGAGCGGCAGCGCTCGCACCACTGCCTGTTGGTGAAGGAGCACCAGGTGCGGGAAGGGGCCGACACCGCGCACCCGCCTCGCCGCACCCTCTTCGTCCTCAACGTGCCCCCGTACTGCGGCCCGGTGAGTGGGGACGGCTGGGGGCCGAGGGCAGGGCGTGGGGGGCCAGGGGCCGGCGTGTGCCTCGGGGCTGCTGCGGGCGGAGGGCCGGGCTGGGGCCGGGGAGCCGCCCGGAGAGCTCTGCCGGCTGTTCGAGGGAGGCATCGCTCTTGCTTCACTGAACCGCGTGTTTTCTCTTACTGTCCCTGTTAAGGACTCTTTGATTAGGCTGTTCTCTCGTTGCGGGCATGTGCAGTCTGTGGACATCTGTGACAAGCCAGGGCCGGGAGAGAAAAAAGATAAACTGGCGTCGAAATTCTTTGACCACAAAACACTAAAGGTAAAGCTTTGGCGGGGGAGAGGAATACTGACGGTTCAGTGGGAAAAAGATGGCAAGTACTGAATGATTCTCTTCAGAACACGAGACACAGGAAACCATATGGGGCATTGGGTGCATGATTACTTTCTTAAGTTTACACTGTCTTTTTTTTTGCTATCCTACTGCCCCTTGTGGTTTGATTTTTATTTTAAGTTATTTGTACTGCAGTTCCTTGCTCCATTGCCAATTTCTCTTATATACCTGCCTCACCGGGGTGTTTTTTTTTTTTTTTAGGGATTTCAAGTAGCATATGTGGTGTTCAGGAAACCAGCAGCTGTCCAGGCAGCCAAGGCTCTATCACAGGAAGGTCCCTTGCTAATATCAACAGAGAGCCACCCTGTGAAAACTGGCATTAGGAGTATGTCAGCTCTGGCTATCTTTCTGTGGGCTGGGCAAGAACTATACTCATTGCTTACTGGATTCTACCCTGCATGTCCCATTTTGTTCTAAACTGGGGGATGTTCAGTGTTTTGTGTTCTTTCGTTATTCACTGGGTAGCAATCTTATTGAACTAGATGTTAAAGTCTTGTCCACTGACCCCTGTGGGAGGGTGGGGACACTTGGAAGGGTCCTTTTTTCCTGACATTTTTTCAGTATTATATAGATTCAGAGATACGGTCTGCATCTTGTCTCAAAATGGAGACCAGACTCATGCAACAGGCCCTGGATATCTGTCAGGTTGACAGCATTTCACATGTAATCGCTTGACAGAAGCACACCCCTGAATTTTGTGCCCCTCAGGCTTAAGGCTAGCCCACTTCTGCCTGGGCAAGTTGCAAACTCTTCCCATGGCATATTGATTGTGCTCGCAGCCAAGTCAGTTTGAGCTGTGGGAGGGGGGAAGCTGAACACAAATGGGAGCAGTATGTCCTTCCTCCATTCTAGAGTTCCCTCTAGAGCTGCCCAAAAGCACCACACTACCCTGCTTCTAACAGCAGCTACTGCTGACTTGTGCCCTCTCTGTCTCAGAGTGGATCGCCAGCTATGAGGCCTCCATCGTGGATCCGAAGGAGCTGAAGGCTGAGGTGGATGCCTACATGCAAGACTATGACAAAAAGGTGGCAGAGGTGAGGCCAGGCTGTGGAGGGAGCCCAGCTAAGCAGATTTCTTGGGGCAGAGGGAAAGAAGAGAGATTTCTTAGTGCTCCAGCCATAGTGGAAAGGGCTGAGGGTCTCTCTGTTTGGCACAGGTTTTTTTACTCCCAGTTGCTGGTGGGCAGTCAGACCCAGGCTTGGTCTGCAGCACCTGACCCTTCTCCTCAGGCTTACAACAAAATAAATTGGTTTGTGGCTGATGTGCAGTGTTGTGACTGCAAGTTGGAATGCCTGCAGCCCTGATGCCATGCCTTTCTTTAAATCTTGAGTGGAAGCAGGAGCTGTAACTTTGCCTGTGTTTAAGGGAGGGCTCTGGGGAGCTGTGCATTAGGCTGTGCATCTGCACTGGGCTGCCTCACCCTCCTGTCCCTACAGGAAGAAGCCAAAGCAGCCATGGAGGAGGGTGTTCCAGATGAGGAGGGCTGGGTGAAGGTGACGCGGAAGGGCCGGAAGCCCGGCCTGCCCCGGACAGAGGCTGCCAACCTGCGCGTGCTGGAGAAGGAGAAACAGAAAAGGGCCCGCAAAGAACTGCTCAACTTCTATGCCTGGCAGCATCGTGAGACCAAGAGAGAGCGTGAGTGTGCAAGTCTCCTCCTGCTCCTGCCTGGGCCTTGACTCTCACACTGTGGCCCGAGGAGCATCCTTCTGCCTTCAGGGGAGGTGACATCTAGCTGCCACTAAGCAACTGGCTGGCTGGATCTGAATGGCCCCTTGCCACCACCTGTCCTAGCAAGGGCTGCGGGAATATTTTGTGGGAGGGTGTGGTTTTCCAAGAGGTGCTTATTCAGTCTGCACAAAGGCAGTGATTGAAGGGGGAAACTAGCCAATTCCTCCCCAAGAGGGAGCTGCAGCACCACCGGAGATGAACAGCTGGAGCCCCAGCTTGGCGCTCAGCTGAGGTGTAAAAGGACCTGCTCTGGGAAGTGGCTGGGACTGTTGGGACTGAGCCCCTCCAGTGTGTGGAAGTGAAGCTCCCAGGAGGAGGAGATCTGCTGCTCTCGTGTGACCTGTTCTTTCCCTTTTTCTGTGTTTTAGACATTGCCCAGTTGAGGAAGAAATTTGAGGAGGACAAGCAGAGGATCGCACTGATGCGAGCCCAGCGCAAGTTTCGGCCATACTAGGTTGTGCTGAGCTGTTCTTCAGGTGCCTGTGCTGGAGAGGGTAGGAGAAATGACTACTGACTCCATTTCCCAAAGGATTTTGAGGAATTAAGGCAGCTTTGGGTTGCCTCTGCCTTTGGATCTGAAATGGGAGATCCCAGCAACTGCTGCTGGAAGAGAGTTCCCTTTACGTGCACCAGTATCCTCCTGCTCTTCTGTCATTTAGCCCCAAGGCACCACTTCTCAGGGTGCTCAGGTCAAGGGGCTGAGGCACATCCTGTGACAACCTGTATCTCCCTGCCACCCAAAACCACACCTCCTAAAATTTGGTGAGAACTGGGATTGACCTAGCACAGCCTCTGCAGGGGCAGGGAATGGCTGAAGAACTGTAAATAAACTGCTGCTGCTGTTTTCAGAACAGAGGAATGCTTCTTTCCCCCCTCTGGTGTCCTGTGGGAAACAGCTTCCTGTGTGCTGGGGTGGTGGTAAAAATCCTGGCTTGTAACCTGGGGCTCCTTTGCACGTTTTATTGAAGGAATGAAGAAGGAAATGACTTTAGGAAAAACCTAACTGTGACTTCTTGTCACAAGGAAAGATCAGTTGTTTGGTACAGAACCCTACCCTTCTCTTGGTGATTCCCTCCCTGGCCAAGTTCCCAGTCATCCAGCTGTGCATGGAGCTCTGCAGCCATGTTTAGGCCATAGGAACTTCCTAATACCCAGCACTGTTGCAAGAACAAATGCCACTTTGAGCAGCAGGTTTGGAAGGAAAAACAAAACTCTCCACACCCTGTTTCCACTTAACCTGTCCCCAGCCCATAGAAGGCAGGTAAGGATAGCACCAGGCATGTTTAGGTGTGGGGCAATGGTTTTGTGCTGCTCCTAAAAGCATTTGTGCAGCTCTGGAATAGTGGTAGGTCTGTGATCAAAGTAATCCACCCACCCCCAGGCTTTTACAGATTTATTTTATTATCTGCAGCTTTGCTAGAGATGTGACCGTGAATGTAAGGTGGAAGGGGTGGTAAATTCCAGAGAGCTGAGATAAAATGGGTTTACCCTCCTAAAAAACCGACTGCAAAAACAGTTTGCATTGCTTGCAGAGATGACAGGCCTGCCTGCTTCAGTGGGCTTTTAGCATCAATTTAACTGGGAGGCAGATCCTTAATAAGGCCTACCTAAGGCAGACAGTGTGTAAAAATTGCTGCCTCCCAAGATGCATTTGAGCTGCTTGGGTGAGTGGCCTGAAAGAGAAAGGAAGGAGGTTTGTTCTCCTATAGAGTCAAGAAGACAGACTTAACATTAGAACATTAATCTTTATTTAGGACAGAAATTGTCTCTACCAACTTTTCCATAATTTGTAGTTCTCCCAGCTGCTTCAGCTAGAGGATTAAGGATTCTCTAGCATTCATTAAAATGGCTTTCTCTGCACAGGTGAGCTCTTATTTAAGCCAATTCTTAAACAGTAGTTCTCACAATAGAACAGAGACACTGAGGCCCTCTGAGCTCAGGCATCTATGGAAGTAAGCAGAGAAGCAGAACAATTTCCTAGTTTTTCAGCAGGTTATATCCTGGGAGCAGCCTGTCCACCCCATCCTCAGGTAGGAGGCAAGATGAGCCACCTCTATTGCAGTGCCAAAGCTGGGGAGCTGCTGCTGTCACAGAGGATGCCTCTGCCTTGTGTTCTACTCTGTTTCGGGGTGCAAGTTTGGAGTAAGCCAAGGGGAAGGCCACTCTGGGCCTCTATCTCTGTACTCACAGAGCTGGAAGTAGAGCAAGGATTCCTTCTCCCTTTGGCAAATGAGATACTTTGCTCAGCTCTCCTTCAGAGTACCCCTGGCAGACCTGCTTCTACCCTGCAGTGAGCTAAGCATAGGAAAGATTATCACAATCTAATGCTGGATGTGAGGTAGGAATGGTGACAGTTCTGGAGCTTGCTTGTTAGCTCCCAGTTCTCCTGGACTGCTGCAGCTGTGAGGGCTTCCTAGAGTCTTGCCCTGGTGTTCTGTGCTGTCAGGAAGTTGCTGATGATCCCAGATACCACCTTGGGCTCGTTCAGGTGCACAAAATGACTCCCAGGCACTTCTGCTAGCTGGATGTGCTGGAGAAAAAGAACACAAGAAGTTGCGGGCCAGGAAAGTCTTCCTGCAAACACACACTGCTGTGTGACACTCATGGGAAGGGACAGGGCAAGTGAGGCAGGACAGAGATGGGACGACCAGGGAAGAGCTGGGTCCAGAGCACAGTACTAACTTGGGACTTTGGTAGCAGGGACAAAGTTGACTTCCTCCCCTGACTGCACACAACCCCCCCGCCCCCTTTCCTTTGTGAGGGCTGTGCTGTTCAGGACAAATAACCTCGTGGAGGGTGTCCACCAAGGTCAGCTGCTTCCCAGCTGCTGCTCCCAGGCTGGTGGCCAGTTGAGATGCAAGGATGACATTTGCTCTCACCTCTTTGAGGTTAGACTCGAATGCCTCCTGCAGGGCTTTCACAAAGTGATTTCTGCTCGGTAGGTTGTGTGGTACCAAGAGTCCATCTTGTGATCTGAAAACAACAGTGAGGCTCAGTACAGCACCCAGTGTGCCTCCATCTGTCTTTGTGGCTGGCCTGGGCAGAATCAGTGTCCCCAAGACAGTAGGGTGACAAATCCAGCTGTTCTTCCCAGGCTGCTCATAAGCAGCAGGTGACGGGCCATCCATGGTAGTCAGAGTGCACCACACAGCTTGGCTAAGCAGCCATTTTCTATCAAACTGAAAGGTGCAAAACCTTGGGTGACTGCCCAGTGGTATCAGAGTGGGGACTGGCCAAATATTGTCCTCCCAGGGCTGGTTCTGTAACTGGTCTGAAAACATTCCCTGACCCTGCTCAGCCTTCCGCTCTTAACTTCTTCCTTCCTTAGAGTTTCCACATCTCCCCTCAGTCCCTTCTGCCTCTCTTTGCTGCTTATTTAACCAGGTTATGCCCTGCTCAGAGAGGGAGGTACCAGGACAGTTGCCCTGGAGACGTTAGCATTAGATCTCCTGCAGAGCTAAAATCATGCCGTCTCCTACTGTGCTGGTGATGAGACAAGGGGACAGCCCAGGCTCAATGGCATTTCTGTGGCCCAGAGGACTGGACCCTCAGCACAATTACATTTCTGGACAAGCAAGAATAACCTGAACTGGTAATGATGCTAAAACACATCAGGGAAGGCAAAACTGCACCTCTTTTCTCAACTGCTTGCAGTTCTTGGTTTCTAGACAATCTTTTAACAGCACCTCACCAGCCAAGGTAGCCAGAGCTGCCCTGCACACCTTGCCATTGAAGGAGGTGGGAAAAGGCAGAGGACAACTCGTAGAACAAGCTGTGCACTCAGACAGCAACAGCTTGTGGGACTCTGTGCACTGGTCCCCAGAGCTGCTTGTCCCAGGTGCCACAGGAGAGAGCTTGCAGGATCTCAGTCAGACCAGGGGCTTCAGGAGCAGCTGGAGGAGATGGAGACTGCTGTAGTTTCACCTGTTTGCTCAGGCAAGAGGTTTTGAGGCCTGGAGAAGGGGGCAGGCTGGGTTGCTGACTGAGGTAGAGTCAGGTCAGGAGGACAGCAACTAGGCGTGGTGCTGTGGAGGGTCACGTATTTGCCAGGGTGGCCCCTTGCTGCAGTGCCAAGGAATGGAAAGTTGTGAGGTGGGATTGTGAAGCCAAGAGCATGGGGAAGATGGGGCAGGACTAACGTTTCCTCAGTCAGCCTTGCACCAGGGAGTCCCAGCCTGAAAGCACAGTGCCAGGCTGGGAGGATGGTCCAGTTGCTGTCTGCCTTCTCCAGGAGCCTGCCCAACCCAGGGCAGTGGTGGGGGACTGGGAAATACTTCTCACATGTGAAGCTGTACTGTTACACCAGCTGGCCAAAAGCCTGGATGACTAGTGTAGAGGAAGGGGTAGTGGAGGACTCCTTCCTAGCCTTCATTCCTTCCACTGAGGGAGACAGCAAGGGTTGGTATGGTTTGTGCCTCACTCACATAATGATGAGAACACGGTCCTGGATCTTCTGCAGGAGCTTCACACACTGCTCCACCGTGAAGAACTCTCGACTCTGCTGCAGGTGCAAAGAGAGGGAAAGTGTCAAAGCTCAGGGACAGCAGCTGGGGGCAGAGGGTGTCCCCAGGCCCTCCTGCACAAGTAGCTCTGAAGGCAGAAGTAACTGTGGCCCTGAAGCTTCAAGCATGCTGGGACATGACAAGCGTCCAGGCTGCACACAGGAGTAGATGGCTCTGCAAAGGCTCCTTCTGTCCAGCTGTGTTTCAGGGCTGCCAACAATATTGCCTGCTGGGCTGCAGCACATATGGGAATTACCTCATAGAGAAAAGCTTTAAAAATCATTTTACTAAAAAGGAGAGAGTACATTACCGTGGCTTCCATATCCTGGCAGCAGCACAGATAGAGGAGGCCGTAATTGCTTAAAAGTGGCACAAAACTATCAAAATAGCAAACCTAAGGACTTTGCTCCACTCCCCTTCTTATTCAGGTCACCTGACAAGCTGACAGAAAGCATCCATCCATCTCCTGCCTGAAGAGTTATAACAGTAGGAAAATGTGGCCAGGAGGCCTTGGGGCAGAGGAACTGCTAAAAAAACAAACAGTAACATTTTCCAGTGACTCTGTAAGCTGAATCAATGATCAAGTGCAGTATCTTTTAAAAGCAGCGTTTAAAGGACATGTGGGAATTTGGGAAGCAGAAAGTAAGCAGCTGGGTGGAGGCAGGGCCTAGCTTGGTGAGCAGGTATCCTCTGTGTGAGTGTTCTGTAAGCTCAGGGCTCCAGAGTAGCAGGGGGCATGTCGGAAGAGCAGTGCTCACCGTACGGGCTCTCATGTCTCTGTTATACACCAGCCCTGGAAAGAAAAAAACAGGTGGTTTTCTTAGGAGCAGGAGTTGTTCTGTTTTAACTCACTTTTGGGGTCTGCCCAAGACTTTCTGAGATAGGAAAAACAGGATTAATTCAGATTTCTCCTTTTTAAAAATTTATTTTCTTTAGCTGTTCTAGGATTTGAGCACCAAACCCAGTTGCTGGAAATGGAGAACTCTGCCTCCAGACTTAATTGATCCCATCCTGGGTGTGTAAATCTGTAGCTAGGGCACCCTGTACCCTGCAGAAGACAATGGCTGTTGGCACCAGTCCCTTCCCACACCCACAGCCCCTTACCAGCGGGTGTCTCAGTTGCTCCTCGCTGCAGCAGGATTGCCCCACCCTCTGCTGTCAGATGGCTGTTTGCTTCTAAAAGCCTGAGGGAGACATGACAGAGAGATTGTGATGCTGGAAAATGGGAGGAAGTGAAGCAAAAATGCCATGACAAGGTGACAGTGACATCTCAGGCTGCTTCAGAAAGGAGCAGGAAGAAGCAGCAGCTTCTGGCAGCAGAAGCAAAAGGTCATGCTGGGATTCCAGAAAAGGACTTGAAAGGTGAAATGCAGGGATGGTTTTCCTTTCTCATTTGTGCAGCTCTAACTCTGTCAAGGTGAGGGCAGGTAGTAAATGAAGAGGATGGATGGGAACCCACCTCTGCAATGCTGCTTCGGGGCTCCGTGCTTTGGGAGTTTGCTGCTTTGCCTCCAGACTCAGTAGTCTGTCAATCACCCTCCTTTTTGATTTCAGCCATGCCTCTGTGTCCTGAAACACAGAGAGGTAGGGAAGAGGAGTAACCCCTTTCTTCTGAGTGATTTTTACCCCTTATTGGAGAGTGGAAAAGAGAATTTCACTCTTCAACATCCCTTAGTACTAGTATCAGTTATGGGTATCTTATTAAAAATGCCCCTTTTTGGGAGAAAGGGAACATCAATACTGCTGTAATGAACTTACTACCTTTTTATCCTTGCCATCTTTTCTAACCCTTCCTACCTCACTTCTGAGTTGAGGACAACTCTCCAAAGTTTGGTATTTTTTGTCCCTCTGAACTAGTTTTGTCCCTCTGAACCATTACTGCCAGCGAAAGCTCCAGCATCTGGTAGCAATGATGGCAAGTTGGGAATGTAGCTTTATGAACTGCCAGGAACAGAAAAAAATCTACCAGTCTTGTACCCAGGTCACCCAACATGCTGTTGGCAAAAAGATAACCTCAGCTGGCAGTTGCCTGGACAGTTTCCTTTGTACAAGGGCTTGGCACAGACAAGAAAATTTCAGTGCTAAGGGACTGTAGGATGTGGAGCTCTACCAAGCGTGCCCCAAGGGCCACCCTAAAGACAGACCAGTCTGTGCAACAAGGAGCAGATCAGTGCCTGCCAAAAGGAAGAGCCCTAGGACTTGTGTGACCTGCCAGGAAGTGGTCACATCAGTGCTTTCTCTGAACAAGTGAGGAAAAGAAAACCATATTTTTGTATTTTAAAAAAGTGAAGGGAAGGACACATGAGCTCTAACCTCGGGAGCTAGAAGAAAGCCAAGACTTTCCAGCAGGATCAGCTTGTCCACCATCTCAGGATAAAGGAAACAGAACTGAGGAGAGATGAAACAATAAGAAAATTAAAAGCTGAGCACTGAGTGATGTCTATCCTGCTGCATGGGAGGGGTCAGGGAAGAGTCTCTCCTCCCCTGAGATCCAGGTCTGCCCCTTCATTTCTCTCCTATTTGTTGTTGCAGCTACAGAAATCAACCCCATGAAGAAATGATGCTTTACTCACCATTCCTGCCACAGCCCCACCTGCAAAGAAGAAAAGGGTGCTCAGTAATGCACAGAACAGCCCCTGGTAACAGAAATTCACCTTCCCCACAGCACTGAGCCACCTCAGAAATAAAAATGTGCATTGTACCATGGGACAAAACCCCAGTACAAAGGAGAGCTCTCCCAGCCCTCAACATGCAGGCAGAGACCAGGGCTGTTGACCTGTTGTGTTCCCCATCTTGTGCCATTCCCACCTCCCTCAGACAGCAAAGGCCAAGGAGGAGTTACTGTTTAAAAGGTCTTGGTGTGCAGGTCCTGTTAGCTGTGACCAGCATCCCTGGGAAGCAAACTCCAAATTGTGGCAAAATCAAGTCATATTCCAAGCTCAAAGGGATGGATCCTGGAGTCCAGTTCCCCTCAGGCAGCTTTACAGCCCACCAAATGGGCTGTCTGTTCCCAGGCTTTGTGGGGACCAGGCAGGAAGGCCTGCTGTGAATTCTCCGGCGTAGACCACCCCTCTTTGCCAATCACTGTTCTGTCCTGTGAGTGGGGGAAATGCTCTCAGCAAGAGTTACCACTGTCTGTACTGCAGGGTCTTGAAAACAGGCATTTCAAACACAGGCAGAGATTTTTGAATCACTCAAGCAGGAACCTTGTACTTGGAATAATGTAATAAATATTCCAACCCAGCTCCTAGCAGCATGTCTTGGAAGCTAATTATCTACTGCTTTCTATTAATCTCACAGTTTAACAGGACTAGAGCCACTTACCCATACTGTGACCCATCAGGGTGAACCTTCTCCACTGCAAGGCTAAATGGCAACACAGAAAAACAGACAGTGCCACATTAGAAACCAGAGCAGCAACATCTTGCTGCTTTGTCACTGGCATGGGCCCTTTCTCCCAGGAGGGCTTTTGCACTACCACATTTGCCTCTTAATCCAGAAACTAAGCAGCTAAGTGGGCCGATTTTGAAGAAAAAGCATTTACCACCTCATTTCCATGGTAGTTAAGTCATACAGCTCTCAAGTTCTCTCTGTATGTCAAACAAACTCCAGCAAAGTCCCAGTCACTGCCAGATATGAGACTGGCAAGAAGCAGAGGAGCCTGACTGGGTAGCATCTGGTGGAAAAGAGAAACCTTTACAGAGCATCCTGCTGCAGGGCATTCTGCAAGACATGTGAGGACACAGACCCAGGTCTGCTGCATTGAGGGAAGTATGATTCCAAGTGAAAGCTTTCTGCACCATTTAGCACATCAGGCTCTTCAGTCCATTTTTTGGGCACTCTGGGAGGCTTATAGGAAAATACAGCTATATCAGTGCTGCCTATCTGAAATATACCTCACTGAAAGATGGGATTTACCCTCTGAGAGCTTCTAGAGGCTCTTTTGTGTACTGAATGGGGAATGTAAAACTACGCATGCCAAATATACAGATGGACAGTTACATGAGGAGTTATTAGGAGTACAAGACACTTTCAGATTTCTTTACGTGATACCAAAGCAAGTAGTAAACTGCCATCAGGGAGAACCAGAAGTTTCCAACTTACACCTAACACTGGTTAGGGGTCACTGACTGCTTAAAAAAAGCCAGTCTGGCAAAACCATTTAGTTGCATCCACCACTTCACCACTACAGCTTTTTTAGTACAGAAACACTAGCAGCAAGGGGAGAAGGAGGGGGAACTGAAAGTGCTGCTTGCTTGTTGGGAAGAGCAGGACCAATACAGCACCCCCACCACAAGCACTCCCTCGAGGGTTCCTTCCAGTACCCACCTGCTGCCACCCGGCGCACATCGGTCACATAATCTAGGAAATGGTAGGGGCATCCTGCAGGTCGGTGGGAGGACAAACCATGGCCAGAAAAATCCATTGCCACATAAAAACAACCTGAAAGGGAAAGAGGGTTAGATGTGCAGCCTGGCCACACAACACAATCCATCCTGATGAGCCACACCTACCTCTGGGGAGCAGTGGAATGAGCTTGTCAAAGGTGTTGGCATTGTCCAACCAGCCATGCAAACACAGCACAGGGTGTCCCTCCGAGGGTCCCCAGGCCTTGGCAGCCACATGTCCCCAGGGCACAGGGAACTTCAACTCTGAGAACATGCCCAAAACAGGGTGATGTCCTTGGAGAGTCACGTACTCTGAAAAGGTCCCAGGGGTCTTGTTAATGGTCTAGAGCTCTGAAAAGAGTAATACAGGTCTTTAGTAACTCACCAGTCTCCTGTGGTCTTAATTAGCAGCTTGATGATTTATAGCTCCCCATTCAACATCCCAAGCTGCCGTTCCTGACTGCCTGTTTGGGGAATCCTTCTCCCAGCACGTACTAGCTATGCTCCTAGGAAGAAATAAGCTTTCCCTATACAGGAGGAGAAAGCCTTCTCTGTGTCTCTGCAGCAGCTGCAACCTGACCAGAAGGCACAGGAGATCCGGCAAGAGGGAACCATGCAGAATTCCCCCAGCTAGCTGCAATCAGCCAGGCACCTGTCCTGGGTCAAAAAGACAGTTTGGGGAATAAGGATGCTGCCTCCAGCATTAGATTGTTACCACCTTGCCTTCTTTTACCTTGGTGCTTCTCTTTCGTACCACTGGTTGGCACATTTGCTAGAGCAGCTGGCTCCATGCTGCACAGCAGGTCACTGCTGCCACCTGCCTGTGCAGGGCCAGGGACTTTAGCATGCGATATGGGTCCACAGCCTGCCAGGCACTTGCTCAATCTCAAACCATCTCATTTACCTGGCAATCACTGACCCTTGCTCAAGCACCAGCTCCTGTATGAACCCAGCCTCTGGCGACCTTCCAATGGTGCTTTAAACATTTCCCTTTCACCCACAAGCCACAGGCAACCTGACTATCTCCAAGTCTTTCATGTCATATCCCCTTCCAAGTGACTTGTCTTGCATATCTGCTCCCTTAATTAGCCCTCTGAGACCGCACAGCAATTAAATCACTCTACAACAAGTCCCTCCGGAGCCCATGCCTCTCTAAGGAGTGAGGATAGAGGGGGTCGGCTGCTGTCAGGGCCCTGATGGTCCCAATCAGCCAAGCCTGGGGCTCTCCATGAGTGTGTTTAAGCTCGGCCCAGGCCCAGCCGCAGCAGTGCTGCAGCAGTGCCGGTGTCCATCAGCAACACCCTCGCCGCAGGAACCGTGGCCCAGCCTGCTGATCACGGGGCTGTGTCTGATCCCAGCTGCCCTCGCCAGGCCAGATCCTGACAAACAACCGTGGGCTGACTTCCCATAGTGTGACCATGGACCTGCCCTGTCCTGAGGGCCCGGGCTCCGGGCAGAGCCTGATGGCCATCCCAGGCAGTCCCACCTGGGCCCAGAGGGGCTCCGGCCCTGGGATCTCCCCGTCCCCGGGCTAAGGCCTCCCTGGGCGGGCAGGAGGCGCCGCTACACCCGGGCCTTCGCCTCGGGGCGCCCAGGAGCGCCGGCTCCCGGTCCTGCTCCCGGCCCCCGGGGCTGCCCGGGGACTGACCCCTCCCGGCGCCGAGAGCAGCCCCCGCCACGCCACGACCGACCCGGCCCCCTCTCCCCTCGCCGCCCTCCCGCGACGCCCCGGCCCCTTCCTACCGCTCCGTGCGGCCGGGCCGGCTGAGCAGAGGCGGCGGCAGGGCCGGGCCGGGCCAGCTGCACCGCCCCGCTGCCCGCCTCCCTGGGGCGCCCCGGCCCCCGCCTCTGACTGCGTCGGGCTCGGTAAGAGCAACGGGAGCTTAACGATGGCTGTGGGGTCTGGAGCTGCGAACAACCTCCTGGGCGTGATGGGAATCTCTGAGGAGTCGAAATCAAGGAGGCCTGGCTGCATCCTTGACTACCTCCAGAAGACACATGACTGACGATGGAAACTGCCTGTACTGTGGTGACACAGTGTGAGACGTTTTAACTGTGACCCAGGAGCTTCATATTGACATCAAACGGGCCCAGTGCTTGACACTGACACTGAACTTCTGTCACTCTCTGATAGAGAGACTCTTCTGAACTCCTAACGCTTGCTGGAATCGTGTTGCTTCAGGGACAAGAGTCACCCTCCCATACTGTGACCTATTGCAGTGAACTGACTCTACCACAGGGCCGAGCTGCCACAGATGCACAGCCGACAGCACTGCCCCAGCCACTCCACTCTTCTTCTGCGAAAACAGAAAAAAACAGAAAAAAACCAGACCCCTCTCAGATGGAGAGGTTTCTATACGGTTTGCCTCATTAATTGCCCAAAAAGGTGATGTCTGCATAGACCAAGTTTCAAGGAAGCCAATACCCAAGTATGGCTACTTGCTGGTGCCTTTCATTCCATCCAGCAGGCAGTCTGCTAAGCCTAATGCAGACCACAACCATTCCTCTTCAGTCAAGGACTCTGCAGTCAGTGGAGGCAAAGTCAAATCACACTGTGAGCAGTGGGACCCCTTGCTGAAACAGTTGAGGGAAGCAGAATTAATGTATGTTCTTAGGGAATCATTTTTATATTGGTAACTGGAAGCCTTATATTCAGTTCAGCACATCAGTCTCCTAAATTACACAATATATTTTCAGAACTGCCTAAAAAGCTTGAAAGAAACCAGTGTAGAAGCTCAGAGCCCTATTTCTCCTGCCTAGCTCTAACTCATCCTGGCAAAATGGGCTCTGCACCACAGCAGTTGAAACATAACCTTGGGGATCCATCACTGAGAAGAAACAAGAGGACTGTGTAGCTCACAGCCTCCTCTCCTTGTGAGCCATTAGAAGGGAAATCAGAACATGAATTTTTACAGGTTTGCAAATTGTCTAATGCCTTGCTTTTTCTTAAGCCTCCATACTGAAGGAGCAAGGAAAGCAGACTACAAGGGCTGGGGAGCTTTGCAGAAGGAGAGAGGCCACAGTAACTTCTACAGCTTCTCTCCTACAACTTTCAGGAGTGGGTGGCTGATTACAAAAAGTGAAAAGCAAGAGACAGCTTGGCAGAACAGATTTGTAAAATGCACTCAATGATAATGAACAATAATCAAATAGGCGGCTGCGGCTAATAGAGGGCAGGGCCCTCCTGTGAATTCCTGGAATTCCTCCTAAAGAAGCCACCAGACGGCAGTGTAATTGTTAGGCAGTGGCTGCTGCTAGGCTTGTGGTTCTGCAGTCTATGGCATGACTGATGAGGAAGAGGACCTGTGCCATGAGAAGTTATTATGTGGACTGTTGGCACACACTCCAGTGGTTAGTGGGACAATGGGTCATGGCCAGGAAAAATCCATTGCCACTCATGAGCCAGAGCCACTTCTGAGGAGCAGTGAAATGAGCCCACAGAAGGTGGTGGCATTGTCCAGCTAGCCATGCAAGCACAGCATAGATAGTCCCCAGGCCTGGGCTACCACCTGTGCTTGGGGCATGGGGAACTTCACCTCCAAGAACTTGTACCCACAAGGAACATCCCCTGAGAGCTCCATGCTGAACCTCTACCTGACCTCTACCTAATACCAGTTTTTGGGCACAAGCCTTGTTTGGGAGAATCTTGGGATTCTGCTGTAAATTCTTACCCTGGCAGTATATGCATCACCACCCACAGGTCTTGGACCACCACCCTGGGCTCTCTCCCCCATTCCAGCAGCCAGTAGAATCTGGGCTCTCATTGCTTTGGCTCACAGAGATTATTCTGGGACTCAGGTGGGAATAATGCATTCTCTAATAACATGCACTCCTGTGACCTGCCTCCTAAATCACTTCTGGTAGGAGGCTCCATCAGCAGCTGCCTGATGGGAAAGGAAGAATTCCTCACAGCAATGATCGGGAGCAAGTGATTTCAGATAGAGCTCCTAGTGGAGAAGATTGCACTGCGATGTGCTCTGTACCTCCCTTAGTGGCAGGACTGTCACCCTATCAGCCAAAGCCATATTGTTGAGCTGTCCTCCAGGTCCCTCATACCTTCTCTAGTGATGTTACTCACCCCTCTAAAAGAGCAGCCCAACATCTTACAAGACTGTGCATCACCCCCAGCACAGCCCAGAAAACCCCCCAGGGGGAGGAGGGCCCTATGCAGGATCCACAGCAGAATTTGGATGGCTCACAGAATTCATTTTGCTGCATCTACTTCTAGCAAGTGCCACAGGCCACTGCAGTGGAATTGCTGCTCGTGGAGGACCAAACTACATCCCACCTGGAAAGGTGCTGAGGTGTTGGCTGGGCTACACTGGGTTGGTGGTAAGAAAAAAAGCTGGTTTTGAATAAAAAAATGTTATTTTAGTTAGTGTGAGATATCCCATGTGCTTAGCAAAGGGTGATTTAACCTCTGTGTCCTTGCAAAGGAGCAGGGTACCTGCAAGGGTGAACACTGGGACATGCAAAGCTGTTATGCTCCACTGACTTGGAACAGCATTGATCAGTTTGTGCTAGCTGCAGATCTGGTGAGGAAACTTTAAGTACAGCAGATTGATTGCTACCAGGGGACAAATTCCCCATAGTTGGTTGGATTCAAGCACTGAAGTACTGACATATTGATCTATTTATGTTGATTTATTAGTCATAGTCCTGTACCCCAATTTCTCTTGTGTGGTTATACAAATTTTAAAAAAAGCACGCTATTGTTAGCTTAACTGATTTCTTTCAGAGGATATATAGAGGACACACCTCTATATAAAGCCCCATATTGTGAGCATATGCTGCAAGCTATAGTAGACAGGAAAATAAAAGTGATCACAGGCAAGCATGTTATCATGCAAGCAGCTCCAACATGCTGGCTCACAGGCTTTAGTTTGAGCTCCATCTACAAATCTTGCTTGCCTTGGAGATGGTCCCAGGAAGTCTCAAGAATTTAAATGAGCTCCCCAGGTGGGAAGAGTTGGGGTAGGATATCATTTCATGATCTCTGGGCTCTGCTCAACAGCAACAGACTCATCCAGGTATCTCATGTGGTTTACTTTTTCTTTGGTTTTCCCTAATTTCTTGTTGAATTTCATTTATGTGAATTTCTGATTGAAAAAGTTGCTTACATATTAAGTGCAAAACAAACGCTGTGATAGCTTAGATTGGTTTCTGCCCCTTGTTTCAGCTCTGTTGTGTTCCTTGTTTATTGGCATCATGCTGTAACCAACTGAGCTAAACTCAGTTTTTCCAGAGCTCTCCAGCTGTGCAGAAGGTGGGAGAGACAAAGAGATGCTGGCTCTTTACCCACCACAGACTGAGGCCAATATGATAATTTAAATGGAAATCTTTGTTTTAAGCCAAGCAATGAGTGTTTGAAAAAGTGAAGTGCATCTACTTCAGGGATTCACCTGCAGCATAATTTGGGTAGTGGGGCTGTTGGGGTGTTAAATCATTCCCACATGAACAACTACCATTCAGCTGGAAGCAGCCCCAGGCACACACCATGCATCAGGTCCAAGTGGTGCACATTTATATCACTTTATTTGCAGCTAATGAAATGGCTAGAAACATTTATTGCATATAAATTATGTATGAGCACCCATCATACAAATAAACTCTTTCCAGTCTCAGCTTTCTATTTTGTCCTTAATCAGAAAGTCTGTTATATTTGGGACAGATTCAGGAGTCTCTGCTGGTTCCCATCCCCTGGGCCCATTTAGATTAACTCAAGAGGTGAGCTGCTCTCCAGATCTCTACAAAACTCATACCCACTTTTAGAGCATGCACCTATTTTAATGTATGAAGTGGCAGGGGAAAAAGAGAAGTTTCTCTCCAGCTCTTGTCTAGATTTAACCATCTTTCACTTGGAAAATCTGGCAGATTCCCCATAGGCTGAGATTAAATAATAGTGAAAACCATAAGTAATTTGACACTTGTAATTACAGGCCTACCAGCTCCTTATTGACCTCAGACAGAATAAGGAAATAGCATGTACTAGGATCATTTAAAAACAAGGGAAAAGTTCTAGTTAACACTAAGTCTCATGTGTTTATGGAAAAGAATCTATAAAACTGCTTGGGAATTTCTGGAGATCTAAGTTATAGATTTGGGTTATGGATTTGGCTGACAAAAGTAAAAACTGTTGAAGTAATAGCTCTCCAGCAGGGAAACTGATACGGCCTTACACTGTGTTTTGATTTTTAAAACACTGGAATGATACCAAATTAACACATTTTGTAGTAATCGGACTGAGAATTGACTAGGCAGCAAGTGTCAAAATATTAAAGTTGCTACAAGCATGTAAGGGGGGGGTTTTTTAAAGAGTCCAATGGTGAGTTATTCCACCCAGGCCACACTTTGATCTGGCCATGCTGTTTGTGGAAGAAGTGACTCTGGTGAAGGACTGACTCACAGCAGAGCAGCAGCTGAGTGTGAGCTCCCAGTGGAGCTCATTCCATTCCCCAATGTATAAGCAGGGAATGAGGAACAGGTGTAATGAGATTATATTGCAGGAGATTATATTGTATCTGCTAATTCCACAGAGGTGATTACTGGTATGAAAAGAATTCCCAGTTTTGACAGCTATGATTCAATGAGGAAGGGAACAAGTTAGAGAGGCTTCCTCGCAGAGCTTTAAGGCCTGTTAAGGAGTTGGAAGACATTTTATGAGAGAGAAGCATTTAGGACCAACATGATCAAAGCCTTGGTATACCTATGTAGCATTGCATTTTTGCTCCTCCAATTGTCACACTGCCCAACAATGGCACAAGAAAAAACAGTCTAGAGACGAGGTATACATTCAATTATGGAGAAAGGAGTTAAATACTTCAGGGGTTTACTTAGGGTGCGGGCAGCTTTCCAACCATTGGCAGTTTTTTAATGAAGATGGGATGTTTAACAAAACAACAATGATTAATGTGACAGAGTTCTTTGTCCTGTGATCATCTGGAAAGCAGAGTGGTCTGGAAATTAGTCTACTGCAATAGACACTGCTGTCAGATGGTACCAACCAGCAATGCTTTTGCTACAACCACTCCCAAAATTATAGTCCATAGCTGTACTCCTTGCATTTTACATTGTATTACTTTATTTAGAGGCTTGGTTTCATCACCTGAGGAAGCCCCTCTTTCTAGGTCCAACAATGATCTTTCTGCTATGGGGTCTCTGTCTCAGATTGCTCCCTGCAAACAGCCTCTCCTGGCTGTTTTTGTCTGCTTTGGAGAAAAGCCTGGAGTGAGTGAACTTGGTGCCTGTGTCCTGTGAGTGGGGTTCAGCATCACCACCTGTCTCAGTGCTGAGGGGACAAATCTGGGAAAGCATGGGCAGGACTGAGGCTCCATGTTCCAACTGAAGGATTCTGAGCAAAGGGATTTGGGCAATATCCACCCATTTTGGCCTCCAGTAACACATCCAGAAAATGTGGGATAGCAAGGAGAGGCAATAGACCTCAAGGATACAATGACATCCTTAACTGAGCTTCCACCTCCATGTCTGTTGGGCAGCAATGTTGGGAGAAGTCACCTGGGGTGGTCATGGATTTACGTGACCACAGAGCCTCTAGGAGCTCACACCTGAGTCCAGTGGTGTGGAAGGCTGGTATCTCGCTTCCCCCATCCCAGATTGTCCTCTACTGCTCCAGGGTGTTTGACATGTAGGCAAGATTCAGAGGTGAGGGTGTGGGTTACTGTACAGTTATAAAAGACCGCAGCTGCTTAAATCTGACCTAAATACCTTCCAGATTATACAGCCTGATGCTTTGTTTGAAATCGCACAAGTCGGTGTCTGCTGGGTCTTCCTCCCTCAAGTGACCCCGGGCATGGACTGGCAACGAGTGAGAACTCGAGTTCCGCGGCGGCCGCGGGGGAAAGCCGCGACAGCAGAGGGTGTTGCAGACTGGCACGAAGGCGCATCGGGTGCTCGGCGTGCCCCCTGCGCGGCTGGCTCCGGCTGCCCTGGCTCTATCCGTGCTCCGGGACACGGGGCACGGCCGGGCACGGCGGCGCCGCCGCTCCGTGCCGGGGCTGGCAGCCCGCAAGCCGCGGCACCCGGCTCCCGCAGCCGCGCTGGGTCACCGCGCTCCGGGCAGCCCCTGTACCTTCGCTTTCCTGGAAAGCAGTTTCTCTTCGTTACTGAGAAGAGCCCTGCTCTGGTAGAGGAAGGAGGGGCCTTGCCACCGCTTCAAGCAAAGGGGCCACTACTTGTGCTAATTTTTCTCATAAGAGTGGAACAAAACCAGCCTCTGCTCGCTCTAAACCACTGAAGGTGTTTGTTTTTGTTTGGTTGGGTTTTTTGGGTTGTTTTTTTTTTTTCTTGGGGAGCAGAGGAACAGGGCTGGGGGATTTTTGTGTGTTGGTTTAGTCCTCCTGGCTCTCTCTTTTTGTGATATTGGGTTTTTTTTTCCTTCTTCTTAATGCTTTGCTGTTAGCACCTCCTAAAAGGAGGCTTTTAGCAAGTTAAGAGAGAGACCATCTCAAAAAGGGAGGAGAGGTCAAAAGGGAGAAACTACCTAAGACTGAATGCAATCAAACATTGTACATTTTTTATTTTTTGCAGGTTGGACTTGCAGCACATCAAGAGATGGTGGCAGTCATTTCCTACCCACCCCACAAGCATCCTTCCATCCTCCTATCAGTACAAAATCTCAGGCACTGCCCACATCACCTCTCAACCCAGGGTACCCAGGCCTTCCCCCTGCTTTCTTCTCTCCCTTTCTTTCCCATTTAACCACCTGGCAGGAACCCCCAGCTTGGGACCCCACGTCTGGGCCACTTGGTCAGCTACATTGTCAGGGCAGTTTCATACCCTATTCACATCCCAACCAGAAAGTCAGCATCCACATCAGTGGGCAACAGCATGTTTGGGTCTGGTGGGGGCCCGGTAAGGCACTGAGATCCTGAGTAATTGGTCACCTGTGATGTGGAATTGGTGCTCCAGCCCCAGCTGAGCTTCCACACACAGGTCTGCAAAGCTGAAGGGCAAGTCAGTACTGGGTGATCTATGTGTTCACTCATCTTCCCTCCTCTCTGCCCTACATGTTCTTCTCCTTTGGTCTTTTGGTATCTTTTTTCCTTTCTTCTGCAGATTTTCAATGTTTCCTTATCTCCAGTTCTTTCCCCTCATCATATTATCCTCTCCCTTCCTCTGAGGCAATGTTTGCCTTTTGCTTTCCCAGAAAACCATCTTTATTCAGTAGTTTGCAATGACCTGCCCCAAAATACTGTTCTTTTTCCCACACCTCCCAAAGTGACAGGACTGAATAGGCAGACTGTGGCTCCTTCTACCTTATGCAAGATGTAAGGAATCTGCATGCTGAGAAGGAGTGAAGATGTTGGGGTGTTACTTACCAAAGACTTGGAGATTGCTGAAGAGCAAGCAGAGAAACACCACAAAGTAGAACTATGATCCAAAGGTATAATGAATTCAGACCTACTGCTCTCAGCAGCAGGACTTCAGAAAAAACTTTCTGGAAATGGTTCATCCTGTCAGCAGCTCTATCAATGAATGCTTTCATGTTTAATGTGGTTTAAAGGGGATAGTGAGGGTATATGTATCCATATGCAGGGAAAAATTGAGGGGTAGGATAAAACTTGTAAATCCTAAGAACAAATCCTGGCACCTTCTTGGGAACTATTCCTTGTCACACTGACATCAGCATCCTGGGCATCTCAAAAACTGTCTTGAGGAGGGATTCTTCTTTCTCCAGAGATGCAGCAGTGGGCAGTGTTCAAATTAGCCTGCCTGTATTCTCACTGCCATTACACAAAGCCTTTCAGGTGGTTGCCTTCTCCTCCTTCACTGCACAGGACACAAGCTATTTCAGCATCTTTGTATTTTCCACCTATAATGAAACCACCTCAGAGGTACCTTGATCCTGAAGACATTTTGGATCCTGTGGTTTAGATCTGAGCTTTGGAAAGCTGTGGTCAATGGTGCCATTGTGATATGTCCCACTGGCTTTTATGGCTGAAGACGATTGCTGCAATACACTTCAGCTGTAACTGCTGCCAGGTCACAATTTCGAGTGGATGAGAGAAGTATGAGCAAGACCCAGAGACAATCTCAGAGCAGTGAGGCTGGATGTTAACTTTTCACAGGCAAAGATAAAGAAGAAGAATAAAAGGTAGAATTAGACCAGGCCATTTAACATTAAGGCAAGGTGGCTGGAAAAGTCTATGAAGTCACCCAATAAATGTTATAAATATCCACAGAGGGAAACAGACTCCCTACTAGGCAACTGTAAAGCAAACCACAGGATATTTCTGAAGCTGCCATCCAAAAATACAAAGAAAAGTGTGACAAGCCTACTTAAAAACCAAAAATGGAACAGATGAGCACTTCATCCCTGCTGTGATTTAGAGCTCCAGCGGCAGGTCCTCCCACTGAAGCTACTCTGAAAAATAATAAAGTGCTTTGCCCAGATTCTTATGGAAGTTCAGAAATTCTTCTGTGGTCAGCAACATCTTCATGTTGGTTGAAAGAAAAAACAAGAACTGATGTCTCAACACTCAGTGGAACTTCTGGCAAGGCTGAGGATCAGAATCAGCAGCGTTTCTGACTGCTTTATGCTCCCTAGCAATGCCAAGCAGCTGTAAAGCTTTTAGTCTGCTGCTCAAGCTGGAATTACAGCTGCTTTGCATCACTAGGCTGGTACAGAGCAGCCAGAGCACATCTGCGTTGGGGGTTTGTATAGAGTTTTTTCAACAGAGCAGTTCACCTGGTATGCACACACCAGGGAATATGTGCAGCATCTAAAAAAGCATGTAGGTGAATGAGAGCTCTGATGACATGATCAAATCATAGCTTCATTACAGGCTAGGCCTTTAAACTGTGAGGTTTGTACTGAATTCCAAAGTTTATCTTTTCTTCTATTACATCTATTCTGTCTGAGCAGCAATATGCTTACAGTATGCACCATGCAGTGCACTATTTATATTTCATATCATAACGTTTCTCTGCATTTGTAATTTTTATATGATTTCCAGTGTTTTAATTTGAACCATCAAGGCAACAGCGTGCGTTTCGGGGCACGCTCCTTAAATGCGTATTTCCCTGCCACACACGCTGTGCTTCCAGGGTGCCCGGTGTCCTTCTGAGAGCTCCTGCAGCGTCCGAGAGGAGCTGGGAGACCTCTGGCAGTGAAGGTCGGGGCAGGCTGTTTTCCGCTGGTGTAAAGAGCCCTCTGCGCCCCCTCCCCGCCCCCCTCGGCCCTGGACATTGCCCCTTCCCCGGTGCTCGGAGCCCCGCTGCCCCAGCCCGCGCTGCAGGGCAGGGGATGGTGGCGGGGAGGAGGGGCAGAACCCCGGACGGGCCGCCGCCTCCCCGGGCCGACACGTGGCTCCGGCGGGTCCCGGAGCTGGCGGATGCTGCGGTGCCGTCCCGGTGGGGTTCCTCTGCCGGTCTGCGGCGGAGGGGCTTTCACAGCATCCTTTTTTTTCCCTTCCTTTTTTCCTTTCTCTCCCCCCTATCCGTCCAAGTTTTCTTTTACAAAAACCCAAACTTTTTTCTTCTTTACTTTTTTTTTTTTTTTCCCTTGCAAGAGCCACGCCGTGGAAAGACGGCGTGGTGGAGGAGGGAGAAACCCCTCCCCTTCCCCTCCCCCCGTGGCTCCTTCCTCGGAAAAGAAACATTTTGGGGGTTTCCTCCCCTCCTACCTCTCCCCTCCCTTCTGTGCCGCTCCGCTCCCCCGAGCCGAAGCCGCCGCCGCGGCGCCCGCCCGCCCCGCGGCCGAGGAGGGCCCGGCGGGGCAGCCTCGCCGCCCCCGGTAAGCCGCGCACCGGCCCCTTTGTGAGCAGAGGGGCCGGGGGGGGATGCGGAGCGCGGCGGGGAGCGGGGCCGCCTCCGTTTGGCTTCGGGGCGGGAGAGCGGCGGGGGCCGGGCCAGGCAGCGCCGCTGTCGCCCCGGCACTGAGCGCTCGCTCGCACCGGAGGCAGCGCCGCCCGCCCGCGGCCCCGGAGGTGCCGAGAGTAAGTTGTGCTGCGTTAACTGGAAACGGCCTTTTTGGGGGCGGGCTGCGAGGAGTCTGTCTCTCTGTCCGTCTGCCTGTCTGTTCCGATCTCCCCTTCGCTTGCGAGGGGGTGCAGCCCCCGCTGATTTGGCTCCTGGGCGTGTTGGGGCCGCTCTTGGCTGGGGAGAAGGAGCGTGTTGGGGCCTGGGGGGCTTTTCCCGAGGAGTCGAGGGAGATTTGGGGTGCCGGCATCTTCACTGCCGGTCTTGAAGGGAGCCATGTGCTGTACTGGGGTGGCGGCGGGGTGCTGGGAGTAGCCTGGGAGGCTGCGCGGGGACTGTCCTGCTGTCAAGGTGTTCTTCACAGCGTCAGGACAGGGAGATGTTTCTTTTAAAGTGAAACCTGCAAATTATGTGATGTCTTAGATGGGTCTGTAGGGAAGCAGCCGCACAGGTCTGGGTAACTTGGTCTTCGCAGCACTTCTTTCACATAAAGCAGTGGAGAGGCGATGCTCAGAGTGTTACACTTAGTCTTAGCTGGAAAAGGGAGCTGCCTGCCAGAAGTGAAGGCGTTACAGGGAAGAGGGGTAACTGTGAACCGGGGGTGTACATGCCCGTTTGGGGTTGCCTTGAAGGGCGGAGAAACTCGCCGTCCTCCAGACCTGGCACAGTCAGAACGCAGCCTCACACCTGCCGTTTCTCAGAAGATCAGTGCTGCGCGCCCATGAAAACCCTCATCGCAAAGGTTATCGCTAAATCCTCCTTCTTTATGCAATCTGAGTCATGGTGCTCACAGCCATGCAGGATCCGCTACTCACTTTTTCCCACAAACATGCGCGCTGTTACTGAGAATTTTGGAATGGTTACCACGTAAAACCTCAGCTCATGCTGCTCTTAGGTTTCTTTTTTTTCCCCTTTTTTAGAAATTTAGTTTCAGTGTATATTACTTCTTGCTTAATAGAAGCTTGGAAACTGGATCTGGATGAATCCCAGGGGTAGCTCTGAAGAACTCAAGAATGCTAAGTTAATGTCCCTGGCTTTTTTCTTCTCTTACATGGTGAAGAAGGGGGATGTGGCTTGACCATTGTTCTGGAAAGTTGAGGGTAAAGAGTATTGTTAGCAAGCTGCTATTTAGGACTATGTGGTCCAGACAGTGCCATTTGCTAGTTCTAGTCCTTGCAGCTCTCAGAGAATTTAAATGAAAAACCCAGTCATGTTGACCATACTCAACTCTGTAAAATGGGGTGGAATTGGAAATAACTAGTTTCCTGATGTTTCATCCTCTACTGGCTGTGTCCTTAGGAAGGTATGCAAGCATATCTTCTTTCTCCAAACAACTGCAACTGCAATTCAGATGCTGTGTGAATGTCAAATGGCCCATTCAGTCACAGCAGGGCAATGGTCATGTGCTTTAAAATCATGCACATGCACAGAAGTTTGTGAGACTGAGGCTGTATTATCACATAATGTTGCTTTTAGTTGAATCAAGTTACGAAATGTGGCCAGTGGAAATGTGGCCAGTCGCTGCAGATGAAGCCAAGCTTTGTTTCTGTGTTCATGAATGATTCTGCTGGGTATGTGATTTAAAACATAGTTGTTGAAGTATGGATTCTTGTTCCCTTCAGAGGGGATGGCTCTTGGGCACAAACCCGCAGGATTACTGGGATGCCAGCCTCCCACACAAGTTTCCATCTTTTCCTGAGTTAAACTGGGATCTGGGCCTTTGTTATTTCTGTGCTCCTTGTTGATGTTCTGTATGTTGCATGTCCTTTAATAACCTGGCTTATCACTTACTTAAATGTGGGGTTGAGTGGCAACACAGGGGTTTTCTGTAAGATTGTGTTGGAAGGCACAGGTAAAACTGTGCTTGGGTCCCCAAAAATGGGCATAGAGGAGCAGTAGGGAGAGGCTGAGCTTCTTTCGATCCCTCCAGATGTGTGTCTGCTCAGAGAGGGCCAAATTCAGTTTCCAGATGACAGCTTCAAACATGCAGCCAGTGCCTCTTGCCCTCCTCAGTCCAGCTGGGATTTCTGTGAAGTTGGTGGTCGGTTTGCTCAAGGATAGAGCTGGGGCTGGGTGGTGTAAATTCTTAATTGCTGTCACTAATACTGTGGTTGCATTGCTGAGAAACAAAGGAGAAAATGTGCCTTTAGAGCTGTGTTTTTTCCCTTGTTTCTCTTTTTCTCTGTCCCCACTGGGAATGTTTTGCTCTTTTCTCCTGGTTTTTCCCTGCAGCTCCTTGCCACCCGCTCTCCCCTTGCCACCCACAGGCTTCTCTGTCCTGATTTCTCCAGCCTTGGTTTGGTCAGCAATAAAGAGGTAGTGCCAATACTTAAATGTGACGTCATTTGGTTCGGGTTGATACTGTGGTTAGATTAATAAAAGCTGTGGGGAGATGGTGTGTTCCTGAGCTGTTATTCCAGGCCGCTGCAGACCTCAGCTAGTGCTGCTTGCCAAAAGCTCACAAGATGGGAGAGGAAGACACATGCATCTCTGTAACTTAAGATGTGGATGGTGTGAGAGCTGAGTAAGCCATACAGGACCCATATCTTTTTAGAGAGCAAAGGTGTTAAGCGTGTATGTCATTAGGAGGCGTATTTATTTAAAATAATGCAACTAAATGCTACATTCATTAGATCCTTGATTACATGTAAGTAGAGGCAGAGGCAGGTATGATAGCAACTTAACCCCTTTATCCTGTCAGTCTACTTCCTACAGCCTACTCTTCTGGTTTGCATTTGTGCATATCCTGCATCCTTCTGCCTCAGTAAGGTATTTATTAGCTCACCATTTTGCTGAAATCAGTCTCAACCTTTAAAAAAAAAGGTGCAGTGCTGTTTGATGTAGTAGGATTTGGTGACTTTGTGTTAGTGAGTGATCAAAATGATGAATAGAATTCTTCTCCCTTTCTCCTCACCAAGTGCCAGGTTTCAAGTTAAGATTTAGAAGTGAGAGGTGTAGAAAATCCTACTTTTTAAACTTCTGGAACTCAATGCTTCTGTTCAATAGGTATTTAATTGTGTAAAAATGCAAATTCAGTTTTAGTAGAATGGCTAAATGCTGGTTTGTGTCCTCTTTGGAGACTTCAGAGCTGCCCCTTATTTTCATCCTCTTCAGTGGAGAAATGAAAAGGCCTGTGTGCACTTCACAGGAAATGAGTGTCTGATACAGGCTCGCAGGCTGCACATTTCCAAGAACCGCTCTCAAGGTATTTTGATAATGCACATTCTCTCTGCCTTCTCCCTTCCTGCTCCTCCTGCACTTTGTGTGCTTTTGCTTGTTCACAAACACATGCAGAGTTGAGGGGAAGAATCAAACGGTGCCACTGTTAAGTTTGCAGATGGGCTCCTTTAGCTTTGTACTGGAGCAGTGGCTGGCAAAATTGGGTTAAGCTGGCAGCATTCGGTTGCCTTTGTTGCAGAGGGTTTTTGCCCTTCCCCTCACTCCCTGCAAATGCTGAAAAAAATTTTGACTTCAGACTGTGATTTGTGCAATGAGGGATTTTTTGCACGTATGTGATTCTGCAGTTCAGAAACAGTTCGGATCTACTTTCATACTTCCTCAGTAGCAAAGTTTATTTGGAAACTTAGGCTAAAGCTAAGAAAATGAGTGTTGCTGTTAGCAGTTGGAAAATGCCAGAGATCTGCAATCTGTACTGTGTAGCTGGGCTTCTGCACATCCTGCTGAAGGCCCCTTGCTGAAGCTGAGGGGATTCAGCATAAGTTTGCCTCTGTAGGCACACTAGTGGTGATGAGCACAGGTTTGATTGTGCAGGAATGGTTTGTTTATGTTTTTTGACAGACCAGCAGTGTTGTTCTTTATCCATATTTTAGTTCTACCTTGTATTCTGGTGAGATTTTGTGGTGTGGAAGGAGAGAAGTTGGAGCTGGAGAAACATTTACTGCTTTAGCAGTAAAGACTGAAATCTGCTGTTTGTGTAGGGTGCATGCCGATTTTCACATCAGCAGATCCAAAGAAGTGGTGCTGTTCTTTTTAGTCATCAAAGAAAGAGGAAAACACGGACGGAGCTATTTTAACTCTGCAGTAGTCCATAGTTGATTCCTCATAGTGACTTCATATGCCCTTGTTTACTACTTCAGTTTTGCACAAAGGGCATTTATGCCTTGTGCTGGGCTCCCCTTAGTGTTATGTCAGGTTTGAATGGTTAAGAGATGTCTTCAAAAGGTGTTGCTCAAAAACCCAGCCCTTTGCTGCTGGATTCCTCTGTCTAAGGTCTGCTAAAGCATGACGTGGTGGGTACAGCATAGAAACAAAGCAAAGACATTTGAGAGGGAAGAGAAATGAGACTTCTCAGATCAGCTCTCTCACTTTCCCCAGTCTACATGATTGGAGTTTTTCCTTTTATGAGTTTTCAAATTAGTTACTTTTCAATCTTGGTCACCTTTGAACTTCCTCTCATCTGGTTTTCTGAAAGAATACAAAAAGAATGTCCTGATTGTACTGTATCTTTCTCTAGCATCCTCTTGTATATATATCTGCTCTCTAAACTGAGCAAGAAATTTCTTCAGTCTCTCTCTGTACCATTACGTGTTGCTTCTTATTACCCGTCTTTAGGCCTACCCTCTTTGTTTCAGCTCTGTATGTTTTTATTTCACGTAACTAGAACTGACTGTATTCTCTCAGCTGGTGACATTACTGTTACGTTCCCATCCATTTTGCACCCTCCCAGTCTTCCTTGCCTCTTGGTTTTTAAATGACTGCTTTTGCATTCGAGCTGGAGCTTTCCTTAATGAACCCTCAGCACTGTTACTTGGCTCATTGGTCAGCTGCACCACTTAATTTATTGCTCTTGAAAATATAGACCCAGCTGGTTTTTCTGCAAGCCTGCATGCATTTGCATGTGTCAGGACAGAGTCCTGCATGACCTCCTGCTGCTTTCCTGCTGACGAATTTTTAATGACCTCTGACTTCTCTGTCCTGCAGGGAGTGAAGTGATTTTGTCACTGTTTACCCTGGGAAGGCGATGGAGAGGGCTCACTACATTTTGAGTTGGCTGCCTGGATTTAAGTAACACGAGGCTGTGAGCTGCCTGCTGGGGAGCAAGGTTAGGCTTTGGGGATGTTGTGGGTAATGACAGCTTGAAGATGGAGAGACAATTCTAGGAAGAGACCTGGGTCAGCCTGTGAGTTTGCACAGTCACGGGGGAGGGAGCTGCATGCATAAAAGATGGGGGAGCCTTTGGGCTGCTTGTACACACCAGCCTGTTGAGGAGTGAGGTGGCCTGCTCTGCAAAGTGGGCTGAGTCAAACCAGGGGGAAGATGCAGTGGCTGGAAGGGTGGCAGAGAGGTGACCAGATGTGCAGGGGCTGAAGTGCCTTGGTTTCCTCCAGCCACCCCCCTTCCACCTCCCATTCACCCTGTGGCATGACTGCCCCATGTCTTCTGCCCATCTGCTGTTACAGGTCCTGGTGTGCTGCTGGCTCTTTAGCTTGTGTTCCATGTCTTGCTTTTTGACTTGCTTTGAGGAAGCACAAAGTGTGTCCTGTCATCTGTTGTTTCTTCAGGTGCCATCTGCCTGATGGGGAACTCTGCCTGGGGTTTGGCTTTCCCCCCACACCAGGTAGCCTTGTGCTGCTCCTGCTTTAGCAGCACATGTCAAAAAAAGTTTCTTCCAATACTTGCAGCCCTCTGGCAATTGCTAGTGCAGCTGATTTGCTTTAGAGAACACCTCTCTTTGTATCTCAACCATCCATTTCCAATTCCAAATCTCCAGGTATAGTCCACTGTGCCCAGCTGGCTTTCTGCTTTAATGTCACTTTTCCCTGTCTCTTCTGATAGAGCACCCTCATTTTTCCCTTCAGGTTAATCAGCATTAAATACTGGGAAATCTCAACATCCTGTGCAAGAAAAAAATAATACCTGCTTGCTTGTGTAACTTTTCTGCAGTGTCCCTGTCCCCACTAGCTGGTATCCCACTCAACTAAATTATTCCCCCTGAGGTATTCTGTTTTTGATAAACTGAAAATGCCATATGTTTTCTGGGTTTTGTTTCGTTTATCTTGGCCACCTACTGTCCCAGTTTCATAACAGCCATCCTCATATAAATTTGTTCCCTACTGTCAATAATTTATATTCCTTTATATTGGCTCCTCCAGGATTATTTTTTCATCTTCTGAAGGATTATTGAGGTTGTAGAGAGATTTGAATAGGGACTGTGGTTTTGTAGTGTGTGTGTTTGATGTCTCTGATCCACAGCAGAAGCCCTTGCCAGCTCTTGCACCTACAGTGATACCTGCAGTGTGACCTGTATTGTCCCCCAAGCCTGTCCTCTTAGCCAGGCAGCATCTCTGCTGTCATTTGTGGGAGGTCTGCACGCTCTGTCACTTAAGATTTCCTAAATAACCTTTCATGACTTAATTTTTTAAAATTCTTTTTACTTTTGACTCTCAGGACTAGTTTCTTTATTTTGTGTGTTGGAAATCCCCCACTATAAAACTTAGTGTTGTGGTGTGTCTGTGCTTTCTGACCCTTGCCCTTTGCTCTGAAGGCACAGTAACTGGTGCTGCATAATGGCCTCTCACATCTTTTGGAGCTGGTCCTCCTGAAGAGCCAAGGCAGGGCGTTTCTCTTGTCCCCCTGTGCTCCTGTTGGTTAATCATCTGGGACTCCTCTAGCAGCACAGCTCTGGTAAGGATTCTGAACCAGCTTTAGCTGCAGACACTGCTAATTCCTCAGTTAGCTGCTTCTTTGAATTCCTTTCCGGCTCAGTGTGATGGTTTTGATAAAAAGACGGACCACTGATGGCTTTTGTGTCTCAGGATTTACTCATTTCCTCAAACAGGGTTCTGGAACAAATTCAGTTTAGTAGAGAGAGGCAGAGGAAACGTACCTGTGCTGCTGGCCTGGGGGTGGGGGAAGCTGGCAATGCTGAGGGGCCATGATGGGTTGGAGGCAGCCCTGGACATTGCTGCGCCCTTCCCACTGATCCCCCTCTCAGCAGGGAGATGGGACAGAGCATTTCAAGTAGGGAGACACAAGGGACTGCTGTTATCTTGGCTTCTTTCTTCTTCCTCCTTGTGTCCTTTCCCTGCTTCCTTGTTTCTGCCCCCAAGGTGGGGAGAGCTCCAAACACCTTTCCAGAGGGCTGTTTCCTGAGCCGGTGTGTGGTGTGGAGGGAGGGATGGCAAGGCAGCAGCACAGATTCTGTGTTGCCTGGCCAAGCACAGGGCTGAGGTTTTGTGTAGCTGTGCAGCACTGACATTCACAGGAATGGCTGCTCGCTGTGAAACTGCAAAGGTCAGGAGCAGCGCCACTGGGCTTCCCTCACTTACCAAAAATGCTGTTGGCCAGAGGCAAGCAACAACTCTGCTTAAGCCATAGCAGGATAGGCTCAGCTGCAGCTTTGGAACTTAGTAGTAACTCCTCATGATTTCCTTTTTCTATTTTTTTTTCTTGTTTCCCCAGTTACAGAAGAAGGCAGAAATAATTCAGTCTTCAGTAGAAGATGTCTTTGGCAGAAGTCAGATGGTAGTTTTGGTAGTTTTACTTGCTGTGGAATAAGCTGTAGTTGCTTGTGGGTACTGCAGAGCAGCCTCTGAGATCAGGGAAGTGATGAGGCTTCTCTGTTCTGAAATGGCAGGATTACAGTTTCACATTGGGCTATTTAGATGAGGAGTAGGCTCTTTTATTTGAACGAGTTTCTGAAAGTGCACAATATTTCCAAGGCTTGAAAAGGGGACCCTAAAAATGGATGTCCTTCTTCCAGCTCCTTCAATTAGCTCAGTAAAGACAATTGGTTTTTCCTTTAAACTGCCACCTTGTTGGGTTTTTATTAATGTGTGTCATGGAGAAACCAAAGTGCTTGCAGACTTCCCTGCCTTGAAGAGTATTTGGCACAGATCACACTGTCTTGTGGGTTTTCTTGGAGTAAAAACCTTTCAGCCCCTATCAGCAAAGTGCCATATTAATTCAGAAAACATGTGTCATAGAAAAATATGTTAAGTACCAAACATTAATATCAGATCCATGCAAAGTTATTTGTGGGTTTTGAAGTATGTTCTCCAGACCCAAATGTCGGGAGGTGTTTGATAAGACAAGCATTCTTGCAAGGTGTCCAGCTGCTGATTCCCAGAGCCTGCATGCAGGACCTTCCTGCACTGTGTCTCTGCTGTGCGAAATAGGAGCTGCCACAGTGCGTGTGCTGCCTCAGCTCATTCTATTAAATATTGCATCCTTGGATGCTGGTTGTGTAGGGAAATGCAGTTTTGGTTTGGGGTATGTATGTGTGGTGTGGTTTGGTTTTTTTCCCACATATCCTCTCATGTGTCAGACATAATGGCACCCTTACATCAAACTGCCATGGCATAAAAGATAGAGGGAACTGCAATGTCTGCTTTGTGCTGGAGAAATTTGCTATGATTAACACTGGTCCTCTTGGCTGAGCTGGGCCACATTCTTCCTCTAACCACAGCTCCCTCTGTTCCCTTTGGCATGTCTGTCTGTGCATCTCCTTTCCCTTCCCCTTCCATGATCCTTTCTGGATCAGCCCTGGTCTCCTTGGCTGTGGCGAGGTGCTCATGGCAGGGGGCTTTGGTGTGACCGTGGTGGTGACGGCGCCATTCAAACCTGTGCCAGTGTGTGGCAGGCGGTGGCAGCCTGAGAGCCAGCCTGGCCTACCATTAAAACCCAGTGCTGCGTGCTTGGCTCTTACCAGGGAGGTTTCTTCCAGCCCTTTGCTCAAGCTTTCCTTTGAAACAGCCTTCCCAGCCACAAATCAGTGGGCAGCACATTTCTGTGGGATGCAGACATGCAAACAAGCGATGTCTGCTCCGGCACTGCTGCCTGGAGTAGGGACGCTGTCGCAAGGGCCTTGCAGGGTACGTTAGGGAGAGCTTTTCCTAATTATCCCAGCCTCCATCTAACTGCTCTGGGAACTGCAGGGTTGATATCTGGGAGATGTCAAAGCCAAATGGAGCAGTAATGGGGAAGTGTTATAATGTGATGGACGTGCAGTTTTGCTGGTGGCAAGTCAGTGTAGCTGGTGGGGTGTGTGCCCAGTTCGGACTGGGCCGGGGAGGATGTGGAGAAGTGATGTTACATGGGTACAAGTGAAGCTGTGCAGGGCCTGCCTCTGAAAGGCGTGCAGAAAGCTGGGATTGATTTTTCAGCTTGCTGATGGATCCACTGACAGACATGTGATTGCACACGTGGTGGTCTGCAGCTCCACCAGGTCAGTGGGTTTTGCCATCTGCGAGGTGAGGAGGAAAAGTCTTGAGAGCTGGGGAAGCAGGGCAGAAGAGTGTGATCCAGAACAGACTGGGTCACAGTGAATAGATACCTATGTGGTATCAAATTAGATACTCTAAATGTTGTGTTTTGTATTCAGAACAAGTTGGAACTTTGCTGTTCTGAATCCTTGGGTTTATTTCTGTTGCCATCATCTCTTAACATTTGAGTTTTATGGTTCCTGCTTTCGGAAGGTGATGGCAACTTTATGGTCTTTCCACTTGTCCTTGGGCCACCTGTGAGCTGCCTGGACCTACTCAGCTCATGTCTTTGTAAATAGCAATAATAACTACAACAGCAACAACCTGCGTCTCTGTTGCTGTCTGAAGTGCTGTATACTTGTTTCTACAGTAACACAGATCAAAGAGATAGAGACAAACAACCTGTCCCCAGATTTGTTGTATTTTAGATCCACATTACAGCAAACTAATGGGCTTAGTCACCTGCTTGATGGATGTCTTTTTCTTTTCAAAGGATGGATTTGCTCTTAAGTAAAGCTGCGCAGAAACTGGGAAGTGCCGCATCAGAGCTTTTGAATTTGGACCACTTGCAGTCCTGACATTCAGAAACTCATCCCTATGGGTGGCAAAGACAAAGAGGTAAGCTTTTTCAAGTGTCCTAGAAGAAGAGTGTGAGGATGCATCATAGCTGAGTACTTGAGGCTGATGTTGAACATGCCAGACTTGTCAAGCCCCAGGGTGCAGGGCTGGCTTGGCTGACACCACACGCTGTGCACAGTCCCCTGGTTTACTAGAATTGTCTCCTTATATAAAACACCCTGCCTTGCCTGGGTCGTGAGTGAGGAGGAAAGCAGAACGCCCTGTGTCAAGAGCACTTATTTTGAAAAGCTCTTGAACTTGCAGTAAATCAGAAAGTCTGGGGAAACTTATCCAGCCTTTTAATTAGCAGGACACCAGCTTTTTAGGATATGTTGCTTTGGCTGCAAGCATTGTTCTGACTTGCAGTAGAGAGGTACTAACTTGTTTGGGCATTGGGGTTTTTTGGGGTTTTTTGGAGGGGAAAAGAGGGAAAGCAAATCATGGTGTGACAAGTCAGCAGAACTAATTATGCATGTGTGTTTTATTACACCCCTGGCTTGGTTTATTCCTAATCCTGGGTCTGCACATCCTCCGTGATGTGGGGGCCATGTACACCTAGGACCTGTTGAGCCATTAAAAGTGAACCTTAAAGATAGTATCAGGAAGCACTTTTAGGGCTAATATTACTGTAACTAATGCTGTGCTGCAGGCCAGGCACTTAGCTCTTGGAAATGGCTCACTGAAGTTAAACAAATTCCCCCCATCTCAGGCTCTGACCTATATGTAGATTTCAAACCAAGTGAACAAATTGTCGAGGTGCTATTTTTGCATTTACTTTGAATTTGAAATTATGACAGTCTCAGTTCTTAGTCACCCAGATTTCTAGTAGCAGTGGATTTTTCTTAAAGGACTTGGGTGAATGACTAAAGGTTGAAAACCGGGAAAAACCAGTTTGGGTTTTTCTTCTGTCAAATAGAATCTGCAGCCCTAAACAAATTATATATTTGTTGTTATTTTTAAAACTAGCTTGGAATTGAAAGACAGCTGCCTGCCTCTGTTTTCATGCTTGAATTAAATTTCCAACCTCGACCCGTGAAATTGGCAAAATTTCCATTTGGACCCAAGAGAAATTGCTATTTAGGAAGGTTCTTTATCACTCCTTTTGAAGCTATAGCTACAGCCCTGGAGGCACCTGGCAGATGACCTTTGTTTTCTATAGGAGCTGATGTCAGAGGGCCATGTAGCTTCCTCACCCAGCAGAGAGAAGAAGGAGAGGGACAGAGATGCTGCAGTTCCTTGTGGTGCCTTCTATGCTGAGTTTTCAGTGCTGATAGATGGCCCTTGTTGCTGTAGCGGTGACTGTGTTTGTTTACATCCTGCTCACTAAATCACCTTCACCTAAGATTTATTCTGACTTGCTGAATAGTCTGAGCAGCTTTCAACTGCTGGTTTTTTTCCCTTTCTTTTTTTCTAAATGGAGAAGAAAAACCCAACTTGATTAACTCCTTCCCACCCCTCCCACCTTTCTCTAAGCATGGAATTTCCCTCCTACTATGAAGCTGTGTAGAGGGCAGGATCAACAGCACTCAGAACAGTACCAGGGACATTAGCAGCTTGTGGACTGCAAATCACAGGGCTATAAGCTGGATAAGCTTCCCAGGCTGCTCTTGGGAAGGATGCTTAGGGCTCCATATATGAAACGTGCCTGGCAGCTACATTATTGGTATTACTGTTAAGTATTGAAAGAGATGTTAGACTAGAAAAGATGTCTGAGGTAAGGCACTGCCAGGCACATGTCTGCTCTCCCAAACTACTGTGCCCCTGTGAAGGAAAGATGTGTGTCCTCTCCTGGGGTGCAGAGTGGCCACCAGCAGGGCCACCCAGCTAGCACGAGCACCAAAAGGAATGTGAGGCTTTTAAATAGCTGGCAAAGGGTGTGAAACAGGGGAACCTTGCAAGGAACTGAGCTTAACTTGAAGCTCTCCCTGCAGAGCAGGCCCAGCACAGGCCCCTGCACATTCCCTGGGGGGCTGCCTGCCTGCCTGCCTGGTAGAAGCCCTGAGCCCCAGTGCTCTGGCAAGTCATGGTGGGGGAGGGACTGCTGGAGATGAAGTGTGTCTCTTCCTCTGCTGCAGACTGTGCCAGCACTCTGTTCTGCTCCAAGCATGGCTGTGCTGTGAGTGAGTATGACTGGGTTAATGGAGTATGTCAAGGGAGCGAGGGCAGCATTTGGCAGCGAGCTACTGACTTGTCAGGCCTGGGGAAGTGGTATGTTACAGCTCAGCTTCTCACACAGAATGAGCCTCTGGCTTAGGGCTGTGGTTTTTTTATTTGTGCCTATACAGACACACACGTTTAGAATATATATTTTTTTAATATAATTGAAATGACTTGGATGGCTGATGGCAACACTGAGTTCAGAAATTTGCATTTCTGAAACCAGCCTGGTGATAACACAAGGTGCAGGAGATGAGCAGGGTCATAACAGTACATTAGAGGATGATGACTGGGAGAGGGCAGCATTGTCTGCAGGCAGGGGGAGTTGTCCTTCTGGAAGAAACAGAAGTTAAGAGTCTGGAAGGGCATCAGCAGTGCCTGGTACCAGTGTTAAGTGAACTTAAGGTAGTCTCAGCCTTGAAGTTGCTGTAACATTGCTTGAAGAGGTCTTGATCTGAGACCTTTGCTTTCTCCTGACATAGTTAAACATGCATGTCTTGGGACAAGGGAGTGGTTCCTGGAACTTGGTGAGAAAGGCTCATGCCTGTCTTCTGCTTTTGAAAAGTCCTGTTGTCAATCATTTTGTTGGAGAAAGGATTGGAGAAGTGTGAGGAAACCTTTCTACCTTTCACTGAATGACAAAGTAAATGATACTTTTGTCCTTTAGGAAATATTTCCCTTTTGATTTGTGGTGTCATTTCACCTTTCCGATCTCAAGGCCACTCTGAAGGGTCCCGAATGTCTATCAGAGGGAAATCTTGACATGTTGAGATCTGCTGGGTTCAAACTAGCCTGCTGGAGGGTGTGTAGGAGCCCTTGGCTGTGAATCACAGAAACCCAATGGATGCAGAGCTCTATAGAGTGCCACCTTGTGCTGGTGGGGACCCAGCTGAAGCCCTTTCTGCACATATATCCTTGGTTTTCCTTGCAGCTGGGGGTTGGTGAATGCAATAGCTCCTTGATACCCTCTTCGGTGCTCGTGCTGGTCTTTCTCCCTTGGGAAGTATCTTGCCCAGGTTGAAGAAGGTATTGGGTTTGCCTCACTCTTCTTCTGTCCACAGGCTGGATGCAAAGGAGGAAGCATGGTAAAGGCAGCATCTCTCCAGGATTCATGGGCTCTTTGAGAGATGATCAGAGGGAGGCCAGATGACCTGCACAACACACAGAGCACTGTTTCTCCTCTGCAAAGGCAGCATCGGAGCGTTCTCCCCAGCCCCGCACGCCACCCGGCTTGCCCGATCGTTTCCGGATGTTTCGCAGCTGTGAGTGGGAAGTCCTGGAGCGATCCCTCAATATCCTCCAGGCCAGTGACTTTTACTGGGGCCCCTTGTCCGTGGGGGAGGCTCACGCCAAGCTCCAGCGGGAGCCTGTAGGCACCTACTTGGTGCGGGACAGCTCGCAGGGGAACTGCTTGTTCAGCCTGAGCGTGCGGATGCCCACCGGGCCCGTCAGCCTTCGAATCTCTTTCCAGGAGGGCTATTTCCGCCTCAAGAACTGGTTTGCAGACTGTGTGGTCCGGCTGCTGGAGCTGGTGGTGGCGGGGACCCGGAACAACCCCTTGCACTTTGATGAGATGGGGGGAACTCCCTTGGTCTTCTCTGAGCCCTTGTGCCGGAGCCGCCGGGCAGTGCCCACGCTGCGGGAATTATGCTGCCGGAGCCTCCCTGCTGGTGTCACGACGGAGGACAGAACAGGGCTGGGGGGCTCCTTGGCAATGTGTCTGAGCTCACCCCTGGACAGAAGGGGAGGGTCAGAGGGGAGCGTTAGCCCCAGCCCCTCTTTGTCCTGGGCTAGGAGATGATGGATGCATATGGGAGATGAAAGGAGATGCCTCTTTTATGGCTGTGCTGGTGGGATGTGTGCCACACCAGTGATGCTGGACTGGCTGCTGGGAGAGGAAGGGGGAGGGCAGAGGGAGCAGAGCTTGAACCCTGCTGTGTGGCTGTGACAGATGTGTCCTCATGCATACACAGTGAGTGTGACTTTCCCAGTTGTGCCCGGGGTAAAGCCAGACCTAAAGAGCAGACATTGCCACTGCCACCAAGTCCTGTTCTTTGCTCCATTTATAACTTAAAAGCTTCAGAAAAAAGTGAGCTGCCTGTCTTCCCAGATCCACCCTGTGTTCTCTTCTACCCAAAAGTGCTTGAGCTCATTCCTGCCTCAAATCTGCCCTGGTGGAGTGCAGCTGAGTCCAGTCCCACAGCAGTGCAGCTTGGACATCGATGGGCATGACCCTTGTGCTGACCCACGATGCTGTGGTGGAGCAAGAGCACATTTCACTCCCTGCAGCACGAATGTGATGCCTGTTACTTCAGAGGCCGGTGTTTGCACCAAGTGAAACCATTGCAGCCATGTACGATACATGCAGCTTCACTGGCTTTTGCATTGCTTTATTTGATTGGATTTTGGATAGATTTTGCCCAGTACTTAAGGGCATGGCATTCCTGCAGAGATAACCCTGGTCTGGAGAGTTGTATCTGCCCTGGGAGGGTGTGAAGAGATGGGATCCTGCACCCTTTCTTAAGCTCATGTGATAGTGTGCTGCTGCCATCTGTCGAGCATCAGAAGATGTTTTGGTTTTGCCTCTGAAAGGCAAGGAAATTTTTATATAAAACTTCTAAAATTTTAATAAATTTTTTTTATTGATTTTTAAAAGTCAGTGAATACTTGGTGATAACTTCATTCCCTTCTAATATTAGAAGCCCAGTTAGTTTAGTGGCCAGGCTTGGCAATCAAACTGAAACTGAATTATGTGAATTTCTCATAAAGAACGCAAGCAGAGCATAAATGAGTGGTCCTAGCTGGGAACATTAAACTTAAACTCATCTTGTAGTGTAATGTAGTGAAGAATTTTCTAAACAGAGAATACTTTTGAAAATCTCAGCCCTACACTTTCAGAAAATTTTTTTAGTATCTCAAAATTTGTACTGAGTGTTTGAAAAAAAAAGAGTAATTCAAGATCTTAGAACAAGGCACAGCATCAGTGAACTTGAACTGGTGAGTATGAGTACAAATGGGAGGAACACAGTTGGCTTAAATAGGGTCATGGTTCATTTCAGGGATAGTCGGTATGATGTCTTCAAAATAAGTGATTGAAAACAGCTACATGAAAGAAGAAGTTCAGATACTCTAAAATTTGAGCCAAACTGTTTTATAGGCTGCTAAACATCCGTAGCTGGGCAGACAGCCTGCTTTGCTCATGCTGACTTTCCTCTTCAGACCTGTATGGAAGAAAAAAGCTGAACAGAGGAAGAGAGCATACTGAATTTGTTCTATTGTCTTCAGCTGTTTTATCTGAAGAACTAAAGTGTGCGGTCAGCACAGAGAGAGATACAGGCTGTGATTCATCACAGGAGCCTAACTTAGACACTCTGAATTATTCTCTGGAGGGCTTTGTTGCTTTGCTGGCAGTGAGGTGCCTGGCTGCCTGTCTCAGGGCATTGGCTTATCAAACAAGGTAGTTAGGTAAGTGTCAGGGAAGTGGTGATCTTGTCCTTGCTGCATGCTCCTTCCAGCTGCAGGGAGGCCAGAGGCAGCTCGGTGGCCCTGCAGCTACTGTGTCTCAGCCCAGTGCAAAAGCAGGAGCTGGGATTGTTCATTTCTGCAGGGTGTGTGCCCTGGGGTGGCTGATATGTGGGCATAGTGTTGCTTACTGCCAGCATCTCAGGTGGTTCTGGGCACCTCTGGGACTGTTCCTGGGCTCTTGGGTGAAGGCCCTGCCTCAGCAGGGTCAGCCACACAGCTGCCCTCCCTCCCTGCCATGGAAGAGTGGGACTGGATCTGCTGGCCCAGGCATCATGTCCACCCCTCGATCCTTTGCTTTCTTGAAGGTGTCTGCTGAGGTGCCTTGGCTCCCTTCCTGCCTTCCCTTCAGAAAGCAGGGGGGTGAAGGAGCGGTGTAATTTCTTCCATGTTTAGAACTGAGCACAGGAATGCTTCTGTTTTCTGGCCACGGTAATACCTCACTGGGGGAAGAGCTTTCTGACAGTATTGCTCTGACCTGGCTGTGAACTGCTCTCATTTGGCGCAAATGAGCATCTTGGGTTGTGCAGCTGAGGGCTGCAGAAGAGCCCTATTTGCAGCCCGGATTGCACTTTAGGAAAATCACACCATGGGAGAAGGAAATAGTTTGGATTTTAATAAAGTCTACTTTATTTTGTTCTTTCTTTTTTTTTTTTTTTTTTTTTTGTTGTTTAATTGCGCAGCAAGCACTTGTCTCAGTCTTACAAGTAAGTCAATTCCATGCAGGGCTGCAGCGAATTGATTTGAGATCTGTGGATGAAAAGCAGTGAATTACTGCCAAGCATTGTTATATTGTGGAAGTTGAAAGCACATCATGTGTGAGTATCCTCATTATTCCCAAGGAGAGGTCACTCTGCAGATCAGGATTGGTGCAAGAAAGGAAATCAATGTAGAAAGAACAGGAAAGTGAAAAGTGCATTGGCTGAGGCAAGCATTAGAATCCTTCATTCTCTGCTTGGATGTTGGAAGAGAAACCTTTTTCTTTCAGCTCTTGAGAAAAAAGATGTACAAAGCAAAAGGGTAAGAATTTACTTCCATGGGGTAACACTATCCTGCTGCTTTCATTACAGTGGGAGATACTCACTTTAATGACCCTGCCTCTGAACGGGTCCCTCTGTCACATAGGAGTAACTCCTGGTGGTCTGTATCCAAATGTTTCTTTTGGTGGCTCCTAAGGGGACTTAAAAAGAAATTGCAAACTTCCTCACAACCTCTTGAGTACCATTTGGGGAATAGAAGAAAATTGTTTGCATTTTTATATGTTATGTTATACATTTCTCCAGCTGACTCATTTCACTTTGTCGAGGAAACTTACACAGGCTTTGCAGATGGTTTTTTTCAAGTGTTCTTCCTAACAGCAGAAGTTGAAAAGTTTAGTGCTTGTGAGAGGGGCTTCCTCTACCATGCTGTGAAAGGCCTGGATCTCAGTCCCAATATGCTGCAGGCATCCAGACGGAAACTGCTCTTTGTCTGCTCCCAACTAGCTGTCTGTTGATAGTGCTCTGGGGCCCCAAGGGTTAATTTCCCAAAATTCTTCACTGGAACTTGCTAATAACTTCCATATGTACCCATGTGTGTGCTCAGGAGGGGCCCCACAGCTATCAGCTCTTGTAATAATACTTGATTACCTCTGACATAAAGGTCTGTATGTCATTAGGGATCAGGATTCACAAAAATTCACAAAAAGACACAAGTTTGTGCAAAAACACTTTAAAAATGTATTAACATTTGGTCATCCTCAGTGATTGGGAAATTAATTCTTAGGTAGTCAAACTTCAAAATCAGGTCTGTGTACACACAGGATTGTGTGTAAGGTCTCAGTTTTGACCCTTACCCTGATGTCCCTCTAAAAATGTGTATTTAGTCTTATGTGTCATTAGTCTTTAAGTGTGCAAAACCCCTTAATTTACAACACACCTTGGCTAGGGAATTGTGATGGGTTTGTCTGATGGAGTTCGTTTTGCCCCAGTTTCTCAGATATTTGGCATCTGTTCAGTTAAAACTGCACGCACTGGAGCTTTCTGCCTGCCCTGTGCCATTCCCTGGTGCAAAGGCCAGGCTGCTGAGGGCAGCCTTCAGAGAGAAGGGAGGTGTCAGAGGGAGAGGGAGATGTGGCAGAGTCGCTCTGAAACTCCTGGTGCCTCCCTGCAGAGCTGCCTGGGTCTTGGCAGGCTCCTGCTGCCTTCTGATCTCAGCTGGGGCTGGCGGAGCTGAGGTTTTGATTCAGGCAAAGCAAAGTACTTCCAAACGTTTCCTGTGCAAGGGCTGGCTCAATAGTAGGACTCTTCAGCCAGAAAAGAGATGGCTGAGGTCTGTGGCAGAGATCTGTAAAGCCTAAATGCTATGGAGTAGGTGACCATGTGTTTTCTTAAAAATCCAGGGAGGCGTCTGATAAAATACTTCAAGACTCAAAAGGAGACGTTTTTTCATGTGACGTATAGTAGCTTAAGCTGTGGAAATCCCTGCCACAGGCCACCAGCAAGGCTAACCTCTATGTGAGTACAAAAAGGGATTAATGGTGATTGATGGAGCACCTCTGGAGGAGGAAAAGCAGAGTTGGAAAATAGGGAAGAGGCAGGATCCAGGTGGAGCTTTTGAGTTCTGTGCCTTGTGGAGCAGACCTCTGCTATGGCAGGAGTGTGGGAACAAGGCAGCCTAGGCTCATCCTGAGGCTCAGCAGCACAGGGGGCAGGCCAGGCTAGTTGAGCCAGCGGCTTGGTGAGGGACAGCTGTGCTGAGCTCCCAGAACTGTGCTGGGCCTCTCGAGACACAGGGATCTGCACCTGGCACACCTGTACACCCTCCCCTGCAGTGCAGTTGCGTGCCCCAGAGTTCGATGGCAGCCCCAAAGGGAGCAGCCCTCGGGCGCTTCTTCCCAGCTTTCACAAGCAGAAAAATTGGGACACCCATCTGATGCCTGGAGGCAAGCATCAGCACAGGCTGAGGATAAAAACATCACCATCATTCAGAATGAGTGAAGGAACCTCAATTGTCAGCTGAGGGCACTGGGGGAGGCCAGCATCAGCCCGAGGTGACGGCTGGTGGGGGCAGAGCTGGGGGCTCCCAGCCTGACTAACTGCATGTCAGAAAGGAGCTGCAGAGCTTTGAGAAGCAAAGCTCTAGGCAGGCTGCTAGGTTCATCCATCCCAGAGCAAATGACATGCATACACTTTTAAATATTTTTGCCTCCTGAGCTACCTGCTTTCCCAAGACACCACCCTTGCCATCATAGCTCTCAATCTTTGAGCTGGTCCCAAATGCCACTGAAATCAATGACCAGATTATTGTTCCTCTCTGAAGATTTTGGATTAGGCCTCCCTGTTTTGTCAGGCTGATGTGAGCAAAATGTGGGTTTTCCACACTAAACATAATCAAAACAAACCCTGCTCCCACTGGTTTGTGCAACAAATCATGCTGGGGGAATTGCTGGCATTCGGCATGATTAGCCCAAGTGCAGATGCCTTCCAGCTTGTAAACAATAGCCTAAAGGATTGGAGAGGATCACAAACAAAGCACTTACAGAGAAGACAGCATTTTCAAAAGGGACTTGAGAGCTTATGTCCATTGGGGGTTTGTCTTTTAAAAAATAACCTAGAAGTAAACAAATTGACAGAGACGGCTCTGAAGGATCTAGGAGAATGAAAGTGAAGAGACTGGATATAATACACCAAAAATTAAGTAGGGGAAAACTAGACAGGGCTAATGGGTCCTCTTAAACTCTTCAACAAGATGTCCCACAGCCTTAGGGATGGGCAGACATTAGAAACCTCATCTGTCCTTGTGAATGAAGCCAGTGGGATATGTAAAGGATGCAGGAGAAAACCCTTCAGTTCACAGGACCAAAAAAATCCTTAAAAAGCAGTGAGAGGAACAAAAGGATCAGGCAACTTGTGCTTGTTTTATAGTGGTTCAGTCTGAAAGGGACATTCCCTCCTCAAACTGCAAACTAGTGACAAATTGCTGTGATTTTCAGACTGAAAACTGTGCAAGTCATGTGAACCATAGTTTTTGTATTGTGCTTTTAATTATTTTTTCTTAATCTCATTTTTATATAGGGTTTTTAAGTATGGGCTGATTATTTTCAATTATGTCTCATTTCTCCTGGCCCAGTGAAGCAGAAAGTGCCCAGCTTCACACTCAAGAGCTCCTGCAAGGGGACAACAAGGTTTGTGGCACTGATGGTCACTCATTTAATGACATGGTGAATAACAGTTGCAGACAGAGCGCAGCAGCGTCTCTGTAACTGAGATGGTGTTGCAAGGAATGCTAAATCCAGAAAGATGTGAGCACCCTCATGCTTTCCCTGTTTCTGTGTGTGCTGGAAACACGCAGTTCATCCCTTTGTTTAAAAGGTTCAGGTAGCAGCTATGCTGATCACAGAGTGTGAGGTGTTTGCCAGGTCCTTGCTGCCAGACTTTCAGTGCATCTTGAGTTGTTTTGGAATCCATGGAATCTCAAGCCTAGAATAGTACAGGTGCAAATCCAGGCGTTCCTGGTAGTTTCCAGCCTCCATGTTCTAAGTGCTTCAGTACTGCAGTTGTACCTTCTGCAGTACTGAGTTAGGAAGGACTGATGGTTCCTTTTATCCTTGGTCTTCTGTAAGGAGCTCTCCTAGGCATTGGGATGGCAGAATGGGGTGGTGGAGAACATGAGCTGCAGATCTTTCCTGCTCTTCCAGACTGCGCAGGGAATCAACCAGATATGTAGGCAAGTCTAATGTACGTGCTGAGATACCTAAAATAAGCCATGCAAACAAATCAGTCGTATGTTATCCAGATGGGACTGTTCAAATCCAATAATAGCAGTAAAGTGCTCCTGAACTCTGCAGAGAGAAAGATTATAGAAGGATCAGGTATAATTATAGTGCCTTATTATTACCATTCTCATCATTCTTTCTAACAAAGCTTTTCAATAGGATGGAAAAACTTCTTGCAGGAGATCCTAATATGTTTGCTGGCACAAACATATTAGGAAGAATTTTTTCATTCTTCCTTCCAAGGCTGTTCAAGTCAGCCCCTGTAAGTGGCATTACTAAATATCATAATGATCTATACTATGTTTCAGATGAAACCTTCTTCAGCATCTCTTTATGGCCTTGACTGCAGCAAACCCTTCTCCAGAAACACCTCACTGTTGCTACCTCTAATGAAAGCACCAGCAAAAATTCCCCTGTACTGCTCTGATCCTTGCTTTGATACAAGCCCTTCCAAGCAGGGTTAAGTAATACCCTTGAAATGAAATATTAGTGTCTGCAAGTGGCTTGTCTGTGTACTGCTTCATGGATTCCACCTGGAATATAGGTGGAATCATTCAGCAAAGATTGTCTACTTTGGAGAAAGTCATAGAGCTGGAGGTATATATCTGCAAGGTGTTCTCCCCTGCTCGAGTCCCATCTCCTCTGAACAACAGCAGTGCTTGTTAGAAAAGTCCGGGGTTATCAGAATCAGACCACAGGGAAAACGGGTGAGGGAAACACACATATTTGCCTGCAGGTTGGTCCTGTGGACTGGCACCACTCAAGAGAAGGAAAAAAAACCCTGGCATTTATTCAGCAGTATCCCTTCCCAGATAACTGCAGATCCCTGGAAATACTGCTGTAAGAGGAGCCTGACAGTGCAAAGGAGCCAGCTCACCTTGGAGACACAGCCACACAGTAGCTCTGAAACCCAGCGTGGACTTCCCAGGGAGGGGATTTTTCACAGGAGGGAAGTCCCAGGCAGCACTTCCACTTCTGCAGCTCCCCCAGCCTAGGGAGCAACTTGCTGTGGGGAAAAGCTGTCGGTGAGCATGTGGATGGTAAAAACTCTACCAACACATCTTGTTCTTAATCTGCAGCACACCCTGCATTGCCATCCCCATGCCCCTGACTTAGTGAATCCCTTGCGCCTCTCTCAGCTTGGGGACGTGCCTGTACCTGTGTCAAGTGTTGCAGTGCAGGACAGCATCTCTGCCAGGCTCCATGGTTCCATGCCCTGCTCACCTGCAAGTCCTGGGCAAACCAGGAGGAGAGGCAACGTGGTTTGAACAGATGCAGCAGGTTTGGCGGGGATGCATTAGGTTTATTTCTTGGGCTGGGGGGAAGGGGTGATCTGCTGAAATTGGTCTTTCTCTTCTAGTCTCCCCTGAGCACCTTGGCAGAGCCTTGCTCTCAACTCAATGAAAGTAGGGCAGAGTCTAACCACATTTCAAGCTGTCTGTGTTTTTGGATTCTGAGTAACTGTGATCTTTATCTGTTCCTAGAAGAGATTTAAACAACTTATAAACCACAACTGGGCAGAGATAATAAAGGAAGAAGTACTGGGGTGGGGAAGGATTTCCCCAGAGTGTACAGAGTGAGGAGAGAGTGGTCTGCAGGAGAAACTGTGGGCTCAGCTGTGGCAGAGGGTCTCAGCTGGGTGGGACACAGAGGGGGTGCTTTAGGGAAACCTCAGCAGTATTAGTAGCTAGGTATAAAATGTGGGTACATGTATATACATGCATATATATTTATATATATATATTTATTTATATGTATAAAGAGCAGGTGGAGATACAATTAGTCACAGAAGATGTCTGAACCCTGCTATGGTATCTATACAGTCTCAACTCCATGCCCTTGCTCGGTTGGGGTTTGTGTCTCCATGTAAGTAGGATATACCCCAGGTTTTTTTGCATTTCTCATTCCTGTGGGATTCACATCTGTCATCATGCTGTTCTCCAGGGAAAGGAGACCTCCTTCCATTGGAGGGGTTGGAGGGGTTTCAGGCTCAGTGCCTTACCTCCAGGCCCACAGGGAGGTTCACAAAACCCCTCCCAGGTCTCCCCATGGCCTGCAGCAGCCTTGGATGTTTCCAGTGCACTCAGCAGTGGTCTGTAAGGGCTTGAAAAACAAAACCCAATGATGTTTATCTTGCATAAGGTCAAAACTACAAATCCTTGTCCTGTAGTTCTGTCGGCCAAGAATGTAGACAGCAGGTGGGAAATTCAGGGGTAGGGAGGAAAACAGAATGAAACACATTTCTATATTGGCAAAAATCCTAGCAGAGATGTGGTTCTTCCAGCACATGTTTTTGCCAGGATCCTTTATTTAGTTTTCATAGCCAGAATAGGGCCTGGTGGCAAAATTATGTTTTTCCACTCTAGGAGGGTGTGCTATTACAGCTGTATCAGCCTGCATATTCTCCACAGTCCACAATCAAAGCAAAGTTGAGGAATTAATAGAAAGAAAAAACAATATATTCACTTGCCAATAAGATACTTAGCTACTTAATCCTTTCCCAGCTTTCCTCCTGGGAGCTGGCAGAAGCCTGGAGTGCATGAGGAAAGGCATGCCAATCTAAAGTGGGGTGTGAGTGTACTCCAGTGTCCTCTGTGGGGGTACATGCTGGTTCCCAGGGTCACTGCAGCTGTGCTGCCTGTTCTACTTCCCAATGTCTGGAGCTGAAAAGCTCCTGCAGGCTGAAGAAAAGGTCCCAAAAAGAAACCAAAAAAGGGGAAGACCTTAAAAGGAGAAAGAAAGAAAAAACAAAAGCCAGAAAAAGGGAGAGAAAGCAGGCAAGGGAATGAGGTAGTTTGGGTGAAAGGGAGTGCAGGGATTTCTTGAACAAGCTCAGGGGAAGGAGCTTAGATTTGGAGTCAGCTGTGGGGCAGGCTTGGGTACCTGGGAGCAGTCAGAAACTGTTGCCAGGCAGCAGGGAGCTGGGGTTGGCACAGCTGGCTGGCTCCAAGCAGGGCTAAGGCCCAAGGAGTTTTCCTGCACAGACAAGACCAGAAGGGCCATCTGGCGAGGCCATTGCTGGCAGGAGCCAGTCCTGCGGCTCCTTTGCAACTGCTGCCATCTTGTCCAACATGATCCTCCCCGTGTGTGCCCTGCACAGCATATTCAGCACCTGCCAAACTTGCCTGCCTGCCCCCCCTTCACCCCCAGCAGGGGGGATGCACAGCCTTTCACTCAGGACAGTTTCAGAGCCTGATGTGCACACCTGAAGGCATGCAGCTGGTGAGCAGGGGCTCCTGTTTTAGGAGAGCACTGCTGGCAGCATGCCCTGCTCTTCCCAGCATCCCACCCCCAGCATTTTTGCTGTTAATAGGAGAAAGTTTGGGCAGGCCTGGTCGTGGCATTGAGGGGTTGGTGACACATCCTGTGACCGTGGGAGGGCTGTGTGCCTGTTACCCCTGTACTCATGTTCCCGTGGGGGCTGTCGAGGTGTGTGAGTCTGTGGCTGTTGGTGGGGACACTCCTTTGAGCCTGCCCCTACTGAGACAGACACAGCAAGCTGAACACCATTACCAGCACCTTAACTAGCGTAGCATCACTGGTCACTGGGATGAAATAGGTACTTGGGCTTTGCTTGTGGAGGGAAGCACCTACGCGTGGTGCCAAGAGGCCGCTTGCAAGCTGAGAATTGTCATTCATAATAAAACTGTGCTCCTCACTAGCACAGGCAGGAGTTTCCAGAGCACCCTCGGCATAGAAGGGACGGCTTATGAGTGCGGGGGCGGTGCCAGGGCTGGAGGCAATGCTGCCGGCAGCTCCCTGTGCTCTGCCCCCCGGCTGGGCTGCTGCCCCCAGAAGGGCTCAGCAGAAGCGACTCGGCTGCCGCTGCCAGAGGGGGCTGCGAGGGGAGGGTCCGGTGGTGGGGCAAGAGGCGTTTGGGGGATGACTGGGCTGGGCTGCTGCGGGCGGGGATAGTCACTTGTGGCGCAGAGAGCGGCGACGAGGGTAGGAGACAGCGGGGATGGGTCACACCCGCGGCACAGCGGTTCCTTTTCCACACCCGACTTCTGCTGCTCCTGCCTGATGGGCGAACTGCGACTGCAGTATCTCTGCAGCTTGCCGAATAAAAGTTGTTCCTCGAGCTGTTGATTACGGTTAATTAACATTAATTTTGCCTTAAGTGGATCCTAGTTGTGCTCGTTGCTCTGCAGGCGGGCTTAAAAGGGCATTCCGGTTAATTAACATTAATTTTGCCTTAAGTGGATCCTAGTTGTGCTCGTTTTCTCTAGGGTTGCAACTTCTCCGGTCCCCCGGTGCCCTGGGCCCGTGGTGGGTGGGCGGGCGCGGGAAGGAGGGAGGGGGCGGCCGGGGCGGCGGCGCCATCTTGTGGGCGAGGGCGCGGGTCGGCGGGAGCGGCCACCGCCCGCCCCTGCCCGCCCCGTCACGGGGGCACGGCCGCACCGGGCTCGGTGTGCGCGGCTCGACCTGCTGCAGGGGCCGGGGGGGCTGCCCGGGGTAGGATTTGTTAGGTTAACCAAATCCTGGCCTCGCGTCAGCCCCAGGCCCGGCCAGGTAGATGTTCTTCTGGAAGATGCCACCCTGGGTAGGCACAGCTCTCCCACCAGGCGAATTCCCGCTGGCCACACAAGGAGCCAGTGAGGGAGAACGGGTGGGATTCGCCGCGAGGCTGAGGCACGGCCCCGAGTATTCGTCAGGCCTGTGGTGGTAACTTAGTCCCTTGGAATCGTTCCAGCAGGTGAGCAGAGGAAAAGCAGGAGTGGGTGATTTCTAAGGCAGACCTGTTTTGGTGGTGAAAGAGAATTAGAGAACTGTCCCCTCCCTTCCCCATGGTGGTGTCAACACCTCTAATTTTCTGTTTTCCCATCAAGTCACTGATCATTCTCTTCCCTACAGCATTTCAGTGGGTAGAAACGTAGTGAGGGCATTGGCAGCTTTTACCTCAGTATCATCCAGCCCTGCTGAGAGGCACTCGACACACAACAGTGGTAAAAATGCTGGCAGGGGTACGGTCCTGCTCATGCTGGCTCTGCTGTTGCTCCTGCTGCCAGACAGAGGGAAACTCTACGCCCTGGAGTCTGGGGTTAGATGAGTCAAAGAGATTGTGAATCCTCAGGGGCGCACATGTTGCCACTGGCTGGCTTTCCAGAGATGGGGGTTTGAGCTGGTCTCTGACAAGGCAGCAGAGCTGCCGTGCTGGGGAATGCTCTGAAGCGCTCTGTGCAATCAGGCTCGCTGAGCTGCTGCAGCTTTTCTGTGTGCCAAGCGGTGTTTCTCTTTTGGATGGTTGTGGTGTTAAACGCTTCAGCAATAAAAAGGCTTTGTTGTGGTCTCTGCAGCATTACTTTTGCCTTGGCTAGCAGCAGCCTTTTTGTTTGAATTAATACTTTCCCTGGAGTTGGCTGTGGGAGCATGTGTGGGCTCGTGTGTGTGCCTTGACTTGTGGGTGTACATTGGACACAGCTGGGAACAGGCACTTCTGGTAGGTGCAGCACTTGCCCAAACTTGTTCATGCGTGCTGGAACAATGTGCTTCTCCTCACGGTTGGGAATGCTGGCCACTATTGGGGCTTTTTTAAGTGTTTCAATGAAATTAATATGCACTTTTCAGCTATAGGCAGAAACTGGCTTGAATCTACCCCAATCCTGTATTTAATTTCAGGAAATGTCAGCATTTGCTGCATCAAAGGAAGGACCAAGCCATACAGGTCCTGGCCAGTCAGTGCTATGGAGGGTTTACAGCTGGCCAGGCTGTTCTCTCCTCATCATGCTGTAGAGACTGGCTCACATGCGCCAATGTACTGTATAATGCATGAGTGAAGGTCATACAATGACCTGTTCCTTTGGAGCTTTTTAATTTATTTCCTTTGGCACAGGTGTCCTGGTTTGTTCCACGTAAGTTTTGGGGTGATCAGTTCAGTCCTGCTACTGGCTGGTAGTAGCAACTCCCCAGCTTTTCCTCATCTTCCTCCCATTTATGTCTCTAGGGTTAAAACTCAGTTCAGAATCCCCAGACCAAATTGAATTAGAATTTAACATTCAAAGATTCAGGCTCCCTTTAGGCTCTAAGGAACAGAATGTCATCCTGTCTCGCAGTTAATAGCTGCTGGGTAGTCGTTTCAAAGCCATTTCTTTTCAGTGAGCTCTACCATAGCAAATCCCAGCAGTGAATGTATTTCTGGCCTGGCTGTGCCTTTAATCCCACAGCTGAGTCTTATGTGTGATCTCTTTTGAAATGCTAGATTTTTTTTTTTTTATTCCAGACAGGGATATTTCTAGGACTTGGCATTTCGAGTGGCACTGGGATTGTTTATAGGAAGAGAACAGAAAGGACAGAAGGATGATGTTGACCTAGCAGCCCTACAAACCTACCACACTTAATCCACTTATCACCCTGAATTCCTGAAGCAGATAAATGCTGATAACAGTTAAAACACATCACTGGCAGGAGCAGCATGTTCTGTCCTCTAGAAATACATCAATACTGGAAATTACAAAGCTGTGTGCTACCATGGGGATGAGCATGATATAAGAGCTGAGGAAGCCCTCACTATTCAGTGGAGTTCTTCCACAGGAAGGTAGTGAGCCTCTGTTTCTTTCTCTCTCCCTGCTCCAACTACCTTGAGATGCTGTTCAGGCCTGAGAAAGGCCTCTGAATACTGTTGTGACCCCAGAACCACAGCTGCCTGATCTGTGCCTCCATATCTGAAATACCAAGTGGGCCCCAAGTGTCTTGTTACTGCTTTTGATTGTCCTTGCTGCTCAGCATTAAGACCTGTGAGGAGTGATTTCCAGCTGAGACCAGCCCCGTGCAGCTCACATCAGCATGTCTTGGGGAGAGGAGTTGGTTTTGGCTAATCTGAGCTAAACCTTCCCTGGAGGAGTGCAGCTGCTGCACCAGCCACACAAAGCCACTTTTTCCTCTCCCCATCTGTCAGGTTCTCAGAGAGGTACTGGAGCCATCCCTGGGCATCATGCAGCACATGCCTCCCCTGTGTCGAGACCCCTTCCTCCAGGGGACCTGTGCCAGTCTGAACAGGAGGAAAAATGCTGTAAACCAAAGGTTTTTTGGAGTAAACTTTGTTCCTATAAAGTCTGGAGGCATGAAACAACTGATAGTGCTTTTGAATACAGGCTCATCTGCTGCCTTAGGTTTTTCCCCACATGACCATCCCCCACCAGTCTCTGCAGCACAGCACCCCATGTGAATGGGCACCCTTGGAAGTTGCAGCAAAGTGCTTTCTTGTGGACAGTGCAATTGTCTCACAAGAAGTGTGAAAGGAGGAAGCTGCCTAAAGAGAAGTGAAGACCTCTCAGCCATAGGAGTTCTTATGAGTCAGATGCTGCTCAGCTGTTGCATTGCAGATGTCTTAGCTAAAAACAAGCGTTCATTGAAAATCAAAGACTCTTCGTGAGTATAGGCGGTAGGAGCCTCCCACAAAACATGGTTTTTCTTCTTCAAAGGGCTCTCCTTAGATTTGCCTACAATAGATTACTTAAATCTTGCCTGCATTGCGAAGCTGATTCAGAGCCAGCATGGTGTGGATCTGAAACGGTCCAGCTGTTCGGGATGGATTCGCTGTCTGGTTGTTCTCACTCTGTGAATGTGAGTGCCTTCCTCTGGAGGGACCTAGTGGAGAAGTTGGCTGTGGATGGCTGTTTTATGGAGTCAGTGGTACAGTAGAGCCTTTGCTCTGTGCTGACTGCTCATGGGCACTGATTTTCTGTGTTGAAGGCAAAACAGGTGATCCCACACTTTGTGGAAGGTGACAAAGTTTGTTGTAAATGCATGCGGTATTTTACGGCCATCAGGAAGCAAAGCTCTGTGTGTTAAAGTGCTTGTGGTCTAGTCTTTGGACACCCACTAGTAGGTCTAACACCATCGTTGTAGTACAGAGAAGTTAGCCCTGGTGTGGGGAGGAGTCTGACCAAAAAGCAGAAGAGCTTGCGTCTGCCAGGAACTGCTTGCCAAATGCAGTGTGTGTACATCTCGTCTGTCCCTTCGCAAACAGGAGGGGATCGACCAGCTGCCCTGGCATGAAAATACCTGACAAACCCCCACCTCCTTTGCCTTTTGGATCTTTGTGTCTGGGTGCGCTCTTACAGCCTTTGACCTCCCCGTCATGATTCCAAATCTAAAAGTCATCTTCCTGTTTCTTTGGTTGCTTCAGTGTGAAGGTAAACAAATATTTTCTTTTTAATTCCTTTTGTTTACTCTCATGTTTTTCATATTACAGCAGTTCCAGCTGCTATCTTTTGCTAATTTCCAGAGATCCCCTCTAGGAATTTGCACGCTGCTGCTATTTCTGTCTTTTAAGCATTTCAAAGCTAAGAGAGTGAATCCTCAAGAAAGGGGGAACATGGGAGAAGGGTTAGATAACCTAAATAAAATGGTTTGGCTTTTTCCTTGGTATGTTCTTTTCAACCTAGTGGCTTCTGGGATAATACGAGAAGATGGATCTCTCTCTTTTGTTACAGTAGTGCTTAGCTGTGTCTTATATAGAAACTATATTCATTGGTGTTCTGCTGTATAGAGATGAGGAGAAGGATGATGAATCATTTTGAAAAATATGGCCCAGAATAAGCCACGTGGGTTATCACTCCCACAGTGTCTGCTGGATTTTGTTACCACCTTTCCATAATATTATTGTAACTAGTGTACATAGGACTGAGCATGTCCCTGAGGACTGTACTGTATCTCAGTTGCTTTTATAGCCAAGAACCTTTCTCTGGTGTTGTAACCTCTTCCTTACTGCCAGGCTGTTGTCCCTGGCTATGCTACGTGTAGAGAATTTTCCTTAACATATGGTACTTCCCCGCAGTCCTTTCTGTGGGCAGTAGCTGTGCCCTCTCTCCATTGTTGGCCCCCACCACGAATCCTCAGTGCTCAGCATTCAGCAGTGCTAAGTCTGAGTTGCCTTTTCCAATGCCAGCTCCCGCTGTGCTGAGGTGACACTGCTGTTGTGATGCAGCATTAGTCCATGGTGACAGAAAAGCAAGCCTGCCTGTGCTCTGGGACAGCTTTAATACCTTGTTATGAGCCTGCTCATAGATGCAGAACTCCAGGGAATCCCATCAAAAGCATAAATGGAAAAGCCTGCCCATCCCCTACTTTCTCTCTCTACCCTTTTTTCCCTTTTCATGTCTCTGAAAGAATCCTTCATTTTGTGAGAAGACTTGTAAGTTTCCAGTTTCCTTTCTCAAAGAGCCTCCTCTTAAGTTGCCTTATATGTGGTTTTATATCAGTTGACAAATAAATAGATCTGGAGACTGCCTGATACTGAACCCAGATTTGGCTGGGAACCAAAGAAGTCCTGTATCCCAGTCTCCTTACTACCCAGTGGCTCACTGTTAGGTTTTTTTCCTTTTAAATAAAACAGGGATTGAACTATGGTGTGGTTCCCTATCTTATTTGTCCTTTCTTTTAACTTCTGACATTATTGTCTACTGAGTTACCGTGATAGATCACTTTAAACTGCCTTGTGTGTATTAGGAGGAAGCATGAGAAGGGCATGCTCTCCCCTCTGCCTAAGATACTGTCATGTATGAATACTTAAGATCTGCAGTCATCTGCAGATAGTTCCCGCAGCTAACATTGAGGCTTGTGCTTTGCTCCCGTTTTAGAGCAGCAAAGGTTTGGAGTGATTAAGCTGTGGCTTATTTCTCATGGCCCTGGTGCTGGCCCCTGTACAGAATATGCAATCTCCTTCCTCACTTGCTATTCAGAAATACACAGCCCCACTGATAACACCTGCTTGTGTACAACACCTTCTCTGCCACAGAGCCATCACATGGCCACACATAGATTCCCGAGCGTGGTTTATACATCAGGAGATGTCCAGCTAGCATTTATCTTGGAAAATTGCTTTCTATTCACCTGCTGTAAATACGTTCAAACACCACTGCAAAATCAGTTCACTTCCTGCTTAATTTCCTGTCTTTCTGTGTGCTGCTGTTGTATGGAGGAGCTCACAAGAGAAAAGGGGAAGCCTGTGAATGCAGCAGGCTATCGTGGATCAGACAGCAATTACCCAAGAGATGTGACAGATCACACAAGGCACATGCTCTGAATCACTCAGCTTCTGACAAGGGCCAACACTGCGTGCTATGGGTGTGCTTCCTGGTGTATGGTTATTTTCAGAGTGATCCTGTCTTTGGGGCAGCCATCCTCTCCTCACTAAAAGTGAGGTTAGGTGACTGCTAACAATTATTACCCTTACAGGAGGAAATGTCGATGTACAGCAGAAGCCTCCAATCCAGGTTGCCTTGCTCAAGGAAGAAATATCCATCCCCTGTAAAGTCATTTTCCCTTACATGCTGAAATACACCAAATTTTCAATCTCCTATTACTGGATTAATTCACTGGATCAGAAGACATTTATCTATAGTAGGGTGGAAAATGTAGCCATTCCTTCTGGAGAAGAGAATAAGACTGCTGCCTTGTCTTATGACCACAGAATCATGCCACTTGAAAACACCTCCTCTACTGGCATGTACTACTGCGAGGTCAAATGGAATCATGTCGAAAAAATGGGAAAGGGAATGTTTGTCCTTATTAGAGGTAAGTGCAAAACCAGAAAGTAAGGTTAGGAGGTTAAAAATCAGCTGTATCTGGCTATGGAAACCTGATCTTTGCTCTTCTTTTTCTTTATCCACACATGTTATGAATAATGCTTTATGCCCAATACTAATTGCCATCAGAGTTGAAATGCACTTGGCACAGGTGTTCTGCTTTCCCAATGCATAGGTAGGGACAGTAATTTATATCTGCCCTGCCAGATGGGAATCAGGATCTATCTAGGGACCCTGAGCACTGGATCAGACAGTGCTTTAGGTGTCAGTGTTCAGGAGACAGTGTGGTTTGTTCTTTAGCAGTGTGACAGAGGCAGATAATAAGGTCACTCATTAGGTCGCTTGCTGTTACCACATGTACAGATTCAGCATGCTCAGTTTTAGGGACTCATGAACAGGTTATGGCCTCACCAACATGCCTCCCTCTTTTCCATTTGGTACAGGGAGTTGGTTGCTCAGTTAATGAGCACACTGGAAAGCAGTGGAAAGCTTGATGCAACATAAGAGTAATGTTAAGAAAAGTGATAAGGAAGTGCATGCTGCTGACTGGCTGGATGTGCATTAATGACTGTTGAATATGAAGAACTTGTTAATGTAAATGCAAAGAGCTGTGATGAAGTAGCTTTGCTATGGTGGTCAGAGGATACCTGCAGTACCCTTCCTCCCAGTTCGTATGGCCTGTGTGCATTCCACCATCTGTCTTTCTGCTCCTATCACAAAAAGACCTTTGCCAACCTCTATCTATTTCTTGTCTCATATCACCTCCCTCTGTTAAGTAGGGCTGCTTATACCCTGCATCTTCTGTGTGATTCTGCAGCTGCACCCTGTTTTCTGTTCAGTCAGAGTATGTTTTGAAGGGTGTGTGCATTTCTGCCACTATATTCTGCACTCCTGTATTTTAGTTTTCTAAAGGCTCTTTCTAGGGTTAAAAGTACAGCAGGGTTCCACTCTCACTGTGAACCTTTTGCCTTCCTTCTTACAGATACAGGATACATAAATACCTCTTACAGCTGGGAAATCCTTGTTACCCTTACTGTTCTTCTGGCTTTATTGAGCATCACCGCAACAGCTCTGCTTCTGTGGAAAAGAAAGGCAAGTAATAACCAAATACAAAGCAATACCTGATGCACCTAGGAATTAATTCCATTTTTTTCTAACTTGGCTGAATTGGAAGTCCCTATGCTGAAATTTTCCATGCTGAGTGTCTGATCCAGTTTATTTTCTTAAGTTTTTCTTAAGTTTCTGAGGAAAAAAAGATTACAGGAAAGACAAAATGAGTAAGTGATTTGCCCATTAAAGAAATTCTGGCAATCATTTTGACTACAGCATGCTCTGCTTTAGAGCAAGGATTTGACACAGGGCAAGAAGGCACACTAGCAGTGTGCTGGCCGTGAGAATATTCAAGGAGATGTAGCCTTGTGATGGGGTTTTGGAAAATTGCAGTTTGTGCATACTCAGTCATGGCTTTTGTCAATTTACCAGTTCAGTTGCCTAAAACCTCTGTGAAGGGGCTATTTAGACAAGTGCACCCAAGCAAATCTGTTACAGCCCTGATGGCAGGACTTTCCCTATTTCTAATCCTCTTTCAAGATGGAGGTTACTCTTTCAAGGAGACTGCAGCTGCATTCCTGAGCTCGGGGCACCATAGCAAAAACCTCTGCAGTGTGGTGGGGATGGGGACCAAAGCCTTGGGCATCTGTTTGGTAAAGAAAACACTAAGAGAGAGAGTGAGAAGGGAAGGGTCAGGGCAATGATCCCAAGGAAGCTTGTGTGAAAATTACAAATAACTGTGGGGAAAAAAAAAAATAAAGGGATGAGGATCAGACTATACAATATCCAGGGACACCTTCCATTAGCAGTGGTTCTGTGAGGCTGGAACAATGAGCCTCAGGGGGGAAACTGGGACTGGAATCTGGAGTGAGGAAGCACTAGGAGGGTCTTAAGACTGAATTAAGACTAATTGACAGAACCTCTTGGGTGACCAGGCTGGTGTCCCAGGTTGGGACCAGCTGGGTAAGGAAGTGGAATCTGGGAAGCTAAGAGCAAAGGGGATGCCAGGAATGGGGAAGAAAGGATTTGAAGAGTGGGAGAAGAAAAGCCAAAAGCAGAACTAGAAGATCTGCATGACATGGACCCTGTGGAAAAACCATCTGGAGTCATGATATTGGGATCCCTGTTATTTGGGGAAAACCTACTGCTTCTGGTACTGCCACACTCAGGTGTTCCAACAGCATCATCCGCATTCTTCCAGAAATCTCAAGGCTGGCCTAAAAATACCTTACATCTTCTAGAATGGAATATGGGATTGTTGGTTTCTAGGTAGAGTGTGCCCCCTAACTCCTTGAAGCTGCTCTCTGCCTCCGCAACAGCAGACTGCATGCTCTTTTATGTGGAGGCTGTGCTGCGTGTACAGTCCTTTGACTCCAAGGAGCATCAGGTTTCAGCACACACAGTCAGAGATCACCAGGCTGAAAACAGAACGGCAGCAGTTGGCAGCCCAGCTAATCTCGTGAGACTTACCTTGCAGGCAGTCTGACGTGGGGGAGGAGTGTAAGAGGAAAAGGGAGTCAGCTGGAAACAGGCCCCCATCTCTGTTTGCCTAGAGAGTGCCTCTGTGGGGATGAGGAGGGGAGGCACTGTCACGACTCACCAATTGGCATCTCTGGGTTTTGAGGTGGGCCAGTGAATCTCAGACTTATGGCCTCTCCTTGGGGTCTGGAGAGATTGTGCAGTCATTACATTTGCCCTCCTGCAGAACACAGCCCATATTTCTCACCACAGCTTGCTCAGACCTGCTGGTTTAAAAATGTTTATCTTTAAGAGAAGCTATTTAGCATCCTCCTTAGTTACTAATGGACTGGAAAGCAGTTTGTCGTTTTCATGTGATGTGAATATAATCATCCCACTTCTTTCTGAATTAGAACAGAGATACTTAGCAAAGCCTTCTGCCTTTTCTGCCTGTTCTCTTGCTTGCTGAGCAGAGCTAACCCTTCTCTGTGAGTTCATGGAATGTGTTCAAGGAGAACTCATCTGATGCAAGAAACATTCAGACAAAGGGACCTTCTTCCTTCAACTCCATGCTGGACTTGTGCATCCATGTATCACTGGCTAGATGTCACCATTAATGATTGTCTGGTGCTCTTCTGTAGACTCTTTGTATTAGGAAAAGCTTCTCTGCCAAATCCTGATAAAAGTAATTGCATTTTGCCTCTCTGAAATTCCTTTCTGCACTATGACCAGTGCCCTGCTTTACTCCCTGTCCTGTAGCATTGTTTTGTGCTGCTCAATACTTACACCCTTCAGCCAGTAAGGTTTTGGTGGTGAAAATGCTTTATATGTACACACAGAGCCCAGTTCTCCTTTCCACTGCTCCAGTGTAAGTCACTGGATTCTACACTTAACCATGCAGTGAGGAAAGTAGCCAACACACTGCCAACGCTCTTTCTTGTGGAAGCATTCAGGAGGTGTGCAGACAGCTGGCTTTGATGTGACATTGGTATTCATGTTAGCTTTGGGGACATGTGGTTTTCTCCAAATGTGTCATTTGGTGTCTTGTCCTGAGCAGGTGTTGTGCCCTAGAAGGAACCAGCCAAATATCCTGAGACAGAAGGTGGAAACACAGCTCCCTTCAGCCAGCCCACCACCACTACCACCTCCTGTCTATGATGTGAGTACAAGAATCAAACGTTCTCTCTTCTGTCCACAGCATGGTACAACCCTTCCTTTCTCTGCCATGCTACAGACAGTGCCAGTGTCATGATGTGAAACAGAAGCAATACCTCCATACCAGCCTGCTCTTGGTGACCTTGCCCTGCTTAGCTTCTCTCAGGATGGGTGTGTCTCCATCCTAGTCCCGGTCATGGCCTCCCCAGGGCCCGAGCCTTGCCCCATGCCCTGCTGAGCAGCACCTTTCCCTCTGCCAGCAGCACAGAGCAGCAAGTGTGGGGCCAGGAAGGGTTCCTGGTGGAAGAGGTAGAAGAGTCTCCAAAAGTCAGGAAGGAAGAGGGGCTTTCAGCCCCACTTTGTACTGCAGTGTCACGAGGGCATGGCCTTCCCAGCTGGAGAATGATGCCTCGGGAAGGGGGCAGAGACATGATACCCTGACCAACCCCCAGCTGTTTTGGGTCTCTGCTGTGGCACTTTCACTGGTGTCAGTGTCACAGACCACTGCAGTCCTGAGCAGAACACTAGCTAGCAAGGGGAAATGGGCAAGGAGAAAGTAAAGGGAGGAGGTTTTTTTAAGCATTTCCCTTTTCATTGTATAGGATCTTCTTTTCCATTTCCCAAACTGCTCCCACTCCTCGAGCCCAGTAGCCGCAGTGTCATAGGTAGTAGGATTGAAGTGGTTCCCCTGAAATGTCAGGCTAGACCTCAGCTACCTCAAGTAACCATGACTCCTAATCCCATTTACAACCTGTCCAGCTCCATTTTATATGGATTCCTTTTTCTCCTTTTACTCCCATGGGATGGCTGCTCCACTAAGAAGGAAAGGGTTTGGTTTTTTTCTCTTGTGACCTGTGGGACCAACGAGGAGGAATAAAAAGAAAGTGAGTAGAGAAGGATGTTGCCTGCATATTAGGAAACCTTTCTGTCTGTGAGGTCTATAAGGGCTGGAAAAGTCTCTCCAAGGAAAACCTGTGAGCTCTGCTGCATTAATCATTTAAACTAAACAAAGCGAAGCTCTGGAGAATGTACTACAAAGAGGAGCAAAGATCTGCCAGAGAGGCAGGAGACCTGATCAGGGGCAGATACCTTCAAGAGAATGGGCCTGCCCCTTCTCATTGTCACTCTGTGGGGGGAGGGGGGCACCATTTTGTGGCCCTTTAATTTTTGGAGTAGCAGTTTAAAAAAGAGCGCTGTGTATTGTATGTGATATGTTTATTCTGGGCAAAAGGCAATGCTTTGGGTAAAGGAGGTTGCAGGTTATAAACCTTTTCATTTGTGTCAAGTAATTTCTTTTTAATTCAGGCTTATAAAAATCCAAATGGGTAGTTTCCTGCTGAAGTGGATGATTTCTGCAAGGAGACAAAAAAAAAATCAAATCCATTTCTCGCTCAGTCGGCCTCGTCATGCATCCTTAGCTCCATCTTAATTACATGTTTCATCATGTTATTCTGTTCAGGCTCCACTAAGGCTAATATAGCAAGCCAGCGGAGCCAGCCTGAGGCACAGGCAATCCCAGGAGCTGGCTGAGCCCCTGTGCTTGCAGGAGCCCTATGGACCTGGCCCAAGCAGCCTTCCTGTGAAGCCTGTTAACCACACACCAGCTGTTCAGGGCTCCTGGGCAGCCCCGTGTGCAGGGCAGGTGGCTTGGCCCTCTTTGGCAGGGCTGCTAGCAGCCTGGGACCACCTCCTGCATGCTGGGGGTACGAGTCTGCCCACGGGAGTTTCCTGCTGTGGAACAACTGCTGCAGTGGGGGGGAGGGGGCTCAAAGCAGCAACTCCTGCCCCAGACAAGGCACAGGCTGAGAGCAGGGCTGTGATGTGGAGAGCAGCAAGCAGGGCCCTGCAAGGCATAATGGGCAGGGGAGGAGAGAGGGTGAGAGCCCTGGGATGGAAACCTGCATTGAATGGGCCCTCAGGACAGATGAAGGGAATAGAAAGTTGACAAACCTTACTTCCTTTGAATGATAACTCTGGTGCTCCACAGCTAAATTTTACTGGGGCTCTGCATGGTGTAAACTCAGCCCTGTAAACTGTGTTTGAAACTAGGTGAGTTGTGAAAATCTCTTGGTGGGTGTTGAACTCAGTGCTTAATTCATGGGGAAGGGAAAAATCTGTGATCAGCATTGGGGTAATTAAAGGCAAGGAAAAAAAGGAAGGACAAGTGAGAAGTAGCTCCCAGTGATGAGATAAAGGAGGAGGTCAGAAATCTGGGGCTGGACAGGAGGCCAGCACATGCTAGCTATGCTGTCTGTGTGGGAAAGCAAGAGATTGGAGTTTGGAGGAAGGTGAGGCCAGGGAAGCACAATGTCCTCCCTCCCTGAAGCTGGGAGGAGGAGCAAGAGGAGGCAGCACTGGACATCAAAGTAGCAGATGCTGTTGGAGCTGACTGGCACAGCTCATTAAATGCTCTGTGTTATCCTACATGGCAACAAGGCTCATCCCTGGTGTGGGATGGGTCCTAACACACCTTCTGCAAAGCTATCCTGCTGAACATTCCTGGGAAAAAATACCTTCCCCAGTGCCTCTTCTAGTTGCCACTATGTATTTTGTGGTCCCTGGGGTGGCTGTATGCAGTGAAAAGCATACAAGGTAAAAAAGCCTGGTAATAAGGGGGTAGCTTGAAACCCACTTTGGTCTCTCTATACTGCCTTCCTTGACCTCTCTGTCCTCCTGCAGCCATAGAGTAGCTCTACCTCACTGCACTGCCCAGAACCAGACCTGTATATCCTCTGACTTCCAGCTTAGCTGCTCAGTTAACAAGCAGCTTGGAAATAACAATCTGAGGGACTTGCTTCATCTGCTTTACACTTCAAACAAGCTTTTTTGAGCAGCAAACAGAACTCCTGCAGTGCAGGTGCAGTCAAGTTCCAGAGCACAGGAGCTTTTCCAGGTGTGAGGGAGACAGGAGGCTGTTCAGGGATAGGAAGGCATCTGTCAGCAGGGAGGAAAGTGGCCTGTGTGCCTTCACTGTGACAGTAGCAGGTGATCAGTGACCAAGTAAAAGTAATTAACTTGCAAATGGTGGTTGGAGACACCAGCTCTCTAACTGACCAGAAAAGGACCAGCGTTGTTAACAGCCTGCATAGGAAGAAGGCATGTGGAGGAAAGGGAATCTTTTCTGGCAGTTAAACACCTTGCTTGCAACTAGTTTCAGACTGGAGTAGAGGAAGAGGCTGCCTGTCCTGCCAAGGGGACAAGGAGCCAGGCTTCTGGGAGCTCAGCACACAAGATGAGGTCCTCACTGTGGGGTCCACACTGTGAGGTCCTCACAAAGAGAATTGAAAATGAGTGTGGGGAAATAGAATTTTCTGTGTGCACATGTGCACGTGCAAATGGTGGGGATGTCTGAGTAGGCAAAGCAGGTTTTGGGGAGCAGGAAGCAGACAGGTGAAATAATTTGACTGTTTCCAGAGTAGCAGTGGGAATGTGAGAGCCGTGTGGTGCCCCATTCATTGTGGCCAGCTCATGTCTAAGTGCCTGTTTATTCCAAGGCTCATTCCCCAGCGCTGCTTCTGTATGCTCTGGCCCTGTTCAAAGCACTGTCCTGCTGGCCATGATCCTTAAAGATGCTGAGTGTTTGCAACTCTGCATGAAATTATGAGGGTTCAAGTGATTGGCAGCCCCCAATGAAGCCTCCATGTTTTACTCATCCTTCTCACTGCATTACAGGGTGCCTGGCTCTCTCCACTAATACCATCTGCCCCTCTTGCAGCCAGAGCTCCTCCCATCTTCCTGTTGCCAGAGAAACAGCCACCTTGGCAACCTGCTGTCATCCTTGAAACACACATGGAAAAGTCCTCATGATTGTTATGTTTGATCCTTCAGGCAGATCTGGAATATCACTCAAACTGACATGCACCTCCTGTGACACAATTACCTGGGGGACAACGGGTGCATGTGCATGCAGGGCGTGCGTGTGTTTCTCTGTGTAGCTGAGTGGGACCATGGTGATATTTGAGGGCCTGGGAGCATATGGATTTTATTATTCTTTGCTCACTCAAAGAAGAAAGGAGAGTTCTGGCTTGGGAAAAACAAAAAACCAACAGACAATAAACAGAAATTGTATTCATTTTCTACAGCTTCTGTGCTTCAGGACCCCCAGCCTCTCCTGTTTTCTCACCTTTGTGTCCCCATAATAAGCATGAACAAGAACTTGTGGTTGTCAGGCACCTAAACAGTCTTGGGTGGTGCAGAGCACTGCCTCTTACCTGTGGTCCCCCTGGTGCACAACTTTGCATTCTGGGACAATTTTGGAGCAGAGGGAGGCAGGGGCATTGGCATTCTTCTCCACTGCATTACACAGGGTAGGCAACATCAAAGCCTGTCTCTGTAAGCCTGAAAAAAAGAAGATGATGCAGCTGCACTGTAGGGATTTCAGGAGAAAAGGATTTTCTGTTTGCCCAAGTTAAGGTCAGATACTTCAAAATTTTGGAGGTGGCAGGGGTCCCTAAAAAATGTCAGGCATGGTATGGGGAGCAACCCAGTGGGTAATTAGTTGTCTTAAACCTAAGTATTTTATTTGACACCTACTTTCTTTTCTCTTTTCTGTGCAGAGCTTGGATGTGCAGCAAGTTGATGTCTATTCTAGCCTCGAGAACAACACAAACAACCCATCACACAGAAAGAATCCTCCAGGGAAGGTAAGGGCCAGGGCCATGTTCTTGGAAAGTTTCCGTGTGCCCTGGGCACCTGGGGGAAGAAACCCCACACAATCTCATGACCTAGCAGGCAGTAAATGTGTCTGCAGTCCCACCAAAAGGGGAAAATGAGATGTGACATGCACTCACCAGCTGGGCTGCACATGTAGCCTCTCTTTCCTCTTCCAGCAGAACCCTGGCTCCTGCACCTCTACCAGTTCTGCCACTCACAGTTTTGTGCAGATGCTTTGCTGTGTGACCTGTGCTGGAAGGCACCAAGGGGTTTGGCATCACTCCTCCCTCTGAATAAGACAGGCATTCATGAAGAGTTGGGGAGGTGCTGGTCCTGTTATTGCCCTTTCCAGATTATTTAGGCAGCTGAGACATCCTCTGGGCTGAAGAAACCTGTGCACCAGCAGCAGACCCTGAACACAACTTTCCTCTCACCAGCATTAAGCACCTGAGAGCTATTTCAAGGTAGCAGAAGCTAAGATGCTGGGCTTACACAGTCTCTGCTGTCAGCTCTGGTGCTCAGGAAAAGGCAGTGAGGGCATGTTTTGGACTTGGATCTTCTTGTAGGGCTGAGAATTATGAGTGAGAGACAAGGAACTAAATTCACTCACAGTGAAAATAGAGGCAACTAGGAATATGCAGGTGTAAATCAGTTGTGGGGGCCACATGAAGCAGGCCAGAGGCCCACACAGCCTTCTACCCTGCCTTTGGCAGGCATCAGCTGTTTCATATGGACAAAACTCGCATCAGGCACCCCAGGGAGCATTTCCTTCCTGTCCTCAGAACCTAATTTTTCTTTTCTTCTCAGACCTCTTATCTGCTTAAAAAAAATACATCCTCTTCCAATGCTAGAAAATGTTCCTGGAAAACATCTGCTGCTCTCTCTCATTAAAGTTCTTTTGGGGAGAGTTGCCTTGGTTGTACCAGCCCTCTCTTTCATTAAGGACATGTGTCGGGGACATTTTCACAACTCCCACCTTTTAGGAAAAGGTGATCTAAAATCAAGCAGCCCCCTTTGTGTCAGAGCTACTTGGTGTGTGGTCTGGTCCCATGGCACTGGCCTCCTACAGTTACTGCTGTGACACCGCCATGGTGGTGGTAGCAAAAGCAGTGGCAGGCTCCTGGTTATTGAGGGGAAGATGGGTTGTTCTATATGTATTAGCCTTATCTGCTGCACTGGAAAAGACAGCATCCCTGCATTTGTGTTTTGCTGCATTTTGAATTATTTGGATAGGGGCCCTCTTTCTGATCCTGTTTATTCTTCTGTATACCTTTACCAGCTGCTCCCTGTGAAATGATTCGGTCTGGATGGTAAGATGAAGTATGTGTGGGGTTTTTCCCTACCAGGGAGCTGTCTAGGCTGTGCTGAGTTGCTTGTGTGTGGCCCACATCAGTCAGCTGTTGCTTGGAGGGACAGAGGGTCTGTAAAACAGAGCAGCAGCAAAGCAACAGCAGAGGAGCATCTGTGTGTGAGTGGGTCTGGCACTGGCAGCCTCAGCCAGGGTGGAGTAGAGGTCAAAGCAGAGATGGGAGAAAGAGAAGAAGAAAGCAGAGAGGGGATGAGATGAACTCTCACACTAAGAGCAGACAACTCCAAGTGTCCTCAGTTCTTGTGCTGCTCTGGAGGAAGGGAAGTGTGAGTGGCAGGATCCCATGAGCTCAGCACTGGAGAGTTTGCACTATCCACTATGGTTGCAAGCACTTTGATCAGCTTCCCTCAGTCATCCTGGGCTGTGACCACTTGAGACACTTGTCCTCCAGCTGTCTTTGCCAGAATCTCGGAGGGTACTTTCCCTAAGGGTGAGACTTGTGGGTCAGTGGGTTTGGCCAGTGAATGGGAGCTGAGATTGCTGAACAGTGGCTCACTCTGCTTCAGAGGGTCCAACCCAACCCTTGCTGTGGGAGGCTGCACAACTGAGGGGGAGCTGTAAAGGGAAGCAGGGCAGAAAGCCTCTGAAAAGAGCATTTGATTGCTGTCACTCTGGACCGGTGGCCAGTTTGGATAGTAAGGGGTTAATCCTGCACGCTTTGGAGGTGCCTCCACTCAGCACTTTTGTAGTGTTTCCCTTTGGTGGTGGCAATGGAGAAAATGCTAGTGTAGGTAGGGCTTAGTTCAGCCGGTGGCACTTTAGCTGCTTGCTGTGTAACCTTGCTTACAGCAGGCCTGTGCCACACAGCACTTAAAATATCAGTCTGTCAGCGCCTTGTCTACACAAGGAACGGTCGTGAGGAATAGACTCAACTGTTGAAGAAACAGGATTGAGGAGGTCAGGGAATTCCTCCTTCACAGAATCCAAAGTGATTTATTTTCTTACGGAGTCTAATTTTCCCTCCCCTCCCTGTCTGACAGTTTTTTTGGGGAAGAGTGACTAGTAAAGGAGGCATCTTTATCCCTTGGGCTGGATTAGTCACGTTCGTCTCTGGTAGAGCAGCATTTCTCACTGTAGTGGCTTCTGTTTCAGCAGATCACTTATAGCCATTTCTAACAGAACAAATGTCAGTGTCTGCTTATTAAGAATTAATTCATCATCTTTTGAATAATTTTCCTCCATTTCTTTTTTCTTCTTTTCATCATTCTGCAGACCGCTAAGAAGCAAGAAACTCTAGAAGAATCCTGTGATACATTGTATGAGAATATCTAACAGGGAGGATACCTGACCCTACGTGGACCAGACATCTTTCTGTATGGCAGAGCTCCTCTCTTACATCCCTGATGAGATGCAGATACATGGAGAGATTCACACTGACTTCAGAGCACAACCACGAGGGAATTGTGAACCCCTTGCCCCTTCTAAACTGCCCTTCATTAACAACAGAATGAATCTGTTGAAATCCCTCGGGGCTAGGTCTGCATTGATGCAGCAAAGCTATTTTGCAGCAAAGCTGTTTGCTGCAAAAGAAAAGCTGCTTTTGTCAAGCACTTATCTTGGGAATGGGCAATCTGTGAAGGTTTCTCTTACCTGCTCGGGCTGAAATACTTAACTGTTGATCCTCTCTGCAAGTGGTAGGACAATCCGGAGACTTCCCTTCTTGCTGGTTTGATGTTCCGATCCTGACCTGCAGCCGCCAGTCTGATCCTGTGCTTGTGGCTTTGCTGAAATGGCCATCAGGACTTCATGCATAGTTTAATCAGATCCAAGCATCCACCTGCCCATTTCCCTTTCTAAGGAACCCCACAGCAAACACGCTTTCTTATAATCTGCTAATCCCATCAAGTAGTCACAGATGCCTGCTGCGACCTTACTGGGGCGACTCAAATCAGTGCCTCTAAGAAAATGCTTCCCCTTCAGCAATATCAGCAGTGAGGACTGGATGCACTGATGGAGATAAAGGTGGAGAAAGGGAACACAGAGAAAATATCCCTTCCTGACAACATGTCTCAGTGACAGTGCCCATTCCAGAACAAGAAAGAGGAACAAGGATGTGGGAACGTGAGGAAACTCCCTTGCTGGGGCTGCATAAGCCGGGCGGGTCTGGGGCCAGGCTCCAGCCTGCAGAAGTCCAAGGGGAGCTCCCCAGTTTCCTTTTCTTCTTGGCAGTGGGCATTGTTATCCCTTGGGATTTTGAGCCTCTGTGGGAGCAGGCATGGAACCTCTACCCCACCAAAACCAATCGGTTTGCCTTTGTTTCAGCGGGCTGTTGTAGAGAGTATAAAGCTACTTTACCCCCCCACTGTACATTATTGGCCAGCAAGATCAGTTCTGAAACTCAGAACGACTGGAGGAAGGAGGAGGGAGGCCTTAGAAGTGAATTTGCTGTCCAAGTTCTTTCTCCCATGTCAGCTAGAACTTGCCTGCCGTTTGTGGTGATACATATTCTGGTTCTGATAGGGAAGAAGTTACATTAAACAGCTGTATAACATGATCAAACCAGCAGATCAAAAAGCTGAGGCTGTTTTATCTCATATTAAAAAACAACAACGAAATAACAACCAAACAAAACCAGCCCAAAATAAGAATATGCAGCATAACTTGAGAGGAATTGTAGAAACCTCTTTAAAGAAGATCAAATTAAAATTGAGCTCCAGGGTCATAGGACCCTCTCTAGCTGAAGATAATGTTGCTATGTATCAGAGATAGAGGCTGTGGAAAATGTCTCCGGGGCCTCCAACCTTCCTATACCATGTTTAAAGAGATAATCCGCTTATTGCTTTGCTCTTTTTATTAGAAAAGATTTCAAACATGCAATTTGGACTTTCTTTAACCACAGAAAAATGTTTTTTCTCTTCCCAGCGCAGAGGGATTCATTTCAGAAAAGGCAATGAATGGACAACATGTCTTATTACATCCATTTATAATTTGTTAAGTGATCACAGCAATTATAAATATTTTTGAAGTTAAAAAGTTTTACATTTTACTAATATGACCAGGAAATATTTGTGTTTACAGAAGAATTTACAGAGGATTGTACAGGTATAACAATTCCTTTCCTTAACAAATTTGAAGAAATGATGAGATGAATTATAAATATGTTGCAGTATGGCAATAAAATATTCAGCAGATGCTGGTGGATTACATGAAAAGTAAAAACTTCCAAAATAATGATGGTTAGGTTTTGTGTTTTGTTTTTTAAATTTTATCAATGTTAAAAATACTGGATGCTACTGGAAATTTCCTGGCAAGGATCTCTCTTTGCAGTGAGTTGATTTGTCTTGTGTTTCTGTTACCTTTTAAAGCAGCGTGTTTCTTACATTTATGCCTGAACAATTCTATATTAAAAAGCTGAAGCTGTTTAAAATAAAACATAAGAGAAAGAACAGTATTTGGAATGGAAAATGCTATTCTAGAACAGCCGGTGCTACAGTACGGGAAGAATCACACCAGGTTCTGATCAATTAAGTGAAAAATTACAAATTCCTAAGAAACACTGGCAAATGTGAGGATTTGGGCTGTGTGCCAAACTTTGTCAAAATCAGGGTGGGGGTTGCTGTGTTGATTTCAATGGCTTTTGGGTTGGCCCAAAGGCTGAGGAAGGCTAAAAGGCTGCTGCATGAGAAAAAGGAAGTTTAAAGCTATGAAGCCACAATCTAAAATCACTTCTTTAGTATTATGCACCATGGGCAGCCACAGCAGCAACAGCTTGTGTGAGAGAGAAAAGCATAAAGCAGAAGGCTGTGAGAGCAGGGATGTTTTTAAATGGTATGGAGTTTTCCAAGGTGGTATGAGGAAATGCCTGAAGGCACAGGTAGGAGAGACTATGAAATATAATTTATATAATATTGGTTTAACTACTTTGTAGCAGAGATTTGTTCAGGGAAAAGGCAGTCACTTGATCTTTTTGTTGTCATTTGGTCTTTTTGTCTTACCTGGCTCTGTGGCCCATGAGGATAGGTGCAAAAAATGAGTGCTACTAGCAAGAGGAAATGTGTTCATTTCTAAGTGTTAGGCGATTGGGGAAAAAAAAAAGGAAATTATGGCTCAGTTTCCCCAGCTCCACAAATGCGAGAAGCAGTGACTGGCTTATTGTGCTCACCCTATACATTTTGCTTTAAACTGAATGCTGAGAAGGGATTCCTGTTAAAAACTGTGTCTCTAAGGGCCTCAGCCTCACTTGCTTCCCCCAGCATGGTGCTGTTATGCACAGAGCAGGCTCCCTGGTAATGGTATAACGTTTGATTCCCAGGTATTGAATTATCCTTTTCTATTGACAGGATTTCAGGGAAGTGGAGGCCTATTATCAAGTAAGCAGTGGTGTGAGGTGGAAATGCACTGCCTGCCTTCTTCTAAAGGAGGTGCTGTTTTAGGACTAGGATCCTTTGCCCTCATCACCAGACATGAGCCTTTGGTCCTGAGAGTGCATTGCTACAAAGGGTGTTGGTGACACTGAAGTCATCTCTTCCCTTTCAAATGGACTCCTTCATAATGCTTTACAGCAAATCCTTATTTGAGAAGGCAGAAACCAGGGTGCACTTGAGAGGTTTGTTGATTTGATCTTTTTCTGCAGAGGACAAGCTCTTGCATGGGTACTGGTTTGTCATATGAAACAGTGCCAACTATATTTTGCCTTTATCTGCAGACAAGACCTTACTGTGGTGGATAATGCCAGTGAAACGTGTCCAAAGTGCTCTCCTTCATCACTTCTGTCTTCTCTTCTTTAGCCTTCTCAGGGGTCTCTACTGCAAATTATCTCTAAATACCCAGCTAGGGCTGGTTCTTTATCAAGGGAAGTGCTTGACTGAACAGCACCCAAGAAAAATGGTTACCATGGCTCTGGCTTGCTCTTCTGTCCTACCCAGCAGTGCCTACAGGTGGGCGAGTCTGGGCCAAGGGCAGGGGTCTCTTGTTCCAACTGGGCTGTCTCTTGGGAAGACTTGGTGTTCTTTCAGCCCTTGGCCATGCCATATGATGACCCCGTGAGACAGGGATTTAGGGAAGGCAGTGAGTGAAGCCACCAGATGGTGCCCTAGGTCCTCTCTGCTCTCTTTCCTGTCCCCTGCGTGCCCACATGCCCCCGCCAGCTTCCCTGGTAACCCTCAGACCACAGAGTCCCCGGGGTGGGCAGCTACAGCCACGCAGAACATCCCCAGCCAGGACTGTCTGCTACCCCTGGGGCTGGTGACTCTGACACTCCTCAAAGGAATGCACCTTGGCCCAAGTGCCACCAGCACCTGTGAAGGATGGGGACAGGACAGGCTCCCCTCTTTTGCATCCATGACATCTGGAGCAATTGCTTCATCAGGTACCAATGTCTTGGCACAGGACTGCCCAAGCAAGGGACAGGAGCGTAGCTGCTGACACCATCACTGGGTCAGAGTGGCATCTGAAATGCAAAATTAGACAGATGTTGGGGGCTGCTTGGAATTTCCTCCACTTTCTTTCACCATTTGGAAGTGGCATCTTATCTTAGGTTTGGGAAAATTTACTGTGTGTCTGTGGTGAAAAAAAATCATTTGCGCCATATGCTGCTTCTCTTCTCTACTATGTCAGGAAACTGATGAAAGCTCAGATATTGCTCTTTCTGTGTTTTGGGATTCTGTGGTGGTCAAGATGTGCAATGCACAGTGAATTATCATTGGGAGTTTATAAAGAAAAAAGGAGCAGCTCAGAGAGCACCAATGATCTCCAAGAGAAGAATGAGAATCTTCAGTGTCTTCTCTTGCTTAATTCTTGGGCAAGCCAGGCTCCACTTATTGTGAGGGATGAAAGTTTTTCTTTCTTAATGATAAAGTAGAAATGCAGATTACTATTAGTAACTAGTATGTCACTAGGTCCTTCACTATTAATAACTAGGGCTGTAAACTGCTGGAATGTGTTGTGAGGTGTGAATCTTCAATGTGCACAGCATCTGTGCATCACAGAGCTGCCACTATGCAGCCGCCTGGGGACAAAGTGTGATGGTGCCCTGACAGTACCAGGCAGGTTCCTGTGGGAAGTGACATGGAGAAGCTGATTCTCAGGGAAGGACTGTTTCAGCAGGAGGGGAGGGCTCCTGTTCCAGGAGGAAATCTTTCTCACTAGCTGATGAACCTCTCCTAGAGCTCCTCTTTTCCTTCAGCTTTTTGAAATATGTGGGTTGTGTTGTATCACTCTGGGCCACATGAAGATTTGGATATACAGCTGGTAAGGCCAGGCAGGTCAGCCACCCTGCTTTAAAGAGTTAGAACGTAATTATCCAAATTGGAACAGGGTGAACATGAAAAAGCTAACATATGGGCTTCTTCAAAACGTTATGTCTTTTAATAACCTGTCAGGGCCTCTGGTTTCTATCCCATCTGAAAGATTCATCTGCCTACAATTTTGTGCAATGATATCTGAGCACTTCCAGGGGTAATAATTGTATCCAAAATACCTGTGACACAGTGAGCTTCCCTCTCTTGTGAGAGAATTAGTGCTGTAATGCCCATAATGGTGCTTTTGGCACTGACAAGTACTATTAAAATCAGAGGTTTCAGAAGTTCTTGCAAGGCTCAGTATGTCATTTCAGCTTCACACATGGAAAAAATGGAGACTGAGTAGCTTAAATGACTTTTCCAAGACTACATAGCATCAGAGGTGAAGTTTGGAGCAGAATTCAGGTTTGTGTGTTCTTAATTCTATCAGGTTGTCCAGGAAGACGCCAGTAACTGGGTAGGTAAGAGCTACTGAGCTACTTATAGTTTAGGGGAAAATGAAGTTTCTTCCTGAGTAACCACCACTGGGTTGAGCTGCACTTTGCTTTTCATTTTTGATTTCTCATGCAGGTATCAATCAGACCTGCATCTGCCTAGCTGAGGTAGCAAAGCTGCAGAAGAAGTTACTCCTCTCTTTTACAGAGGCATCCATCATTTTGACAGTAAGGAAAGCTCATCAGATCCAAATTACCACGGAAAGTCCAAATATGTATGCCACAATTCTCCAAATAAATGTTTACAGAGGGAATGTGCTGAGTGAATGTGCTCATCCAACCCATGAAGTCTTTCTGATTGCTGAAGAAGTTCCTGACCTCATGGAGAGAAAAGCAAATGACTGCAGCTTAGTTGCAAAGGCTCTCTCCACTCCCAAGGAAGGAGGCAGGGAAATCCCTATCATCACAACAATTAGATGCTGGAGAAGGAGGTGTGAGGAGAGGTGATAATGCTGATAGTTATGTGAATGGAAATGCTTGCCATTCTTTTTAATGTTTAAAACCCACAGTTTTGAAGTGATGTGATTCCTGCTCAGTTGGGTTGTTTATTCAAGCAGTGCAGTGCAATTCTGTGCTGGCACATGGGGGAGAGAAAGCAAAACTTCATATTGGCTCTCTTGGGATTTTTTACACTTTCAGACTCATTCAGGTAAAGGCAGGGTGTGCATCTGAAGTATGCAGCTCTTCAGCATGGCCCTCTGTACAGACTGGCCCTTTGCTAAGGAATGTGCAGAACGCAGATGGGGGTTCTGAAGGAACCACTTTAATAGAAGGAATTGTAACTGTTCTCCCCATAAGATTTAAGATCTTGCTGTCCATAAAAATCAGGTTAGCTATTTTGGGTTCTTGCAGAGCTAAAATGAATGCAGCATCTCTCATTTCCAGTCATGATAAGTCACTAGATATCAATTCTTAATTGCTTGATTAATCTTGAATTTTCAGAGCTGACAATGCCTGTCCAAGCACTTAGGCAAGAGCTACATTTAAAAGAAAGGAGAAAATGCTTCTTTTTTCTTATTTTTCCTTTTCTTTAAGCATGGTCTGCAAGGTAAGAACATGAAATTACAGAGATTTGTAACATATGTTGTCCTGAGAAAGATGGAGCATTAAGCAGAGTGCAAATGAAGTAGTCACAGGTTTGTGATAAGCTGGGGGGGGTGATGAATTAATTTTAGCATATGCTTCAGCAATTACTTACAAGATTTTGTCAAATATTAGTACATTTTTGCTGTATATTTGTGTGTGTTAGGCCATGTTTTTCGTTTACATAAATAAACAGAAATGTTTCCTTCATGAAGATCATGACATTTCTATGTAGAGAAAGACAATTTAAGGTCAACACTTATGGGGGACTACACCTTTGTGTGCTTTGTGTATGGATGAACTGATAATGATCACTGCCCATGCTTCCCTAAAGGGTGGTGTTAAAAAAATATAGACCAAATTAAAAAAACCATCCAGACTCCCTACAGAACATTTATAAAATTGTTTGGTGGGTTTTTTTTTCCCCTGTTTTTTCTTCCTCCCAGTAATGAGTGTGTGGCACATCTGGGCTTAGCAGTGACATGGTGTATCAGCCCTTGCTTTGAAGCAACATATTAAACTGTCAGGTCTCCTTTTCTGTGTAACAGGCAGGCTAGAAAATACGATGGCACAATGTGATGGAAAGGTGCTATGGGTGCAAGCTTTCCTATGTTACATCTTTTACATCCTATCTTGGTTTCATCCCTCTAACTATGGAATATTAAAGATTTTTTTCATTCTAATTAATGACTATTATCTGCCACAGACCTTGGAAGAGGTTAGTGCTGCCCAGGACATCTACTCAAAGGTCTGTGTAATCCAAATGAATGTATATTAAAACATCACTGCTGTTTTTTTGCAGATGGTGAGCCAGTGACATCTCAAGGAAGTCATAGTGATAAAAGGGAAAAATTCTGACAATAGACCTTCCTGCCCACATCCCCTCTGAATACAAGACTGTCTATAGTTACCCACATGGTTATTTTGGTCTACAAGTGCCTCCAGCAACGGTGTGGAGAAGGGAGATTTCCACATACTGGGCTGGCACCTATTGCTCTGCAGATGTCCCAGTCTGTGAGCAGTTAAATGGTCCCAAAGGCATATTGTCCTCATGTAATCCTTTCCTGCAGTCAGGGTTTCTTTAGTGGTTTCTTGTGTGCTTTGCTCCATAGTCTTGAGTGAATCAGGTGATGGGTAGTCCTGTGGGATGCTATCTTGCAGTCTTGTAGATTAATGTTTCCTTACTTAAATTTACTTTATACCATTTACACTCACTCAGACAACCCTAAACATTCTGTCTTGCTCCCTGGTGCTTCTGCACCCCTGAAGTTCTCACCTGCAATTCCCATGATGCTCTTCACAGTTGTTATTTGGCCAACCTACACATGCTGTAATCCCTTTCATCTTTTTATGTTCCTCTTGTTTTATTTCCCTCCAAGTTGTTGACATGTAGCTAGCACTGCGTTGTCCAGAACTAAACATGTCTTTGAGCTGCGGTCTCACTACTATATTAAAAAATGGGACTATTGCCTGTATCTCTGAGAAGAGGTCTCTGCCTTTACAACCCCAAATTAAATTAACTGCATGATTTTTTTGCTGCCATATCACATTGCAAAAACATATTAAATCTGCTGTCTACTGTCTCCCTGAGGTCTTCTGGCATTTCTGCTTTCAGTGCTGGAGCACAGATGATTTCTCTCTTCACCTCAGTTTCTGTCTTTCAGTAGCTCATATGTTGTACCTACTGCCTTTGTAGACACGTGGGATCATTCAGAGTTCCTCTTTGAGGAACAGCAGTGTGATTCCTTACACATAAGTAAATTAAATTCCCTCTCTTTTTTTAGCATGAAATAGTCTGTCTCCACCATTTCCCTTCCAGGCTGTCCTATGATAATCTGCCTCAGTGCAATTAAAAGGCATGTTACTCTTTTTGGTTTCCAGATTTTCCTATTTATAACTGTATAGAGCGCTGGCCTGTATGTTAATAATCTGCCACGATCTGTTTGAATGTCGCATTCTGAGGATCACAGGTTGAAACTCTTTTTCTGGAGAAAGGAAAATGCTGGTTTTGCCTTAGGAAGTTTCTGTCCCAAATGTCAAGAATATGGATTAGCTTTTCTTTGGTGGGGAATGACATAGTAAGATGTTGCTTTGTGAGGGAGACTGTTTCTATGGGTGGCACAACAGTCTGAAATTAGCTTCCTTGGGAAATAAGGTCTGTCTGTCACAGAAACTGCCATTGTCCTCATTTTCTGTGGTATAAACACAGAGCAACATGAATAGAGGAAAGGGGAAAAATCATCACAAAACCAAAACTTTGCTCTATGCATCATTTTCTTCCTGCGGAGAGAACAAAACAAACCCCAAAAACCAAAAAAACCCCAATCCCTTCATATGACAGAAGGTAGTCAGATCAGCTAATGCAGTCCTAGAAGGTGCTTGAATATTATGTTTATGAAAACAGCGTAAGGAGTGATACAGAAGGGAATACATTTTATCATATTCTACTTCATAGATAAGAGAATATGGAAAAATCAGTTAAGACAAAACATTAAAATGTAGCCATGATGGTCTAAAGATCCTAGGGAAGCAAGGTTTGTGGTGAAAGGTAATATCTTGTATTAGATCAACTGATAGACCTAGAAAAAGCAAGCAGCTATTGGGCTCAGGGTCTTTTTATCAGATTTGACAGAAAACAGCAATATTCAAGCTAGCTACGGATTAGATGCAATTGCTCTTAGTTTAATCTAATTATATTAATCAATTGGACCACTTGACAAAAAAAAAAAAAAAAAAAAAAAAAGGAGCACCTATGAAGAGGAAAGGGGTGTAAACAGCAGTGACTGGCAGGCTGCTGGTTTGCTCATGGACCTCTGGCGAAAAAGGGCTGTTTGTGCTGATGACAAAGGAGAGGTCAGCAGGGAGGCTGTAACAGGCTAGGCAGGCAACATCTCCCTTAAATCCATAGCTTTAGTATCGAGGGATTATAAGTTTTAATGCCAAGCTTTAGCTTTTGGGAAGGTTTTGGTCTCCTTTGGGGTAAGGATTGAGGTGTTCATGTTGTTGCTGTCTGACAAATACTCTCCTAATGTCCTTTGCTGGCTGACTGTATGTGCTCGTTGTAAGACAGCAATTACTGAGTTTCATTCACATGGTTTATGTGGGGTATCTCATGTGCTGGATGAAGTGATGAACTGCAGAGATTTGGGACAAGTACATGCAAGAACAAAGAATTTTGGCAGATTTGCTATGGGAGGAAGGGCATTGATTATGCTGTCTGTGAGGTGGTACTGACATATTTCATATTTGATGCTCCACTGGTATCTGGTTCTGTTTCTTATGTTTGCATCTGTGGATTTGCTTCCTGTAATGAGCTGCAAAAGGGAGAGCCTGAAGGTTAGCAGGAGAGATATGGGGGGAAAACACCCTTTCAGAGCCAGTAGTTTAAGAGATTATTTTATGAGTGGATTTTAGCATGGAGTATTATCATCAGCAGGAGCACGTGGTTGCAGGGGAGAATGTTACTGCAGAGACTAAAATAAAAAGCAGAAAAACAGATTGGCAGAGAGCTAATGTGGTTAGAGACTTTGCCAATCCCTGTTAATTTTGGTAGCATTAGACAAACACCAAATAAACCTTGATTCCTTGAAAAATTATTTTCCAAAATTGCTGTTGTTGCTACCGTATCTTTATTGTAGTAAATTTGTATCTATTTTATGGAAGAGTGATCTTTCTGTATAAAGCCGGTGTTCCCCTCAGAGCAGGTGTAACAGTATCGGCAGGACTGGCTGAATCTCACAGCCTTTTGTTGTGTTGTGAATGGCTGCTGATCTTACTGCATCTGCTTTATAGAGCAAATTTGATGGTCTGAAGATTCTCATGTATGTGCTGGCTTTTGGGGTGCCATTTTCAGCTGTGGTGTCTAGGAAGATGATTCCCATGGAATAGCAATCTTGGCATGGCAGGGAAGCTGCTCATTGAATTGGTGGTTGTGTTTGATGAGGGAATCTGAGATTTTCTGAGCTGTCTGCATTTTTGGTAGAAATCTCACCCATGTTTCCTCTACAAGGCCTGGCTTGGTGGTGTTTGTTTTTCAGTCTTGGATTGTGAAGAAAAATGGCATATTGGGGTTTTAAAGACCTGCAGGAAGGTAATCTCTCTCTGCCCCCTACTTAAGAGTTTGGCAAACAAAAGGAGATTATTAAATGCTCTCTGGAGAAGAGAACTGGATGCTTGCTGCATGAGCAGACACAAACATTTCAAATGGTTCAAAACCAAAAATACTGAATGTATTTAAAAAAAATCCTTTGACAGCTGTTAAATATGAAGACCCCAGCTATTGGTAAGTGCCTGGCCTTAGGATCATGGTCATGGTCATAGTCTTCTGGGGCAGCGCCACGGTCTGTTTCTTGTAGCCAACTCCTAGGGTTTGTCTGTTCAGCAATCTCAAAGGCAGGATGCTGATCTGATCCACTACTGCTATTTCTCAGATCTCTTCTCGAGAAAACGAGGGGTTTTCCTCTCTTTTGTTGCGAGCCTCAACTGGAAAGCACATAATTACGTTTTTATTTACTTTCCTGACTGCAGCGGCAGGCCCGGGCCTGTGCATCAGGGCCCCAAGCGCAGCACCAGCAGCCTCAGGAGGGGAACAAGCCCCCTGCTCGGGGCTCCGTGTTACCCCTCCCGGAGCGGGGGCAGGACGGCCCGCCCGGCCCCGCCGCCTCCCGCTCCAGGCAGACAGCGCTGCGCTCTGCTCCGCTGCCAGAGCCCTCCTCGCCCTCCTCCGCGCCCGGCCCCGCCGCCGAGCCCGCCCCGCCGCCGGCTCCTCCTCCCCCGCCGCCGCCGCTCCGCCAGCAGCCAGTCGGGCCTGAGACCCGCTCCCGGCTGCGGGGCCTGCGCTGAGCGCCGGCGGAGGGCGGCCAGGGGAGAGCAGCGAGGAGGGGCAACGGAGACCGAGCCCGCCGCGTCACATGAGCTGACAGGACCCGTTCCCGTTCCCCTCCGCGCAACAAAGGCTCGGCAGCTCCTGTGCCCGCCGCGGGACGGGGCGGGGCGGGGCGGGACGGGGCTGCCATGGGACCCTGAGGGCCGCCGGCCCGCACAGGTAAGCGGCGCTGAGGGGGCCTGTGTGTGTGGGACGCCGGCGTGCGCGGCGTTTGCTGGGGGTGTTATTTGCTTTCCACACCCTCCCTCCCCGGGTCCCTCCGCCGCCTTCCCTCGTGTGAAGGGCGGGCGGGGGCTCGGACAGCCGGGCAGTCCCCGCGCGTGGGGATCTGTCCGTCTCCTAAGTCTCCGGTTACTTCATGCTATTTCATTTTTTACGGCAGTCAAACAGTTAAAACCATGGGGGTTTGTGCGTTGCCACCCCCGTCCTTCCCCTCTCCTTACCCATCTCCCTCCCCTCCCCCCCTTACGGACCTCCACGTCGTGACCTTTCTGGCTGTTAAGGATAATATTAGGGTGATCTTTATTTTTGTTAAAGCGCTGTCCTGCTTACGAGCGTCCTTTCCCAAGGCAGGTCGCTGCTGGGGCGGCAGGCAGCCCCCCGCCCCCCGGACTTGCCCACTGGGACAGCGGCTGGAAGTTGTTGACAGCGGCGGGCGCGCACGTGTGCCACACGCTCCTCGAGCCGCCGAGGTTCAGGGCTGGAAACTCCCGCTGGGAGCCCGGGCAGCCGCACCGCCGGGCGAAAAACACCCCAGCAAGGCTGGCGGCTGCAGCCTCTGCTTGTTTGGGAAGCCTTCTACCCGGCTGGTGGGGCTTGACGTGGTCCCGGGGGCGTAGATGTCAGGCAGAGCTTGTGGGTGGGTGAAGGCGGTCCTGGGGATGTTTGCTGGGGGTACAGGAGGGGCTTGCAGGGTGATGGGAATGAGGAGCTGTGGACAGCCTGGGAAGGGTTCTTGGCCCCTCTGTTGTGCGTGTGGTTCAGTGTGATGCTGCTGAAGGGAACAGTGTGAGGGATGGTGTGGGGGTTTTTTGTCTGGTTTTGGTTGTTGTTTAAGTGGCTTTTTTTGGTTGTTGTTGTTTTTGTTGTTGTTTAGTTTTGTTGTTGTTGTTTGTTTTTTAAAAAAATTATTTTTGGTTTGTGACCCAGTATGCTGTGATATGAAAATAATCTCTCCTGGGCATGGTTCACATCTTCCTTCATATGCCAAGTGACCACTGGCTTGAGTTTTAATGGAGGCACCCCTAAACCCTGGCTCTGTCCAACTGGGAGTGTCTCTGGGAAGGAGTCTTCCTCTGTGTGGTTATCTTGGCTTGTGTGGATGGAGAAGAAAATGCAGTTCCCTTTCAAAGGGAGATGCTTGGCCAGCCTTTATATTTGTGTTAAATCTCTTCAATTCAAAACTAAATGTAAGTAGAACTATGAAGTGGGAGACACAAGCCACCTGCTGCCCTCTATATGCCAGGTGCCCTTTAGGGCAGAAGCAGTTTCTGGCAAAGCCATTTGCATTTGGGTGGTATTGCAGGACTGTGGTTCAAGCAGTAGGAAACTGCTGGCATGCCAGGGAAAGTGCTGGGCAGTGAGGAAGCCAAGGGTGTGTAGCATCTTCCAGTGCAGCTGGTGTGTCCCGAGGTGTTTCACAGCTCCTCTCGCTGCAGGGTTTGGGAACAAATGGGGTGCAGGAGCAAAGAAATTGGGCAGATACAGCTGTTAGCCTTGCCTGTTCAGAAACTATGAATTAGCCCACATGTGCGGCCCCCACCCTAGCATTTTTAAGGAATTGGTGTCCTTCAGGGTGAACCAGATTTGCAAATTTATGCCTATCTTCAAGCAGACTTGGACCTGGAGTTTATTTTTAATGGAAGCCAAACATCTTAAGCAGTGTGACTTTAGTAAAAGCAGCAAATGTTCCAAAACTGGGAAAAACTGTGAAAACAGAGAATACTAATTTTAATTGTGCATTTTTCCACAACTCCTTATTTTCCCAAGATTTCTGTCCCGACTCTCCTTACTTTGTGGGTGTTTCTTGATCATGGTGGAAAACAGAAGGTAACTTGCTGCTCAAGTTGGGCTTCTGAGGGTTGAGAATGTGACTGGTTTTTAATGTAACCAACTAGCTGTGTCACAAGGGTCTGATCTGAGACCCTGAGAGTTTGTTTCATGGGGGTCATTAACTGCTGTGGAAGACCAAATGATTGTGGCTGATAACTTGAGTCTTCATGGAATAGGAGAAAGGTTGGCTTTTTTTCTAGCATGGATGGGAGGTTTGAAGTGAAAGTCAGTTCATCTGTCCCTTCCCTTTGAAAGAATGTACAGCACGTTTTTGAAACTGAGTCATCAGGTACAGTTTACTTCAAGTATTTTAAGCTGTTACGGATTTGATGCACTTTGGCCACATGCTTACTGGAAGTTGTTAGACAGTCTTGCTCAGATTTGCCCTGGCTGGGCATCAAGAAGGTGATGAGGGGGTTTCCTTGCTGCAGCCCTTTTAGATATGAGCAGAGCAGAAATATCTTAAAAGGGGTGGAATATTTTGATGTCCTGTGCTCCAGACAAACTGGGAAGGGAGCGTGCAAGGCTCTTGTCCACCAGCCAAGCATGGATGTGCTGTCAGCCTCCCACTGATAAACCAGAGTTACTCTTTGACTCTCTCTGAGCTGGGCTTCTTGAGAGGTGTAGCACAGGTTTGGGCACATGGTGTGGGAGGGCAAATTCCCTGCAAAGTCACTTTGTCATGGAAGTCATAACAAGGATGCACAGATTCAGGAATGATTATTAGTGTCAGATGACCTGACCAGCATTGTGTGATGACACTGAGTAATAGATAAAAGGTTTTATGTCCCATAAACTTGGTTCTAGCTTCAGGGTAAACTGCAAGGCTTTTGAAAATGTCTGATGACTCTCTGGTAACTGCAAATAGGTGCACGCATTAGTTGCTTGAAACAAGTCCTTAAAAATAAGAACAGGCACAGATGCAGGCTATAGGTAGGAAAGTGAAAGAAGAGCTAATTGCTATTTTTCGGTGTATTTTTCAAATCACGTTTAATCCTGCATATATGATTCTGTGGGTGACCCAGCAGCTCCAGCAGTTTATTCATTTATTTAAAATGGCTTTGTAGTTCACCTTGAAAACCACTTCCTGCCATATGGTTATATTATTTCCCTATGCCACATTTTTTGCTAATTATCAAGACCATTTGCTTTAAAATAGGTGTTTTTAATTTCACAGCCTTGTCTGCCTCTCCTGCTTGATCCTGCCCTGGAGTCAAGAGGCCGTGTCTGTTCATTCTCCATGGCAACAGGCTGTGATTTACTTATTTCAATTTAATTAAAAAGCAGATATCAAATTCTAGGCATTTTTAAAGTTTCTTATATTAGAAAAATATCAGTGGATCAGTCTCCACAACAGATCTACCAGTCTCAAAAGTAAAATTCTTGACCTAAGCCACTGGTTTCTTTCTCAGTCCACCCCTTTGGGAGAGTTTAGGAGAGGGGGGAGTGCGGTAACCTGTCCTCAGGTGAAGGAATTTGTATGCAGGCTGGAAATGAAGGCCTAAGTCCTAAATTAGGTTTTCAAGTTCTGTGATTGTACAAATACTAATTTGTGTTAGTCAGGGGCAATGATGGGCAGTTGCTGGCTAAAGAGGGGGGATTAGGGTCAAGAAAGGACCTTGGGGATGGATGGGGCAGCATGGTGAATTTACTAACCTACAGGGGTTAGGTTTGGTAGAAAATGGATGAAGTGGAAGCAGTGTAATTAGCTGCCAAAATTAACACTCTTTTCTGCCTTCAATACCAGCACACCAGTTCTTAATGGGATTATTTTCCCTTGAAGGGCCTGTTGAGATGACTCAGCCTTTGGAGTACCTGCATGCCAGTGGTGGTTGCTTCCTAGGAGAAGCTGTGCCTGCTGAATTATATAACTAGACTCAGGTGCTGTTTCTGAGCTCTGATAATGTGTGGAAGAAGACAAGTTGGCTGTGCATTTTTATGAAGCCTTAAGGAGCAGTTATCATCAGAAGTGTGCCTGCACAAAACTGCACCTTTGGATTTTTTTTTTCCCCTTTAGTAATGCTACTTCCAATGCTTTTTCACAGTCGTGGCTGGCAGCTGTAACAACAGACACTGATTCTTGGTGCTCTTAGCCCTGCCAAAGCCCATGAGGCTGTGTCAGATAACACTGCACTCTCTCCTGGCTTGCTTCTCTGTATTGATTAAAATGATGTCCAGAGTTTCTAGCAGCAGATTCCTGGTGACCATGCACCAGCTGGGAAGGGAGCCTCTTTGAGTCCTGAGGTGAGCAGTCAAGCAGTGTTTACTGGTAAAGCCAGCATGTTTGGTCTGTGAGCAGTATATCTGAAATCTCATAATTCTGTTCCTAATAATAACAGAATAAACCCAAGCAAAACCTCAAAGCCAGCTTTTGTTTGTTACTGTGTTTAAGCAGATACATTCAAAGAATTTATATCCAACTGGCAACATTCTTAATCCTTTATTACTAGTTTTACTAGAGTGCAGTCATGAGCTGTATTCTTTAAGAGTGCATCTGTTCCTCTTGCTTATCCAGCTTTGAAGTAGACCTTGCTGATATTAATTTCTGTATAGCCTGTAACCTCATCTATAAAATGAAGGGAATACTTCATACAGGCAGCTGTGAAGTTACATTTATTGTCTGTAAATTGCTTCTAGTAATTGAGCAGAGGAGGTGGAGAGAAATAAAGACAGTGGAGTTAATATGGGCTTGTTGTTTTTTCTTTTTTTTTTTTTAATAAAAGAAAAGCATAATTTTTGTTCATCTGATGATGTAGAAGCTAATGGGAAAAGAAAAATTCACCCTGAAACTAACTGTTAAATTTGTAATGAAAACAGACATTTCTTTACCATAGTGATGAAGGCAGCCATCTTGTTTGATAATAACAAAGTCCAAGTTAGAAATAGGGAAAATTATTATTGGAAATCTTGCAGTACCTCTTGTATTTCTGTCTAGTTTGGGCCTGCTCAGTTTTAGTGTTGTTTTTCATCTGCATGGCTGCCTTCATAAATGCTACTGGAGTGGACACCAGGTAAAAGTAGGTAAGTAGGTAAAACTACCTGTTTTAAGAGTATTAGCAAACACCTCCATTGCAGGCTTTTCAGCTAGGCCACTTGTTTTGTGCTGACCAGTATCCTTGTTGGATGAAACTGCAGTTTCATGTGCGTTAGGATGGATTTTCCTGCTGTGGCTGACCCAATCTAACCACTTGCTCCTTCTAAGAGGGGTGATCATGCTGTGCTCCTGGCTCTGTGGCCATATTCCTTGCCTTGTGGATATAGCTTGTTCAGCTTTTGGAAAGCTGACTTGCCCAAAACCATAAAAAAGTGAATTGTTTTCTCCTGGGACAGAGAGCTGAACCTGTTCACCAGGTTCAGGCTCATATCAGAGCTGCTGCTAAGGAGGGGCGAGATTTGTTTTGCCAGCAGTGAAAGGTAAGGAATGAAAGAAAGGTGAAAATGGGCCCCCCCTTTTTTGGCAGCAGTGACCTATTAGCCTGGTTCAGTTGTAATGTGAAGCCTCACCCTCAGCTTTCATTTTCAGATCCCTCCCTTCCCCCCTGCACCTCTTCTGTCCCTCAGATATACTTGTGTGCCTCCAGATGCTGACTTCATTCCCAAGCAGAATTTTCAAAAGGGGGAAAAAAAGGGAAAAGGCTGAGTTTCATTGCCTCTGCAATTGGAGACATACTGTAGTTCCTGAGAGCCCATTGCCAGGAGCCTAAGAATTATTATTCTTATTAGACTCATGTATTATTATTAACAGGCTCAAAAAATAGTAGCTGTAATCATTCTTTGTGAGAGGGCAAAAGGAAACTGCCTGGTGGGACAGCTGTAGGCCAAATTTGTAAAAGAGCTTCTTCCCCAAACCTGGTGATGGTGGCTGTTTGGACTGAGACCCTGGAGCTGGTGGGACCAGGTGGTCTGGGGTAAATGACAAGGAGAGGAAACGTCTGGAGAATTTTCTGCATGCCATGGTGAGCCAGGCCTGGAGCTGGGTACCATGGCACCAGGAGGAAGTCTCTCCTTCTCCAAACTGTGGCTTGCAGTTTCTCCAGGTGCTACTGCCTAACTAATTTTCAGACACTAGCAGAAATTGTCCCATGAGAGACATTGCTGTGGTGTTGTAGAATAGTGCTGTCTTGCTCCAGGGATGTGATGAAGCTTGGGGTGAGATGAAGCTCAGGCTCCATGCAAACTGGCCAAGGCAAACTTTGCTTCTGCTGACTGGCAGGGGTGGTGTTTGTGCCTTGGCTGTGCCAGGGATGTTTTGGTGTATCTGCATTAGCCCGTGCTGGCTGCGGGGAGGACATGTGTCCAACGAGACATGTGCCCAAGCATCTGCTTAGCAGGAGCACACTGCAGGTTGGAGTGTGCATTTGGAGATGAGATAGGGGCATCTGTTGGCCTACAGCAGTTGCCCTATGGCTAGAGGAGCAGAAAGAGTGCCTGCCTGGTGAATTTTCTACAACATGAAGGTGGAGATGATGTCAGTGAAGTGTGCCAGAGGCAGCAGGATGCAGTGAGCCTGTGCATGTGTGGACTGACCCAGCAGCTGTACTTGGCAGGAGGGGCAGGTTGCAATTGGTGTGGTGCACAAATTGGAAATGTTTCTCCAGTCATTTTCAAATAAGGAAAGTCATAGGGAGGGATGAGAGAATTCGCTCCAGCTTAGAGAGTTAGAGATTTGTTTCATGCTGTACTGTAGTTGGGTTGGCTTTTTGAAGCATTTAAACCTAAATTCTTCTCATTGGTAGTCGAAGACATGGCAAAAGAAAAGTTGTTGTAGGGTTGTGTCGTGTTGAATGGTAAGATTATACACTGGGTGGCTGTTACGGTGGTTTTGTGTTCCAAGAATGGAGTGAATAAAGGAAAGAATCAGTGCGTTGATATTAAATAATGATGCCACTGGATATGGTGAGCACAAAGTGTCTTTGTTTTCAAGACTATGTTTGGGTTTTTTAAAAACTGACACATTTATAAGCCAGCTGCAATATTTTTTTAAAGACACATTTGTAAGAGTGGGGGCAATATAGAAAATGCTGGAAGTAATGTCATTGAGAGATATGGTTTTTTCCATTCCTTTGCACATGCATGCAGCCTCTGGGGAAGATGTTAGTGAAGGAGCTTGGATAATCGGGGTCTTCTCTGGAGCTGCCATTGCTCTGATTGGTGTAGTGGGTATTAGCTGGGGAGTGTGTACAGATGCACGAGCTGATGGGCTGTCTGGGGTTTCATCTCTGCAGTCTCCCTTTTTTTCACTCCTCCTGGATAGAGATATGTATCCTGGCAGATTTGTCTTCCACCTACATCTCTTTCTCTTCTCAAGTAAATACTTGCTGATTTTTTTTTTTTTTTAAATTGTTGTTCTTCTGGCAAATCTTCTCCTGTGCTTGTAATGGGTAACTTTTCTCCTCATGATGATGGGTGTTCCTGTAAGCCAGTCTCTTCCTGGGTTTCCCGGATCACTTTGCTGAATTTTCATGCAATCTGCCCTGTCTGGGGGCAGTTTATCTGCTCTTGTGATGGTTGCTCTAATAAAGATCCAGGTGTTGTAGCTGACTCCAGCAATGCTCCAGCTGTCCTTTGGAATGCAAAGGAATGCAATTAAAAAGCAGCCTTTTTGGGGTCCTGTTTGTCCTCAGACCTGAAATGCTGAGACCATGTTAGAGTTCCCATGTAGGACTGTAGTAATTAAATAGTACTGGAGGGAGAGGGAGTAGCAGAGCATGTGATGGTCATTTCAGATAGATTAACAAAGAGGGGCTATTACAGTGCCAGCAGAAGACATGCTAATCTGGAGGTTCCTAACTAACAAATATTTTAAAAAGCTATTCCAGAGAATAAGAGGGCAGCCTGAGAGGTCTGTGCTATAATTAATTGCCCAGATACCACTGGAGGAGCAATTTGAAGGAGGGAACTCATATGGGAGCCGAGTGTGGTGTAGAGGGCAAAAAGAGAATTTCCTGACTTTTGTTTGCAAAGATCAAGTGTAGAAGAAATTTTAGACAAAACAGGTGCAAAGAAGGACTAAAATTAATAGGTAATTTGTTTTTTTTTTTTCTTTTCTTTTTTTGCACTGCGTGCTCCTGGCTAGTGTTACTTGAACATCAATTGAAGCAGTACGGAGCATGCTTGAGAACTGGAGACATTAGGCAGAAAGAGAGAGTGAATCTGATTAGCTTTGCTTTTCGAGCATTAAGCAGAAAGACGGGCTGAAATGTGATTGCAAACAGATAATAGCAGCAGGCTCCTGAGACACCACCACAACCCAGCATATGGGGTGATGGATCCAGCCATGCCGTAGAACTGTTTCTTGTAATAGAAGCTGCTTGTTTTTATGTTGCGGTTGCTGTTTTACTTTCTAATTATCCTATTCATCGCTGTCTGCCATTTTGAGCCTGGCCACGTGGGATGGCTCAGCCCCCTGGAATGTGTGCCCTGTGGAGCACTTCTGCCCTGAATAGTAACAGGAGCTCTGGTAGCCAAAGGGTGAGAGGGAAGAGGTGCCAAGGCTCAAGAGTCCTAGCTATTTCCCCCCTTATTTCCAAGAATAAGGGAAGTAACAGCTGCTGCTTTTGCCATGATGGAAAAATGAATGCTGATGTTGTGTGTAAATCTCCTAACTTCCCTCTGCATGTCCAAGTATCGGAGCTTGTTGGGAGAAGGTTTCTAGTGACCTGTAAAAAGGGGCATCTATCAGTTCTACTCATAATTAATAAATAGAAGCTGGCCTTGCTACACCAGTCACTTTTTGTCACGGTAACAGAGATCCTGGAGCCACTTCCAGTCTGGGGCCTCTCTTCCACACAAAGCAAATGCAGCAGAGAAAGCAGGCAGAGGCTGGGCTTGTGCAAGCTGGAATTGGAGCTGCCGACAGAGCATCCAACACCCATGCCTGCTGCTTGGGGTGTTTGTCTTGTGGTGATCCTTTCCCCAAAACTGCCTGCTTTCCCTTCTTTCTACCCAAGGCTTTCATTGATGGAAAGTCTGAGAAACCATTTCCAAAGCCGATATGGATCGGGGAAATGTAGATAGAATGGGAAGAGTGGACCTTTCCTTAAAATGTCTGAACAAAGCGCAGGAGCAAGAAGCTCACATGTGTATGTGTATATATATATGTGTGTGTGTATATATATATGTGTGTGTGTGTGTATGTATGTATGTATGTATATGTATGTATTTTAATGCTGGAAGGGGTGGGTCAGACTGGTGTTTCTGTGACCTTTTCTCAGCCGTGGCATGCCTTTCCTGCATGCTGCCTCTCCTTGCCTGTCAGGGGACTTCCTTCCTGCTGACCTGCAGGGCTGCAGGCAGCCTCCCTACCCTTGTGGCAGCTCCCAGCTCTGGCTCTGAGCCCAAGCTAATAATCCTGACATATTTTACTGCCTTGTGCTCTGCTCCGTGCCTTGCTGTAGGGGAGACTGTGTGAGGTTGTGGTTTGCATGACTTGAAGCATTGCACTGGCCCTGGGGAAACCCAAACCTCGTAATAAGCACCGGCTGAGCCTCTGGTAGAGCCTGGCTTTGCTCAGCAAGGCCCCTTGCTTCCCTACTTGCAGGTGACCAGCTAGCACAGATGTCATCCAAACACACCTTCCAATTGTTTCTGGCTGTCCGGATGATTGCCAGCAGTACGGGGTTTGGGTGGAAGTAGGAGGTGTTGATAGCCAGGAAAGGAAAAATTCATCAGGTACCAGAGAAGGGTAATGAAGATCTCCTCTCACCACTCTCCCCATGCATCAAAGCACTCTTAAAAAAAATAGAGCGCTCATCTTTGACCCCCATTAATGACTGGCTTGGTCTGTGTAAGAGTTTTATGAGTCTGTTGATGCTCCCACAGAGTTTAATTATTTAGAGCATGAGGTGGAGGTTTGTGCTTTCACTGCTGATGGTGCAGGGTTCAGGCCCTCCTGGCGGGCAGGGGGTTGGTTACAAAGGCAGGCTGGCTGGGAATGCAGCCACTGGCTCTGAGGAGCCTAAGGGAGGCACGAGCTGCAGCTGTGTGGTCCTTGTGTAGGCTGGGCAAAGCAGCGTGTCCTTCCCATTGTGGAGTTCCACGTGACCTGTCATGTGGAATTCAAGGTCTGTGTCCTTATCACCAGGGCACTTAATGGTGTGGATCTGAGATACCTTAAGTGTCTACTGAAGCTGTTGGGTGGACATACTTGTGGCAGATCCTGCTTGTTGCTGAGCCCCCCCCAGTCAGTGCTAGAGGCTTTAGGGGCTGCTGTGAGACTTTGGCAGCAATATCTGATTTATCAGCCCGGGGCTACAGGCTTTTCCTGTTCCCTGTAGTAGCAAGTCTTTGCCTGCCTCTTTTCTGTGACCAGCACCTCCTGTTCCCCCCAGATTCTGCTCTACACTCTAGCAACTGGTTTTCCTACTGTAAAATCCTGTCTTCAACCTGCTGCTTCCTTCCCTTTGCAGTACATCAGCTTGTTCTTGCCTTTTCTACTTTTCCTCACCCAGCACTTCTCTGCTGGTAATCCTCCTGAGACTTAGGAACACAGAACAGATATAAGGAACAACCAAGGAACAGCAGAGTGTCCAAAGACCTTTGTGCAGCTTGTGTTCCCAAACAGGCAGCTGGTCAGCTAGACCAGGAGTATTTTCCTGATGTCCTGCTGACCATTCAGCCAGGTTTCCACTTCTAGGGGGAAGGTACCAGTCTCCAGGTTCAATTGAATGGCATGTGGGCTAGTCTGATGTGTGGGCTGGTCTGATGTGTGGGCTGGTCAGCTGGAAGGGTCAGATGCTCACCTTCTGTCTGCTTCTGGAATGGGCAAATTTCCTTTAGAATTTGCCTCTTATGTTTGTGGGTCCTTAGGGCTTGCAGTTCTCATCAGCACTGAAATGAAACAACAGCGTCTGTTTGTTGCAAGACTGTAAGTGGAGGCTTATTTCAGAGCAAAAGTGATTAGTATTGGTGGATCTGGGTTTGGCTGATAGCCAAATAAATTTATGGGCAGACTGGGAAGGCTTAGTTGATGTGGAAGGTTCACGTGACATTGCTCATACCATCCAATATCAATATTGATATACTGAAAATGCCTGTGATGGCAGACACCAAGCCAGTGGGTCACCTGGTGCTGCTGCTGAAGGCTGGGATCACTGTGTGTGCTGGGGCTCACTGCTGTGCTCTGCTGCCATTTCTTACCCCCTGAGCCCAGGGACACTTGAACCTTCTTCCCACATCTGTTCTCCCGCTGTCTCCTCGTACGTGCTTAATCTCCTGTTTTCTGCTGTAGCAAGGGCCTGTGTAGGCTCTTGGTTGCATGCCAATGGGCTTTTCATGCTATCCCTATTTACCCTGGTTTATCTCTTCCCACTCCTTTCTCTATTCGTATTTCATTTCCTTTGGTATGGGACTAATGTTCCAGGTTGTGTTGAGAGACTGGGCTGAGCTGAGATGACAGAAAGAGGGCGGAAGGGAAAAAGGGGCTTTTGCTGGTAGATGTGAGTTTCTGTCATCAACTCAGTCTTCAATCTGTTGATTATTTGGGATCTAGCTAAATCAGCTGGATCTGCTAGACAAATGTGGGGTGCTCTGTGTCCTGTATCCATATTCTACTTTGTTTTTCTGTTTTTCTTTTTTTTTTTCCCTGAAAATTAATAGGATTCTACCCATTGATGATTAAAGCAACGCCTGGAGTTTTGGAATGGATCAGATGCATCAATCAAATGTTACCACATTGCACCCAAAGAGAGGAATGCCATCCAGCTGGGGGTAGGGTCTGTTTTTTCTTTGTCCCCATCAGTGTCTAGAGTTACTGGAAACCTTTCTGGGTTTTTAAATGTGAGAACTTTTAATAGAAAGTATGAGTTTAAAAATTAATTGCTTCATTGTGTGAAAACTTGACTGGGTTTGGTGGGTTTTTTTGTTGGTATGGAGCAAAGTTATGCCTCTTTATATTCAAAATGTTATTAATAGTGTTGAGGCTTTGCAGGCTTTGGTAAAGAAAACATTTCAGTAACTACTTCAGATATTTTAGGAGGGAAATTTCATCTTTTAAATGAAAAGTAAATCTATTCTGATTACTAAGAGAGATGAAAATAATTTAACTTTTTTTCAGAAATGTCAAAGTTCAGGTTGTTTGTCCTAGTTCTTGAAATTAATGTAAAACAGACTAATACCCCTGCCTAAACTGTTCCCCTTGCAACAGGGGAGAGGAGGGAATATGACAGTAGGAAGCTGCATCTCTCTGTGTACTGCCTGTGGTCACGTGGCTACTGTGGCAGCAGGTACTGCATGAGACCTGGAATGAAATAAAAGCTTGGTGGGAATGTGAATCTGGAGCCTTGTATGGGTGTAAAGCACAGGTTGCAATCCAAGAACAAACTGAAGTGGCTTTTTGGCTCCCTTCCAGTTGGTAGAGCATGGCTCCCCATTGTCTTCCTGCTGGTATGCCAGTTGGCTGTTCCAGCAGAGAGGCTGCAGAAACAGAATGTTTACCTGGCTGTCAGAAGTGGGATGGGCTTTCCAGGTCAGGTGTGAGAAGATATGTGTGTTGGGATTTGTGTCCGGAAGTAATGCTGTTCCAGTGTTGCTCACTTGAAATCTGAAGCTTCTTATGCTTCACATCAATTTCCTGTTCTTGTTAAAATTGCTTTTGCTTTAAAAATGAAGGGTCTTAAATCTGAGGGGTTTGACAGAGTGTGCTGCAGAGCGATTCTTTTCTCCTCTGTAAGTTTCCTGAATGAATGATTTTGAAGTAAAGTAGTATTTCCCTGCAGTATTTAGACTGTTGCAGCAACAGTGAGACTACTAGTGCAATGTTAATAATTTATGTGTATTCCTCATTTTGGACCTTTGTCAGTCATTTCAGCCTTGGGAGGCTGGAAGAGATGAGAAAAGTATGTATAAGTTTTGCTGCTGTTTCCTCTGCATGTGTTCTCAAGGTAGGCAGAGGATTTGGGTCTTCAGAGCATGTCTATCTGGAACCCTTTAGCAGTGCTGAATTCCCAGAAGTAATACCAGAAAATAGCATGGTGGTGTTTCATTTCAGTCATCTCTGCATAGGGTAGTACTGCTTTTGTTGGACAAGTGTGGCTCAGATGTTTTTGAGCTTTCCTTGGTTGCAGAAGGTGAGTGGAAGGTGAATTTTTTTTATGGGTTCCTCCTGTGGGATGAGCCCTAGCCAGGATTTTGCTACATGTCCGTAATCAACCCCAAATGCATCTGTGCTGCTGAAGCTGCATGTAGCTTTCTTCAAAACTGGGTTTCATGTCCTTTATTGTCTCCCTTACTCCCTTCTTAAGGGAGGGCGATATCAGCTAGTTTGTGTGTTTATGAAGTAGGTCTTGCTTGAAGGGAGAAGCAGAATATTGAGCCAAATGAAAAGGGGTCTTCAGAAACAAGACTGATAAGAGGATGTCAGCAGAGAACTCAACTGGTTTAAATACAAAGTGTTGCTGAATTCTGTTCTGGAGCTTACTGTTGCAGGTTTGTGCTTGGCATTAGCATTTACCTGAGCACCTTCCAGCTTGGCTGGAGACCAGGTACTTCTTCAAATCTTGTTGGAAGCATGGCAGTGTGTTTCAGGGGGGCTTTGGAGGGCCAGTGGTGTAGAATGCATGAACTTGTTGAGCTGTTTCAGCAATCCTGTGTTCTTGCAGGCAAGGACTGAGCAGTTTGAGTCAGATTAGTCCACTTAAGTGGTATTTAGCAAGCAGGTGAGTAGTAGGCAGGAAGTTGGAGAGTTTGCTCCCGTTTGTTACTTGTGGTTCAGAATGGTTGATTCACCTCATGCATTGAGGGATCCACAGGTTTTGTACTGCTGGGTCATGGATGGATGGATGGAACTGTCAAAGAAAAAACAATGTTCTGCAAGGAATTTGTATCTTAAGCTTCAAAATAGGTTTCCAGAATTGTTTTTGGAGGGAAGCTGATTTTTTTTTCCCCCAGTTTCTTCAAAAACTGGATTACATTATTTCAAATGTAGTTTTTGACTGTCTTGGTTTGGAAGAAAGTTTGGCTCAAAAATGACTCTGTGTGCAGAAGAATCTGCAGAAAGATGAATGGATAGGAAGAAACTTGGTCTTATTGTTTTATGTTGCACTCCCTAAAATAACTTTTAATTTGAGAGTGAACTTTTCACTATGCTTTGTACCTTTGTATTTCAAACATACTCTTTTCCTGGATTCGCTGTTCTGTTAAATCTTCCTAAGAGCTTGTATGTACAGCTTGAAGAAAACAGGATGCAACTGACTTAAGATTTATTGATCTTAAATTTTAATACTTAAATTGACTAACTAAGTGGGTTGGCTGCTGTGGGATGGTTACAGTTCAGGAAGAAACTGTGATGCCTTGTTTGACTTCAGATGTCTCAGTTGCAGCAATGAGAATTTTTTTTCCTTTTTCTCTTTTTTGGACTGATAAACCAGGATCCTTATTCCTGGCTCTGCCCTTGTGTGCTTCATCTAGTGTACATATGCATTTGGAACAAAAGGCTGCAAAGCAGCACTGGTTTGTTCTGCAAAACAGAGGGAATTGGGAAGCTGAGTTGAAAGATTTTCTTTCCTCTTTTTCCTTTATTTTTGGCCCCCTCTCCCTCCTCTTTACAAGAAGTTACTTTAAATAGGGAGCTGTTCAGCAGGTTGCAACTAGAATTCTATAATAAGATCTCTGTTCGCTCTCCCTACTTTTTCACATGCAAAGTTGTGGCTGTAATTATATGACAGCTGCCCTCTTGGCTGACATGCAGCAGATTGAACTGGGGATCTCCAGAGCTGAAAGTGTGAGCTGCTACTCTCTGAGCTAAGGCTCTATAGCTGGAGGCTGTAATGATCTATATCCTTCATGACTGAGTGTAGAAGGGAGCTGCAAAAAGCACTTGCTGAGTTATGGTGCATGCAGGGTGCTTACTGTGTACATGGTCGCTTCCCAGGTGTACTGGAAGCTTTTTTTGAGTGGTTTGTGATAATTGTGCAAACTGTTGTCAACTCATGGCTGCTTTAAAATGGCGATCTGTTTTGAAGCCTTTCTACCTTAAAAAACTTTACTAGCCTGTGAGTCAGACACAGACATTTGTTGGTGTGTATGTAAGTTGTGCTGAGCTCGAGGTGCCCTGATATTACTGAAGTCCTTCAATGCAATATAAGTAATTGTTACCAATATGGAATGCAGTATGAAAAACTCTACACTGCCAAGGGTGTTCAGACAAGCTTGCCTTTATGCTTTGCCATTAAAATAGGTTTTTCTCAGATGACACCATGGGAACTTTGTAAAAGTGAAGGAAGGAGAAACTGGAATTGCTGGAATCTCTCCTGTTTCCTCAGGACCAGGAAAATCTGAGCAGTGCCAAAGTTTGTTAGGCTGAGGAAAAATGAGGAGAAGCAGAACCATATGGAGCTTCATGAGTGGTGTCAGCCCTGGGTAGCTTCTGCAACCAGTGTTGTGGGAGAGGGGAAGTGTGTTACAAGTTAAGACATCAATTTTGAACCTTGTGAAACATGAATTTTTGAACCCTTAACACCTCTTTTACCCACATCCCCAAACAAAAAAACCCAAACCCTTCAAAAACCATAACAACAACAAACCCCCAAACCAAATAGGAGATAGGCATCTGCTAGCCTTCAATATGGCAAAGTAAGCATTCCTATTGATCTGCACAGTTCAAAACTAAGTTGATCTTTTTGCATTCAAAAAAATAGGAAAAAGGAAATATGTAAGGGGTCCAATGAAACATTAAATAAGATACAAACTGAGACAGTCTTTCAGACCTCAAACAGTTAAGTTAGTGCCAGTCCAGTGTGTCAGAAACTTACTTGATACTGTATATATTATCAACAGGGACATTGTCTGCTGTAAATTAAGATAATCTCTTTATATATTAGGCCATATTTTATTACATAGGTCTGACCATAAATCATAGTTTAGTAAACAGCCTCCATCTTAATTGCATCCTCCACTCCTTTCTTTGCATTATTTCATGCAGACTGAGTTAATATAAAGATGCCTGTAGCATGGCCTAAGAAATTCTTATTTCCTCACCTCTCATTCCTGTCCTGTGCCACCATCATCCCACTGGTTTTGGAGGTGCAGCCACTGGCAGAACTGCTGTAGCATACATTAATTACCTGCTGTGGGTTAGAAGCCCCAGTCCTCCAAATATGTGAAATGACCCAGGCTACAGTGATGTAGTCCATGGTGCTGCCTTGCAAACAGCAGTATCAGCAGAACTGGGGAGGAGATGTTTTGCAGGAGGGGCAGAGGAAATTTCTAAAGTTTGTGTTACTCCTGAGGCATCTTACAAGACTTTCTGTATCAGGCAATTGCACCGCTCTTGGGCTTGATTGTCTATTGCCTGTCCCAAAACTCCTTACAGAGAAGTGGGATGAGGATTCTTCCACTTCCCGTGGGAGCCTGTTCCACAACCTAATGGACTTTTCTGTCAGGAAACGTTTCTTAATTGGGCTTTAATCATGGGTGTCAGACTGCTGGTCCCTGGGATGACCTTAGCCTACATCAATACCAGTGCTCTCGTTGCATGTGCTGCCTAGAGCCTGCTTCTCCTCCTCTGGCATTTATTGTAGGCCCGTTTCAACTGTAGGCAGCTGTACCTTGGCTCAGACTCCACTGTCTTTAGTGCTGCTGTTGGAGGCTGTTGCAGAAGTTGAGATCTGGGATCCCACAATCAAGGGCCTGACTCGTGATCGGAGACAGACTCATCATTTGAGTCCATTTTCAAGAGTCCAGGCTGCTGGCAAGTAAGGAAATGCACATTGAAGCAGCATTCATGTGTGACTCTACCTTGGATAGAGCCAAGTCCAAGGAATCTGTTACAGCACAGCTATCCCATGGCCTAATTGTGTTGCTGTCAAATCCAAAATGTGGGTAAAACTCCAGTATTTTCCTGCATTCAGTTTAAAGCAGAGCTTTTGATTTCTTTTACATGACAGAGTTTGTACTGCCTGTGTTGAAGCAGCAAGGAAGAGCAACCCAGCCAAGCTGTTCGTCTGCGAGGCTGTGGAAACACCAACCATGAGGCTCCGCAATGTAGACTCTGTATGCAGCATATCCAATTTGGCAGCTGTGGGTGAAGAGTCTGCCTTGCTGGCTCCTCAAGGAGTGGCTCTTCCAAGGCTGGTGGCAGTTAGGCCAGGTTGGGGTGGCTGGCTGTGAGCAGGTGGACAGTTTTCCTGGGGAGAACAGCATGCACGCACTGTCACAGCCCTGGTATGTGCTGTAGTATAGAGGCACTAAAAGACTTCACTCCACTTCATTCCATAGCACATGGCTGTTGTTTTGCCTGTGTGGACTTGACAAAAACATTTGATACTTTTCAGATCTCTTCTCTTTGTTGCTGAACCTCCTCACTTTCTTGCATTCCCTTTCCAAGGTGGGATGAGTAGAGCACGTTTCAGTGCTGCAGGAGGCAAATGTATCTTTGACTTGCATTGTATAATTATGAAATTGACACTATTTTCTAGTTGGTTTCTAGTACAGTCAGTACTCCTATCTGCTTCTATAATTTTGGTAGACCTTGTTATGTGATGTGTTTTTAAAGAATGGATGTAATTACTCCAGAACCTGTGAACTGTTTGGACAATGACCCATTAAACTGTTCACAGCCAGAGTGGTTGTGACACCAGAGATGTGAAGTAGCTTTCTTAGTGTTTCTCCTGATCTCCTCCTCTGTACCCAACATGGACCCTCTATATCCTCATCCTGCCTCTGTATCCTCCAGTTCACATCCTGGCTCCCTTCTGCTCCTCACCACTCTGCAAGTGAGTTATTTCTCTGGTATCCCCACACAGTTCTTACTCCTCACCAGCTATGGGGTCCTATCTTCCTTGATCCTCAGAGGTCTTTGTCCACCTTTCCAAATGGTGCTTTGCCATTGTTGGTTCTTCTGCAGGCTCTGCCTTTCCCGACTGTACTGCCTACTACACAAGGGAGAGCTTTTTGCTTTTCTCCATTCCCATGGGAGAAATAAAAGTTCTGTCTTGTCTAGGGGTGCATAAAACATGGCCACAGTGTCACCAGATTTTTGGTTAGTTTGTGTCCTCTTTGTTTCAGCTCATCTCTTCCCTGTTAACCATATATGAAGCATCCTTCTTTCCTTTGTTTTCATGGGGTTTGCATGCAGTGTCTTGCTCCCCTGGGTCTTAGTGTCATGCCTGTTGAATCCGAGGGTGTTGTTTTACTAGGGCTGTTTTCAGCAGTTCCTGCTGCTGCTTCTCAGCTACTTGTTCAGCTGTGCCAGTGCAGCTGAACGTGCTGCTGCACATTGAACTGGATCAGGGAATTGATCTGGATTAAAGTAGCCAAGGTGGAGAGGAAAGCTGCTTAACCCAGCGATTTGCTCAAAGAAATACTTGAAAAACTACAGTTTAAGAGCACTTTGACTTGATGGCCCTTTGACTAACAACCCCCTAGTATAGAAATCCCTTGTTTAAATGTAGAGTTGCTGCCTCCGCCCTTCAAACCCTCCTCCCGAGCTATTAAACACCAGCGGCCACCTGCTTCAGGCTTAGAGCAGCTGCTGCAGGTTAAGATGTGCTCTGCAGCCGCTCCAGGATGCATGGGACACGATGCTGTTTGGAAGGGATCCCCTGGAGTAAAAATGGACATGTGTCAAAGTGTGCAAAATCATCCTTTCATGGAACATCACAGACTGAGACAAAGCTTTGTGCTTTTTTTATCATGATTGCTGGTCTGGGTTCACCCTGAGCCTTATTAATGTTCCAGGATGTTGCTGTGTCACTAAGTGTGGGAAATACAGCATACCTCGATGCTGGCTTGAAATGTTGAAAATGCTTCCCTCTGCCCTTCTCTGTGGGACACATTTAACCTGCCCCATCCCTCCCGAGCTGCTAGAGTGGAGCCCTGTCTGGTGGCTCTGCTCCTGCTCTTCCCCTTGGCTTTCTCATACCCTTCCCTGCCTGATCCGCTCATGTGCTCCCAACTTCATGCTGTCCAGGGTTTAATTTTTGTTTAAGATCTTCGTTCCTTTAATGACAGCGGGAACCGAAGGCTGCTCTCTGTGGGGGCTGTGGTGCGAGGCTGTGCTTGAGGTAATGAGACTTGATGAAAACCTCTTGTTACTGTGGCAAGATTTCTTCCTTCTCTGTGTTTAAGAAGGGGAGGGGGAGGAGGAAAAGAAAAAGTGACAGACCCTGCTGGGTATGTTAATATATTTTTAATGGCTTCCATGTGGCTAGCTGAGGACTTATTTGTCCAGCCTGTGAGAAAAGGGTGGCAGCACGTTATTCTTGTGCACCTTTGAGCTTAGCTGGGAGTTGAAATGGGAGAGAGGGAGGATTGAGTGAAAATTTCACAGAAATCCTGTTGATAAAAATGAAATCTGCTAGAGATGGAGGGGATTGGCAGGGAGAGAAAGATTGGATCCCAGATACTCCCCCCTCCCCCTCCCCAAATCTTCCTTTTTTTCTGGAATATTCCACTGTCTGCAATCATCAAGAGAGCTACTGTCTCAGACTATGGTATTTCTACCAGTGGTGAGGGGCGAGATTTTTCTGAAATAATTGCTGTATTTCTGCAGAGAAATATTTTTGAGAAACAAAAGGGTTTACGCTATGGTGGCAGGCTGGGGAAGGGAGGGGGCTGGTGGGGATGCAGGGCGGGTGCTGGGCATTTTCCCCTTCCAGCCTTAATATGCCATTTAAGCTGCAGGCAGGATGAGTCTGGTGGTCCCAGCCGGCTGCCTGGGGCAGTGGGGGGCATTGCTGCTTTCCTGTTCCAAAGGCATGCAGAGCACTGCTGGGACTGAGGGGCAGTGAGGCTGGGGCAGCTGTGGGTTCTGGGGGTCAGGAGCCAGCTGCCTGGGGCAGTAGGTCAGAGCAGAGATGTGCTTGATGGAGCTGTGAGGATAGCAAGAGCTGCCGGTGAAACATTAATGCTGCATAGCCCTGATGAGAGGGGGAGAGAGCAAACAGCGAGGAACCCTGGCACTTTGTGTGTGCTGATTAGATGGAACTGCCAGGGGAGAATGGTGCTCGTGACACACTGGTAGATTGGCTGGAAGGGTTTTGGTATGGTCAGGTACAATGGATTGAGTCCACAGCCAGCCAATTCCTGGTGCAGGAGCGTTGCGGGAGCACTGACATCTCTCTCTGTCCTTGTATTCTCGTTCTTACAAAATCCCAGTCAAAGGTGATGTAACCCTAGGGGAGGAAGGACTGAAAATCAGGTAGACAGCAAACTTGGGTTTTCCCTGCTGCCAGCAACTTGTTGTTCCTCAAGAAACAGCTACTGTACCAGCTCTGTTTCTCCCCTGTATTCAGTGACAAGCTCATCTCTCAATGTCCACTTACAGGAGATCTGTCCACCCAGTGTTGAACCCAGGTGGCTTGGTGGGCCCTTCTCCAAGTAAAGAAGCCAATACATGTGAGGCATCTCTTGTCAAAGCCATAAAGGCATGCTAGCATCTCTTGAGGCAGGTGCATGGCTGGGGTCACTGCTGGGAAGATGTCAGGAAGCAATTTTCTTGAGTCACTGCCCAGTCCTGGAGTAGCATGTGTGAATTGGCAACAGCCCTTGCCTGGCTTCTTGTTTCTGAGAGGCTGGAAAACGTCCCACAGCAGACATGCCTCTTCTTGGTGGCAACTTCTCTGGGTGTTCCCAAGGCAGCACCCCTACAGGGTCAAAGCTGTATTTTTTTGGGAAAATTAAGAATTTGATGTCTATTTGATTTTGGAGCCAAGAAATAGTGCTAGACTGGCAACTCTTGGGATATCCTTTGTAGCCTGCCCCTGCCAACGTACCAGATTGCTGACTCCCAGCCAAACTGGCCCCTCTGATTTTTAAGTCTCACAAAAACAGTTTGTGGGAGATTTCTCTGAGGATACTGTAAGTTTCTTTGTGTTGCAGAAGACTGGAAGCACATATGGTGAGTTACTGATATCTGTCTGAAAGGACAGCAACTTGTTAGTCTGCCCCGACCCAATTGCTTGGCTAATCTGACCATACCCTTATTTAGATTGAAATTAACTTTCAGCTGATTTAGTAAAAATAGGTTTAGTAGTGAAGCAGGCAAATCGGGGATACATTTGCATTTTGTATAAATCTGTCCATATGGGTGTTTTATGTCATTTTACCCATCCACTTAAAGTGCTTCAGCTTGCCTCTCCTGTGTGCCCCTCTGCAGGCAAGACCTAGTTTTTGATGAGTGTCCACTGCTTTCTTAACCCACTTTTCCAGCTGGGCTCAAGTTGCTGACGGCGTCATCACTTACCCAGGAGCATGAGTGAATGCGAATTGGCACAAAATAAAAACCAGGGACCCACCAGGCTCCCAGCCCTGTAAATCCTGTGTTGTTGAAGTCCTACTTTGCTTGAGTAGCCAACAATAACAGTTGGCTAATATACTGATATATTATTATTTTTACTCAAACCTCTTCCACTGATAGTATGCTTATTAAAAAAGTGGAAGGATTTTTTTCTGTCCTTGAGCATGCTTTCTAGTGTTAAGTCTTGCAGATGACCCAAAGGGAATATTTGTTCTAAACTAGGCTTGTACCAGTTTATCTCCCCCATTCACCCCATCACAATGGATTTAAAAAATGGTACTGTCATCAAGCCTGATATATCTAAGGCTGCAATAAAGAGTAATGTGTGCTCTGTGTTTTAATTTTTTGGAGGCCTTAGAGAACTGCTACTGAAGTATAATGGATGTTTCTCTGAGCTCTAATAGTTTAATTGTTGGTAAGAGAATTTTCCCTTTCTGCAGCTTAAGATAACTCAATAAATACAAGTCTTGGTATAGACAGTAGCAAAATCAAGTGAAGACCATCCAGAATTTGTTGTGAGCTGAGTAAAATCCCATTCCCTTTTAACAACACAGCTTTCAGTTTCTCACTGTTCAGGAGATATCATTTTCTTGGCCCACCAATTCTCAGTCTTTCGGTCTAGAAAAATCTTTCATTGCTGGATGGGTAAGATGGGTGAGGTAAAGGAAATGGCAAGAATTTTTGTCTTGACATTTTTATGTTGTGTGTTTTAAAAAATACAATTGCCAAACTGCAACAAAAACTAAATCACAAAGTCAGATGCACATGTCTATTTTTAAATTTACAGATGATTGTAAGGTGGCCTCTAACAATCTTTGCCACAGGCCTCTAGCTGTACCATACCCTCATCTAAGATGTGTTTCCATAGCCCTGATTTTCTGTAGGCACAAGGCTGTGGTCTTCCTGCTTCCTAGTTGTTTACTGAGGACACTGGTTCCCATAAAATAAGGCCATTGGGAAGGGTCTCAGAAGATCATGGAGTGTCTTGCTGGTGTTGCATGCATGTAAAAAGTGGGTGTGTTATTTCCTGAGGGGGAAGGAGAGGTGAAAGGCCTTGAATTCCCTTATGCAGGAAGGTGCACACACAAGGCTGCGGGAAGGCAGTTGACGGAGGTGCCTGTCAGGCTAGTGAGGATGCCCCAGGGAAGTGGCAGTGAGGTTTGTTCATTAATTCAGTAACACTTCACCTCGAGCTCACTCCCTTGCCTTTCCTCTCACTTCCTTAGCCCTTCCCGCTCCTTGGGAGTCTGTGTTGGGGGAATTGGGAATTACAGCCTGTGAACTGCACCCAGCAGCTCGTGGTGGCAGTTGTGGCTGCTGCTAAATCAGCCAGCTGAGCACCTGCTGTCTCCTGCTAAGGGAACTGAGCAGCCAGCTATTTGTTGTTAAAGTGACATTGTCAAAATAAAAATCCTGTTTTAACCAGGCTCTTCCTTGCATTTCTGAATAAAGCATGGAATTATTAAATTAAATTTAAGAAATTGCATTGGTCTCCCATTTTTAGCCAGAGGGGATGGCCTTGAGCATCAGGTATGAATTACCTACACACCCTGCAACCACAACTTCATGTGCTGAGGTCGATAAATTGACTTCCATGCAGCTTATTAGGTGGGGCTTTTTCAGATGTGACCTTATTAAAACCTGGAGTCCTCTCTGGATGATGGCAATCCCGTGACTGTTTTGTGAAGTATAGGGGAGGATGTTGTTGCAGTGTCCTTGACAAAATATCTTTCTTCCCCAGAATATCTGCCAAGAGAGGCATGGGCCACTCATTCACTGAGCTTTAGACATTACTGCAGCATGTTGCTGAGTGAACAGATTGCTCTGAGGGGCATCAAAGGCAGATACTGGCCTCATGCTAGTGTAAGGGCTAAGGCTCTTCCCTGAATGGGTAGTTGTGTACTACACTTGATTATGTTGTTTTGTTGGTGAAATTCCTGTTTGTCATTAAAAAAAACCAACCTGGCTTTCTCAAACCAGCTGTTATATCATTTCATAACCTCAGACTGTTTCCTTCCCTGCTTCTGACCTACAAGTTCATTTTTGTAGTGCTTCAGAGCTGCTTCCTTCTCTGTCTCCTCTTGAACTTCCTACCCCCGTTCTTCATGTGCTTGGCCACATACCAGCATTGAAATGCCTGTGTGCTCAGATGGGAGTTTAAAACTACTGTGAGATATTTAATATGTGGAAGATGAGACTGATTTGCCACAGACACACAGGAAGGAGAAAGGAGTGACCCAGCATCCCAGGCTGAGGTGTGTGCTCTTCTCTCCCCTGCCTCTTAGCCTCCTGAGAAAGTCCAAGGTTTCTAGAGCATCAGGTCTCTGCTCTTGCTTGTCTTCAAGTGTTCTTTCCTGGCTCTTTTCATCCTTGCTCAGAGCATCTTGGGTGTCACAAAGTAGAGAACAGGCCTTTGTTCCTGCTACGGGCTCTTTTGTCAGGAGGGAGAGAGGAGCACTGTGGTTTGGGCACTGTCCCTGGCTTTGGTTCCCCTGTTCAGATGCTCTGCTGTCTGCAAAATGGGGCTGCTGCAGCCCACAGGGCTGGGGGATGTGCCTGCTTACAGACTGCAAAGCACTCGGCAGCGGGAGAAAGGAAGCCTGTGGATCGACAGCTGCAGAGCTGCCCCTGCCCTGCAGTAGCAAAGTGGAATTGGCACCTTGGGCTTTGCTGGGAAACAAGAGGGCGAGAGCTAATAAAAGATCAGTTTCTAATCTTCTGTTTTGGGGGAAATGCTGAGCAGCAGCAGAAGTGCTGGAGCTGCTGATCTACAGATTGCTGTGGCTTGGCTTAGTCTCGTTTCACATTATAATGATTTTCTATGAGCTTGTGTGTGTGTGTTTGTGTTAATGAAAGCTTTGGTTCAGTACAAGCTGTTACCACTGGACTACAATTTCTTGTTTTTTCTCACAAGTAAGTGAATTTTCTCAATGTCCTACCTCTCTGTATGCACACACATGCACATGTGCATGCATTTGGGGATTGTTCAGGATGGAAAGTGCAGTGGAAATGTAAAATACTATAATTATGTGCATTGTTCATTTCTATTTTTGCTCTGCAATCAGCTTGGCAAGGGGAACTCTGTGTCTGGGCAGTCTCATATCTGATCTGATCTATTTGTCTGTGCTTTTTTGCATTGTGGTTTACAGCCCTGCAATTGAAACCTTTAAGATCACCTAAAGATGAAATGAGAGTGTTCTTCCACTGAGATTTGTAAAGGCCATTTCTTCTAGTGCAAAATAATGGGCCTAAATGAGTTGACAGTGCTCCTTTTAAATCCAGCACTAGGTTCCTGAGGGGGCGGGGGCGAGGACGTAATGTATAGGTCTTACAGGAATAAAGGCAGTGTTTTGTGCTCCCCTGCGGCTCTGCAGCAGTAGCTCACTGACTGACCCTATTAGCAGAGCTGTGCTGTCAGCGCAGGCCGGTCTGCTGGGGGCACGGGGAGCTGAGCTCAACAAATAGCACCGACTTAGGGGTTCCGACAGGGCTACGGCAGAGGCTGCCACACGGGGGAAGGAGGGGATGCTCCCTCATAGCTCAGTTGTAAAAAAATAGCTGAGTCTCTCCTTCTCCCTGGTTCATTTGAAGGTGCAGCTGTGGGAGTGACTGGTCTGAGGAGTTCCAGTGCAGGCAGTGCCTTGCAGTGCTGTAGAAGAGCAGGTGGGGGTACCAGAAGGGTGCATTTCTTTCTGAGCCACAGCTGAGCCCGTGCACCAGCATTGCTTTTGAAGATGCTGCAAGGAGTACTGGAAACTCTTACGGATGAGAGGTAGAGACGAGGTCTTGATCAATTGATTGTTAAAGATCCCACTCCACTTCTCACGAGATGAGGGGACAGTAACCTCAGTGTCCTGGCCAAGTTCCAGTTCATTACTTTCTGCCTGTCTAAAATTTCCCCTTTCCCTCCCCCTCCCATTTATCCTGGAGAAGTTATCATTTGCTTCCTTTCCTAATGACTCACGGGTAATGCTGCTGGCACACAACTGATGCTTTATTTCATCCTGGTGATGAGGGAGTGATCCCTGTGGTTTGGGGTCTTTGGGCTGGAAGAGGTGCTATGGAAACAAAGATGTTTGGAGTGTACACATATATACAAAGGCACTGCTGGCTACCGTTCCCTTCAGCTGCTGTTTCGGAACAGGTAAACAGGTCTTCCAGCTGCATCTTCCAGCTGAATCCAAATCACAAACGTGTGTGTGTGCGCCTTCAGTGTGTGTGTGTGCGCGCAAGCCTGTCTCTTCCCCCCCTCCCCTTTCGTCTTGGAACAAGAAGAATGTGTCAAGCCCTCTGGCTGCAATCCAGGACTCTCCGTGGAACTATAAATCGACCCGTCAGGGAGGGGGAAAGAGATTAACGTTGGCCGTCTTCATTAGTGAGTCCCCAGAGGAAACCGGGTCTGCCATGAGCCGTGAATGAGACCAGCTGAGAGAGGAGGGGGAGAGCTTGCGGTTTTTATCACTGCCTCCAGAGACCCTGGAGGAGTGGAGGAAAAGAGTGTGATAGGGATGGGAGGATGTAAAATGAAGGAAGCTGGAGCTTTCCAGCACATCGCTCGCTCCCTCATTGGTGGGCAGGTAGCTGTTTGCTGCTGCTCCGCGCCAATCCCTGACCCGTGAGCCCATGTGTGTGGCTGGAGTACTTGGCATGCTAATTGGGAGCAGAGAGGAGCGAGCCCAGTGGCAGTGCAATGCCCTGCCATGCTAAACAAGTGCCAGTAATTGCATTCAAGGTACTTTCATTATGTCGGATTTTTCACAGAACCAGAAAAGTGCATTTATCACGAGCAGCATAATTCTTCCTGGGCATTGCTTTGGGGGTGTGTGTGCTTAATTCCCTGCCCCCTCTGCCTCACAGAAAGATGAAAGTAATTTTTGCCTTTTTTTAATTCTCAGTTGCACACAGATTTTTACAAATAGCTTCTTTGAGCTTCAAACAACAATCTCTTTCTTCCTCGTAGTGTTTATTGTGTATGTTTTCACCACAGGCTCATGCAAACACATGCATGCACTAATGCACACGTGTGCTAATTGTTGTTTTTCTAGGCTGCCAGAGGATATGGAGGCTGCAACTGCAGCTGGTAACGTTTCAGGATCCCTTGTAAAGTCCCTGAGACCTGGATTCTGGTGATGCTCCTACCAGTAAAATCTGGTTTAAGCTGGTAGTTGTCTTCCCCCCCCCGCTCCTTGCAGTGAGTGACGCAGGCTCAACAGCTCCAGATAGTGATGATCTTTTTTCACCGAGCAGGCATCACACATCATGGCAACACCAGCTATGCATGCACACTGTGCTACCAGGGTGCCTAGCTGTGACCTGAGGGGACCAGGGAGAGGGAGGCTTCCTGTCTGTGCCCATGTGGTCTGTGTCACCTCTGCAGCATGACAAGGGAACCAATTAGTGTCAGTTATGGTGGCAGTTCTTACTGATGGGGACACAGACCTGGCTACGATGTGAACTGAGGCATCATACATCTTCTCACTCTGCCTCCCTGTGGGTCTCTGGGGTGGGGAAGTCACATTTGGGAGCAAGGGAGCTCCTGGGAAATACAGCCAGTGCCTGCAGCCACTCCAGTTTCTGGAGATGCAAGTGACCTTTGGAGTTGATTGGAGTTACCAATCTGCATGGCAGAAATCTCTGCTAAAACTTACTGTTCTCCTTGTCCTCTCACTGTTGTCTTTTTGTTCTCTTGCTGTTTTCCCCTTAGACATCTGACTGCCCTCAATACCAGCACAGCTTCTCGTGTTGGCTTTACCTTGATATCCACAGTCCTTTGTAAAATATGGTGCAAGGCTTAGCTTTTGCTTTCACACATGCCACCAAAACATAGACACCTTTAGTGTGGAATTTGTCAGCTTCTTGAAATTGCTTTTTAACTAGCCTTTGCAACACAAAGGGCAGTCTCATATCTGTGACTTGTACTTTTAGTCAGTTAGTATTTACTAAGTTAAGTGATGCTCCTTGGTAATAAGTAGAAGTAACGCCATGTTTCTGATATCAATAGGTTTTTTAAAAAATATTGTGTTAGGACCAACCCATAGCCTATAGTCCCTAGCTTCAGGTGTTCACAGGCAGAACTGGACAAACAGATAATTGTTCAAATAGAAATGTGGACAGGAAGGAGAGCAGAAAGCTGGAGCAGAGGAGCTGCTGTTTACACGAAAGTAGAGCACTCCTGGTGCTAAAAATTGGTATTTCAGGTGAGTCAGCCCCAGACTTTGTCTAAAAGCCAGGAATCCTGCTGCTTCCTAGTTCCCTTTTACAGCTCTCACTGTTCCCAGCTGAGGAGCATGCACTGATGTTTTGCCATACCTTGGAAGGAGAAGAAATAAATGATGATGAGTAGAAGGGTAACTGCACTATGGTGTGTCGTAACACACCACCAGCCACGGTGTCACTAATGATCAAGCTGATGGATGAGTTATTTACTCCATGGTCTGGGGGGAAGAAGCCACCTTTGCTGACACCCACCTCTGAGCAGTGTGAGGGCTCTGCATCAAGAATTGTATGTCACCTGCAGGAGCAAAATCCTGCTTTTCCTTGTGCAGCTGGATGCCCTTTGGAAAGCTCCAGTTCAAGCCTGATCCTCCTTAGCTTGTGGTATGGCCTGAGGTGTTTCAATCTGTGAGACAACCTGCTGCCAGCTGAGATAGAGGTCTCTGGTCCTGTGGGACCTCTGTCCTGGTGGAACAGTGGAGGAGGCACAAGGGGAATGCAGCCTGCTGTGGGGGAAGAGTGCTGCAGTAGATTAAAGCAGCTGCTGAGGGACTCCTCCAGTGAAGCTTGAAATCAGATTGTTTGACAGACATCGTGTTAGAAGCACCTGGCTGGTTCTGTTTGCCCCACAGCTCCCCACCTCAGAGAGAAAACAAGGATTTTCACTGCTCCAGAATTGCTTTACTCTTTCCTCTTCCCTTCCTTTGCTATGCCCCAGAGGGCATAGCACTGCCTGCCTGCAGTGAGCCACGGGTGTCTGCTGGAGGTGGAGGGTGGTAGAAGGGTTTGGGAACCCCTCACCCCAATAGCATCCCCTTGTCTGAGAGATGGAGAGCTTATGAAGACATGGGTTGGTTTAGTGTGATTTTATTTTTTTTCCCAGCTCTGATTTTTGTTCTACCTCATTTGCATATTGTGGTTTTTTTTCCAAGCCTCTGCATCTCCTTTTTGCTTTTTTTTTTTTTAAATTATCTTCTCTCTGCTAAAGATTGCTCCCTAACTCTCAAATGTCCCTCCCCGCCTCACTCCCCCCCATCCCCCCCTGCATTTTTCTTTCATCCTTTGTTCTTGATTGCTTGTGCCCGGGAGCAAAGAAAGGAAAAGGAAAGGATACCATCTTTCTGTGAAATACAGGAGAGAGAAATAGGCAGGCAAGCAAAGTTGTCAGCCTGACAGAGTGAGATTGAATCCATCTCAGGAACACATTGCACACCTTGAACACGGGATTGACCTTCTCCATTATGCTTGCCATGCCATGTCATGTGGCTCTGGTCCTGCTAGCCCTGAATGGGACTGCCCTGCAGAAATGTTGCTTTTGGCATCTGCTGCCCCAGAGGGTAAAAACCTGCCTGCTGTGTCTGTACTGGTTGCTAACAGAGCCCTGTGCACGGTCTGCTCCTGGTCCTGGTCCTGCTGTGACTCTGCCATGTCTTTCTCGCACAGGAGTGTAGGGGTAATCATCTGAAATGTGTGTGCATGCTGGCTGATGCATCACATCTTCTCTCTCCTTCCATCTCCTCTCCCCCTGCATCAGCAGCGCTGCCATAATCTCTCAAAATCAACAGGCCATTACAGTCTGATGTAACTCAATGAGTACTCTGAGACAGAAATCCTGCAGTGTACTTAAAAACCCCAATGCAGAAACACAGCGCTGTCTTGCATTCTCCTTCCACCTCATTTCCTGGTTTCTAATGTAAAATGAGCATTGTTTCTATGTCTGCACATAGGGTTTTTTAGCAGAGCTAAGCTTCAACCAGTTTTTTATTCCCTTTCAGCTCTCAGAATCTCAAATATAGAATCTGATCTTCCCCCTCCAAAATTCTCAAATTTTCATTACCTTTTAGGAGCAATGACTTCCAGCTTGTGCCTTAGGAGAGTGGAGGTCACAGAGGTCTCACAGAGGCCCTCAGTTTCACCTGCTTTTGCCTGTCTGGTCTGTCCCTCAGCAGTGGAATGTGCACTTCTGTTGATCAGACCCCATGGGTGGGTTATTCAGGTAAAGATGGGCCATGCTGGGTTTTGCACAGCAGAAGTGTCATTCCCTAGAAGAGTTTTATGTTAAATGTAGCCTTATATTTCAATCCTCCTTCTTAGTCCCCTCCCCTGAGTTTTTGATGTAAGCCACATTTCTGCCCCAGAGAACTGTTGATCCTTAATCCTTATTGGGGAGGGGCATCTACTTTCCTGATATTTGTGGGTTATTCCTTTTAGGAATTCAAATTATTCCTGTTTCTTGTAGTACTCTTACACATCTGAGACCTAGGTTGCAGGCTGATGCAATGGGGTAGCACAGACTTCAATGTCAAATACCACAGAGATGGATTTTTCATTATTTTGGTTACATAAGATAAACATAAATGATGGATGAAAATGAGTGAGGTATTGGCTGGATAGACCATGTTTACTGTCAGTGATTCTTCCAAGCCTCTTACCGTGGCATCTTGCTGGATCATCATTGTGTGGGTGTCATGGTTCATGTGTTGCTGCATGGTTTGCTTTATGCCCATGGTAAAGAGCCAGAGACACCGTCCCACTGTTGGACCACTGACCCATTCAGTCTGATACCCTGCCTTGGGCTCTGGAGCTGGCTGTGATTCCAGAGCTCACACCAGGTGTCCTTGGAAAGTGAAGAACTACTCCAGTGTGGGTAATTTGGAGCAATGACCCTAAGAGAGAAGCTGCTTCTTATGTCTCTGTCAGTTGGCTTTCATACACTTAGAAATGTGAGGGTCTGCACTAGTTTATAAGTGATTTTGTGCCTGATACCACTGTGGATATTTTTGTTATCTTTGCAAAAGTCTAATTGAATTAAGATACTGGCCAGCTTGTCTTCTGGACTGTCAAAGGAACTCCATGTGCTTCTATCCTCTGGCTGCAGAGACTGCAATTTGGCAAGACCTCCTCCTCCTGGGTGGTGCCTGCATCTAAGAAATTTCACTTGTCCTCCATGTCCAAGTATCCAGGGAGCCTCCTGCCAGAACTGCAGGCGCTGCAGACAAAAATGCAGGATCCCTCTGTTCATACTTACGCCATCCATCCAGCTAATGTGCTTTACAGCTTATCATCTACTGGTTCCAATCAAAGCATTACAGCTACTCGAGCAGCTTGAGCTTCCTTTTCCCTTTCTCTTCACACCATACCTTGCACTCCTTTGGAGACAGCAGCTTATTTTCTGGCTTGCTATAAGATCTCTTTTCTGGTACAAAAAGCTCCTGTACAGCTGTGTGACTTTGGAAAGCACTTGCTGACCATTTTGTCATTTCTCTCTCATGTGTCTAATTTAATCTGAAAACACTCCGTTTTCCCTCTCTTTGCTCCTCTTAGTGTTTCCCTTCTCCTTGCATTGTAGACATGAGCACTTGAGCCAGTTGGGGATATTGATTAAATGTGGGGTTTTTTTCTCCTTTGGAAAGTGTTAGTTTAAACACTAGTAAGTGTCTGTCTAAGATGCAGCATTTCATACAAGTTTCACAGGGCAAGGAATGTGGTGTTGTCTGGCTGCCCAGAATATCCCGTAGCCTGCCAGCACAAAGGCTTTCCTCCAAGCTAGAGCAAAGCCTTTGCTCCTGATGGGATAGGGTGGTGGGCAGAGAGGTTTTTTCATAGCTCTTTTATGAAACAGATCCTGCTTCCCAGTGACACCCAGAGACAGCAAGTGGGGAAATGGCTTTGGCAACTGGCTTTCTCACCAGTAGCCAGGATCCTGCTGTGAGGATGTCGAGAAGAAACTTCTCCATAAAACTCCTTCATGCTCTTCTGTGAGGAGTGGGAGGAGAAGCTTGTTTCAGTTTGTGTTTTGTTTCCTTAAAGCTTTGAAAAGGCATGTCACCTGCTGCAGTGTAATTAAGGCATTCTTACATCTATTTGACTTTGAAAGCTGGTTTGTTGTAAATGGTTCCTGGAAAATGCCTTCAAAAGATGTTGGAAGGTGAAAGGGCAGGATTGGGTGTCAAGTTATGAACCAGATACTTGTTGGTATGATGCACTGAACAGTTGTTTCTCAAGCTGCAGGTTTGTATTAAGCGGTCCTGGCAGTGGTGTGGCTGCAGTACCATTTAGAACACGTGCAGTTCAGGGATGGGGAGAAGAGAGGCCATCCCACTGGAGGGAAGGTGGATGAGGACTCGACTTGTTGTGGTTCAAACCAAGCCTGCATCTGCTGATGATGTTGTTTAGCTTCTCTGCACCTCCAGAAGAGGATGTGCTAGAGAGCTTCCCTTTGTAAGCTCTGGCTGTGGGCCTCTGATGAGGAAGGCAGGAATTAGGCTTGAACCCCTTCTGACTGGGGACAGGGAAGAAGATGGAAGAACCTGAATGAAAGCAGGCTTGCACTTACTCGGTGCTGTTCACCATTTGGAGTTGAAATCTGTGGCCCGGAGATGGAGCAATATTGGCATTTGGGTTCATAAGGGCATGGCTTTGTGATAGGCTGGTGTAGATAGAGATCAGCACTGTTACCGAATGGAACGGTCCCAGTTGTCTCCCGCATTCCTTGTTACTGCTGCAAGTATGCTGTGGTAAAGTAGCCAAGTAAAGACAACGTTTTCCAGCCAGATCTAGTCAGGGGAATGTGCTGGGGGAAGAGAGGCAGGAGGGGCTTCTTTGCCCCCTCAGCAGAAGAAGCAGAAGACTTGGTTTGTCTTGACGTGTTATCTGACAACTTGTTTTCAGCTCATTTAGCTAACTCGTCTGCTTCCTGCCGTTGCCCTCTCCTGTTATCCCCATTTAATAGTACTTCCCAGCTTTATGAGGGTGTGATAAGGCTATTGCAGGCTGAGAAGTGATCCGATGAAACGCGTGTATGTGTATACATGTGCGAGAGGGAGAGAGACCTAAGAATAATTTCTGCTGTCAAAACCTCTGCGGGGCAAGAAACGGCGTTGGCAAGGGCTGCTGACAGGTGGGAACGGGATGCCTTGGCACGGTCAGGTCCGTGCAGAGCTTTCCAACCCTGCCGGCCCCTTGTGTTGTGCTGACTGTGCGTGACTCAGCCGAGCACTCGCCTCGGTGGCATTTCGCAGTTTGTCTGTAACACAATAGCACTGGAGCGCTGCCGCCCATCAATTCTGAAACTAAAGGGGGTGGCAGCAATGGGCAGAAACCTATTGATTGCTCTGTAAATCAGAAGGCTAAAGGAAAAAGCCCGATTCCCAGGAAAATTGCAGGTCTCTCACCTGCTGCAGGCAGAAGAATCTTTCTGCCACCTCTTCTGGGCATGTGCAATATTAATGCTTAACTCTCTAGTGTACAGGGACCATTGATAGTCTCGAGTGAGATCAGTGCTAGTTCTTTCCATTATTTTATGCAGGCAAATGGTGGGATTTCAGCATGGCTGGGTTAGGTCAAATAATGCTGCTAGAGGGTTCACCCTTGCTTATAAAGGAATCCCAAAGAGAAACGGGATAAGTGAACTATTTGAGCTTGTGTGAGCTGGTGTAAAAGAGGCAGAACTTGATGCCTCTGCTTTTTGGATTTATGCCTGTTTGTGCAGCACAAAACAAAGATCTGTGGCAAAGAGTTATCCATCTTCCTTTTGCCAGCAGTGGGTTCTGCCCCAGAGATGCCTGGCTTTGGGAATGGTAAACTGGAGAATTTAGCTGGTGTCATGTCTGTGAAAGGAAACAGCTCCAGGAAAAGCAAAGGTGTTGTTCAGAGGTGGGATGTGACTGGGTTAATGTGGGACAGAGACAAATGTCAGTGCCAGGGTGGGAGAATGCATGCAGTGGAGTTAGAGATTTGGGGGAGATGATGAATTGCTGGGCAGAAGATGGACAGATGGAAAGAGATTTTGGAAGAGGTCCCAAAATTGCCCCATTTAGTACATTTGGGAGAGTCATCGTTCTGCTCATCAGGCATATGTTTTGGGAATGGGCCAGGGGAGTTTTCAACAGAATCAAAATCACAATCTCAGCTTTCTTTTCTTAAAAAAAAAACCAAAAAAACCAAAAACCAAAACACAAAACAAAAAAAAAAAAAAAACCAAAAAAGCTGGTGGGAAAAGAAAGAAAAGAAACAAAAACCCCGTCAACCAAAAAAAAAAAAAATCACCAAACCAGACTCATTCTTTTGGGGTCATTCATTGAGAAGCTTTTTAGAAATAAATAAAAATGTGTTTACTGTTAATATCTCTTAGTTTCTTGCGCAAGTATAAACAGGAGTTTCGCATAGATTCAGGACAGATGTAGAGGTAACTTGGGAAAAGTTACAGGAATGACAGGAAATTATGTTGGTCACAACTGAAATGTTCAGCACAACCGAAGCACTTGAGCTAGTGAACCTTTTTTACAGCACATGTTGCCCCTGTGCCACAGACTGTTAATTTTCTCTTACCCAGAGCAGATGGAGAAAACCTCTGGGGATGGAATTTTTCTCTTGTGACTGGAGAAAAGTCTCTGTGCACTCTGGAGAGAGAAAAGTCACAGCTTTTGCTTTCCTTTGTCTGGGTTAGCAGGAAAGCTCCATGAGGATCATGGCTATACTGGATCCATGTTTGCTTAAGGTGCTGAGGGATGCTGAGGTCAGACAAGCTTCCTCTGCTGCAGTGGGGAACTGCTATAATAACTGCTCTTTCTGCTGTTATGGGCCACACAAGGATGAGATATTTATTAGGCTAATGAGCAAATTATAATTCAAAGCTTTAGGATGAACAAAAAAAGAAATGTATGTTAGCTCCCAACTGGTAATGGTTGTAGGATCAGAGTCACAGAATTCTTGAATTTCTAAGTTTTCCCAAGTGACCAGTGCTTGGATGAGCTGCAGCTATATATGAGTGTGTGCTTATATTCTTGAAGGTAGAAATGTATGTATGCATCATGGTCATAATACAGAAAATGAGGAAAAAAGCACCCTTACCTCATTTCCTGCCTTTTAAAATGCCAATTCTCATTCATAAAACACAAAGAAAGGGATATTTTTGTTTCTTAGGGAGATATTTTTTTTCTCCATACTAAAAGAAAATGCAGAAATCTTTGGTCATGCATTTAAATGCAACTGAGTTTGGTTTGTGGTGCAGAGGTCTGTGTACATTAGGATATGACCTGCCTAGTGTACCTGTTTTGTATCACCTCTGTACACAGAGAGGAGGATTTGTGTAGATTGTATTGACCTGCTATCCAAAGGCAGTTTTGGATTACAGTTTATCTGGGCTGGATTCAAATCCTCAAGGAGAAATACTCTTTAATCATTCAAGCTGGATGCTGCCCGAGTTTTGGAATCTTGCAAATATGTTGGCATTTATATAATAAACACAAACTTTAAGAGTGTTTCTTTTCCTTGAGGAACTCTTGACTTCATAAGCTTTTATTGTGAGCTGGTTGTTAGGGCTGAGAATTTGCCACTGACTCCCTCTCCCCACCCCAAAACAAACAAATAAATAGAACCATATGTAGTTGACTTCATCCTCCACACAGGCTCTTTGGCTGCTTCCCTATGAAATCAGCAGGGTTTTTTTTTCCCTTCAAGTTCTGAGACATGCCAGGCCACTGAGGCTGTGGGGAGAAGGAAGATGTTAGCCCTAGTGATGACTCTTAAGTCAGCTGTCAGCTCAGTCCGAAGTATCAGTCATTTTCCCATTGCTAAAGTCACTGCAACATGTTTTTCTTGCCTTGTTCCCAGTGTGAAATGAGTTACTGTAGCAAAAGTGTTTTAAAGACATTCTTTGTTGTTTGGGTTGAGGCTTTTTTTTTTTTTTTGTGGTTGTTGGGTTGGCTGGTTTTTTTTTTTTTGGGTCCAAAATAGAAACATTTAATCATCTTTTTAATCATAGCTTCAATGTACAGCCAAACAACATTTTTTTTCCAGTGGCTGTTTCTGGTTTAGGCTTGACATAAATCTATTTCAATTGGTCAGTGCTGTGATCCAATTCAGACTATGAAGTGGCCCAGGTACAGATCAGCCTGATTCTGCATTTTATTCCATGCAATACTACTGACTTGCCATGTGGCCTTTGCTCAGTCACTTGTAAATTTATCTTCTATTTCCATTATCTTTGAAATTAGAGTAGCTCCTGCTTGTTTAATATAGTTGATATTGGTAGAAGAATCTTAATATTAGAGAAGAGGGAACACATCTGGTGACCTAGCAGAATTAGGATGAAGAGCATGAAGGGGCACAAAGGGAGCAGTGACAGAAAAAAAAAGGAAGTTTAGACTGAGAGGTACTGGCAGGAGGCCGGTGTTGAGCTGCAGGAATGGGAAGAATTATTCAAAAAGTGAGAGGAAAGGAGATGCTGCAGATCAAAGAAAGAAGGAAGTGGAGCGCAAATGAAAGCAGTGATTTGGATAAAGGTGGGTTAAATCAAGGAGTTGGAAGAAAGCAAAGGGATGGAATAAGGAAAAGGGTTTGTTCAGTCCACTTAGCTTTGTATATTATCTGATTTGTACTTTTCAGACATTACCCTTATGTTTCTAAACTTAGGGCAAAATGAGGCTTGCTTTTTTTTTTTTTTTTTTTAAGCATCTGAACACTCTACATTATCACATTAAATAATGTGGAGTAGGAAGATCTCTAAAGTTTGCTCTTCAAGATCACAATGGTGTCTGATAGCACCCTCCTTTCCCTAGAAAATAGTCCCTCAAACTGTTGTGTTAATGTCTTGGCACAGTCCCCTGCCAATTTGTCCTGCTGGCTTTCAAATTATTGTCCTGTGTTGTAGAGGGCAACTTCTAACATGTTAAGCATTTAAAACATCAACAAAAAGTAGCTACAGAAAGTTTGTTGTCTGTGGATTTTTTGTCTTCCTTTCCTGTTTAGAGCATAATGTGCCTGATTTAAAACTGTGCGCAATAAAACCTTTAGCTTTATTTGATTGTTCTCAGTGGTGGTTGTTCCCTTTTCCCTGCTGCCAAGTCTGTGTGTGAGGAAGGACTGGTGAGGAGAAGGGATGTAGCAGGGATGGTTTGTGATGACTTGTTTTGGGAAATAAGAGCAGGATGGCCCATGCAGGGTTGAAACAGGGCGGGGGGGGTGCTGGGGAGTGCTGCTGTTCCTATTGTTCTGCCAGACTGCATGATTCAGCCACAAAGCAGCTGGTTCTCAAAATTAATGTTTAAAACTCCCCATTTTGAAAAATACTGGTTTAAAATATAATGAAGCACAATAAAAAACATTAAGACTGATACTTCAAAACTACCTGAAGGCAGATGGATCACTTGAATATTCTCCTAGTAAAAATATTTCTATTTTCTCTCAATGAAACAGTATGTTAAATTGTAACCTTAGGTCTCGAATAAGCTTCTGCAGTGACTAATTAGAGAGTGGAAAAGCAGAGAAATCACCTCACCTCTGACCGCAGCACTAGTTAAGAAAGTTGTGGAAAATACGGGCAACCACTGCAATCATGAATTGTAAGAAGAGGTGGGGATGGAGTAGCTGCCTTCCCCAGGGCTCTGGTAGGTGCTGCATTGACTAGCAGCACCCATAACCACTCCTGCTAAGATTAGTAAGGAAGAGAGACTTGTTCCTTAATGCACAATCGTCACTCATGGGAGCCAGGGTATCATTGCTGGGTATCCTGGTGTGGCCCATCACCACTGGCACGGGATGGGGCAGGCGCCCTGCCCTGTCAGTGGCGTTGGAGGACACAGGGGACTGTGGTGTCCTGGGTGGGATGGACCAAAGGCGCTGCCAGATGTGGCAGCTCCTGTGTTAAGCTTTTATCTCCTCCTTCACTGTGGGCTCATCTCCTTCAGATGGTGACAGCACTGTGAAATCTTTCAGGAGCCACAACGTTTCCTTGAAAGTTGGGACAGCAGGGGAAGAAGCGGGGAAAAAGGTTGTGGTTTTTTTCAAATCTTGTTTAGGTTTTGGTTTGCCTGGATTTTTTCCCCCCGGAGAGTGCCCAGCTCTCTGTTTCAGGCTGGTTTTTGCCTTTGAGAAATTCCTATGAAACAATCAGACGATTTGAGGGTGTGTGAGATGCTTCTGTATTTTGAGTCCTAATCACTTAGGTGAAAAAGAATAAGTAAATTATATATTGAACTGCTAACTGGTGCTGAGGCCTGGTGGTTTCCATGGCAACAGGGCTGGAAATAGCTGCCTGTGACGTCACCAGCAGGCACAGGTAGATCCGAATCCTGTCGTTGCTGTTTCCTCCTGAAGAAGTGAGTGTGGCAGGCACAAACACCTTGACATTGCAATTAACATATGCAAATATCCCTGCCACCCCGGTGGTACCTGTCCGTCATCAGGGTACACTGAGTTCACTGCAGGCACAGCAGAAATATCTGGGCCCTCTTGCAGGTACTGAGGGGGACCAGATCCCCCCACCCACACCTCTCTGCATTGGCCACACTGGGGTGCAGAGCTGCAGCGTGAGACTTTTCAGCCCCATGCCCAGGTTGAGGGGCTCAGGTGTTCTCCTCCAGTGGCTGGTGATGCCCCAGTTACCCAAGCTGCTCCTCTAATTCATCCTACAGCTGCAGTATTGCATGTGAGAGGGGAGAGATTTCTAAACAGCTCGGACACCATTTCTCCTTTCTGGAGATGGAGAGAAGACCCGGTAGGTTTAGGTTTGGTTGTTTTTGTTTGGTTTGGGTTTTTTGGTAATTTGGTTGATGTAGGTTTTGATTTTGCTGGAGTTTTCTGGAGGATTTGGTTTTATTTTCCCTTTCTCTTTTATCTTTGAGATGCCAGGAATGTAAACTCTGATCTTTTCTGGCGTTGCTGAAGGACAAGTGGGAGGTGTAAATGAATCTATGAATGTGAATGTTTAAAATGTTAATTAAAGGGGTGAATGTGGTGAATCTTTAACAAAGGCCTTTTCTACTTAAAATATTAATTACTTGTTGAAGTAAATATATCTTAAGCAAAACAAACAACCAGTCTGATTCAGCAGGGTTATTTGATTATCCTGGCAAAGTCAGGAATGGAGGTTCTGCCTGAAGCCTCTTTCACTGCACTGCTGTAGGTACAGGAGTGTCACAGTCTTGTGTGACAGGGACTGACCCACTCTGGAGCCTGGTTAGACACAGGCAAGGTGGATGTAAAGAGTAAGTTGCAGTTTAGCTGTGGAATTAAATATCCTTTAGCCAGCAGCAACCCCCCTCACCCCCCTAATCTGATTACCTAGCTCCACGCATGATCAAAATCCAGTGGATGTGATACTTCCTTCCATGTGTTTTCTGGTGTTTGCATTCAATTTCGTTTCAGCTGTCCCGAGTGATTGCATTTCCAATGTTTTCCTGAGAAGACAAGACCATATGTCTCCTGTTAAGGTGATCTGTCCTCTTTTCCCCGTGCAGCAGCAGTCAGGCTGTGTTGAATACTCAGGTGGCACTGAATGATCCTCCTCTTTTTAGTTTGTGCTTCTCAGAGCTTTGTAGGCAGTTCGGGTCCCGGCTCATTGGCCATTGCTTAACGAGATCTCCTCTTTAGTCTTTGTGTTTGTAAATAATTTCTGCTTCTTGATAATGCACTTGTTGCTCTTCTGCAACCTTCTATTTTATCATGAGGGTTTTTTGAGCAGGTTTAGCCCAGAGTTAAATACTAGCTTTCTGGTATGGTTGCAACTAAAATAATTTGAGGATTGTCATCTCTAATACAGTAAGCACAGGCAGCAAGTGCAGCTATTTGCTTCCAGCCGTGCCCACCTGTACACAGAAGTGGTTCTGTCACAAGAGTCTCCTTCAGGAGACTGCATGCTGCATCTCCTGTGCCTGTGCCACTGAAATGGTTCTGAGTACCACACGCTGACGGTTCGGGTGTGATGGCTGGTTCTCTCAGGAAGGGTCTCATATTGTCTCTTCCCCTTGGTAAAAACATGCCCTCTGGACCATGGTTTGCGTGTAGATGTAAATGCTTATCTGTCATGCAAGCATAAAAACATGCAGAGTTTATAAGGAGAAAAATGACACAGGGCAATGCACAGGCAGTTTTACTGGGTGCTGTGGCTTGCAGAGTGTTGTTTGCAGATAGGGCACTGCACCGACTGCCTATTATGCTTCACAGGCCATCAGCGACCTGTGGACCACAGTTTAGGTGGTGCTGTTCTAGGGCCTTATCTATGCTAGAAAAAGGAAGACAAATGATGCATAGTTTATCGTTTCATTGTAAAGCTAAATGGCATTGTGGAGGGGTTTGGGGTGTTCTTTAATGTCAGGAGCTGATTCTTGCATGTGCTGCAGCTGCGTTTCTGCTGCCAGAGGTGAAATAACTGTCCTGATTTCATCAGTGTAGATGCAGATAAATGTAGTTGGAGCTACAGAAGACTCCTGCATTTATAATGTAACTCTTTTCAGAAGCATTTCCAAGTGTTACTAGCTCCTTTTTCTTGCTTTAATGGACTTAAGGCCATTCATATTAATATGGCTTCCAAGGGTTTTTTTCTTCCACTTGGTTTGTAGACAGTGCCCCAAGAAGTGAATAGATATGACTATGAAAAATATGAACCTTACTGACAGAAGGGAAACCTTACAAGGCATTCCACTGCTGCTGTCTTGAGTTAGCTATGCTACCACTAGTGATGAGGCAGAGGAGTTTGAGATCACCTGTGGCTTGTTAGAGGCAACATCAGAATTTAGAACTGAACACCTAGTGCTCAAGGCTTTTGAAGAGTCATGAGAACCTGGTCTTTGTTTAGACACCTTAGTCTTAGCTGAGCATTTAGAAGATGCTTTTCCTACTTAGACATGCAGTGGTTATGTGTGATATGCCTGAAGGGCTACAATCAGCATTTATGTCTTAAGGTACCTGCTACTATTAACACTTGTAGTTCCTCATGGTTTCTAACACCTTCTGTCTTTTATGCATGTGTCTTTCAGGAAGTGAAACCTTGGGACAGAAATCAGCGCACTTTTGTCATATAGCCATATTGATAGGACAGGAAAGAATGGCACTGCTCAGTGTTCCCATCAGAGTAGTTAGCAAATGCACCTGTCAGGAAGAATTTAGTGATGGGTGTTAAGATGATGAGCCACAGGGAGGTAGACTATGACTTTTCACTCTTTGCTGTCTCTACTTTTCCCCTGGTTCACAAGGTCTTCAGAAAAAGGAAAAGCTGTTACCATTGCTGATTGCTCAACTCTTCCAGAGTTCTTGATCTCTGCAGATGCTGCGTGTAATACCCGTGCAATGGTATTGCTTGGAAAGCATGAAAAACAAGAAGATAGGTGTTTATTGTCTTTAAACCTGAGGCTTGCTCGGGTTTTGGTGGCTGCAGTCTCCAAAATTAGATGGTTTGTGTTTGGATTTAGGATATTCTCAATTGGGCCTACTGGGGAGAAACTGCTGTTTACACACCCTAAAGTAACCATTTTGTCTTTCCTCTGCCACAGAGTGGATGGAAGGAGAAACAGGACCTCATGCAGGGCTCAGGAGTGCGGGGTGGGTGGGAGAGGATCTTCAGGGAATCAGTCTGGTGGCTAGAAGGAGTTGGGCCTCATTTAAAATGGCTGCTGCTGCATTCAAGGGGCCATTTTAAGTGCCTGTTATTCTACTCTTGCTTAGGGCTGTAATTTGAATGAATGTGAAGCCAACAAAAATGTTAGATTCCAATACAAATCTGTTCTGATTTGGGAATTCATCTGAGTCCCAACAATGTGTAAAGTCCTGCGGAATGAGAGGTGATACATTGTGGAAATGTAAGATATGAATTTTATATTTATTACTGACTTGGCAGGGTGCTTTTCACATCACCATTCTGGTACAATTTTGATTAGATTTTTATGCTGAGCATCAGAGAAACACTGCTTGTGTGTACGTAATTCTCGTTCTCTATTGTGCATCCCTTCTCTGATAACGAGGACTGTGTGCTGATGACACAGGGTTGACAGTCATTGCACTGTAACTATACAGTTCAGATAATGCCAGTAAAAACTTCCTCTGCAGTGTGGAGGATGTGTGTTGACACGGAGCGGAGTGCCACTCACAGTGGGAGAACAGGTAAGTTTCTGTCTTGCCCAACTGACCCCTGCAAGAGTTTGTAAGGGCGATGGTTGCTTCTGTCATCTTGCTGGGTATGGAGGAGCCTTTTCAATGGTCCTCAGTCCACGTGTTGATCTCATTTATCATTAATTGTTGTAATGGATTTTGTTTACTCACAGCATTTTCTGACTCTGAACTGGCATTGAAAGCAGGTAAAATTCATCTGCAGATGGAGTGCTGTCTGTTCTCTCACAGGTATTCATTTGCTTTAGATGGGAAAGCATCAGCATGGGAAATACCTTTTTCTGTAGACTACCCTGCAGAGTTAGAGTACTGGGGCAGAGGTAAATCTGATATGTGTATTTATATTTAGTTATTTATGCAACTCTTGTTTTGTGTATAGAGCTTTTTACAAGCACTGGTGCATGTATTTCACCTTGCTTTGTGTCAAAAGTAGTAATGTCCCCATTTTATAGCTTAATAAAGAACTGTGTTGTGTGGTTTGAGATAGTGCAGAAAGTCTGCATTAAAACTGGGAACTAAACGCAGACTTCTCAGATTCTTGGTTCAGTGTCCAATACTCATGAAGAATGAGGAAAAAGGCAGGATGATTTTTGTGCTTATTTAAAGATACATTTACATATTTTTGTGTTGAATTGTGGAGATAAACAACTTCATTTTTCATTAGGATAATTGTCTTGAGAAGGGGTTGAGAAGGATAAAAATGTAGGGGTTTTTTGCATCTTCACTGCAAACTGCATTGCAATTGTACTGCAGGAATGCATTTGGCTTGTGGCATTTGGTGGAATCAAGCTTTGGCTCCGTGTGATAATGGCAGAGCAAAACATATGAACAGACGATCACCAGCAAGTTTATTTACCACAATAAGATTATAAATTATCACTGGGGTATAGTAGTTTGACTCTGTGATCTTTCTTCATTGCAGTAAGTACTAAAACGTTTGCCTAGGCTATCAGGAGGTTGCTTGATTCAGTGTTACTGTGACTCAGCTGGCAAATGGTAACTTGTTAATTGTGGTAATTCAGTTGCTTATTTCTGTGTTGGTAGCTCTTGAACTGATTTTGGTGGGTAGAACCATTGTCAATGGAAGGCAAGTGAAAGGAAAAGCCTGGGATTTACCTGCATGTAATCACTGTTCTCTGAATAGTATGGATAGAAGCAGATCTGCTTCTAGAGCTGATCACAAAAAGAAATGGGAAAAGTTTTGTCTGTGTCTATGTTACTGGCCTACTGAAATAAATCTGCCACCCTCATCTGAGCTATGAATTTTTATGTTCAGAGTTTTGGCAGCAAATGGACAAAGCTGAAGGTGGTGTTATATAGGTTAGTATTTTATTCCCTATCCTCCCACAGCTGGAAGACTGACTCGTTGTGGAAAAGGTGGCGAACCTTCCCCTTGTTGAGAACCAAGCTGGGCTTTTGGGTAGCCACGCATCAGTCCACAGCTCTGTATTATCCAACAGCGATGTGTGATGTCAGGTGGCTTCAGCCTATGCAAAATGAACCTGTGATTTGTGCCCAGCCCTTGGGCTGCAGATCTTTTCCCCAAGGTCTGAAACCTTAAAATAACCCACATTCAGGGTCTGCCTCTCCAGGAGGATACTGTGCTTTCAGTGTAAAACCACTGGGCACTTACACTCACTGATGCAAGGAAGTTGGCATGCAGTATGCTGGGTGTGAGTTTATGGCTCCCCCGCTGTTCTTGACTCTTCTGTGTGGGCATTTTTCATATGCAGTTAAGAGCTGAGCTGCTTCCTCCGGCAGCGTTGAGTAAGAGTGGCTACAGCGTGAGTCGGTGTGCAGTGCCCAGTGTGCCGTCCGCTCGGAGCCCAGCTGATCGCTCCCTTCCCGGGGTGAACAAGCCCTCGGGAAATGTTTGGATTTTACAGAGGCCATGCAGGATCAGAGCAGCAGCAAGGTGATGGGGTGGGACTGTGGAGCTGTGAGACCAGCAGGGATGCACGTGCCATACCAGACACAGCTGGGACGTGTCAGGCTCAAGTGTGCCCCGGTCAAGGCAGGAACATCGGTGATGGAAGTGGAGAGTGCCTGTGTGGGGATGGGGACACCGTTCTGCAGAGCCAGAAGCCAGGGGAGCCTCCGGATCATGCTGGGGGCAGGTCTACGGGTGGGACCTTGCCTCTCCCCTGCCTTTGCCCCACGCTGGCCTTGGCAGAGCCCACGGGGAGGCCGACGGTGCTCGGCGGAGGAAAGAGGGGAGCAAATGCTTCCCGCGGTGGAGCAGGAGCTGGCATCTGAGCAGCCTCACCTCTGCCCCAGTGGCTCTCACCGGCCCTTCCTGGCTGCCTGCCGCCTCTCTCCAGCTGCCAGCCCCCCGCCCGCTGGCAGGCAGCGCATCCCCTGCCGGGGCTGGGAGCAGGGAGGAGAGGGCTGGGCTGCTGGGAGGACCAGCTCCCCCGGGCCCCTGCTCCAGCCCAGCAGAGCGGCGGGCTGCTCCCCGGCTGCCCGTGTCAAGCGCGTGTTTGAGCTTGTGCTAGTCTCCTGGACACCTTCCCGGTGAGTTTTCCAGAGAATGACTACAGATGAAATGCAATTAGACACAGATGGAGGGGGGTGGGGGAGGGGTGGGAGATGAGCCGAGTTTGAAAATGGGGGGAGGGGAACGATTGATTGCGAGGCCGTGAGGCAGGACCGGCGTGTGCGGGAGAGATGAGTGCGAGGATCAGAGGTCCCCGCTGGGAATCGCTCGCTGGGCTGGGGCCGGGAACCTGAGGAGGTCTCTGTGCTCTCAGCTGCTGCTGCCGCCGCTGTTGTGGTTGTTGGAGAGCCAGAGGGAAGCAGCAGGCGTGTCTCAGGGATGATTAATCATGTATGGCAGCAGTGAGGAAGGAGGACGCGGTGTGCACACGGAGACCAGCACCTCCCCTAGCCCTGCGCGCCTTTGGCTCGCTGACAGCGATCTCTTCTGCTCGGAACACCAGTCCCAGAGGAGGGCAGCCAGAGGGGGACCGTGTTTTGCCTGAGCCAAGAGACCGCTCCTTACCCACCCCATCCTCCGGGAACTTTAAGACTTGAGAAACTTAAATCTCCTGGGTTTAGAGAAGAATGAAAAATAATGTGAAAGCAGGGAGTTGAACTAGTCCAGGTGGGAGGAGAGACAGACCTGACTGAAGGTTTAATTAGTGAGGAGAATGGAAAAAATAAAAGTAGGTTTGGCACCTGCAGGCTGCAAGTGCTTCCCAGTTGGAGAGGTGGGGACAGGGCATAGACCGGTCCAGATTGTTGTTGCAGGTCTCTCTTTGCCTCAGGACTTGTCAGCTGCCTCTCCTTCCACACCCTGGCAATACCTGAAGGGGAAAAAAACCCCAACAAATAAAAACATAATTTGGCTTTCTTTTGGGGAAACCATTTGGGGAAAGCATTTGGTTTTAAATCTTCAGCATCTGACTTTTATTGCTGTAAAGAAAAGCTTAAGAAATAGGAACCTGCCTTTTTTTCTGTGTGTGTGTGTGTCTGTGTATGGGATTTTTTGCAAGGTCAGAGCCCCACACCAGGTGAGAATATCAAAAACTTCCAGAGAAGGAGACATGGCTAAACCAGGGCCACTGGTAGGCCTACAACTTTTTACCAGGCTCCCCAGTCCAATGGCTATTACCTGCAGTGGTCTGCACACATGTCTTGCCCTTTTAATTTCTCCTGCAAGTAGGTGAAAGTGTCCCCTTTTCTCTACATCCCTCATCAAAGATAAGGCAGTATTCTTCCCTATAATTTCCAGTCCTTTTTAACTTAAAGATACCCCTTTCACAGTCTGTAACACTTCTTTTTGAGAGCTTTGCGCTGAAGGAAGGTGTTTGATTGTATTATCCTACCACCCCCCCCGCCCCCCGTTTCCCTCTGCTCAAGATTTGCTCATACACCTTTAACTACAGCACTGTCTTCTGTCACTGAGGTGAGATTGCTGAGCTAGTTTTTGTAAGGCTGCTTGGACTCACTACCTTTATGTTTGCCCCTGCAAGATTGCCAGAGAGTGTTATTGAATGCTTATAACAGCTCCACATTTTCCATGTGACATTTCCTAGTGCAATGCAGAGCTGTGGCCAGAATCTGGAATGTACTAATTTCTTTATTTTCCTCCTTTTCCCCCCCTAATTGTTCTAAATGTAGCTAAGTAGTATTTCACAAAGCTAAATATCATCACAAAATAAGAGAGGAGAAGGGCATAGATTGTTCAGCGGTGGGACTGAAAATGGGTCTCTCCAGACAGAGTTAAGTTTGTTATGAAATGTGTGCTTCAGAGCTAGCTGCAAGGCTACTGTTGGGGAGATTGGAGGTACCTTTGTGTGGTTGTTTTGGGATCCCTGGATTAAAAATATAAAAGGTAATGTAGTTTTTCAAGCAGAATTGAAAAGTGTTGGTGGCATCAGAAGCTAACAAACCAAGAGCTGGAATAAATACTTAATGCTCCTCCCTGTGAGACCTCTGCTCACAGCCAGTAGTCATGGAAAACAGGACAAAACAGATGTGGATGCCCGAGCAAGTGAATAGTATTGCTTCATTCATTGCTGTTTTGAAGTGAGAAGTTTCCTTCTCCTCACCAGTTTGCCAAGCTTCTTTTGTGGTTTCAGTGGCCTGGGACAGTGGTGGGAAGAAGGTGCTGGAAGCAGGTGGTATGTTGCACCTACGCCAGCCCAGCAGGTCTGATTTTGGGGTCTGTGCAGAGCTTCTGTGCTGAGGATGTGTGGAGGGGTGTCTCTGCCTTGGCTGACGGGCCCATCTACTTGTTTTGAATGGATGAATCAAGAACAGGTGGAAGAACAGGAGGGTGTCCACAGGCTGCTACAACACAGCTCCATTTGGAACTTTTCCTGAAATGCTTTCTCCAAGGGCAAGCAGCAAAGGGAGGGGCAGCTGGTGGTCTGTGGCTGTCTGCATCCACCAAGGGGCTGAGGGCAGTGGGGATCATGCTGAGGCTTACCCCCCAGTAAATGCAGTTTGAGAGGAGGAAAACCAGGGACAAAAGGATGCAAACCAGGGGCAGGAGGATGTATTTTGTTCACTCAGCTGGTGGATGGGCAGCAAGAGGGTTGTGTTGCTAATTAAAGTGAACTATTGATCGCATTTGGACAGAGGTGATGCTGTGGAGGGGAGTAGCATCCACCTTTGCGCTCTTGGACCATCCAGGGGTTATTCAGTCCTTTTCCACTTTGGGGACCATTTTGGTGAGCCCTCCAGCTTTGTGCTGCCTTCCAGCAGCAGTGCTGGTGGCAGTGGCAGGGTCCTTGGCTCCCTGAGGACTGTAGCTTGCAAGAGGGGGTGGGCAGGACTCCCCCATCTCAGCTGGCACCTTGGGAGCCACCTGGTCCCCTCCCCTGCTGGGGGATGCTCTCTGACTGTGTAAGGGGAGCTTTTGGAGGAGCCAGGGGCTGGCTGCCAGGCTTCCTTTAATTCCCCCAGCTGGCAAACAGGAGGCCTGTGTCGGTTGCCGGGGCAATGGCGGGAAGCTGTGTTAGTTTAATGAAGCATTGGGAAGGCTGCTGTTTATTTCAGGGGAGCGGGGGCTCTCTCGTCTGCCAGGATGCTCTGCCTGGGATGGAGGGGCAGGTGCCAAAGGACTCCTAGGCCACGACTGCCATGCTCTTCCCCTCAACTGCTGCCTTCAGCCCTTCCCAAGGTACAGAGGCCAGCATCAGGGCCATCCCTCAGCACAGCACGTCTGTCTCCTCCCCTTCCACTCGCGCCCAGCATTTTCAGTGCCATGCTGTCAAACTTGTCCTCTTCCAAAAGCGCCTGCTGTTTCCCAGGGAGGACCCCCCAGTCCCAGTGGTGTGTTGAGGACCCAGTGCTCACCTTAGGCAGGCTGCCTCCCTCCCTGGATGTCCCTTCCCGTTCACTGCCCGCCAGGGGTACCGTGGTTATCTGATTGGGGTGTTGAACTTACTCCTTTATTTAAGCAAATGAAGACTTAAAGCATCAACGTCTTCATAGTAAAGGTGACCTACAAAGGAGGGAGGAGAAGAATGAAGAGGGGGGAATGGGGAAAGTGCCTTGCGTTATGCCCCTTTTCTAGTGTCTCTTTTTGATTTAAAAGGGATCTAATGGGGGGCTTGGGCTTTTTTATCCTTCTTGGCTTCTTTTCTTCCCAGCGTGTTATTTCAAATACAAAAGGATTTCTGGTCTTGTTTAACCTCTAGGGGGGAGGGGGAATTCGATGCACAACTTGAGCACTAATAGGCTTATGACTATTCAGATAAAACTTCATTAACCGAGTGTTTAAAAAAATAAGCCTTATTCAGACCTGTTAAAAATCAAGAGAGTGTAAATGGGTGTGAACAAACAAATACTAGGTGGAGAGGTTGTCTGAAAGTTCAGTAAGCCGTGTCCATTTAATAAAAGACTAAGAAAAAGCCTCAGGCCGCAGACCAATGAATTTTCACACACAAAAAAAGGTGAAATAAGACTATTGTCTTGCAAAGGGAAAAAAAGGCCTTTTCATATGTAAAAAGAGAGAGGTATTTGGTGAAGATACACAAACAGAAATGCATCTGATTTTTTTTTCCTTTTCTCCCCTCCCCCCCTTTTTCTTTTTCACGACTAAAATACCGTATAAACAAATGCTGTCCTGGACGATGCTTCCTGAGCTGGTGTAGCAGAGCATCCCCTTGTCCTGCGGGGGCAGCTTTCCACACCGGCCCTTGCAGGAGCCAGTCCCCCTGTCCCCAACACCGTGGCACATAAGGTGTGCCCGTGCCCAGGGTGGCAGTGTCCTTGGTGGCGGGGGTTTGCAGGCTGCTGTGCCAGCCCTGCCGTGCGGCTGGAGCACAGGGAGCGTCTCTGGGCTGAAGCCCACATCAGCCCAAACTCTCGGACGCCCTGTTGCTAGCCCGCCTCTGGCCCGTTGCTCCCTGTATGTGCCCTGTGGACGGCTGGTAATTAAAAAACCGTGGAGGGGGATATTACTGAGTTAACAGTAGTTATTTGTGAGGCTGCTGGAGGGGGGGGAGAGAGATCTATCCCCAGGGAAAGCTGCACTGACGAGGGGTGGGGGGGAGCAGGAGGGAGGAGGAAGTGGGGGCGAGATTGGCAGGTGACTGCCAGCTCCGAGGAGATGACAGCGGCAGCAGCTCCGCCAGTCCCACTTGAACACTGCAGTGCAGGTACTGGGTTAATGGGTGGGAAGTGGTGAAGAAGAATATCAGGGTGGGTGGCTGGAGGGGAGGGTGTTGGCATGGGGGAGTTGATTTCTGTTAAACGCCAAGATAGAGGTGACACTCCATATACATGTAATCATTAGACTTCATTACCAAGAATATTTTCCTTCATATAATTTTTTTAAATGCAGAGAAAGCTTTCCCTAAACCTGACAGTATTCTACCTACAATCACTTTCCCCATGCCAAATACTACCATGCTCTACAAGAACGGTCTGAAATGCTGTACTATTTTTGACCATTTCATTTGGGTTATTTGTAGTAAATTTTAATTTTTAAGGTGCTAGGAATAGGCTCCTCAGTCCTACATCATCTCCATGTATAAGGCCTTTTTACTGAATGTGAGACTGCATTACAATCTAAACCTCACAATTTTCTTGTTTGATGACACTGACTATCCAACTAGAAAATTCATGTATCCTCCTTTTGCAGGACTGGCAGGTTAGACCCAGACTGAAGTCCTGATTGACATCTGCAGCCAGCATTCTTGCTCATGCTCGTGCTCTCTCTCTCTCTCTCCCCACCCCCGTGCTCATGCTCTCTTTCCCCCCTCTATTCCTTTTCGGAGGGCAAAACATCTGTTTGCAAAGGGCCGAGGACACACACTGCACAGGGAGATAAAAGCAAAGAGCCCTCATCCCATGTGAGAGTTCATAGATCTGTAACTCAGGGGGCTAGTGACAGGGTTTGACAAGGGTTGAAATCCTTCTGTCTTTCTCCCTTCTTGTATATTTGAGTTTGAAAACAAAACCACCTGGGCTTATCTCAGGTGTGCAATATTGAGGATTTAGATGTCAGTTTCACTATCAGCTTCATTCTTTGTGCACAAAGAGAGAAAGAGAGTCACAGATTTGCACCTAAGCTACAGAGTGATGCCAGTGCCTTGGTTTATCACAGTGGAAGAAGCCCATGCCTCTCCCTGCCCACTACAGCAGAGTTAAGCCCCAGGGGCCTTACACAGACAGTGCCTCAGTTGGAGTCCTGTCCTTTCTCTCCCTGTAGCAGAAGCCGAGTTTAAAGAATTGGCTGAGAGTTCAAGGCGCACGTGTGATTGTAGAAATGCATGGTACAGATAGCAAGAGGAAGAAGCATCAAAAACGTTGCAATCCTTTTCTTTACAAGCAACAACATTTAGCCATAAAGATATGACTTTTCTTTTTGACTTGCCATGATTGTGGAGAGGGCCACCACATGTGCACTGTGGTGTTAGAGATTTTAGTCCAGAGACTAGGTTCTCAGCTGTGAGAAGAGCTGATGGGCTGGTCTGAACATCCAGTTTAACCTGTGACACAGATATTATACTGGTTCACTTATCAAAAACACCAGCAAAAAAGGGGCAAAACCCCTTTTGATTTTCCAGTACTGACATAAACACACTGATTTACATTACATGGAGATACATATTTTGACTGCTTGACAAAGAAAATCATCCCCATGACAGCTTCTTGTCAAGCAAGTAATCCTACTAAATGGAAGCATGGCCAGCACCATCCGTTTTTGAGGTCTCTTCTGCGTGGTAATTTCCAGAGTCCTGGTATGGCCAGTTTTAGGAACTGTTTTAATCTGGTGACTACCTGCAGTCTTTGCTGAACCATGCTGGAAACATTGGGCATTTAGTAGCTTTGAAAATTACCTCATAGGCATCTTAAATGTACTTCTCAAGCATGCATTGGTTTTAAAGCTTAGCAGCTGGCCTTTTGGCCATATATATAGATCACACACGCTCTGACTTGCTTATCGGGGGTGGCAGTTAGTTGAATGCAAAGCAAAATCATGTGTTTGTCTCCTGCCTTCACCTTCCCCTTTCCTGTTTTCTGTGTGGAATGAGGGGTTTGGGGGTGCCTTGAGCTGGACCATAAACCCCCTGACCTGTCAGTTTTGCTAGGGATAGAAGGGACTTGCTGTGTAAAGTGCTACAACCTGCTATATTTTCAATTTTACTGGTGTGTGGCAGCAAGAGTTTTAGATGCACAAAGCCTTGCTTAGGGGTAAGGGGGGCTGGGGGAAGACACCAGCAGAAGAAACAGCTAGTTCAGAGCTCACAGTTAACAGGACTGAGATTCTGAGCAAGTCTCAGGGTAGTGGGAACGGGTAACACAAAGCCAGCACTGGGAGCTCATTTTAATTTCAACCATCTTGTGCGTGTGTAGTTGGCTGTCTTTGTTTAAAGAACTTGGCCTTCAGGTAGATTTTATTTGGACGGCTTGCTTATCCAAAGAACATTAATGACTTTCCTTGAGGAGTTGCAGCCAGTACCTTTGCACCCTGGTTCTCCTCTAGCCCTGTTTTCTCTTTTCCATAATCTCCCGGTGCCCGGCAGCAAGCCTTTAGGGTACATGCGCAAGCAAAAGGAGCTCGAGTTGGGGAATTAATATTCCTGGAACATAACACCAGCAGCATGCACACGCTGAGGAGAATATTAGAGCTATTAGCGGTGGGAGTTTGGAGTGCATGCAATATCTAGATGGAGAATTCAGTGTGATTAATCTGCCTCTAAGCAGCAGCCTCCGGGCTCTGGGAATTCTGTGGCACGTTTGAAATCAGAACTTTTTTTAATTACCTTTCCGCATCAACAAAACAATTGCAGTTGTGTGAAAATAAGCCCATTCAGTCCCTGCCCTGGCTCTGTTCTTTTTTTTTTTCCTTTTTGGATGAGGCATGCTGCCGGAGCCTTGAGTATTCACAGTCCCGGCAGCTCTGACAGCATTTTGCACAAGTGCAGAGGGACTTAACCTGGGAGGCTTGGCCAGCCTCCAAGTCAGGTAATTGCATCGTGGGCCAAGCTGGAGCAAGCCCATGCTAGTCAGTGTATATGTGTTAGATTCCTTGCCCTTTCCCTCTTCTTTTTTCCTCTTCCCAGCAAATGCCTGTGCCTCCTTTTCTCCCCCATTCACCTCCTCACCTTGCATCCTGGCATGCTGGCAGCCATGTTGCCTCCCTGCCACGGGCAGGTTGAGAGAGATTCCCCGAGAGAGGAGAAGTGGGATAAACATGGAGGTTTCCTCTCATGCAGTCAGCAGGGTGGAAAAAAACAGATAAAAAAATGAAAGGAGTCGATATAAAAATGGTAGTAAAGTTGCGGCCAAACAAGGAGCAAGACGTGCTGAAAGATATGAGATTGGATGGGGACCTCCCTGCTTGCAATTCATACCTTTCCCCCCCCCCCACAAGCAGAGGCAGCAGAGTTTATTCCATCCATTGCAGCCTGGTTTATTGCTGTACTGGCATGGAGACACTGTAAAACAACAGGGGAAATCTTCCCTAACTCTGTGGCTCTGCTGGGGCTGGGATGATGCCCTAAGGCACTGGGATTCAGAGCTGATGTGGGAACAGAGGCTTTGGCCATGGAGCAGCTCCAACCTGGAAGACCATCTTCTGGATGCCTGGATTTTATGCTGGAAGCACATAGAGCTGCTGGGGTGCAGAAGTTTCCGACAAGTGTCTTGGGTTTCCAGGGCTGGTGCCAGCCCTCTGGGGCACTGCAGGCACTCATGGGGTGCTCCCACTGTCCAGCTGCAGCAAGCTGGGAATGTACTCGCCAGCTGGTTCATGGCAGGGATCTGGATTGCTTCCTCCTTGCTTTTGCTCATTCCACATCCAGATTTCCCTCCTGCCTCATTGGCAGGTTGCAGAAAGGGCAGGCTGCGATGGTAGTGCTGTTTTCTCCTCCCTTCCAGGTCGACATGGCAATGGGAATTGCTTTGTAGGTCTTGATGAGGGCAGGGATGGAGGTTGGAGAGAGGAGTGGACACACTGTGAGGATCACAAGCTGTCTTCCTTTTGGCTCTGCAGTTCCAATAACTTCATAAATATAACGTCTGCAATTAGCACAGTTTAATTTTTAAAGATTTATTTTTAATTTCACTTGGTTGTGGCTGTGCCCTTGACTTATTCCTCTGAATTCCTGGCCTTCAGGCATGATTAACACAGTGTGTTTGAGCTGTCTTGCTTCAAAAGGTGAAAAAAAAATCAATTTTAAACACAAATTACAGAGTTTTTTTTTTTTGGGGTTTATTTACTGATATGTTTGAGGTGGTGTTAAATTTTCAGAAATTGATGTTAAAAAAATTTCACCAGTGGAATAAAAAAAAAAAACAACAAACCCAAATCTTACAACTTTCCAGGTCACATTAAGCCAATAGCTACTTAATAAGCCTTTTTTTTCTTCTAGGCTTCATTTCAGAAATGACTACAGAAGTCTTATATCATCAGCTTTTGCTCCCAGAGCAACATCCGAGCCTTGCGTTGTATTGGGAGTACATCAAAGTCTCCTGGCCTTTCTTTCATCTACCCCAGTCTGTCTTCCCCTCCCCAGGGCACCTAAAACCTAAAAATACACTAGGGAATCAAAAACTCCCCTCTTTTCCCTATTGCCTTGCTTAGGCCTTACACACAACACTGTTACCTTTATGCTGGCCGCTTTTACACAAATTGTAGTTCAGTAGTGATTTCAGATCCTCGGGTGGGGAAAAACCCCAAGCGCTCACTGAAGAGCCTCACCTCTGCCCGGCCCTCAGCTCCCAGACCTCTGGCACGGAGTTGTGTTCGCTCCGCGTGGCCCTGCTTGCCTGGGGGCTCTCAGCGCTGCCTTCCCTGTGTGCCTCAGGCACAACCCACAGCATCTGCCTGTTTCCATCCTTCCCCTGCAATCCCCCTCTGCTGTGCCCCCCTGAGCCTCTCCTGTGGCCACTGCCACCTCTCGATCTTCCCCCCAGCACCTCATCCTGCTCCAGTCCCGGCAGGTCCAGAGGGGCCACGGCAGGTGGTTCTGTCCCAGAAGGGCTGCTGGTGCTTGTGCTGCGCTGGAGGATGGCGCCTGGACTGGCGCTTGCTGTCTGTCCTGCCCAGGCCACTTTTAAAAGGTATTTCCACTGTGGTCACAAAGTTTATTTGTGAAGAAAAACCACAAAAAACCACCCAAACCCACAACAAAAAAGGGAGTATGATTTATAAAAAAAAAAAAAAAAAAAAAAAAAAAGCCATTTTCTTGGCCAGCCATTTCCTGAGTTCCCTTTGTTACTACTGCAGATATGTTTGAATAAGAGCCTTTTCCCCTCCCCTCTCCTATTCCTCCCTGTTCTACCCTGCAGTGAAGTCACAATCCGGCGTTTGTGGGCTCTGTGTGATGTCAGAGACTCGGTCTTGTGACTTCACCGGCGGGCTCAAGCAGAAGGTGCAGACGAGGCTGAGAGAAGAGAAAAAAAGCCCCCTCCTCTCCTCTTCCCTCCCCCCCTCCACCCTCTCGGTTTATAAAACCAGTAGCTGAGATAAATCGGAAGGGGGTGGGGAGAAGCAGCAGGGAAAGCTGAGAAAGATGCCAGAAAGGTACAGTAAATGGGCTTTATCTCTCTCTCCCTCTCCCTGAAAGTTGAGAGTGGAAAATTGCCCTGCAGAGGCCAGCTCTCGCCGACCACGCGCGGCGGCGGCGGTGGCGGCCGTGTGTCTGCGGCGCCCTGTGCGTGTCACCCGCCCCCGCGACGCCGCCGTGCCCGCCCGGGCTGCCCGCGGCGGGGTGGGGGGCTGGGGGCGGCGGGGAGGGCTGGGGGCGCCGGGGGCAGCCCGAGCCCGGCGTGGCTGGGCACGGCCAGCCGCTCGCCTTGTCCCTTTTCAAAGGCCCCAGCTGTTGGCTGCTCGCTGCAGTCTGGCTCCTGCGAGACCGACATAAATGGGTTATGGGGTTTATGCATATGCCGGGGGGGGGAGGTGTCGTCCCCCCCTCCCCGTTTTCTTCCTCATGTATCTCTCGTTGGTGTTTTGTTTTTTTTTTTTTTTTTAAATTTTGTTTTGGTTTTGGATGTGGTTGTTTTTTTTCCTTGCTCTGCAGGCTCAGAGTAGCACGGGGGTGGATGGGGAGGGGGCCTGCCATTCCCCCGAGATATGTGGGTGCATCAAGAGGGAGAAGGGCAAGGCCTCAGGGTCACATTCTCAAGGGCTGTGAGATATGATTTCTTCTTTAATTTATTGGATTTTTTTTTTTTTTGGAGGGGGGGTTTGGTGATTGTTGTTGTTTTTTTAACTGACAGCTGCACAATAGCAATGTGGATGCACCAGCAAACAGCAACCTAAAAAATTTATAAAAAAAAATTTAAAAAGGGGAAGAGGAAAATGGGGGGGGGGGGAAGAAAAGTGGGGGGTTTGCTCGCCCCTCCCTTCTTTGGTAATTTTTTTTTCCCTGTGTCAAATTTACTGTTCACTTGAGATTTTGGACAAAGACGGGGGCAGTGGGTGGGCTGCTTTGAGTTTTGTGATATAATATGACTGGAGCAAGAGAGTAAAGCACAGACAATTAAGGATCAGCGCGAGGGCTTTGCTCATTCAGTCTGTTGAGGAAGCCGTCATTTTGTGTTAGTGTGCGTGTCTGGAGGAGGAAGGATAGTGGAGAGTGACAGTGGAAGGATGCCTAATGTTGTGGTGTATTTGTACTTGCTAAATGCCTGCTCTGGGAAAGGAGGGCTTCAAAAGAAAGGCATGAGCGAAAGGGGGTCCTTCTGAACTTGCCCTTTGGTGAAGCCACTTCGGACTGGATTCTCACTACTGGGAATGTGATGTTTTGTTGCCTCCATGAAAGGGGAGGGCTGAGAAACGAAAAGGGCAGGTGTCAGGCAGGCAGGCTCCTTGCTGCCACTGCTCTGCCTACGCACCTCACCCCGATCACCCCGATGACCGGTGGCTTCTCTGCTGCTCTGATTCCTGAAGCTCCTGTGAAAAGCACCACGTCCCGACTGTCTGCAGGGCCAGGCTTCTCTCCGCTCCCGGGTCACTGGGGTCCTGCTGCTGCACTTCACTCCTAAAGACCCAGAGCACCTCCTGCTTTTGTAGTTATTTATTTCTTTATTTCAACTACTGGACCCTGGCTGTCCTCTGCCAATATGTTTCAAGGCTGATGAATAGCACCCCCTGCAGTTATAGAGCTGATCTTTTGTAGCACAGATGTATAATTAATTGTGCAGCACTTTTGCAGTCTGAACAGGCAAGTGGATTCTTGGAAGACACCCATGTGCCGCCACCTGCTTCTCAGAGCCCCAGCTCCATTGCCCTTGGGGAAGGGACCTGTTGGCCACAGCTTAAGAGCTTCTGTCCTACTGGAGTGATGTGAAACAGGATTCGAATCCAGGTCTTTGGTGTAAAAGCCACAACCAACCTCAAACCCCAAGTGCTGCTGCACCACAGGACTCCTCTCCTCTGCCTCTGCTCCAACATGAAAGAACTTTTAGGCATTTTTGCATCACTGTTCCATCCCAATGGTGATGTTTAGGGATTGTTTTTTTCCTTCTTTTTTTCTCTCAGAAGGGAAGTAAGGATCTATAAGTTTGTAAAGCACTTTGAAGATAAAAACCATTGTCCGTGCAGAGTACTGTCTGTTGGCTTGTCTGAGTCACTGCCTAGCTTGCCTGGGAAATGAAACCTAGAATCCATCCACAGGCCACTTGGAGAATTAAATGAAAAGAACCGTTGAGGCATCCTCCTTTGGACCTCTGTCCCTAGGGAGAGCAGAAGTGGGGGTGACCAAGTGGGACTGGACACTGTGTGAGTCTGGGAGGTGGGGGGCCACGATTGAAATGCACCCTGCAAAACTGAGGGCAGGGGACATTGGGGGTGTGATTTAGCTAAGATTAGGTACAGAAGAGATTTTAAGCCTCATTATTTTGTCTAGGTACAGCAAGATTATCCCCTATGGGGCTTTTCTCAGTTCTTTATCTACACCTGCTTTTAAAAGAGCAGCAAACAGTGGAGAAACCCTTTCCTTTGATTTCTCTTCAGCTGGGGACATCCGTCACCCAGGACTGTAACTGTAGGTGTTCAGGTCAGGGGTAGATGTGCATCCCTTCAGCCCCATGCTAGGACATGAAAGGATTAAATCTTTTTCCTAAGCAAAGTGGAAGGTCCCCAGGTGTCTTCTCTCAGGCTCAGAGATTGCAGTGGGAGAAGGAAGCGGGATCCAGCTGCGTAAGAGACCTCATCAAGAGGATAAAAGCATTTAGGGTAAAGGACAGTCTGTCTCCCTGAGTAGGGGAAGTAATCAGTGAGGATGTGCAAGGGTCTCTCAAAAAGCCCTAGGCAGGCAATGTCTGTGTCAGAAGAATTTCCAAGCAGTGGTGAAGGGGCACGAGCTGAAAGTGTTAATTAGTCTCCCCACCCCCATTTCTGTTAAGATATTCCCTTTCTTGTAACCACAACTGCTTTTTGTCTTTATTTTCTACGTGTTCTTTTTTAAAAACTTGTGTCCCAATGAAAAGTACTGTTAAGGAAACCCCCTACTTATCACCTGAGGCTAGCTGCTGACTTACTGTTTCTCGAGAAGAGATAGTGCTAGCTGATTATAAACAGGCTGACTGCCCTTTTTCATCAATATTAGGAGTAAGCCGACACCTTGATCTTTAGCCTGTGGAATGAATCACGCTGCAAGAGTTGTTACTTTTGGAGAAGAGTAGTGATTTCTTCTCTCACATTACGCTCCCTGCTGTGAAAAGGCTTGGTCCTGATGAGGGGATCCTTGATACCCGCCCGTCCTGGGGGCGGGTACCCAGGGTATGTGAAATTTCACCCGGTGAAATGGTTTCTCTCCACCAGTGTATCCAGTGTCTCTGCATTAAACCTGGGTTCAGCCCGGGCTGTCAGGGGATGACCCTGGGTACTGCAGCCCACCCCGCCAGCCTAATGCTGCTGCTTTGCATTGAAGTGTCAGTGCTGGGATAGCTTTTTCTTACTTGGAAGTTTGGGCTGTTTCCTAAACTTGCTAAAACCAGTGGAGACTTACCGAGTTGGTAGGTGGACATGAACTGTGCTTGCTGAGGTATCTGTTCTTGCTTTGGCTGTTCTAAGAAGTGCTGACCTTATTTTCACAGCCCTAATGGAACTGACAGTATTTTGTTTAGGTCTAATTACTCACAGCACATTTACAGAAGTTAAATGGGAGACCTTCAGTCCTAATCATCTCTCAGGACAAATGTGAGTGCCAGCAGGCTTCCCATCTGCAGAAGATAATTTCAAGAGGAATGATGAAAGCCATGATATGTAAGCAGAGGTTTTGTTAGTTTAAACCTGAACTTAAGTTGGCAACTTGAAGAATTCCTCAAATCTTGAAACAAAACCAAGTTACTTAAGATTTTATGTGGATTTTACTTAAGATTGTTACATGGCTTGGACTCTCTAAAGACAGATTTGTCCAGCCTTTAAAAATTAAAGACTCATTTTCTTAACTGAGGACAGTTGTGTCTTTGTGTTTGTTACCTAATAGCTTTTAAAGCATTTTCATCACTTGGGTTAGGTAATGTGAATGAAAATATGCTACTTTTTCCCATCCCCAAATGTGTCAGTAGCGTTCATAAATAGTGGAATATGTTGCATTCAAAGTTTTAAGTTCTATATGTTCTCATGTGCCCTATCCTGATTTGGATTTAAAGTAATGCAGGCCACTAAAATGAGACATTATTAACTTCTGAAATGTAGAATTAGAGTGTTTGAGCATTGAATAAACTTAAATGAGTCTCGAGATACAAAGTAATTAAAGTGGTTGTGTTTAAAGTAGGGTTTTTTCCGTCATGTTTTGTTAGCAAGAGGAGATATGTAAGTAAACTGTGGTGGAACTTTAAAGAATATTTTCGATAAACCAATCTCTCAGATGAATCAGGACCAAAGAACATCACTATACCTAACAAAAAAAAAGGCACAGAAGTTGATTTCTATGACAAGAAGTTAATCTTGCAATTAAGATTTCTTGCAATGTCTATCTTTAGTGGACCCTTAGGTTTCTACCTCCCAATATAAGTACAGGCTTCTTACCAGATGAATATAGAAGACTTGGTTTTGGTCCAGTCTGATGCTTTCTGCATTGGCCTTTTGCTGCTTTAAGCTCTTCTTAGGTGCTGTTTCATGTGCCTGCAATTCTGGAGCATGGCAGCAGCAAGGTGACTGGAAGAACTAAAGCTGTTCCTTCAGGGACCTTTTTTTTCTCTCCTGTTGGAACAGCTGAGATTCAACAGCTATTGCATACATCAGGGAGGAAGCCAACAGGGAACAAAGTAAGAATCAAAACCTTAGTTGCCTGTAAAATTTGGAACTGTATATCATGGGGATTTGTGCTTGTTAAGCCCAGAAATTCCCACTTCCCTGTAGGCAGAAAAAGCCACCCCAGCAAATGAAACCTCTGTAAAGGGCTAGCAGAAGTAAGAGAGAAAAAAATCCCCTTTCTGTAAAACATGTTCAGGCAAGGCAGAGTTGGTTTTATGTAAGATAATTTAAAAAGACAAGTTCTAATATTTGAATTTCTACTTTTATTTAGATATGCTTAGCAATTCAGATAATGAAGATTTATTGATGGACTTTCCTGCCTTGTTGGAGACAGTCTTGCTGGAGAATCACATTTGTATGGCTTTCTGTTTTAATTTCCACCTTTATTACTCTGGGCATCTGTATGGAAATTTGATTGGCTTTTCCTTCAAAGTTCAGCTTCTGTTGTTTCTCGCTTTTTCTGCTGGACTGAGATTCTTTTGTCTGCAGCATCACAATCACTTTCACAGCAACTAATTCTATTTTGCCAGAAGCAGCTTTTTGGCAGGAAGCAAAAGGAAGAAGCAGAAGAAGCAGAGGAGGTCTTAAGGTACAAAGATCTTATTTTCATGAATCAGCTCTTTGTAATGGGAAGATGAAAAGGCAGAAGTGTTGCAGTGTTTTAATTTTTTCTCCTGCTATGATTCACACTACCTACCTTCAGCTGCTTTATCATTTTCCTTCCTTTTAGATGCTCCAAAGTCTTTCAGTCCAGTTGTTCTGTTGCAGGAAGGGGCTGTAGGACTTAACACTATTGCTTATGGAGACATTCCCAGTGTCTGGAGGAGAGCACCTTCCAAGTGATGCAGCCAAGACATGACCATCAGTAGGCTGAAAAATCTGTGCTTGTCAAAAATATTTTCCAGCAAGCACAGATCCTCTGATAGTCTTAAGGGGAAAAGTTAAATATCAGTGAATTAATGAGAAGAGAGCCCTCTCTGTCCTTGCTGCAGTTCCTTGGGAGATGTCTGGTACTGCTTCTCCCTTGTGTCGGTTCAGATGTAACACTTTTTATCTGAAGTTAAGTGTAAAAAAAAATAGGAGGAAGGTATGGGAAATCCTGGGGCTGGGTAGGAAGAGAGGTAGGAAATGTTAATGAATGTAGCCATGCTGATGTCTTTCTTGGAGAAAGAGAAACAGGTGAGCTGCCCTTGCTTTACACTTGCTTAAAGATGTAGCTGTCCCACCGTGAATATAAGTTGCAGTCCCCAGTTGCGTGACCTGTAGGTGCCCAATCTTGCTGTCATGTTTTGTATTATCTGTCTTCAAGGTAGTCACTAATGCCCATTCCCATAGCATCTAAGAGCCTCTAGATGAAAGCTGTGAAAGTGCAGTGGTGAGCCTGTGCATGACATGAAATTGTGTAACAGGGGAATAGATTAGGATAAAGGTAATACTTTGAGGGGACGGGGGCCATGTCTGTGAGAAAGCTGTGTGCCTGACTCCATGGAGGCTTCACCTTCCTAGTGCTGCATCAACAGTGAAACCTTTTGTAAAGAAGAAGAAATCTCTCAGAGGACCCCACCAGCTGCATTCAGAAATCATGTTTGCTGTAACAAACACTGGGGTGCTTGGAGCCTTTCCAATCTATGTTACCTGCAAATTTGTTCTCAGTCCCCCATCCTGCATCACTTACTGTCCTCCCCCCTTCCAGGCAGAGGGAGCTCAGGGAGTGTGTGAAGATGAGAGGTGGTTGAGGTCAGGAATGGTGTCATCCTTCTGTTCCCCCTCCAAGTTGCTAATGTATGCTTCTGGAGAGCCACACGAACTGAGTAATTACTGAATTACGGCTAGATCAGAAGTGGTGACCTCAAAGACAGAAGGACACTCTCCATCTCCATTTGTCAGTCCCCTTGGGGTCAGAAGGACAATTTTTCGCTGGGATCTGTGATGGGAGGGAAAGGGAAGTGCAAGGTAAGCCTTACATTAAGGCATAACAGGGGAAAAATGTTTGCTTTAGCCACTGCAGTATTCATGTGCAGTAAGATGCAGTATTGCTTGCATGTGTGTAATGGCAGTGGCACTAACCCAGAGGGCTACTCAGGGACTTCATTTTGCTCCGAGTTGCCCACCCATTGTAGAGGAGGGTGCCAAGTCTTGAGGCCATTTCCCTGCCTTATTTGTGCCTCTATATCCTCAAAAGCATTTTGATTAGGAGATGGCAGGGAGGATTTCAGAGAGGATGTAGGTAGTATTTGGAAAGTTTCTGTTGTGATAGGACCATGGTGGCTCTGTACAGTTTATGACCAAGCTGATTTTCTTACACTAAAAGCAGAGACTTCAGTCTTTCTTACAACGGTGGTGTAGCACATCTGCTGAATTCATAGAACTTACTCTTGGATGATGGAATGTATTTGCTGGAAATTTACATTCAAACCTGCTTAGTTCATTGTGTTGATTGTAAAATTGATCCTTTATGTGTTGTGGGTTTTTAAAAAAAAACTTTAAATTGCTTTTGGGTGGGTTTTTGTTTTGTTTTGTTTCAGTTTTTGTAACCATTTTTGGCCTTAAATCCCTGGGGTTTTTTCTTCTTTCCAGAACTGAAGGGTGAGAGCGTATAGATGCAACTGAGGACTTTACCCTGAAGTAGAAAGGTGTGCATGGATGTTAGATTTCCACCCTGATCGTGTGTGTGGGGATTTTAGCCCTAGTAGCATGATGGGGTTACTTTCGTCATTAGTTCTAGGAATGTTTTGTATATAACAATTTTTTTGTGTAACTGACAGTGGTCAAGTAGGTAGAATGGCCCTGAATGGCCAAGTCAGAAGGTTGAATTTCTTCCTTTTGGAAAGAAAATTAAATGTTCAGTGGCAAAGGAGAACTTGGCAATGTGAACAAGGTGTACTAATGACAGTGGTTTTTCATCTGGAGTCTGCAGACAGCCAAAAATTAGTTTCTGAGAGAATTAAATTATCCATTAAGCTCAGTGGGGTTGTACGTTGAAGCCTGATATATCACTTGGAAAGCTGTAAAGGATATGGCGTCTCTCCTTGCGTGATATTTAACTAATATAGTTTTGATAATTTTGTTTACATTCTGCACTTAAATTGACCCTGTGTATTACCAGTGATGTCTACTGTAGTGCAACAGCTGACAATGGTGTGACAATTGCCCGCATTTATAGCATGAGCTCTTTTAAAACTTCAGTTCATCCTTCAAAATCAGCCATATAGTTTTCAAGCTTTTAAATATTTTAAAAAGCAACTCCTGTTGTATTTCCCTTGTAACACCTACAAAGTAGTCATAATGGAGATGGGAAAAGCTGCTCTGCAGCAGACTAGAGATCCAGATATTTAACTCTGTGAACTCACTTATTTTTGGTCCTTTGAGAAATGTTTGACTTGGGAATGGTTGCCGTCCTTGTATTTTTATATGCATTTTTGAGCATTTTGTAAAACTTCTGCTATTTATGCTGCAACTTCATTTTAGACATTAGGTAAAAAATACCATGTTATAACAAGCTTATCTAGGTAAGGCATGCTGTCATGTTTTTTTATATAAACTTAAGGTAAGTTTAAGTTTAGCTTTCGTTAGAGTGCTCTAAGCACTCCTACCTTACAAATCTACATAAAGGATTGACCTCAATTGATGCTTCACTTCAAAATCAGAAAACACATAATGGAAAACCAAATTATAAAAATCTTATCGAGTTCCTCCACCCCATTACAGCTTTTATCACAGTCCTGGATCCCCAGGGGGAATGCTGCTCTAACCAAGCTCTTAGCATGCCGTGGCAGTCAACAAGATTAAGGCTGTTTCTGACGAGAGCAACCTCGGGTTTGTCACGGTGAATGTGCTGTCGGAGCCTCTCGTCCAGGCGAAGGAAGCGATGACCTCCACGTTGTGTGAGCGAAGCAGCGTGCCTGAAACACCCCCTGTGAATGGGCAGCCAGTGCCCAGGAGAGCAGGGCATTCAGTACTGCAAGAGCTCCCAATGAGGCAGCGCCTGCGTGCTCCAGCTGCAATTTCCAGGGAGATGATGCGGAGCACATCACAATATTCTCATCTGAAGGGGACGAGGCGTAGATCACAGCAGTAGGCTTGCCTCAGAAAGGAGCCAGTGCCTCTGAGTTCCAAGATGAGTGTTCAGAGGAGCAAGCAGGTCTTTCCTAGATGCTCCAGGTGCATGATTGCCTGACCAGCAGCTGAGGAGTCCCTAACACCCACAAATTGTTAACTTGAAAGACAAATGGTAGAAGCACATGTAATTGTTGTCTGCATTGGTTGTTTCCCCCAGACTACTGGCATCATTTTAGGTTTATCTAGATGGAATTTCAGCCAGCCTCCAAATTATTTTTGACAGATAATGCATGGTATGAGATGTGGTGGTTTGTATTTATTTTTCATAAAAAGCGAGTCACCTGTGGAGGAGCCATCAGTGAAGTTGTCAACTGGCTGTGCTTACAACACAGTCCTTCTCAGCAGTTCATTGCCTTTTGGATGAGCTCTGAGCAGAGGCCTACTCTCGGAAATACGGCTTGCTGAGGATCTGGGAAACAAAGCTTGGGAAACAGGGCAGTTATTGCAAGTGTCATATCTGCTCAGTAAAGTTCCTGGCAAAGCAAGCTTTAAACGCTGCTTGAGCTTTCTCTGCCCAGCACTTAAGAGTTTCGCAGACTGCCAGCCCTACTGCGTTTTCACGTGAAATGTTCTGAGTGGCAGATGGAGGAAACTGTAATGTCATCTAGAGCTTCCTTTGCTGGCATACGGGCTTAAATGAAGGAGGTGATGATTTGACAGGCACTGCATCCTTGCTCTACTGCTGCCCCATCCACCAGCCTCCTTGCCCTCTCGCTCTCAAACCCAGAAACTCGTGAATGATCTGAAAAAAGCTTAATTATCTCTCCAACACAGAAGTGCAACTGAACACCCCGGAGTCCCAAATGCAAAGCCAGTGGGGACTCGGAGAGCTGGCAGTGCCACCTCTGATGGCCCGGGAGGCTCCGGGCTGGCGGTCGCGGCCGGGCGGGCTGCGGGGGCAGGCGAGCCCGGGCACCGCCGCCTCCATGTTGTTTCCCCGCGCCTCCGCTGAGGCACCTCCGATTCGGGCCCGCCCAGCCCCGCCGCACGGTCCGACTGCCGCCTCGGGCTGTGCTCCAGGGCTCCGGGCCGGCTCAGGGCTCGGCCGTCGCTGTACTCGCCGCGCCTGGCGGGGAGGCCGGGCGGAGACTACTGGGCAAACGGAGCAAAGCCCGTTCTTAAAATGAGCTGGGGGAAGGCGAGGGTGGCGTGGGGGGGTTGGAGAGGGGCGGTATTGGTTTACGAGGAGAGGGAAACGCGAGCTGCCCCGGTGCCTGGGCCGGGGGGCGGCGCGGAGCCCCGGCCGGGAGCCCCGGTGCCCTCCGTAGGGGCGGGGTGGGGTAGCACGCGCACCGGGCGCGCCTCGCCCACGTGCTCCGAGCGCGCGGGACGTGGGGGGGGGCGCGGAGCGCGGCTCCTTTAAGCGGGCGCGTGGTGGTGGGAGGGGCGGTGGCTCCCTCACGCGCCCCCCCCACCTCCGCGCGCGCGCGCGAAGGCACGTCCCTGCACGCGGGGGCGCGCGCGCACGCGCTCCCCCTCCCCTCCATCCCATCCCTCCCTCGGCCGGCCGGGACCCGCCGCCTCGCGCCGCCGTTCCCGCTGGCGCGCGCGCTGGCTCCACCGCCGCCCGCCGCCATTGGCTGCCGGGGGTCAGGTGACCCCGTGTTATTTCCTGTGTGTGTGTGTGAGGTGTGAGTGAGGGGAGGAGGATGGAACCGGACGCCCCCGCGCCCCCGCCCGCCCCCCGGCCCCGCCGCCCCGGCTGCTGAGCCGCCCCCGCCCCGCCCGCCCCGCCCGCCGCGGCGGAGGGCGCCGGGCACGGCGGCGGGGGGGGTCTCAGGTAAGGGGAGGCCGTGCCCGCCTGGGCTGTGTCGGTGTGTGGGGGAGGCCTGGGGAGCGAGTGCGAGCTCCTGGCGGGGGAAGCCGAGGTCGCCTGGGCGTGTGGGAGGGGATGTGAGGGGCTCATCCGTGAGTTGGAGGGCGAGCGCTGGGTACGAGGGGGCTTGTGAAAGGGCTCCTGGGAAGTTCAACCTTTTGCTTCCCCCGCCCCCCTTTTTTTTTTTTTTTATTTTTTTTTTTTTCCTTTGAAGAAAAATAAATGTTTGTTTACGCGTGTTCGAAGACGCCCTCGTGCTACCTGGTGGAGTGCCCACCTGTTTTCCTGTCCCGGAAGAATGGTTTTTTTGCAAGAATTGTGAAGTTTTTGTGGGATTTGGTGTTTTGGTTGAAGAGATAAACGATTAAAACTGTTGGAGAAGATGGATGCACAGTGCTCAGATTGTAGTAGGTGGACAGGCTGTGCTGGGAATGCTTGAGGTTTGTAGTGCCTCTCTGCTTTTTGGAGGTTCAACGTAGCCGTTGCTTATCTGCAGAGATAATCAGGATATGATGTGTTTGGGCTGCTGTGAGGATCAGTTTGTCTTTTCTTAATGGTGCTTAACCTTGCTGGAAGTTGTGTGTAGGGCTGCAGTTGGAAGTTATTTTTCCTGCCTTGAGGGAAGGAGTAAGAGAAAGTTATGTAACATAAGTGTTCCAACCTATGCATCAGAGCTGCCTAATGGTCCCGGGGCTCTGTTATTAACCTGAAAATAAGAGCACGTTTGGTGTGAATCAACAAGTGACTGTCTCTGGGTAGATCTGGCTCCAACAGAATCCTTTATTTCTTGTGCATACTGTCTTTTCCTTCATTAAAAGGGCAGGCAGTTTGATTAAAATGCAGCATTGTTTTCTGTACCATTCTGTGGTTTTTAAGTCTTCCTTTGAAAACAAAAGAAAAAGGAGAGGTACACCTGTGAGGGGATTGAGTTTCAGAGCTTTCTGTGTTTAGGTTAGCATTTTGAAAGCTATTCATGTCTGTGTCGCTTGTTGCCATCTGTTGCTGCATGCATGGGTAATTCTTTGGAGAGTATGATTTTTAGCATGCTTCCTGACCAATAGATGGGCATGGAGCAGTTGGATCACCTCTGCTCAGATTTTATAGAACAATGAAGTGTCTGGATGATGGAGATGCAGCAGCTTCTGGGTTGGGTTTGTAGCACATTGGCTGAACTCAAGAAGAGCTGATTTCTTGTATGCATTTTCTAGACTTCTTTTGTCAGATGAGCTTGTTTTTTGAGGCTTAATGGGTATTACATAGCCTAATCAAGTGCATTTGATTAAGTGTATGTGATAAGTTTTAGTACTGTTCTTTGAGTTTTAATTTGGCTGAAATGTTTCTGGTTGGGTTTTTTTGTTTGTTTCTTTCTTTGTTTGGTTTTTTTTTTTTTTAAATCCACATCTTTAAATAGGGTTCCATGTTATTTCACTTTGAGTTGTTTGAAGCTGTATTATTTAATCTTAATATTAGGTTCCACTGGCATTTAAAAAGGCAGCTGCATTCATATACTGCAGAGAGAATTACTGTTAAGAAAAGGAAAAAGATTTATTTGTTCAGTCATGTGTCTCCTAAACTTTGTTAATGCTACAAGGAGAGGAGGATAGTCATTCCTCATTTCTGTAAATTGCTGGTACATGAAATGCATATTGTGTGTTCTGGTTAAATTAACAAGCAAGTTATTATGCTATTTGAGTGAAAGTATGACAACACTTTTTATATTAAAAATACTACTTTCCTATTGTACTCTTTTAAATATTGTAGTTTTGGGATAGCTTTTGAGCTTTGTATTGTTAGGTTGAAATGTCTAGGGGGAAGTTCTTGGACTTTTTTGTTGGTTTGGTATTCTTCAGATTACTTAGCTTTAAGTCTCTTAGCATTCTTTCTAGTAGAATTGTGTGTGTTTTGACACAATTTGGGTTTTGACCTTTAAATCAGTTTTCAGAGGTTTGGGAATTGATGAAACATGGCTTTTTGCTGAAACCTATACTTTCCTATACCTTTGCAGCCTGGAGCAGGTTACAGCTTCCCTGTATGGAAGATGTAGGAGCAGCTTCATTGTTTGTGACTTCTGGAATTTTTGGTTTTATTGTAATTTCATTTCTTTGTTACTAATGCCACATAAAAATAGCCTGAAGTGAACTTTTATTAAAGAAGTAAATCTTTTTCTATAGTGCATAAATAAGAAGTGAAGGTTATTTAAATGAAAGAGAACTTATTTGTGTATTAGTTGTAAAGGAGACCTCTTTTTATTGTCAGAAGCTTCCTTAATCTTCAGCTGAAGAAACAGGCTGCTACTAACTTGTTTGCTACATTTTGAAGGGTACGCAGAGTGTGAGCAAAAGTTCTTGGTGGTCCTGTGATTGATACATGTATGAAGTTTGTAGGACAAAGAGTGATGATATGTGTAGGATTTTGAGGGGTTTTTTTCCCCTCTCCCACTTTCTGTTGTGGAAATGTGTACAAAGACAACCTTTTGGGGCTCTTTGGACAATGTTAAAAATAAAATAATTGCACACCCCTTTTCTCCCTCTCCAGGCCACGTTTAACTGACCCACCCACTGGGCACAGCAAAATGGCAACAATGCTGCCCTTGAAAGGATCCCTTCCTAAGAGCTGCCGTGCATGTGTCCTGTTGCTATTGGACAGCTTGGCATGCTGCTATCTGGAGTGGGGGCATAATATGTAATAAACTTGAATAATTTCATGCGGCTTCCTTGGCTTCTCTATAATTTGAGATAAGGATATTTAAGAGTTTATAGCTGGCTTATGTACATCTTGCCTTTTGACACAGGGTGTGCAAGATCTCCATTTGGGTGGGATAGCTTTTTAATAAAGCATGTGTTTATTTTTTCATACTTTGTTCAGTTATGTTTTATATTTTTGAAAGGTTTTACATTAATGTTTTGGGAACCTGGGTTCTTATAAGTTACAAAGATTTAGTAATGCTTTTGGCAGTGCTGGCTTCTCAGACTTCAGAGTGTGCCTTAACTGGCTGTGTGAGAAATTGTGTTACTTAATGCCATGGTAGGCCTCTGAAATAGGGAAGATTATGGATGCCAGTTTCTGAAGAGCCAGCTAACTGATTTGTTGGTGGAGGCTGGACTGAGTCCAACCAACTCTTCCCATCCAGGAAATTAAAACTGCAGTTTGATAGCAAAATATGTTTATTATTGACTGCTTTTGGTGAAATCTCTTTGAAAATAACATTTTAATTTCTGTTTAGCTTTTGGACTTCTAAAATCAAAAATAAAGGCAATCTTAAATGTTCAAACCCACTTCTCATAGTGTTGACCTGCTATGTAGAATTTTCTGTATTGTAGAAAAGCATTTAGTGTTACTGATAAAGAACACAAACATAGTGTAAGCAGAGCTGTATACCTCTCTAAAATCATGCAGGAGAGGCTATTCCTGTAGTGACATCCTGATGTTCAATTCTGTTCCTATGAGACTTTTCTTACTTAAAAAAGGAAAATAAAAGGTGGCTCAGTTATTATTGCCTGGCTCCCATTCCTGATGGTTCTTGACTGGACTTCAGTGTTGACTGAACTGGGAGAATTGAAGATGTCTTCAGCCATGTACAGCGCTACTGGTGCCTCTTTATCACACTGCTGTCTGGCTGCACCACTCCTTGATTGCTTCAGCTGAGCCTTTCCACTGGTGCTTCCCACTAAGATATTTATTGATTGTTTGGGGTCACTTGGCAAAGCATGTGGCATTCTTCATTATGCATGTACATGGGTTTCCTTTCATTTTAAGAACAGGAAAGGACAAAAATAAAAAGCAAGACCCAAAGACTCAAAAATCAAGACTGACATGTAGTCGACAGTGGATTCTGTTGGAGGATAAGATCCAATCTGGGTGTGTTCTGTGCTTTGCTGCATGTTTGCCTTTGAAGACAAAAAAAAAAAAAAATTGCATTTTACCAATTCTTGAACTTCTTCTTGCTGCCTTCATGAGCAACAGCACAAGCACAAGTCAGACTTCCAGTTTTGGTTACAACAGAGCAGTGATCTTGCAGTAAGACTCCTGTTTCTTCTTGCCTCTTACCAGTGATTCCTCAAGAATGGAGCTAAGCAGTGGTAGCCAAAAGTGCAAGCATCCTCTTGTCATCTCAGCCTGGTGACAGCGAATATGCTTGTGTTTCTTCCAGTGCTTTTGGTATTCTTTTAGCACAGTCTTTGTAACCTGTGATGGTATTGAGAGGGGGGGAAAAGTGTTACCAGATTCTTTGTCAGGGAGCCCTGGTTTGAGTCCCTTGAGATTTGACCTGTTCTCCGTTTGGGAAGGCCATTATTTCTTGCCTGAATTGTGATGGAACAAATAGAAAAAAGCTAGGGAAATTATTTTCTTTCCCCCTACCTCTTCATTACAAGCACACAGCATGCCTGCATTCATACCAATATCTGTGTATGGAATTCATTGTGTATTCTGTGCTGGAATATGATGACTTATTTTGTAGTATTTTACTAGTATGAACTCAATCATCTAATTGCTAGTAAATTGCAAATCCTAAACAGAACCCTCTGATGAGCTCTGATAAGAGCTCAGTACTTAGCTAGAAATTGTATAGGGAGCTGCTATGCTGGAAGCTTTAGTACAGTTTATTGGAAATATTGTTCATATCACTTTCCTTGTAAAATTAGATGCTGCAAAGTGTCTTTTTAATAGCTTTTAACTGATCTAAAGACTTGGTATTAGCAAAGCTAACTGAATGGCTTGTGTCCATGTACAGCATCACTAATGATTGGGAAAAGCATACCTAAAACTTATTAGCTGAAAGAAAATTATGTACTGTCATACTTGCCAGAATGGGCATAACCCTTCGTACGTCATAATGAAATGTTGTTAATCAACCTTCAGTTCAATATCTGCAATTTGCTGTTACCTTTGGTCATATGGCTGGATACTCTTGAATTTCCCTGGGATTTGATTTGTTTAACAGTGTTTTCTATGAGTAGATGTTCTGGAATAGTGGAAATGCTATATGTGATTTTTTAAAAAATAACATAAATGGTTATATGATAAATCTAGGGAATGCTGTGTGATTAGCATAATGTTTTCTGCTGGAAATACAAAGCATCAGGGCAGAAACAGTGTGTGAGGTTCCTTCAGTATGTGTCCCCTGACACAAATAATGAGGTGGAAAACTAGGGAAGAAAACTAGGGAAAACTAGACCTGTGGTTTGTAAACAGAGAAGGACTGTTGGTTGATGTGATGGTCAGAGAGCATCCTGGGCAGAGTGATCATGCAAGGATAGTTTTCAATTCTTTGGGAAGTAAGTAGAGGAGTCAGCAGAACTTCCACACTGGACTTCCAGAGAGCAGGGAGTCTGGCCTGTTCAGGAGCCTAGTTGATAGAGCCCCTTGGAAGACATTCCTGAAGGGCACAGGAAGGTTGGACATTCTTCAAGAAGGAAATCTTAAAAGTGCAGGAGCAGGATGTCACCATGTGCTGAAAGATAAGCCAACAGGGAAGACTGGTCTCTCTGAACAGAGGGCTTTGGCTGGAACTTGGGGAAAATAAAAAAGAGACAACCTTTGAACCGAGGGGCATTAAACTCAGGATGATTACAAGGATGTTGTGAGGTTACACGGAAAGAAAATTAGAAGTCCAAAACCTAACTAGAACTTAGTCTGGCTGCTGCCATGAAAGACAATAAAAATATTTCTATGACATACATTAGCAACAGAAGGAGGGCCAAAGAGAGTCCTTTATTGGATGTACAGGGAAACAAAGTGACAAAGAATGAGGAAAGGATTGAGGTGCCTAATGCCTTTTTTGCTTCAGTATGTAATGTAAGACCAATTGTTCCCTGGGCATCCAGTCCCCAGAGCTGGAAGACAAGGATGAGGAGAAGAAAGAAGCTCCTGTAATCCAAGGGAAAATGGTCACTTTCTGCCAGCAGTCCCAGCTGCCTGGGAAGGTCCCAGGTTTAGGAGTTGGCAAACCTGGTGGCCATCTACAGTAAGGGCTGGAAGGAGGATCTGGGGGACTACAGGTCTGTCAGCCTGACCTCTGTGCCAAGGAATGTCGTGGAACACACCTTAAGTGACACCATGTGGCATGTATGGTTCAACCAGGTTTAGTGAGCATGTGTTTAGGAAAGTCAAGTCCTACTTGACCAACCTGATCTCCTTCTGCAACAAGGTGACCTGTTTAGTGAGGGAAAGGCTGTGGATGTTGCCTAGCTGTACCTTAGTGAAGCTTTTGACAGTGTTCCCTCCCGGCATTCTTCTGGACAAACTGTCTGTGTGTGGCCTGCAGGGGTGCCCTGTTTGCTGGGTGAAAACCTGGCTGAATGGCTGATCTCAGAGTGGTGAGGAATGGTGTTTTATCCCGCTGGCAGCCGGTCACGAGTTGTGTTTCCCAGGGCTCTGTGCTGGAGGCAGTCCTGTTTAACGTCTTTATTGATGATCTGGATGAGGGAGTTGAGTGTACCCTCAGTCAGCTTGCAGATGACACCAAGCCGTGCAGGAGTGTTGTTCCTGGAGCGCAGAAAGGCTTTGCATAGGGATCTGGTCAGACTGGGTTGGTGGACCAAGGCCAGTGGTATGAGGTCCAACAAGGCCAAGTGCCAGGTCCTGCACTTGGGTCACAACTGCACCGTGCAGTGCTGCAGACTGGGGCTGGAGTGGCTGGAAAGCGGCCCAGTGGATTGACAGCAGCTGAGCACGAGCCTGTGTGTGCCCAGGTAGCCAAAAAGGCCAATGGCAATATGGCTCCTATCAGATATACTGTGGCCAGCCCCTGTACACTTGTGAGGCACCTCGAATCCTGTGTCCAGCTTTGAGCCCCTCACTACAAGAAGGACGTTGAGGGTCTGGAGTGCATCCAGAAAAAAGCAATGGAGCTGGTGAAGGGTCTGAAGCACAAATCTTAGGAGGAGCAGCTGGGGGAGCTGGGGTTGTTTAACCTGGAGAAAAGGGGACTCGGGGAAGACCTTATCACTCTCTACATGACCAGAAAGGAGGCTGTAGCCAGGTATAGTTCAGTCTCTTCTCCCAAGTAACGAGCAATAGGACAGGAGGAGATGGCCTCAAGTTGTGCCAGGAGAGGTTTACATTCAATATTAAGAAAGATATTTTACCTGAAGAAGTCAAAACATTTGAACAGGTTCTCCAGCCAAGTGGTGGAATCACCATCCCTGGAGGTATTTAAAAGATGTGTAGATGTTGTGGTTAAGGACCCGGTTTTGTGGTGGCTTTGTCAGTTCTATAAGAGGGGTTGGATTTGATAATCTTAAAGGTCTTTTACAAGCCAGTGGATTCCATGATGCTATAAACCATATCTTTCCCTTTTGTTTCTCATCTTGCATTCTGGGGAAAAAGAATGAATTCAACAGTGTTCTGTCATACTGTGTAAGTTGGTTTGCCCACTATAAGTTTTCTCAATTTCACTTCATGTGTGGAGATGGGGAAGGTTTCTCTTCCCTCCCCTATCCAGCATTTTAGCGTGAAATGTGTACATCTGATTTTCTGATATTCTTGATCCTGAACATACCTTGTGTGTGTCGCTACATATAATTGGTCTTGATGGGTATAATAATAATGGATTCTTAGCAGGCAGTAAATTAAAGGGGTTGGGCAAAATTGTTACAGAAGGAGGTAGCAGATTGTCTTTGTATGGCAGGGCATTGCTGAGTGTGTGGCAGATTCTTTCCTGTAGTGTTGGAGAGCGGAAGTAGCAGGAGCATAACTGAGAATTGCTCCTAAGTGACACTTTTTATTTTGCATGAGAAAACTGAACTGTGCTGTTATCTCCCTTCCATCTAAATCACTGCATTTTAATGGAGGAACATCTCATCCCATGTTGCTCTGAGAGTTCATAAAGAGAACTCTGCTGCAGAACTGTTTGTTTGCCAGCTGTGGTAGGGTGCTGCTTTTGGTGATGAGCTGGGGGTCCATTGCAGTGTGGTATTCTGCACCTTTACAGTTCTGACTTCAACTAATATCATATTTACTCTGGAGAGCAGGGATTCTTGCATTCTGGCCTTTTTTCCTTTTGCTCTGTGTACTTTTCTACATTTGGTGTCTTTCACCTTTTCTATATTAGGTGTCTCTTTTATTCGGGTTATCAGAGACAAAACTGTGTTCTTGCTTGTGAATTGCTTAGTTGAGTACATTTTTATTTCAATGATGTATCCTGCAGTTGTGATAGAGAAGTTTGACTTGTCATGTGTTCATTTTGTTTGTTTTCTTGTCTTTCTGCCTTGCAGGAATACAGCTTGTTTTATGTTTGAAAGGTGGAATTTATGGAAAACCTAAGGGGGGTATATATATAATAGAACTGCTGAAAATAGCAAGGGGAGGAGAAGAGGTTAATTATATGTATACTCTGCAACATAGTCAAAACCCTGTCAAAGCTGGCAGAAAAAGAAAAACTTCAGTAAACCTGGGTCAAACTCGCCAGTGAAAGCACATCTCTTAGCTCAATGAAGAACAGCATTAAGGAGTTCCTGAAAGTGGAAGGGAGGAGGATTTAGGAAATAAACATCTTTGCTTATCCACAGAACTGTAGTGTTTATAAAGCCTTTCTTGGTCTGTGTTTACTCGTGGAAATTTGGCTTTATGTGCATTGCCTTTCTGGATTAAGCTAAGGAGTAAGGTCCTTTTGGTCAGTTGGTTAACAGGACTTGAAGAATTAAATCAGGAACAATTCTCAAGGTGAAAGTCATTTAGCTGCCATCTTTTTAGCTGAAACAAGGTAAGAAACTTCATTTTTTCATAGAAAGTTGGGATGTTTTAGAGCAGGGGTGAAAAGAGATCTAGTCCTCCTTTTTTTGTAATAGAACACTAGGACTACATTAGCATTATGAAATGGTTATATGTTATCCTTTGTGTATGTTTTATGTTAATTGTACCTCTTTATTTTGCCTCCTCATGAGAGGGGAGAGGTGGAGACAGAAACAGTAGAGTCTTCTGGTTTTGTTTTTTTCTCTCCTCCCTGGTGTACAAGATGAATGACTGCAGGAGTGTGAGAACTTAAGTTTAAGAGAATGATGGGAGTAGTGGACCATCTCCCTCTGTCCTGCTTTCAAATGTTAACTCTAGCATTTCCAAAAATTATGCTCTGAGTGCAGTATCTTTGTTATCCTCCACTAATCAGTATTTACAGAGGCTTTTTTTCTGCTCTTAGGGTTTTGGATTCATCCCTCCTCTTTGTTTTCAACTGCTGATTTCTTTAAGAGTATATCCTCTAGGATATGACATGGAATACATGCAGTGGAAGCTTTGTCCATTGGCTTTCCGGCTTCAAACACTCCTGACATTGTCACTGTGATGATGTAGAAATCCTCTGGGGAGGGAGAAGGCTTTAAAACCCGGGTGTGAAAAGATCTCTAATTGTAGGTTGTTAATTTCTGTGAACTGCTTATGCTCATTAGAGTTAATTTTGTGCGTGTGGTGTGGTCTGACTGCTGTTGACATTCCCTGCCATTGGCTGTGGCAGTAAAATTTGGAACTGTGGAGTTTGTTGGTTACAGTGGCTTGAGTTTAAAACCTAGATTTTTCAGACTTCTGAGGTGTGTTAGAAGTTTAATCACTTGATATGCATGAAGTTGACATAGAAAGATTGCTTCGGAAAGGTTTTGACTCAGTGGGGAGCTGGTGAGAGCGAACCAATCTAAGTGCTTTAGGCCAAGGCTAAGTATAAACCTCAGGAGTTGTGAACTGTTTGCTACAACATTGCTTTGTGCTGCCTTCTTTCTCACTTCTCATCTGTCTGTTGGTTATTCCAGTGGAGCTACAGTGGGGATGCATAATGGGGTGGTTCAAGAAACTGGTCCAATCTGAAAATTTCAGAGAATGCCTGCAGGGGTGGGGATGGGTAGATGGGAAGGGGGAGGACCTCCTTAAAATAGTCCTACCTCTGAAGTAGTCTCTTTGTTGAATTATTTAAATGTATAGAGTTATTTTGTATTAATCTGAACTGTTTCTTCTGTCTCCATGTAAGTGTGGCTGTAGTCTTAGTCACTCCCTGTTAGTCTCAGAAGACAAAGCTTACTGTAAGAATGTGTCTGCTTCAGTTTGTGGCTTCAACATGAGGCAGATGCTGTGGAATCTGAAGTGTGGAGAAATGAGCAAAGAATTTACAGGACATAGGTTGTAGGAGATGAGGAGAAAGGCAAAGAAAAAATTCTTGTTCTTCTAGTGTGAAAATCTTACAAATGCTTTGAAATCTTCTTTTTTGAGACTAGTTCACAGTTCTTATGTTTGAGAAAAATAAAGTTTCTCTCCAGTTTTTTCATCAGTAAACTTGATATAGCCTTGACTGTATTTTCTTTTAAAGTGTGCCATAGCAGTAGTATTTGCAGACCTTCCACATTCACATTCTTCTTAAATCTGCATTGATTTAGAGGTATGAAGGGCTGAATTAATAGGAAGAATGACAACCTTGGCTAGTGAAAATTGAAAGTGTTAAAGCAAAATTTTTTGTCTTACCTTAAAGGAAAAAAAACCTATCTGTAAGATGATTGGGAAGTGTAAATTTGAGTACAGCTTTTCTGCAATTGAACAGTAATTCTTTAATTTGTTAGTTTAGGTAGATCAAGATTCTGTTTCTGCATGATTTTAATGTTACTGCCTACAGTGTAAATAGGTGGTATTATGTTCAGCAATGGTTTTATCCTAATCAATGGATATAGTTCTTGTGTACAGTGCATAGCCTCTATTGTAATAATACTTGCACATAACTGATAGAGATTTTATGTCAATTTACTTCATTTGCTTTGAGGAGTTCCCAGGAGTCTTAGTTACAGGCTCATTGCACCAGGCATGGTAAAAAAAGAAAATAAAATTAATTGTATAGACTATGTTGAATAGAAAAGACAGACATATTACAGGTACTATTTAATAGGACCCTTTAAAGTATTCATCTTAGCAACTTGTCATCAAGGCTGGGGCTAGAGCTTAGTATGAAAAATTATAGAAGTTAAACATGATTAACATGGCTGGCCACATGATTAAAAATAATGTGTTCAGATGGTGGGCTATTATTTCCTTCACTGTTACAGTTCTGAGTGTTTTAGATACTGGATAAAGTTCTGCACAGAAAGTGGGAGCTTGGGCAGATAGAACCTGACAACACTGCTTGCACTTCACTGTTTTCCTCTTGCAATTAATAATTGACATCTCCTTTTCATTGTTTTGTAACTGAAAGGTGAAAGTTTAGTGAGAGCTGTGATGCCTCTGCTGAGCTTCCTGTCTTGCATGTCTGAGGAGGAGCAGATCAGAAGTGGTTCTTGAAGTGGATGTTCAGATTTTGCTGTACTGCCAGAGCAGATATCATGTTTGGCTGCTTGAAGACATAGGGGGTATGGACACAGGTCAATTTGCAATAAGTGGTTTGTAATGGAGTGATGAATTAGCCAAATTTTTGGAGGACTAATCAGGTGGATTAGGATGTGCAATCAGCTGATCTGCACCTTGGAGGAAAAAAAAAAAAAAAGAGCTGAGGGTTGACTGTTATTTTCATTTTGGTTAGGAAGGGTAGTTCAGCTATTGTGTAAAGACCAAGAGCCTTTTAAATACGAGCTCCTGATTTCAAGTGCCCTTCAGTAGCCATGCCACTTAAAACAGTTCCTGCTGTGACTGTTTTGCTGGTGCAGATGTTTGTGTAATGATACAGTGAATGGATCTGTCAGGTCAGAAATGCCTTTTTTCCCTCACAGAATTTTCTTGACTGGATCAGTTAGTTCCCTGATCTGACTTGCTCGTGAATGGCTGTGTTAACACCTAGAGAAGGCCAGACCTCTTCAGCTGGGCTAGAGAAGACTGACCCTATATGTGCATCCAAAAAACTGTTGTTTTAATCTTTTACATAAAATGGAATCTGACTGATTTGCATAGATTCTTATTAAAATAGCAGTGTATGTTAAAATTTTGGATGGATTGCTTTCAACAAGAGGTTGGTAGATTTTTGAAATCTATTTAAGTGCATCTGTGCTGTTGATTGAGACTGAGAACCAATGGCATAATAATAAAATCAGATACATACCATCAGCCAAAATTCTGCTGAACTTTGATCATTTGTTATATTTCTAGCAATACATTTTTTCATAGTACTACAACTTAAATACTGGCTTACAACAGAAGTGGTTCTTGTCAAATTTCTTTCTTCATGTTTAGGAATATGAATTTAACAGTACACTAAAAGTGCAAAGCTAAACTGGAGATGGTATTTTATTTTTTTCACTTAGTGAGTAAGGAAAACTTGCAGATGCAAAAAAGTCTGTGTATTTCTTGGTGTTACAGAAAGGTTTTTTTACAAAAATATTTTGGATATGAGGGAAGAAAGCAGCAGCCAAGTAATAGCCACATGCAAAATTTGATTATTTTTTGTTGTAGTTTGTTTACATGATGCCTTTTATTATAGCAGTTGAATGCTCTGAATATGTCTGCTCACATCTCCCCTGTGAGACAGGAAGGTACACTGACTCAGGCTTACTGTGGTTGGGCTTTTTGTGTGGTCACTTGAGGAAATATATGGAAAAAGATGTGAATGTAGATTTTATCCAGCACAATAATCTCCAGAGCATTCCCCTCTCTCAACTGACAAAGCTCACTGTGCTCCTTCTGCCACGCTCATCTGTTCCTCACCCATTCTGTGAGAACCATTTCCTTGATTGTTTGGATTTAAGCTCAATACATAATGACTTTCTGAAAAGCTGTACAGACATTTTGGTAAAGAAGGCACAGTGTGTCTGTGAGATGATGGAAGCTAGTCACAATCCACTTGGCCAAGCTGTAGCTCATTTGAGGAATTTTTTGATGAAAGTTTTCACTAGGAAGGACAAAATTAATTTTTGGTGTCTTGTGTGTTGGTTTTTTTTTTTTTTTGTCAAGACCAGTAGTACCAATGATTTGCAATGCATGTTGCTAATATGTGTTATTACTAGGTACTTAAACATGTGTAACCACTGTGCATGGTTTCTAAAACATGCTGTGATTTTTTTAGAATTATAAAATTTGGTTTCCATTAATGCAGTATTCTGGGTTTAATTTAATTGTTATCTACTTTACAAGATACTTCAGTTTAGCAGCTTCCATAGGGTCTGGTGCTCTCCATGGTAAGTGACTGTATCCTGTTTCAGCTTTGAGTGGTGTAGTAAGGTTTGTTTGACAGAATATATGATGATGGCTTGGTGAGAGCCAGATCTGACTGTAGTTTTCTGTAGAAGTGTGGGAGTGAATAGTATCAGAAACATGATTTTCTGAAAGAAGTGAGCAGTGAATGTTACTGCTTGGACAAACTGGTGACTGTTTGAAGGGCTGACTGTCTTGGTTTACTTCTATAGCACACATAATGATGAAAACAAGTTTTAATTATTCTCCTTTTTTTTAAAAAAGGCATCAAATGTAGAAGAAATAAGTTATATCTGTTACTTTGTTAAATGTAGTCTTAGGTTTGATCTTGAAATTCATCTTCTTGTGGCATAGGTGCCTGATTTGCCTTTTCTTAAAAGCAGCAGTGTTCCTCCAAAACTGGAATGAGGTCAGTTTATTCCCAGCCATTGATCAGGTGTGCAAGTAATAACTCTGTACCTGCAGAAATGAGGGTTAGCAACTTGGTCTTGACAATAGAAATGTACTCAGTACTTTTTTCCTCTGTTTCTGGCTGAATTTGGAACATGGGCATTATTTCTTACAAACTATACTCCTGAATTGCTCATACTCAGGTTCTGGCTTTTGAGATTGTTTTGGTTATGTGTGTTCTCTGCTTTCTCTGCTAGTTTAAGAAGATAGAATAAGGAAGGACAAAAATAGTGATTTTTGCATTTTGTATGAGTTGTGGCAAGAAATGGCTGCAAACTTCTCTGTACAAGTAACATCTCTGTCACTTGCACAGCATTTAGCAAGTGAGTCTATTTTAATCAGAACTGTGGACACTCTGTAACCCTCCCAACTTCTTCGTGTACATTTTAGCCTGTGGAAAATACTGTCTTACTGTTCATCACCTGTCTGTAAATGCATTTTCTTCCCTGATAAGCATGCTAGGAAGTGAGAGGCTTTTGACAGAGCACTAAAGATATATTGCATTTGACTGCTGCCTGAGACTTCTCTGCACAGATGGATCGCAGTAGTCAACCCAAATCTAAAGAAAATTTAACGAAGCGGAAAGACCTCACTTATGTCCTACTGAATGAGCTGGTGGTGGTTTCATTTGCTCCTTTATAGGCTTATAGTCAGGAATTAGGCGTGTCCACACAGTATTTTGGTTTTTAGTTCGCTTGTTATGAGCTGTCTATAGTGATGCATTACTGTGTTGGCATCAGTGTTACATGGGGAGATCTGGGCAGCTGTCCTGTTATTTGTCCAGTCTTTGATAATCAGGGCAGAAAGAGTTGTAAAGATTTATGTGGCTGTGAAAGAAAGCCTAGCATGGGACATTGCAGAAGATCATCTCACAGAATAATCTTGGTGTGGGAGAACTGATGAGTTCTGTTATCAGCACTGGTCGGGGGCACTCTCATGCCTGTGCAGAAATCATTGAAAGATGCTTACATGCTGTTGATTAACATTGGATAATCTTGCACACACACAGCGAGGTCACGATGCAATAGCTTCATATTTTGAGGATGTCCTATGTTAACAATTTTCTGTGAGGCTGTTTCAAATTATTAAACAGGAGAGAAAATCTGCATTATGCTTAAAAATAAGTTCACGTAAAGAAGGTCAGTTGATACAGTGCTTGCAATAACTTCACATGTTTCACAAATAAGTCTGAGATTTGGGTAAGAGGACCTATTGCTTCTTCCTGTTCAAGACTTCTGTGCAGTGATTCTGTCAGTGAGGCTGTTTTTTATCAGCCACGTGAGCTTGTAATGCGTTTCCTTTTTTCCTGCCAGGTTGAACGCAAATTTTGATTACTGGGCTGTTGGAGGAGAAATGAATGTGTTGGAGCAAAGTGAAACTGCTTAGCTTAGTGAGTGTAGTCTGCAGTGTCTAGATGGATGTGCCTAGATGGCTCTACAGCTACAGGCTATAAATACTTTAAAGTCATGCAGCTTTACTGACAGAGCTGCATGCACGTGTAGCAAGAGTGTAGGTGTGACACTGGAGTAGTGAAAGCTGTGCCAGACTCTTACCTTCTCTTTGAATAAACGAAGACGTTGCATCTTGTGTGTGTTGGAAAGTACTGTAAGTGTGTGTAATTTGTGGCTGTTAACAAAACACTTGTTTGGAGGCAGGACTTTGTCCCTTCTGCTGGGGATGACATTATGGATGTACTGGCATTATGGAGTTTTATATGATTGCGTTGTAGTCTCTGGTTGGCAGGTGCTGCATTGTCCTCTTGAGATCGTGCGTGAGGAAGAGTATGTACCAGCTGAAAATGTTTTCTTTAAAGGCTTCCAGTAAAAAAATAATAAAACATACTTTTTTTACATGTGGATGGGGTTCAACTTTGGCGGCCTTATCTGTCTGAATGTATTTTATTAACAAGGCTTGTCCAGGGGATTATTCTCAGTGGTTTTGCTCAGAGTATAGCACTTAGATGTAAGCAGGGCTGTTACTATTAAGAAAGGCTATTGCAGTAGTAATTGTAATAGTTCTGTATTTATAGCACATTAATGACAGGAAATGTGCTATGTGTCTTAAGTTATCAGTGATGTAAAGGGTTGGAGCACATTCTATCTTTTTTTTTACTCCTGTTATAAATGCCTTTTTTCTTTTTGGCAGCTATTCTACTGGATATGTTACTCAAGTTAGGCTCCTTGTAGGATACTCAAAGCGAGTATTGTCCTGGTGAAAACTTCTTATTTGTTTCTCAGGGTAAATTCCAAGATTGAAAAAAATAATAAATTGAAGGATAAAAATATGTTCTCCCTGTTTTGAGTTAGCATATATAACTTCTGGACTAAATAAATGTTACATGATTGCATGAGATTATGGAGGATAAGAATTTATGCCTTGGTTGACCTTTACTGTATCTCTGTTCTTAACGGCATTTTACAGCATCTTGTGCTGTTTCTATTCATTATATAATTAAAATTACTCTTTTTAAATAGTGAACAAATCTTAAGAGTGCTTGCCAGCATCGTTAACATACATTAGCTTGAAAACGTAGCCGCTTTCAAGCCTGTGAGTAGAGTTACAGAGAAGGAATATCATTCAGCAATTGAAGTTTTTGTATGATGTAATGCAAAGAGGCTTCCTGAGATCTTGTCCAGACTATGCAGAGTAAGCTTTGGTAAAGCCATGTTTAAAACTGAGTGTGAGATTCTGTGGGAGATGGAGCCTGTGAGAGGATGGCAATGTTGCTTTCATGAAAAGAGGATGGGTGCCAAGCACGTGGTAGCTAGGGTGTGCACACAGTCTCCATGGCACGTGAACGCTGCTGATTGCAAAGCCCCACACTGCTTATCTAGAGAAGCTGCTTTTAACATCTGCCAGTTGCAGTAGATGTTCTCTTACCTTTAGCTTGATAACTTTCTTCTATGTATGTGTTCTTTTCCCCCTCATTTTTTTGCCTTAACAGCAAGTCACACAAAAAAAGAAAGAAGCTCGCCCTAGTTATCCCAATTTTAGTCCTACCCCGATAGGGCTGGAGCTTCAAACTAATAAAACATCAAAAGCAATAATTCAGAAAAAGGAGGAGCTTATCCATAATAAGCCTAAACTGGACAGATTGGCACACTGTGGCATTCATAGAAGTGTTAATCATGTGATATATGTATCTTTAAAACGCTAAAAAAGTGGAAGTTCAGCAGAACAGCAGATCTCTCTTATGACACTTAAAATATAAGATTAAAACAGCAGTAAAGTTGACTTCCTAGAAGAAGAGAGACAGAATTTGCGGTATTAACAATTTGACAGTTTCCTTTTGATTCTAGTAATATTATTATGTGCATCAGTCTGCATGAACCAAGGCTGCAATGCAAAGAGGCCTTTGAGTTAGAGGAAAGGGGCTGCAGAAACATGCAGTGCTGTGGGGTGGTTTTGTGCCTGTGTGTTCTGTAGCCTACACACACAGATAGTAAAAGATGAAAGACTCCAGGGATGGAGTCTTGTGTAGATAACATACATGTTAGAAAAAAAATAACCTTGGTAGGCAGATGGGAAAAGAACTGGATGCCAAATCTGAAGAGAACTGGATGCCAAATCTTGCCTGCATCTCATTTGTGAGCCTGTGTTGGGTTTTTTGTGAGTTTGGTAATTACTTGAACAAAACTTAAGTGTGAAGCTAGAAATTAATTCTAAATGTGTTCAGCTGAACGTGGCAAACACAAAACATGGCTAAATATGAAAACATAATGCAGACAATTTTTCCAGGAAGTCTCCAATCTGAGGAGTTTGGGTTCTGTTTCCTGGAAAAGTGTGAGCATTGTCTTAACATTCTTTTAAAGGAAGGAGTCTGTCCAGGTGGCTCTATCCATATTTTTTTCAGGAAGAGAAAACACAAGGTATTTCAAACATGAAGTGCTTATGTCATCTGTTAATTTGGGGGGTTGTTTTGGTTTTTTGGTTTTTTTGTTTGTTTGGCTTATGTGTCTAAAGGCAGTGTACATGCACATACTTGTTAATTTCCATACTTTTCTTAATGCATCTAGAAATGTGACAGGCTTTTATAGAGGGACTAGCCAGGGTCCCCAGACAATTCTGCAGTTGTGGTCCAGTCCTTGAGGGTGAGTCATAATTCCACATACTGAATAATAGGTTGAAATACAGAGGAGAGCCTTCCTGGAGTTTGTTTACTTATGAGTTGCTTATATAAATGTAGATGCTCATGCACAGTATTCCAAAATATATGTTCTGGCTGGCAAGGGTTTTCAGTTATGTTTTATTCAAGGTAATATAGAAGTCCTGAGGAATGAAGTTGTAGACTGTTTTGCTTAAATGGAGTGAACTTGTTTCAACTTTCCATGCTGTAAAGCAAAGCAGATGGCTGGGGGGGAAAATGTGATGTGTTGTCTTGTGTTGGTTTTCACCTAGGAGTGTCACTGGAATTACTCAGGAACTGAGCATTGAGTATGCTGGTGCGAGTTCTTTCACACACTCACATGGATCCTTTCATTGAGTTGTCTTGGTTTGAGCTTTGATCAATTGTATCTTGAGTGTTTGCTTATAGAGATCTTCCTGGTGTGAAACATGGACCTTGGATATCATTCCTGTGGTAAAACCAAGGGTGGTTGGAAAGCATTGCAGGGTTCTTGTTGTGTCTTTAAGCATGGTAGCAAAATACTTGGATTTCTCCCAGTATCAGCCATAGGGAATAGTTGGACAGTGAGGATTGCTCTCATTTGCTTTGCAAATATTTTTGGAAGTTTCTGTCTTCAGGGGCACAAAAACACAGCCAGTGAGTAAATGATGATGGGGAAATTATTAATGCTGGAAATGCACTCCAACTGGTAGTAGACTACTGGCCTGCATTATCTAGAAGATTGGCAGGTTGCAAGACAAGGGAGTTAAACATTGATGTACCAGGAAGTAGAAGAGAAATACTAAATTTTAATTGCTGTTGAAGCAGGGAAATTGAGTGGGTTACTGGTGTGACTGAGAAACATACCTTTTTTTTCCCTCTCTTTTTCTCCATATTTTAGGAGGGCTTTCGAGCTACTGCTCTGCTGCTGAACAGCATGCAGTCCTTTCGGGAGCAAAGTAGTTATCACGGAAACCAGCAGAGCTACCCGCAGGAAGTGCACACTTCATCCCGACTGGAAGAGTTCAGCCCCCGCCAGCAGGCCCAGATGTTCCAGAGCTTTGGAGGAGGTGCTGGCAGTGGACGTCGTGGAGCAACAGGAGCCTCTACAGCAATGCCTGGTGAGAGCTCTGGCCATCAGAGCTACCAAGGTTTCAGAAAAGAAGCAGGAGAGTTTTACTATATGGCTGCCAACAAAGATCCAGTGGTGTCAGGAGGGCAGCAGCCGCCTCAGCGCAGGCCTTCTGGACCAGTACAGAGCTATGGGCCCCCTCAAGGGAGTAGCTTTGGGAGTCAGTATGGGAGTGAGGGACATGTGGGCCAGTTCCAAACACAGCACTCGACCCTTGGGGGTGTATCCCACTATCAACAGGATTATACTGGTCCTTTTTCTCCAGGGAGTGCCCAGTATCAGCAGCAGGCTTCTAGCCAGCAGCAGCAGGTGCAGCAGCTGAGACAGCAGATCTATCAATCTCATCAGCCTTTACCCCAGGCTTCCAGCCAGTCTGCTTCTAGCACCTCACACTTGCAGCCAATGCAGCGTCCATCCACCCTGCCTTCCTCTGCTTCAGGCTACCAGTTACGAGTGGGTCAGTTCAGCCAACACTATCAGCCACCTTCGTCATCCTCCTCCTCCTCTTTCCCTTCCCCACAGCGTTTTGGCCAGTCAGGACAGAATTATGACGGAAGCTACAACGTGAATTCTGGGTCGCAGTACGAAGGTCATGCTGTGGGTTCCAATGCACAGGCCTATGGCACCCAGTCAAACTACAGCTTTCAAACTCAACCGATGAAAAGCTTTGAGCAGTCTAAACTGCCCCAAAGTGGGCAGCAGGGGCAGCAGCAACAGCACCCACCTCAGCACGTAATGCAGTACTCAAATGCTGCCACCAAACTCTCTCTTCAAAGTCAAGTGGGACAGTACAGCCAGACTGAAGTTCCTGTAAGGTCACCAATGCAGTTCCACCAAAACTTCAGTCCAATCTCTAATCCATCTCCTGCTGCATCTGTGGTTCAGTCTCCAAGCTGCAGCTCTACCCCTTCTCCACTCATGCCAGGTGGAGAAAATCTCCAGTGTGGGCAAGGCAACATGTCCATGGGTTCTCGAAACCGGATCCTGCAGATGATGCCTCAGCTTAGTCCTACACCATCTATGATGCCAAGCCCCAATGCTCATGCGAGTGGATTCAAGGGGTTTGGACTGGAAGGACTGCAGGAAAAGAGGCTCACAGATCCAGGACTGAGCAGCCTGAGTGCTCTAAGTTCTCAAGTTGCCAATCTGCCCAACACAGTCCAGCACATGTTGCTCTCAGATGCCTTGGCACCTCAGAAAAAAAGTTCCAAAAGATCATCCTCTTCCAAGAAGGCTGACAGCTGCACCAACTCAGAAGGCTCCTCCCAGGCAGAGGAGCAACTCAAGTCTCCCATGGCAGAATCCCTGGATGGTGGCTGTTCCAGTAGTTCAGAGGATCATGGGGAAAGGGTGAGACAGCTGAGTGGCCAGAGTACCAGCTCAGACACCACTTACAAAGGGGGTAATTTAGAGAGACCCAACTCCTCACCAGCACAAGGTTCTCAGAATGAGCCATCAAAACTCAGCAGCAGTCCTGCAGCTAGGGAGGATGTGGCTTCCCCTGATGGGAACGAAGCTGTGGTGGCTGTGGAAAATGCCCCAAAAGTGAATGAAAAGGCAGTTGGGGTGATTGTCTCCCGGGAAGCCATGGCAGGAAGAGTAGAAAAGTCAGGTGGACAAGATAAACCTGCACAAGATGATGCTTCCACAGCCCCTCAGGCACCAGCTAGCACTAGTGGGGCAAAGGAAGCTGGGCATGCAGGAACACAGCAGGAGACTCAAGGAGGAGGTAAAGGGAGCAAAAGTGGCGATAACACTAACCAAAATGGGGAGGGGAACAGCCAGCCTGGTCATGCAGTTGTTGGGCCAAATTTTCCTGCAAGAACAGAATCTTCCAAGTCTCCTGGCAGTTTAAGATACAGCTACAAGGATAGTATAGCACCTGGTATACAGAGAAGTATTGGTGGCTTTCCACAGTATCCATCTGGTCAAGAAAAGGGGGATTTTCCAGGGCATAGTGAGCGCAAAGGCCGTAATGAGAAGTTTCCTAGCCTCCTCCAAGAGGTTTTACAGGGGTACCACCATCATCCAGACAGAAGGTATTCTAGGAATGCGCAGGAGCATTCTGGGATGGCTGGGAGTTTGGAGGGAGCCATGAGGCCCAATGTTTTAATTAGTCAAACCAATGAATTGACCAATAGAGGCCTCTTAAACAAAAGCATGGGGTCCCTCCTAGAGGGCCCTCACTGGGGTCCCTGGGATAGGAAGTCTAGCAGTGCAGCTCCAGACATGAAGCAGATAAATTTAGCTGATTACCCTATTGCTAGAAAGTTTGATGTGGAGTCTCAGTCTGCTGCCCATGAGGCAGGAGCACTCTCAGAGAGGAGATCAGTGATCTGTGACATATCTCCATTAAGGCAACTTGTAAGAGATCCTGGCCCTCACCCCATAGGGCACATGGGTCCTGAGGCCAGAAGTGGAAGGAGTGAACGTCTTGCCCCTGGCTTGAGCCAGTCAGTAATACTCCCTGGTGGTTTAGTATCCATGGAAACAAAGATGAAAGCTCACAGTGGGCAAATAAAGGAAGAAGATTTTGAACAGTCAAAGAGCTCAGCTAGTCTCAACAATAAAAAAACAGGAGACCATTGTCATCCTGCTGGCATCAAGCATGAATCTTTTCGAGGCAATGCCAGCCCTGGAGCTGCAGTCTCTGATGCTGCTCCAGACTACATGCCCCAGCAGGACAACAGATCGACACAGATGAGACGAGGACCTGGCAGAACTGGAAGGGGTAAATCACCCTCTCAATATCAGGATCTTGCTGATAAACTGAAAATGTCACCAGGAAGAAGCAGAGGCCCAGGGGCAGATCTGCATCACATGAACCCACACATGACACTATCTGAAAGAGTTAGCAGGGGTTCCTTGCATTCTGTCTACCCTCAGAATTCAGAAGGCCCATCTCTGGCTTCAGCATATCACACGAATGCTAGGCCTCATGCTTTTGGTGACCCCAACCAGAGTCTGAATTCCCAGTATCATTACAAGAGACAGATATACCAGCAACAGCAAGAAGAATACAAAGACTGGGCAAGCAGCGCTGCTCAGGGTGTGATTGCTGCAGCTCAGCACAGGCAGGAAGGAGCAAGGAAGAGCCCAAGACAACAGCAGTTTCTGGAAAGAGTAAGGAGTCCCTTAAAAAACGACAAGGATGGAATGATGTACCTTCAAGGTAGCTCTTACCATGATACTGGAAGCCAGGAAGCTGGGCGCTGTGTCATGGGGAGTGACAGTACTCAGAGCAAATGCACCGAACTGAAACATGGCAGCCAGAAGTTGCAGCATCATGAATCTGGTTGGGATCTCTCTCGGCAAACTTCTCCTGCCAAAAGCAGCGGCCCTCTTGGAGCAGCCAACCAAAAAAGATTTTGCCCTCAAGAAAGCGATGGACATCGACGAGAGGAATCTACAGATTTGCCCAAGCCTGGTAATGCTATGCTTAGGCTCCCTGGCCAGGAGGACCAGTCTCCACAAAACCCATTAATTATGAGGAGGAGGGTCCGTTCTTTCATCTCTCCTATCCCTACCAAAAGACAGCCACATGATATGAAGAACAGTGGCAGTGACGATAAAGGGCGACTGATGACTTCAGCAAAAGAGGGAGCTGATAAAACGTACAACTCCTATGCCCATTCATCTCAAAGCCAAGATGCTGGCAAGTCAGTTGCAAAGGGAGATTCCTTCAAGGACCTGCCAAGTCCTGATAATCGGAATTGTCCTGCTGTTTCCCTCACAAGCCCGGCAAAGACCAAAATATTGCCCCCAAGAAAGGGGCGAGGATTAAAACTGGAAGCTATTGTTCAGAAAATTACATCTCCCAATATTAGGAGAAGTGTTTCTACCAACAGTGCTGAAACTGGTCCAGATACTGTCACTCTTGATGACATCCTGTCCCTCAAGAGTGGGCCTGAAGGAGGAAATGTGGCTGGACATGGACCAGAGGCTGAGAAGAGAAAAGGAGAGATACCAGATCAAGTGGGGCCAGCAAGCCAGGATACAAGTGGTGAAAAAACTGTTCCAAGATCTTCAGAAGAGTGGCAAAGCAGCGAGGATGATAAAAACAAAAAAGAGGTCTCTGAAACCGCCAATATTGGCAAAGAGGGAGCAGGATCCAATGCAGCACCACCACCTTCTCAGAAGTCAGGTGGTCAGGGAAGGTCTGATGGATCTCTAAGTGGAGCTGTAACTCTGACCTTTTCCGACTCAAAAACAATTTCCCCTTCCAGTGTGTTCATTTCTGAACCAAATCCAAAGTCTGAGGAAAAAGATGGAGATGTGACAAACATTTCACCCAAGCCAGATGGTTTCCCTCCAAAGGGATATTTCCCCTCTGGAAAGAAAAAAGGGAGGCCAATAGGGAGTGTGAACAAGCAGAAGAAGCAGCAGCAACAGCAGCAGCTGCCTGCGCCCCCGCCTCCCCCACCAGCACCATCACAGCCTGCAGAAGGCGTGGGTGCTGGTGAGCCAAAGCCCAAGAGGCAAAGGAGGGAGAGGCGAAAACCTGCAGCACAGCCACGGAAGCGGAAGCCTAGACGGGCTGCTCCAATCGTGGAGCCTCAAGAACCAGAGATCAAGCTTAAATATGCTACCCAGTCTGTAGATAAAACTGACTCCAAGAATAAGTCCTTTTTCCCTTATATTCACGTGGTAAACAAGTGTGAATTAGGCGCTGTGTGCACAATCATAAACGCGGAGGAAGAGGAGCAGAACAAATTGGTGAGGGGTCGGAAAGGACAGAGATCTTCAACCCCCCCTCCCAGCAATGCAGAGAGCAAAGTGCTGCCCACCTCAACTTTCATGCTGCAAGGCCCTGTAGTAACGGAGTCTTCTGTCTTGGGGCATCTGGTTTGCTGCCTGTGTGGCAAATGGGCCAGCTATCGTAACATGGGTGACCTCTTTGGTCCTTTCTACCCCCAGGATTACGCAGCTACCTTGCCCAAGAATCCACCTCCAAAGAGGGCCACAGAAATGCAGAGCAAGGTCAAGGTACGGCACAAAAGTGCTTCTAATGGTTCCAAGACAGATACTGAAGAGGAGGAGGAACAGCAACAACAGAAGGAACAAAGAAGCCTGGCTGCTCATCCCCGCTTTAAGAGGCGGCACCGTTCTGAGGACTGTAGCGGAGCCTCTCGGTCACTTTCAAGGGGAGCTTCTTGTAAAAAAGCAACCACTGATGGTGGCAGTGGTGGTGAAAAGACTCCTTTGGACTCAAAACCGTCTATGCCCACCTCAGAAGGTGGCACTGAGCTGGAGTTACAAATTCCTGAACTACCTCTTGACAGCAATGAATTTTGGGTCCATGAGGGTTGTATTCTCTGGGCCAATGGGATCTACCTGGTCTGTGGCAGGCTCTATGGGCTGCAGGAAGCTGTGGAGATTGCAAGAGAGATGGTGAGTACCTGACCTTGCTATACACAATTATTTTCTTTCATTAGCAAATATATATGATTTGGAATACTGTTTTTCCTTGTTCTTCTCTCATGTCTTAAACAGCCATTTTTTATCTTTAATAAATCTCTAGTGATGTCCTTTTGATGGCCTCATTTAGATTTCTGCCACACCTGATCAGATCAGATTTTTTGGACATCAAAAAGCTGGGTGCTTATTACCTAGTAAAGGTTCTGGATGTCCAAAGGCTTTCTCGTGACTACAGTGGTCTCTTTTCCCTTCCTTCTTCTATTCTGTTAGATATTTAGTGTTCTCTAGGGCTCTTCTTGGAGTCATAGAGTGAAAGGACAAGTGGTAGCAGACACAAATTGCAGCAAAGAAAATTCTAGTTCAATTGGCAAAAAATTTCAGTGAGGGTAATCAGACATTGGATTGAGGGAGGGGAAATGACAGAAAAGCTGTGGAATGCCCTGGTTTGGAGATGCAAAATTTTGTTCTGGGCAGAGCCCTAAGCATCTTTACATCTCAAGGTGGATCAACCTTGGAAGTTGGCTTTGCTTTCAGCAGGGGCTCCTTCCAGTGTAAGTTACCCTGCACTATAATACATACTACACAACTGTAGGAGAATTTGCAGTCCTTACAAAATAAGGTGGATAGAGCAGAATTGCACAAAGGTCTGTAAGCATTGAGTGAAATATGTGTGGGTTTAGTATCGATGAGTTCAGCATTCACAAATGACACTGATGATTTACTTTCTCTAGAGAGGGAGTATACAATGAGTGAGAAGTAATAGGTAAAATTAAAGCAGGGACAAAGGACAAACTTTTTTCACAACTGCCTGATTGTGAATGGACACATTCACTGTTCTTGATTTCCTGAGGCAGAAGCTGATGCTTTAAAACCACAGTTATGTGCCTTGCTTTGCCATTGTCACTATCCTGCATTGCTTTTTTTTATGGTTATCTTTTTTTGTATTGTTCTCTGTCCTGGGTCAGACCATGGAAGAGGCATAGAACTACTTTTTCCTGTTGCCTTCATGTTCTTCCTTTTCTAAACAGTGTTGGGATCCAGTTTTTATCTTCTTTCCTCTGTATTGTTACATACAGCATGCTTGTTTCCTCCCCATGAGCTTTTTCTCTGCAAGTTTGATTCCTGGCTTGTTCTAAATTTTCACTCAACTGTTCTTTGACAGTAATTACATGCTTCTCTGCCCTAACTTGATTTGGCTTGCATTCTTGTTTCTAGTCTCTCATTAAACATAGTCAGTTAATTTCATTTGGTTTTCATCGAGCCATGCCTGTGTGCTTGTTCTGATGCAACTGCTGAATTTCTTATCTCTGATAATTGCAAGGTTTCTTTCAGGTCCTCCACCACCGTTTGGATTCTACTCGCAGTGTGGCCTGCTTTCATTTGTCTGGTAGTTCACCACTATTTTGAATTTGTATCTCTCCAGCCTGATTTTCCTTTTTTACTGTGTGTAGGGTGTGTCTTTCACTTAGGATTCTGGTTTTCCCAATAGCAATTGCCTTTTTTACAAGTTCTTGAACCGCTTGAGTTATCCTCCAGTGATCCTTTTTGTGTCCCTGTTTGTGCAAAGGACATAAGCCCAGCTGTGCTAAAACATGCTGTGTTGAGAAGCTCTAATCAAACTTGTTCAATAATGGCAGCCCGTTATCCACATTTTTATGTGGGTTTTTGCATGTTGTTTGACGTCTAGTTCTTTCTCTGCATGGAATCTTTGACTTTCTGATTGAATATGCTTTGGCTTACCCTTTAGCACTTTCTTCCAACTGTTACAATCATCTCCTACTTACAAGTAAAAAATTTTTTCTCTTCTTCTTAACCGTTTCATCTGCCTTTATGGCACCTTACAAAAATATCTCCTTATCTCCCTTGAACTTTGTGTTCTTTTCCTCTACCTCTTCCCCTCAATCAGTTCCTCAACTCCTCTATCTTTTATTTTCCCTCATAATGCCAGTAGAAATAAGTGTTTCTCTTAAAAAAAACAAAAAACCAAAAAAACAACAAAATGCTCGAGGCCTCTCTTGCCTTTGCAACTACCTCTTAATTTCCTTTTTCTTTTTTCATCTCAAAGTTCTTTGAGTGCATTGTCTGGGGCTCTTGTCCTCCACTGTGGCTTCAGTTGTGCTCTACTGCAATTGTAATCAGTGTTTACGGTGATCTTTTCCCCGTTAAGGTTCAGATCCAGTGCCTAATTTTCCATTTTTCTGTCGACTACATTATCACTATCAGCTGTGCTGCTTTTGAAGTGTTGTTCCACCTTTGTTTCCTGCCTGTGTCTTTTGATTACCTCCTTGCTTTCCATTGTATTTTTCAGAGAGGCTGGTTTTCATTACTTCATGCTTTTTTTGTGGGGCTCACTGAAGTTTGCTTGTGCCTTTTTTTTTTTAAATCCTGGAATAGCATGCTTTTGAGTAGCTCTTGCTAACTCAATCACTTTCTTCCAGAGTCTTGTAGAGCTTCCTTTTTTCTCCAGATTCATGTTATTTCGACACAGACTTAAAAATTGTTCTTGAATTCATAGTGAGTTTCCAAAATCTCACTTTAAAACATGACTTTTAATCTACATTATCCTTAATCCATTGTCTGTCATTTTATTCTGATTTTCATGTCACTCAGATTGACAATATCATTTGATTTTAAAACTATTTCTTCCTAATCCTTCCTATTTAAGGCTGCAAGAAATACTGCTTACTTTTGGTATATGATAAGTAATATGTTGTCTTTCAGTGCTCTCCATTTTTTATCTGTTCATAAGACTGAAGTTTCAGAGTCGGGGACAATTGTCTTGTGTGTACATTTTGTTTTGCTATAGAATCATAGAATGATGTGGATTGGAAGCAACCTTAAAGATCAAACCCCCTGCTGTGGGTAGGGACACCTTCCAGTAGACCAGGCTGCTTAGGGCCCCATCCAATCTGGCCTTGAGACTTCAAGGAATAATGGGCTGTCCACAACTGCTCTGGATAATGCTCTTGTTCCAATGCCTCACCACCCTCACAGTAAAGAATTTCTTCCTAATATCTAAGTTAAACCTACTCTCAGTTTAAAACAATTCACCCTTGTCCTGTCACTGCATGTTCTTGTGAATAACCTCTCTCTTGTATGTTCCCTTCAGGTAGTGGAAGGCCACAATTAAGTCACCCTGAAGCCTTCTCTTTTCCAGACTGAACAATCCCAGTTCACTCAGCCTTTCCTTGTAAGGAGAGATGCTCTGTCCGTTTAATAATTTTGGTGGCCTCCTCTGGACTTGCAAAGACTGTTTTGGTCTTTTTGCATAGACCAAAAAAGCTTTATGTCCTTTTTGGTGCAGAAGACCTCAGAGCTGGATGCAGCACTGCAGGTGGGGTCTCACCAGAGCAAAGCAAAGAGGCAGAATCCTCCTTCATCCTGCTGCCCACACTCCTTTGGATGCAGCCCAGGATACAATTGGCTTTCTGGGCTGAGTGCACATTGCTGGGTTGTGTCCAGCCTCTTGTCCAGCTGCACTCCCAAATCCTTCTTGGCAAGGCTGCCCTTGATCCCTTCAACCCCCAGCTGGTGTTGATACCAGGGTTTGCCCCCAGCCCAGGTGCAGCACCTTGCACTGGGTCTTGTTAAACCTCATGAGATTCCCATGAGTCTGTTCAGATCCCTATGGCTGGCATCCCATCCTTCAGGTGAGTGAAGAGCACCACTCAGCTTGGTGTTATCTGCAAACCTGCTTAAGGTGCACTTGGTCCCTTCATCTGTGTCATTAATGAAGACATTAGACAACTCTGATGCAAATGCAGACCCCTGAGGGACACCACTGGTCACTGATGCCCACTGGGACTCTGGGCTGATCTCTACCCTCGATCTGACTGTCTGACCAATTCCTTATCCATCTAATGCGTCAAATCCATCACTCTTCAGTTTGGAGAGAAGGGTGTTGTGTGGGACTGTCAAAAGCCTTACATTTCAAAAGCCTTACATATAAATTACATCCTCACCCTTTCCCAGGGAGGAAGGAGTCACTCCATCATAGAAAGCCACTAGGCTGCTCAGCCAGGACTTGTCCTTTGGTGAAGCTGTGTTGGCTGTCCTGAATCACCTCCCTGTCCCGTGTGCCTTAGCGCAGCTTCTAGGAGGAACTGTTCCATGATCTTCCCAGGCACAGAGATGAGGGTGACAGGTTGGTAGTTCCCAGAGTCCTCCTTTCTGCCCTTTTTACAGATGTGTACAATGTTTCCCTTTTTCCACTCACCTGGGGTTTCACTTGACTACCAACTTTTCAAATACCGTGGAGCCTGGTTTAGGAATTCAATCAGCAAACTCCCTCAGGAATCTCAGATACATCTTTTCAGATCCCATAGGCTTGTGTACATTCATGCTCCTCAAGTGTTCATTAACCTGATCTTTGCATACAGTGGGAGGAACACTTGCCTGCCCCAGTCCCCATCCTGTCATCCATCCACTTGAGAGGTTGCCATTGAAGACTGAGGCAAAAAATTTGTTGAGTTCAGCCTTCTCCATCCATTGTTAGCTGTTTGCCAGCATTGTTTATGGTAGGGAGTACACCTTCTTTGTCCTTCCTTTTCTGGTTAACCTACCTATAGAAGACCTTCCTGTTATTCCTTGCATTCCTTTTCAGGTTCAGTTCCAGCTTTGCCTCAGCCTTCCCCAGACTATCCTTGCACAACTGAACTTCATCCCTATACTCTTCCCATGTTACCTGTCCTTGTTTCTACTGCCTGTGTCTTTGTTTCTTTCCCTTTAGTTTGACCAGGAGTTCCCTACTCAGCCATCCAGTCTCTTGCCTTCCTTGCTCAGTTTCTTGCTTCTGAGAATTGCTGGCTCTTGAACTCTGTGGAAGACTTCCATAAAAATCTGCCAGCTCAGTTCTGCTCCTGTGTCCCTGAGGGCAATCTCCCAGTACCCTATTGACTGTCTCCTTGAAGAGCTGGAAGTTTACTTTCCTGAAGTTCAGGGACTTAACTTTACTCCTTACCTGACCGATATCCCTTGGGACTGCAAAATCCACCAATGCACGATCGCTCCAACCCATCTTGACATTCCCAGTTAGTTCATTTACACTGGTGATCATCAAATCCAGTATCAAGTTCCCTCTGGTGGGGCTGTCTTCCACGCATTGCAGGAGTCTCCTGGATTGCCTGCAGTTTACCTTGGTACTTTCCCAGTAGCTGTCAAGGTGGCTCAAGTCCCCCAGCAGGACTGGAGCGTGTGAGCACGACGCCTCCTGTAACTGGGGCAAGAAGGCTTTGTCAATGGGCTCCCCTTGGTCAGGCAGCTGTAGCAGACCCCGGCCTCAAGGTTCCTTTTGTAGCCTCAGTGTCTGATTTTTACCCACAGTATTTCAGCCTGCTCATGGCTGTTCTTCAGAGACAGCTCTTCACACTCAATGCACCTCTTGGCATAGAGGGCAACCCCTCCACCTCTCCCTCCTTTCTGTCTCCTGAACAGCTCATAGCCGTTGATAGTCACACTCCAGTCACACAATTTGTCCCACCAAGTTTCAGTAATGGCAGCAAGATCATAACTTTCCAGCAGCATGGTGGCATCCAGCCCCTCCTTTGGTTTGTTGCCCATTCTGTGTGCTTAGGTGTAAAGGCACCTTGGCCAGGCTGTTGGCTGCATCACCTTCCCAGAGGAACACCCCTTAATTCCTTTGAGATACTTCCCTGCTGGTATCCCTGTTGGCTTCTGTTACCTGAGGGGTCCCTGGCTCACCTCTGTAAGACTCCAAGTGTGCCCCACTGTGGCCAGCACATTTCAGAGTCAAGGGCAGAGTGCCCTCACTAGTGCCCTGTTCCTCTAACCCTTGCAACTCATCCCACAGCTAGCCAAGGACAAGCCTAATACTGTCCCCGTCCTGAATCAGAGTTTAAAGCTCTGTATTGTGTCTCATACAAACACAGTATCCTGACAGAATGCTGGGCTCCTCTGTATAACATCCGTAAGAGTAATCCATTTATCACCCCTGTGACAAATAATGGAAAAGGTTTTTTTCTAGCATTTTTCTTTTCCTGTTGTAGCAAGCTGTTGTGCTGGTTTCTCCTCTGGAAGCAGTGTAACCTCATCCCTTCAGCTCACAGAGGGTTAACGTGCAGCACTAAGATGGCCATGGGGTATTCAGAGGTGTGCCTGCCAGAAGCCATCCCCAGGCAGTGGAAAGGCTCTGTTGAACTCAACTCTCCTGCCCTGCTGCCTGGGGAAAGCCTTCTGGCTCACACAGCTGATTTCCTATGCTTGTTGCATATGCTTTTTCTTTACCTCCTCTGTGCTTTGCAAGTGCATTTTCTCTTTTTTCCTCTGACATGCAGTTCATTAGTGTTGCTGTCATGGAAAAGCAGATGTGCGAATCAAGTAGCTGCTTCCTACCAGGAGCAAGTAGAGAGATGTGTGCACAGGCACACAGGAATACAGCTCTTGGATTTTGTCTATGGGTAAGGAAGAACATTAGCATATGGTGTATGAAGGGTCATGATCCTGGAAGTGAATAATTCACCTATGTAACTCATTCTGTGCAAATTAAATTTTCCCGTAACTAAAAATTACCTGTGGTACCTGTGGTACTTGTGGTACCTGTGGTACCAACAGGGTAAATACGCACCAATTTAAACTGAATCCGTACCATTAAGTGAGTTGAAATACTTTCTTTAGACGCCTGGCTCAGTTGCTGTTGTTTATGCAGCACTGTAGTACAGAAATAGGAAACTTAAACCTCTAGTCAAAGGCCATTGATGTAGGTAGTGATACAAGTAACCTGTCCTGTGTTGTTTCTTCTCACACAAGTTCACCTATTTTTTTATCACATGAAAGCTCATTATAGATTTTTTTCCCCTGGACACCTATTTCTCACATGCTTTCCTAGATCAGAAAATAATTTTTCTTGCTAAATTGTTTCTTATATGAATAAATATCTGTCTTACTGCAGTTTTTTTGACAACTGGGCCATAGTCAATTTCAAGAAAGGATTTTTATTTATGTGAAGGTGCTCAAAGATCAAATTGTACCAGATGCTCAAGAATAATTCCTGAGAAGGCATTATCTTAAAAAGGTTTATCAAACTGTGAAGTGACTCTCCAGAGCTTTGAGCTTTCCTTCAAGTCTGTTTTCACTCTGGACTGAAAATGGTGTGTGTTATCTGCTAAGCAACAATCCAGGTGGTTTCCAAAGTGCTAGAATCTGCCTTTCTTGAAGGCAAAAAGGTGTTCCTTTTACTCTGGTCACTCTGCTGTGCTTTTTGGTTCTGAGAATGTGATCTCATTAATTGGGCTGCTTCAGATGCAGAATGACTTAATCCTTCTCCTTATTTTCAGGCTCAAATAAGATACCCCAGCAGATGAGCTAAGGAGTCTGTCTCCCTCATAAACTGTTAATGCATAGTCATGGTGCTAAGTGGCCTTCTTGCAGTTAGATTTTTTTTTTGTTGCTCAAATGCTGATGAAATCTTGAACTGAAAAAATGCCATCTCCTTAGTGCTAGGTGATCCTGTTGCTTATAATTTTTTTTTCTTCAAATACTGTAGGTGGCCAGAAAGTTCCCTGTCTTGTCTATTTTTTCACCATTTTTCTGTTAATGAAAAGTTCATTTCCATGTAAGATGAAGTATTGGTTACCTTTGAAACTGGAAGAATTATAGAGTCACTTTGGTAGTTGTCAGCAGTTTTAATGTTCAGAAGAATTGATGGTCTTTATTCTCAGTATTAAATATATGAAGCTGTAAATGAAGAGAACAATGCAGAGAACATTCTTTGTGTTAAGTTGAATCCAAGATAGTTCAGCTATTGTTTTCTAAAAAGCTGTTCACTAGGAGGTGGTGTGCTGTTTCTTACAGGGCTTTTTTGTAAGACATGTTTTTTCCTAAGGCAGAGGCTCTGACCTAGCACATGTATTACTTCTGGTTAGGAAGGCTTTTTTTTGTTTGTTTGTTTGTATTTTTTCTTCTTTTTCTCCCCCTGCTCTTATCCAAATTGACCTTGCTGAAGATAAATGTAGCTTGTGTTCCTGCTGAGAGTGTTCTGTGAAAGGAAAGCTTGTTTATCCCCCTTTTAAAGATCTCTTTTAAAAGGTCTAAAAAATGTAATGCTTTTCTCATCAATCTCTGCATCTCTTCCAGCTTTAGAAATGTTTTAATCCTTATAACAAGGAAAGGAGTTCTTGGAACCTGTTTCCTTTGTTGCTCCTTATTGGAAAGATCATCTTGGATTTCAGTCAGGTGAACTTTAGAGTAACAAATGGTGAAGGGTGAAACCTGCCCATGATCTACAGTGGAGCAGAAGATTCTGTGCTTTCTCTCACCAGTCTGTAATTTTGTCTGTCCAGCTCTCCATGGATTCTCTTTCAAAGCATGTTCTTTATGCAAAGTGGAGAAATCCACCTGCTTCAAGACTCTTAACAGGCCTGTTTTGAAGGTCTGATAGACGTTAGTGATGAGAAGTTTAGAACCTAAATGCCTGAAATCTCTTTCTCTTCAGCTTGATACTAGATACCTGAATTTTTCATGACTGTTGGGCAGTGGCAGCCTTGTGCCTCATGTTGTGAGTATGTCTTTGTTAGTTGTAGAGTTAGAGGTAGGTTTGCATGTTACCCATATTTCACAGAGAGCAGCTCCTGGTTTTGCACAGGTAAGTTGTTCTTGACTTAAGACTCCTGATAGTTAATCTTCCACAGTATCTGATTTGGAGGAAATTGCCTTTCTATAATACTTTGTTTACTCTGATGCTTTCATAGAACCATTTTCTTTTGTTTACCTCTACCATTCTGGACCCTAGCTGTAAATTGGGTAAAAAAGGTGCCTGGAGGGATCACTAGGATTTAAGCTATTTATATTCTCAAATTTGGGAAATCACAGCCTAACAGAAAAGCTCCCACACTCTGTAAGTAATTGCTTATAAAAGGTTCCTGGTTGCATAGCTAATCAGGTGGCTAAGCCAGGGAATTGGTATGAACTGGGAAAATTGTGGCTGGTTAGCTGCCTTTGGCAAAACAAAGCAAAACAGTTTCTAGGCCCAGAAACTTGACTACTGTAGTACCATACAAGTATAAAGGTATCAGTTCATTCTGAATGTCTCATTTGGCACAGGTAGACTCTCTTATCCCTAAGCCAGAGCAGGAGGGAGTTGCTGTCATGAGGAGGGATCCTGTTTTATCATCTTTGTGAGCTGCTTGCTTCCACTACTTCACTTGCACTAGATCTACCACCCGTGCTTTTGCACAGTGGGCTGATTTGGAGCCCGCTAATCCATCAGAAGACTAGCTTGGAGTGGGGGATCTTTATGCCAGATCAGCCATCTGACTCTGCTTACCCTCTGAACTATGTTTGCTGCATCTGAGAGGGAGTGTCCTTTCCACTGGTTATGACAACCATTAGATCAGTGTAGCTGTAACATAAAATTGTGCCCAGGTGCCACCAGCACTTGAAAGGGTTTCAGGTCTATGGTACTACTATTTAATAGTGTTTGGAGAAGAATGTTAACCTTTTGTTCATCTTCTTTGTAGAGAAGAAAAACATGCAGAACCTAGTAATTTTTTTCTCCCCCAAACCCACTCTCACCCCTCCCTACCCCCAACCCCCCACCCCAAAGCAAAGCATGAAACCAAAAAAAAACCCTTAAATGGAGGAGTTCTGTGTTAGGTCAGAGGTCAACTGAAATAATAATCTGCTGCTTCAAAAATAACATGCCTGACAACACACAGGAAGGAACAGTTGTATTTCGACACCCAGAGCTGTGTTAGTAGGGACACATTTCAAGAGTAGGAAGAAGTGACACTGGAGCTTTTTAATTTTTCACTATGGGGAAAGGGAAACCAGTGGCAGATTTAAAACCACTGCCGGGTGGTTGGAAAAGGGGTGTACTGAGAACATCGCTTGCTTGTTTTGTCTCTGGAAACAGCTTTTAGTATGCTTTAGCCCTTCAATGAAGATTGCCACAGAACCTTGAGGCACTTTCTACAGTTACCCTTAAAGTGGCTGAATTCCTGCTTTTAATTTTCAGACTGTGCCCAAATACCTAGTTATTTGAGCTGGAAATGTGCACACTAACATAATGCTCGTTTTCATTCCTCAGGAAATGGCAGCATCTTTAATATTCTTCTGCAGTGTTACGGAAATAAGAAAGCATGAAATTTTGGGTGGAGGAGAAATTCTGAAAGACAGCTGAATTATGAACTTCAGATTTGGTTTTCTCAGAAAGGCATTGCCATCTGCTGTGCCACTGAAAGTCTGTGCTGTCATGACTCCTGCTCTGTAAGAGTAATCCTCCACAGGGAGGAGAACCTGGGAGGAGCCCCTGTTGTATCTCAGTTCACTGCCTTCCTCTCCTAGGGACCTGGAAGTGTGAATCACTGCTGCTGCAGCACTTGGTAGCTTACAGCAGCTCTTAAATGCTAAAGAGCTGAGCAGATAGAATCCACATGTACATGTCTGATGCAAATGTTTTAATATCTTAAATTATCAGAAGCCAGTCATTACATTTATGAAATGAAGTTGGTTTTCTTTATCTTTGTTGTGAATAGGAGTGAGGTGAATTTGGTACAGCCTGTTGGTGATTATGGACTGAAGGTGATAGCAATCATATTTTAGCACATTTTAGTTGTGATCTCGAGCATAAAGTTGATGCTGGTAAGAGGAAAGACTCCAGTATTGACCCCTTTGTAATGGGGAAGAGAGAAGATGCAGGGAAGTACTTTCTGGGCATCTTTATTAGCAGACTCCTTTGTCATTAGTTTATCCCTAAGTACAGGCACTATGTCTGTGCTTGCATGTGGTTTTATATTTTACTGTTTGTCTTGCATGTGGAGTGAGGAAAGTGGAAAATAGATTTACTGACAGTGGAGTGTTGGGAAAGAATAGGATGTTTACCCACTTACATGAGTTGTAGCCAAGAGCGCTGGAAACTTGTATGCAAAAAGCAGCTTGCTCATTCCACAGTTGCCTTTCTGTAAAGCATCAGGGATCCTCATCATTTCTGTACAGTTTTAATTTAAAAATACATTTAAAAAACTTAATTTTGAGAAGCTCTTCCAAATGTGAATGGGGCCTTCTCTGTGCAGGAAATTTCTAGACAAGGCTTTAGAGCTTTTTGTCTGGCTTATCCACAAGCTCACACAGTCTTTGTTTTTGTAAGATTTCAATTGCCTGTTACCATAGGGGCCAAACTCAGTAAATTTAACCTGGGAGGAGCCCCTGTTGTATCTCAGTTCACTGCCTTCCTCCTAGGGACCTGGAAGTGTGAATCACTGCTGCTGCAGCACTTGGTAGCTTACAGCAGCTCTTAAATGCTAAAGAGCTGAGCAGATAGAATCCACATGTACATGTCTGATGCAAATGTTTTAATATCTTAAATTATCAGAAGCCAGTCATTACATTTATGAAATGAAGTTGGTTTTCTTTATCTTTGTTGTGAATAGGAGTGAGGTGAATTTGGTACAGCCTGTTGGTGATTATGGACTGAAGGTGATAGCAATCATATTTTAGCACATTTTAGTTGTGATCTCGAGCATAAAGTTGATGCTGGTAAGAGGAAAGACTCCAGTATTGACCCCTTTGTAATGGGGAAGAGAGAAGATGCAGGGAAGTACTTTCTGGGCATCTTTATTAGCAGACTCCTTTGTCATTAGTTTATCCCTAAGTACAGGCACTATGTCTGTGCTTGCATGTGGTTTTATATTTTACTGTTTGTCTTGCATGTGGAGTGAGGAAAGTGGAAAATAGATTTACTGACAGTGGAGTGTTGGGAAAGAATAGGATGTTTACCCACTTACATGAGTTGTAGCCAAGAGCGCTGGAAACTTGTATGCAAAAAGCAGCTTGCTCATTCCACAGTTGCCTTTCTGTAAAGCATCAGGGATCCTCATCATTTCTGTACAGTTTTAATTTAAAAATACATTTAAAAAACTTAATTTTGAGAAGCTCTTCCAAATGTGAATGGGGCCTTCTCTGTGCAGGAAATTTCTAGACAAGGCTTTAGAGCTTTTTGTCTGGCTTATCCACAAGCTCACACAGTCTTTGTTTTTGTAAGATTTCAATTGCCTGTTACCATAGGGGGGCCAAACTCAGTAAATTTTCAATAGTAAATGAATGCAATCTATTTATGTGGCATTTTGGCTTGAATCTTTTTAAGCTGTGCTGGTAAAAAGCTTGTTAAGATTCCCCAAAATTTTGGAGGACAGTTGTTGTGTTGTTGGTGTTTTGTTTTGTTAACTTAAAATGAACCAATTTTTTAAACTTAGACTAATTCCAGATGGTTGTCACTTCAGCTGTATTCCTTTAGCTTTGTTAGAAGAACACTACTAGTAAGTAAGTTTATTCTGCTCCATGCCTCTGTATTTACAATGCTGTATATTTGATTACAATTGGGCAAAAGTGCAGACGTAAATGTATTTTTCCTGATTTTTGGAAAAAAAAATTTCTTTTTTCGTCTTTCATCTGTCTTACTGATTATGAAAAGAGAAATTTCTGAAGGTAAGAATTCATTACTTTCTTTTAGATAATATTTAGTAGATTATTAGAATTGTGTTGTATCTTTTGTAAGACCTTTTTAAATTTAAAAATCTAGAATATTTAAATTTTATTTTTAAAATAAGCGTTATATTGAATTCTTTGATCACCGAATAAGCAAGAATAATGCTTCAAATATACTAGTTTTCTACTATTCATAATAAAGGAAAGCTCTCCAAGCATGGCAATGCAAACCAAGTTCATAAAAAGTTATCTACACGTAAGGCTTTATGCCAGATTGGGATGGGAATTCTGCAGGCAAAACTGGGACACTTACTGATGGTGGTATGAAATGACTTTAAAATAATGAATTCACAGGATGGTTTGGGTTGGAAGAGACCTTACAGGAACACCTTCCATGAGACCAGGCTGTTCAAAGCCACATCCAACCTAGCCTCGAAGACTTTTGGGGATGGAGGGCATCCAGAGCTTCTCTGTACAGCATTCCAGTGCTTCATCCTCACAGTAAAGAATTTCCTCCTAATACATAATTTAAACCTCTCCTCTTAGTTTAAAACCATTCTCCATTGTTCTGTCGCTATCTGCCCATGTTGAAAGTTGCTCTCTATCATTTTTATAAGCCCCTTTAGGTACTGGAAGGGTCTGCAAGGTCTCCATGAAGCCTTCTCTCCAGGCTGAACAACCCCAGCTCTCTCTGTCTTCATAGCAAAGGTGCTCCTGCCCTCTCATCATCTTTGTGGCTCTATAGAAAGCAGGTTTAAAACTTTCTTCTTTTCAAAAGTAGATTTCAATCTGTCCATTATAAGCCTAGTTATATAACCTCAATATATTTTTTAATTAGAGAAATGTGTTCTGAAAGAGGTTAGATTAATTTCCCTAGATTTAGAAAGATGAGTAAAAATAAAACTGAAGTATGATGAGTATTCATGTAACAATTTTAGAAACTACAGCAAAATTATAACTAGTTTTTTTGCCTTAAAGAACGTTGCTCTACAGAGACAAGAACTGGAGAAAAGAAGTTCTTTCTGTGCAGCACATTGTGCCTGAGGTTATGGAAGGAGCCAGAAGAGTAGTTTGGGTTCCCTGAATCATAAACCCATCCTTCTTAGCTAATTTATACTATGCTGCTCTTATCCTGTTGTGCTCTGGCTAGTCTGTTGGCAGAGGAAATATTTTTCAAACAATTTTATACACTTAGCTGGACTCTGTGTAGAGGATGGTCTTCATGGATAGAGCACTTTGGCAAAAAGTTATTAATAAGCCTTTATTGTTATGGATTGGATCCCAGCCAGCTGCTTAGTGATTAAAGTTTAATTGCATGATGATTAGTTTTCATTAGTGAGCAATTAGCATTCAACAACAGTCTTGTATTGCTAAAGCTATGGGTGAGTATAAGTGGCTAGAGCCATGTTGAGGGAGAAGGTCTGTAGCTGGAGATGGGGTCACAGAGCTGTTTGGAATGTGGGAATAAGGTTTCTGAGGTTAGTTGACCTCATCAGCTTGTTCTTACTGCAGCATTTTTTTAATCCAGGAGGGTGGATGGGAGTGGGGAATGGAGCAAATGTCCAGAAGAGCACAGCCTGCACATTGGGCACAGAGACTGGCTGTGGATTAGCCTGAGTGTAGGGAGTTAACAAAATAATCATCCTCCTGAAAAGGCCCTTTGAAGGTCTGAGTTGCTCTCACAGTAACAGTGGTTTTTATAGACTTGTTCCTCTTCTTGCCACAACTAAAACTCCTTTTTTAGAATTCCCCTCTGAATTGGTGAAATTCTTTTTTTTTACTTTGATAGCAGCCCTTGATTGTTTTGTGCCACTGCGGGGTAAATTAGGAGAAAGATGAGTGCTGGGCAAGGGATGGGGGAAGTGAAACGGATGAGGGCAGAGGGAGGTAGGAGTGTAGCAAAAGATCAAGGCTTCTTTGTGTTAGAGGTACAAATGAGTGAAGAGTGCCCCATGTAAACCATTTCTGCTTCACTGAGGAATCTGTTGTGAAGATGAAATATGGTGGTAATTTCATCTAGGCTAAATTAGGGTTGTTAGAAGCCATTCTTCTTGTCCACACCTCCCCTTCTGCCAGCAGTAGTGCTCTGTAGCTGAAGTGAGGTAGGTGGGTGATCTAGCCAGCAAATCCCTTCCTCACCCCATTCCCATTAAAATCAGGCTAATTTTTGGCCGGACTGGCTTTCTTGACTTTCAGTGTCAATACTGATACAGAGAAATGCTTAGGCATAGGAGGGGGCTGCAGGCTGTGCAAAAGTAAACTTCGGTCTTAAAATGATTTGTAAGTGGGGAGCCTGGTCAAGATCATGACTTCAGATGGAATGTTCTTCCAAAATGATATTACTAATTATGGAAAGTAGTAAATTTTAAATATATTAATAATAAAAAAGGAACAGTTTAAAGATTGTCTAAGGTGGTTCTCAAATGTATGTATGTATTACTGATGTCAAGTACATCCATTTCATTGTCTAGACATAGGAAAAGATGGGGGCTTTCTTTATTATGATGATCCCATGATTCAGAAGCGCTAGGGACTGGATGCTCCCTTCCCTCCCCTGGCCTGGTTTGCCAGCTGGAGTAACCAAAACCAGACATATCCTTCCAGTTAAAAGGTCTCAAGTAGCTACAGTTTCTTCTGAGAAATTCTGACAATGCTCAGTGTGTGGCTTTAATGCTGTTGATCTACTTACGCTGTCTTCAGACTTGCCATAGGAGGCAAAATACCAGTGTAGGACCTGGTCTAAATTCCAGCCCAAGGCACAAGACAGTGCTGAGTGGCAAAGACTTCCTGGGGCTCTGGGTGTTGCAGCTGCACTGTTTGTCACCACCTGAGCTGCTGGTGGTAAAAATAGATTGCATATGCCTTCCTGAGGTCTGGCTGCATGACTGATTGCAGCGTAAGTGCAGTCAGGTCTTATCTCAGCCAGCTGATTGTTGCCTGGGTCATGAGCTTTCCTTCTGTTTGAGAAAATATTAAAAGTTGATGCTAAAAACTGGTTGTGCAGTCTTCATTTACTAGGGATTTCCCCCGCCATTTCTATCTTGCATATTTTCTTTTGATTTGTGCTTACAACTAGGTGACTTAACTCAGCGGTATTTCTTTTTCTCATGGCTACTCATTTCACAACATGGTTTTGTTGTTACTTTGCACTAGACTGCTGTTAATTGCAGCTTTTCTTGTGCTTCCAAATCCTTTATTCTTACTGAGAGCTCACACTTGCTAAATTTCAGAAAGTTATTGATGATTAAAGGCGACTGACCAGCTTCATAAAAGACGTGCTGCTAGGGGAGGGGGAGGAGGAGGAGGAGGAGGGCATCCTGGCATGAATCTCTGAAATGGGGACTTCCACTGAAGGATACTGCTGCTCAATGTGAAGCTTCAAAGGAAAATAAAAAAGGTGGGTGGGGATGGGAGGGAAGAGTAAGTTCATGTGCTTGAGTTCAGGTATGAGAGCTGTGAACTTTCCTGACTTCGTGCTTGTGCTGTCAGAAATTGCCTGCATGGCCTTTGACAAATCATCTAATTATTCTGTAAAGTAGGCTTTAAGATCACTTATTTTGTGACCATTAAGTCAAACTGGTAGGGTGCTTTGAAAGTACAGTATGTGTTTAAGTTGTCAGATGTTCTCAATTAAATTGGAAGATTAGGGAGCTGATACAAGGTTTCATGGTTTAGTTGCATAGATGTAATGGCAGGAAGATAAAATTTAATTTTGTTCAAGTATCATTTAGAGTCAGGTCCAAAAAGATAATAAAAATGTTTTGTGATGTGTTCATTTGCTGTTAGCTTTCTCTTTTCTTGTATAAGGTTAAAATGCTGAAAATACTAATAGCAATGTACTTGTCCCATATGTAAATTCATTGTTATATATAATTAAGATTTTTCTTGGGAAGTAACTCTCCAAGTTAAATTTAATCACTAAAATTTCAGACTTGACACAGTTCATAACTGATGCTTTCCAGAAAACCAATGTTATTTTTTTAATGTTAACTTTAGGAAATTGTTTAGAAAAATCCAATACTCCAATCCAATATTATAGGTACATAAAACTCTTTTACAGTGGTTTTTATGCAGTCTTAAGTCCTGAACTTAAATTTAATTATTCTTTATTTGAAGTGTTACGGTTTATCCTTGGGAGGTATAAGGATTCTTTAGTGATGCCGCATGGTACCACTTGAAGCAAAAACTTTCAGAGGCAGTTCCTGGGGAACAGGAGTTACAAATAGCTACCAATAATTTCAGTTTCCTGGACAAATAGCTATAAGGGTAATGCCAAAAGAAAAATTGTCTGTTCTGAACCTGTCTTAACAAAGAAGACTTTAATGTTGACTTACTCTTCTGCTTTTGGGCTAGAGACTTCAGAAGATGAAGGAATAAGTTGGAAGAGGATGTGTTTATGTAAAATAAAAGAAAAACAAAACAAAACCATCTGTATCCTTTGATATCTACCTTGGGTGAAAAAAGGACTGAAATTTCTCTTTGATCTTGTCTGGTGATTTATTTCTAGTAATCTGTGGCTCATCCCAGCCCTTTTTTCATAGCATAGATTGAACTAGATTTATAAAACTGAAGGTGTGGCTTGCAAATGAATAATATTATTGCCTTTACCATGATTCAGCAGTGTTCTGAGCCCAGAAGATCTTCATTAGTCCTTTCCCTTCAGATCTCAGGAGAACCCCATCTAATCCTTAGATGAAGTTCTTCTTTCAGGAGAACCACATAATGTCTGTCCTTTAAAGAAACTACTGACACTACCTCAGCTGCTGTGTAATATCCAGCTGGAATGCCATCCAGGCTTGGACTGCTGCTATTTATATTTTCTGCCTCTTCTAAACTGCTGCTAGCTCATACCATGTTTTCCTGTGTCGTGTCTGTGACAAGCCTACAGACACTCCATGTTCTTTTATAAATTCAGTTTAGAATTCATAAATAGTACCTATTATTGCAATGGGCAGTTTAAGCACCACATATATTATTATGGTTTGTAGGAGGTTTTTTTCCTGATGATTATTGAATAATGAACTAACATATTAGTCTCTAAACCCATTCAAATTTTTGGCCAGCAAATACTACTTTGCATAGAGCACCTTCTGTCTAACCGGGGACATTTCATCAGTATGTGCTAATTGTCTCCTTGCCCTCAGCTGTGATTGATGATTTATTGCTGTGGTTTGTAAGATGGTAATTTTTTAAAAAATATAAATACTGATTACTTGAGAGCTTATCGCTAGAGAGAGATCTACTGACTTGCAGGCATTTCTCTTTCTGCAAAGCACTGCACCTTTACCTCTTCTCTTGAATTCACCTTCTGCTGCTTTTTCTCAGTGGTAGCAACCACCGCCAGTGACCTCAGGAATACTGGTGTGCCCTTCATTACTCTTTGTTGGAGCTCTGCTGCCAGCCACTGCTTCTGTGGCTTTCTGGGGGAGCTATCTTCTTTCTTAATGGTATTGACTAGTAGTTTTCTTTGCTACCTCTTTTCTAGAGACAAGTTATTTATTTTCCAGTAAGATAAACATTGTATTTTTTTCACCTCTCTTTGCAGTGAAATGTATTTTCACTGTACAACAGTCATTCTTCAGACCTCAATTTAAGAATTGGTATTCTTAGTACTACGTGCAATTTCGATGGAATGCTGTCACAAACATTTGTTGTTCAAAACGGTCATTTTCGCATTCCTATTTTGGTCACATTCATCTGCCCACCTCCTATGTTCTTACGCCTCAAGCATAAGGCACTCATCATTATTTTATCTGCCTTTATCCTGCTGCTTTTTCTTCTTTTAGTTTCAAGAACTTAGGATTTACTTCCAGTCAGAACACCCTGGCTAATTTTATAATTTCCCAAATTAAGTGCTTAACTTTCAAACCCCTGCACATTTACCTTTGTTTTTCTTCATGCATTTCTTCAAAGCCCTTCTTGTCTGGGATTTGTGCTGAATAATTGGATATGCTTAGCCTGCTGCTGAGATGGACTCTGCCCAACGCTGCTGGCTCAGTCTCACCGTTCCTATTTCATCCCTTTGCATCCACCAACGCTTTGTTCTCTGTTACCGAAGTGTCTTGCACAGTGGGGCTCTGTTTATGATGAACGCTTGCACAGATTACTACAAGTAATGACAAATGGTGTATTTCTGTCCCATGTTACAAATCTTTGAGTCATTGATGGGATGGGTTTGTGCTGCACCCTTTTTTCTGTCGGGTTGCACAGATATGTAATATCTTGTCAAAATATTTTGCATTTACAGTTTGCTTTTATCAAAAGTATTTCTTTAATTTTAAGCCTTTATAAAGATCTTGTTTCTGTTGTATCCACTGCTCCTAGTAATATAGCGATTGTGTCTTTAATGAACCAGTATTTTTTTTGTTTTGTTTTGAGCCTTTTAGTAAATACTCAGTCAGCATCATCATCTCTTTTTTTCTTTCATTAAAAAAAAGCTGGCTCTGTTATGCAGTTTGCCTCTTGAAAACCTTCATTGCATTTTTTTGTTTATGTCAGGTTTTTTTCCTTTTTTTAATATTACTCCAGACATTGATGCTCAAAGCTATTGCTTTTCTGGTAATTAATTTGTCCAAAATCTCTTTGATTATGATGGAGATGTTGCTTTCTTTTTAGGTAACTGCATGCTGTTGTTTTATGCTCTACATGGTAGATCTTGCATTAAATAGAAATTCACAATATATGTGGATATTTCCTGTAATCAGTATCCAAGATGGCTGGGAAGTAAATCTAGTACAGGTAGAAAATTCAACTGGAGTAAGTGCTCTATTGCTGACTGTGCTGTTCCCACTACTCTCTGGGTCCTTATCACATAATCACGGCTTGAAAATTTGAATTTCTTTTTCCTCTTTTAAGTTTGCTTCTCTGTTTTTCAAACCTTTTTTGTAACTAAATTGCGCTATTGTTGCATGTTTAATTCCCCAAATGAAAAGTCAAGATAACATAAACTGTATTATTTTTTCGGCAGATTCAAATCCCTATACTTACACGTGGTTTTCTGAAATGTTTCATTCAGGGTGGTTCTTTGAATCAAAGGAAAAAAGATCTACAAATTTCTTGGCTTGTTGGACTTGGTGGTCTATATATTATTTAAATACTCCTTTTAAAATATGAAATGGCTATGTAGGTATGTACTTAGTCTGTTTAACTGAAATTAAATATGCTTTTGCAGCAACATTTAAATTACTGGTTTTGTTAATTTTGCTAAATCTGTTTTAGTTAACCACTGGTTGACTCCTGAAGGATCTAACCTCTATTCTGGTTCAGTTACACTGGGTCCTTTTCATTTGGGTTTTTTCTCCTTCCATTGTGTGGAGGAGGTGGGAAGGGTTCATCCCCCTTCAAGTCTTACTTGGCTCTTCAGCAGTCTCATGTATTCATGCACAGTTAAGCCTTTGATCACTCCACCAAGTGAATGAAACAGGCTTGTAAGGAGTAGTGAACATGAATTTATCACTTAGGTTTGAATTTCAGTCTTTTATATAGTGTACAGTTTAGCTCAGCCTTCCTGTTAGGGAGGTAAAACTAAAGAGTCTTAAAAACTTGTAACCAAACAGTATTTATTTGGTGCCTGTATTCTTTTTGATAATCATGAGGAGGGGGGGAGTTTGTTGTTCATTGTGGAATTTCACAGTCACATCTCTTGGTCTTTACAAGAACTGCCTTTCCAGGCAGGTGCAAAAGTGCCTTTTGTTGTGGTGTCCTGTCTCCAGAAATGGCCATGAATTTACCACTTCACTGCACGTATTCAGAGATTTGTAGTAAACTAGGCATGTTCAGAATGATAGTTGCATATTTTCTCCCTCCTTTCAGCAACCAAAGCTTGAGAGTTGTAGCTTTGGTATCCCTGTGTTTACCAGGCAGAGGCATACCTATCCTTGATGAACTGGTCTAATCTGTTTTTGAACTTGCTTATCTTTTTCCTAGTGCAGCATTCTTTAGCAATGACTTTTAAATTACTTGAGTGAAAAAAACAGGTTTATGTTACATTTGAACCTGCTCTTCCTTCTTGCAGATGGCTAAGAATCATTCCCTTATGTGCATCATACTGGATTTTGTAGGTTTCAATCCCCCTTCAGTTCTCTCTTTTCCAAAATACTTAGACTTCTCTTATATAAAAGTTCTTTACATTCCTAGTTATCTCTGTGCTCTGTCCAATTTTGTTTCTGATCAGTTGTACTCCTTTCTCAAAAAGGGGCATCAGAACCACACACAATATTATGATGTCAGGCTACTACAAGAGTAACAGACAGACATCATGAACATTTGAGTTTCATTATGGATTTCTTTCCTAAATAGCTGCTTACATTTTGGCTGTCTTTTTTGTGCTTGCAGGGGACTGCATGATGTTTCTGTCTAGGATGACTACTAATACCTTCCTATGAGTAGTAAAAGCTAATTTAGAATCTGTCATCATGCATATGCATAGGTGAAAATATTTTTACCACATACATCACTTTGCACTTAACAGTAGTATTTTTCATCCCCATTTTATCATACAGTTATCCATGGCTGTGAGATGGTTTTGCAGCTTTCTACTATCAGTTTGAGGTCTGGCTACCCTGCATAATTTTACAAACTTCACAAGTTTTCACATCTTATTGTTCACCCCCCTTCTTGAGAGTCTCTATAAGGGCAGTTGAATAGCTTAAGTGTCTGCATAGGACCTTAAAATTATTGCTGCAAACCATTCTTTGTTAAAACTAAATGTTTAGTTCTGTTCTTGTTGCATTCTATTTTTCCTTCTAGTTGAGGGTGATAAAATGCTCTGCTCTTACTTTCAAGTGCTTCTGTTCTAGCATAATCAGTTTCACATGTATTGAATAGGATTTTCCATGTTTAAGACATTTTCCAGCTCTTGGATTTCTTGTGGGTTTTTTTTCTATGCCATCCATTTTGAGCTGCAGTTTCCCTTTGTGTTTCAGCAGCCTGTGCAGCACTGCAGTTCTAACTTTTTATTATGTTTCCTAATGTAGCTTTATTAGTATAGCATCTTCCAGATCATTGATTTGTCTGCTGAAATCTTGGAATCTAAATTTGTCCTTTGTTTCTTGACTCGAAGACAACTGTCCAGTTTTACTTCTGAACTATTATCCTTTATTATTTGATTTGCTTGCTACAGGAAGATATCATTGTTGGCAAGAGATGTCTTTTTGTGATGCAGGTTTCAAGATTTTTATCTTTTTAATTGTGGGGATAATTTTTCTGATATTCTGTGTCTGGTTTTTTTTGATAAGTTAAAATTGTTTGTCAGGAAATGTAAACTAATAGTTCTGTGTCCTTTAGTACTGGTTGTTATCTCTAGCCACAGTCACATAAACAATTTTTTTCATTAACCAGTATCTGCACATCAGAGTGGAAGTCTTTCCCTCTTCTGTTTCCTGAAGATGTCTTCCCACCTCACTTTTTTCATCTTGGTCCCTTTTTGCAGAAGTCTTCCAAAATCACATATTTCTTTCTCCTTTAGTAAGCAGTATATATGTATATATACACACACTGTCTTACTTATTTTTATTATTTTCTTGTAGCTTTTTGAACAAGTTGTCTCTTTGCATCCCACTTTTCCGGAAAGAGAATGTGGCTGCCTGCTGTTTCTGTTGCCCTTTCGCCTGGATGTTAAATCCGAGCCTCTGCCGAGCCTGCCAACTGTTTAATCAGAAATAATCAGAAGGCCCTCCTTCCTAATATTGCAGCTGACTCTGAAGTCCTCATTATCTTACATCTGCATTTGTGCAGTGCAATTATACAGAAGCAATTATTTTCCTAAAAGCTTATAATTTAAACAGGAGAAGGAGAGAGTGTGAAAAATACATATAACATGTGAAGCAAAGACTTGTACCTGTATAATTAATGCCACGTAATTTCACTTTTCTCTTGCTTTGCTTTGTTAGTAACCTTCAGTTGTTGCTTTCTCTTTTACCCCTTTTATGTATTCTTGATACTGGTATGGGAGAAGGGGCAAAACAAGGAGATGCCTAGAAAGAAAAGGAAAGGAAAAAGAAAGAAAACAAACCAAAGGAAAAACTGATCTTTGGAAGAGAGGAAACCAAGAGGTTTGAGTACAGGGTATATAACCACTCATCAAGAAAGGATGCTTTGTATTACACACAGCAGAAAATATGATCCTGTTGGGAATGTCCTGGTGTAAACTGGTTTGGTAATTGTTCAGCAAGGAAGGTGGCTGAGGAGTCGTCTGAAAACACCTTATATTAGTGTTACCAGCAATTAATTTCTGCTTCTAAGCAACTGTTCCTGCTCCTGCCCAGAATATTTTGGAAGGGCTAGTCAGCAGCTTCCATCCTCCCACCAGCAAAACCATGTCCACTGTAGGGTTCCAGTGGTAAGAAGTACTTTGTCTAGGGACAAAGATACTATCTCTGGTCAGTGCAGAGCCAAAGTGAGCAGCTTGGGGCACTGGTTTTCACAAGGCTTTGTGCTTGTTCAGGAGGAGGAAGGTAGGTAGCTCAGGACATGTTTATGTTATAGCACTTACATAGAGTTGGGTACAAATCTGAAGGAAGCAAAAAAAAGGTACTCAAAAGCATACTCTTATTACATATAGCAGTGTGTTCTCAGAAGAATGGAAGAATACAGATTGCAAGGGGGAAAAAAGCCAAGCATCAACCAAAAGAAATATAGTTGGTAGGTGCTCTAGCATTTTAAATGAATCAGAGCTGTTCTGCTGCCGCTGGTAGCTGTCCCCCAGCTGTTCACACTTCCAGGTTGGCTGTTACTTCGTTTTGGTAGACACAGAATGATGAGCTGTAGCAAAGAAGAAATGGGCTGCTAATAGCAGGGAGAGGTAGAGACAATGTATCTGGCTTTAATACTATTGATAATTTAGTTCATGGGATGCAGTGTCTCTTCCAAATGGCACTTTTCAGTCTCTCCAGCCTATTCTAAGTGAGATATATGTGCCTTGTGGTCAGAGATGAATTGTGGAGATAGGACCTATGAATCAGTCTTTGCTGTGTGGTCTCTTTTTTCCTCTTTTTTTTTTTTTTTTTTTTTTTTTTTTTTTTTTTTTACATTTAAGCCAAGAGTTGATTAGATGCCTGGCAATGATTACTGTCCATTGGCACCTCCCACTGGGAGCACACCCCAAGTACCAGCCTTGAGCTCTTTCAAGCAGGGGAGGTTAAGCAGGCTGCTTACTGAGCAAAAGGAATTTCTCTTCCCAGGAGAGCTGGAGTGCTGTTTCCCTGGCTAGGAATGCTATAATTCCTTTACAAGTGACAAGCAGGCTGCTACCATCTGCTGGTGAATGGCTGCAGGGTGGCGGGGTTTGGGTGAAAATTTGCTGGTGGACCAAGAGAACAATTAGTCGTCATTATGGTGAATTTGCACATATCTTTGTAAGAAGTTCTGTGATTTTTATTTTGGTGTTAAATGTTTCGTAGTTGTAGTGTACCTGGTTTTTGTTTTGAAGCATAAATACGTGAGATGAGAAATGTAGCTAACCAAAGCTACGGAAAGTACCAGCAGGAGCGAGGCATCTTTTTACTTTCTAAGGTACAGCAGCAATGTCTTGGAAAAGAAGAGTGAGACCATCCAGAAATTTTTAAAGCGCCTTTGTTTTTTGTCTTCATGGGAACACCTGGGTGTGTTTGGAAACCATGTGGCACTACATGATGATAATCTCTTTCAAATATAAGGTGATAGACTCAGAAGTTGTTTTAGAACCACACAGCTTTGTAGGGCGTCTGCTTTGTTCAGTCACTCAGGTGTGCCAAGAAGGAAGAACTCAAAAAAAAGAGTTGTTATTGTGTGCGTGGTTCCCTCAGCTTCCCCTGAAAGAAGCAGATGGTTGGGGGTCCCAGGAGGTAGAAGAAATGGGGCCATTAGACTGTCAGTGGCTTGTGAAAAGCAGAAGCATCTGCCAGAATGGAGACTTGTTCAGCAGCAGGGGAGCCAGCAGCAGCAGATGATCTCTGCCTTGATCCGTCAGTGGCATAGTCGTCCACTGGGGAATTGCTGTTGTGGGTGTAGCACAGGTAACCTTGGTAAAATCTCTGTTTGTCAGGCTTAAAAAAAGGGGCAGTGGAGGCTCAATGCACATGCACTGGCATATTAACTACCCACTGTTACTGTCTAATCACTCCTAAAATCACAAACATTTTTAAAGCATTCCTTACCCATTCTCAGCTGAAAATTTGTCAAAATGCCTGTCATGTTCAGAATGTTATTTTTCAGAATACCGACATGAACCATGCTAGATGCACCAAAGAGTAACTTCAAAAATACTTTTGGAAAAGTATCAAAAATTTTGCTGGGGGTCTTGTTTTCTGTTGTATCACACACCATACTCTTCTAAGACATACCTTTTTAGTATTAAGAAATATTTTGTATAGTTCATTCTCTGCTGCTGTAGTTCTTATGCTCTTATTGACTGCTCTGCACAGGACACAGTGTTCCAGGGGAGAATGACCTTCTGTTGCAACAGTGTGATGGTACGTAAAAGATGAGATAAAGTGGGGAGGGCAGAATGCCTCTGAGGAACAAGACTAAAAATTCATATCTACATTCAAAAAGAATAGTCAGTTTAGGTTCTCTCCTGTTAGAATAATGAATCCCAGTCAGCCACATCTAAAAGCGAGAATAAAGTACACAGGTACAGAGCTCTGTTTCAGAACTCCTCAAGCTGCACTTTGTGAGTACTTGGCATAGGTGAATCTGGGACTGTTGCCAGTAAATAATATCTTTCTAGAGTTGACTTCAGAGCCAGGAAAAGACATTTTCTGTGGATGAAGTTTGGTTTTACTCCCATGGGAGAGTGAATTACGTTGCAGTTTGGCTAGTGGTCTGTATATTTTGTTGCACATTTCAATATTGGTTTAGCCTCTTTTTTTAATCTTTGGAAACTTGCATTGATGTTCTGACAGGCAGTAATAAGCTGCTTGTGTGTATCTTTCTAGGCTTCAGGGATGTTTCCCTTGCATCATAAATACTGCAGTAGTTTGTCGTGCTTAGAATATAGACCTGATTTAGTAGGAAGCACTGAAGATCAGGCTCAGGATGCTCTGGCATACCCATAAAGAGAAGGTGTTACTCAAAACTGCAGTTGTAGATGTCACAAGAACTGACATCTCACAAGCTTTTCTGTTAGTTGCATCTGCTTTGATTTGAAGAGGGCCCCCTAGTTTATGGCTGGAGCTAGTTTTGCTTTCATCTTCATTCAGGCATTTAAATACAAACTACAGTCATCTCTGCAAAGCACAGAATAGTAGGAAGAACAATAACTGTAGGTATTCTCAGAGGGTTCGGAAATACTGTAATCAACCCCCTGTTCACTATGCTGAGTGAGGAACTTTGCTGTGGCTGTTAGCTTTGGCCACGTCTGTTCTGCAGCTCTCCACTGCACTGTGTGTGCTGATCAGGGATTGAAGACGTGTGGGCCAGGGCTGTGGCCGTGTTGGCAGATGAGTGTCCCTGTATGGTGGGAATGCCGTGCTCGTGTCTGGTGCCAGGTGTGCTGCTGGCTTGGGCACAGCTGTTCATGTGCGGTGCAGGTGCAGTTCGCTGGTAGTGGCAATAGAGCAACCTAGTTTGACACCGGCTTTGCCAGCAGCAGCAGTGATTTTAGATCATGTCATCATCCCTGTGTGCAGGCAGGGACCAAAGGCAACTTCTCACAGCCTGAACTCAAGGTGAATTGTACCAATTATACAGGGCCTTGTTATGGCGTTGGTTGTATTTAGCAGAATAAATAAAATTCCTGTCTTTTTAAAATGTGACTCAAAATTATGGTAGTTCCTCTCTTTGTTTTCTGCCAGTGGTTAATTCACTTTTTAATTTTTAAATTGTAGCAGTCTCCTAGCTTTTGGTGAATTCTACCAGATATGGCTACATCTTTTTTTAAGGGAAAAATGTCAACCTGTCAGAAATCAGCTTTCATCAGAATCAGATTAGTTAACAAATATCACTTAGTGTATACATTCAAGAAATAAAATGCTGGCTGAATGAGATGTGCTCTAGAATTACTTCCTTAGGTCATTTCTTAAGTCATTCAGGATGAAGTAAATGGGTGAGAGACTTTCTTTCTGCTTTCACAATTGTCAGATGTTATGGTCAAATCCGTCATTGGCTAGTTGAGCTAAAAGGATTTAACTAGTGAAAATTGAACGTGGTCATCAGATGAGTCTGAGCTACTTTGACAATAATTGTATGAGCATCCTGGTTGCACTGCAAGTGCGTTTTTTTGGACATGTGTTATTTCTGTGACGATGAGGTATTTTCCCATGATGGCATCTTCTGCTCCAGATAAACTCTTTTTGGTCACCGGTGAAAAAACTTCTGACTTGGCCATGATCACCTTCAACTGCTAGTGATAATGAGTATGATGTAAACCAAATTACTTTTATGGTGGTGTCTTCTAAATCGTTACTTGTCGTGGTAATTGTCCTTTTAAAGCTGCTGTAGGTTCAAAACCACTCTTTTTCCTCCTATTTTAATAGTGATGTCTTTGTCCGGTACTGAAACACAGGCCAGTAAAACAGATTTGAGAACTATTTTAAATTCTTTCTGAATGGCTGAATATTTGTATCTCTTGCCTGCTTAGCACAACTGAATAGTTTGAAAGAGCTTGTGTTGTTACTTATTTGAAAGGCCTTTATTTGTATGGTGTAGAAAGATAGAGTTTAACATGATTTATCAAAAAATTGTGCTGGAATGTGGTTGATAAAATTCCCAGGAAAATACAGGTATTCAGAAAAATGGCTGCAATCTTCATTACTGTTTTTTTGGTTTCCCTTTCAGAAATGTTCCCATTGCCAGGAACCGGGAGCCACCTTAGGCTGCTACAACAAAGGCTGCTCCTTCCGATACCATTACCCATGTGCCATCGATGCAGGTAGGAACACATGACAACTGTATTCCGTAATTACTCAAACCATACTACACTAAATAATTCTGAGGTGCTTTACAAATTACTCCCTCTCAGTTTTTCTCCTACTGTGAAGATAAAGTAATAAAAATGGTGAGAAATGGCATGCAATAAAGAGTGTACAGTAACACACTGGGACAAGATGGAGCTTGTAATGAAAGGGAATCTGCCTGAAAGAGCAGAAAAAGCCTGGCTTGGGGAATGCAGCTACAGTGACTGAAATTTGGCTGCAGTGTGAGAACTGATCACTCATTTTTTACCAAAAATAGAAACCCTTTGTTAAAAGGATGGAAGTAAGCAGCAAGGGGGTTTCTTCTTTCAGGGTTATACTCCTGTAGGTGGTCCTAGTAAAGACTTCAGTGTTTGTGTTTGTAGAATCATCAGTACCATTTGCAGCACAACCATCCATCTCCCTCCTAAGAAGCACTTTCAGCCAGTCTCTTGAGTGGGTCTTCCTTATACAAGCTAATTGTTTGGATGATACTATTTCCAACTATGAGCCTGGGCTTGTGAGTTTGGTCGGTTTTGTGCAGTAATGACAGTTTTTCACGGAGATAAACTTTGTTCTAGGGTAAAAAAATTCAATCTCGGGGTAAATAATACCCCACTTTTCCAGTCCCCTGTAACTCACTTCTGTCATACAAAACTTAGTCTGATAACAAGCAGGAAAGGATTCAAGATTACAACTCTAGACTGGAAAATAATTGCAAGCTTCCTGTTTGTTATTCCAATTCCACAGCAACCCACTTGTTCACCACCCATTTTATGCTGTTTTCCAAACGTTAGCGTATTTGATGTAGGAATGCTCATTTCTGTATGACTGCATTGCACCTCTCACTGTGAAGTCCCACCCTATTGTATATGTGCATTATATTCTAATAGGAATGTTATTTTTAAATTAATATTGCAGTGGAATATTCTAGTACCGCAATACTACTAGCAGAGAGAATTCCTGACTTCACATAAAAGAAATATTATTCAGGTTGCAAGAATCACATACTCAATAAATACCAGAAATAAGGGTGTCCATATAAGTATACTTTTGGTCTTTTATGAATCTATCTTATAGTAATCACCTAATTAAAGGTTGATATGTCTTTCCATAAGGCCCTACCTCAGCCTGTAGGATGGAGGGGTACTCATTCATGAACATATGTTGTCCTTGCTGGATCTGTGTCATACTGCAGATGATTCCTTCTCAGTTCTGGAGGTAGAACTGGGAGCTTTCCTATAATGTTCATCTCTGTTATGCCTGAGAGTTTCATGAACATTAATAAACTTGCTTTTGTACAGTGTGTTTGAGACACACAATCGCCAATCAGATTCACGTTCATGTTGTGTTTAGTATGTATTTGTTTCTGGTTTGTGACTTGCCCTTTTCAGTACCATGAAAAAACAAAAATTACAGGAAATGTTCCCAATAATTTGAGGGCTTAATTTAAATTCATGTTTTACTAGATACAGTATGTAGCATTTTCTGGGTTCTAAATTCAGATATCAAAATTCAGATACTCTCCTTTTCCTTCAGCTATATTAACTCTTTACTCCACTTCAGCAAATGTAAGATTCTCCAAAATGAGAAATGTACTGAACAATCATGGCTGATTCCCAAGAGCAGTTCTGTGTTATGTATGGAAGAGGCAGCATCATGTACAAAACCCAGTATATAATCATACTATTTAGTCCAATTTAAATGTAACTTGACTGCTATATAATGTGTAGACATGGGTTAGATTAAATTTGGCTTTTTTTCATTTTTGTCTTGACTTTGCAACCTGTGAGATTTTTTTTAGAGTAGCTTTTTGTGTTCAAGTTCCAAGGCTATGCTTACTTCTTTTAATTTTGTTATGAGACATCATGTTGTCATGTGGCCATCTGTTGGAGTGCACGATTCCAAGCTAATTTTCCTCATTTGAGTAATACAGCAGTAATAAATTGCAAGAGCTGCATGGAGATGGAATACTTGGACTGTGAGGTTTCACAAACATATTTAAAAAATAGTGGAGGAGTTGGTAAAACTAGTGAGTCTCTGGTTTCACTTCAGGGAGAGTATGGTTTAGTGAGAACAAAATACTTCATTGGTGCTTTTTAAATGCATTTTCATATCTGTTTCTTCCTTTTCATCTGTATGTCTGATGTGTTCTTCTCTTTGTGTCTCATACCAGCCACAGGTCTTTATGTAGTTGCTCTCAGGCCCCTCTTGACAAATTTCTTACTCCAGTCTCTTGGCAAGACCCAATTCCTCCTAATTCTTTCTGTCTTTTCCTTTTTCCAATTTTCTAGCTCTCGCTCTGGCTTCCTCCTCTCTGCTCTTACTTCACCTCCTCTCCTTTCTTGTTTCTAGTTCTTTTTCCTCTCTGGGCTTTGTTACTGCCATTTGGTTCTCCTAACTCAGCTCCTTGTCACACCTCACCCTGCTAGTCCTGGTTTATTCTTGTATATTGTCCTTTATATTCTCTGTTTCACCTTTCTGTGCCTTTTCCAATCAGTTCTTTGTCTTAGCCTCCTGCTGGCACTCATCCTTAATTCCCTGCTCCTGACTTCAGTAGCACTGGTCTCCCTCCTGCTAGCCTCCATTCTTTCTGTATCTTAGCTGCCTTTCTCAGTACTGTTTTCACTTCTGCCTGCTGGACTAGTGCTTCCCGTTTTGCAGTTTTGAAATGGTCACTTTCTTCTTTTGGGTTGCCTGAGTCTTAGAAATGTCCCCTGACAGCTTCACTGCCTTTTGGACTGGTGTCTGAATCTGAGGGCAGAGGTTCATTTACAGGAAGGGCCTGATCACCCCCAAACAGAAGTATATTTGGTAGAATTTTTAAAAGCTACTACCTAGCTTTTAAAATCTAAAAGGCATAGCTACTAAAATCTAATAGGCCTCTTCTGAGGATGTGCACATGAAAATCCCCATACTGCTTTTCAAGGAGTTCTATTTGCTGGTTTTGTGGTAGCTGGCAAGGGCATGCCTTAGCTAAAGTCCAGGTCCTATAGAAAATCAGGATATTGTAGAACTTTTCAGAGAAAAAATCCTAGGATGTTTATCATGGGCGGAATAACTTTTTTCCAAGAAAGAGTTTTAAGGAAATCGTTGGCTGCCTCAGCTGAAGTTTTCAACCAAAACAAATTTAAAAGCCCCAGCTTGAAGTAGATTCTCAGCATTTAAAATTTCAGCCTGATGGTGTGACAGTAAAAGACCTTGTTTGCAGTTGGTTTTATCTGTGGGCATCAATCAATCAAGCTGTCTTAATCTATAAGACACTCTTCCAGTAAATCTGTATAAAAGAAATAAGCAAGCTATATGGCATAAGGTCTGGTTTTCATTTATGACCAAGCAGAAAATGTAGGCTTCCTTGAGAAACAAATCAACATTATTTCTCTTTGCTCAGCCTGTAAACCCTTTTTGTTGGTTTTGCAGTTCTACTGTCTTTCTGTAGTGAATCTGTACAGGTGCTTCTTAGCTTCCTTGAGCTCAGTGGTAGTTCCATTTTGAAATCAACCATCCTCCTTTGAAGGATGGTGCCACCTTGCTTTATTTAGGATCTGTCACAGATCTGTTCTGAATCCTCAGAAGTTTGTGTTAACATTTACAAGGGCTTTCAGGCTTTTGGAATATGTATGACTGGTTTTGTATCTCAAAGAAATAAAGGCAAACAGAAAACACTTGCTGGAGTGTTTTTTAGGGTATGTTGAGTCATACACACTTGGTTTGTCTGAATTCCTGGAAGTGACCGTGCCTTGGTTGAGATGAAGTACCCGTGTTGTATTTCGAAGCAGCTGCAGTGTGAGCTGAAGCGTTTCTGTGTTTGCATCCGTGTGGGTTAGGACTTGGTCCCAGTCAGTTATTGTGCCTCGTGAAAGGCAAAACGTTTTTGGGAAAGGGCTGGAGGCTGCAGTGTGTCAAATGGCTTCATTTTCGTGCAGCACTGAAGGCAGCCCTGGGGTGGGACCTGGTCTCTGGCTCCTGCACCAGTGGTCGGTGTCCAACCCCACCCCAGTGAGGGGCCAGGCTCTGCCCCGCTGTTGCTAATGGAGTGCTGTGCAAGTAAGTTGCCAGTTTGTACATATGGATGCTTTTATATAGCATAGTTCAGGCTGTCTTTTAATTTCCTTTCATAGAAAATAGTCTTTGGCAATATAGGGTGTAAGAGAGCTGAACATTTTTTAGCCATTTACATAAAAATCAAGATCAGTAGTGCCACTTAAGTAATTTTTGTATGGAAATTACTGTGGTTAACATTGTCTGTGTTTGGCTTTCATCTGCCCAAATTTATGAAGAGCCTCTGATGTCTCAAGATAACTTAGTCCTAGGGATGTCTCCATGGAAACAAGATCTTTGTTTTTCTGAAATTTTATATCCTCTCCCTCTGCTTGTTCCTCCCCACCTGGAATCAGATCCTGATGGTTGCAACACACTTGTCTCCTACAACATATATTGCAGGCAGTTCCACTTACAGAAGATTTTTGACTGTAAATTAGGAAAAGATTAACAGGAAAATAAAATGAATTTTCAGAGAACAGAAATCCTGTGTCTTCACAAGTATCATTAAAGATGAGTAACAGGCAGAACACAGAGGGTGAGACAAAAGTATGAAGCTTACAGAAGAATAATTGCTTCTATTAAAAGTGTTTTAGGTTTTCCCTGACTACTTTATGGAGAAAAATCCGTGGAAACAAGGACAAGTCACAGTTCTTTTTGTTTTCTGCCACAGTGAGCTGATCATAGCTCTGTGTCTACTGACTTCATGACAAATTGTAATCTGTTATATAAAATACTTGGAACTGCTAACCAAAATCCAGGCCAGCTTTGTAATGATGAACAATTTCTGCCTTATTGGTATTCAGCTGATTTTCTGCAGTGTGCTGATGACATTTTTCATAGTTGTCCTTTAACAGAAACAAAAAAAATTGCTATTAATTGGATCTGCTATTAGTATTTGCAACAAAAATGCTGACCTTAGTAAGAAATGGAGCTCCACATGCAGATCAGGCATTAGGTACAAGGTTTCTGGCACTTCTTCCTGATCCTTGTACAATCTTCCTTTCTGATGTACTAGCTAAAGAACTGCATTCATTACCGATGTTGGGTTTCCAACAAAGAAGAAAACTCCATTCTGTTCTAACATACTGCGTATGTTTTTGATGATTGCTCTGTATATTTTTGATGATTACTGTATTATGCAGTGATAATTCATGCTGTAGTCTAAATGTATGATTCCTGCCCTTATAATGAGAAGACATTTTATTTATTTCCTGTGATTTGTTAATGCTGCATTTGAAATTGTCTGTGGCGGGATTAAGGGTTTTACTCCCCTTTGCTAAAATCTCTCAAGTAACTTAGCCTCTTGCATGCTGTTTCCCTTTGATTCAGGCCAGAGGCATTCATGTTGAAACATTAAGCATTCCCTAGCAGAGGGATGCTCTGCCAAAGCTTGGGTATCTAGAAAGCTTTTCCCTCAAGCTTTAGTTCCAGTCTCCTGCTGTCTGCTAAACTCTTCCAGCAGATTGAAACAGCAGGTAGCACTGGTTATGCTACATACTTAAGAGCGTTTTAAATTAGCCCATCTTAGTTACCATTGCACTTCTCTACTTGTGAGCTGTTGGGTCTGTTGGAGTAGGCAGGAGGTCAGAAGCACTTTACTCAGTTCTCCAAGGCAGCATTGCTCAGTTGTGCTGAGGTGGGGATGGGTGCTTGGTCCTGCCCATGAGGTGACAGCCTCGGGTCAGCCTCCGATGCAAGAGGCCATTGGAACCGAGAGGTATCGGGCGTTTGGGAGGTTGCAATTCAGGGTGCCCAGGGGAGGCTGCTGAGTACTCTGAGGGGAGTGCTGCTTTTCCTGTGGCTGAAGTTCTGGGAGCTGCCAACTTGCATCACTTAGAGGCATAGTCTGGGAGGGGGGATGAGAGGAGAAGCAATCCGTACTCTGACAGTGCTGCTAAATAAGTGCTCTGCAAATGGCAGTGTTGCTTAATTTGTTCCTAAATAAGCAGTTCCATATAGGTGCCTCACTTTACATAATGTTTAAATAATTACCTGAACCATTTTTTAGATCATAAAAGCTTCACATATAAGATTCATGAAAGCAGATCTAAGAGCAGCATGAGTGACCAGACTACCAGACATAGTGTCACAGTGTAAACTTGCCACCGGGACTTGTGATTGGAAGTAAACTGTAAACACCTTACCCAGAGACACACACACACCCCTGCTCTCCCTGATGCTGGCAGGGCCTTGTAAGAGTGAAAGGCAGCATTTGTACTATGGACTGCAGGGATTCTCTGTTCAGATTGGATGAATGTGTCCATCTTCTGTGTGCTAAAGCGAAGAAGGCTGGAATAGCTGAAGGGGGTGGGGATACAGGATTTGTAGGCTTGCTGTTCTTGTTCTTACTGCATACAGATCATTGGGAAAACTCAGGTTGCTTGGTAATCCAAGCAACATTGTCACTTGGGGTGTTCAGTTACTTTGTTTGCTAAAACTTTGGGGGTGGAAGGAATGAATCTGCTGATAATACACAGATCAGGCATTAGGCAATGAACCTGCTAATAATACACAGATCAGGCAATACCGACGAAGTATTCCTATAAGAGATCTTTGGATGAAAAGATGTGTACCTGTGAGGCAAGATTAACACATGTGATGTATTATTCAAGTTGGTTTTCATTTAAAAAATAATATATTGCTATCTTCTCTTCCTCCTTTAGATTGTTTACTAAACGAAGAGAATTTCTCAGTGAGGTGCCCCAAGCACAAGGTAAGAATCCTCTCCTGGATTATACCTGGGTCTCTTGTTGCCCTCTTCTGGTTTCTAAATTTGGACTAGTAATTTTATTACCTGGATAATGTCTGTAGTCAGAGATGCTTTTAGTTCAATTATTCTGTGATACATGCTTGTGGTATATTCTAGGGGCAAACATCAACTCAAGAAGACTACAAGTTTAAGAAGATAAAATTTTTGCTCCATCTGCTCAGTGTTTCTTTAGGTCCTTGATGACTCTTCAGAAAGCTCAGCTTCATTTCCTGAATTCTGTGATAGATTCAGTATGTTGCTTGCTATTCCTGTTTGAATGTTTCATTGAATTGTTGGGTTTTCTACTTGGATTTACTGAGGATGCAAGGAAAAAGAAAAATGACTTTAGGAATAAGTTCTCCTGGTTTTTGGAAACATCTTATTCTAGTTTACCAGCAGTAACTGGACTGAGTCCAGCCACTCAGCCTTCAGTGGATCTGTGGGGTTGTTCTGTACATCTTTAGTTCATCAGAAGACTCCTGTGCTCCTTCTGCCCAGGGTCTGGGTGTCCTTAATGACTGTCCCCAGAGCCTACAAACACAGTGATGCAGAGAGCTGTCTGCATGGCAAGAGGGGACAAGGTAGACAATACATACTCTCTTGTAGCATAAGTAATGGGATAGAGTGCTGGGAATACCCCTCCCAGCCCTTAAGGGAGGATACACCCCTGGGAGGTTGTGGATACCAGTCTTCCAGCTTTAAATGGTCAGAGAGTATCCAGAAAAAAACCAGCTGTTCATGTTGCCAGTTGAATACGTCAGTAATTGGGCAAGAGTTTGGATGGCTTGTGCTGAAAAGGAAATGATAATAGGGAAGAATTGTGTTGCTTTCTAGCAGGGATTAGTCTCCATCTAGTTCTTGTCTGCAGATCCCTGCCTAGAATTAGACTGACATCTGGTGGTCTTTTGTTTTCACAGTTTATTCTTAATCTGTCTTTTGTAAACATTCAGGAATTAGCCTCATGTTCCTTTCTGGATGTTCTACCACAAAATGATGTATTTATACACACGTATTTAAAATGCGCTGGAAGATTCAGTGCGCATTCAGGCTCTTATCCAGAATTGGCCTACTTTTCATTATAGAAAAGAAAAGAAATTATTCTGCACAAGTGAGGAATAATGTTGATAATGTACAGCAAGCTTAAATTAATGCATTAATGCTACAAGAACCTGCAGATCTTGCCAAACAAACCGGGAAGGATGAGCTCCCTTTTCTGTGTAATGTAACTGCCAAAGTGCCACCCTCTGCTCAACTTTGGATACTTGGCTAAAGATAATTGGAGTGTGTCCTGGGTTTGGATGGGATAGTTATTTTCTTCTTGGTACTTAGTTGCCAGCTGGGGTTAAACTATTACTGAGGCTTGTGTATTTGAAGGCTGTTCTATTTTTGCTCCCTGTTGCCTGAAGTATTCCAGGGAAACACAGTGTTACATAGATGGCTTGGGTCGCTGCTGCCTGAACACTTTGCAGTGACAGTGCTCAAACCATGAAAGGAAAGAACTGGTTTAGATTCAGGCAAAGAATCCAGCTTTTCAGAGAAAAGTCTGAGAAAGCACATGGATTTCTAAAGTAATCTTGCAGGATGGGAGTGGGGCAGCTACCAATTAAGTTCATAACAGTTCTTCATGAGGAGATAAAATTTTGAATTCTATTCAGAACTATCCCACTGCAGATCACTTTCTTTATTTTGTCAAAAACATAACTTCAACACCAGCAGCCTTTATTTGACACTGAAGTTTGTTGGCTTTTGCTTAGTAAAGACACAAATAATTTCTTTGAAGCCAAGTAGAGTTTTCTTTGCTTTCTTTCTCTGCCCTCACCGTGTATTTCACTAATCATTATTGGTTTGTTCCCAGTCTTTCTGCAGGGCAGAATATAAGCTCACTCTGTTCCTTCCATTGTAGTGGCTGGAAAGGGGAATTCCAGACAGTGACAATGCAGGAACAGGAAGGCTGAAAACCATTGCTCTAGAATGACTGGGAAACAAATTGCATCAATTTTTTTGCATGATATGAGTATGAGCAATTGAGAGGAAGAAAGACTTTCAGTTAGTCTGTTGAAAGAGATGCTTTTAGGTAACACCACCTTAGCACTGTTAGCAAATTAGTAACTGTCTGGTAACTCACTTTGCTGTTCTGTAGCTAATGGGTGGAGGAGCTAACTTTATAAATCTCCAGCATTAAGTCCCCCAGTGCAGGGCCTGTTACCCTTTGGCAGTCCGTGCCTCACACCGGTAAATACCTTTCATCACAGTAAGCGGCTCCTGGAGAGCAAAGGTGCTTCTTGCCTCATTAACTGTGCTTGACACTTAGGGCATAAGCAAGCTGAGTCCAGAGGGGACTGGTCCTGCCTTTCCATGTGCTCCCCAGTGAGCTTTTCCATTTCCTTCTGTCAGGATTGAGCTTCAACCATCCATGTCCTGAATGTGCTACTTATGCAAAATATCAGCTTTTATCACAGGGAAAATGCTGTCTGAAAACTGTCATATTTTGAAGGGTTCTTCTCACAGATCCAAACGGCTCTGTCTGCATTACAGCAAGTGAGGTTGCAACAGACCTGCTGAGGATGCTGAGCTGTGGAGAGGCTATAAAAGGGATGGGATACCTCACCTTTTGGTGGCTCAGCCATCTTAGATTGTCTTAAGCCATCTGTTTGGGCAATTTTCAAGTGATGCTTCTCAGCTTGTTCTACCTTTTTGTGTTAAATTCTGTGTTTCTTAAAATTTACCAGGCTTTCATATCTCAGACTCTACTTTTGTGGAATTACCTGCTTTTGTCTTGGAGAAAACTCTGTCTGAAAAGTCTATTTCTGACTCCAATACTGACTTCTCTTTCTCTCTCTCTCTCTCTCTCTTGCTTTCTGTATGTTCCCTTTCCCTACCCCTGTCTTCCGTTTCTCCCTCATTTTCTTTTTCCTCCTCTGTTTGGCTTGCTGGTTTGTCAGCCCCTCCTTCCTTGCTCTCTTCCCTCCTTGCAGAACAAGATGGTGAAAGGCAGCCTCAGCACAGAGCAGTCGGAGCGGGGGTGAGGGGGGAAGTGTACTCCTGGGAATGGATATAAAAGCAAGCACAGGTGAGTGGGGGAGAGCTTCCAGTTCCACCCGCTGTCTTACATCCAGTGCCTTCCCTAGTTCTGTGAGAAATTAAGGTGCTTTTGTATATATTCAGAAAATTTGAAATATTTTTTCCTCTGTTACCATCCTGTTCATTTTTTTGTATTTCTGCAGCAGTTCCTTCTGTAAACAATGAAAGGCAAAGCTTATTAGCTGTTACAACTGCCTGATTACTCTCTCAGCTAAATGAGTGGAAGAAATCTCCTTTTGTATCATGTCCACAAGGATTTGAAGGTGTTTTTCTGTGAGTCTCAGAGTAGTTAGTAAGCTTCTGTATAAATAAAGTCATCAAAGTATCTTAAATTCTATATGTAAGAAATAAATAATATTGATGAGTTCAAGATTATTGTAGGATTCCCATTTTCTGGAAATGTAGATAGATCCAGGGATAAGTAAATCAGTCTTAGCAGGACCCTACTGTGTTTCTTTTGGCCCAGCTTTTTTATCTATTTTGCAAATGGACATGGGGCATAGAAGGTAGACCTGTATCCAGAAGTGGTCACAATTCCGTAACTTTGTAATGTGCCCCAAATTCCTCACTGCACTTCCTTCCTGCCTCCTCCTGTGTCTAGGCCCAGTGTTCATACAGCCAGGTGAGAACTTGGTTGGAAATTCAATTTGTCTGAAACAGCTTTTTGCCGTGTTAGCATCAGAGCTGGGTCATTTTCCTAATCTGGTTCACTGTGTGGCTGGGAAAATACACTGGCACAAGGAGGGAGTAGCACTGAGATGGGAGTTAGCACCCAGGGAATGGGATGAGGTTGGCATTTCTTATTTCTTACTCAGTTGCAACTGCACTGCAGTTCAGACGTAACAGGGTGGATTAAAATAAGTGTTTGGTTTCAAATTAATACTTGCTTGGCACCCTGTCCATGAAACTGCAGCCCAAGGTCTCTTGCCTTCATTTCACTACTCAAATGCATTTCTTACTCAAGCTGTTTGCTTCTCTGTCTTTTTTTCTTGCAATCATGCAGGGGAAGTTGCTCTTTTGTGTCAGTTCTTGGAACTGCTGATGGTAATCCCCTTCCTTAGTTACTGTTTCCTTGCTTCCCAGGCACCTCTCCTGACTTAAAATTTTTCCTGTTTTTCAAGTAAAGTAGTTGTGAAGTACTTCTAATGGTGTTCTGTGTGAAGGATGAGAGATTAATTGGAAGATTGTGGGGTTTTGGTGCAGTAGCAGAAGACAGGTAGTGTCCTATATAAATACTTTTTGTAGACTGATGCTGACTTGCTTTAGCTTAGCTGTATTCTGTGACTTTCCATTTTTAATAGCATTCATTTCTGGTTTTGGAGAGTTGTTTTAACAGTTACCATGTAAACAGTGTTTAACAGTATTCAGTGTTTGAGTAGCTTTCTCCTTCCATGGTAAAGGTCATTGGGATTCCTTTAAGCTTTTCTCTTTTCCTTAAAATGTAACAGGCAATGTAATTCATAATGTTAAAGCAGGACAAGAGTCCCACAGCTAAAGTGCCTCTTCTGGCTGTTTAACACTAGGGAAGTGATTTTTGGGCCATTCCTTTAAGGTAGTGGTGAACATTACTGTGTCCCAGAGACCTTTACACAGCTTTGGTCCTTGCATTATTTTCCAGTGCTAGCTCTTTTTTTATATATGATAGGAATGTCTTGACTGAAGACCTTGCAGGCTGTGGAATCTCTGCACTGTATTCACTGTCTGCTCTAGATATCTCTCTAAGGCATCATGTCTTTCGAAATCCACTTTTTGCCTCAAGTAATTCTTACCAGAAGGTCCTATTTAGCCACCCCCTTTCAATGTTCAGAATATCTTAAAAATTAGATTCTCCAATTCCAATCTGATCTTGCATTTCAAAATAAAAGCCATGCAAATCTAAAAGATCCTTATAACAACAACAAAAAATTTTGTTGTATTACTGAGGTAATTAAAAAAACTTCAGGGGAATTCTGTAGCAGTCCGGGTAGTACTGGAACTGTCCTTCTGCTGGCCTTAGTGTAAGATACAATGGATACTCAGTTGTGAGATTATTGGACTGTTTTAGTCCTGGTTCACTCCCAGGCCTAGCAAGTTAAGAAAAATCCTGCATGTTGGATACCATCCAGGCAAGTCAGTGTATTCTGTCTTCATTGCTTCTCTCTCCCTGAGCCAGTTGCCTCTAGAACATTTGGATCAAGTCCAGATCTGGAGAGTGACTGTGAGAGCAAGTCTGGTGCTCTGGATCTTGTCCAGGAATGAGGCAGGACTCTCTGTGAGTTGAGCCTGTTTCTTCCCTGAGCCAGTGCCTAATGCCCTGGACCAATTCCAGGCATGGGCAAGCTGCAGTTGTACAGGAGCCAGAGACAGCAACACGGCCCTGACACTCCCTCCCTCAGCGAGCGAGCGCGGTAATGAAACCACAGAGGGCAGCTGAGCTCTCTGGGAACCTCCCCCTTTCCTCCTCAGCTGCTGCTCCCTGACCTTGCCCGTCTGCATTTTGTGTGTTCTTGCCTGACTCTTCACTCACTCGCAGCCTGGCACCTGGCTTGGGGATATCTGCAGCCAAGAGCTGGGCTTGCTGGGATGCAGTCTAATTGGTGTGCTGGTGATCAGAGCAGTATTGACTTCTGCATCACACTTAGTTGGGGTTCCTGGAGTTTAATTGCCAGCTATGAACAAACATGGGTGTTACTTTGCTCCCAGGCACACCTCTAATTCCGTTAGCTGCTTTCCATATGCATCACTTCTGGTGCAAGTTCTTTTCCCAAGCTCACTAGCTGGTAGGAAGGGGTTTATCTAAATCATATCTAAGTAACCTTACTAAATAAATAAATTGCTGTTGGGCTCACTTGTGGTATGGGATAAGGGAAGGAAGGAATACATTATTTCAAGCTTTGCTTTCTCTCTATGCAGAGTAAGAATGAGAACCCTAACTTAGAGAAATTAAATTTTAACTTTGTAACTTCTCTTTTGAGCTGAGCCTCCACCAACTTAGCAAACTCCTGAAGTTCATTTTCTCACCTCAGAGAATTTCTGGACAAGGAGAACATGTGCCAAGCACTTGGACGTTTCCACATTTGTCTCGAAAGACATCACAAGCTTAGTCCTTCTATGAACTATCTCTGTAATATGAAATTTAGATCAAAAAAGCAGCAGAAAGAAATATCACCTGCCCTTCAATTAGCTAAACCACACACAGCTTTACCTTTAGCTGGTGAAATCTGGCAGTTTCCCAGGATTGGTTCCTGGATTCCTGTAATTTTGATAATAGTTTCACTATCTGCTCCATTTTCACTGGAAACCACCACTGGATGGCCCATAGGGAAACATTTGGGTGCAGTCCCTGATGGCATCCCAGGAGCTGTCACCATGTTGGGACATGCTTGGCCCTTCTCTTTCCCAATCTCATGGTCAATGTGAGGAGCGGACATGAGGTGAGCGAGCCCCTGCCTGGCTGCTGAAGGTAGAGGTGAGTGCTGTGCCATTGTGGTATGGATCATCCTGTCATCCCACACCTCCTTCAGAATTGGGCTTGCCTAATTTTTTTTCCTGGTTGTTAAATGAAGAGTTTTTATCACATGGATTAGCTTTCATGAACTACTCACCATTGTGTATATCTGTTTCCAGTCCACAAAGCTAAAGAGCTCTTGGTGTTGCTGCTGTGGTAGGAGACTGAGTGGGTTTTTCCAAAGCCTGAGGGGCCTGTTTGCAAATGGAGGGAAGGAACCATTCCAATGTTACTTTGAATTTGTTTTTCAGGTTAGGCTGTTGAGATAAAAAGCGGTGGACATTCGTGACTGAATGGAATCTCTCCCACTGTGCAGCCATGCCCCCTCTCGACGTGCCTGCCAATGCCAGCACTTCCTTCATAAATTCTTACATCACACTCAAGACTGATGACATCACAGAATCTGACCAAGGAGTCTGAACCAGCTGTTTCCATGGACACAATCTCCATAGTGACAGTGGGGAGGGGAGGGGGAAAAAGGAAACAGGTGGGGGGAATTATAGAGGGAGGGATAAATATATATATATATAAAGATCTATTTTTTAGTCTTGAAAGACTTTGTTTTAAATGAAAGGTGCGCTATATCCCTTTTGATGCTTTTGATTAAGATTTTAAAAACCCCATATAAATTAAAAAAGAAACTTATAGCTAAAGTAAATATTAAATCCAAAATTAAAGCAAGGCATGTGGAGCCTAACATTTTGTGGGAAAGAACAGCAAAACTGGGAGTACTCCAAACAGGACTTGTCTCTGTTCCTCTTGCTTTCTTTCTCACAACATCTGATGAAATTCAATTTTGAAAGGCAAATAAAATACTGATAAATTGTTTGTAGGGTGTGGAAGGAAGGCTTGGATGATTGCAGGTAATTTGGTGTCAGTAGTTGTGTCTGAGGGGTAGGGAGGTTTCCATTTTTGAGAAACACTATTAATAATGTAAGCTTGAATAACATCTGCAGACTCTTGGGTCATGAGACTCATGAAGTAAGAGATGGCTGCTGCTTGCTAGGTCCCATACACCTCACTGTTGTGGGAACACCTGTACCACACAGGGGAAGGGAGTATCTGCCCTGTGTGCAACAACGTGACCCTCAGATCATTCCAAGAAACTGCCTTCAGTTTGGAAGGCAGGTGAGAGGAAGACATGGTTTACCTGCCAGATTGGGGAACGAAAGGAAGTCTGAATGTTGGTGGAGTCAGTGTATCTTCAAACTGATTGGGGTAAATCCACTTGGCCCTCTTTTTATTTTTATATTTTTGCTTTTCCTAAGGAAGGAAGAGGGAATGTCAGTGTAACAGCCTATACTATATGGTTATTCGGGGTAGGGTTTTTTCTTTTTTTTTCCTTTTTTCTTTTCTTTTTTTTTTTTTTTTTTTTTGTAAATTATGTAATTTTAAAACATTTGGGTTTTAGGAACAACAACAAAAAAATCATGTTTTTTTTTTTGTTAAGGCCTTAAGAAAGGGGTTAGTGCATCTTTCAGGGGTCACTCTGCCATGGGAATAAAAATAGCTGTTTCACAAACAGTTTTATATAAAAAAAGCTTAAAAAAACCAAAAAAAACTAATAAACTTCATTTTAACCTTGTCTCCTTTTGTTTTGTGCGAACTTGATTTGTTTAAAAGGACAGAGACAGTACTATCTGCTGCTTTTTGGTTTCTTTGCCTTCATCGGTTCTGCCTTCAGTGATGACCTTCTGAACTGGCCCAGCAAGAGGAAGACCACAAAGGCTTTGAAAAACTAAAGCTTAGGATTTGTTTGATGTTCAGAGTTAACGAGCCAATGACTGGATGAATTTTCTGTTTCTGTGAGCTGGTGGTATTTCACCAGGTCACTGACTTCATTCACTCATAGGATGGTAGCATATCCTAGCGATATCAAACAGCGTGTTGTTTACTGGGAAGTCACTAGAGATAGGGATCTAACCAGCATGACATGGATAAAAAAATGGGGTTGATATTGTGGGGAGGGAAGAACTATTTTAAAAGTTATGTACTGGATGCTTGCTCAACTACTCACATTTTGGAGTATTCAGCACATAAAAATAAAATCTATGATAGCTCATATTAAGATATCTATTTTAACTCTATTTTTAAAAGATCGATTTAAAGATTTGGGAGATAATTTGGCAGTTATTTATTTCTATAAGTTGCTACTCTCACTCATAAATATTTGGAAAGAAAAGGCAGCCTTCTGCTTACTCCTTTCCCAGTAGCAGCTACTGAAGTTAGTATGTCCTTTACATTAAGAAATAGACCTGTTGTGATAAATGTCACTAATGTGTCATGAATTGGTGCTGAAAATATTTAACTGCTGGTGTAGTCAGAAAAAAGTCATTTTTAGCATAGTTAATGTGATTGAGTAAATGACTTCTTTTCAACTGAATAAAAATTGATTTTTTTTTTCATAGTGTCTGTTCTATTCTACATATTCAAAAAAAGAAGTTCCTGTTATTGCATTGATTTTATGTTGGTGAAGAGTCAACTCTGTGTAGCACTGTGACAGCAGAACAGTGTGTGCTGGAACTGCTGAATTTGACACTTTCACTTTGGCTCCTCAGGGTGGTGTCACAGCAGAGGCAGAAGGTTTTCGGGTAGCTGGGAGGGAGCCTTGGAGGTTTTCCATGTGGGAGCTTGTGGCAAGTATGGAGATTCAATATTTCCTTGTGCACTGTGGCTGGAAAGTAGTGGCAGTTGTGTAGAGCAAATAAAGAAATGGTACCACAGTCAGTTCTGTGGGAAGTATTTTGCAGTGGGAAGTGCTTAAAATCCTTTGACTCAGCTGTGACTTAATCCCCCCAGTGCTGTGGTCAGAGGTGAGGGATGCTCTCCAGTAGAGCAAGATTGTGCTTGGTGATCGAGGCTTTACAGAAACCAGAGCTGTTGTGATTCTAAAACCAAGCCAGGAGCAATTAAAACAATGTGTAAATGTTTCCTGGGAGAACTTGGAAATTATCCAGAAGAGTCATAAAATCCTGTTGGAAATAAAAATTTCTTTTGGCTGAGAAAATACAAAGTGCTGAGTGGATTTTGAAAGCTGTTGTACCAAACATTTACCTGCTCCGTCCTGCAAAAGCAATTAACAGCTCGACATTGTGGATACCCCAAACTGGAAAGAAAGAAAAGGTTTGGAAGTCTTGGCTAATTTAAAATTTGTGGAGCAGAAATGACCTGCAGCAGAACCTTACAAGAGATTGTGTATAGATGAGAATGGCATCCGTTTGGGAATTACCTGTTTGGATGAGGAATGAACTAACGAGAGCTTGGATAAGGCAGCTCATTTTCAAAGTGTTTCTCTGTGCTGACTCCCATCGGGATCTCTTGAAAGAGACTTACGCCAACGGGCTGGAATTGAATGTGATGGTTTAGCAGCGCTTCCAAGCTAACCAGAGTGAGTCAGCACTGCTGCATGGGGCTGAAGAAAAACATGTTTTCACATCAAGAATAAAGATTGGATTCAACATGCAAAGGATGTTTTTTGATACGACAAGGATAAAGGGAGTCCTGCAGGAGCTGTTGGAAGCACTGGGATGTGTACAGAGCAGATCTCGATACCAGGAGCTGCCCATCGATACATTTGTTGTTTGTATGTATTCAGTGTGAAATCCATGCTTGGAAATCTGAGGCACAGACCACTGTGGATCGTGCAACACAGGAGAAAGCCATCTCAGCTGCTCCTGCAGAGGGCAGTGGCCAACCTCACTAATCTCTACCACAGAGGTATGAGAGGGAGTTTTACTTGGGGTTGTGACATTCTTGAACCTTTTGAATTGCTTAGAACAAGACAAACTGATGATGCTCAATAGTATTGAAATAAAAAATATTCAGGGGTTGAGGGTACAGGATCTGCTGAAGAATGGTGCACATCTAGTTCATGGAGTCCAGCTAATGGCAAGCTAAAGAAATGCATTTTTGGTGGCACATGCATGTAAAAAACAAAAAGTTTGTTGAGATGTGGGCAATTGAATGACAACTCTGGAATTTTGACTATTTAATGCACAGTAATGTACATTAAAATGTGTATTAGGAAAGATAATACCTTAAACTGGCAGTTACAGGGGGAACATTTGGGGGCTGATTTGGATATAAACTTTATAAATTATCATGCCTGTTAGCTGAGTAATTATGTAAGGAATTACCTGTGCTGTCCCAAGTGCAGTGGGTGTCCTGGACGTTATAGAAATATTTGGTAGAGGGATACAGCATTGGTCTGTCTGATCTAGTCCCTAGCTTGCCAGAATGATTGAAAGAAGCAGTCCTTTATCTCAAAATGTAAAAAATTAAGCGTAAATATCATACTTTTGGAAGCAGAACAGGATATTTAGATGGTTGAGGACAAATAATTCACCACTGCTCTGGAATTTTTTTAAAAATTATTAAAAGTTATATGAAAAGAAACAGAATACAGGTAATCCAGGTTCAGTTACAGATCTAGGAAACACAAGGATACGGTTTTACTGGCTTTGCTGTGAGATGCTGAAAGAGTAGTTGCAATCTTGGCTTTGAGTTAGAAATCCCTGTTGTGGAACAGGACGAGAGTCTCGTCTGACTGTGAAATTCCAACAAACAAGTTTAGGTTTGGGTTTAGTTTTTCATTTCAGGTTTTTTAAGATGGAACTCTGGCCGTATATTATGAGTCAGAGAATTTAGTCAACAAACATAGAGGACAAAAGTAAGTATTAGAAAATTGTGGGAGACCTGTAACAGTCTGGTATTTTCTCCTGGAATTGCTACAGGCCAGTGAGAGCTTGGCTAATGCACACCACTGAAAAATTGGCTCCATAGGAATATCAGGCACCATGAGCTCCCTACCTGACCTTGCTGTTCAGCCAGAAATTATTATGTAAAGCTCTGAAGGAGATTCTGAGGTTTTTCCTTAGAGTGCAAAGGTCAGTGAAATAGTTGCTGGCATCATCCCTACATGTGATTGTTTGTTTGTTCTGTCTGTACTTCTGGTGGAATCCAAAAGGTTTGCTCTGTCATCCAGCTGGAAAGTAAAGAGAGTGCTGCTTACATAATCTTTTTGTAGGATTTAATTTCTTAAGTGGATCCCACTTCCTGTTTAGTGTGTTTAACCTGAACTGGAAGGAAAGCATCTCTTGTTTGCTGGCTTCTTCCACAGGGCAGTACTTAGAGCTGAGATTGCTTATCTTCCCCCTTCATCCTCCAGAGGTTTCTTGCAATTTATTGCTGAACTCAGTTTTAACGCTGCGGTTTCAAGGTATTGACCTTAACTGGCCAGCTTTAGAAATGCTGATATTTCTTAGCAGCCCAGAGAGACTTAACTCCAATAATTTGAAAAAGAAAAATAGTCTTCTAGCTCATAGCGAACCCCCTATGAAAGAAACGTTCCACTCCAGCTGGGCTTCAGGATTCATCCTGATGTGTTCTCCTCTGTGTGATAAAAACTGCTTACATGTGCTACTGAACATGAGCATGGCCAGGTAACCTGCAAATACCACCTGCATTGCATTAGGGGCTTTTGGGTTGTAGCTACCCCTGCTGACAGCCAAACTTGGAGTGCACAGTAGATTTGGAGGTTGGTGCTCCCTGGCTTTGAGATACAACATGGCAGTGGTTTTCTGAGTTTTATTGAAATTGCTTATTTTCAGTGCCACATCTTTTAGTGGGGAGCAGCAAAGAATGGCAGAGAAATTGTTGGGGAAAGAGCTGGGAGGCGTTTACACTGAAAATAAAAATGGTGGTGTAAGGGTAAATTTGCATTGTATAGCAAGAGACTTCTCAGCTGAAGCCAGTTCATCAAAGAAATGTCACCACCTCTCATGGTTTTATTACAAAATGAGAGTCTGTACACTTCACAGCATTTGTATGATAAAAACTTAATTGGACTTTCACCCAAATTCTTGCCCACCAGAACTGGGTTTCCTCTCAGAAGAGGAACGTAATTATTAGATTCTTACAAATTGTAGATTATTTTGAGGACATTACTTTGAAGGCTGTTGGAATTACAGGAACCTGGATTATGGGGCATAACAATATCTGCTTCTTCTTGTGCACTTTTTCATCACCTTGGATTTGAAGTAACTTGCACATAAGACAGATCTCACAGTACGCATTTGTAGTCAGAAGAAATACAGAAGAGTGAGCAAATTACTGTTTAGAGTTGTACTGTGAAATTCAGAATTGGCAGGTGGCAATGGATTTCAAAGAGGCAAGAAAGCACCATGTTGTAAGCAGAACAAGGATGAATTTAATGTTACACTCCTGGGTTTTGTAATACTTTGCTGCTTTGGAAACCAAGGTGAGGAAGTCACTGTATAAAGTAGATGTTGCAGTCTCTCTGTTCACCTGGTGTCCTGCTGGGGCTGAAACTTCTGAGGAGGAATCAGTACCTGTACAGGTGATATATGACAAAAATACTACTGTCCTTTTGGGAATGAAGCCAAAGAGCTGTACTCAGCAAGAAAATAAGCCAGTGAAATAAATACTGCTGATGGAGACTTTTCCTGCAACCAAAAGCAGAGGCCATACAGAATGGCCCAATTTTGTAGCATCTAAGCAGGTTTCCAGGGTTGTGTTTGACTCTGCTCCAAGTGGGAATCATTCTTGGCTTTACAAGACAGGAAAGTGTGCCAGGAGAAGAAACAGTTTCTAGAGCTGTGAGATGGAAGTGGGCATTTGCAGCCTTAAAGAGAACATCAAAGTTTGCAGGCCTCATGACTGACTGCAGCTGCACCACTCATTTCTACTAAAACCAGCAGTGTCATGTTGCCACAGAACACAAAAAACTTGGAAAAGATGCTGTTACAGCAGAAGTGTAAGCATTCCTTATGACCGATGTGAAAGATGGACTTAGCAAACATCAAGTTTGTGGTCTGCTGCTTCAAGAGAGGGAAAGAAGGTGCATCTTTTTAACTGCAAAGACTTGTTTTTGTCCAGAGGATTAATGGATCATAAGATGTAAAAACTATTATTAGGAACAATACTTATCAACAGCAGTGACTGTAAGACTGCCAGTAACTGGGAAAAATTCTGCTTTGGAGCGTGGCCCTTTGGCCTCAACCATTGCCCACCACCCATGTTGGATGGATTCACCCCTGAACTGGGCATGGCAGTTCCATGATCCAAAATTCCTCTTGAAAATAAGGAGAAGTGAGAAAACCTTTTACAAGTGGCCCAGTCATGTGAAAGAGTCATGGAGAAATAACAGGTCAGTAGAAGTCTGGGAAGTTTTTTCCTGAGGTTCCTTCTAGGGAATGCTATGCCATGAGAGGAGCCCTGAGATTATTGGAAAGGCATTTGAGGGCCTCACTGGTGGAGGTGGCTGTTGCTGATGACCTTTTCTGTGAGTTTTGGAGGAAAAGTCCAGGTAGGTACCTTACCAAATCCATTCTCTGCCATTTATTAGACTACAGAACAACAGGCCCTGAAATTCATCCTTTAACATAGAAAACCCTTTTTGTATCCAAATGTAACCCTTTTAGTTCCAAGTAAGGGATTGTCTTGTGCTTCAAGGGGGAGTGTTGGCCAGGTCGACAGGGTTGGTTGGTCCCTCTTCAGAAATGCATCAATATGGTTTTGTACCTCCAGTCAGTGGCATGCCACAGAAACTGGAATACAACAGCTGATGTTCATTTTCTAGGGTTTCATTTGACCTCTTTGAAAGAGCTGCTTGAGACAGACACCAGAAGTCTTTGCAACCTGTATTTACCACTTTTGCCAAGACAGAGAATGATATTTGCCCCTTATTTTTAGTATTTATTTGAGTTACTTGAACTTCAGGAGTAGCTGAACAAAAACCTGAACAACCTTTCCCAGTCTGCAACTAAGTGTGCAATGCAGGGCTTGGTGGAACTTCTTGTTCTTTACAATGCAAGAGGAAGAACAAGTCAGGGGCTTGTCTGAGCAGCCTCTATGTCTGTTAGCCACAGCCCCCTACAAAAAAAACACAGCCTTTTTTTTGGCCTGCCCATGTCTTCACTAGGTGCATTAAGGATATAGCAGTTTGTAGTTTTTAAGAGCGTATGTCTAATAACGCCTTGTATTTTGGCCTTATTATCATGCACGGCTGCTCAGGAACTCAGTCCCCAGGGCAGGCCGGGTGTCTGATGCAAAGCTCAGGCTGAATAGCCACGGGCCCAACCCAAGCAAGCTCAGTAGTGATTAGCTCTCTAGTGATATCAGCTCTCTTAGGATGTTCAGCTTGGCTTGCTGGGTAGTGGTGCCCTCGGCTTGAGGCTGCAGCAGACGGAGAGAGACGAGAAGGAGTTGACGCTGGCTGGTTCCACAGAGATGGTTTATTGGGGATATCTGTGAAGGGTCTCAGCTCTTCTTTTAACTAATGGGGGTTCAGTATGCCCTTTATATAGGTTTGGCTAGAATCCAAGCTTTACCAACGGACAGGGGTTAGGTGTATCCATAAATGACCAACAGAGAGGGTTAAAGTAACATTGCCTTATAGGGTTGCAGAGATAGGTTATGGGGCAGAGGTCAGAAAGACAGGATGTTCTTTGCTGCCTCAGCATTCCTATTATTCAATTCTCCAGGGTGCCTTTCCCAAACCTATGGGGTTTACTACATATGTCTTTACCTTTTTGATATGTAAGCCTGCACATATGTCTGGAAATACATAAGGGTTCAGAAATGAAGAAAAAAGTGTTCATTGACCAGCTTGTTACAACCTTGAGTGGGAGTGGTAAAAACCACAGCTAAGGTCTGTCACAAGTTCAGCAATTAAAATGTCACAACTCAAAGTGTCCCACAAGACACTGAGCCTCTGTCTGGCAAACAGGCAGTGTACATGAAACAAAAAAACCTTTCCATGGAGTAAGCAGGTTTTGTACCTTCAGGCCACAGCTTTCAATGTGTTCATCCTTGAAATGAGCTTCTCACAGCCACACAACACAGCAGCTCCTGTATTTCCACTTTGCTTTCACTTCTGCCTCAACTGACTGCAAGTGTTTGAGCTTGATTTCTGCTGCAGCCTGCTGCAATTGCCAGAGCAGCCAATTATCTCCAGGCATTCTGAAAAGCCTTGTGGCACTCTGATTCAAAGAACCCAAGACAGTTCATAAGAGGCATGAGCAGGTGGAGACACTTCCATTCTTGCTTCCACTGATGGGGGCTATCTCTAAGACTGTCATTGCATTTCTTTCACATTGCTTACAGGTGATCTGTGTATTGCATGTGTGTTGCTCGCAAGTAACGCAACCTGTGTGTCATCATTTGTTGTGATGTGACTCAAGGGTTCTGTTTTGGAGTTGTAGCTCAAGCAGGAGCCCTCCCTCTCACTCTGAGGTGGGATCTGTAGCTGGTTCCTGTCCCTCAGGCAGCACAGAATGCCCCAGTACCTCCAGGCTCATGCAGAGGTTACTGCCTTGGTATCTGGTGTCTACTGCAGTGCTGTTACACTTCACCAACTTCTGTTGAATTTTTGGCCTATCACATGTCTTCATCATCCAGGCAGGTCTGAAGTCCTGAGATTCTGCCCCTCTCCCTCTTCCCCCCCCCCCACCCCCTTTTCTTTCTTGTTCTTTTACAGAATCAGAACATTTATTTCAGACTCTTAAAACTTTGGTTTTTTTCTTTTCCAGAACTGAAGACATTTTCTGCAGTGTTTGCAAAGGCATACCTGCTCTAGATCAAAAAATTAAATAAGAATTCAAACTGTGTCTGTGATCAGGAAACCCATCCAGCAGCCATGACTATTACAGCCAGGACACACATGAAATTTTTACTTGTCATCTACATTCATGTTTTAAAGCTCTCCAGAAATCCTGTTACAGAACAGACTGGAAGGCACCTTTCAAGGTCTCTGGTCCAACCTGATGGCTTTGTGAAGGTCAGCCTCAGAGCTATACCAGCCTGCTCAAGGGTTTGGACAGTCAAATTTTGAAAACCTTCTAGTATACTCCACACTGTCTCTGGGGCCCTGTTCCTGTGCCGAGCTGTCCTCTCGGAGCAGCAATTCTTTGTATCTAGTCACAGTTCTCATTGTTGCAGTTTGTGATTCGCCTCCTGCCCTGTCACTGTTCCATCTGGAGAAGAATCTGACTCCGCCCTGCCTATAAAATCAGCAGTTCATGGTGGTATGACAGGTTAGGACAGTCAGGCTGCTTGAATCCCTGAAAATATTTAGCAGTGGTTTTAATCCCAAAATTCAACACACCTGCAGGGCTATGGTGCAACTGTCCAGAGTAGCTTGGGGAACTGGGGCAGCAGTGGGTGTTTATCCTGGATCCAGTTCCTGCAGGGAGCTGTGCCTCAGTCCCTCCATCCACAGCCAGGACAGGGGAGTGCCTCCCTTCTGAAGTACTTTCCTTTGGGGAAGAGCTACCAGAGTGTCAAAGACTCCAGTCTTCAAAGCTTTACTTCTTCTAACTGCAATTCCCTGCTAGCTCCCTGCTTGCTTTTTTCTTAATTTCCTGCAAACCTGACGTTCATCCTGACTCCAGCCAAGCCTAGTCTGCTTGAGGGAGGCAAGACCGAAACCCCTTTCCTTCTCAGAGCCCCAAGCTTTTCGCACCCTCCTCTGCCTCCCTGCTCACCTGCCCCTCCTCGGTCGCTGCCGCCTCGCAGCCCTCGGTGGTTCCGTCCTTGCCGAGCTCCTGGCCGGCCCAGAGCTGCGGACGCGGCCCTCAGGGCTGTCTGGTGCTGCCACCTTAAGGCTCTCAATTCGCACTCCAGCAAAACCCGTGCCCGCCTTCCCTGGGGACAGAGGGTGGGGAGCTGGGGACCGGCCCGAGGCCGTCTGGAGCAGCTGCAGGGTGACACAAAGCCCTCACCCCACTCGCTGAGCCCGCGGCCTCCTCCACCAGCTCTCATGGGAAAGCATAGCACGGTTTCATGGAAGTTTTTGCTTGCACCTCCTGATTTTGTGGCTTGTGAGAAACCATCCTTTGTAATCTTTAGGGCAGAGTCGGAGCAGATGAGGCAGGAGATGAAAGTTTCTCAGAGGTTTCTACAGCCTGCCTTTCTGTGGGGAGAGAGAGGGCTTGAGGCTTGCTTTCATCAGCTCTCAGCCACAAATTAGAGGTGTGGATGCATTTGCACTTTGAATGCTTTTTGGTGGCAAATTTTGTTGTTATTTGGCTTATTGTGTGATCTGCAGCCTTTCCCTTCTCGTTGTGCTTCTGGCTGAAAATTCCTGTGCTGTGTGACACCGAGAGGGGGCCACCTCTGACCTGAGGGTCTGTCTGAAGCCACTTTTGGAGAGCAACCAGCCAGGGGAAGACAGCGAGATCAGTGGCAGCTCTGACAAAGCAGAGACCATGGAAGTCAGCTTGGCTGGGGTTGGCAGCTTTTCCCTCTACTGCTGTTCCCTCCAGCAGCACAAGCAGCAAGGTGTGCTTGTAGGAACCCATGTGGATTCTGTTTCCACAGGAGCACATAGGTGATGGGATCCATATGCCACAAAGCCGTCAGCACAGGAGGTGCCCTTCATTATCAAAAGACTTGCACAGGAAAACAGGTAGCATTAGAAATAGTTGCTGATTTTTAACTCTGAGTGCAAAGGTTATCCCAGGTATTAGGCCTTAGGTCAAAACAAAGTGAACACAAATCAAAAAGCTTTTGATTTTGAAAAAGGCAATCATTAAGTTAAAAAAAGAGCATCATTAAGTTAAAAAAAGCAATTGAGGATTTTCGTGAGGCCTTTCCCTCTTTCTGGATTTGAACTAATATGTTTTATCCTGGAGTAGCACAAATGAGAAAGGATCTGCAGAAAGGATTTAGCTCACATACATAGTGCCTGTGTTCAGTCCATAGGAGAACCAAGGTTTGTCATCTCCATCTGTGGCATGGCTTCGAAAATTTTCACGGTTTTGTGGTTTTTTTAAGAAACCAAACAGAAAGTTTTAAAGTGTTATCACCTCAAAAGCATTCGTTTTTCATGGCTAGCTCAGGCCTGCATGTTGCTGCTGCTCAGGGACACCTTGTTCTGAGCTGCAGGTGCCACACAGCCATTCCCAGGGAACCTGGGATTCAGCAGTTTTAGGAAGCTGCTGCTTCTGTGCAGGTGGGGAAGCTGCTTATGTCAAGGAGCTTGCTGTTTTGCTATCAGAAGGAAAGAAGCCAGCACCAGCACATCCCGGGGTGCTTCCTTACCACTCACCTGCTGCATGGCATTGTGATGTTTTTCAGCAGCAACCTGGACTTTTGGTCAGCTTAAAAATACTTTCCTTCTCAGTTTCCCTAGCAGCCACCATCTTTGATCCTTCCTCCTTCCTGTGGATACTTCCTGAGTAAAAGAGTGTGAGTATTTTTGTTGACACAAAACCACAATTACAAACGAGCACAGAAAATTAGGCTTGCTATGTGCAGTTGCCATGAGAGTGTAACAAGTACTGTTGGAAAAAGTAACCTGCAGATCATTTGGTATGGGGCTCCAAAGGTAACTGACAGACTGAAAGCCCAGTAGTCACGTTTTGCATGAACTTCCATAATTTCTAATTACTATTTCACTCCATATGCTCCACTCTTACTAATTCATCTGTGAGCACAACTGTGCCAATATTTCAAATCAAAAGTTATTTGAGGGTTTTCTATTCCTACAGAAATACAAAATACACATTCTGAGTTCCAATGCACATTTGGATTTGTGAAGCATAAACTATCATTGGGAGCAACCCCCATTTCACTGTCAGTACACACAGCAATCTTCTATTTGGAGCACACTGAGAAAAACTTCTAAATGCTGACTTGTATTCAAGTCATTGTTTATCCTGACAGAAAAGGTTTTTTTCAGATAAAACCATGAAAAATTCTTAATGAGAACTTGACGCTGCATTATATATGAAAATAATAAACTCTGTACTCTAGCAAGCATACTGTTCTCTCAGAAATTATTAACAGAGGGTTTAGATCATCAAAATTGTATGTTTGAATATTTTCAGTTTAGTGTGTTAATATCATTTGATGTTAATGATTAATGAGTGAAAAGATAGAGAATTATTGCTGAAATCTGAAATCTGCCTTTCCTATGAGGAGACAGAATCACCCATGGTTATTCTGCCTGCTCCTGAGAGCCATAAGCATCGGATTAGCCAGATTAGCTTCCCTTTTTCTTATTTTATTAATAAATGACTAAATTGAGGACCTAACTATGAAAAAGCAGCATCTCTGACTATCCTTCCAAGGCATGGAAACAGCAGCAAAATGCTTCCTGTGAAAAACTCCCTCTGCCAGAAAAAAAAGGTCCTAGCTAGACACTTCCTGGAACCAAAGAGAGTCTTCAGATTAGCTCTTTATCTATTGCAACATTGGGATGGTTAGCAACATATATCTATACTTTGTAATCATTCTGGTATCAGTAGGTGATATCATAGGTATCACCTATGTAATAATTCGGGCTCATTAATGCTCTTCGGACCAGGATTTGTAGATTCTTTATCACAAGTGAGTAAACAGCTCCATTAAACACATTATACAAGTGAGGAAATGGAGCCAGCAGCCAGCTGAGTGCTGCTCTCTAAGGCACAACCACTTAGGTTTAGGCTTGTGCTTCAGGTTAGGCTTGTGAAAACCACAAGCCCAGAACTTCAGGGATGTTTAAACTCCAAAATGCATGCAAAGTGGTCTACTTCATGTCATCTCCTTACATTTGATTACAATCACTTCATTTCAGAATTTTGTTTTATTTCTCTACATTGAATTTAGTTCTATTATAAGTCTACCATACTCAGATTGTTTCACTTTCTTCTTTGACTTCAAGATGTCAATGAGTAGAAATTCAGCAAGGTTTGGTCCATTTCCATGCATTTTGTGTCATCCCAGACTGTTTTATTGTTTTCACTTTGTTTCAGAATTCTCTCTTTTATTTTTAGCATTTTATTTCATCCCTTTCCTTTCCTGTCCATTCATGTCCTTCCCTGATTTCAGGATTTCAATCAGTATAATTTTCAATGAGTATAATTTTGGCAAGTTTTGCTTCTTACACTGCACCTCATGTCCCAAAATCAGGGGAAAATATCAACAAAAAAACAGGAGAAGAAATTGAAGGAATTAAATGCTAAGAAAAGAGAGAAAATTCTGAAACAAATGGAAAGCAATAAAAGTGACTGGGATGACCTGAAGTGCAGGGAAATGGAGTGAAGTTTGCTCATTAGATCCTCATTGAAACCTTGAAACCAGAGAACAAAATCTAACACACACTCTGGAAAGGACATACGATGAAATAAAACTTTTCTGTACAGTGGTGCTACCTCCAAAGCACAGTTAATACATCTTATTAAACTCTGCAGCCAATGTCTGGTAGCTAGGTCATCATCCTAACAGATGGAAGCTCTATTTGATTCCTCATCATGCTGAGGAATTCTTACAATTTTGTATTCTGACTTGGGGGAAGGAAGGTTCACTACCTACTCAGGCTTTATAGAGAACGTGGGACAGAGCCTCTTCTTTCTATATTCTTTTCAAAAAGCAATACCTGTCATAAAACCTCACAAGATTCTTAAATCAGCCTCCATTGCCCATGTGGTCCGAAACTTCCTAACATATTAAGCCTCTCTGAAGAGTGAAATAAGTAAAGTCTAGTCTCTAGATATTGAACAGTCCAAGTATGAAATAATTATCAAAATTACTGTGTGCATATTAACATTCACGGTATTTGGAATCTGAGACAGTTAAAAGCAAAAGAATTAAAGTACAATGGAGAATCAAGTACATGCTTACCTGGTAAGCAGCTCATCAGTTATGCCTCCAGACTTAGAATTTTTGATCTCTGCACCCAAATTCCATTCTGGGCTTCTACTGGACCTGTCTCAAGACATTTCATGTAACATTCCTTTGTTTATTCATATGGACACAGAAAGGCAGATGATATTCCATTCTCAAAGTGCAATGTTTTCCAAAACAAAATTAGTGTATTAAGCCACTTTGAGGCAAGACAGACTCCTTATATTTATAATACCCTTCAGATTATACTTAGGAAAACAATATCTTAAAAGCAGAGTGTCATTACTTCTAATATATAAAGCACTGAGTAAACAGCAAAACTAGAAGAATTTAACTGGAAGCTAGTCTCAAGTATTTGCTTGAAGAATTTAAACAGAAGAACAATTTATTTAATAACAGCTTTACTGGAAACACATTTTTTCAGCATTGCTAAGTAGTGATACCTTCCATTTAAAGATGGACATTTAAATCACCTATATAATCTAATGTTTGGAGAAATGTAGTTACATTTATCATTATGGTATCTGAGTGCAAAGAAAATCCCAAACTCAGGAAAATTATCTGACACAACATCCACGCTGCTGTCCATGTTCGCAGAAATGTATATGGGAGAAGTATTTGCCTTTTGGCATCTTCTGCATGTTGGGTTCATGAACGTTGCTGTGGAAAACTTAGTGCCAGGATACATTGTGCTCTTTCTTTACAAAATACTTATATTTAAAGCAGGTATTCAGTATTTTCCAGACAGTTATGAGAAAGCCCAGCTCTGTGTCCTGGCAAGTCCATGTTGTTCTCTTGGCAACTTCAGAACCCTTAAGCAGAAGAGTCATACAGGATGATATACATGGAATAGGAAATTATTTCTGCCAGGCTAATTGAAGCCATATAAAACATAGGAAAAAGAATCTTAAAATGCATTCTGTATTGATCCAGGTCTCAGAGAATGTATGTTCCAACAGCAATCTGCTGGTTTGCAAAACAAGTTTTCTATTGCTGTCTGCAATACATGAATTTGTAGGTCTCTCTGCTTAACCCCAGTTAAAATGACGAGGATGCTGTGGTTAGGGCCCATAACCACAGCTTTGGGCTTGCTGAGCTGGTGAAGCCATTGCTGGGCAGCATTATATGTACGTGTGAGCCCAGTCCTGGATCACCTCAAGCTCTGTGAAATGTCAAGTCAAACAAAGCCATTCTGCTCTTATCATTTTCATTTTTCAGCCCTCGCTCTCCAAGGCTTTTCTAGGGGTGAATTCATCTCCATGGCTGCTTTATTCATCCAGATGTTGATGTTTGCAGCAGCTGCACAGCTCACTCTGCCAGACTGCTCACAGCATCACTGGAACTCGTCTCTTTGACATCCTCCAGCACCAGCACAGAGTTTTTTCTCTGAGGTGAAAGATGGGGCCCAAGACATGCATTGCTTTTGGCACCAAGTTCAGAGTCATTGCTCTTTCAAGGCAAGGGACACGTCTGAGGATGGGATGGCATGAGGGGTAATGTCATGAGCAGGGATGGGTCAAAGAAGTAAAATTCTACTTACTCACTTTGGTGATAAGTGAAACTGGTGTGATTGATATAGGAAAAAGGGTAGGAAGCCATGGGGAATTTAAGGAAGAAAAGCCTGAAGAACAGATTTCTTTGCAATGTGGGAAGGCTGGCAGTAAGTCATAGTAACAGTAACTATGAAAGACTTGGCTATTTCAGTTCTGCTGACTGCTTTATTATGAACAAGCTGTTATCACAGTCCATCTTAAGGCTGTAGAAGTACTTCTAATGTTAAAAATCCCCATCTGAAGGCCAAGAAAGTCACAATGAACCAGCTGAGACTAAAATTTCCAGAGATGGGGTTGTGCTTCAGGCTAAATTTGTTTGGGAACATTCAGCCAAAAGTTTGTTCATGTCTTTCTAACGGATAACATCTTTCTTAGAAATCCATTGTTTATCTGACCTTCTCCTAACCCATTAGAAAAATTTCTGGTGCTCTTTTCGTCTCAGTTGAATGCTTCCAAGCATTACAGGCAAAATTTGGCAAGAGGCAGCTTTCTGTTAGGAAGACACATTGCAGCAGCTCTCTAAAACTGTGCTCAAACTTGGCTCCGTTACAAGCACTTGAAAACCCAGTTTGTGTGCACCTGATAGAGCTCTCAGTTCCTCATGTAAAATTCCCCTGAGATGTCTGAGTGGAACAGGTGCTGGTTATTGCCAGCTGCCAGGGGCTGCTAAAGCCAAATGACAAGTGTGAAGCTGGTCTCTGCCATGCACCCCTTGCCCCCTCCAGCACCAAAATGGTCGCGGGGAAGCCAGCTGAGCGAAGGCATAACAGGCAAAAGAGACATTGTGTGCTGAAAAAAGGAGGTGGAGGATGGATCAAAAAAAGTCTGGAACTATGTGGGAGACCATGGTTTTCTTGCCTTAGAAGAGGCCACCAAAGAGGAAAGGTTTCTGGAATCTCCACCAGCCCTGGCTCTGCTTTAGCCTGGGAGAAGGATAGCCAGGGAATGAGAGCAGCAGGCTTCACACAAACCAATGTTGTTGCAAGAGGCTTGGCTTCTCCAGAAGGGAAAATTGCTGAGGTTTCTGTCCATCCACATCTGAGGTGTTAAGGGGAAAGCAGTCGGCCTGCTGGGATTTGGACAAAAAATTTCTGAAAGCTCACGGGAATATTCATGCTATGTGACCAGTGCTTCCTGGTTGGCTCCAGACTTGAAGCAAAGAGGGAAGGAGGGAAGAAGGAGTGTTTCTTTGGCCATTGGAAGGGTTTCACCCCACCATTGTGGAGAGAGAAGTATGTGGTGCTAGGTAATTACTGAAACAGCAGGATTCATAACCAGGCACTAACCTGTGACCGCCATTTCCAGGGTGCCAAAGCTGTGATCCTGCAGGAAGATCTGCAGAAGCTGCTTGCAGCCTCAGCTGGGACCTGGGCATGTGCTGTGGACAGCTGTGTGTGGAACCTTGTAGATTTGTACTCTGGGTTCCCACCCTTAGAAGGTCATTTGCCTCCATTGGTGGCATCTCTGAGAGATGCTTTGGGGACAAATGACTACCTGCTCCTCACCCACGCAGGCACTGATGATCACTGTGGAAATGCCCATCTAAACCACCTTTATGGGCAGGGTATGAACAGTAGGTGGCAAAACAAACTTTGAAGACAAAAGCTGTAATTAAAACCAGGTTAGTAAGTGATCATCATCTACTCTGTTCACTGAACAAAAGCAGAGCCCTTAAAAATGAAATATAGCGTATAAATATTATTAAATATGATCTTATGGACAATATGGACAAAAAGGCTCAACTAAAATTGCCTATTTTTTTTTTTAATGGCAACTCCTGCATTATCTTACTTCTGGATGCTTTGTTTTGCAAGATTAATAAGTTTTTGCGTAAAGCTGCCTTTCTGTTTGTATTTCAGTGTCTTCACTCAAAGAGTGGTGATGTCTGCATGCAACTTCTGAATTCCACTTAGCTCATCTCTAAATTGACTGTGGTCAGTCAAAGACATGCAGCCAGCACAGCAGGCCAGCAGTTAGCTAAAATTAATATGTATGGATTTGGAGGGTTTTTTCCCTGACTTGAATATTTGCTCAAAATATTATTTTATTGAAAAGAAATGCAAATCAACATCTTCCATTCTTCAGAAGAAGAATTACCTTTTTTTCTTTCTCTGTGTCAGAAAGAGATGTGTTGTCTATTGTTTCTTTGCTGGCTTTGAAAACTGTTCTTTTGCAATGATGAAGCTATAGCACTTGTTCCACTCCTTTGCAGGCCTGGCCATCCATGCTACTAGCCAAAAGTGGAGGAGCTGTCAAGTTTGCAGGAAAGGATCATTTACCAAGTGACCTTTTGGAAAGATGTCAGTTGGGAAGTCACTGTCAGTGTAGGGTTTTTTCCTTAAGCTGATGCATTTCTCAGGTTACAGCTGTGTCACTTTTATGTCAAGGCTGAGCCACAGGAAGCGGAGTAGCTGGAGAGTTCCTATTCTGATGGCCTTCCATCAGAAGGGTGTTCATTAGAATTAGATCCACTTCCTGAATTCTGATCAACCATCCTTGTTAGAGCCCACAGGTGAATGATGGGAGTCCAACAGCCTTTGGTTCTTTGGCTCTAGCCAGGGTAAGTAAAACTGAAAGGACCTAGGTGAATATTTCTCTGCTGAAGTTCATAAAGGTCAGGCTCAAACTAAAGTGAAACAGGCAAGGTAACATCCTTCTACTGGTGGCGTGATGAGGAAATGTCCACTGACATTCTTGGGGCCACATTTCCCATCTTTCCTCTGACATCTGAGTGCATGTGTCATGAAACTCAATGTGGGAGGAAACCCTTGATCTCCTTCTCCCATTCAGCCATCTCCTGCTCAAGCCAGCCCACTGAGTAGGGAACTGCTGCAGCTGTGTCTCCTGAGACCTCACACTAGAGCTGTCTGAAATGTGGAGGGTACTCAAAAGCCAACAACTCCCAGGCTACACTGCAAACAGAGTTCAGCTCTGGCAGCTCTCCCAGGCCAGGCTTGCCAAGAGTGCTCTCTGTCCCATCAGCCATAGTAACCTAATAAGATAAACTTTATCAGCCCCAGTATAAACAACTAAGGGACGTCACTGGTGATCATCCACCAGCTGGACTCTGTACTCTTGATCCCACTTCTTTCAGCCCCACAATCTGAACAATCATCCACCCACTTTATCAGCTATCCTGCCAGTCTGTATATTAGGTACCATTTAGCCAAAATGGTAGTGTAGAAAATGGTGTTAAAGGCTTTGCAGTGTCCAGGAAATAAATGAGACACACTGATCTCATGCTTTGAGGAGGTTGCCCTCAAAGCACAACCAGCTTTCCTGGGCCCTTTCACTCACCAGGGCAGCTCCCTTTGGGATTCTGTCAGGGAGATCCCTGGATGAAATGAAACAGCTCTCCTGCAAGTAATGGCAACAATGCTGTTTGTACTGCTGATTTCTTGCAGGATTTAGTATTTCATAGTTTCATGGTTGCTGCAGGCAAATTCATCACTGACCATCATATCCTGAACCAATTCTTCCTATTTTGTGAACAGCAAACCCAGCACAGCATCTCCTCCTGTTGTCTTTTCAATCAGCTGTGTCACGAAGCTGTCTTGAGCACCCTCAAGAAACGTCCCAGACTCTGCCTGACCATGCAGCCCTTCAGTTAAAGCACACTGTGAGTTAGCCCTAAGGCCTGTGATTGTGTGGGATGGCTCTCTTGACTTTCTCTCCTTTCCCAAGAAGTCTGTAGCGAGTGCCTGGCCCAGCACTGCCCATAGCAGTTTGCCACCTTCTCCTTGCCCACAGGCACTCAGATGGCCCATCACCTCTCCCACGGCTAAGTTCTGGGCACTCCTCTGCACAGCACGCCACCACTCCTCACTGTTTCCAGCCTGTCCTTCCTGAAGACACTGTGCCCATTGGGGCAGCTCTCCAGGTGTGTGATCTACCCTGGCATGTCTTTCTAACTCAGAAGAAATCACAGTTCTGCAGTGGTCTGGGAACTGGTAACTCCCCCAGTTGTTTCCTATTCTACATGTTTGTTTCAAACTACTTGAGACCAACCCTGCACCCTGAGTCATGATGCTTTCAAAACAGGATTCTGCTGTGGAGACTCCAGCAAGGAAAGGTCAGCACACAGACAATGAGCATGGAGGTGCCTCCCCTGGCAGGGGAAAGGCCATTGGAGGCTTTCCTCTGATCACACTGAGATCACAGATCAAGCTGTGATGGGTTTACTGCTTCTTTTTATCTAGAGCTGACTGTCCTAAGAGCAAGGCTTATTGATCTCCTACCATTGTAGGAATGCCAGGAGCACACAGCTGTGCTGCTTTAGGAAATACTTTGACTAACTCCATAACTGTGCTGGCATTCCTACTGCCCCAAAGGCTGGATATCTGAGGCACCTTGTAATACAGGTGACTTGTAGCTGAGCTGTGTTCTATAGAAGCTGAGGTCATTGTGCTGACTGACACTTGGAGTTTGATAAAAATTATTAATCCTAGAAACATAAATTATTTTTAAAATCTCAGGTGACTGTTTTAAGTTAATTGCTGTAGTAAGTGCTTTCTGTAAGGGAATGTTTAATGTAACCTGAAGTTCCAATGGAACCTCTCCTCAGCCTGCAAACAGAAACCTGTATGATCTGTGTTTAGGAGCTGCTTCTTCCTTGACTTGCCTGTACTAACAAGAAGGTGACACACACATATAAACAACCTTTTTCCAAATTGCCCATGAGAATGCAGCAAGACTGGCTGCTTGTGAACTTCTCCTTGTCTGTGAGAGAAGGCACCCAAACAGCCAGGGCTCAGCCAGCCCTGCCCCACTGAGAGCATTGTTAGCACCAGCCACCACTTTCAACAGCAACAGAGGTCTCTGAGCTCAGGCTTTGGAGGAAGAAGAGGAGGGACGTCCCTCATCACCACTGCCCTAAGGCTGAGCCGAGCAGAGGTGGAGCTTAGAGGTAGAGCCAAGGTTCACAGTCAAAAGCCAGCAAGTGCAGGGAGAGAGACCAGCAGAAAAAGGCAGTGTGGGGAAGAAGAGGAAACAAGGAGAAAGCAGCAGCTGTCAGGGCAAGAAAGTGAGAGAGGAGAAGAGAAAAGGCAAAAGGGGAAGAACAAGGAGTAGACAGGCTACAAAATGGCATTGCTCCTGTGGCTGGGGTCCCAGCTGTCATCCATCTGGAGCAACATCTCTATACTGGGAGTTTTTCTTACAGTGTTTACTTTACTGCTTGACTTCATGAAGCGCAGAAAGAAGTGGAGCCGTTACCCGCCGGGCCCAGCCTCGCTGCCATTCATCGGGACCATGTTCTCCATTGACTTCCACAACCCCCACCACTCCTTCGGCCAGGTGAGTGGCAGCCCCTGAGCAAAGCACTCCACACATAATCCACCGTGGGCCCAGGAGGGCTGGGTCACACCCTGGCATCAGCTACAGGTACATACACGGAGAACAGGAATTTTCCTTTCCCCTGAAGTTGCTAGATAGAGCTTTAAGACTAACTAGCAAAAAAGGTGAAAGAATGTAAAAGTATGCACACAGGATGATAATCATGGCTGGAAACAGTGGATAAACAGATAATGACGAATATAATGGGTGTTTTGGCAAGTTATGTAACACTAAAGGAGCACAGGGCCAAACAAAAAGTTCAAGGGAAGGTCACCTGTAATATTGAAGCACTCAGTAAAGTCTGACGCCCAGTGAGAACTTTCAAAGACACTCTAGGACCATGAAAGGACTTCCAATGGGAGGCAGATGTGTGCAGGTAAGTCCTAGGAAAAGTGATGTCTATGTAGTAGCTGGGAAGCATCCTGCTATGAACATGTATGACCCTGATGCAATAAATATCCTGTTGTAAAGAGTATTTCATGACACTCATTCTATTAGAGCAGTGCAGTGCTACAGTAAAACATACCTGCTTTCTAATGCTTCAAATTACATTGGAATGTTTATTTTTGGCCAACTTCAGTATCACTACCCTCTCCAAAGTCCAGGATGAAGCAAGTCACTGCTCAAGGACACTGACCTGACCCACACAGACAAAGAGATAATAGTGCACCAACGTTTCCCAACCTCTACCTCCCCATCTCTGTATAAGCTCAGTGGGAGTCCACTGCTGTGCCCCCAGTGACAGGGGCTGCTGTAGAGCTGGCTGCTGGCCTGACCTGCGGGCAGGCCTGGAGGAAAAGGAGCAGGGGGTGGTGCCAACAAGGGAAGACAAACAAATACCTGTGGGCTGGGAATGTGGCTGCAGGATTGGCAGGCTTGCCTGGGAGTTACTGAAGCACGCCTGCAGGCATGTGACAGTTTCAGTTAAAGAGACCAACTTGTGGGATTTGCCCCTGCAGCAAAGCCCAAAATCTCAGTAGGTTCCTATTCTAAGTCAGGGCTTACTTTTTCTCCAAGGGAAAGCAGGGCATTCACAGCCTGCAGCAGATAAACCAGGGGCCTTTTGTGCTTCAGCTTGCAAACTCTAATGGCCTCTTTTCTAGGACAGCATTGTCCAAAACCTGCAAGTGGAGAAACTAAATACAGCATTTGTATGATTTGCTTGCATGTAGCCCAAAAGCTTCCCATTTTCAAATCATATCACATCAGGATCATACTAACTAAAATCTTGACCAGTAATCATTTTTAATGATGTATTTCTAGTGCCAGCAAAATGCTAATTCCCTTTGCAACCCTACTGCAAATACAGTATTAAGTACTTCAATTCCTTGCAATGCTACAGTGAAGAAATCAAGAATCTTAGCTCTTAAACAAACAAAAACAAAACAAAGAAAAAAGACAGGAAAAAAAAAAAAGAAAGAAAACTGTGGGGTATTGCTACTCTTGCACTACCTTTAAACAATGTGCTTCTGAGATTTGCTCAGTGTTCCAGACCAGCAAGGGAGCTTTGACCTGCCTGCCCAGGAGTCCATGTCCCGTTAAAGGGCTCGTCTACCTGGAGAAGGCTTTGCTCCATGGCCAGCTCCCATGGTGAATGTATGGCTGACAGGATTACCTGTGCAGCCATCCTGATTCAGCTTTATGAGGCTCACAGATCACAGCAGATGTAGGGTTCCAGTTACCTGTCATACTAGATGTGTACACTCCTCTTAGGGAGAAAGTTGACCTGGAACTCCAGTGTGGAATAGCTTTTCCCAATCATCTTTCTGGAAACATGGCTCTGGGTAGATCTTTAGGTACAAATGCATCTTTAAATGGAAATTACATATCGCCTTATTATCAATATTTCCTTCAGCAGAAGTAGACTAACTCAGAACTTACTCTTTCAGATCAAAATAAATGGAAACATTAGGAAATAATTCATTATTGAGCATGCAGTCTTTAAAAATCCCCAAAAAGGTTCTTGACAAAATTAAAGGTATTTGCACAATGTTCATGACAACACTTTGGCCAGGACAGGTGTATTCTAAATTTTTCCACTTACAGGGCATTGATCGCTGCTACAGCTGCTGCTTGCACTGTTTGGAGCTGTTGCATTGCAAAGTTCAAGGTCAAAGATCAGCTGAATATCTCTGAATAATAGTACCTCAAAGTTCACTCAGTAGTAAATGCCCTAAGGAAAGATATGGCGATACTTCTGATGTTACACTCAGCTCATTTTCAGGGACATGTGAAGTGACTGCCGGAGCCTGAGCTAGCTCTTAGAACTCCAGTGCCATGCCAGGAGTGAGGAACTGCCCTGGTATGGGGATTTACCAGAGAGCCACTTGCTCTAAGGTGCCAGACATAAGCCATGACAGGGACCAGGTTTAAGTGGTTAGAGTGGCAGAGAAGGTTTGGGAATCAAGGGCTGGGTTGCCTTGACAGGTAGGGAAAGAGCTGGAACAAGGGGCAGGGAATGGCATGAGGGACAGCTTTGAGGAAGGGTAACACTAACTCACAGAGAACATATCGGTACAACAGAACAAACCATTTAACAAAGAATAAGTAAAATAAATTTGAACTGCAACAGACATGCTTTTTTATCTTGGCAGCTCCAGAAGAAGTTTGGAAACATCTTCAGTCTCCAGAACTGCTGGACCAACCTGGTAGTGCTGAATGGGTATAAAACAGTGAAGGAAGCCCTGGTCCACAAATCAGAGGACTTTGCTGACCGGCCGCACTTTGCAATATATGAACACATGGGCTATGGAAAGAATTCTGAAGGCAAGTCCCATGACAATGGACCTTCCTTGATGGCACTAGCATGAGAAGGATTGGGTAGAGGCAAGATTTTCTCAGTGCAGTGCAGCTTTGTGTGTCCCCCAGGTTAACCTGCTTGCATGTCTGGCACCCTTTGGTGGTGATAAACTTGGATTTGATTAAATGGGGGCTCCCCTTCATGGCTGTAGTACAGCTCCAGCAAGCACACACTTCTTCAGCTGTGTAAGGACGTTATAAGTGGTACAACCTTTCTGCCAGCTCCCAACAGCCACAAATTAGTGCTTATGGTGCTTATGTAAGACAAAATGCTTACGGAAAATGGTACATGTATGCTGTTGCAAAAATATATGGTAACTTCAATTTAGGAAAGAGTACTTTCCTGCATCCTGCCCACATCAAATCCTCAGCTCCAGTGTGGTGGCAAAAGCTGCTACCCAGTTCACACAAGCTATGGGAACAATGCTGAATGGTTTGGAGAGGTGATTCCTTTATCCTTAGCAGTCCTTGTTGCTCCCATTGAATCCCCCTGCACCTTTGCCAGCCATGCACAAGCTTTAGAAGGTGCAGTGATCCTTTTCTGAATTGCTGTCTGAACAAGCTGCACAAAGTAAGACTGTTCCATCTGTCCATACAGACCTGTACCTCCAGACTCACAACTGCTGTTCTCTAGCAACATTCACTTGATGTACAAGTCACATATCTGACATTTCTTGCTCATCCACAATTCCAGGCATTGTTGTAGCAAGATACGGGCACGTCTGGAAGGAGCTAAGGAGATTTGCACTCTCTACACTGAGGAACTTTGGGATGGGAAAGAAATCCCTGGAGGAGCGAGTGGTAGAGGAAGCTGGATTTCTTTGTTCTGAAATCGAGTCTGAAGAAGGTTTGTCCCATGCACAGGGATGGGGAAATCACAGAAAAAGGCCATACAGTGATGCAGAGAAAAGTAATGCTACAGCCACTCCTGTTGGCATGCAGTGCTCTCTTCCCATGCAAATGCAGTGTTCCAAGTCAATGCGGCCTCCTTGGAGCCTCTTCTGCTTTACACAGTGGGGCTAGTGGGGCTACTGTAACACTAATCCATTTGAAACAGTAAACAAATAGGAAATTAGAAATAGAGAGGTAAAACAGAGTTATTCCCAGAACTCACTAACTCTACTTTATGAAGTTTTGTGGAACATATTGATATTATCACATGCAATAAAAGTACAGCTGACAGTTCACAGCCTGTCATCCAGACACAGAACAAAGTGTTACCTGTCAAGTCAAAGAACAGCCCCACAGCTCAGTTTTTCTTTGGAGTTTTCTTCTTTAAACATAGAGCAACCAAATAGTAGTAAGGATAAGATGATCTTCACTTGCTAGTGTGATGCTTTTAGTGGTTTGGGGGCTTTTTCTCCTGGTGTCATCAAGGTGGCATTTGTGTACTCTCACTGCTGACAGATAAGGTCCAGCAGTTTGCTGTTGCTGAACTTCATGGCTTGGTCTCCATTTCCATTTTCAGGTAAATCTTTTGATATACATGTTCTCTTAAATAATGCTGTCTGCAACATGATCTGCAACATTGTCTTTGGAGACCGCTTTGACTATGGTGATGAGACATTCAAGAAGCTGTCACAGTTATTTCAAAAGTCCTTGGATGAAGAAACTGGATTCCTGCCTCAGGTAAACCACAAGCTGTAAGAAGCTGCCCTCTATGATTTGAGAGAACTGTGTTTTCATAATTGTTCTTTTTTTGCATCATGTAATATCTCCTCTCTTTCTTTGTCCCCTCTTTGGTTCTCAAACCCCAGCTTTTTAACGTGGTGCCCACTTTGGTGCGGATCCCTGGAGTGGCACAGAAGGTCTTTCGAGCACAAAAGGAGTTAATGGACTTCATAGATGTGGCCATAGATAAGCATAGGAAGAGCTGGGACCCTGCTTACACCCGAGATATCACGGATGTGTTTTTAAAGGAAATGGAGAAGGTAGGGTGATACTAGCAGACCCTCCAGGATCAGGAGTAATTTCTTTGCCAGTTCAAGCTTGTGAAGCTGACTTTCCTCCTAGAGCTGCATAAAACCTCTTACCAACTAATTTCCTAGTTTTTCATTCCATGCTGTATCTTGAGAAGAAAGGTATTCCTCATGCCAGAACCTCTTTTATTGTCTTAGGACACCATGTTATCTGCTGACGTTCTTGTTTTTGTTTTCTGTCTTCACACTTCCTTCAGAATCTAGGAACTTCCTTCTTTCCAGCCTACAAAAATATGAAGCTTCTAAAAGGCAATAATTGAGAATTCACTAAATGTCCTAAGTTTGCACCAGGGAACAAGTCAGCATGCAAGATTCTGTGTAATGTCAGTGCCTCAATGATTGATGCCTCAAAATCAGTCAAAAACTGGAGCAACGGATTGACTTTTTGGAGCCATTGCCCCATCCATAGCCTGCCTTTAAACCAAGATAGGATTTGAAACCAGTGTCTCCTTTGGGATATATATATTTTTGAATTGCTGGATAAGAACTCATTTGCTAGATATCTGAGGAAGGCCTAAATCTGAACTTCACTGAAATTAAAAGGAGTCTTTCCTTGAATTCAGTCAGGCACAAAGTCAGTATAAAATCAAAGATACTTGGGTCAGTCTGTCCATCTGCCATATGTTTCTGCGCATGGATTCACTACATTTCAAGTGCCAGATGAACAATATTACCAAATTCTGCTTGCAAATCACTTCCACCATCGAAGTCCTCAGGCTGGTCTGCTGCTCTGCATTACAAACCCTGCCATGCTGTGGTGCTCGGGCACCTCCAGTCCATGGGCAGAACAACGTGACCCATGTTACTCTGCACTGAGCAGTACAGCCTGGGGGTGGGTGCTGCCTCTTGTCACATCTCTCTTCTGTTCACTAACATCACCTGAGAGCCTGTCTGATAAATCCCTCTCCTGAGTTAACTTGGGTCAAGTCCGTCCCAAACTCCCTTGTCTGAGATCTTTCACTGGAATAACAGTTGAGTCTTAAATGCATTATTAATTGCTATCCATATTATAACAGCATCTAAATATACAGAATAACTAAACAGAAGCTAGTCCCTAGGAAAGGGAAGTATAAAGAGGATTAGAAAAGACAAGCAGATGAACTCATGCAGAGAGCTTGTCATATCTCATATGCTAACAAATTTGAGCTCAATTAGCATTTGGATGAGAGACCAGTTTTGCTAGAAGTGGTGTTGAAGACTTAATAGGCAGCAATAATCCTTTAACCTGATAGCCCTGATCTTTTTTTATTTTTCAATAGTAAGAAAACACCAGGGCAGGAGCAGCGAGAATCTGTAATGCATAGCTAGAGATAACCCCCTTAAAATAATGCTGATTTTGCATTTGCCACATCAATGCAGCCTCCTCTCTACTCTGCGGCTTCTATCGTCTGATCAAACCTGAATAATTGTGCTCCACCTCCTCTGGGGAAGATGTTACAGGGCTTGCTGAAGGCCCTCTGTTTGACCTGAAGGCACAAGGTGTTTACTTCTGTCCTGAAGGCAGGAGTAGCATTCTTCTCTGAGTATACTGGAGGTGGTTGAGGACCTTCAAATACAGGAGGTAACAGAGGTACAATAAACATCACTCATGCTCAGACTGTTGCTTGTGCTGTGCTCTACTCTTCCAATAAAAAGCAGGAACACATGCTAAAGAATGGATCCAGTGCTTCTCAGCAATTCTCTGGACAGTGGTCTTCTTCCCCAGCAAATACCCCAGCTCCAGTCACCCACTTTTTTGCTCTCCACAGGGCAAGGCAGCTGAAGAGAATGGTTTCCACTATAACAACCTTCGTCTGGTGACCCTGGACTTGTTTACAGCTGGTTCTGAGACCACCTCCACCAGTCTCCGGTGGGCATTGCTGTACATGCTTCTCCACCCAGAAATACAGAGTAAGTCAGAAACTTAACCTACAGAAGTGTAGCCTCTTCCCTTCAAGACTCATTTTTCCACAAGGATTTCGCAATGAGGAACAGCTTTGGTGATTGTTGGTCTAGCAGAAACAGAGGAGAAACACTTCCCAAACAGCTGTTCTGCAGGGGGTAGCCATGATAAAAAGACTGGAGTTTGAAGGGCAAGTTGGCTCTTGCCTTCATTTTGAGGGCTTCACCTGGGGATTGGCTGTGGTCAGTGTAGGCTCTTCCAGTATTTGGAACAGATGCGGATTGGTTTAACTTCTCTAATGCTGCTTGTCCAAGCTGCATAGAGGAGGGTTGAAGTAGCATATCAAGTGGCAACACCTTGATAAGGATGCTATGAGCAAAGAACAATTATTCAGAGCCACTGATCAACTGAAAAATGCCTTCCTGTCTCTAACTGCTTGTCCTGTTCTCACACAGTGCTTACAATCTCCTGCAGCCAGTCTTCCTTCAGCTTGTACCAGCTGCTTCTGGTTCTCTAAGGGTCCTCTAATTCTTTATCTCTTCTGCTTTCAGGTAAGGTCCAGGCAGAGATTGATAAAGTGATTGGCAGAGAGAGACCCCCCAGCATGATGGACCAAGCAAGCATGCCTTACACTAATGCTGTGATCCATGAAGTGCAACGCTGTGGGGATATTGTTCCTGTTGGGCTACCTCACATGACATACCGGGACACCGAGTTGCAAGGCTTCTTTATTCCCAAGGTGACCGCGACCACATAAGCAACACAGCAACCTCTCCTTTTACAGCTGCCAGGCACGGGGTGGGGATGATCCCATCCAACCCTGCAGCGTTGCACTTCCAGCCCCAATTACAGTCACTGTTGAACACTAAAATAGGACATTTTGAAATGCTTAATTCAGGCAGACGGTCACATCTGTGTTCTAGGCTCACACTTGTATGGGAACACAACTGCAGTGGCAGCTCAGTGCAAAGGTTTCCTTTCCTCTGAATGAGCCATGATATTCACTGCCTGTCAGAAGAAGCCTAACAGGCTCTCTGGAGGCACTGAACTCCAGCTTACTGGCTTTCCTGAGATGCTAGTAATTAAATTCTAATCTCTGAAGCTACTCAGATGCCATTTGGCATTCAGACCAGTTTCACTGTGACAAGCAGCTGCCCTGGCAGCAGTGGCAGAATTTAAGCATGGGATTTTTTTTTGTAGCCATGTGGTATCTCCTCTGATTTAGAACCTTGACATGTGAAACAGGAAAGCTTTGTGATTTTCCATGGTCCCTGCAAAAGCTGGGCTTTGAAGTCTGTCAGTCAGCTTTTTCTCTGCAGCTATAAAACAAGTCCAGGAGGATCTGAGAAGCAGAGGCTGTTTCCACTGTGTAACCGTGAAATTGGCATTTGCACACTATAGCCTTTATAAGGCTACAAATTGCAAAAGTTCAGGTGCTTCAGAGTGTAGGGCAGGCACCAAATGCCACTGGAAAAGGGCCCTGCTTTACCTCTGCTTCAAAAAAGATGCAGAAGTGGAAATGGGTGCTATTAGTTGGCAGTCAGGGACTAAAGAGGGACCAACACTGTTCTGTTGTGCCATGATAATGCTGCTGTTCTCACTCAAGTTGTTTCCTCTTGAGTGCAGGGGACGACCATCATCACCAACTTGTCATCCGTGCTGAAGGATGAGACAGTCTGGGAGAAACCAAACGAGTTTTACCCCGAACACTTCCTGGATGCAAAGGGGCAGTTTGTGAAACCAGAGGCCTTCCTGCCCTTCTCAGCAGGTAAATCTGAGGGGAGGATCCAGCTGCAGGTCAGAAGCACAGCTGGAGGGTGATTGGCTCCCCCCGCTGCAATTCCAGCATCAATTATTGCTCTCTCTGACAGACACTCCCTCTTCCCTCTCTTGCAGGTCGCCGTGCCTGTCCAGGAGAACAGCTGGCCAGGATGGAGCTCTTTCTCTTCTTTACCACTCTCCTGCAGAAATTCACTTTTGTGCTCCCTGAGGACCAGTCCAGGCCACGGGAGGATGGTCACTTTGCACTCACCAACTCTCCACACCCATACCTGCTGCGAGCTCTCCCAAGATAAATGCACACCACTCCCCTTTCACTGACAGACCACCACTGCCCAAACTCTGTCAGGAACATTGCAGGTCTAGGCAGGATCATGCCACGTTCAATCTCAAGTCTGTGCAGAAGGCCACAGCTGTGTAAAGTAAGGATCCAGGCCAGTATCTTGTTGAGCTTAATTCTAGTTGTGCTTCTTGAATCAGACAAGAGAGCTTCTACAACAAGGTGACATTACAGTGTAGTTTCAGCGTAGTGCTTCTGGAAAATCTTACCATCCAGGACATTAATGTCCCCTTCATTCCTTCCTGTTTATTACACACTTCTGTATGTTGAACAAATATTGCATTGTCTTAATTTCTAGCCTCAAAGAAAGTTTTAATCCTGACAACCCTTACATCACACTATGTCTCCAGCAGGAATAAATACCAAGGAGTACATAAATAATCCAGATGGTGTTTTGGCCACAGAAGAAGATCATTTGTGAAATACAGAAATTTTGATAAATACATTTAAAGAGAAATCCTGGTGTTTAGATTTATTATCTCATTCAATTAAAACATTTTTTTTTATTTTTGGCATTACATAAAGTCAGCTCTTGGGCAGGTTTGGAACTCACCTAGGGATGGAGTTAACACTGTTTGAAACTGTGTGGCCATAGATTTCAGAGCTACCTTTCTCTTCTTCCTGCAATATCCCTGACAAACTGTTTGCAAGATATAAAGATAAGTTCATGTTTAAATTAGGAGTAGCCCACTTACCATATCTAAAGAGACAGTAGCACAAAGGAGCTCCTACGTATAATCACCACTAAAAGAAAATTATTCTGAAATCGAGTGCACGTATGCAGTAGTAATTTTGGGTAATAGTAATTTTGGAAACTATGAAAGCTGTGGAATTATGCAAATACTTACTAACAAAATTAAGATTTGAACTTCAGCAGGAACTGCACATTTATGCTTTTCATCGACAAAATAACTTGAAAGAATAAAAGTGATGTGAAATCTTTCTTGCCCCTCCTCTTTGTGGTTGCCTCAGTCCTGCTGTGCTCCTGCCTCAGATACTCCCCTGAGATTTCTCTCCTCACACCCAGCACCTGCGTCTTTCAAGATCATTTCAGTGTTACTTTTCTGGTCTGTTCAGTGACACCAAACTGCATGTGTTCGGATTTATAGGGGCCAGCACATACCCCAGTGTGTTTAAAGAGAACCTAACTTGGAGAGGTCCCGGCACTCGCGTATTTGGATAAAATGTGGGTATAGCTAAAGTAGGGAGCGTCTTTGCCAGCATGCAAGAGTGACTGAGAGAAAGTCCACTTGCCTGACCGAGCAGCAGCCGATTGCGGCGTTACGGGGCAAAGGAAACAAATGGTTCACTCCAAATCACAGCCCCAGCCCTGCCCTGAGGGAGGAGCGGGCTCTGAGGGGCGGGGCGGACCCACATCCTCAGGAGGCGGGGCCCAGTGTGGGCCCGCCCAGCAGCTGTTCAGCCCCTTGCACCACGGTGATTGACATTTCTTCCGACCAATCGAATAGGAGGTCGCCGGCCCGGAAGGCTAGAGTGGCAGCTCGGCCGACCAATAGGAGTTGCCCTTTCCTGCGTGTTCCCGCGGGCGGCGGGGAAGGTGGCGGCGGCATCAAGATGGCGGTGGCTGGCAAGGGAGTGGTGTCGGCCGCCGTGAAGCCGATCTTCAGCCGGGACCTGGGCGAGGCGAAGCGGCGCGTCAGGGAGCTGTACCGGGCCTGGTACCGCGAGGTGCCCAACACGGGTGGGTGAGGGACGCGGGGCCTGCCGTGCAGGCTCAAGGTCGGAACGGCCTTTGTGACATTGGTGAAGTCGGACGAGTGACAGCGTAGCGATTTTTAGCTGAGTTGCGCGTTGCCGGTGGAACAAGTGCAGAGCGACGTGGATGACCGCAGTAGGTGTTGTGTTTCTCTTAGTGCACCTGTACCAGCTGGACATCACGGTGAAACAGGGGCGGAACAAGGTGCGGGAGATGTTCATGAAGAACGCCCACGTTACGGATCCACGCGTGATAGACATGCTGGTTATTAAGGTACACATAGTTACTTCTGATTTGAATGTGGCTGGTTGGTGGTGAGTGTGATGGAGGAAAGGAACAACTTTGTACCAGCCTGTCTATGGAGTGGTTGTCTCTTGCAGTTGGATTGGTAATATCTATGTCAGCAAACTTGTTGATAAGAGATCAGGCGGCTTTAGAATTCAGCAAGTGTATGCCAAGCAAAGCGACAATTAAAATACTAAGTTTGTTCCTTTTTTTTTTTTGCTTGCTTGCCCTTTTTTTAACAACAGCAATCAAAGAGAAAATAGGTGCTGCTCACTAGTTTACTATTAAAATGAACTTTGTTCCCTCTACAGTACTTCATTGTATTGGAAAATAGTTTTCTTCACTCATTCTGAAACATATATTACAATGTCAGTACTTGGTGGGAAGCTGGTTTTGGGTGGCAGAACACTCCAGGTCTGTAACACATCTGGTGGTGTTACAGGCCTGAGAAACCTGTCTCCTTCAAAGTAATAATCAGCACCTCGGGCTTCAAAATGTGTCTGAGCAACAGTAACTCACCTCTGCAGTTGTAATGCATTAGAAAGCTTCCAAACAATGACTGCCATGCTCACCTGTTTTGTTCCTGTATTTCAAGACAATTATTCTGTCTTTACATGATGAAAAAATCTGATAACAAAATCTCAGTGCGGTAAGTGACAATTCCAGGCAGTCTCATTTTGCTCTGTGCTACCATCCTATAAAATGAGTACAAAATAATGAAATTGTGAAGAAGTTGCATCAGTGGCAGTGATACTGGTGCAAAGCACTTGGCAGCAGTTAATTTTACAGCTGAAGTGTTGCTGTTCACCCAAATTCAGTAGAGGTGCTCCAAAGTTAGGAATGTTGTGTAGAATTTTATGGGAGGTGTGGGTCAGGAGAGAAACAAAGCAGGTTTTAAGAAGGGGACAGAGTCTCTTGCCTCTTTCATGGGGCTGGGAAGCTGTGCTGCATAGAAATCCATGGAAGTCCCAAGGCAGGAACAATATATTTGTGTTACAGTGCAGGTGATGCACGCAGGCTGTAGGAGTACAGAACTGTTGATGCAGCTATTATTTTTGTAGGTGGTTTTCAGTTCACTCAAATAACTTTCACAGTACTGCGTGGTTAGACTTGGGCTCTAACTGCCAACTAGTCTAAAATTCTTTTGTGTGTGTGCAGGGGAAAATGGAGCTTCAAGAAACCATTCACGTCTGGAAGCAGAGGACTCACGTCATGAGGTACTTCCACGAGACAGAAACCCCGCAACCTAAAGACTTTCTGTCCAAATTCTATGCGGGCCACAATCCCTGAGGAACTGACTCTGTGTCTTCCTGCCTTATATTACAAATAAAGTTCTATACAATAGAAAAAAAAATCCATACCACGAGATTCTCTAGCATCTTAGGAGCCTGATGACTAGGTGAATCCAGAGCATGCGCAAGTGATTATGATCTGTTTGAAGAGTTGTCATTTCCTAGTTTTGCTAGTGTGTATTTTCAGTGGATGGCACTTATCCCATCGCTTGCCCTAGGGTGTCTGCTGAATAACCACAACACAGCCTGGCTGCTGGTCTTTGTGCTTAGCCTGCAGCCCCATCTGTAGTGTTAGCTCTGTGAGGAAAAGGGCAGAAATGTTCTTGTGCTTGAGGGATATGTGTATTCATGCAGTGTCTTGCAATTTCATCCTATGACTTTGCTGACCTTGTGTTTTTTATTGGACATTAGTCTCCTTCGTTTCTCACAGAGAAAATATCAAAACCAGTAGGCAAATAAATCCTTGTACAATAAAACATCAGCAGAATCCATTTCTCTGCTGTAAAATGAAATTACCTAGAAAAAGGGATGTGTACTGTTTTCTAGAGTAGGAAAGAACTGTTGATGCAGCTATTATTTTTGTAGGTGGTTTTCAGTTCACTCAAATAACTTTCACAGTACTGCGGTTAGACTTGGGCTCTAACTGCCAACTAGTCTAAAATTCTTTTGTGTGTGTGCAGGGGAAAATGGAGCTTCAAGAAACCATTCACGTCTGGAAGCAGAGGACTCACGTCATGAGGTACTTCCACGAGACAGAAACCCCGCAACCTAAAGACTTTCTGTCCAAATTCTATGCGGGCCACAATCCCTGAGGAACTGACTCTGTGTCTTCCTGCCTTATATTACAAATAAAGTTCTATACAATAGAAAAAAAAATCCATACCACGAGATTCTCTAGCATCTTAGGAGCCTGATGACTAGGTGAATCCAGAGCATGCGCAAGTGATTATGATCTGTTTGAAGAGTTGTCATTTCCTAGTTTTGCTAGTGTGTATTTTCAGTGGATGGCACTTATCCCATCGCTTGCCCTGGGGTGTCTGCTGAATAACCACAACACAGCCTGGCTGCTGGTCTTTGTGCTTAGCCTGCAGCCCCATCTGTAGTGTTAGCTCTGTGAGGAAAAGGGCAGAAATGTTCTTGTGCTTGAGGGATATGTGTATTCATGCAGTGTCTTGCAATTTCATCCTATGACTTTGCTGACCTTGTGTTTTTTATTGGACATTAGTCTCCTTCGTTTCTCACAGAGAAAATATCAAAACCAGTAGGCAAATAAATCCTTGTACAATAAAACATCAGCAGAATCCATTTCTCTGCTGTAAAATGAAATTACCTAGAAAAAGGGGATGTGTACTGTTTTCTAGAGTAGGAAGGCTCTGTAAGAGCTTCTGAAGCCTAGCAGGAGAAGGTGTCTCGCCATCACCTCATCCACTGAATCACGAATTACTAGTTCCCTTTTGAGAGGGATAAGAATTTATTCTCTCAGCAGAGAACAGGTTTTTAGCAAGTAACTGGATGCTCTTCCAGATGTGACCAGCACTGGATGTTTGTAGTATACTCAAAATTCTTTTTTCCAGCTTAAATAAATATCTTTTTATCCTGTAAGTCCTGGAGCTTTCTGACCCATAGGAACTGTAACACAGCACTCCTCAGGGATGTGTAGATAGGTACCTTGGGGCTCCAGCGTTGGCTTGTTTTTAAGGACAGGGTTGACAAAGCCAGGAGGGGCCCAGGAGGGACAAAGCAGTGAAAAGGATTTTGGCAGCATGTAAAACAGAAGTAGGTACATGTTTGGCTCCCAAGAGCAGGTAAACTGGAACAACTGCTTCTCAGGTGGCTTTGGGCAAGGAGGGGGCAACTGCAGATACCAAGTGACTCAAGAACCCGACAGCTGTCTTTAGCTGCAGCTCTTGGGGTTACTCAGATTACAGGCTCCTTTTTCTCTCAGTAGCCATGCTGGAGAATTATTGAGCAAACATTAAAAGCTGTGCCAAAGAATAAGGGAACAAATGTGGTGTTGGAACTATACACTGCTCCCAATTGAACAGCAACACCAATAAGGAAGGAAGAAGTAGGCAGTCAAGAGGCCAGATCTAGTGACCAGAAACCATGAGACACTGGGGCAGTGCTGGCTTAAGAAAAATAAATAATTGACCAGTCTCTCAAGGTTTCATTTTGAGAGAACAGCTGGTCTGCTATGACTAAAGATATTCTTCCTGTGCCATAACAGCAAAGAAGACCTTTTATGTCTATGATGCAAGGATTTAAGTGCAATAGCAAACACTTTTATGAAAAGAGGAGTTGAAGTTCATACAGTGAAGAAAACAAATACCTAAGGGCTCTTTCAGAAGGAAGTACTGAACTACCTAGGAAATATTAGATACCTGGAGCCTGCGTTCAGAGATGAAATGCTATAAAACACATGAATAAGTTCATTTGCAACTTGTGATCTCAACCTTTTACCAAAGCCACTCAAAGTTTTAACTCTGTGATGATAATACTGTCTTTCATCTTCAGTGAGGTGAAGTTAATGACACAGTCCCCATCAGATACAGCTGCTAGGTTGTTGAACAGTGCCATTGTCAATGTGCACTCCATTCTTTAACAGGGCTGTGTTGTGGGGCTGCTGCTTCCCCGAGGAATCCACATGTCCTGTAGATCAGTACTGAGTTACTGAAAGGACTCAAACCAGAAAATAAGCATGAGGAGAGCCTCCCAACTGGAACAGACATCCAGAGATAGAAAGGTTGAGACAGAAATGCTAGGACATAGGCAAATAATGTATAAAAACACAGGACCAAAGTTGCACATGTCAATCTCTGGGTCTTTAATTAAGTGTTTCCCATGTTGCTAATTAAAGGCATCCCAAGCAGTCTTTGATGAGGTGAGCATGTGTGTGCAAGGACGCAGGGCCTATCAAGCACTTCCTTCAACCCTGATCTATGGATTTCCAGCATACAGAGTTGGGCAGGACACTCACTGGCAAAAGGGGATACAAAGCCCCCTGTCCCCTTTAGGAAGGGCAAAACACAGGTGACAGATGTTGGAACCATTGCTTTGTCAATGGCTTTCTCCCTTCTGTTCTTCTGTTCCAGAGCTGCAAATAGAAAAACGAGCTGTTACAGATACACTACTGAGCTGCAGTCTGCATCCTCCTCCCAAAACTACACAAGATGGGGTTTACATAAAGGGAGTTAACAACAGGCCAGTGCAGTCTTTGCAATCTTTTAAGTCTTAGCTTTTAGCTGCACAGTGCATGCTGGAAAACCCCTTTATCAACTGGAATACATCCACCAAAGTGACTATAAATCTACATTATGTACAACAACTTCTCTTAAAACAGTTTCTTTGTTCTATAAAGAATCAAATAGACCCAAACTCAAATCTTTACACAAGAGCAAGCTAAACAGAAAATGGTAGAAAGTGTAGCACAGTGCAGATAAAAGTGAATTATTTCCATTCTTCCTTTCTGCAATGAGTCTGAATGGTCCAACTACTCCAGAGATTAGTGTTGTAACACCCAGCAGACAGTTTGTTCTGATAGGTTCTGGAATGCTCTTAAGTTGTTCACCTATATCAGAATTTCAGACAGTACACGGTTCTGTTTTAAAAGAGTCATTCTGTGAGTTAGGAGAAGACTTTTAAATAGGTAACCAATTAGAACAAAATCATGGAATTGTTTAGGCTGGAAAAGACCTTCAAGTTCCTTGAGTCCCAGTTGTTAACCCAGTACTGCCAAGTCCACTGCTAAACCGTGTCCTTAAGTGCCTCATCTACACCTCCTCTAAATACCTCCAGGGCATGTGACTCCACCACTTCCCTGGGCAGCCTGCTCCAATGCTGGACAACCCTTTCCCTGAAGAAATGTCATCTAATATCCAATCTAAACCTCTCCTAGCACAACCTAGCTATTTCCTCTTGTCCTGTTGCTTGTTATTTGGGAAAAGAGACTGAACCCTACCTGGCTGCAGCCTCCTTTCAGGTAGTTGTAGAGAGTGATAAGCTCTCCCCTGAGCCTTCTTTTCACAAGGCTAAACAGCCCCAGCTCCTTCAGCCACTCCTCATAGCAGGTGTGCTTCAGACCCCTCAGCAGCTCTGCTGTCCTTCTTTGGGTGTGTATGTAATGTAGGAACACTGAAGTCTCTCTGTTGTCTGTAGTACAGACCCTCATTGACTACATTTTATTTCTGATTCAGTTGGCAAGATCTAAAACACCATCACTTTTTCCAGTCTCTAAGAAATGCCTGGCGTGGAGATTGCACACATATCAGTCTGGCCTACTGTAGTACGAAACAAAAAAGTTCATAGCCAAATGCATATCCCTGTCCATGTGTTTAACTGCAAGTATATCTTTTAAGCTGTTACTGGCTGTATTTCCTTGTCTGAGATTCTCCTCCCTGCCCCAAGCCAAACGGGAAACACAAATAATTAGATTGCTGGTGTAGTTAATGACATACCCTTTAATCATCGTCATCGTCATCTTCTGGGACAAAGATATCATGTTCTTCAAGTAAGGCTGCAAAGTTCTTACTGATCTGAGTGCCAACATACAGGAAAGGGATCACGACGCTGAACACTCTGAGGAGGCCGAAGGGCGTCTGCAAGGAGTCGATTGTAAAAAGTGATCTTTACATCCAAGCAAGTCGCACCGTGGCTGAACCGGCGCACTGCCGGCTCCCCAGGCGCGCGGAGGGCTCGGGGAGCGGCCCGCGGAACGATTTGCGTCCCCAGTGCCCAGCCCCGGTCACCGCACCGCGCTTTATGATCGTATTTATTACAGCGTTACAAGCGTATTTATTATATCGTTACCAGCGAGCGGGCAGCCCGGGGCAGGGAACACCCGTGGCTTAGAGGGGGGGGGGGCGGTCACCGGTGACAAAGGGCGGCGCGTAGGCGGGTACTGATGTCCCCCTTCCGTCGCAGCGCTGCCTGGCCCGGGGGGGGACGCGAGGGACGCGGGCCCGGCGAGCCCCGCACGCTCGGGGGCCTCTCCCGTCTCCCTCCCGCTGCCGAGCGCTTCCGCATCCCCGCCCGCAGCCCCTCGCTCATTGGTCCCACGCACTATCACTCACTTCCACGGCCCCGCCCACAGCAGCTGTACCCCCACCGATTGGCCAGCGCTGCCGCCCGTTGTTGCCGCCTCCGCCCGCTCGCCCCTCACTCACCTTAACCGGCTTGGGCAAAATGGCGCCGCTGCGGGTGACGGTGGCGCCTCGGGAGGGCACCAGCGGCACAGCCGGGGCTCGGCCCGGCCCGCTCCAGCCCGCACGCCCCGAGAGAACCACGGTGGCTGCCAGGAGCCGCCCGGCTGCCGCTGCCATCGTCCCTCCTGCCCCAGCCGCGGCCCAGCCCAGGCGTCACCTGGGATCTCGCGAGGCTTGTGGGGAGGCGGTGCTGACGGCACTGCGCATGCGCCAGGCGAGGCCGCGCCCCCTGGGGCCGGGGGGCGTTTCTCGGTGCCCCGGGGGACGGAGGGAGACAGGGCCCGGGCCGCTCCCCGCCGCCTCCCGGTAAGGGGAGACCGGGCCGGGAGAATGGCCAGGCCCTGCAGACACGCCAGGGGGCTTTACGGCTCCATTAACAGCGCACGGGCTACAAATCAAACCGGTTTATTCGGCTTCGTGGCATAAAATACAAACTCTAAACAATGTAATGGGATGCGTAATACAAGTTCCGCGTGTAAAACAAACGCTAAACAATGTAATGCAATGTATGATACAAGTTCCGCGTGTAAAACAGAGGCGCATGCAAAACCATCTCCTAAAACAGGGAACACGCCCTACCTAAAACAGAAGCACTTGGAAGGGCGGGATTCGCTCGTAGTGTTTGGCGGGTACTTGTGCGCAGAGAACACGGGTTTGGTGCTGCTGGTGAAAGATGCCCCCGTGCCTTTCAGTGGGGCTTCTTTCCAGCTTCTCTGCAAAGGCAGCCGAGAGAGGTGACACGGAGGGGTAGCTCCCCCAGGCACTGTTAGTGCACTAGCTACTGTAACACAAAACGTCTGATCTTGGTCATGATTGTCCGCCCCGTGGCTGAGAGTGGCCGCGGGTCAAACCTTCAGGTTACTCTTCACCGGGACTCAGTGGAATACAGCACAGTTTTACAACAATTTAAAAAGTGCAGAAATTATATATCATGGGCTCAAATCTGAAATGCCAGCCTCAGAAAAATGTAAGGATAAAATCAACTGTTTTAGAAGGATTGGGAGCCCTTCCTGGCACAGCTCACAAAGGCCATTTCAGAATTGCCCTTAGCACCTTCCTCTCATCGCTTGTGCACTAAAAAAAACTCTACCCATTCAACTTCGATGTTCAGCTCCCCCTTTGCCTAAGGAACCTGTTTAGATAGACATTCTCTTTATTTTAAAAATAAAAAGGGAAAGTGGAGGCAGGAGGTGAAATAGTCCAAACCTGAACGACAGGAGAAAAAACCCTGGGTGGCAATCAGCCTTATTTTGCTGCCAGGGACAATGTGCAATGAAAACTCTCTGCCTTTCCTGGAACAACCTCTGCCTGCAGAAAGACAGACAGGCTGCTCCATTAGCCAGCTGAATGTTCAACCCCAGGAAGCTGAAATCCCGACCTCCTGCCTGGAGGCTGCTTCAAAGGCACTGCCAGCACAAGCAACTCAGCTGGGCTGGCTTCATAGCTCCTATCTCTGAGGAGGCAGGGCAGCACTCAGGGGCTTCCTGCCTAATGAAGCAAGTGGCAGTGGTCATTAAAAAACCTGTACTGCTATACAAATTTGGGCAGGGCTCCAACGTGGCTGCTACAACAGTGGGAGGGTGAGGAAACCCTGATCAAGCCCATCCAAAGGCCCAGGCATGAGTGACTGGGCTGAGCATAAATATGGATCGGGATTCAGCCATTTTCTTGTCAGCACTGCAGAATAAAACACAGAATGATTCCAAATGTGATCAGATGGGAAGCAGAGCGCAGTGTCTCATTTGCAGGATTTGGGATTTAGCTGGGATATGGGCTAACGCAAAGGTAGGTAGCGTGGAAATTGTGCTGTTTGAATGGGACAGATTAAAGCATTAAATATAAGCTCTTTAGTAGTGTTACGAGCACAATCCTGGCTTATTAAAACACACTAAGCTTCTTAAAAGTGAAACTGTCCTTAAATAAATAATACAGTCTCAGTTTCCGTTCTGACAGAACTGGCTTTGTTAATTTATCTCCCCTTTCAAGTCACTCCCAATTCTTGGGCCTCATGTAGAACTGCCACTACATTTTGATTTGTTTTGGAAGTTGAGTCTTTACTGTCAATCTGCCTTATGTTAATCTGAGACATCTGGAATATTCTTTCTGTATTACATTAAAAAATATAACCACGGGAGAATACTTAACAAATTTGACCTTGGTCCCAAAATACCCATGCTCAGAGCAAGGAGGCACCAGGTAGTGCAATCCCCTGATGCTGCAGTCCTGGCATGGAAAAAGGGACACATTTGCAGCCAGGAATGCTGCAGTACCAAACTTTTCGGAAGCAGCAGGATAGGGAGGCAGAAATGACCCCTACGTCCAACCAGCTAAGCTGCTGAGGAAGCCAGGGCCTTGCCCCATGGCCACCTGCTCCCAATTTTTCTGAACTGTTTTCACAAAAGCTGAACAAAAAGAATCCTCCCAAAGTTGAAGACCTTTGCTGTGAAGTAATACAACCACAAATTGGAGAGGACTGGATTGTGTTACTCACAAGTGAAGGTTACATTCTCACTGCCCAAAGTCATTTGTAAGATCTAATTTAAGATCCGATTTTCTCTAATATACCATTGAGCTATAATTAGGAAGGAGGCTGGAAGCTCATCATCCAAAACTATCAGGGGCATATTTTAAAAGGCACCAAGAGTTAACAGAATTAATTTGATTTCTGCATTGGCTATCTCTACAGGCTATTGCAAAGTGGTAAGCTTGAGTCCAGAAAGGTTCCAGCCAGTCATGATCTGAAATGGGCTTTTGCTTTCCTAGCAAAGCTCTTTAATAAAAAAGGACAATAAAAACAGGTTTAATGTTTTCAGATAGGAAGCATGCAACTAGATAAGGGAGATTTTTAAATGCCATCCCAAGGGTGTTCTAGTCCCTGGACTTGGCACCCACCTACTTGTACCATGTGCCTTGTGACCAAGGTTTGTGACCTACTGATGGACAAGTCTGTTTCCACAGTGAGGAGACAGGCATGCCCTCCCTGCAGCCCTCCCAGCCCGCTGGGAGGACAGGATGTGCTGCAGAGATCAGCCAAGCAATGCTGACATGAAATCAGAGGGAAGCGCTGGCAGGCCGGGTGCAGGCTTGGTAGGAGGCAATGACATGGCTCTGACAGTGGAGAGGCAAGCCTGGACACTGCCAACACCTATAACTCACTCCCACACCTTCACTTCTCCTCCTGAGACCACACCTCTCTCCCTCCCCCCCTTCAAAGCCTCTTCTCCTGTGTGAGCACTGAGCAGCACTGCCAAGAGCTGGGCAGAGCCACAGCACTGAGAGAGGCCCTGCAGGAGTGTGGCTCTGGACACCCTCTTGGGCAAGCAGCCCCATGAGCTGACTGAGCCCTCTATGGCACTTTGCAGGGGCTGTGGTCTAAACAAAAGCTGAGAAATTTACTCCTGCCCAGACAAAGAGGCTTTAGGATCCCTGTATGGGAACAGGGAAACCTTGAGCCAGAGATATAAGCAGGCTTGGTTACCGCTTGACAGAGTCCAGATCAGCCCTGGGGTGCTCCTGGTGTCCTTCTGAGGCTTCAGGCCAAGCTCTGTGTCTCCATTTCAGGCTTGCTGCTGAGTATGAGCACATAAAGAGACAGTTGCAAGACCATGGTATCCACATCCTGAAGGATTTAGCTGAAAGAAGGGTTAGTGCAGATGAAAGTAAAAAAACTATGCAAAAGCCCCAGCTGCTGGGCCAGCAACAGCTGCAGAGGCTCACACGTCCTGTAGTGAGAGAGGCACAAGGCTGGAGGCACGCGCCGGGGCCAGTGGCCTGTCAGAGGCACTTCACAAGAGCCCAGCCTTATCTGCAGCAAAAGAACAAAGGCAGAAGGACTTTGGCACAAGACCACAGACAGTAATAAGTACTGACCAAAAGCAAACTTCCACACTGAGACACAAACAACAACAAAAAAGTGGTGAAGGAGAGGTAGGGGTGAAACACCCAGAGCATCCACTATGTCAGGACAGCAAGTGGCCAAGCCTGTTGGCTGAGGTTCATTGCTGATTTGGGCAGCTCCTATTTTCAGCAGAGAGAGTTTAAGTAAAGGTGGCTCCCCTGGTGTTACACACTCTCCGGCTGTATAAAGCCTCATGGTAATTAAATGGGAGGTTTAGAGGAGATTTGAGTCCCTCCCAAGTGAAGCATACACACATCACACACAGCCATTCAGGAGGGCAGGGGGCAAGCAGTGTCCTTCACTTCCCTCTTCCTGCATGCAGGACAGGCTGCCAGGCATCAGCTGGCCAGTGACTTGTGTCCTGTGCCCCCAATCATGGGTGTCCCCTCTTCTGCCTCTCCTGCCACTCCCGTCTCAGCACTGCGATCTCCTGCCCGTACCAGTTGTGCAACTTGGAGAAGCAGACAGTTTCTGGTGGCACTGGGCTCTCCAGCATGGCTGGTGAGAGGCCAGGTGCTGGGGATCCTGTGGCACTGCTGGCAGCTGAGCGCCGGCGTGGAGGCAGGGGTGGGGGCTTTGTTTGTCCCCCATCGTGGTCAGGGCTCATGGCTCCACCAGCGACACAACCACCGCTGCTCCATGTGGAGTAGCCATTCTCCAGGGTGGTGGGCTTCTCCTGGAGAGGCTGCAAGGCAGGGTTGGAGAGATGCCTCTTCCTGCCAGAGGAGGAGGAGGAGGACCTCCTTGGAGACTTACGGCAAGCAGCCAAGCTCTTGCAGGCCTCCTCCAGCTGCTTCTCCAGCTCCCTCACCACCAGCCGCATGTAGTCGAAGCTGGCCCTTGAGAGTGCCTTCACCCAGGCCTCCATGGCAGCCTGCCCGTCAGCCACCAGCACATAGGCCCTGGCACCAGCGTCATCAAAGCGGATGGCAAAGGCGAACTCCTCAGCGGCCTCACACAGCTCCACGGTGCAGCCCTCCAGGACCACCAGCCCCATGGGCTCCCGGCTCTCCCGCTCCTCGAAGTAGAAGAGGAGGTTGCCCTTGAGGACGAACCAGCGGCGCTGGTAGGAGGTGCCATGGTGGTGGTGCCGCTCCACCTGCTTGCGCAGAAAGCCGGTGTGGTCGGCCGGCGAGTCGCAGGTGGCGTAGTGGGCCACGCTCCGCTCATTCAGCTTCATTGCCCCACCTAGCAGCAGAGGAGAGAGGGGGAAGAGGTTGTCTTGGTGTGAGGAGCGTGTCATTGGCCCCACCAGAAGAGGCCTGATCCTGCTCCCAGGGAAAAGCAGCCCCCACTGATGCAGGACAGTGTCTAACCCAGCAGGTACCCTACAAAGGGCAGCCTGGTTCCTCACTGCTGCAAAGAGGAGGTCACTACCAGAGCCTCACCACCCAGACACCTGCCTTCCCTGTGAATGCCAACACCACTGTTTAATTTCTTATTCCACAGGTGACCTAATTTGCTGGTTTTTAATGGGGCACATCAAAGAAATTTGCCTCTCTGCCTGCAAGGCACTCATTTTGCTCTCTATTAGAAGGCAGGATAAGGAGAGTGTTTCAGACCCAAGGGCTCTGGAACTTACACTTCTGCCCCCTTTCCCTACTCCCTGTCTCCATGCAGGACCACCCACCCCCACCAGCCCTCCTGGCAGCAGAACTCCCAGCTCCAGCAGGTTCACCAGCAGTGGGGTGCAAGGTGCTGTACCAGCTGTGCAGGTCAGACTGCAAACCCTCGCTGTCTTCCTTGGCCAGGCTGCTCCCTAGCTGAGGGTGTCTGAGGCTTCAGCGTGATGAGCACCATCTTTTGTGGAGGAAAAGGATGAAGGAGTTATGAACCAGAACAGTTTGGGACTGACAGAGCTAAGAGCTGTGTCACTCCAACCTCAGAAATCCAGGGTCCTCAGTGCAGGCAAGCTGCACTGGAAACTGGGATAGCAAAACTGGGGGAACATGCACTTGCTTCAAAGCCTGAGCCCCATCCCAGCTCAGGCCAGGGCTCCTGTGGGTTTGTTTTCTGGCTCCTGGGTTTGTTTTCAGTTTATTAAAAGAAAAAACAAAATGTTTTGCAGAAGCTGTCACTGCCCCATTTGTGGAGGCCCTTTGGTAGGCCACTCAGCAAGTCAAGGAGGACAGAGCCTTGAGGGGCAGAGCCAGCACAAACTTTGTGGATTGTTCAATTGCAAAAGGATTTCCAACCGCTAAAACTCCACACATAGAAATATGCAGAAAACAAACCACAGCCACCACTCCCAGGACAGATCTGGGCGCTAGGAGCTCCCCACTGCTGAGCAACATCCAGAATCCCTCCCGGAGCCCCTCTCTCCCATCAGGGCTTGTGGGCCACGGCTAAGGACATGGAGGCACGGACCCCCGCTGAAAAATGCCCAAGACCCCGATCAGACACAAGGAAAGGCTGTTCCCTGCGGAGCTTCCAGCCTGGCACACTCAGGCTGCGGGCAGCCGGGGCAGCGCAGGCCGGCCCTGCCGCGGGGGGGCTGCGGGGGTCCCACGTGTGCCATGCTGGGCTCCGTGTCTTTGTGCGCGGACCACGCCCGTGCGATGGGGCTGCGTGTCTTTGTGAGTGTCTGTGCCCCTCCGTGGGTGAGTTGGTCGAGTGCCTGCGACCCCCGCGGCCCCGCCGCCGTTCCCGCCCCGCCGCCGCCCTGCCCCGGCGCCACCTGGCCCTTGCCCAGCGCCTCCCCTGCGACGGCGGGACCCCGGCCCCTGCCCGGCCCGCCTCACCTCCGGCCGCTGCTGCTCGGCGGTGCGGGCCAGCCCGGCCCTGCCGCGGCCGGGCGGGAAAGGCTCCTGCGGCCGCCGGGGCCGTCCCGCCGCGCCGGCAGCACCGCCCCGCCGGCGGCCAGGGGGAGCGGGGGGGCCGGGGACACCGCAGCCAGACCGGAGCCGTGTCCTCCGGCACCCCTTCGCTCAGCCCGACACCTCTGCGGGATCGCAACCTGGGGGGGACCTAAACTCCCGCTCCGAGTCGCTGTGGGGCGCAGCAGGCGCGGGGGCGGCGGTGACAGGGGGGCAGTAACCGGGTGCAGCTGCAGTGGGGTGCAGTACAGGCTGGGTGCAGCGCTGATGGGCACCAGCTACAGGGTGCAGCTGCAGTGGGGTGCAGCACGGACAGGGTGCAGCTGCGGGAGCGATATTAATGGGGCGGCACGGCTATGGGCTGCAGTACCGGCGGGGCGCGGTGGTGCGGGCGGGAGGGAGGCAGGGAGGGGGAGGTGTGGGCGGTCCGTCAGCTGATGCGGACGGCATCATGTGAGCGGGGCCGGGCCGGCAGAGCCGCTCCGTGCTCAGTGCCGCGGCAGCAGCGATGGAGGCGGTGGTACTGAGCGGGCTGGCCCTGGCCCTGGCGCTGGCGCTGCCTTCCATGGCCCTGGAGAATGGGCTGGCGCGCACTCCCCCCATGGGCTGGATGTCCTGGGAGAGGTTCCGCTGCAACGTGGACTGCCAGGCAGATCCCCACAACTGTATCAGGTCAGTGGATGGGGCTCGGTCAGGTCGAACTTCAGGCCGGGGATGGCTCTGGCACCATCTGCGTCCCTGGGAGCCCGCGGTGGATGGTGCATGGGAGGCGGGAGGCTCAGACGCCCCGGTGCTGGGCTGGAGAGCCCCCAGAGCTGAATGATGTGGCCAGGCTTTTCAGGCAGCCGGGGAAACGCTTCCCCCTCGGTGAGGTCCATAAACACGGGTAGGGTTTAAATGGGAGCGCTGGAGACCCTCCTATGGCCCGGACCAGCCCTCCAGAACCCCCCGTAAACCCCAAATCCCTCTGCCTGCCTCACCCGCTGAGGCACGAGGGTCGCAGGGTCTCAGCCTGCCTCGCCTCCTCAATCCACAGCGAGCAGCTCTTCTTTGAGATGGCAGACCGGCTGGCAGAGGATGGCTGGAGGGAGCTGGGCTACGAGTACGTCAACATTGATGACTGCTGGTCTGCCAAGCAGCGGGATGCGGCCGGACAGCTGGTTCCCGACCCCAAGAGATTTCCCAGCGGAATTAAGGCTCTGGCTGACTATGTGAGTGCCTGCTGGGGGCCACTGGGGATCTCTGTCCCCATGGTGGGACAGCTGGGAAGGAAAAGAGGACTCTGGTACCTGGGAGACACCTTGGATTCCTTCATTTGCTCCTTGCAGTTCTGTTCTCCTCACAGGTCCATGCCAGGGGCCTGAAGCTGGGCATTTATGGTGACCTGGGCATCTTCACCTGTGGGGGCTACCCAGGCACCATGTTGGAAAATGTGAAGCAGGATGCCCAGACCTTTGCAACGTGGGGTGTGGACATGCTGAAGCTGGATGGATGCTACTCATCTGCAGAGGAGCAGGCAAAGGGTAAAAGTTCACCAGCCTCTGGCATTCCTTTCTCTGCTCCTTGGGGTGGGGCAGCTGGCCCTCTGCAGCAGCACTGGGCCAGCCAGTTCTTCCCTTGTGCCTCCTGTTGCAACTGTTGGGAAAAGAGGCGGGAGTTTGTGTGCCCTGGAGCTGGTGTAAAGAAGGAAGCCAGGCTAGCCTGGTATTCCCCGTGCTGGGTGGGCTGGGACAAAGGCTGCTACTGGCTGCTGCTAGCCACCCCCTTCACTGGTTGTCATCTTCTCTCCCTAAGGATACCCAGAAATGGCGAGGGCCTTGAACGCCACAGGCCGCCCCATTGTCTACTCCTGCAGCTGGCCAGCATATCAGGGAGGTCTTCCCCCCAAGGTAAGGGTTTTCCTATGTGTTGGCAACTTCCTGTGTCCCCTGTGTCCCTGGAGGAGCTCTTGCTGGAGCACCAGGAGCAGGGTGTTACACCCCGCTTAATTTTCCACCCTTGGATGGTGCTGCAGGTCCCAGAGGGAATGTGGCCTTCCTGTCAGACACCTGGGGACACTTGGGGGTCCCAGTATGGCTAGGTGATGGGAGTTTGTGGGAAGAAGGCTCTGGAGTGTATCCTCTCCACTCTAATCAGATGGTGTGGGGTTGGTCCTGACAGTCTTCTTGTGAAACAATCTTGTCTGGTTTCAGTGCTTGAAATAGGATAATCTTCCTAGTATATGTTTCTTGAGAATTGGTTGCTCCCACATATTTCCTCTTTCACTTTTTGTGTCAGTCCTGAGCTGCTCTCATTCTTGTAGCTGATAAGTTATCAGATTTCCCCATGGCCTCTGTGGTTGTTTTGCCAGACATCCTATAGCACTGGGGTGTGCCCAGACATAGTGGGATATGACTCTGTCTTGCCTCCTTACCCTTCCCTCCTTGCCCTTCTCCAGATTCCTCTGTCTTTCACAGACTTGCTGGACAGTGCAGCTCTCAACAGTTCAACAGTGCCGGCCTGCCTCCCCCACCTTGCAGAACAGCTCTTTTGTCTCCTGCCTGACACTGTTCTCCTTGTCAGGTGAACTACACCATCCTGGCAGAGATCTGCAACCTGTGGCGTAACTATGACGACATCCAGGACTCCTGGGAGAGTGTCCTTTCCATCGTGGACTGGTTCTTCACAAACCAGGACATGCTGCAGCCGGCAGCTGGCCCCGGCCACTGGAACGACCCGGACATGGTGTGGCTGGGTGATGGGTGCTTTGACCCTGTCTGGGGATGAGCATCTCCAGGGATCCCCCTCTAGGGGCAGGGCAAAGGAAGAGCTCCAGGAGCAGGAGCCCTGTTGCTGCAGAGGCAAAGCTGGTGTTGCCCTTGGCTAAGCTGTGGGAAAAACCACAGTGGTTGCAATGAACCCTTCACCGCTTGAATTTACCTCTCAAGTCCTTCAGGTGTTCTTGTCCTTCCCTGCATAGCCTGAGGGCAAATAGTGCTGAAACAAAGGGTATTAATGAGTGTATGTTGCTAGCAGGGATGAGATCTCCCGGTGGCAGTGGTGGACTACTTAAGGGGAAGCAAAATTGTATGTGAGGTATCCCTTGTGCATTCCCTCCCAGCAGCATCACGACGGGTGACAAGCAGACAAGTTTCTAACCTTTTTCTGCTTTTTTCCTTCTTTTCACCGTCTACCCTCCAGCTCATCATTGGAAACTTTGGCCTTAGCTTCGAGCAGGCACGCTCCCAAATGGCTTTGTGGACAGTGATGGCAGCTCCGCTCCTCATGTCCACAGATCTCCGCACCATCTCCCCCAGTGCCAAGGAGATCCTGCAGAACCGCCTGATGATCCAGATCAACCAGGACCCTCTGGGAATCCAGGGGCGCAGGATTGTTAAGGTTAGGGGGAAAGCAGATGCATTTGGGAGAGCAGACAGAAGTAGCACAGAGCATCAGAATAAGGAGGGAGAGGAAAGTGACGCAGAGAAACCGGAGTAAGAGAGCTGTGGGAGTTGTGGGGCTGCTGGTGTAGCAGCCCCACAGGCCCAAGTCAGAATTCTGTTACACTGTTCCTGGCAACTCTGCCTTACCCACCTATCCCCACCCCTAGGAGAAATCCCAGATCGAGGTGTTTCTGCGCCCATTGTCACGGGCTGCCAGCGCCCTTGTGTTCTTCAGCCGGAGGACAGACATGCCCTTCCGCTACACCACCAGCCTGGCCAAGCTCCACTTCCCTGAGGATGCTGTGTATGAGGTGAGCCCCACTGACACACTGCATAGCAGGGCAGTCCCATGGCACGTGGATCCCCCTCTTCCCATATATCTATGTGTTCTGGGGGGTTAGAGGGAGTACTCTCACTCCATGCCTCTGGGATGAAGGGGCAGCTGCCCACTGCTGTGTCCTTTCCCGGTATTCCATGTCCGTGACCACAGCTGGACCCCAAGATGAAAGGTCTGGAATTGCTGGTAGCTCCATCTCTCTCTTTCAGGTGCAAGACGTGTATGTTGGGAAGATTGTTGGGGCCTTAAGAACAGCAGACAACTTCTCAGTCATTATTAACCCCTCGGGGGTGGTGATGTGGTATCTCCGTCCCATGGCACTCCCGCTACAACCCTGGCATGTTGCCAGACAGCAAACCCCTCGTGAGGGTTTCCGCCCATACATTCTGTGACCGGGCCCAGTGATGTGGACCAGTGCCAGGGTGAGCTGTGAGACCCTGGGGCATGTGGCTCTTCACTGCACAAGTGCCTTTTGCTGGTGAGCCCACCAATGCTGGTCAGTGACTGTCCCCTGGTACCAGCTTGATGATGTCTGCTCTGCCCGCATAAACCAGGAATTCCTGTTACCCACTGCCCAAGGGTGTGCAGAGCATAGTGCCTCAGTGATTGCAAACCCTTTTGAGATCCTCCTGTGGAAGATGCCATACAAGTAGAGTCCACCACTACTGAAGTTTGTCAGCTTCTGACAACCTGAGAACTTCATTGCTTTGAGCTGGGTACTACTGGATGCTGCAGGGGTTGTTTAAACTACACTTTTAGAAAGGCTTTGGGTGCTTTAGTATCTCCTAGGGCTGAAACATCCCCTTTTCCCCCAGGTGTGTGATGGCATTAACCTCAAGGATCAGACTTGGTCACCTTCTTTCTTTTGCTATAATCAGCTTGGTTTAGAATAAGGAGCTGTCAGCTGGGCTGCATCCCTCCCACATATCCCTGCCAGGACCAAGAGCTGTGGCCCTGTGCAGTGAGGCTTTGGCCTCTAGAATCCTGCTGCCAGGATTCCAGAGGCCAGCACTACTGCACCCTAGTGTGTGTGCTACCATTGTATTAAAGCCCTTCCGGTAGAAGTTTACAGCAGAGCAAAAATCTCCATGAGCCATGCACAACCCCAGGAGCTGTGCTGTGGTACACACCAAAAACTGCAGAGCCGTAGCACATGTGCTGGCAGGAAGATGCTGATACTCAGTTGAGGTGGTCTTTTGGGTTGGGAGTTGGTCACAAGTGCCTCCAAGCTGAAAGCTGCATCCTTCTTTCTCTAGAAGGAAATTTTTGCTAAAAGGAGGATCAGATCCTATTTCAGCAGGCTGAAAACTCAGGGTATCTCAGGGAAAGGCTTCTTCTTCCAAGGGCCCTTGCATCCACAGCTCTAGCATGAGGAGGAACCTGCACTAATAAACTGGAAGTGAGTGTCAGGACACTCTAAAGCCCTTAACTGCTTCACCTTCATACAGTAGACTACCCATGGAAGAGTTCTAGGTTACACAAGATTAAGCCTCAGACTGGGGAAATACCACATTTTAGATTAGGAAAAAAGAATTTCTCTATTTCTATTCAGCTGTGGGATGGTTCCTGGTCATCTGTCCACTCTGGTTCCTGAAGGACCAAATGGTTGATTCTGGATCCTTCCAGAAACTTTCTCTGAGGTGCAGGGTCAAGATACTGAATGCTTGCAGTTCTAATAAGGGAGGACTTGCCAACAAAACAAGGAGCTGGCTTTGTTCTTGGGAAGTGATTCAGAAAATTGATTGAATGAAAGTGAAGTAGATCATAGACTCTGTTTCATGTGTTGCTAGCTATACCTGCTTGGTTAATGTAGGACTACAAGGTCATTACCTCAAAACAGGAACAACTGTGCTAGGAACTAGAACTGGTTTCTGTCACAGACATATTTTATGAAAAATCCTTTCATTAGTATCTTATCTCCTGAGAAGCCTCAGAAACAAAATGTAAACAACAACTATCTGCTGCTGTGGAATGCAACAGGTGCATATTTGATTGGTCTCATGTGATTGTTTTTAATTAATGGCCAATCACAGTTCAGCTGTCTTGGACTCTGGTCAGTCCAAGATTTTATCATCATTCCTTCCTTTCTTTTCTAGCCTTCTGATGAAATCCTTCTTTCTATTCTTTTTGTATAGTTTTAAGATATAATTTTCTTTTAATGTAATATATATATTATATATATAATAATATATATAATATATATATATATAGAAAATAATAAATCAGCCTTCTGAAACATGGAGTCAAGATTCTCGTCTCTTCCCTCGTCCTGGGACCCTTGCAAACACCACCACAGGTTTCCTGTCAGAAACTGCACTGATGCACAGTAGGAAATGGCTTTCCAGTAGTTACATCATGTTCAGCAGGGTAGCAGCATTCCTTGGCACAACAGTCTATAGCCAAGTGCCATTTTCCTTATCATATATTTATTTTTCCATTGCTGGAAAAAAAATTGCTGCCGAGAAGTTTCTTTTAAGGACTTTAAAGGCCTCCCCTCTGGTGTAATGTACATAGAAGAGGTGCTGTGAATGCAGCTGTAATGAGTAGCAGTGTGGTGATATGGCCCCTGCTACAAGCAGTGATGGGACAGGAACATATGCCACTTCTGGATATCTGGCATAGCCACAGGCCCCAGCCAGCCTTCCACCCTTCCCAGGTAGCAAGGGGATAAGCCCCACTTTCTTCCCTCCCCCCAGTTACTTGATTCCAGGTCCAGCACAGCCACATCCCAGGGAGAGAGATGTACTGACCCACAGGTGACCCAAGGGAAGGGCAGCAGTGGTTGTAGTTCATTCCAGCCTTCTGCACAGTATGCAAGAATTAAGGTCAACACAACACACACACCACTGAACTAGCAGATAAAGGTATCAACACTCCTGTATTAAAGTGCAATTCAAAATGTTACAAACATTCATGGTTGATTTTTTTTTAAATACAGAGTTGTTAGAATATCTCTAAGTCAGAAAAAGTGTTTGTAGATGAGGAAACTTACTTCCCCCCACGTGGAACTGCTTTAAGAATTCATTCTTTTAAGTTGTGCAAACCTGACTTGCAGGTGAGCCCTGCCATACAGGGAAGTAAGAGGGGAAACACTCCTTCCCCCTCCTTGTGAAGGTAGGGGAGGCTGTAGGAAGAAGTACAATCACCCTATTAGGATAAAGGTAAAGGATCACAAGGGTCTCCACCAGACTAGAGACTCTTTTCAGAGCAGGTTTAACTTCACTATGTCCTAAGGAAAAAGGAGAGGTTGTGGCTGAGCAGCCAGAGTCTTTGCAAGAGAGCCAAGCATTGGAAACTCCCACCCAGACAGCAGCTCCCAGCTGAGGACACTGCACCTGTGAGCAACCAGCTGTGGCATGACAGTGCTCACCTGCCCACGCTGCTCAGATGTGGGCACACACAGCTGGCTCCAGCAGCTGAAGGAAAAGATGAAGGCCAGTTTTCCCCTGTGGAGGTAGCACACAACACAAGTTTGCTCAGCAGAGGGAGCCAGGCCTGCAGGACTCGTCTCCTGACAAGGCTACTGCCAGGTCATCTGCCTAATGTAACATATTTTGCTCCAAGGCAGGCAGGCAGGCAGCCTCCTGTGCAGCACTTGACTCTATTAGGCTGCTTGACACAGGATCCTTGCACAGATATAGGGCCTGCTTGGACAGGGAAAATACAGACTGATCCTCAGGCCTGCCAGTCTATGAGCTCACTGCCCTGAGGCACACCTTTGTTTGCTCCTCTATTCAATGGCTACAAAGACAGGTTGATTGGGACCCATCCCCTTCCCTCTTCTGTAGCCAAATGCTTCAGCATGTCTCCCAATGCACTTCCCACGGTCATGACCCCTCAACTCTTAGTCCAGAATGCCACACACTTCAACACAATACAGAATTTCCAAAGTCCCATCTCACACTGAACTGCCCTAGAATTTAAGGAAATTTAACACCTTCCTAGGGCACCAGAGGATCTGTGCAGGGAACCTCATAGCTCTCTACACCTTTCCTCCTGGATGGTGCTTCAGAAGTCAAAAGTTAGGCATTCCAAGTTGTTTTACTCCAACAAGATCCCAGAGCCTTCACATTTTAGTCCTAGATTAGTCATGTGATACAGTTTAATAAGTCCATCTCTCTCCTCAAGCCAATGGCAGGGCAAAAGGTTAGTCCTCTGACCCCATGAGATAAAGCAAGTAAGTAGGAAAGTGCTGTTGTCCTGCCTTGTGTTGCCACTTGACTCAGTGTTTAATGAGGGCAGGTGCTCAGCTGCCCAGCACTATATCTATTGCAGAGAAACAGAGATCTAGAGATATGCTAACTTGAGGGGTATTAACAGCCAAGTTGTCTTCAGGGAGAGAGAATGTGGGAGGCTGGCTGCAATTTCCTTCTGCTAGTTGTTCTTCTTATCCTCAGGAGGTGCATAAGGAGGTGGCTGATCCTGGAAAGAGATACATAGAGTCAACAACCATGCTTGTTTTATGACCAGCTCTTCCCAGGCATTCCCAAGCCTGGCCCACCAGCAATGAGTGCCCTGCAGTGAGCTACAGACAGAACCAGGTTCTGTGGTTTAAGCTGTCATTTCACTACACCATTCCTCTCTACTATCAGCTATGTTCCATGACACATGCTGTCTCCATAACATTTCTAGAAGTTTCCTCAAAACCAGGTAACAAATTATTTACTGCAAATGGACCACTTAATCCGTTTTAAATGCCATCCTCTCTTCCTTTCCAGGGCTTTGTCCCTGCTGAATCTCACATCTCTGACCCAGCAGACAGCAAACCCTGGGCTGAGGGCCAGTTTTGCTGCTCCATCAGTCTCCAATCTGCCAGAGCCACGCAAGGCAGTGAGGGGCACAGCCAGACTGCCATGTACCAGATGGAGGCTACAGACAACATACTGGCTGAACAGAAAGAGACCCCCCTGTCTCCATGCAGCCCAGAAAGAAAGCAAAACAGAAACCCACATGCCATCATCCTTAAGTGACCTATCCCTCTTTAACTCTCCTCATTTTCAGGCCCAATGGATGCAGAGAGCTCTGTGTTTTCTCTGTGCCCATGCAAGTCTGTTATGCCTTTGGGAATAAGACAGGAAGTAAATGGCTGTTAATGGATCAATTTCAAGGCCTTCCTCCTTTCCTGACTGAAAAATTCACCAGTCTTCCTCATGAGAGCCTCCCTCCCATAAAATTGCATACTTTCTGTGCATGTTCAACACGAAGGTACACTAGACTTTATAAGAAAGCAAAGCACCACCTCTGCTAGTGCCAGAGGAGGGACAAGGCACATGAAGACCAGGCATGGCACTCACCATGGGCATGTACACGTTGTGTGGGTTGGCAGGGTTGTAATATGCGCTGGAAGCTGCTTCCATGGCCTTACTGCCTCCTGGAAAGGAAGGAAAAGAAGCCACCTTAAATATCTGAAGCAATGGCCCTAGCCCCAGAGCTTTCTCCCCAGCTTCACCTCTTTCAAGGAGGCAACAAAGGCCCAAGGAGCCAAGAGGAACTGCAGCAAGCTGCATTAGAACTCAGAGAAGCTCAGGAAAGCTGGCTAGGGCTGACCACAAGCTGTGCAGTGCAAAGCAGAGCAGCTCCCTACAGAAGACTTGGAGCTCTTGCAACAACAGCTTCTGCACCCCATGGCTTTGTTCTTGCCACATGCCACCCTCAGCCCAAGCCCCCAGGCACCATATGCACCCAGACCCTGGCACCTGCCCAATCCCACTTACCTGGCATTCCTGGGCTCACCCACGCTGGGGGAGCTGAGGGGGCCGAGGATTCTGCAGGAGGTGCCCCAGAGTAGGGTGGTGGGGGTGGCATGTAAATGGGGTTCATGCTTGGATATGGTGGGTAAATACCTGAAAAACACAACAGCAGGCTGATATTTTGGACCACAGACCATGGGACAGAGAGCTCACAGGCCTGACAGCACATTAGCTGGGACAAGAGCAGTGGTAAGGGAAGCTCTCCAGGCTTGGCAGGGATGCAGACAGATTTGATAATTTGCTAATGACTGTCATGTCAGCAGGCAGTCATTCCCTAACAAGCAGCAGCACAACTTGTAAACCACATTTTCACGTAGCTAGAACTACAGCAACACATGGGTGTGATCAACAGCACGTGACAGATTTCTGCAAGGACAAGGGTCCTTGATGGAGACAAAACTACAGCAACCCCCACTGTCCACTGTCACTTGTTCACAGCTAACATCAGAGCCAGTCAGCACTGCACAGCTTGCAAACCTGGAGTCTGGACGTAGGGGTAGCCCGTGGGCTGTGGAGCCGGTCCGTAGGCGCTCGCTGGAGGCGGTGCGTAGGGGTAGGCTCCATGCGGGGGCGGAGGGGCTGCATAGCCCCCGGGGACAGGGGCATATCCTCCGGGAACAGGGGTGTATCCATAGCCAGGGCTCTGCAGAGGAACCCCACTGGAAGCTAAGGAACACACATTTAGTTAGCCAGACATCTTTTCTGAAAACTAAATGTAGAGAATAAAATGAAAATAGTCCTGTTAATGCAGCACTGTTTCCCCTTATGTAGATTAACTGTATAGTCCTGGCATAGTACTGCGCCTGAAAAGCATCAGTCACAGAGTGCTGAAGGAAACCAGCTGCAAAAACACAACCCCACAGATCCCAGTCCCACCACAGAGCTCCCACTGCTTGAAGAAAACACAACTCTAAAGCAAGTAGCAGTACAGCATGTTTTCCTTTTTTTTAATATACTTTTGTTCTGAAAACAAGTATATTTTAAAACACATATTTTTTAAAAAAAGCAAACTTCATCAGGAAAAGAGTTCTTGTTCCTCCATTTGAAAATTTTAAAAATAAATTGTTTTTTAAAACTTATTTTTCCCCTCTCCAAATGTGCACATTAGCTTTCCCCATCTTACTGCACTAGTTTAGAACTGAGCTGAGAGCAGCTAAGTGAAGCAATTTTTCACCATCACATATTTCAACTTTTTTCCAGTAGAAATAAGACTCTGAGAAAAATGTGGTCCACCTCAGAAGCCCAAACCCCAAAACATTCTGACTGCACAAAGCACTAAGAAGAAATAAAGAAAAAGGACTGAAAGGAAAACCAAAAGCTCCCCTGAAAAGAGAAAAAACACTTTGCTGTGGAAGAGGGCCTAGGGTACCCCTCTTCCCATGAAGTTTAGCTTACTAGCTCAGCCAACCATGGGGGAACCACAGGATCTGAAAATCCCTTACCGCTAGAAGCAGCTTTCATCATCAGCTGTCCAAACTCAACGGCTCCTCCACTGTTGAAAGTCAGTTTAAACGTCCCCTGCCCTTCCCAGCCACCTAGGAGAGAGAATTAGAATTGAATCCAAGCCAGCAAAATTTTATACTTCAATTATTATTTTATGCTTCAATTATTATTCTGTTTATACTTCAATTATTATTTTCTTCTTTATTTCAAAACTATTTTGCATCCTATTACAAGAAGGAGTCACTGCTATCAGATGTCCCCCAAAATAATATCTCAAGAGGATCAGGAATTTATTGTTCTACCCTTTGAAAGGTACAGTCATGTAGAAGCAGCCTACTCTAGATACAAGGCTGTTTTGTTCTTTTCTGAAAGGTTTAATGGAATCTAATAAAGAGCGGTGTAAAGATGGAACATTTATTTCACTGAGGATATGAACTGAAAGCCCTCAGATGAAAGCCCTCAAGTTTTATTGATATCCTCAGTGAACTACAGATCAGGATCTGCAACTCAAGCCAGGATTTAAATCAAATGCAACATCTTTAATCTCATTGACAAATAGAAGCTCTGACAGATTGTTACATGCTGAGGTATAAAAGCAATTTCTCAGGGAAAAAAATCAAGTAGGTAATGTCTTGCAAGGCAAGTAAGAGAGCTTTGTTTTCCTAGGACTTTTTGGGATTTGGTGGAGGGTGCTTTGAGTTTTGGTGTTTTTAACAAAAAATAAGTGTCATTTCAATATAAGATTTATCTTCCTTGTTTAACAATTAAATTAGTATCAAGAGAGACAGTCTCTTGGGGACAAAATAGAAATAAAGTATAGAAATATAACAAAAGAGTCCATCATGGATAAAGTAATTCCTTTGGAGATTGACCTCTATAAAATCACTGTCTTAGTATGACTTCAGCCCAAGAAAGCGGGCTGATCCACAATCCACTTTAAAACATTGTTACAAACAGAAAGCAAAAAGAATAAACACGTCAGACACCATGAAAATGCACATGAAAGGGCTGAAGAAGGAAGAAATTTGAACCAAAAGCCATGTTTCCAATCCCTGTTTATCTTTTGCAATTCCCCATGTGGTCATAAACACCTCTGTTAAGTGTTACTGTGCCTTCATGATCAAATTGGGATCAAAGCTAAATCAATGAAGGACAGCAGACTCCCAGATCCATGCAAACCATACCCAAGGGGTTCCTGACTTCCAAAAAACCAAAAGTGGATGCTAATTCTAATTCTGTGTATCAGTAGGGTGGGAAAATGACCAAGGCACCAATCCATGCTTTCAGGTCAAAGAAAAACAAGCACATCAGGAAAGTGAGTAAACATGATACACAAAGCAAGACAGAAGTTAAAGAATCACACAGAACTCATCCTGGGCAAGTCAGTCCCTGGCCTGAGGGCAGGAAGTAACACGGCAGCAGTGCCCTGAAGTGCAGGAGAGGGGAGTGAGCCCAGTGTGAACACACCAGCTGTACCACCACAGCTACTCTGCCATTCCTGTGCACATAAGCTGGTCTGGTGCTCAGCAAAAATGGCCTTGTGATGCTTGGGAAGAGCTCAATCTGCACAGCACTGCACGTACCTCCGGCCTCGGCCTGGATCTGCCCCTTGATGTAGTTGGCAGAGAAAACGGGCTGCTCGATGGAGCATCCTTTCACCAAGTAGAACGGCATCATGAAGGACATCATAGGATCCTTGCCCTTGGACACAAAGATCATCTACGAGACAACAGGGAATGCTTCTGAATGACTTGAATTCCATAGAGAGAGTGATGATGAAGCTCTCATTGTATCAGCATCCAAAAAGAGGGTGACTTCACCTCTAGTATGAGTATGCACTGAAATATTTCACAGCTTTAACACTGGGGATCCCCAACACATTTGATGGCACATGGCTTATTGACCTGAGACACGTACAATCCAAATAATAAACCACTTAAAACACACCTGCACATTTACTGAGTTTTAAAGTCAATGTATGACAGTCTGCAAATGAAGTATCATTGACTGACACATTATACAAAATATATTCTCTGGACAGTGATTTCCAGGATTGCATGTGCCTTTGTAGGTGATTGGGATTGTGGTATAGGTATGGACTATGCCATTACCACCTTTCCTTCTCCTACATAGTGCTGTTAGTGGTCTCTTCCACAACAGAAATCCCTTCTTCTGTCATCAGCTAGGTTTCTGGTTTAAAGTTTACAAGATCCCTTGAGAAAGAAGCAACCCTGCTGGCATCAGACTTACCCTGTAGGGGGTGAGATACAGCATTCCTTTTTTGGTGCCCTTGAAGATTTCAGGCTTGCCTGTCACGTCACTGAAGGAGAGCTCGACATCTTTGCACTGTTTGAGGACACTGCAGGAAGAAATGAGACAGACTGGAGACAAACTCGGTGACAGCTCTGACACAGGGGCAGGGAACAGCACAGCACAACTCTGAGTATTATCCTCAAGTCCTGCTGTGGCCCCTGCTGTTTTGACCTTGAACAGAGAGGGATGATTTATGCAGACTGAAAAAATTCACCCTCTCATCTGAGACAAGACCTGCCCCTTCTTCCACAAGGGCATCTTTAATATAAAGGGGGATTTCTGTCTCCAAAGGCGTCACACTGAGGAATTCCACTCTACACACCAAGACCCTTAGGCCAAAGATCAGGGCACAGAAAGGACTGAGGTGTCAGAAACCATCCCCTTGATGACAAGGTGTAATCTCAGAGCATTCCTCCCTCCCCAGACCATGCTCATGTCAAGCCCTCTGCACTGGAAAACAGCACTGCTGTGACACCACACCCACAGTGCAAACTGAGGAAGTGGCTGCACTGGAAGCCTCACTGCTGGCCCTGCCTCAGGTGACTTGAGCAAGCTTTTGTAGTAAACAGTACCACGTTAAGGAATGAAGCAATGAGTCAGCAGGGTCAGCAATAAAGATATTATTGTTGGAGATCTACGGGAACATTAGCAGAGTTTCCTAATGACACAAACCCAAAAGAGAATTGTGAATGCTGCAGGGTCAGGTGTATAGAAGTTGCATGAAAAAGTAAATATATTCTCAGAAAAAAATGAGTTGTCTTGGGAAAGCATGTCACTGAGTCTGTGGTGCAGATCTAAACATATCACAGAGTAAGAAAACCTGCAGAACAAACAAAAGAACCTTGAGGGTGATACACCTTCAGCGTGTTACAGTGGCAGAAGACTCCAAGGTGTTTTATGGCTCAAGAGCATGAAAAACAAAGTGACAAAACCCTAAACAAACATAAGCCTGAACGGGCTGGATCTAAAATAATCCTTATGAATTTTGCTCAGCATATTGTAGAAGTCAAATAAAATCAGGAAACTGTGCAATTATTTGGGGAACGGAGCAATCTTCAGGGCCACCGTATGGAAAAACAACCAAAAGCCCTATAGTCTCAGGTTTTTGCTCTTCAGGAAGAGAAGAACACTGCACATCTATATGAAAAATGCAGCTACTCAAGAATAAAGATGTTGAGAAGTCTAGCTTTGATGAGAAAAAACAACCTGACCAAGAAATTCTACTGGCTCACTACTTCATAGCTGAGCTAGATGGATATTCTCAGACTGGCTGGAAGGGACAGATTTATGAGACAGCAGAGCTCTTTCCATTCCAAAATGCAAGGGGGAAACATATATTCTAAGCTAAATACAACCAACTTTTTGACAGCTTTAATATTACCAGAACACTCCCTCAATCATGTCTTGTAGCAGCATTTCACATAATTTTGCCTCACTGGGAAGAATTTCTATGCAGTCATTGTAATGTTTACTGCTTTGCAGCTACTCACACAAGCAAATAACATGGAGCCACACCACAGAGAGTAATGAGGCTGCTGAACCAGTCTGCACCTGCATGTCCTGTCCAGGGCTGTCACAGAGGCTGTGCACCCTGTGGAGCCACACTGCCCTTATTTGTGACTGAGCAACACCTCAAAGAATGTATGGGTTTATGATCTCAAGCCAATGTGAAGGCTTGAAAGGGGATCTTAAAGATTACCTGGCCCCAACCTCCCTGCTATGGCCACCTTCCACTAGATCAGTTTGCTCAAGGCTTTATCCAACCCAGCTTTGAACACTGCCAAGGCCACAGCTCATTCTGGGCAACTTGTTCCGGTGTCTCACCACCCTCAGAGTGGAGAATTTCTTCCTAATGTTTAGCCTAAAATTCCCTTCTTTCAGCTTGTACCCATTACTCCTTGTCCTAGCACTGCAGCTCCTCTGTGAAGAGTCCCTCTGTGCCTTCCCTGTGGGTCCTGTTCAGACACTGGAAGGTTGCACTGAGGTCTCCACACAACCTTCTCTTCTCCAGGCTGAACAGCCCCAATGTTTTCAGCTTGCCTTCACAGAGGAAGTGCTTCATTCCTCTTACCAACTTCATGGCCTCCTCTGGACTTGCTCCAACAATTTCATATCCTTATGCTGGGGACCCCAGAGCTGGATGCAGCACTGCAGGTGAGGTCACACCAGAGTGGAATACAGAGGTAGAACCACCTCCCTTGACCTTCTGCCCACGCTGCTTTTGGTGCAGCCCAGGATTCAAAGGATAGAGGAATCTCCTTTAACATGAGCTCAGCATGTCAGAGAACCTTCCTGACTGAAGTATCAGCAGTCAGCTCCGAACTCAACACAAGATGGAGCATATTGTTCGAGTGTAATTTTCCTATTGATCACCAGACCCAAACCAACTACTTTGATCCTTTTACTTCGATCCTCTCCTGAGCCTCGGGTTTCTAGGATTTCTCGTGCCAGGATGCTGGGAGCACCCAGCAGGACCGGACTGAAGCCCCAGTCTGTTCAGCGGGTCGGTCAATCCCCTCTCGGGGCCAGGGCAGGCCTCGAGCAGCCGGCTGTGCTTCCATGGAGAGGCGTTTCTCCGTCAGAGGAACTCTGAATTCAAGTTCCTCACTTACGAATTCAAGTGACCAAGACTCCCACCTTAAACAGCCTCTGCCTCCCTGGCGTCACTAAGCGCATGACCTTAAAAAAACCCCAATTCCTTGACTTTTACAAGCGATGGCAGCCGCCGTCTTCACCCAGCACGCCCGCCGGAGCGGCTTTAAGGACCCCCGAGCTTCCGCGGTGAAGCCTGGGCAGGTGTACGGACTCCAGCCAAGCCTGCTCCCCCCCCAGCCCGCCCCCGCCTTGTCTGGGAACCCTTCAGTAACCCAGACCCCCGGCCGAGCCGGGCCTGCGCGGCCGAGCAGGGAACGGGGGTCGCCCCAGCGGGAACCTCCCACCACCGGGCCCCGCCGACCCGGCCCTGCTGAGGGGACAGGGGGCGAGGAGGCCCCGCCCGGCCCCCCGATACCTCTCGGCATTGGGGATGACGACACCACCCTCCTGCGAGTGGTTCCTGTTCAGCGCCATCTTTGCGCCGCCGGCCCCGTCCCTGACCCGGTGACGGCCGTGACGTCACATCCAGCGCGGCCCCGCCCCGGGGACGCGTTCCCGTGGCCCCGCCCCCCGCGGCGCGCGCGAGGCGGAAGTGAGAGGGAAGCGAGGCGGAAGCGAGGAGGCGCTGCGTCCGTTTAATCGCGGCCGGTGGCGGCGGGGACGTTCTGAGGGACGGCCCCGCCCCGCGCCGGGCCGCACAACGAACCACAGACACTGGTGCCTACAGCAGCCCTGCTCGCTCCTCTGGCTCTCTCTGCTCAGTGCTACCACAACTGTTTGCTGCCGTGGTTGCCTCGGTGGAAATTGTCCAGGATTTGCTGTGCTTAGCACTAAGTTTTCTGGCCAATGGCTTTTGTGCTGAACAGCTTGTGAGCCTCCAAATGCGCTGAGCGGGCCTCTCTGGTGTAAGGTTTAGACTCTTCCCCTTGCAGCATCACTCGGGATATCTCGGGAACGGATATCTCGGGAACAGCTGACTTGCTGTGGTCATCCTGGAACTCAGCTGGTGGCGCTCGATTCAGACTTTTTTCCAGTTTATCCATTCACAGAGGCTTCTTCCCAACAGTCTCTCCCGTTGTCATGCCACTTGGGATTTTTTTTTTTTTGTATTTGCCGTTTGTAGACTTCCTGGTAGGACATCGGCATGAGCTTGGCAGTGAAGAGTACCTGAGCGTGTTTTTCTCACAAACTTTTACGGATCCTTTAAAAGTAGTCTATGATCCGACAAGAAATTACAGAGCAGGGTGTAAAAACCACATTATTACAAAGAAATAAAAATTCCTAAACCTATAGGGCAAAACACACAACCTTGTCCTTGAAATCCACATTGCAGGCAAAGGAAAGTCTCTCTTCTGTTGCATGGGTCTGCTTTGCTTTCTTTAAGCAGGGCAGCATTGTGTCTCTGCCCTAACCCTTGGCTGGGCCCAAAAGTCATAAAGATTACTATTCTGTAGCCCAGGGTGAAGGAATGGGATGTGGCTTTGTGCTTCAGTGCTGTGAAGAAGCAGAGCCCTGGCAGTGTTTTTGATGAGGTTCACGTCTTTGACGTCCTTGGGCTGAGCAGGGCCGGCTGGGTGGCAGCACGGGTGGCAGCACGGGTGGCAGCATGGCCAGGTGGCTTCTGCAGGGGTCCATGGTATGGCTGCTGGCACCAGGGACAAGGCTCCTGCTCCCTGCAGGACTGAGGAGCCTGGTGCAGGGGGAGGGTGTGCAAGGCTGCACGCACACACTGCATACAGAAACACCAGGAGCTGTGAACGTGGGTGGGGAAAGGACGTGGAAGTGCTGGAATGGCCCTCACGTCCCAGTGCTGCTGAGAATGGCTGATTTGTGTGGACAGGTGGGAGTGAGAGTGAAGAGAACCTTTGCCTTGCAGTGACAGCACCAGAGAAAGCCACAAGATGGACACATGCTCCTGACAGTTTTGCTAAGGCTTGGAGAACCCTACTGCCAGCCCTGGCCCCCACACAGCTCCATCAACCAACATCAAGTTTGACTTGAGTCCTCCTCTGCTGCTCATTTGCTGTTTTCTTCCTCCTCCCTCCAGTGCCAGCCTTTCCAACCCCCATGCCAGGCCCTGCACTTCCCCTTGCTGGGTGCCAGGCCATGGCATTCCACGTGTGCGTTTTAAGTGTGGCTGGCAACTCTCCTGGAGGGAACAGCCCCTGCCAGCCACGTGACAGGCAGAGACAGGCAGACACTGCCAGCCGCAGGACATCCCTGGTCTTCTCCCCTCCTTCCTTCTGCCCAGACAGCCCTGACACTTCTGACCTTGCTCAGGGACACCCAGACTGTGCCTCCTTCTGCTCACAGGTCTTTACCTTCCCTCCCCATCCCCTCCAGGGAAAGGTAAAACAACAGCTTCTCAACAGGACACAAAAGCACATTGTTAAGAAGGTGTGAGAGCTTGGGAGAAGGAGGAAACAGCCTGGAGAAGAGGAATATTCAAGTACTTGAGGAAATGAAGGAGAGACTTAAAGGATAAAAAGCAGAGAAAATGAGACAGGGAAAGGAAGGAAGGAAGGAAGCTATGGAGGGCTAAAAGGGAATGAGGACAAAAGCACAGGAGTGGAGGAGGACATGGCACAGTAAGAGAGCAGAGGAACAGCACTGCTACAGTAGCAAATGCAGCCATTTCAATGAGGAGAATGGGGAAGAGGTATCTCTTGTGCCCCCACCCTGGCCCAGTGCTTCTCAATCCATGGCTGTTTGCACTCCTCCAAGATCCCCAAGGTGCTATGCCGAGTGGAGCTGTCCCTGGGGGAGGTGTCCGCAGGGACCCCCTGTGGCACTGTCCTCCCTGTGCTCGCACAGCAGAGGGGCCATCTGTGGGGAAGGGTTTGGCCAGGACCCGCTCGGTGCTGCTGGAGAGAAACCACTGCAGTGGGGGCGTGCGGTGACTCCATGAGCTGGGGTGACCCCAGCACAGACTGCTCTGATCTGCACAGAGTCGAATGCCTGTGACACAAGCATGGCTTTTGACCTTCATGCTGGGCAGGGCAAATGCACCCTCTGCAGCAGGAACACATTCTTTCCCCCTGGGTTTTGCTTCTTCTGGAAAATATATCCATTTTCCCCAAGTACTTTGATGCTTCTCAAACAGATGCTACAGACCAAGAACTAATTCTGTCTCCTCCCACCAGTCACTTGCTCTGAACCACAAAACAGTGCCACTCTTCTCTCATCTACCCTGTTCCAAGCTACCATTTCCCCTTGGGAAGCCACAGCAAGAAAAGGGGATTAATTGCCAGGCCCCCGTGCCCTCAGACCAACCAGCTGCCTTTACACCCATGGAAGATCCAAGAGAAATCTCTGCTGACATCTCTTGAAACAAGCATGCATTGACTCCACCGTCTCTCCCAGAGTCTCTCCTTGCCTTGTGTCCAAGTGATAAAAACAGGACTACAGCATGCCCCACACCTCCCCCCTCCAAAATCCACATCCCTAGAAATCCTTCCCCCCCCCAACACTATTTCCCCCAGGCAAGATACACAGCTGAGACACAGAAAGGAGAGCAGGGAAGCTGAGGGACAGTGCACTGTGCACAAACAGACCGAGGATGGGGACACTCTGGGAGGGCCGGGGGGATGCTCTGTCCCTGTCTGGCACACAGGGAGGCACACGCACGCCGCACGCACTCACACTCGCATCCTCTCACTGCCACGTGCTGCAGAGACAGGCCCGTGGCTGAGTCAGGGGTAGCAGGGGTGGGTTGTCTGGCCAGAGTCACCGGGTGACCGTGGAGGGGGAGGCTCTTTCACAGGTTACTTTCGTGGTTTTCCTCTGTCTCCACAGTCATGGGGGGCAGCCCTCCATTGTCATTCAGCCGTTTGGCCCTGTAGGTCTCATAGTGGATGTTGTGGGTCACTTCTTTTAGGTCCTGAAGGTGGGTCCTGCAGGGGACAAAGTGGGTTGGGAAAAAGGACATGATAGCCAATATCAGCACAGTAAGTATTATTCTTCTGATGATAATTTTATTCCCCAAAATAAATGGAAGATTTTTTCAGTCAGTCAGTTTAGCTAATTATTGTTACCCCTCTTTCTGCATGGATACCATGGGTGCCATCATACACAACTGAGAGCTAGAGCATCAGCATTTGAGAACACACAGGCAGGATGCAGGACATGGGCTGAAATTCCTGGCTGTGCTTGCCAGTGCCCTGGCCTTCTCTCACCTGTGCAACTGGCCCAGCCACTGGCCCTCCTGGTATGTCAGAGCAGACTGGGGCTTATCTGAAGCAGTAGTGAGGCAAGGAATCATCAGGAGGTGTATCAGGTTCACTGCAGATCATAAGCTGCAGAATACTACTGTGAGCATCATCTCCATACACAGCCTGGGGGCTTGGATTGTTACAGGCTTTGTGATGATCATTTGGGTAGGATGTTTTTACTGAAAGACTTTGGAAAAGCACCTCTGCTGCAGAAGGTATTACAAAACAAAAAGAGGAAAGTAGGGTGATGTCAAAGCATTGTACCTGGCCAAATGGCTCAATAGTACCATACCCACTAGTGGAATTAGCCACAGGGCTTTGGTTTTGAACTGTGTTTCTCTTCTTTTCTTATTTTTGTGTTGTTTTTATGGGGAAGAGAGGTCACCCTGGATCTACAGCTCTCCTGCAAAATTTGTGCTGAGGCAACTTCATGAAACAGAGTAGAAATAAGACAGGACAATGAAAGCTAATGAAATAGGAAGATTTTCACTTCCAGCTCATATGTTCCAGCACATCCTTCAACCTGGAAGGAAACACAATCTAGGATGTGGTAGTGACCTCTTTATTACTGACCTGTTGTCAGCAGCAAATAAAAGTTTTTGCAACCTTAGTTGGATTTTTTTAAACTTGCTTAATGGGAGTTTTTGCAATCTTGAGAGGGGTGATAGTATTCTGCTTTTCTCCAGGCATCCAGCTCATACATGAAAACTAGCACCTACCTGACACAGTGGTTGTGTCACTAAAAGAGGCACTAGAATATCTACCCCTTAACTCAGTCCAACCCTATACCACATAAGCCTTCACTGCCTGAAATTTACTTTATTTCCCTTTTAGTAGGGGCTATTTCATTCTGACTGGATCTCAGGAGGACTCCCAGCTTGTCAAGAGCAAACTGGTGCATGACCATGACCTTACCTGATGACAAAATCTCGAAGTAGGGCAAATTCACAGTGATTGAGGTTTTCCACTGAAAAGAAAGCAAGCAATTGTTACATTTGATTTTTTCAACAGTCTGTTTGTGGTTATAGAGCATGGGAAAGTCACTGCCATGGGGGCAGGTCCCAAGTGGGTTGAGCTTGCATACTTCAGAAAGGACAGACAGTTGTCTGAACGCCACGCTGTCAAGCATTGGGGAGACACACTAAGAGATGCTGAGCAGTCACACATGAATTTTCATTTGAAAACCAAGGCTACCTCAGGAGCTTAGCTTCACACACCATGGTGTTCAGAGTGGCTCCAGCTTCTGCCAGGTGGTGACAGTGGCACCACATTGACCATGGCAGTTCCCTCCTGGCACAGCTCTTTGAGAATTCTCCTTTTGGCTGGTTTGAAGCACTTTGTCACAAATGGGATGGGAAGCCACAGGACATGCTATCCAGATCCTTGTCTATTACTGTGATCTGCAGACAGTACCTTCAACTCCCATAAGCAAGAGGTTTTTTTACCTTCAATGATTCCCCAAGGTGTTTTCCTGCCCAGGACTCTTTTGCCATTCACTTGGTACTCCTTGTCACTGCCCACTACTGCAAAGGGCATGCTTTCCTGCTGGGGAGAGACATGTGGAAAGATCCATTGAACCCACTCCAGAGACCAGCACCACCATGGTTCCCCATCCACCTTTCCACCTCTCAGCTCAACAAACACAAGGCCTTCTCCAAGGGAAGAGATTCTCCAGAGCTAAACTTCACTGGCTGTCTTTTTCACCCCTCAGTGCTGTTCCTAGAATTCTGGACTCTTGCTTTCCAGGTGTCCTTGCACCCCAACAAGCTGTGTGGGTAGCTTGCAGCAGTGCCAAGGGCTCTGGAGCTGGGGCAGAGCTTTTCTGCACCTATCTCCAACGTTTCTGAGGAGGGGGATCACGAGAGAAGAAGTACCTTAGCATAACCAACAGAGGGTCTGTCAGCCCAGAACTGCTCCTATGGATAGTTCAAGGTGAATATTTCTTGACAGATTTGCAGCTCTTTACAATGGAAACACGGGACTCAAAAAATCCTTCACCGTAAGCCACATGAACATTCATCAAGTTTAATGGCTGAAATTGTACTGAGGAAAGCCAGAAATGGAGTAAGTGTGCAGCTTTCCAGGGAAGTAGGACAGTGGGTGAAGCTATTGGGGACCTAGATATCTCTAAGAACAGGGAAAACTATCTGTTTCCAGAGCACAGAGTGCAGGAGACTCTGTGATCCATAGGGTTATGCAGCTGTTCACTGCTGCTTTACTCTGCTTTACAGATATCCCTGGAAAGAGACTGCAATTACCACAGGAATGGAGATTATAAAGCAGTTTATTTCTTATGTGTGAGGGCAATAATGCTGAAGTGCAGAACAAAATGTGGTGCCCTCCTCATCTACCCTTCCCCTCCCACAATAAAATGTTTCCTACCCTGATTTTGTCGTTCTCTGTTTTATCCTCCAAGTCCTCATCAAATTCTTTCTGGGGATAAAACTCGATCCCATTTACTTCTAGTTCCTTGCGCACCTAATCAGAGAGACATTTTGAAGCACAAAGCAGCACAAACCTGAAGGAAAGGCAGTTGGCAAGGCCAGGCAAACACATCTGGGACATCCTTCCAGTGGGCAGAAGCTGGAGGGATTGTCCCAAGGAAATGCACAGTAAAGTGAGGACACAAGGCAGCAATGATGAGTCTTTCTTCCCAACCTCAGTTACTTGTCTGGCTCTCCAGTTCCCATCACAGAACATATCACAAGACGTCACAAGGATACACACATTTCTTCCTTCTCTAACAGATGCCCTCAGAGACATAAACAGTTCCATCTTTAGGCCTTAACCCAGCAACCCAGCACTGGACTATGTGTCACCCTGGGAACTGCACTGCAATCCCAGGAAGAAGGATACCACTCATTTCTCCCACCTCCAAGCCAGGGCAGGGAAGGATCCCATCTAGAAGAGGAGATACTCACTCTTTGTTTGAATTCAGTCTTCTCCTCCAAGGTCATGGTGTCAGCCTTAGCAATAACTGGGATGATGTTCACTACCTTGCTGAGATGTTTCATGAACTCCAGATCCAAAGGCCGTAAGCTGCAGCCCAAGAGGGAACAAGATGGAAGGGGTCATTTTTACCCTCCTTGCCTTTCATCCTAATGACTGACCAAGCACCAGGACACAAGTGAACCCTCCCTCGTACATACCCTGCTTGCTGCCACCATGTTCTCATCTCCTTCTTCCCATCCATTCTGCCCTCTCCCAAAAACCACAGTGGACAGTGGCATTTCTCCCGCTCTTGTAAGCTTAGACCCTTTCAAGCCCCACAGCACCCAAAGTTAAGCTAAACAGTACCCAGTCCTGCTGGCAGGATCCCTGGATCCATGTCTGAGGTGCAGCGTAGGGTATGTATTTGGCACAGAGGTACCAAGGGCTGAGGAAGGACAAGGGACAGTGTACATACGAGTGCCCCGTAGGAGAGATGAAGTAGAGGCAGCAGTGCACACGTGTGTCTGGAATTCGTTTCTTCCTTGCAATATTCACCTCCTCTTTCAAAAACTTTTCGTATTGCTCGTTGATGTATTTCTCAATAGGCTCCCAGCTGTTAAAGTGGGAAAGAGAGATGAATAGACTGGTACAAATCTCCTCGTGTTCCTGCCCACAGTGTTCCCAGCTCTGACAGCAGCAAAGCAGTCTCAGGCATAAAAAAAAAAAAATCCACCTGAAGCATCTCGCCATCAGCACAGATGATTAAGAGTTTCTGTAACTGGCCACAGAAATAAGCACTCACCATGTAAGTGAGAGAGTCACTCACTCACTCACGCACTCATATGTGCATACCCTCAATCACACAAACAGACCCATGGTTTCACAGTCCCACAGCCCCATTATCAGTCCCCAAGTGCAATGGGATCCTAGATGGTTTCAAGGGCCAAGCAGATGCTTAACTCCAGCCCTTTCTGGGACACAAGACTTTGACCCTGTAAAACTCACCAGTTCTCATTGTTGATCTGGTCCCCAAATCCTGGTGTATCAATCACAGTCAGCTTCATTTTGACACCACCTTCTTCAATGACTGGGGGAAAAATTGCAAACAATCATACTTCTCCCTGGGGACCTGCTCTGTCATGAAACATGCCTTTGTGTCCCACAAGAGAACAAGAGAGCTCTGCCCTCATCCCTGCCCAGCAAGCATAACCAGACCAGCTTGTGTCATGCCTCAACAATTCTGACCCTCATTTCTATGTCTGACCCCAAATTTTGGTAATATCTACACAAAAGCCACCTTACACCACTCTGTCACGGGAAAATGGATTTGTGCTCAGTCTGTGGCCCAAAGGTAGTACCTTCCCTAACACAACTTCTCCCCTCTAATGCATCATCCTGAATCTGAGATGATGGTCATTACCCTGCACCACCATAGTAGCTGTGCTGATGCTTTGTGAGGAGGTGTGCACTATCAGGCTTGGGATGGGACCCAACAATGCAACTTGCATAGCTTATCAAATGTAACTGCAGGTGAAAATGACTTACAGCAAGGCTTAATCCACAACTGCAGACTAATGTCTTAGGTGATGAAGTCTATTTGTCTACCCCTCACTTTTGGCTGTGGCATCAGGGGCCTTTCAGTTTAAGAAAAGCCTTGTCTGTCTCTGAGGCCATCTAAAACTGTCCTTTAGTTTCCTATGGAGGAAGGGCTGCCTAATACCAAAGAACTCTGCATAGACTGCTGGCATCCTTCTGCAAGGCTATGCTGAGGCATCAGTATTACTTCCATCCCAGCAGCCTGGCTCTTACCATGCCCAATGGCTTTGATCTCCACTGTCTTGGGGATCTTCTCCTCCCGGTTCCAGCCTGAAGATTTGCGGCTCACCTGGGATTTGAAGAGGGTGTTTACCAGCGTTGACTTTCCCAGTCCGCTCTGACCTGAGGATTGTAGAGAAGAAGCTTGTGACATTTCCCACAGCCTGGTGATGACAGCAGGCCCAAGGAACAGAGCCAGGCTGGCAGGGGAAGGGACTGGAGGTGTCTCCTTTCCTTGTGCAGGCTCTGCTTTCCCTCAGAGCAACTTCTGCCTGCTCCCTCATGCCCTCCCCGCAGGGCTTGCTCTCCCACCTGGCCTCAGTCCCTCGGACATCCCTGGCCATGGTTCCCAGTTGCTCAGCTGGTCTCTGCCTACCTACAACCATGATGTTGAAGTCAAAACCCGTCTTCATGGTTTTCTTGCGCATCTGCTCAATGATGGTGTCGATACCGATGTAGCCCAGCAAGCTGGTGTTGATGCCCATGGGCTTCATTGGCACGACTGGTTTTTGTCGTGGCTCTGGGACCAGCTCAGACATGGCTGCTTCGTTTTTGCTGTCCACTGGTCCTGCATGGGGACAAAGATTGAAAAATCATCATTGACGTGTAACAACGGCCTCCTTGCTTACCTGTCACAGGGGCTGAGGGCAGCACTGAGCATTCTTTTCAAGGGCTACCGAAGATAACTGAATGTCAAGATTTTAGTGGTAAGGCTCATCGTGGAGCAACATCTACTTGAGTTTCCAGCACACTCTTCTATGTCCCACTCCAGATGAGGAGGAGAAGTGGGTTCATTGAGAATGCAACATATTGATGGCTCCCTCCAAACAGCAGGAGCAGGGGCAGCAAGGCTGGCTGGGCTGATAATCAAGTGCCCAAAGCTCCAGGTGTGTCTCCTTATTTTTGTCCCCTCGTTCTCAACAGGATCATCAGTGTTTTTCCCCTCCAAGTTCACCATAAAATTTGTGATGGAACAAACTTAAAAAAATTATGTGTCAAGTCCTGGCATTGATACCGAGTTTGGCATGTACCATGAGGACTTGCACACTTGGCCCTTGCCAGGGGTGGCTGCATTACTGGCTGTGGTGCACAGGCTGAATTCCTCAGAGGAAGACAGTGGTGTAAGTGAAAGCCTGGCCATAATCTCTCCGCTTGCCTCTCACCCATAGGCAATGGTTTTTGTCATACTCAAGAAACTAATCATCATGATCAGAAAATTAATTATCTGCATCTTTCCCTCCTCATCTCTGCTTCCTCACTTCTTCCATGTAAAACAATCAGGTAAAAAGAAAACCCCGAGGGCTTTCCATCCTCCCTGACCCTTTCTTGGGTGATGGCACACATTGCTAGGGGCAAGCTTCACCCATTTATCTCTGTCTCATTAATGAGTGGCTCCCACCCACTGGGAGGAAGCGGAGGTTGGGAGAGGACAGGGCATGGAAGAAAAGCTCTAATTGTTGGGGAAGGCAGGCGTGAGGGATGAATCTGGAAAGGAAGATGAAAGGGATAGGAATCAAATACCTTTTATATACAAGCCAGCTGCAAACTAGAGGTTCTCCCACTCTAATTACTTGACTCCCCCATGCTTTGTCTCATTAGAGGGTTATTTTTCCAGGATAGACACAGAATGCATTTTTGCTTGGTAAGTACTTCATTTGTTTTGGATGCCACTTCAGTTCAAGTATCTCACGCTAAATTATCCCTTTCCATCATGATGGCAGGGTTTTTTTTCTCCACTTCTCAGAATCCACTGGCAGCAGAAATGGACATGAGCAGCTAGGCAGGCGACTGCCATTTGGTGGTGACACATGCCCCTCTTCACAAGGAAAATGATTCAGAAGTCACTGGACTGGTGAAATTGATGGCCCCAATCTGGGGTTCCTGTCACAGCTTAGTCAAGCCAGACAGAGACAGCCTGAGAAGAGGTCAGAGTGATTCAGTTCAAGGACAGGGTTAGGCTGGAGCGGGCTCCATGGCTGAATGGGGACCCTCCCTGGCACTCCCACATAAAAGCTCCGGTGCTGACACAAGGGCTTCTCTACACAGTGAAGATTTTACATTTTTTATAAGCTGTAATATCCCATTGTCATGTGCTAAGGAAAGACATTGTGGAATAGCCACCTTTGGCAGGGAGAAGGGTGCCTCCACCCAGCTCTTTTTCACCATTTGGGAAGTCTTTTATATTAAACTGGGAGAAGGAGTTTTCCCTGCGTGAGACAATGGTAGCACAGCCACTCATGTACAGCACTGTGGGTAACATCTGAAGGCTCTTGTGCCACCTCTGTTCCACCTTGCCCACACAGGTGAGGTCAGTGGGAAGATGGCCCCTGCTACTTTTCCCCGCACCCTGGACTATCATCAGCCTCTCCTGAAGCAGTGAGCAGCACCCTGGGGGAACCAGAGCACAAGATGGACCATTGGCTTGAGTCAGACTGGCAATTTGGAGCACCTCATGCTGCCAGGCAGCTGCTGGAGGAGGCAGCCTGCCACACCAAGTGCTTCTCAGCTGCAATCCTCTCTCACACCCATCACAACTAGTATGTGCCTTTCCTGCTGACGAAGCATCCCTTGAGGCTCCTGTTGTCTTTTTTCAGATTTATCAAAGCTGATGTGAGCCAGGAAAGCCCATCTCTCTGGTGCAGCACAGGGGGGCAGGCCAGCCAGTGCTCCTGCACCCTACCCTTCACTCGTCCTCTCCCAGGCTGCCCACATCACCCGTATCATGGTTGTGTGGCTGTGCCGTGCCCCTCATGCTGCTGCAGCATTCTCCACATACACCCCACACAGCCCTGCTGGGCTCCTACCTAGCCCTAAGAGTGGGAGAAGAGAAATGGAACGACGAGGGAATTAGGGACAGGGGCCTGTGGCCCCAGCGAGGCACTTGGCTACTGGAGAAATGGGGGCAAATAAACTCCAAAGGTGGAAGGGAACAGGTCAAGATGGGAAGAAAGCCCAGCTGAGCAGCTGCCAGGTCAAGATGGGAAGAAAGCCCAGCTGAGCAGCTGCATGGGATGGGTGCAGAACATGGGCCATGTGGGCTGTGGCCCTTTCACTGCCTGGGTGATAGCTTGTCCTCCGGAATCTGTTGCCATCTCCTTTATTTCTTCAACCCTTGTTCTTACACAGGGAGGAGGAAGGAGGGAATTTGCTGTCAGCCTCAAGGCTCACTAAGAGGTTCATATTTCATCCCTCAATCTCACCAAGGAAAGCCTTGCCCAGAGCCAGTAGATGTTGCAAAATGCTGTGGACATGCAAGACCATTCCTTCGCAAGCTTCACTGTTGGAGCCAGGAGCTTGCAGTGACTAGGGCAGATATTTCAGATTCAGGCTCTTGGGCAGCTATAGAAAACCCTGAGACCATGAGGAAGCCGCCTGCCTTTCTCCTCTAGGTCACTTGTCTTCTTCTCTGTGTGGGGTTCCTTCCCATATGGCCTCAGTCGGGGAAGCCCCCATTTTGCAGACACATTTTGCCTCCCACAGATGAATTCAGGGAGCCAGCTGAGGAACAGCCTGCTGGGGTGTGCAAAACCAGGACCAGAGCTGTCCCTGAGACATTAAACATGCCTGCCTGCTCTCCTGGGAGTGGCTCTGTTTTGTGTGCACTAAAGCTAATGGTGCTAGGAAGCCCCCTGAGCACACTGAGCGGCTGATCAAGGGGTGGCATTCTGTGTCCTGGGCACATCCTGTAGCCCTTGCAGCTGTCCCCTGTAATGAATAAGCGAAAGGGCACTACAGCCAGTAAAGCTGATAATGAATAGAGGGCCAGCCAAGGTTAACCACTTACATATGCTGTTTACAAGGCCCCCCTTTTCCCTGCTGCTTTGTTCTGTGTGCTAAGAGAAGCTAATTCAAGAGGGCTGTAGCTTACACCCCCCTGCTGCCCAGATCCAGTACAAGGTGGCCCTGGGCTGGGCTATTAGGGAATAATATCTGGCTCACAGGAGATGCTCCATGTGACTGGACCAAGGGAAGGCACAGACTTTGAGGCAGGGACAGGCAGAACCAGAATGAGTGCCCAGAGAGGTCCCCATGGTCCCAGCTAGCTCCTGCTTCTGCCACCCAATGATCCATCCCAGAACCTCCTCCTGGAAGGCCAGCATATGTGGCCAGCAGCAGACACCACTACTGCTCTACCACCCCTCATGCTCTGACATTCACAGGACCTGTGTGGGGACAGAGGTGGCCCTGCAGGTCCCTTGGGGGCTCAGGTAGTGGGGACCAACATCTACTATGTCCTGATAACCCAGATACAGTCGCAGCCCCTCCCCCTGCCTTCCCATCCTTTGTCTGGCAAGAGGGAGGGAGAGCTGCAAACAGTGCTCACCACAAACCAGCTTCCAGCAAGGAAAAGCTATTTAACCCCCACGTAACACATGGATGGCCTCACTTCAGCTCTCCTCTGGTGCAGCACAAGGTTGTCTCCCTGCAGCTGGAGGCAGTGATCCTCACTCACATCTCACCCCAGCCCCTTCCACCCATACAGTCCTGAACCCACAGTCCCACTCCCTATAGACATGGAACAAGGAGGAGGGATGGGTTCAAAACCTGAAGGTGGCTGGCAGAAACAGGCCCTCAAAGGGTGATGCCAGGTTCCTAGGAAAGAAAGCAAGCAGCTGCTTCAGCATTACAGCCTCCCTGGAGCTCAAGGCCATCAGGACCTGCTCCTTGCTTCAGATCTGCAGAGGTGCTGGACTGAGCATCCTCCACTGAAAAAATACCTTTCCCTCCTCAGTTCCTATGATGGCCCCAGGACATTTCTTTCAGCTGTGCAGTGCAATGGCTGAGCCCTGCCGGATGTACTGCCTGACCTCAGAGTACAGAACAGATCCATTCTTCTTACCAGATCTTTTTGCCTGGCTTGAAGATCATCCCAATCCCCTGGGCTGCCGCAGCCTTCCTGACAGCAACATTTCTTCCCCTCAGCACTCTGCAAAGGGCTTGGGCAAGAGCCCGGCTGCAGTGAAATCTAGGGCAGCGTGTGCTGAAGCCTCTCTGGAAATGCAGGAGCTGGAGGTAAAGGAGCTGGGCACATCCCAGCCCAGCCACCATAGCCCTAGCCATGCCCTTGGTGTTGGTCTCCAGCTGTACAATCCTTGTCCCATGTCCCAGTTCACCCCCTGGGTGGCACAGCTGTATCACAAGGCGAGAGGATGCTGAGCACCCCTGGACCATGGCAGCCACACCACCACAGCTGCCTGTGCCCCTGCCTGCAAGCCTGCTGGCTCCTGTGCCAATGCCCAGGGAGAGGCACAGGACATCCCCACTGCCTGTCACTGGCAAGGGACAAGCTAGGCTGCCTGTGGCACTCCCCAGCTGGATTATCCCTTCCTTTCAAATCAGTGCCTGGCACTAGCTACTCCCCATCAGCACCACGACCAGCCCTGCTCCTTCTCCCTCGTACAAGACTGCTGCCACTAAAAGGAAAAAAACAGAGAAAAGACAAAGCCAGGACCGATTTCCCCCACTGCCCTCCGGGGTTATCCCTCCCCCATGCCCAGAGCTGGGCAGCGTGGGGCACGGCAGAGGATGCCTGCACAAAAAGCCCCAGCAGTGTCCCTCTGGCGTTGCCCACCCCTGCCAAACCCGGAGCATCCTACCTTTGAACATGAAGCTTCCTTTGTCTCCGAATCCTCTCCCAAGGGGGTGGGTCTCCCCCCACTTTTCTAGCCTGACGCTGATGAAGCAGCACGGTGGGCTACAAAGCTCCACTTGCTTTTACCTTTGTCTTTCTTCCCTGTGTCCTCTTCTCCCCCCTCTCTGCTTCCCTTCCTTCTCCAGTGGCTATTTCAGCAGAGCGGGGATGCTGGTGCTGCTCCTGCTGCCATCGTCATGTGACCTGAATATTAAACATCTCCGCAAAATCTCCCCCCGCGCACCCTCCCCCGGCTCCATCCCAGGCCCCCGGCTCCATCCCAGGCCCCCGGCAGCCTCCCTGACTTGCGGGGGGGGCATGGCCTCGGGGCTGGAGGGGCCACTGCCGATGGGGCCCCCATGTCCTGGAGGGGCCCTCATTGCACACCCACACCCCACAGGCCTTTTCTTGCCCTTTTCCCTCCCAATTCCCCAGCCTTTTCAGCATCTCTGCTTGTTTAGGGAGGGGCATATTTAACCCTTCACAGCTTAGTTCCGGCGGGGCTGAGAAAGGGCGCTCTTTGCCCCTAGGTATTTCGTAGGATCAGGGGATTGCAAAATCTCCTTCTGCTTTCCCAGAGGGAGGAAACTGAGAATGTTTGGTGCATCAAAAGCGATTTGCCCTTCAGCTTTGCTGTGAAGGTGGGAGAAACCTTTTCTCCTCCAGCACCACGATTGCTGGCTGTCAGCCCAAGGCGCAGAGGCAGAGCGAGCGCTGTCCCCTCTCCGTGCATGTGTGTAGAAACCTGCGTGTGCCTGCGTGTGGCGAGCAGGGACAGGTCCTCCCACTTGGACCATGTTGGGGTACACAGGTCACATCCCCCTGTGCTCTGGCAGGCACCTCCACGTGCCCTGTGGATGTGCCTGTAGAACCGTGTGGCTGCCTCTGGCTGCTTGTATCTTTGGATGGGGATGCCCTTTCCCTGCTTTGCATTTCCTTCTCCTACATCTGTGAGCCCTGGCCCCGACAGGCACTGTGTTCCTGTCATGCTGTGCTGGGGCACCAACATCTGGGAATGCTGTGACCTTCCAGTCAGTGGGATGACAGGAGCACCACGTGTTCCTCCACCACAAGACAACGCCCCTGGGTGGGGGCCTGGCAGACTTGGCAAGGGTTTGGGGTTCCTCTTTTTGCAGTGCTCTGGGACAAAAAGAAAACTGCACCCACTGCAGGTTACAGAAACATTTAGAATTGTCAGCAGTTACCCCGGGCTAGGCTGAGCAGTGGACAGACTGGCTTCCAACAGACAGACAGGCATTCCGGCACACAGAAAATCTCCTGACGCTGTGACCGCAGTTGCCTGTCCCCCCTGCTGGGTGCCAGGCTCACAAGCACACGGGCTGTCCCCGCACCAGCTGCTGCCCACCCCTGATTCCTGTGCGGATCAAGAGGAAATCCCTCCAAGGGGAGGAAGCCCCCGTCCTCCCTCTCATCACCCCACCTCTCCTGGAGGGTCCTGCCCCATGCTGGGCTCACGCCATCGCCAAAGGACCCCTTGGTGCCTCCCTCCCTCTGCCCAGCCCAGCCCATCCCGTCAGCGGAGACCCACCGGAGCGTGGTGGGGCGTAGGACAGCCCCATCTTCGCCAGCGGGTGGCCTCGGCCCCGTCAGAGCTGCCGTGTCGCTGGGGCCCCTCGGTCGCCACGGCCCGGGGTCGCGGGGGGATCGGGGTGACCGGGGCCGGGCCCCGCAGCCGCTCCCAGGGCAGCCCCCCGGGCCCGGCCGCCCGGCGCAGCGTGACCGAGAGGCAGCTCCGCTTCGTGGGGGCAGCCGCGGCCAAGGGGCCGTCCCGCCGCCGTGAGGGGCCCGGGATGCGGCTGGGGCTGCCGGGGGCGGACAGGCAGCTGCGAGGAAGGGCGATCTCCTCCTCCATGGCCGGCTGCGGGCTGGATGCGGAGGTGCGAGGGCAGGGGGTGCCCGGCCGGGCTGGGCCCGGGCTGTCCCTGCTGTCGGGGCTGTGGTGTCTCGGGGTGCACAGCTCCCTGGGGCTGCTGTCACCCACATGCTTGAGCCCCCACCTCCAGCCCTGTCTGGCCAGCCCGCCTCCAGCGGGACAATGGGGCTCTTGTGGCCTGCATGGCTCGCTCCCACGCTGGCTGCCATGGCCACTCCTGCCAATGACCAGCACCTTCCTGACATCTGCCACCAGCAGCTCCACAGCATGGGCAGCTCCACAACACGACCCTCTGCCCTGCTCCAGTGGCAGGAGGTGGAGGAGTGATGGAGAGGTCAGGTCCGGCCTGTGCTGTCTGCTTCCAAGGACACTGGGTGTGATTAAAAAAAAAATTTTAAATATCTGAATTTTTGAAATGTTTTCTCTTCCTCTCAGTTTTTTTCCCCCTCAAATGGCATATTCCAGCACAACAATTTATATCCCACTGCCTAAGTTCAGTGGTCACTTGTTGGGTGTTCGTCCAAGTTGATGCTTCATTCCCTTATTCTGATTTTGTTTTGCTTCTTCCTTATCATCATTGTTATGATTGTTTCTTAATTTTGCCACCTTTGTGGCATTTTCAGGGTCAAGAGGGATTCAGCTTGCCACTTTCCACCTTCCTCACTATAAGAGACTTTGAAGGGCAACACAATAAACAAGGAAAGGAAAAAGGTGTTTTGGTGGGATGGGATGAGAATATGAATGGTTTCGTGGGCAAGTGGGAGCAAAGAGAAGGAGAGACAGGCACCCACAGCACCTACAGTATGGTAGGGACGATGATTGCATGATTTCAGGTGACCAGGGCTGAGGGAAGTGGAAGAGGAATCACCATCCAATGACCCACATCAGGTCATTGGGAATGCTGGTGGAAGGCAGAGCTCAGGACAGTGTGAATTCTCTGCTTCCTTAAGGGCAAGGAGACAGAAAACATGAAAAAAAACAACCTGATACTGTGTAGTATTTCCAGCAATAAGTATCTTCTCTGATTCTTTATGCAGTTTAATTCAGTATCTGTGACTATTTCCTTCTCCCTGAGGTCTTTCTGGCTGCACAGATCCACAGAGGAGAAACAATCTCAGTTTTCAGGCAGCATTTGCCTTTGATTATTCCCAGATAGCCTGGCAGTGTAGCTGGCACAGGAGCCAGGTGGATGGAGACCTACCCTGTTGTAAAGGAAACCTCACTGCAGACTGCTCCTTGCTGCCTGCCCAGGGCTAGAGGGAACTCCCAGGGGGAACAACAGGAAAACAAAGCATCAACGAAGCAGTTTGTCACACACTTCCACTGGGGAAGCCTTTGACACTGCTGACAATAAAGTCCTTCATAGCCATGGAAAATACCTGGCTTAATGCTGATTGTGTCAGGGCTAAGCAGCACAAAAATTAAACCAGAGGAGATGAACAATTAGTTTCTCTCTAATCCAACCCTCACCTGGTTGCTGGTTTCTTTTGCTCAGTTTCTGTGTTGAGTCATGGGCAGAGTGGAGCCCAACACAAGCACAGCAGCACGCATGCAGAGGAGAGCACAGAGCAGGGGAGAGGGAACCCCTGTGAGTGCAGGCTCCCCTTCCTCCAGTTCAACTTCTTCCTGACTGCTCCAAGCCCTTCAGCTCCAGTGGAGAAGCTTTTATGCAATCCCACAGCTCAGCTGTGTTTGTTTACAGAGAAATCCCACCTATCAGAGAGTTAAGGAGAGGAAGCAGGTTTCCAAGCTGGTGTTTGGAGATATGGCTGTGATGTGCCAGGGGGCAGGGAATGTGAGCCATGCAGCTGAGGGTGGCACATCATGCCATGCAACCCTGCCCCTTGTCATTTCCATTTACAGCCCCAAGTCACAGAAATGTATCTGTTTCAGACTACACCTGCTCTTTTGAATCTGCTTGCCAGGGCAAGTATAACTTTGGGCACAGCAGTAATCCTATTCACTGCATTTCCCTGCTGAGTGAGACTCCCCAGTTAGGGTACTTGCATCACAGCCTCTGTCACTTGGCTGAATGAAAGGACTCTTGACTTGTCCTTTGTCGGAAACAGAGCCAGAAAGCTCCTGCCAGTGTGCCTGGTTTTGGTGTGGAAAAGAATGATACTGCAATTGCAGTCTGGTAGATGAAATGTCCCAGGAAGACCCAGGATATTTGCAGGATGTCCTGATCCATTCCTTAGAGCTAAAATCCCCAGAGAATTACCAACTTTCAGGCTGCACCTGTGCTTTGAGCCTTTGCTTGCCAGGGGCAAGGAAACATTTGGGTGCAGGAGTAATCCCACTCACTGCATTTTCCTGCATAAACCACTCACAGCAGCCCAATGAACTCTCCTTCTTTCTTTGGGAACGGAGGAGAAAACTTCCTGCTCCCAGGTTCCCAGGTGAGGCTGAGTGACACAAGTCGGGAGCTGTGGCAGATTTTCACAGCTGGCCTGAAGGAACCCCTGCTGCTGAAAGGAGCCATTTGGGACTAGAGCACAGAGCCATAACAATCAAAGGACACTGGAGATGTGATTGCCAATATCCTGGCTGGCCCAGGATACTGGCAATCATGTGATGGCACAGGATGCACAGACATGTGCACATAGGATGGTGACACCAGCTAACATACCTGGGATATGCAGGAGTGGGGCACACAGGATCCCTCTGTGTCCACAGCATTCACATGTAGCACCATTGCACCTACATGCATGCAAAGGGTGGATGCGGGGGTGGGAGGAGAGGAGGGACAACCTCCTGCCACAGGCTCCTTGCTCTCTCAAACCTCCCTGTACCCCCTGGGCATGGCACTGGGCTGTCAGGGAGAGAGAGGATGGGGATATCCTTCTCAGCCCAGTGTCACAGCTTCATACAGCACTTTGGTGGCTGGTCATCCCCATGACAGTGCAGAAAGTCTATAAACATGGGAATTGTGCCAGACCCACATTACATGGCTTGGGTCCAGAAAGCAAAGGTGGTACAATGGGCCCATTTAGATGCAGGCTCAATGTTCCTTCTCAGAGGCATGCAGGGGGGAAAAGGGCTGAGGGATGTTTCACAGCTTTCATTGGGAAATAGTTAAGAAAGAGAGCCTATCCAAGGGCTCTGCAGTGCAGTGACAAAGTGCAAGTAGCTTCAGAGACTATCCCCTCCCTCCGTGACAGAGAAGCAGGAGGTCAGGCAGATGAGGAGCAGCTGATGTGGTAAGTCTGGCAGCACCCCTGTATGGAGAGTTGCAGAACATTCTCAGCTTGACATAGGACTTGAACCAACCTCTTTAATAAAGACCTTTAATTTCCATGTGGTGCATCTGGAATGGATGTAGGGATGGATGTTGTCCATCTCCCAAACAAACACAGAAGGGGTGTGCATTTAGCAAGGATAAAGGCATTCAGTCTCTGAGGCTCACTGAGCCCTTGGTCCCTCTGCAGAGAGCTTCAGCAAGCTCACCATCCTAGCATCAAGAGTGGGTGCTGGGAAGCGCTCAGCTGAAGCAACAATTTGTATTGAAACCCCATTTATTTTCCCCAAAATACCCCTTGTACTTAGACTGTGTTAGATTTAACCTAGGGAATAGGAGTACAAGGTTCTATATCCCTTGGCAAAACCTGGTACCTTTCCTACTGAAGATCCTGTCAAGATGCCAGGCAGCTCAAACTCAAGTGATTAACAAGGGATATTTCATTTGAGTGGTTAGTCAGTCCTGGCCACAGGAAGGAGAAAAGTCCTTGGCTGGCTGAAGAGCTGTGAGCACATGGGAAGCCCAGCCAAACAAATCTTGACTAAGAAGCAACGGGGCAGAATGGTGAGTGATGAGTACAAGACCCAGATCAGCAGAGAGCAGTGCTGACCAGCCCCACTTTTACCAGGGCAGGACTGCCATCCCTAGTGAGGCTTGTGGTCTGCTGCCCACCCAGGAGAGATTCCTCTGGCTGCCATGGGCAGCTTGTCAGACCTCAGGAACCCCAAAGGCCAGGTTGTCCCGAATCATCAGGGTCTTCCGAAGGTCTCGCTCCATGATTGGCCTCTGTGTTCGCCACTTATGGGCTTCCTGGAGTCCTGGTTCAAAGTAGTAAATGCAAGCTCCAAAGCCCACCAGGATGAGAATGGAGATCATCAGATACACGGGCACAAACCAATCCAAGAAGTGGGGCATGGCTGCCAGAGAAAAGGAGAGAAAGCTCATGCAGTGGGAGCACCCAAAACACACTTCCACCACCCAAAACTACCTCCTCCACCAAGACTGATCGTAAGACATCTGCCTCATCAGTAGTGCCCAGTCCCTCCTCACAGCCCAGCTGCACCTGGGTCATGCTTGGTTGCACATGAAGGCACCTCATCCACTGGGGGAGGTTGATGCTTTTGGGGTCATTGCTGGGACCCCTGCTCAGAGTTTCAATCCTACTCCCTCCCCACAGAGGGGGTTGAGCTTTCTTGCCCCCAACCCTGCTACCAGTGATTAAAGGTAGGCAGCGGGTAAATACAACTGCTTCTTACCTCTGCTTGAGGGAAAATTTGCTTCCCCTGACACTCCATTACCCCTTTGAATTTCCAGTCTGAGCTGGTCTGGCTCAGGACTGAGCTCTCCCTTACTGCACCTCTATTACAAGTCCTGCTTTGCCAGGGCTCAGGGTCCTTGGTTCAGCACCAGTCTGTGAGCAGACCTGAGATCCCTCCACCACGTCAGCCACTGTGCAGTGGGGGCACTCACCGGGAGCAGCCGATCTGCCTTGCCAAGAAGCCCTGGCCAGCCAGGTGTGAGGTGAGTCGGGAGCAGCGTTGCCCTGGGGAGCACAAAACAACACCACACTGTGTGATTGCTGCTGAGCCAGCGCTAAACACGGGAGACCAGGAAGGAGCAAGCATCTCCTTGTCCAGAGGTCAGGGCTGAATATTTCTGGAGGGATGAACAAATGGGGTCTCAGCCCCATAATCTGCTGGTGCCTTGGCACATTCTCTCCCCACCATTACAGCCCTGCTGATGCCATGCTTAGGGCATGCACTCTAACTTAGGGCCATTTAAATCTGTAGTGGCATCACATTTGATCCCATCACTTATCCCCATCCTTTGGGAGGGAGACAGCAACCCACATTGCAACCTGCAAAGGTGCCCAGCCTGTTCAGCTCTGCTGCTTGCTCTGCACCAAAATGACAGGCAAGGTGTGGATCATGCAGGGACAGAAAAGGGCATCAAAAAGCATTCCATGCAAAAAGCACAGCTACAACTTCACCAGGCACCAGATCTTCTGGGTTTTCACTGTGAATGTGCTGCTTGTTAAAGGCTTTGGTGGATTAAACCTGGCACCCTCACTCTTGGGAGAGCACAGTGGTGCCAGACTCAGGCACAAAAATGCAGTCCTGAAAGGGGGCTTTCCATAACCCTCACCCCTTGGTGGGAGTGATGAAATGCCCATTGACTTCAGTCGGGACACACTGAAGTGCACCCACATCAAACTCCTGCTTTTCCAAACAGATGAAAGCTGTCATGTCTGACCATGGCCCAGGTAATCCCCCTGCAATAACAAAATATCCCCAAATTCCTTGCACTGGGTGGGTTAAGAGGAGGCTGGGGAGAACTCTGAGCATTTCCATACTCTTCCCTGCTCCTGGCCCATAAGGTTGGTGCCTTTTCTGCACCAGGGCTGGGCTTTTTTCTTTTGTTCTTTTTAATACTACAGCCATCAGTTTTTTCCAATGCGCCCAGCAGCATTTATCTTCTGGACACCTCTTGTCCCAGGAGGGCCTGTAACAGTAACTTTTTTGTCACAGGGTAAGATCTGAAACAAGCTGCAGTTCTTATTACCATAAGAAGAAACTGCAGAAAATGCCTGATTTCCTCCCACTTATTGGCATGGATCTGATCTGGCCACTGCTGCTGTCTCTTCATGGCTGCCTGTGCCTTCCTCAGGTGAACAACTGCTGAGGAAAGCTCCCACCATAACTTGCAACAACATCACAGAGATGTTGTGAGGAGCTGTGGGGCTTCCCTTAATGCACCTTAGGGGACCATGTAAGGAATTAGGCACAAACCCCTTCCACAGCAGGAGTTGGGTCTGAACTCTGGGCCAGAAACCCCTCAGCACAGCTTTCCTACACGCTCTGCAAAAGTAGCTCCTTTGCACCCCCTGCACCCCCCAGTTGCATCTGCAGACATCCTGGGGATCTCAGGCTGCTGCCGCTGCACCCTTTTCCAGAGGTGTCTCAGCAGCTGCTATCTGTCCCTGGCTGGCAACAGCAATGGGCAGGATTAGGGACACTGTGAAGGTGGGCTCATCTTGGACCTCCTGGGCTGATGGGAGGAAAGCCAATAACCTCATTCACTTTTCTGATCATCCACTTTCCAAATGTGCGAGTGAAGCTGCCATCCAAAAAAGCACTGCAGTACAAAGCAGCCCTACACACTTCCCAATTCATCCTTCCTCCATCACTAGTAGAGCCAGCATTTCCTAGCTCCTTGCCAGCAACCTATTCTTCAGTCTACTTGCTATGCAGCCCTGTCCTGCTGTGTCCCCACACTGCTCACCATCCCCACCCCCTCAAGGAAGGGTCCTCATCATGGCCAAGCGGAACACTGGATGAGGTGTCAGAGCCCCCTCTCCAGCCTCTGCAGGGCTGCTCTGCAGAAGCAACTTGCTTTTGTCAGGCAGGTGAGCAGATTTTGGCTGCAAATACTGAAAAGAGGGAGTTTCATTTAATGATGTCAGCTTTCTGGAGCAGTTCTGCAGATATTAAATGTGCCTTAACCTTGCTGGACCAGTTGATCTTCAGCATGTCATTTTGCAGTGGGACATCCACATCCCCCCAAAGACACAAAAGAGTCCTTGGTGTTCCATCCAAAACCATGTCTTATATAGATAAGCTGTCTGACCCCTTTTAAACCTGTGCTACACCTCACTCCAGCCTCTTGCCTTCAATGCCACCCGTGGATCCCCTATGCCACCTCCCACCACCCCCGAGATGCTGTGGGTACACTGTGACAGGAGCCCCAGGGCCCACGTTGTTAGTGCCCGGGCACAAACTGCTTGGGAAGGCTGGGAGCAGCCCACAGGAGAATTTGGGTACAGAACCGTCCCGTGTGCATGGCTGGGAGCACAACTCATTTTTGCAGGTTACAAGCCGTGGGCTCACCCCGACCGCAGGAGATTCCCCCAGACCTGGGCACCCCGGGGCAGGCTGCAGCTCGGGGCACAGCTGCCGATCGCTGGGGACCCAGACATGACCTCGCTGCCATGCACCGCATCCCCAACACGCACCGTCCCGTGCCCTGACACCTGTCACCTACCTTCTTCCACGGGTGCAGGGCGGCGGGACGAGACTGCTCCCTCCGCATCTGCTGGGCGCCAGCCGGGATGAGTCAGGCTCCCTTGCCGGCCAGGCAGTGCCAGGGAGAAGGGACCCCGCGCCGGGAGAGCTGGGCGACAGCGGGAGGCGACAGGCGTGGATGGGCGGGAGGCGGGCAGGGAGGGAGGGACGGCGGGAGCAGCCGCGGCGGGCGGGGGAAGGACAGGCGGCCAGCAGCGTGGCCTCATTGCCCAGCGGGACTCCCGGGGGCTTCCCCCAGCGCCTCCCCGGCAGTGTCAGCCCCGCTCCAGCCTCCCCGGGGCGCCCCACCGCCGGCCTTCCCCCACACACGCAAGAAGGACTCTGCAAAGGGGCGCATCCCGGCGCGGGGAGGGGCGGGGGGGCATTTTAGCAGAGGTCGCTATGGCAACGAGCATCCCCAGCTCCCCCGCACATGGTACCCGGGTCAGAGCCACGAGGGAGCTGCCCGCGGGATGCTCTCCCTCCTCCCGCATCAGCCGCAGCCCGGCCGCAGCCCCGGAGGAGGAGAAATGCTGGGGCACACGTGTGTGAGCTCGAGCTGATGGAGATGGACAGAATGCTCAGGCTGCACAGATTTACCGGCGTGTGCAGCCCAAGGACTGGGGGCTGGTGGTTTTTCATCAGTGGATGGGAGGCAGAGAGAGAGAGGGGTTAGAGGCAAAGGGGGGTTAGTACTCCCTTCAGGGCTTTTATATAAAATTAAAATAATCAACACTTTGACCAAAAACTCTTCCATCAGGAAACAGAAAAACAATGCTGTCTGAAGTACTATTCTTGCTTTCAGTGAAATACCTTTTTCCTGAATCCATACCTAGTTCTGTCATTGCTGCTGCCGACGAGAGATGTTTTGTTTAAACATTTTCAGCTTTTTAGCAGCACAAAAATAGGAACAATGCAAACTGGTTTGGTTTTTTTCATATTGAGGTTGTTTTGTTGTTTGGTTTGCCTTTTTTTTTTTACAAAGGGAATTTTTCCCCATGACCCAGAAATTGTTTAACACAAAAGAGTTTTAGCAAAATCAATCAAACAATGGGCTCCAGCCCAAAGAACTGCCTGCTCTCCTGCCTGTGCTGTCCAGCTCCACCCACTTAGTTTTTGACACTTACAGCCCTGCAGATGTGCCACGGTGGGTTATTGTACAGGTTTTCAGGATTAATAGTATCCACTAAAATGTATGAGGCCCGAATTTGTGTCTGCTACACTCCCTGGAGCTGTGAGATTTGAGATCTCAGTTCCCAGTAAGTTGTGTTTCAGACACAAAGGAGTTCATCCTCTCTCCAAGCCAAGCTGTGGATGGTGACAGAGCCCATGCATGCCTGCCAGCTCCAAGGGTAATGCATTATAAGGTTCTGTCGCCTGGTCTGTGCCAGGGTTTCATCCACCAGTGCAGAGACAAGGCTATGATGGAGCCATGGGAGCTGACTGGCATGCTCTGTGATTTCCTCTTCATCCTCTTTAGGTCCTCCTGAGCCTCACTTCTTCTTGATGTGAACTTCATAGCAGCTTAGAAGCATTGAGTATAGGCCTTGCAAGCCCTCTGTACCTCGCAGGATATCTGCACAGAGGATCAGATCCTTTAGGTTTAGCTAACTGCTTCTTGGTTTCCCCAGTAAGCTGGGCACTCCAAATGATTGCCAGAGTGGACCATGAAATTGTGCCTTAATTTTAACCTCAGTGAAGTTGGGACATGACACCTTGACCATCAGCACAGTTACTGCTTCACTAATTCCACTGCAGGGGTGGAAAATACAAGCCCCACAGCTTTGACCATACTGGGAGAGAAACCTGTGGTATAGAGAAAAGATTTTTAAAAATAACTTTGGAAGGATATTGTTTATTGCATCTTCAGAACAAACTTTTAGGGCAAGCACAGACAGTCCATTTGAGAGGGCAAAAGGAAAACTGCTTTCCAGGTGTGCAAAGAAAATGAGAGGGAGATCAGTGGTTGCTGGCACAAGGTAGGAGACTATTAATTCATCCAGGTGACTGGTCAGTGGTGAAGCTGCAGGCACTCAGTAGAGCCTCCCAGGCCAGGTATATTCATGCCACAATGTGTAAGCTACTCCCATTGTCCCTAGCCAACTGTCCCGAGTCTCTGTTCTAGGTCACCTCAGGGGCACATCAGAGCCAGTGTGTATCTGCCAGTCTTCAACTTATTCCCAGATTTAACCTCAGGCTTAATGCCAGCATGCTGCTCATGCATCCAAAACCCCAGAACAGCAATAGTTTTGACTCACAAAGTCATTTTTTCCTCTGGCTCACTTCCCTGCCACGCAAACACTGGGAGGACATGACAAGGAATGGTGATGATGTCTTTCTGCAGCCACCACCACAGCAGTGGGCAAGGTCATGACGTGGCAGCCTCTCTTGCTTCAAGCAGGAATCCCGCCAGATGAGTCTGAAGCACCCCTGGATGCAGCAAGAAAAAACCATGGGGCTTTGTGCTGCTGGAGCTGGGACACACTTGAAGACCCCGTGCCTCTTGACGCAGCTGCTTGCTGCCTGTGACCGGGCTCTCAGGTGCTGTCACAGCCTTTGGTTTCCAACAAGAGCTAAAGCTGCGAGACAGCTCCAGGCACTGATGTGCCAGTGCAGCTCAATTTGCATGGAAACACTTCAGCTGCAGTTCAGCTTCCACCTCAGATGATGCTGCTGTGTGCCACTCAGGTCTTCCAGGCATAAGTTTGTGCATATCATTCTGCCTGGTGCCTTGGGGCCTTCCAGCCCCCTTCACCTGGCTTGGAGGAAGGCTCTGAATGTCTGTGCACACACTGAGCCCCTCAAAGCCATTCGTCCCAGGACACCTGCCTATCACCAAGCCTCTGACTCCCTCCATGTCTCTGGGCAACCACAAATTCTCCTGCACGATGAAGGCGAACATGGGGACAGGTTAGATGTGAGAGGGCCACCCAGCCAGAGCAGAAATCATGAAAGCCTTCTCAAAACCATAGACAAAAGCCTTGGCTGGAAAAAAAGGAGATGGTCAGGCAATCTCAGGCACATACTTCCTGCTTGTAGCACGTCCATAAAGCACAGCATAAACAATGTACTGAGCTCAGCTTAATCCCAGGCCTGGTTAAGTGTTATTCCAGTCTTTCTTAACAAGTTTTTCCACTGTTCTTTAGTGTCTTTTAGCCTTTTATCAGCATCTTCTGAGATGACCAGACCCAGGTCGATGCCTGTCTTTAAAGCAACACCATCTCCCGGTGTTGGCAGAAGCGTGGGAGAAGATGGAGTTTATCAAACTTGCCTTCCCCAAGGTCTGCAATAGAGGACAAAACTTCAGCAAGGGTCACAGAAATGCTTCCCTGCTCAGCTGCAGGAGGGAGGAGGGAGGAGGGAGCTGCTGCAGGATGCAGAAGGCACACAGGATGCACGGCAGGGCATCAGTTGGGGATAGTCTGGTGGGAAAGCAGACTAACCCAACTTCTGGGTGCTTGGGTGCTACTGCAACTTCAAAAAAAAAAAAAAAAAACCCATTAGAGAAGCTTTGCTGAGTTGATCAAAAATGAAGGAAATGTGTATAGTGAGTTAAATTAAAGAGCAGAATGAAAAAAGCTGACTTACTTTGGGTCTAAATATAGCTGTGAAGAGCCTTTGCCAAAGGAAGCAGAAGTTGCCAGCAACATATGTGAAAATGTCATTAATTTCTCTAATAATCTGCACTTGCTGCAAATGATATAATTTTTGTCTATTAGTGAGAGAACAAGTGCAATCAAATACACACGAGCTCTATTTTGCAGGCTTCCCAGGAGGGACAGCGAGAAGTCAGCCTGGAGCCAGTAATGCATGAGAGAGTGACATCTCATGGAGCTCCTCCTGAATGGGCTGTCAGGAGCTGGGAGCTGTCACTGAGACAGCTGGGACCATGCTGGGGTCAGTGCTCCTCTCTAGGCCATCTCCAAAGCCCATCTCCTTTGCTCCTCTGGCTGCTCAGAGAGAACCAAGGGAGAAATCAGAGAGAAAATATGGTGAGATGTTAAATCATACAGCAAATTGGCCATGGACACATGAAGATGAGGTGTGCTTTTTAATATTTTTTGTACTGGCTGGTGCAGTCCTGCTACAGGAGCAGCTGCCCCATTCCAAGGGAGCAGTCATGATGACCAGGCCAAGTCTTGCTGATGTCAATTGTGGTTTTTTGGTAGCATCAGAACATCTTCATGTTGACTGCAATACACTTCTACCCATTTGTGGAATGGTTTGTGCTACCAGAGCAATGTACAATGGCCCACAGAGTAAAATTAGGAGCTCTCTCCTTCCATATCAAGCCCTGCTCTTGTCCCTTCTGCTTTCACTCTGGGCCAGTGTACTGACACCCATCTCAGCTCTCCTGCACCACTCAGAAGCAGAGATCAACTCATTACTCCCACTTTGCAACTGGAAATGGGGCAGCAAGAGATGAAACAACCTGACACAATTACTCAGGGATATGTAAAACACACCCTGGCTTCCAACACCAACCACATCTCATCCCTCTCACCTCCTCTCCTTGCCAACCTACAGATCTAGGCAAGAGCTGCAGGCACAGTGCCAGACCAGAGTCTCCACTTCCTTACAATGTCCTTTACTGTGAAAAATAATTTTCTAACTGTGGGATGAGTGGTAGCTTATCTGGATCTGCTGAATATCAACAGACACCAGCACGGTGAGAAGACGGGAGCCTGGAGCAGCAGGGCACAGCAAGCATGTCCCTGACCCAACCCTAAAGCCACCCAAGTCCTTCAGTGGAGTCAGAGAATAGGTAACAGGGGTCAGAAAGAAGAAAAACACCTTTGAGGTGGGTGCCAGAGCTTTTACCATATTTCCACACCTTCAGCAGCCCAAAAGGAACATTGTTCTGTTTGCTCCCTAATCCCCCCAGCCTGGGAGCTGACTCTTGTTATTTATTTCATCTGCTTGTCTCCATCTTTAGGACACGTCTGCCCTGAATTCATCCTCCCTTCCCCCCACCAAACTCAAAAACAGCCAGAAATATCTTGTAATCTCTTCTGCTTCACCTGTAATTTGTCTCATGCTGGCAATGAGGGAAACCGTCTGCCTTTGTCAAGATCAAAAACGCCACAGTGGCCATGTGATGTCAGCTTTTGTTAACCCTGTCTCTCTCCCCTTTGCCTCCCCTCTCCATACTGTTGCAGAGTGGCAGATGTGTTTTCATTCTCCTGCAACATTCTTTGTCCCCTGGCACATCTCCTGCCACCTGGTTGAAAGGGCAGGGAGAGCCAGCACCAGCAGGCAGCAGAATGGGTTCTGGACCCCCTTCCACACCAAGGTGGAGCCAAACTCAGGGTTGAGGCAAATATCAGGAGATGCAGCAAGGTGGACCACAGGCCACTGAGGTACACTGGACCTCTGAGGTTTTATATAACTGCATGTCATCCTCCTGCTCTGACCTCAGAATGCAAAAAACTGAGCCTATCTCTGTTACTGTAGTGCTTCTGCCCAGGCCCCTTCCTGCCTGTATCATGGGCAGGGGAACACTGGGCTGGGGAGAGGCTGACCAGGCTGGGGGGTGAGGGGGAAGGCACCCAGGAAGGGTCAGGATGGAGATTGAGCCTGCTGGAGCTGCTGCAAAACCTCACACAGAATAATTCAGTGTGCAAAGCCAGCTGCTACTGCCACACAGTGTTAGGGAAATTCCCTTCCCTAGCTATGGTATCAAGCAGTCTTTTGGTATGAAAGTATATTAACTATGCTAACATTTTTCCCTCATACTTGGTACTGCTGAGGCCACAGCTCAAATCCTGTATTAAATTTTGGGGCCCTCACTACAAGAAAGACATTGGGGTGTGTCATGATCCGTCCTAGTGAAAGGATGACGTGATGGTTCATAGGGGTGATCTCAGGGTGATCTCAAGAACCAACAAAGGCACACGGGACTTGCAGTAACAATCAACAAATGCAATTTTATTGAAATAACCACAACAGAAATGCGTTGGTGAGGGGAACTGGGGAAAAAAGGAGAAGATAAGGAAAAGAGGGAGGAAGAGGAGGGATGGGTTATAGCTACCAAACATGGTGCTGCGTTATCCTTTGGGATCCAGCCGATGCAGTTCACCAGGCCACGTCCAGGGAGATCTCAGAGGCACAGTTCATCTGGACCCCAGTTAAGCTGTTTTTCATTGGGGGAAGGGGGAATGAATTTCACAACCGAAACAAAAGTCTTCAGGGGGGAAAGAATGGATTTGGTCAGGGGTACACAAAGTCAAGCCAGGCAGCAGGTGAGAGCCATTGTTTTCATGGCCCAGTGCTTGCACCCATACTTGCTTTGGGCAGCTTTCCTCCCCATACCACACACCTCCCCCGAGTTGGGAGGGTTTCAGTCCCAGTCTCTAGAAGAAGGTGAGAGGGGGGGCCTTCTCACACAGGGATTTCATGTCTCAGTTCCTTGATGAAGAGGCCTACATCTCTACTTGTCTGTCCCGATGGTTGAGGATGGGCGAGAGGGATCTTCTCTTGGAGGAGGGACCACCCCAAAGCTCAAACCAGCCAGGCCAGGAGGTGGGGAGAATTCCTGGACCATTGTTCAAAAAAGGCCAGGGTGCCCCTTTGAGTTCAGTGCGGCGTATAACAAACAACACCTGTGGAAACAGCTAGAAATCAGGCACATGATTTTCCCCCCAACTGGTTCAGCAGACAGCAGTTTTTAATTTTTCAGTGGTCTCTCTCCATGACAATCGTGAGGCAAAGATGAAGGATATTTTGGACAGACTCTCACAGGGTGCTGGAGCATGTCCAGAGAAGGGCAGAGAAGGAGCTGAGGAAGTGTCTAGAGCACAAGTGTTATGAGGAGCAGCTGAGGGAGCTGGGGTTGTTCAGCCTGGAAAAAACGAGGCTCAGGGGAGGCCTTATTGCTCTCTACAGCTCCCTGAGGGAGGCTGTAGCCAGGTGGGGGTTGGTCTCTGTTCCCAGGTAACAAGCAGTAGGATAAGTTGCTCCAGGGGTGGTTTCCACTGGATTTTAGGAAATACTGCTGCACTGAAAGGGTGGTCAGGAAGTGGAACAGGCTGGCAAGTGTGTGTTGGAGTTACCATCCCTGAAGTGTTTGAAAAGGTGTGGCATGTGGGGACATGGCTGTTTTGAACATGGCAGTGGGTTAATGGTTGGACTTGATGATCTTAGAAGTCTTCCTCAATCTAACAATTGTATGATTCCATGTATTAGTTCACAGTTATAAACTTGCAATGTAAGGAGGCAGCGGAATTTTACTGAAGCCCTTTGCTGTTGTTCAGTCTTGAGTTAAAAATGGCTCATGGCAAGGGCCAGGGAGCAGCACAGCCCTGGAAATAAGGGCTCTGCTTCTCAGAAGCTAAAGGCTGCTCATGATCCCCCTGCACAGCCAAGGCAAGGCCAGTGTCCTCCCCTCAGCATCCCTCCAGTATTGCCGTGGGTGCCTCAGGCCCAGCTGATCCTTGGGATATCTGGATGCCACAAGAACAGTGCTGCTTTGCAGGGTTTTATGGTGGCCTGTCAGACCCTGTGGTGCTCAGAGAGGCCCCACACTGTGCCCCTGCATCACTGCAGTCCACAACCTTCTCGTGAGGGAAAGTGCATGGGCAGGCACTGGTCTCTCTGGCAACCAACTCAAAGACCCAGGACAATGGCCTGAAGCAGTGTCAGAGGAGATTTAGGCTGGATATTAGAAAGTTTCTTCACCCAGAGGGTGGTCAGGCACAGGAAGAGGCTCCCAGGGAAGTGGTCTCAGCACCCAGCCTGACAGAGTTCAAGAAGCGTTCGGACGACGCTGTCAGGCACCTGCTGCGACCGCTGGGGCTCCTGGGGCCCGTGGTGTGACCCCTGCGCAGGGCCACGAGCTGGACGCCACCGTCCCTGCGCGTCCCTTCGCACCGGGACAGGCCGTGGTGCGATCGCCGCCAGCCCCGCAGCGCCCCCTGCCGCCCGCCGGTAACCGCGCCCGCCCCGCCCCGCAGGCCCCGCCGCCCGACGTCGGCGCAGGGCGGAGCGCGGCCGCCATTTGAATTCCGGCGGGCGGGCGGGCGGGTGGTGCCGTCTCCCGCGGGGATGGCGGTGCTGCGGCCCTTCAACAAGCTCCCGAAGCTTAACTCCGGCGTCCTCCTGGTAGGTCCGGCGGTGGCCCCGCCGTCCCTTGTCCTTCCCTTTCCCCGGCGCGGCCCCGCTGTGGGCGCCCGCCCGTCCCGTGCCCCCGCCGCGTCGGGCCTTGCCCGGCCCTGCGCGGGGCTTGGCTGTCCGGGGCCGGTGTGCAGTGTGCTCTCGCTGTGCCCGCAGCTCGTGGGCTCGGACGAGGCGTTGCAGCGGCAGCTGGCGGAGGCGATCCTGCTGGAGAAGAAGGACTTCAACATCAGCATGTGAGTGCTGGGGAGCGGGACGCGCCGCCTGCGGCCCCGGGCCCCTACGGGACCCGCTGCCACCTGGTCCAAGATGCGCAAACCAGCGGCCGTGACGCGAATTCACGGAAAGCTTCCGCTTCAGATTCCCGATGCACCGAAATTGGTTAAAAGCGCGGGTTCCGTCCCCGTGGCAGGAGTCGGAGCTGCAGAGCACACGGTTCAGAGAGAGACTTCGCTCTTGCGAACGCTAGAGAGCACCAGTGCCCAGATGTGAGCGCATCTGCGGCGGGCAAACCCCTGTCCCCAGGGCAGGCACTTTGGGCATGCTTGGAAACGGAAAGGGGGGTGGGGGGCAGCATTTCCACGTTCGTGTTCACAATGCGCATACCCTTGCCTTTTGCATGTTGCACAGATGTTTAATTACTAAACTGGAAAGGTGTGAGAACAACACATTGTTTTTCCCCCGCCTGAGAGACAGAAACTAAACATCCTGGGACAAAATGGGACAGGTACAATGCTTGCAAGTACATACAGGAGAACAAGTGTTTCTGAAAGATGTCCATTGCTTTGGATGCTCTTTGTAGCTGTTTTCTGGTTTGTATGCACACATGTGCTTTTCCTCCTCAAGCTATTAAAATGCACTTGGAATTTCAGCTTTAGCCGCATGACATGTCCTGTCTTAAAAGCTTGATTAACTAACTTTTTACAATAAAATGTCCTTGACAGCTCTTTTGCCAAGACCAAATGAGTTTAGTCAGCTCTTCAGAAGGTGTTTGTGTTATTTCTCTGCTGTAATCCATGGCTATGCAGTAAAAGCAACCCAAGCTAATGTTCTGCTGGCTAATTAGAGTGACTGTAGTGCTCTGATTGTGGCATCTTGGATGTCTGTGCTAACTAATAGTAAATGAATTACCCCATTTTCTTTGTGAAACCTGCAGCCTCTGCTGAGCTGTAGAGTGCCATAACTAGATGGCTGCTGGTACTACAGCTGGGTAACTGCCCAAAGGCACAGAATCGTGTGCTCGTGCTACAGAGCAAGGTACAGCCCTGTGTAAATATTGCTCAGAAAGCAAAGCCAGTGGGGTTCTTTCCCCCACTGAGTTGCTTTGGGATTGTACACATTACAAACACAGTATCTAATCTGACAGCTCTATCTGTCAGGTACAGCTCCTGGGTGAAGAGTTACAGGGCTTGGGTTCTTTGTGTCTTATTGCTGGGTGGGGGGAAAAGGCTTCTGCAGTGCATATCTGGAGACTGCTGTCATCATCTAGTCATGTTGGTTTAAATATAACAGAATTCCAAACAATGCAGTGCTTTTCTGGGTCACTTTTATCTTTTCCCCCAAGGAGATCTGATACTTTCATGATGAAAGATTCTCCCTAAATTTCACCTTAAATTAATAAGTTGCTTTGTGTTTCAATTAATAAGCAGTGTGTCTTTCAAGCTCACTTTGCTCATCTCTTGTGTTAGTTTCAGAGTGTTTTTGTTAAATCATATCTCCCATAAATAGAAGAAACAAAACACCTTTATTTGGAAACTAGCAAAGAAAACTACAAACTAGGTAGGATTAATGGAAGGGAATGTGTGCCATGGTCTGTGACTGCTGGAGAAAACTGTGAAGTCCTTGAGACTGAATTGCTAGAAGTAATATTCCCCAAGAAGACCAGAATCAATGTTTCTTCCTTGGCTTCTAGAGAGGAAGTGGGTTGTGAGAGTGACTGAACTTCAGGGATTGTTTGTTTCCCCAGTTTAAATTAAGGTGGTCTTCCAAAAATGCAGTGCTAATGATGTTCTTCCCTCTGGAAGTTCCAGTTATGTACTGCTGAAACCTTTTTTGGTGGTGTTAGTTGTTTGTGGTTGTTTGGCTTTTTTAGTGGGCAGAGATGCAAAAATCCCCACCCTAATTAGCAGTGGAAGTACCACGTAGAAGGGTGCCTGAACTAACCTAGTAGCTTCTGACATAGCAAAAGGGTTAAAAGGGAGGGTAATGATATAATAGAAGCTCTTTATGAGTTATAACTTCATCTATAATGCTGTTCTAGTGACAAATTTGTGGTTTAAGGTTCTTCTGTACCTGGAAATGTTGCCTCTCCTGTGTGAGCATATGAGCAGTATCTCTGGAATGTGGTAGAAAAACATAGATGCATTTTAACTGAAACCTGGCAGCAAAATATTCCAGTAAAGAATTTGGGTTTGCTTTGTTAGAAAGGATTCTTTGTTACAATTAAATGAAATGACTTGCCATAGAGATCTGCATGGAGAAAATGTTTCTGTGAGTCTTGTTATGCTCTAATAAGCGTCCCATTATAACCAGCTTTGTCTAGCAATTACCATTGTGCCTGTCAGCAACTGTGAGTGGGCCTAAGATATGAGAGTACCACTTAAACAATCACAGTGCCTCTTCAGTGCCTACGGATTCAGTAATTAGCAGGCTTCCTGGTAACTTGCTACAGGGTGAACTGCAGAGGTTGTGTGATTATGGGTGAGTGGGCTCTGTCTTGCCAAGCTAGTTGGTTAAACTGGCAAATGTGTTATCTTGCAGTCACCTTGCTACATCCCTCCCCTTACCTTCAGAGAGGGATCATCTTCGACCAAGCATAGATCTGGTTGTGTTTATGATTGACATCAAGAGCAAGTACAGGTAAGAGAAGGGCAAAAAGGTGAGGGGGGATTAATATTCTTTCTTGGTTTGATGGCTAAATCTGCATTTTTACTGTATTGGGATTGCTGAATAGTGGGTTTCAAACCCAAGACTTGCTGTGGTGGAAGAACTCAGTAATACATACAGTGGCTTTCTGGCCTCCAGCAGTGGATTAGGACTGAACTGCTCTGTCCAATAACATGCCTGTTGTGCACTAAGTTGCCATAGCAGAGAAGGCAGAATTTATTTCTGGATCTGGATGTGTGACAATACAAACTGAGCTTTGGAAAGATGCTGTCTGTAGAATTAGATGGAAGTGCTGGTGGTGCTGTGAAGTTCTGTAATATGCCAAAGTCTGATGTGCACTGGGCAGTGCTGCCCAATAACCAGCAAGTGGCTGTGGCTGTGTCCTCAGCTCACTGACACTCCTGGTCAACTGGGATCAGCACTATGGATATCTCTAGGCAAAAGAGAAAGGTCTGCAGGGATTGATCCCTTTTCTATCATCTTGTGCTCATCTTTGTAGAAATGATACTTGTTTCCCCAGGCCACAAGTAAAGACTTGCTAAGGCACAGAAGTCAGCATTTTATTGCTTACTTAACTTGTGACTGATGATCCTGGGCTCTCATTTACCAAAAATGACAGGCCCAGCTGCATACTTAGAGCACAGATGGTGCTGCAGAAATGTGTGGGCAAGCGCTTCCTGAAAGAGCCGAAGTGGTGCTGAAGTTTCATTGGATATTAATGAATTCAGATGCTTAGTGTCTGTAAATCATGGAGGACACTGTTCAAACTAACTCTAACTGTTGAGTCTTGAGTAGAAAGGATATGTTATGGGTTATTAAACAGCTGTGGGTATTACAGAGGTCTCTGATGTCATGCTTTTAGCATAAAGCAGAACTTTGCGAGCTCACAAATCAGCAGATGTTAACATCATTGTTTTTCTAATTGTGCTTTTGAAAATTATTCCTGTTATCCTTATGCTGCACTGGTTTAACCTCCCTGTCCAACTGGATTGCCTGTACTTTTCTGACAGCTTGAAGAATGTTCAAACTTCCCTAGCTCATGTGGATTCCAGCTTCTTCCTGGGGAAAGTGTGCTTTCTTGTCACTGGGGGTACGTATGGCACCTCTTCGTCCTCTTCAAGCAGCACAGCTCTGTTGGTTTTCTTAAAACAGGGCACTGACTTAACTTGAAACAAACGAAAGGAAACCAGTGGCTTTGTTGCAACTTTGTTTAAATTATTTCTGAACTCCTCTGCCTTTTTTATTATTTTCCTAGATAAAACACGGTTCTCTCATGCTCACTTGCTCTCTCCTTTTTGTTTTTGTCAGTCAGACCTCTCTTCTCTGTTCCTAATCCCTGAATATGATTTGTGTTCTTGATTTTTTTTTTGTGTGTGGCACTCCAGAAGTCTGTTCTATCTGCTCTTGCAGATCTGTCTTAATGATAATCTCAATGAGCAGTGAGAAGCATATGATACTGTGGTAATAAAGTGAATCTAAATGGATGAGCTACAAAACTATCAAGTATAGTTTTAATACAAGACTAGTATTCCTGCTGTGTACTGAGGCCATGTTGTGCCTCTAATCTTTCTATCTCCCAGTGCTTTCCTGTGTACCCTCCCTGCTTCAGCTCTGAGGAACTGGAGGGGCCAGACTGTATTGCTTAGTGTTGGAATTCAGGTGCTGTGTCCCTGGAGTTTGGGGGTCAGGAAGCCTAATTCTGAAGTAGAGTAGTCTTAGCATTGTCTTATGTTACAGCTCTTTTGATGAAGTGAATTCCTTGGAGACCAGACCACTCTGTGATAGCAAATGAGTCAGGAGGACTTTTTGTAACTGAGTGGAAGTTGACGGTGTGCTGATCCTTTATGCAGAGTGTTAATGTTACATGAAGAGTGATGTGGTACTATTCCTGCTGTTAGTGTTATGAAAGACTTCTGTGCTAATTCTGTTTCAAAACTTGTACCATTCTGTTTGCACTGCTCACTGTTGCCTTACCTTCTATTATGCTCTCAAAATTAGCTCAATCCAATCCTCAGCTCTGGATTGTTCTGTGGATGTGGAATTTCCTAAAACTTTTCTTCACTGATTGCTGATTATGAGGCTTGTAATGTGGGAAAATGTTTTTTTAGTTGGCAGGGTGAATGCTTGCAGCATTGAGACGAATGCTGTCTGTAAATTAGGAGAAACCTACTGCAGTCCTGTGCTATTCTGTGAGCTGGAGGTAAGGTGCTTATTTAACATCTCAAGGGATTTCTGAATTCCACTGCTCTGTTAGAAACATCATTATATTAGCAATAAATACACATAGCAATAAATACATATGCTGCTGACCTTCGTAAGTGTCAGAAACCAGACTGTCTGCAAGAACAGTAGAAGTACAGGAGTCTGGCAGTCCTTGAAATGAGTCTAGTAATCTGGTCTAAGTAATGGTTCTAGTAATCTGGTCCTTCCTGTGCAACTTCAAAACCTCATGAAGCCAAGCCTAAGCTAACAAAAACCATCTCTGATATGCAAAACCTCGGTACACTTGTTCCTTGCTGCATTTTCTCTTCCTGGGAGCTCCATAGCTGTTATTTGCCATGTGACCCCCTTGCCCATGTAATGTTTTGTGTCAGCCAAACTTTGTGGCTTCACTGATGATTTTGCCATCTGATGTGCTGCTCTTTCCAATTACCTGCTTGGTCTAAAAAACTGGAGGGAGAGTTTGGCATTCAGCAGCAACACACTTCACTTTTCTGTGTACTTGTCACTGCATGTTCACAGACTGTTTCCCTACCAGTAGGTAGAATCTGTGCCTTTGGCAAGCCCTTTAGCACTTCCAGCTGGCAACACTGTACCTTCCTTAACATTAGGGAAGTAAATGGGCCTGTTTGGGGTTTTCTGCAGCTAGCCACTTGATGCCTGCTCTGGTTCTTTCTTTGATAAAAGCTTACCATTGCTTTTCTTCTTTTGTATTGATTAAATAATGTCTCCATTTTGTTTCCAGTTGGAAGGCGTTCGAACTGCTACTGCTCAACGACTGGTGCGGATGTTAGGGATCTGTGCTGGTCACATACCGGGAGTTTCTGCCTTGTCCTTTGTCTCGCTGATGAGGAAGTCTGATGATGATTAGCTTCTCATTGTGATACTTCACACACATTCATCAGGTTTTTTTCACGTCAGGCATTCAAGCTGCTGCAGTTGGAATCACATTGGGAAGCTTCTTTTTGAGCGACTTGTCATGACCGCTCATCCAGAACTGTTCCTAGTTGCTTATCTCTCAATAAAAGTTTGATTCCTATTCCATGGATAACAGATAGGGAGGGCAGTTTGAACTGGGGATTCCGATCCATTATTACATCTGAATCCCATTTCATAATCAAGTTTGAGTTTTTCCCACTTGGCCAGTGGCCAGGAGCTACATGTTTTTCTGAGAGAATATTAGAAGAACAGGCTACTGTCTCCAAAGTACCAGAGAAGAGGCAGCAGGCTCCTTCTTTCAGTTGAAATGCAGCACCTTAGTCTAATGTGAAATCTTGCTGCCAGGTTTTGTCTGTCCACCAAGAGAAGAATGGGGAAGGAAGGCTGGCCTGCAGCTTCTAGATATACTGCACTTGGCAGTTAATGATCCAGCTGTGTGAGCATCTGCCCAGCAAAGGACTCACTATTTCCATGTCTGGTCCCTAATTGGGAAGGAAAGGACTAAAGAAGATAAACAATCTAGCACTTTAGCTTTCTTTTAGAGCCTCGAAGAAAAAGACTCCACCTGTCAAGCCCAAAGAGAGCCCCAGTAATGCAACCTCTGGGGCTGACCAGAGGTGAAGCCCAGCAGCCAGGACCACAGCAGCATGCAGAAAACAGGTTGTCTCAGCTGGTTTGGCATATGCTGTGTATAATCCCTTTACTAACATGTTCTGACCAGCTGTAAGTTGTGCCTTGTGCTTACTGCAAGTCGCTAAGATTTGAGAGTTCTAATTTAATAAAACAATTAATATGTAATAGTTGTATGCTCTTTATTAGCCATGTGGCATGGGCTCTAACACCTGCAAATGCTTGCCCTGGCAGGTTGGTCCTTTCTGATAGCTCCAACTCCCAGTTGTTTTGCTGCACTCGTGGCTTCAACCATGTGGTGGTGGCAAAAGCTTTTCAAATACAGCCCTTTCTGTTCATTGAGTTGAGCCACCTGCCAGAATACAGTGCTTTTGGAAACGCTGGGATGTTTCTTACCCAGAAATGAAGCCTAGAGAAAATGTGTTAAGCTCCCCTCTGCTTTAATTTATTTAATCCCTAATAGTCTGCTTTAATGTTCCTAGGTGCAGAGCTCTAGCTGTGTGCACTGTTTCGGTTAGCTTGTTTCTGACATCTGTCTGTGAGCAGGAAAAGCAGAAAGCAGCACTGCAGGCTTAATCAGCTGTGAGTGTTGGCAGTCCTTGCAAAGACAGCTCAGCAAGGCACAAAGCCTGTATCCTTGCTCAGAGGACACACAAATCCCAGCTCCAGTTGTATTGTTGCTGATGGGGGAGGGCTAGGGTGTTTGTCAGCTGAAACAAAAGGAGCTAAACCATTCAGCTGTGTTATGATGCCCAAAAGGGCTGGACTCTGGCTAAAACCCAAAGGAGAAAGACATGTGCAAACTGTCGTGGCTGTGTAAGGAGGATTGGAAGCTTAATGGGCATGCCCTACTTTCAGCTAGCTTTGCCATCCTGAAGGTACTAACCAGGACTTGGCCACCAGACAGGGGAAAATCATGCTGAGAAACAAGTTTGTGTTGGTTATGCTGTCTCAGCCCTGCTCTTGCTTTGAGTCCCTCAAAATAAAGGAGACCATGGCTTAGAATAGGCTGGTTTCGATTTGCTCTCGATGTGCAGGTGCAGTCTGTGGGAGGAAAGGAAGGGAAGTGGCAGAAAATGAGCCACTCTTTTGTGTCCTCTGTAACTCCTATAAGGCAGGGAGACTTTTCCATATCCTAGGTTGCTCTCCAGTTCACTCTAATAACGGATGGACGCAGGTTAAATCCCTTTGGCCTCAAGAGTAATTTCACTGTGCTTTTTTAACTAGTGAAAATGAAACTTTTTTTTGGTCCACCCAGAATGCTTTGGAGTAACCCATATGTGCTACTGTCCACTCCTGCACCTTCAAGCAGAGTTTTTTTTTCCACTGTTATGTTTCAGATGTGGTATTTCTTTCCTTCTACTACTTTCAAAGAAGAAAGATGCTGGTTTTGCTTCCTACAGGTGGCTGAATCTCAACTGGTACATAATAAAATCTAGTTCCTTAAGAGCAGCATCTTGCTTCACCTTGGGGCAAATATTTTTCTTACTCTTAGGAGAAAGTATTTACTAGAACTGGCAGGGGAAGCGGAGCGTATCTAAGAATATGACACTGTGTCTCAGGTCCATCATGTTTTACAACCCAAAGTAGTGGGGACACATCTAAAGCTACATCTTCAACTAAGTAAATATCTCTAGGAGCTGTCAGCTATTAGTTTAGACAGGCCATAACACTGCCCTTACTACCAGAGGAGACAAGGCAGCTGAGGATATCTTTCATCTGGATGGAGTAGCCAGGGCTAATGTTTGATAAAGGTCTTGTGAAAGTAGTACTTGGGTTGGGATCAGAGGTGTGGAGGGCCTGAAGGTGAGTTAAGGCTAGTACTCAGGTTCTGTTGTGTTCAAACCTCCTGAATGAGCTTGCCAAGCTGACTGAAATCTAAACTAACAGAAACATTTTGAAGTTAGTTGCTTTCTCTTCTTTCTCTTGCTTCAGTTCCCTATCCCTGTGGAGATTTTCAAAGAGGAATCCCCCTCTCTGTGGTGAAAGTACCTGTGAGTGTTGCTGGTTTGACTGTTTCAGTTTGTGGATGTTTCTGTTTGTCAGTTATGTCAGCAAAATTAGAATAAAAGCAGTTTAATTAGTATAGAAGAGCTCATACCAGTTGCACTGTTGTAAGCTTTGGTTTCACAGTGCTTTTTTTTTTGGATGGAGCTAAATGAGGTGGTAATATGGTCTCCTCTGCTATGGCAGAGTTGACCCACAGGATTTCATTTTCAATCCAGTCCCTTGAAGGAGATTTTGCATCCTCAGCCTGCTAGCTGAACAGCTCACAGAGGTGATCTGTGAGAGATTTCGGCACAAATCAGCTTGCTTGGCATTACCTGGTGGGATTACAGCTCTCTGCTGTGCCAGGTTTTCTAAGACTAACTCTGCTGCACCAGCAGTTAAATCAGACCAACTTTTAAGCATGATAAAATATGATGTATACCAATGGGAGAGAAAGTCTGCGTACTGATAGGGCACCTGTAGTAAAAGATCTCTCTGTTCCTGGAATAAAGATCAGAGAGAAATCCAACCCTGGGGATGTATCTGTCCCTTCCAAACCTTGAAACTGGTGCTAGAGTTTTAGATTCAAGGCCACCTCTGATATTTGCTTTGGGAACTCGTTAAAATAAAACTGGATGTCCTGCTTACCAAGACCTGTAGTTTGAACAGAGTGGCTGGCTTAGGTCAGCAGTGGTGCTTAGCAGCTGTGGTCAAGATGCAAGAGCTCCTTGGTTGCTCTCATCATGGCCACTGTTCACAGCAGTGGTGCACAAGAAGGGACTCCTGCTCTGCTGCCTGAAGCTGACTGGCAGAGCTGTGCCAGAGGTCAGCTCTGCTCTGCTGCCAAAAGCAAGGAAGAGGCTTCCTCAGGTGGGGTTTTTAACTTGTCTTGACTTTTTAGGAGCCCTGTCTGGTTTCCAGCTGGCCCAGATCCTCTGCACTCTGAGTGTTCTCCGCTCCCCACCCTAAGCTGCTGTGCAGTGTTGCTGTGGGCTGCTGAACACGGCCACTTTCCATTCAGTGGCCAGCTGTCCTTCACCGTGGGGAAAAGTGATTTATATGCAAGAGAAGGCAAGAGCTGGTACAGCCCAGAGGCAGGAGCCAAAACCACTGGATTTGTTTCACTTCTGTGGCTGATTTCTTGCATCACCCTGGGCACGTGAGTGAAAATTCACTGTGCCTCAAGTGAAAATTCACTGTGCCTTGCTTGCTTTGCTTCTACAGCAAGATCTGCCTCCACTGGGGGTGTGTAAGGAGGGCAAATTGACATTGCTCTGGAGTTGCAAATCTGGAATTGAGTGGAAGCATTTTTTCTGAAAAAACCCATTTTTTCCTCTTTAGCAGAGTTTGACTTTTACCCAAGTTCTTTGGGGGAGGGTTTGGTGGGGCCTGCTGGCTGGGCACCTCCTGAGATCAGCTGGTTTTGTGCTCCTTACATGCCTGACTCCACTGTAGGGAGGCTGCCTGAAACTGGCTGCAATCCTTCTCAGAAGGCATTGCGGCATGGTTAGATTTTGGTGTGAACTGGAACGAAACCACCCTCTGAAATGCTGAAATTCCCTGCACAGTTCAATTATCCTTGAATTGGCCAGCGGGGAAATCAAAGTCTCTGGATCTGTTCCTCGCTGTTAAATATTAATACGGCACGGCGATGCCAGGCAGGAAGGCATCCCCTCGGGTCAGCTCTGTGCAGGAGGGGCTGTCTTGGCTGTGAAGAACCGACCTGCAAGAGAGGTCGGGCACAGGGGACTCTCGAGTGATGTGACTTGCTCAGACTCCTTGGCAGCTGAGCAGCGTGGGCTCCAGCCCGTGCTGGGCCAAGTTTCCTTTGCCACGGGCTCCTTCTGCAAGCGCTGCCCCGTGCTGCCGTGTGGCATCCCTCGTTCCCCGGCGCTTACCGTGTGCTGGGCACTTCGAGAGGAGCCAGGCAAGGCACGGTGCCCGTGCGCCCCGCCCCGCCGCCTCCTCCGCCGGGGGAGCCAGCGGCGTGTGACCGAGCCCGTGTTTTACATCCGTGCAGGCAGCCTCCCCGCCGGCCCAGGTGCAGCTGCGGGCTGGGTACCACAGCCCCGTGGGCTCTGCGTGTCACGGGAGGGAGCACCGAGGTGGGGCAAGGACGAAAACAACGAGAGAGAACACCTCCCCTTGGGAAACACGGCCCTGGCGAGCAGGGTCTGCTCTAGCCTCTGGATCCCAACACCTTCTTGGCACTAGGACAAGCTGTGCTGGGGTGAGCTGAAGCACCTGTGCTCAGGCATGCTGGAAAAAACTAAAAAGACCAGCCAGCATTAAACAAGCTAAGGCGGCTTTTCCTATTTTCTGTCAGTATGGAGTATTGCTTTTCTATTTTCCCATGAAAGCTCTCTGGTCCTGCTATGTGCTCACCGTGCGGTGACAAGGTGACAGTGCCATGTTGTGACTGGGCCTGCCTTGCTCCTGCCCTGTGCTCAGACTGTTGGAACACCTTGGGTGTTTGTTGAGGGCTGGCAGTCCTTGAGGCATTATCGTTGCCTGCACCGGTCAGCTCAAAGCTCTCCTGAACCTCTGTGCTGGCCACTCTCCTAGTTTTGACAGCAGCGTTGGCATTGCCCCAGTGTGAATATTCAATTTTTTCCCCCACTGCTGTTTCTTTTTCTTGCTCTTCCAGAGATCACAGATGTGAAGGCAGGGCTGCATTTGCCTCAGCTCAGTAACAACCTGTGGCTTGTGTGGTGGTGGGGTATCTCTCTTTAAAGACAGGTGCCAGAATCAACTAATTAATCCTCATTCCCCTGTGGGACTGAGGGGTGACTCAGTGCCTCGTGCTGTTATGCTGAACAGCAGAGGATCAAAGGCATTGGAGCTGGGGAAGCCCTGGGATAGCACAGTGTCACTGGCACCTGTAAAGGCTCGATCTCATGCGCTTATCTCCAGGACTTTTTTTGGCCCTGCAGGGGACTGAAAACTCTGCAGCCTTACAGACAAGGCTGGAGCTGCCCTCACCTTGCTCTGGAGGGAGTGTTTTCACTACCTGAGGTTGCCTTTTTACCTTTTCATTGCAACCCGACTTGGCCACCCTGAGCAATTCTCCCTCCTGACCTACAGGTCCTTCACTGTCTGTCTGTCTGGGTGAGAGGGAGGCTTAGGCACTGCTGACATCGAGCTGTGGTGGTGATGCATGTCCCTCTCGGGCATTGTGACACCCAGCACACTGAATGCCAGCCTGTGCCAGCATGGCTTGGCAGCCCTGAAGAAGTGCAAACAAACCCCTACACCTGGCCTTGGGCTGCCCTGGCATCCATCATGCTGCTGCGTGAGCTGCTCGCAGGGAAGGGAAGGGGAGCTGCTTGCACGCAGATGTTGTGTAATACAGACCTAGTTCAAACACAAGTTTGCAGGCTGGGAAGCGTTTGCCCAGTCTAGGGGGAAGAGGAAGACCCTCTGGGACAAGGGCTGCTGCACTGCATCATCTGCTCTGTGTTATAAAGGAGATGAAACATGAAGCATGTGCTTTCTTCCAAACCTGGGTCTTACCCAGGCTGCATGCGGAGCATCACCTGTGAGAGAGCCCCTGAGTGTGCGTGAGCTGTGGTTCGGCTGAGCTCAGCCACTGTATGGGACTAATACATAGTGATGGTGTCCTATAAATTATATAGTCGGCATGTTCACCATCTGCTCTGCACTGAAAGCTGACTGTGATTGAGATCTTCCCCACTTCCCAGAGCTTGACTCTCTTGCCAAGCTTGAAATGTGTGTGTGTATCTCCTGTAAGTGGTTCTGATTGAATCAGGTAAAGAGGGAATTTTTTAAGCAGGCTGCAATGTTCCCTGCACCCAAAGTGAGAGCTGAAGCAGCGGCCAGCATCCCATTATAAGGCTATGAGTAAAACTGAGTCTGATTTCATGTTAATTAGGTTCTAAACGGACTGAATCTTGATTGCAGTGGTCATATCAAAGATTTAAAATAGTAATGCAAAAAGCAAAGGAAACCCCACAGTGATTCATATAAGAAGGGGAAATAAAGACAGTCATGGAGGAAGAAGGAGTTTGAGGGGGCCTGAATTGCTCTGCTGCCCAAAAGCAGGAGGGGATTTGAATCAGATTATCCTCATTAGATGTCTCTTTAAAGCATCATCAAGCCAGATGAATGGTCTGGGGGAGAGCTTGCAGGCATGGTGGCTGTGATTATCACCAGGGATTTGCAGTCCTAGTTATCTAGCTTAGAGACAAGATTATTAGGGGGTATAAAGCTGTTCCTGCCCTCAGCCTTTAATGTGCATTTTTAGGCTGGGTGATGGGAAATGCTGTGTTGCTGCACAGCCCCTCAGAAGCCTGCTTGCATCCTCTGGTGGTCTAGCCCTCTGCAGGGCTGGCCAGGAGATCTTCCAGGGGGATGGACAGACAGCCTTCCCTGGGCACTGTGACAAAAGGCACCAGCTCCCATACAGGTGCTTACACTGTGATAGGAGGTGGGGAGGGGAACTTGGGAGTGGGGATTTTATCCGCCTGCCTTGGAAGAACCGTTCACTCCCCACAGCATCTCCCTTCTTGTGACAGCCTGTGCCAAAGCAACTCATTCTTCCTCCAGCTAGAGCCTTGAAGCCCCAAAGGCTCAGAAGCTGGTGTGGCTGTTACAGAGGGAATGCCTGCGAGCTGTGAGGAGGGCTCTCCCCTTGAAAGGGAATCAACAGACATTGCCCACAGGTTCCTTGGAGTTCATCCTCAGGGGTGGTGAAAATGGCACAGGGCTGCTGGCAGTCACTCTCCACCTCCTCAGCCCTGCAGCTGCAGCAGCTTTTCATCCTCCCCTTTATCTCCTTCCCTACTCTGTGTGTTGCACTCCTGATTTTTCTCTGACTTTGGCAGGATGGCCAAGGCATTGTGCCCAGATGCCAGCCAGGAGAGGAGGTGCACAGGCCAAATCCACCTGTCAGTTCTCTTGTACATTGCACTCTTAATACACTTGTGGAAATTCTTAGCATTACTCTGCACTCCAGCCTGTACAAGTAAAATCACTCTGACCTTTTTACACCAGGCTGAACCTAAAGATCTGTGGGAAGCTGGAGGATACTATAGAGGTACTGGGCAAGTGTGGGTTTGATTTTTGGCTCTGGAGTCATTTGCTGGAGGTTCATGCCTTGAGAGTGCAGTGGTGGGGCTTCCCACTGTGAGTACTGGGGAGATTTCTGCCCCTGACCTGGCTGAACCCACCTGTGGTTTTTCCCGTGAAAAACCTGAGGATTTTCCTGTGGCATCACATCACCCTCAGCCGCTGGTTTCTGTTTTGGTGCTGGAGGCGCTGCCTGGCCCTGTCACAGCACGTGAACACTCCCTGAACAGCCACAGGACAAACTTGGGGGGCACTTGCCCCCATTCCCAGTTGCCCAAGGGAGACAGAGCAAGATGCCACTTCTCCCCAGGATGGGGGTGGGGGCAGCATCCCTGCTGCAAGGCAGAGTGGGCAGGAGTTTGAGGACTGTTTGTTCACATTCAGGCAGAAGAACCAGGCTCAGCTAATGCTGTGTTGCTCATGATGGGGGAGGGGGGGCTTGCAACAGCCAGGGCAGTGCCAGGGACCCAAACCTCGCTGAGTCCCCCCCGCACTCTGCAGAGCAGCAAAAGCAGCCAGTACAGCGGCTGGAAACACCCCTCACTCCTCCCACCAGGGGAGATCAAGGGCTCAGCCCTTCCAGGGCTGGATCAGACAAGGGAGGTTTTTCCCATGTCCTCTGTGCTGCTGTGTCCCTCTTGGGCTCTATGGATCAGGGAGGGGGAATGGGCAGAGGGAGTTTGAGCTCAGCAAGAGTTGACCCACCCTTCTGTAATCCCAGAGGGTTCTTCAACAGGCAGCCCACAGAGAAGGCTAATTTGGGTGTTAAGCACTATCAAGGTTCCTGTGCAGAGGGAGGCAAGGACACCTGCCCTTTTTTCTTCAGCCTTGCAGACAAGCAGAGCTCCAGGGATATATAAACAGGGAGCAGGGAGACAAATTCCATTCAACAGGGTGGGGTACTGCCCCAAACCAAACACTCCATGCAGGTGGCTGAGCAGTGTCACAAACCCCCTTGATAGGAAGCAGAGCACCTACAGAGGAATCTGGGATTTAGTGACTGTGAATATCTTGAAACCTTTGGTTTCCCATATTATTCCTAAAATCTTCCCAGATTTTGTCCCTAAGCTCATCTGGCTTTAGGAAGGATCCTAGTGGATTTGAAGGCAAAGGTTTATGCTGGAGCTGTGAGAAATCTGCTGCTAATAGCCATAGTGGTACTTTTTGGGGAGTGTTGGGAAGGGGTGCTGGGATGAGGTGCTGAGTGGGCTTTGGGGGGTGGCTCCAGCCAAGGCATTCTACTGGACCATGTGAACAGGGGACAGGTGTCAGGCTGTGCTGAGATGTTCCCGGGGCACTGGGTGCATCCTGTCAGAGGTTTGTCCTGAGGTAACTGGGTCTGCTCAGTAAACACCTCACAGCTTCTCTGATCGACAAGCCTTTGGGTTTCCGGTGTGCACGAGCACAAGGTGAACTTTCGGGGGATATTTTCTGCTACACGCGGTTTTGCAAGTGCGTGCGTGAGTCACTTCACCTCCCCCTGACACCAGAGGAACCGCTCACACGAGTCCAGTCACTCATGTATACAGGAACCCTCACAGGCCACTGCCAACCCTCCATGCTCCTGGAGCACCAGCACGGCCCTGTCCCCCACAGGGATCCCAGGGATCTCAGCTGACCTCAGCCAAAGGCGTCCCTCCAGGTGTGGGATGGGAGCAAACAGAACTGGAAATCAAACTGTGCGACTCTGAGATGAAGACGTAATTCTTGAATCGCTCATTTGATATCTTTTCTGGTTTATTTGTTTAATAAAAGGGCTTAGCCAGAGACCCAGGCTCCTGGGGTTTTCGTTTCTCTGCAGAGGAGATAAGAAAAGCGCATTTCCTTATCCAGTGAGTCATTTTTTCTGCTCTTTAATTATGCATTTGTGCGATTATCAAGCGTATTCAGCTCTGAGATGCAAACAGCTCGAACTACTCACCAAGCTTTAACTTTTGCTATTCCAAAAACGATCAACCAGTTATGAAGGGTAGGGGAGGCAAAGATGGGGGAGATGAAAAGGGGGACAACTGATGCCCAGAACCTGGGCCCTGCTCGTGAACAGGCCCACATGTGAGTGCTGCTGGGGTAGTCAGCACTGGTTTTCTCCTTGAGTAAGCATTATCATGTGTAAATTCAAACGTATCTTCTTGGCCCAGGAGGAGGTGGACAAGCTGGGACTAGGGCAGGGAAGACCTGAAGAGCCTGATAAGGGGGATGAGAAAATGGGGGGGAGTAGGGTAACGTCAGTGGCAGCAATGAGGCTGCAACCTCCTTCCATGTAACAGGACCTGGGAGCGCTTCATTCACAGGAGGGCATGACAGCTGCCATCCCTGGGCTCCCCACCATGTGTTTGAAACTTCAGGTTTTCTTTCCATGTCCTGAAATGGGATCTATTGGCTCCTGAGCTTTGATGTAAATCTTGCCCTCCATGTTGAAAGTACTGTGTAGGTTACTTGGTTTGGACTTTCCCTAGCGTGCATGTTTGATTGGGCTCACAGAGTTAATCTGTAAGTGTGGTACAGCACATGCTGGGAACCACCTCTTACCCTGCACTTCAAGCCAAGCAGGGAGGAGAGACAGGAGGAAGAGGGGCACAGTGACAGTCCTGTGGTGGGACCCACAGAAATAGGGGCTGGGGGTCCCTGAGAGATGATTGACATGGGGGAAGTACAGTGGGGGCATTTGAGAGGTGAGGAAAAACTGGAATGATGGAGAAGCATACCTCTGGGAAAAGGAGACTAGCAGATGGAAACACCCCAGGGCAAGAGGAACAGCAAAGCCTTTGGAGCAGGGAGGTGGTTTGGGGATAGGTACCAGAGCACCAGATGTTTTGTGGGGATCCTCTGCCTACATGCATGTCCTCAGCCCCACCAGCCCACAAGGTATTTTCTTTACCCTAGACCCTAGCTTGAACTTCTGAGAGCTGCCTACTGGGGACAATGAAGATTCCAGGTGCCCTCTCCTTGCCAGGTCTCTCCACTGTGGAGCTCAGATGTGGACTGGTGTGAGCCTTGGCTTTTATTTTTCCCCCTGCTGTGGGTCATGGGTCTGCATCACAGCTTTGCATCCCTTCCCACTGCTGGACACTTGGCTCTCCAACTCCCACGCCTGCAGCCCAGCCCTGGTCCTCACCTGGGGTGTGTGAGAGGCAGAGGGTCAGCTGCAGTGGGATATGCAGAGATGTGCTGCTGCTCGACCCAGCTCCCCCAGCAGGACGAGCAGGGCAGAGCCTGCTCACGGCAAGCATCGAGGCAGAGGCTGCTGAGCTCTCTGTGCCATTTGTGCCTCAGGGCTGTGCCGAGACAGGGAAGTGCTTGGCATGCCCCCACTCGACTGGGGAGTTTTATTTTGACTAAGATGGAGTGGGAATAACTGAGCCACAGGCACAAGAATGGCCGGCCTCTCACAGCTCCTCAGTGCAGCCCACAGCCCTCTGGCAGCCATTCCTGCTGGCATGGCACAGGGGGGAGGGAGCAAGCGCCTGGGCACACTGGCTGGAAGGGGAAGTGGAATCATGGCAGGTTTGGAACTGGTGGGCAGTGACCCGTTTTTTGGGGACTTTGGCTTGCCTGGAGCCCTACAACACCCATGGTGGGGCTGAGACTGCGTTGGGGCTGCTTTGACATTGCTGTGATGCAAACTATCCCCTGGAAATGCCACTGGCAGGGAGGGAGATGCGCTGTAGGGCATCTCCTCCCCTGCAGGGCATGGGGTACCAAAGAGCTGCACTTGGGCTGAGATGTACCATGGGGAGCTGGTGACTGCATCCTGCTCAGAACTTCAGGAGGTGGGATGTGGAGCCTGTGGGCTCAGCTTGTCCAACAGTCACTGGTGAGGGGCAAGCACATTCAGGGACCAAGTACTCAGGCCTGTCTCAGAGCACCTCAGCTGCCAAGTGGGGGCACCTGGTACTCCGTCACCTTGAGCCAGAGCACCCTTTGGATTTTTCCTCCTCCCCTCCCAGCCTTGATCCAGGACAGTGGGCAGTGGAGGCCTTACTAGAAGGAGTCCAGATGCTGTAGCTGCTGGAAGGACAGGACTCCTATTAGGGATCTCTTGCAACAACTCTGGCTAGCCCCTTTCTTTCCTATGGAGTGAAGAAAGAGAGTGTGACTTTTGTTCAGTAGGAATGGAAGAGATCCACCTACAGAACTGAAATCCATCTCTTCATGTCTCAAGCATCAGGGCTTTGATGTGTGGGTATTGGTGGCAGAACATTTCACCTGCTCCTGATCAGGAATGCCTAAGACTATTAAAGGGTTTTTTTAGTCTCTTCCAATGGTTTGAGGACCAGGCTTTCTTGGTGTGACCTGCTTTGCCCATGCCCTGCACATTTACTGAGCAGAACCAGATGTGAACCCCAGAGAATGAGACATGGCTGAGGAGCCACAGGTCTAGGTCTGCGTTGGAGAGGATGGAGAGAGCAAGGTGATGGAGGCTACCATCAGTAGGGGCGGAGGGGTGGAGAACATACAACAGCTGGCCTGATTGCAGGGCAGCCACTGGCAGGATGTGTCCTCAGGGCAGTGGGAGCTTTTAAAAGAGGAAACATCAGTGCCTTTTCACTCTTTTCTCCTCTGGTCCTTTGCATTTTCAATCCAAGCCAGATCTGTGGCCCTGGGATGGAGTCTTGTAAAGATCTGTGCATAGGAAAGTCTCCTGTAGACACTGGAGGGGGCTTTTCAGTGTAAGCAAAGGAGGGTGCAGGCTGGGGGCCATGCCTGGGCTGGGCACAGCACGCAGGTGGGCAGGGGAGGAGGGAGGATCAAGGAGGTCAGGCTGGGACACAATACCCCTGGGTACGAGGCTGAGGCACGCGGGGGGCAGCGGGGATTTCGGCAGCATATTTTGGAGGAGAGGGGTAGTTTGAGGGCACATTGCAAAGGCAGGCAGGGGTAGGGCTTGGTTGCTTGCTCTCCTCCTCCCTGGTGAAGACCCGCCCCAGGCCAAGCACAGCGATTGTGAGCCCCAAGGGAGACGACGCAGCTTGACAGACTGTATCTCCCTCTGCCACGGGGCCTGGGGCGCTGCGATTTCACACTCCGGCGGCCCTGTCACTGCTACGCCATGCAGGAGCTGGGCTCTCACTCCCACTCTGCCATGTCCTCATCAGGAAAAGCTGCCATTGCCCCCGCCTGCCTCTCCTTCGAGTGCTTTGACACCCTGACCAAGTCGTGCATCAAGTGCTCCGACCTGTTCCAGGACAACACAAGTAAGAGGACAAGGGCAGCTGGAGTCTGAGCTCCCCAGGGCTGGGTGGTGGTGGGCCAAGGAGGCTGGGGGCACCCCAGGGGTGGGCAGGTGGAAGGCACCTTCTCCTGAGGATGGCTGTGGAGGATGGAGCTCCACCTTCACCTAAAGCAGAGGGGAAGAAGGCTGCCAGTTCCAGTGAGAGGAACACGGTGTAGGGAGAAGTTGGATGATCCACCCTGGGGATCTCATCAAGCAGGGGGATATTTTGTTGCTGGTGGCAGGTAGGTCACAGTTAAGAGCCACACATCTTCCCTGCGACTGCAGCCCCCAGGCCAGCCAGCCAGGTGAAAAATGCTGCTGCCCTCCTTCCTCCTTCAGCTTTCCCCCTCCTGACACGACCAGCATCTCACCCCACAGCAGAGCCTACCCTGGCACCCACCCTGAGCAACACCTTCCTGATCTTCGGGCTCCCGCTGGTGGTGGGGCTCATCCTCGTTCTGGCTGCCGTCTGTGTCTTCCTGGCCTGCAAGGAGGGAAAGCGGAGGAGAAAGAGGAAGGCAGCAGATGAAGAGGACAAAGGTAGGAGACCTGTTCCTCTTCCTCTCCCTCTCACAACACCCTGAGGACCCTGGAGTAGATGGGGTGATGGGGTCACTTACTGCTGGCTCCACTGAGGCACAGCCCAGGCTAGCTCCTGCACCTCAACATCAGCTCCACAGGCATCCCATGGCATTTTGGGGCATCTAAATCACTGCCTGAGTGACAGTGTCCTGCATTCCCTGGGAACCTATGCTTGTACCTGACTGCCAGCACAACTCTGCTGAGCCATCCCTCCCTTTGCTGGGTCTCCCCGTGCCTTTGTTTGCTTAAACCATGTCCTGGCACCATGCCCTCTCCACAGGGGACACCTACGGAGCACTGGTAAGTAGGAGCTTTGTGAGCTCCTTGGTGAGAGCCCTCTCCCCCACCAGCCAGAGGAACGTGGATGGGGTGGGAGTAGTGGGGGCAGTGGTGGACACCTGGGGATGGCTGCAGAGGCAGCCTCTCCCTGTGGCGCTGCAGTGGGGGCCCTATGTGGACCACCCAGCTTGCTTCTTGTGCTTGAGATGCCCAGCACCCTCCAACATGCATCCCAAAGACCCCAGTGGGATGTCAGGGCCAGCCCCATTGACAGTACACTGCAGCACTGCACAGGGTTTTCTGGTGCATCAAAATTAGAGCTGGCATTCAAGGAATGGGGCTGAGCCTTTCCTAGCAGGGTACTTCCAGGAGAGTAAGGCCACAGTGCTCCATGACTGCCCATTTTGTTTGGGCAGCTCTTTCTTCCCTCAGGGGCCCCTGCACTGGAACTGATTCAGCCTTGAGCAGTCTTCTCCAAAGTGGTCTTGCCTGGCTTCACCCCTCCCCATTCCCAGGCAGGAGGTATGGCTGCCCAGGACCCCCAAGAGGGTCTGCCACATAGGGATTCATTCTGGGGCATTCACCACTGCCCCAAGAGCTGGGTGGGTGTCCACAGTGGGGCAGCTGGTCCTTGTGCCCGGGCTTGCCTGCACCCTCTGGCACTGCCGGATGGTAACTCAGAGCAGGGGGACATTACCCGGGGCCTTTGTGCTCTGCGACAGCCCGTGACGCACATGCCTAGGAAAAATACCAAAAGCGAAAGAGAAGGGAGAAATCCAGCAGTGAGAGAGATCTGGCCACTATGGAGAGTGTTGGAGGCACTACTCAGTCTCCTATTGCATACCCTGGTGCACATCCCCCCGTGTCCCCCAAGGCTGCACCACAGCAGGCCCAGTGCTGTGGCACTGGATGTGTGGAAGTGGCAGGAGGCTTGGGGCTGGAGGCACACGCCTGCGTTCAAAGTGTGTAAACAAGTCTATTTTTAAGTGGGAGGCAGTCGGGGAGGGCAAGCTGCCACGGGCTGGGCTCTTCTGCTGCCAGCAGTGTTGAGAGAGAGGACTCGAAGTGGAAGTGCAAGTTTCGGCCCTTCCCTCTTGCCTTTTAGGGGGGGAGAAAGCCCATTGGTTGTAAGCCGGAGAAATTCTGCAGCAAGAGAGATGTGGGAACCTTGCAGACTCCTCCTATTCCAGACCCATCTTCTCCCCTAGGGACAGGACTGTCTCCCTGGGACCTGCCTGACCCCACTCCATGAGCCCAGTAACCCCCTTTTCTTGTCCCTTCCCAGAAAACACAGACACCGCCAGCCCCCTGCCCAGCCAGGACTCTGCCATGCCAGAGGGAGATGGAGCCCTGAACCCAGCCCCATGCCTGCATCTTGTTGGGAGCCTGAAGATGCCGGGGCCACCCAGGAAAGCCAGGGCAAAGCAGGGGCCATGCTGCCAGGGCGATGCTGACGGTGACATCGTTCTGCTCTCCGCTGTGTACCCCCGGCCTGAGGAATGCAACCACAGCTTCCCGCTGCCCGCCACTGAGCTGGGGGCCACTGCGCTCGTCACCACCAAAACCACCCAGAACTGCGCCAGAGAGGAGACAGTCTGAGGGCAAGGGCAATGCGGCTGGAGCGCTCTGGCCAATCCCTGTGGACACTGACTGCCTATTCCTGGGACTAGTGAAGCCTTCCATGGGTTTGAGCTCTGTGAGAGCTAAGATCAGCCTTATAAGACGACTGTCCTTTTTGTGCTGAGTCCCAAGTTACACCTGTAAATGCTGGAGGAAGCCTAAGTGGATCATGCTGAGTTACAATGAACTGTTGACAGCTGCCATGGCTGAACCATTGGGAGGAGGCAGAGACACAACCTGTAAGGATGGAGTGTGGCAGGGACTGCTGTGCCATTTACAAGGCAGCCTTTGTGCCTGGACAGGTCTCCTGCTGGATGGGAAATTGCTGGGAACATGGGGCTGGAACACCAGAAACTGCAGGGGAAATGGAAGCAGGGAGTTACTTTAGGACCAAATCCCACACAGCAGTAGCTCGATTTTTGCTACTGGCCTCAATAAAAGGAGACTTGAGGCCATATGAAGCAAGGCACACCCAGCATCTACTCCATTTGCAGTCCTGCCACCCTCTCTTCTGCACTCTGTGATACCCGGGTCTTCCCACCCTCTGGGCTCTCTCACACAGTGGCAGGCATCCACCGGCATTCATGGGAACCTCCTCCACAGCCAGGTGCCCTGGGGACAGCAAAAAAGCTCATCTTCCCAAGCAGTGAAGAGGGGAAAAACATCTGTCCTTGCTCTGAACTATAGTCCCTGAAGTTAGGTAGGACCAGGGGCAGGCAGTGGAGACAGCTAGTCCAGAGGAGCTCCCTGAATGTGTCATTACAGCCCCAGACAAACGTCACTCTAGCTCACTGTCGCTGCAGAAATACCATGTGTCACTTGGGATGGATGCTTCCACACTGCACAAAAGCAGTCAGGGAGTGATGTGAGCGTAGGCAGGATGACTTAATGGATGACAGTGTCCTCAAGGCTTTGCCTGTGTGCCAGAGCTGGCCAGCGCTGCTGATCCCAGGCATTTCCCCGTAGGTGGGTTTCTTCACCCGCCTGTAAGTGGCTTTACTGCACGGGAAAGGCTCTGTTTGGGAAATGAACTCGTTAGTGTGGGACTGCTGATTCTGAGTAATTACAGCAGCTGATACCCCCTGGCTGAACAGAGACTCTGGGTTGGGTGAGAAGCCCCTGGAGAAGGTGATTAGTCACTTAAAAGTGCTTTGAGGGGTTATTTAGCTGAAGCACCATCTCTGGGTCTGCTCTTCCTTAGATGAGGTGGCTGCCTCGTCCGGGAGGTTTTGGACACTGAACAGAGCTGGACAAGAAAGGTGTGGGGGCACTGACACCAGGCACTAATGGCCCACTGAGTGCCATATTCCCAGTAGGGTCAGTTGGAGGCACTGTGTGGAAGGGATATCTCTCTGATGATGGGAAGGTGACTCTCTGCCCAAGCCCGAGTTCTCTCTAGGGCTGCAGGACAGATGCTACTGTTGAAGGGAGACCACCTCTCTTCTCCCCTTTCTGTGCTGCCGCCAGATTCATGGCATCTGTCCCGTAAGGGCAACCACGGGCACTGCCACAGGTGCCAAGGCCAAAATTACCACAATTCCTCTCCCAGATCTTAACAGACTGGCAGAGGTGAACCTTCATCTGACTGAGGTTCTGCATGATCCAGGAGGGGATGGATCCCCATCTCAGCCTTGGGGCTGAGGATGGTGGATAAGGTGGTCCACGTGCCCAGAGACTGTCTCCTGGGGTTCCAGAGATCTGTGGCAGAAACTGAAGGCTCAGAGGCTGGTGTCCCAGCTACCCACACCAGCCACGCTGCCCTTTGTAGAGGGGCTATTACCACGGCATGAATCAGACATCTCCTCATCCTCATCCTCATCTCCTCATCCTCATGCTCCACACCCAACCCTGTGAAGTAACTTCAAACAACCTTTGTGTATCTGGAGTTGGGAAAGGGGCCGAAGCCAGGTCAGGAGATGTTTTGTCACTAGAGGACTGCTTCTGGGAGACAGAGCAACCTGTTTCAGGGGAGATGGGGGTGATAAAGAAATGGAGCAGAACTGTCAGGAGCCATCTCCACTTCCCTCCCAGTGACAGCAGCAGCCCAGCCTTGTGGATGCACTGCCCACCCCAGGTGATATAGGAATTTGAAAAAGAAACACCCATACAAATCCTATTGAGAAAGCTCCTCTTTCTGCTCAGGTAAGGACTTCTGTTCTTGTTTCTTCTGGAGCTTAAGCCCTATGGACACCTCCCTATATGGGATGCCACTGGCATTTGCAGCACGCAGAGTGGCAATTGGATCCACACTGTATTCCTCAACCAGTGAGTGCCCCTTGGATCTCCTCTCTGTTATGGCATGTGAGGTCTCTTCCCTGCATTGTGTCTGCCCGACTGCCAGCTGTGGTGGGCAGGGATCCCCTTCTGCCCAGTCTGCCCAGGAGGGATCTGTAACCTGCTCTGTGTGCTTCTCCATCCTTACGTACAGGGCAGAGGGTTGTCCATTTTGTCTGCATGGAAAGCCAAGGGAATAGAGATTAACAATATGGCAGTAAAGAATAAAGTGAATCCATCATCAATGCATGCTCAGAGGTCTGAATGGGGTCCTCATTTTCCTGGTTTTGGGGTCTCCAGCATGATGGTCCTTGGGGTACAACAGGGATTTGAGTTGAAGAGGCTCCCCTGGCCGTGGCTTTATCAACACATTCCCTATACATGGCCACCTGCATGGCCAGGAACCAGCATTTCCCCACAGCCATGCCAGGAGCTGGCCATTAGGACAAGGACTGGGGAAAGTCCTTTTTTGGGGGGCTCGGGATGTTGCCTGTCTTTGACTCTCCAAAGCAGTTTCTCACTTCCCTCTGTGAGGCAGGAGCTGTGCTTCCTCCTCAGCCTGGCACTCACCCCAGAGCCCTCACAACTGCCTTGAAAGGCTGGTGAGGCTGGGCATCACCTGGCTGCATGCAGGGGCATGGGGCTTCAGAGTGAGCCAGGGGAAAGTCTGAGGAAACCCCTGGGCAAGAGAAAGCAATTGAGGCTAAAACCCTCCTCACTGCAAAATCACCTCAGTATCTCCCTAGACATTTCAACTCCACTCACCCTGTTTAGGAGTAGGTCATGAGCGTATTTGAGCTCCTGCAAGTCTCACAAAAAATGCTGGTGGTAAAGGAAAGAAGCCTTGGGATCCCTATGGACATGGGTTTGTTTTTGTCCATGGTCCTAGAGGCAGGAGCCAGGTGGCCAACAGAACATGGCAGTATGAGGAGAGGGAACACCTGGCCAAGGGTCTTCTGCAGCCACCAGTCATGTCTGCCAAACCCTTCTCAATCCCATAGGCTCCCCAGACCCCAAAGTGAGGCTTTCCTCCCTCACTTTCTCCTCTCCACTGCCATTACTGGTTCACCCAGCAGTGTAGTCTCCTGATAGTTCACCCAGAGGCCCAACTACTCCAGGCTAAAGCCCCCCCAGGCCCCCACAGACCCGGCTTGCCCCTCCCTGGGCAGGGCCTCGACAGGGCAGGTGGGCACCTTTTCATCCCATACACGAAGTAATGCCCCGATGGCAAACGTCCAACAGGGTCTGTGTGTCCCTGGGTGCAGCCTCTGATCCCCCCCTTGCTGCAAGGACGGGGCTGCGGGGTCACCCCATGGTCGGCTGGCAGAACACGGATCTCATCCCCTCGCCCAGGAACCTTTCCCATTGCTCATTCCCAGCGCCAGCCATGGCACGGCGACACGTGGGTGCCCATGCAATGCTCGGGAGGGGGCACCCACGGGAGGCTGCGGGAGGAGAGCAGAGGTCAGCGGTCCCGGGGCGCCTGCCACGAGGTGGCACTGACACCCCACACGGCAGGGAGCGGCCGCGGGTCCAGTGCCCCAAGGCTGCCGGAGGGACCAGGGACAGCCAGGCAGCCCCTTGTGACCAGCGCCACTTGGGCCAGAGGGAAGGGTGGCAGCGGGGTCTGGCTCTGTCCGACCACACAGCCCATCACCATGGGCTGCCCAGGAGAAATGGTCGCTGTTGACTGGACACCTGTGGGGCAACCAGAGGCACAGAGAGCTGCTGCTCCATCCCCCAACAGCACTGAGCACCCCGACCATCATCCTGCTCCCTGAGCAGTCCATTCCCAGTGCTGTCAGGCCTCTCTGAGCATCCTCCAGGACATGGACCTGCCACCCATCACCTCCCTTCTCCATCCCCTCCCTGTCAGCCTCTGCCAAAAAGAAAAATACTGTGCTAGCCACAAGCTCCCCAGGTGGAAAAGGCCAGGGCTGGAGAGATAGGGCTGGCCAGCTCCCTGTGCAATGCTGTCAGGGGACCACAGCCTTCCTGATGCTGCTCATCAGCCTCCCTCCCTAATTGCTACCCAGTGCCTAATGACAGTAATTAGGAAGAACGAAGCTGCCTGGGGACTGGAAGCGCTGACGGAGTTGGGGGAGACAGATGGTGTTCGCACTTAAAGAAAGATTGAAAAAAAATTTCCACTCAGCTTCGATCAGCCTCCTTTTCCTTTGCTTAGTGTCAGGATCACTTCGGTCCACAGGCACACCAGGGAGAGGCAGAGATGTTGCCCTGGTCATTTTCAAACACAATATCTGCACACACACACACACACACACACACACACACACACACACACACACACACACATGCTCAGAACCACCCGTATTTTCGAGTGCCGAGGGAGCTGTGGGAGGGGGCACAGTGCCTGCCTGGGTACCCGGCACGGAGGGGATTTCCTCACTGCTTTTGTGGGCTGGTGCTCTCCCCTGGGGCCACCCCCACAGCTCCCGGCTTTGCTGGCTGTGATCAGTGAGCAGCTTCCCAGGGGTATCAAGTGAGGGAACAGCCCAAAACCACCTGAGTGGCTGTGGTGAGCAGACAGAAGCTCTCCTGGCAGAAAGAGCTGGCCAAGGGACAGCCCCACATTCTCCCCATCACTGTGGAGTGAAGACGCTACACTGGACTTTCCAGGGAGCACCCAAAACAGGACCTCAGCAACCAGAGCAGTAGGACAGGGACTGCAAGGCACTCAGCTTTACCTGCCTGGAGAAACCCCTGCAGCGTAATGCACTCAGCTTTACTTGCAGGAAACCCCACCTGCAGAAAACCCCCTCCAAACCCTTTCACACAGCCCCTTCCACCCGAGTCCTGGGGTGATGCCACCTGCCTCCAGAGCTACCTGCCAGACTGCAGCTGCACCCGAGCAGAGAGACGATACTGGGCTGTGAGGGAAACCCCCTTCCTGCCCCTTAGCAGCAGTCCCAAATGCTCTCAGGATGCCCAGGACCTTCATCCCCCAGAGCACCCTGGGGATGCAGGGTCAGGGTTATGCTGGGTAGGGAAGACACTCAGACTCATGGAGGAGGATGCTCAGCCCTGCACTATGGCATCAGCCTGGCCCCATTCAGGGCATGCTCCAAGAAAAGGCCCAAGGGAGGCATAAGGCAAACCTGCACATCCCCTGGGCTTTGGGTGGGGGGTAACTTCCCCCTCTCCCACAGCAAATGGGGTCATTTAAAACCCATTCTGCATCCTGGTCACAGCCAGCGAGGCGAGTAGAACCTTGCCAAGTGACACAAACCTCATGTGACACCTGAAGTGATCGGTGGTGACAGGCAGATTGTGCAGGGAGAGCCTCTGCGCTCCTTTCGAGGTGCTGCTGTGACAGGGACTGACCCCTCCCTCTCACAGGGACACCTCCAAGGAATGCAGGGCTCTCCTCCTGCTGGGAAGCTGGCATTCCCAAAGGGCTGTGGAAGTGGACACGGGATGTGGAAGACCCCCAAAAGTAAGGATCCAGTTTTGGACCCCCCCCAAAAGGGTCATCTGGGCAGCAAGGTGGCTGGTGCCAGAGCTAGAGCACATGGTGCAGCCTGCCCTGCTCCAAGCTGCATTGCATTCTCCCCTCCCTCTCCTGCCTCATGTTATTTCTTCTTTTTCCCTCTTTTTCTGAGCATGGGACTGTGATGAGAGCCCAGGGTGAGCCACAGGGGTGCAGGGGGAGGAGGTCACCAGCAGTGGGGTGCTGTGGGGACGGAGCCCCATGTCCTTCACTGCTGTGTCTCCAGTGTCAGCTGGCCACAGCTCCCTGGAGCTGACAGGAGCTATTCTGAGCCTGGATCAATGGGCAAGTGTGGGGGTTTGGGTGACAGCCACAGGAGGCGTGTTGGGAGGAGGGCTGCAGGCAGGGAAGAGCAGGTGGGATTTCTCAGGAGATTCCCCCATCTACCCCCCCAACACACACACTCTGCTGTCCTGTAAGGTTTCAGTGATGCAGATGTCTTTCTCATTTCCTTCCCTACGGGGGTTGCAGTCTGACTGGGTCCCACTACCCAGATGTCGCTTCCTGATTTGAGAAGTGCCGGCATTTTGTGGAGTGGCAAAACTCCAGGATGAAGGCACCTGCAGCCAAAAACTGTGGCCAAGACTGAGCTCAGGATGGCAATTTAAATAGGGTTTTATAGTGGGGGTGACACACAAAAGATCATCTTCCTCCTCCACCAAAAATAATTGCCATTCTTACTCTGTGACAATAATAATATTTGGTAAGGCTGTTAATTCTTTGTGAAGAGAGGATAATTTTAAAGCTGGTGATTTATATTCAGCACTGCAAAAGTTTTTGGATAATTAAAAAAAAAAAAAGCTGTTTTCCTTAACTGAAAGGTTTGCCTTCTCCATTAGCATTTCCAGTGATGTCCAATAGTTTCCCATTAGCAAATTTGCAGATGATACCAAGTTGGGGGGGAATGTTGGTCTGCTGGAGGGCAGGAGGGTTCTGCAAAGGGACATGGACAGACTGGATAGAGAAGCTGAATCCAACAATATGAGGTTTAACAAGACCAAGTGCTGGGTCCTGAACTTTGGCACAACAACCCCCTGTGCACTACAGGTGGGGACAGAGTGGCTGGGCAGCAGCCAGGCAGAAAGGGACCTGGGGATACTGACTGACAATGGTGGAACATCCAGATGTCCAGGTGGCCAAGAAGGCCAATGACATCCTGGCCTGTATCAGGAATAGTGTGGCCAGCAGGACTAGGGAAGAGATTCTTCCCCTGTACTTGGCACTACTTAGGCCATAGCTTGAGTCCTGTGTCCAGTTCTGGGCCCATTAATTTAGAAATGATACTGAGATGCTGGAGCGTGTCCGGAGAAGGGCAATGAAGCTGGAGAAGGGGCTGGAGCACAACTCCTGTGAGGAGCAGCTGAGGGAGCTGGGGTTGTTTAGCCTGGAGAGGAGAATGCTCAGGGGTGACATGATCACTCTCTTCAAATACCTGAAAGAAGGCCGAGGCCACGTGAGAGTCAGTCTCTGCTCCCAGGCAACCAGCAACAAAACAAGAGGACACAATCTTAAGCTTCACCAGAGGAGGTTTAGGTTGGACATTAGGTGGAATTTCTTCAGAAAAAAAGGTGATTGGGCATTAGAATGGGTTGCCCAGGGAGGTGGTGGAGTCACCCTCCCTGGAGGTGTTTAAGGAAAGACTGGAGGTGGCACTCAGTGCCATGGTCTGGCTGACATGTGGCATTCAGTCACAGGTTGGACTCAATGATCTCAGAGGTCTTTTCAACCCCACTGATCGGGTGATTCTGTGACAAGGACCTCAACCCTCACAGTCTCCTTTCCTGGAGAAAAATGAGCACACGAGGAAAGGCTGCAGCTGGTCACCCTTGCTGGCCTCTCATGGCCACCACTGCCCTCCCTTGATGGTGGCCCTAGTTTATTTGCAGTGTGAGCTGATAAAAACATTTCCTTCCCCACATGAGGGGCAGCATCATTTTGGCACTGGACAATCCTGTCATGGACAGTCAGGAAGAACTGGAGCAGTGGATTGGTGTGAGGGGGAAGGAGAGACCTGTTAACTCCCTCACAAACCCCTTTCAGAGCCACAGCCCCAGCCTCTCTACCCCCTTAATACACTCCTGATGAATTCCCCTTTGTCTTTCTTCCTGTCCCTCACCACTAATATAAAAATTAAATCTAGAAATGCTTCTGGGGTGACACATTTCCCAGTGTATTCCCAGGAGTGGTCTCTCTGGGTTTGCTCTTCAGCTCCTCAATTATTTATCTTTGCAAGGGAACAGGAAAACAAACTCAGCAAAGCAAACTTCATGCCCTGTAGTGACACCATGAGTTATTAAAAATATAATAAAAATTCCCCAGTGAGTCATTTAAGAGGCACTTAAGCAGCTCCAACCACAGAGACGATAGTCATGACTAACTGTTTACAGCCAGCATTGGCTGAGGAGGGCCAGGGGCAGGACAGAATCCGGATCCCCTCATGGCACATCCCAACAGGGATGTTTTGGGGGGACCCTGCTGGTGGGCAGTAAACACTAAATGTCCTCATTTACAGTCTAAGGTAATTGCAAGCTGCCTGTAAGCCGCATATGTTCTGGGGTGGCAGAATGAGGTGATGCAGAGGATGTGGGGGATGTAGGGGATGTGGGAAGTTATAGAAACTGTGGTGGGATGCAGGGGATGAAAGAATGCAGGAGCATTTGAGGGATGCAGAGCAATGTGGGGGATGTGGTAGAAGGTGAGAAATGTGGTTGGAGGTGAAGGATGCAGAGCACACAGAGGAACACAATAGACACAGGGATGAAGAAGATAGAGGGGATTGGGAGGATGCAGGGCGTGTAGAGGGATGTCCATCTACATGGGCACATTGTGCCAGAGGGCTGCTGGGAACTCCCCTGCCCCCCTGCACCCCATTCCAGCTGTGATGCCAAATGGCCACGGGAGCAGCAGGGAAAGAGCTCCCTGAACACCACCTCCCTGTGCCGGTGAGTGTCCAGTGCAGCCAGTCGAGCGCTGACCCCATGCTCAGGAGAGATCTCCTTGGCCTCTCCACCTGCTGCCTCTCACATCACAGCCAGTCCCCTCTGCTCCTCAGCCACAGGGACCTGCTGGGGCACATCCAGTTTTCCTGCTCCTGGCCCAAAGAGCAGCAGTGGCAATGCAGGAGATGGCTAAACGTTGTGCAGGGAGTGTGTACACCCGAGCATGGGTGGGCTCCAGCAGAGACAAACTGTGGGGGAACTGCTGGCCTTGGAGGTGTTAAGAGGAGCTTATCTTTAGCTCATCCCTTGCTTTCAGCCCAAATGCAGAGCCCTCCACTGCTAAAATGCCCATGCCTAAATTGTGACATTCTTTGAGCCCAGGTTTATGTGTGCTGTCACAGCTGAAGCCTGTCTCGCTCCAAGGCATCCTGTGATCCAGCTGGCACTCAGGAAGCCCAGGCAGCAGGGTGGGTCTGTGCGGACCCCTGCTCTGCCCAGGAGCCAGCAGGCAGCAAACGCTCGCTTGGGCAGCGCTTAACCCCTTGCTCTGGTGCCCCCGCAGCCCGGCACGGCCGACTCGCTGCGCTCCCTGCATGCCGCTGGCACACCGGGCTCTGCTGCAGCTTGAACGCCGGGAAAAGCAAAGGGCATAATTTTAGGAGAAGCGTGTGAAATGTGTTCTGGCAGATCAGCCGAAGAGCTCTCCAGCGCAAGGAAAGCATTAACATTTGCAAAAGGTCCTTGCAACAAAGCAATAAATTCCCAGCAGGCAAAATCCAGATGTGGCGATGTACGAGCCCTGGGATGCAGACAGGGTTGGGACAGGTCCACTGGTTTGGGAATGATTCTGGAGTGTCCTGGGAAGGAATGTGACGCTGCAGGGTTGAAATGGTGGAGGCAATCAGAGTGGGAGGGACCGCTTGCTCCTGGCTGGGATTGACAGCCCAGAGATGTACAAGGGGATGGATTTAGGCTTGGCTGGGACAGGCTCTCCCCTGGGTCTGAGCTCCTTTTCTCCATCAGCCCCTTTCCCCCACATGATGGATTTGCAGAGAAAGGATGGGAAAAAAACCCTGAAGCCTGCAGCCTGTGATTCATCCTTACTATATTTGCACATATTATTAGAAAGATGAAAATATAGCCAGAGCTGGAATTACAGATTTAGTAAGCAGGACTGCCTATTTCAGCATATACTGCTTCTCCCAATGACTGTAACTCTACAGGGGACCAATTTACACCCTCACCAGCATTAAGGCATTGCCCTACACAGTCTACTTATATCTGGGTGGATATATTCAGCAAGCAAGTCCTTCAGGGACAGCAGTGTTTGGGTTCTGGTGCTGCCCACTCAGCATGCTGTGCAACTGGCTGGTGCCTGTAAACCTCTGTTTCAACCTCTGCCAGTCTCCTGCTAATGCTCACCCAGATTTTGGGGATATATCAGTCCATGAAACCCATAGGCAAGAGAGACTTGTTTGCGTGATGTTTTGCAAGCCTTCTCCATCCCTGACAGGGAGTTTGGGATGAGTGAAGAGGGAGAAAGCCAGAGCTTGCCCACTCTGTGCTATAACTCACCCCAAGCCTCCATCTTTTGTGAACAAATTATTAGCAAACTCCACAAGTTTGAACCATGCCTGTCCCATACCCACCCTTGTCCCCATGCCTGGCCAGTGGGCTTTGTGCCCATCAGGTAGGGAAGGTGGCTGACACCTCCCTGTGACACCTCTCTGTGCTATCTCGTGTGAGGAGATCTGGTGCCCTCTGTGAGCCTGGGCACAGCACTCTCCTGCATGGGTTCTTCTTCCTTGCTGGATTGTTAAATGCAGTCAAGTGGATGGGTTATCTGCTGTAGTCCATTTGCTTGGTTTGAGACATTTTGGTCTGCTAATAAACCAGGTTGATTCAATGTTTTTTCTGCCTGAAAAATATATCTTTCAAGGTTTGATAAAGCAGCAGGCAGCTGTGTGACCTGAAGAAGACCAAATAAAATACCAGGTACCAGGTGTGCTGGTCTCCAGCATCTTACTAGCAAAAAGACTGTGTACTGAACCCACTCCAAGTGCAAAAGCTCCCAGGTGTGCCAGTGTGGAAGGGCCAGGAAGGCAGCACTGGATCCCTGCTGCCAATCCAGAAATTCCCATGAGGTGGCAATGCAGCGTCTGGAGGAGCTCATGCCAGGGAGGTGAGAAGGACTCCAGGATCTGTCTGCTCTGGCTGCAGTGGGACATAGCTCCACAGGGATGCGACCCCAACAGGGTGAGCAGTGCAGTGACACAGATATTTCGGCAGCAGTGCAGTGACCTGCATGGCTGAGATCTGCAGGGAAGATTTCCTTGTGTGATGTTTTCTTCTTTTTGCTGGAAGTAAGGGAGAAACTCTGTTTCTGGGATTTCTCTTGTTTGTTTGCTTGGTTTTTTTCTGATTGCTTCAGCCTCAAGAAAGGAAAGGGAGGTTGCCAGGGAGCTGACTCTTGGGACAGTGTGTGACAGGATGCTCTGAGCAGAGGAGACCCCACTGTGGTTGTGTTTGCTGTGAGAGACGCTAGAGACTCCACTTTTGGGATTGCAAAATACTGTGTGACCCCAGCCACTCACCAGAGAGGTGATGGCACCCCTATTTCTGTCCCTGGCCTCCTAGGGAACATGTGGGAGGTATTTTTATCCTCCTGACAGCTCCCTTAGTCACCGGTGCTTGCTTTAAATGGGTCAACAGGGAATAAAGATGCAGCAGCCCTTGCTCTCTCACTGTCTGTCTTGGAGCACATTCACTGGCATCACTGACTCTTCCTGCTCTTGCACTCCATCCTGGGCAAGTGTTATGGAGACCCAGGAGAGAACTCCCTGGTCCAGGCGGTGTCAGCTGCAATTAACTCCTCATTAAAGGCAGCCCCACTGCAGAGCTGCTGCCTGCTAGGACAACAAGGGCTGTCTCCTGGGACAGTGGAGAAGCAGGTGGCTGCCCTGATGGTGGCAGAGGCAGTGTGTTGGGATGGACGGATGTGCAGTAGAAAGGGGCAGCAGGAAAACTGCATCCATCTCACACACCGCAGATGCATGGGTACAGGGTGGCAGGGATGGCTTTGGGGAATTGGGGGCAGGTCAGCCCCTCTGAGCCATTTTGGGAAGGAGATGAGGTTCACTAGGAGAGTCCATGAGGTTTGCATCTGCTCCCAGCAAGTCTTGGGGCAGATGTAACACTCGATGACATCACTTGACAGCAATGACCCCAAAGCCAGGGTGATCTGCCTGGACAGTGCCAGCCACTCGTGTGACTCCCAGTGCTCACTGTCTCACCCATCTGTGCACCTCACGATCTTTGTGCCAGCACCATGGTTCACAAACTCCCACTTGGTGACCATCCTGGGAACTGCAGCAAAACTTGAAGGGTTTCAAGCCAGGGCTCTGCCTGAGCACTCCACTGGCTCCAGCCCCACTGTGCTGGTGCAGCTCAGCTGATTCTGGGCAGAGGGAGCAGTGATCCCTCTTCCAGCTGCAAATCTAGCTGGTCACCATTTAAACCATTTAAAATGGTTTGTTTCTGAAGGGTGATAACAGAGCTTTACATCTGCTCCCTCCCGCCCGGCGTTTCAAGGGGGACATTTCCACTGCAGTTGCCTTTGTGGCCAACTCCTGGCTTAGAGGGGACAGTGCTCGACTTCAAGGTGACCTCAAGAGATGAGCATGGGGTGAGTGCAGCACCCAGGGAGATTTGGGCCTAATCCTTGTGACATCTTATAGCCAGAGAGAGAGAAAAACAGCAGGAGACAAGCTGGGTGCGGGGAGGAGGGGGGCAGAGAGGGCAATGGCTGACAGAACCAGGCAGTCGCCTCCATCACATTTAAGGGAGTTCGTTTTCCTCCTGTCTCCTCAGATCTGTCCTCCTGCTGCACTCGCACAGAGCCACGCGGCTCGGCTGCCCTGGGGAAGAGGCGAAGGGAGGGGGACCCGCTCCCAGAGAGGAGCCACAGCTCCAGGCACACTGTGCACAAGGGATTGCTCACCCTGCTGCGAGCCAGATGGAGAGAGAGGGGCTGGCAGCCTGCCTGGGACCCCCAGCACAGGCAGGGGGAGTGGGGTGGGTGCCAGCAGCCCACCTCTCCCACTCCAGGGGGAAAGCATCTTTGCTGCAGAAAGAAACTGCAAAGCCCTCCCAGAACACCAGCAGCTCTCTCAGGGGGCCCTGGCACAGTGTTACCCTCAGGCACCTCAGGGCAGGAGCCAGGCCTGCAGAAAGCCAAAAACTGGCATAAAGACTGTGAGAGTAGAACAGAAAGAAGGAAAAAAGCGAAGATTTGGAACTTTTCTTACTTAATCTCAGGTTCCTGAGCCCCTAGGCTACACTGATTTTACCTTTTCAAGTCTTTTCTCTGTGAGAAGGATGACTAGAAACCCACACCTTGCTGATGAAGGCAGAGCCCCACAGGCACTTTGGTGGGTGGGGAACCTGGCAGGGCCTTTGGAGCTCCAGCCCCTTTGATTTCTAAAGCTACAGAGCCTGCCTGGCAGGTCAGGGAGGGCAAAGTGGCATGAGAGTGGCAGTGAGGGCAGCATGGCCTGCAGTGGCATCCATCCCCTGAGGTAAAGCTGGTGCAACGGGGAGATGTCTCCGGCGATGATGTGGAAGACAGCAGAAGGGCCACTCAGGTGTTGCTAATTTTCAAGACCGAGGTTTTTTGTCTTAGCAATTCTGTTGCTCAGCAAGGCATGACATTTCCCTGCCACCAGCAACCCGGCCACCCCTTCTCCCACTGGTCCTGCTGCCTGATGAGGGCAGGCTGGTGGTGGCCACTGTCACCACGCAGCCAGCAAGCTCCTATTCAGAGCTGAAGGACAATGTGGAAATGTGAGCTAAACATCTAAATGTGAGATCAATACTAAAACATCCCCTGCCCCTCCAAAGAGCCATTCAGTATCTCTGATGCACGTACTACCTTCACACTGCAGGATGGTGCAAGTGTCTGGGCTTTTCTCTTTCTCTTGAAGTGTTGGAAGTACTTTACCTAGAGCAGCCTTGAGCTGTCAGTCTTCCCCATGAAACAGGGGCTCAGCCTTCACTCAACAGGGACAAACTGAGGTAAGAGAGCTCCCATGTGTGCAAATCTTTAGCACTCTGCATCCTTCATGCCTCTCAAAATCAGAGGCCCAGGGTCTGGTCTCAGTCTCCTAGATGCCAAGGGAGCAGAAATCAGGAGATCTGGCCATGCTGTGCTCAGTGACACATCTGTGCAAATGTGGAATCTCTGGGGCAGGCTGGGAAGCAGCTTCCTGAGCTAGCTTGGTTTCTGCCCAGGGTGTGGTTTCCTCCTCCCCATGCCCCAGGCAGGACCCTGGGGAAGGGGCCCTCTGGCCAAACCCTGCTCCCAGCTTTCTTCCCTTTTCCAGTGGTGCCAGGACCATCCACCCATGCCTGCCAGCCGCTCCATCCTTTAAAAAGGTGGCGGATGGGAGTTTTTGCACCTAATTTGGACATGTCCCAAGCCTGCTGGACTCTCCATGCTACCATTGGTAGAACAGGAACCCACTGCTGGTAGATGCCAAGAGTTTATTTTTCTCCTCATATTTGCAATTACCTCCACTAGTTGTTACAAATATTGGCAAGTTTTAAAAATGATTGGGGCACCACATCCCTGCATTTACCCCCCTTGCTCCAGCAGCCACATCCCATCTCCAGCCAGGGCAGAGCCATCATCATTCTCTGACTGCAAATGGCTGATGGTACATCTTGAAGCAGAGCATGAGGGGCAGAAAGCAAAGGATGAGGCCAAGAGCAGCACCACAGGGCAACCACACAGTTGGGGGACATCAGGGACATCTGCCTCTGCAGGAACTGAGACTGTGAACTGGTCCTCCAAGAGGAATGATGAGTAAGGATTAGTACCTGGGAGGCTTGAACACAGCTCTCCTCACTCGGTCACACGCCTTCCCTGCCCAAGTATCAGCCAACTCACAGGAGTTTTCACAGCCCCCTCCACCTGCGTCCTGGTGCTGCACTCAGACAGCTGCAGAGGTGAGAGCAGACCTGTCAACATCTCCCACCCTGATCCCTATCTGCTCCTTTTGGCATGTCTTTAATGGTGCTTCTCTTGCTCCAGTCTGAGGTCTGTCTATAGCCACATACATCTCTGTCTGGATTTTCAGTTTTTCTCCTGTTCTGCTTAATTTACTCCTATTCCCCTCACTGAATATTATGCCCCTTACCCTGTCCTCTTTGGTAGTTACTGAGCCCCTCATCCAGCCTCAGCATTTTTCAAACCTCACACAGACCTTCAGAAATTATTTGTTGGGAGCTAATATCTTGCCTTTTTCCTTTTCCCTTCTTTTCTCCAAGATTTGCCTTGGATTCTCCTGCATCCCTTGGTCATAGGAGTTTTCAGTGTGCCCTGGTCCCTTGTTCCCCTTGGGGGAACCGGTGGGTGCACCCACCAGCTGTCCTTGTATTAATCTCAAAGCTATTCACTAATTTGCTCTGCCTGTGTGGAAAACACAGGACTTGTTTCACCTAAAGCCCTGCTGCTGGTGGCATCTGTCCTGTCCTTGGGCTGGGATTTGAGAGGCAGAAGGAAAATGACATCTCTGGTAGGAGCAGCAAGGTGACTCCTGCTTGCTGCAGTGAGGCTGCTGCCGGCGTGGCACGGGGACAGTTCCTATGTGGGAAAGAGGCACGCTTGATTTTTAGTCTCCCAAAAGACAGAGGCTTATTGCACAACAAAATGTCATCAGGGTAATGGTAGGAGACCTGAAGCAAATCCCTGCCACTAATAGGATTGGGCCATCTTCAGCAGGTCTCGCTCGCAAAGGCGGATCATGCCAAAATGAAGCTGGCTCAAAAGCCCAAGGCTCCCGGCAGGCAAGGGAGCTCTGCTCACAGCCAGCCCTCTGATAGCAAAGCCCTCTCCTTCCTCTGTAATCCACTGAAAAGATACATCAAAGGACAAGTACATCCATCCTGGGACACTCTCGGGAAGCCAAGGGCACAGAGAGCCTGCAGTTTGCTACTACAGAGGGGAAGAGGCAGCTTGGCACCTACCAGTGCCTGTGGAAGGGCAGGCGGAGGAAAGTGATGGTCCCAAAGACAGCACGCTGCTCTGTGCATGGGCATTGGCATCCACACCTCTGTGGTCTCTTTACCTTTTCATCCTTGTTCTCTTCCAGTGGAAAAGCAAAACATTCTCTGGGCTTTCCCTGGTTTTAATTAAAGGTCTTCTCTGTCCCATTCTGCTCAGAAGCCTTCCCTGGTATCTACCTGAAGCTCCTCTTTCTCAGGACGCATCCCTGGTTTTTTTCTCCCCTCAGCATCTCAAAGAAAGGGCAGGAGCCCAGTGGACTGGGAGCCTTTTGTGGAGCCAAAAGTGTTATCATGAGAGGAGTGTGCTGAGACCCTTCAAGTCTCTGCTGGAAGAGCCTGTCCCCCAGCACACGGAAGAGCTAGCAGAGGGGAGGTGGATGTGCTCCTGCTGCCAATGTTCCACCAGTCATCCTCCATTTCCATGTCAAAATGTTGGCTTTGGAGAAGCAAAGATTTCATCAACATTCATACCCCGCCAGAACCACACGCACAGTTACATCCACCTGGCCCCAACTTGTGCTGCTGTGCGGGGGTCATGAGCCCCTACACGTCTCCTGGTTCCAGGGGATGAGGAGAAGAGGAGGGACAGCTGGTTTGCACAGAGGCATCCTGCCCTGCTGGCCATGCCGTGCCGCCCTGCGGGCTCTGAGCCGCCCGCAGCACCTGAGTGTACCTGGCAGCCGGCCGGCACCTGTGCCAGAGCCTGCGCTTGGCACGGCCGCCCTTCCCGAGGAGAGGCTGTGCCCGCTGCTGCCGGTCTGACGCTGCTCCCGGCCATATGGCCTCCTCCTGCACACCCTGCCTCGGCCGCGGGAACAGGCACCCTAAATCCCCCATCCCAGCAAACCCCAAAGGCTCACTGCCACCACCACCTCAGGTACTCAAGCATGGGAGGGGAAGGGCTGAGTCCCTTTTGCTGCCACGGTCCTGTTTTTATTGCTCCACAGTTGGCTAAAGCAGCCTGGGGCTGACCCTGCTGCCTCCCATCCTCCCTGCAGCAGACCCCCTTCACACACAGTTGTTACACTGAGCCCTGAGGATGCCCTGCATTGCAATGGCTGCTCTCATCTCTTCTCTCTTTGAGTGTGTTTTGCCCTAAATGATTGTGGTTTGAATCAGAAGGGGTGGTCAGGGGTGAGAGGGTGGAGAGAGGGAGCATAGCCAGAGAGGCCACTGCACTGCTGAGTAAGCTGGGCTGTGCATTACTGCTTCCAGGTGTTTATATGGCTTTTTAATGCTTGAAAAACTGGTAGAAAACTACTTTGAAGAGGAAAGGAGAAAATACTCAGGCTCCACCCAGGATAGCAGCAGGAACCTGCTGCACAAGCCCAGCATAGAAGGAGGTTTGAGGCTGGGGTGCTCCTGCTCGGCCTGCAGGCACCAGTGAGGGGACAGTTTTGGGTCACTGTCCCACTGACTGCCCTGAAGCTCAGATGAGTGTAAACAGGGCTGCAAAGGCTCTGCAGCCATCCCCAACACAACCTCCAGACTGCTCCAGTAAAACCCCTGGGCTAGCGAGCTGATGGGTACCAAGTGCCTACAAAGGGGGAGCATTTACCAGCAGTGTCTCCCAATTTAATCCTAAATGCAAAGTCCATATGCAGACAGCCTGGGGGCCTGGGGGTCACAGCTGATGCTCATGGACCTTTGTGCTGTATGTGGAGGCACGGCTGCCCTCTAACAGTGGCAGCTGAGGGAGCTTGGGCTTCCAGCCCAGATCCTGCTTGCCCATACTGTGACATAAATTAAAAATAAGCCCTTGCTTTGAGCTGATTTTCTCCTCATTCCTCTGGATGTCATTTGGATTCGAATCCAGCCGCGTTTGGGAAGCTGGAAGCTCGCAAATCTCAACTTTTGAATGTTTGCAGTTATGATGGTAATGGTAAAGCACATATGCTTCTGTATTCTCTATAAGCCGTTATGAGGCGCAGTTGTTCTTTTACAGCCATTTTACAGCCAGAGCATCAAGCACAGGCAGGAGAATAAAACCCTTGTGCACATTGTGCTGGAAATAGGGTGGATGGTGGCTGCTCTGGGCTCAGCCACCTCATCTCTGTGTCTCCCCCAGTGCATTTAACTTTCCCCTGCTTTAGCTTTCCAATGCCAGTAGCCCAAGATCTGCTTTGGTTTCCCTAATCCATTGAGCCTATGATAATGTGAGGAGGGGAGTAGCATCTTATTGCACACTAGGCCAGCACTCAACCCCAGGGATTCCTAATCGCAGTCCAGGGGTCCCTTATCCCAGTCCTAGACAATGGGTCTGAGAAAACTCAGAACTTATGAACAGGATGCTGATGGACAAATAATTTCCCTCACAGAGACAAAGGCAAGGGGAGACTCTTCCCTGGCTCTAGCCCCGGCTGGAACAGAACCAGCTTCAGTAGCTAAAGTTTTGGAGGGAAGCATGTTTCTCTGGTGTATCCTGTGGAATGGTGGAAGGTGTGGGGGGATGCACATGCCCCGTGTACCCCCAGGGGTAGTGGCAGGAGCTCTGTCTCTCCTCTGCCTCCAGGCAGGGGACAGTGTCACAGCGCATGCTGGAAGCTCTTCCTGACAGCCTTCCTTTGCCTTCAGCTCTTCCTAGATGATGATGTCGGATGTTGCTGCTGATTTGCAAGCAGCAAAACCCACTCTGGCAGCACTCCTCAGCAAACAAACATGAGGTGCTGGAGCCCTCCTATTGCAGCACAGCTCTTCAAGATGGGGCATCCATCCCACAGCAGCACCCTTTCCCTCATTCACCCCTTGGCCCTGAGCCCGGCTCAGTCCTACATGGTTAAAATCACTTTTTTGGGAGAGGGAAGTGTCTCTGATTTCCCAGGTGCGGGGGAGGGGGAGCTGGTTGGGTAGCTTTGGGGCTCCAAACATCCACTGCCAGCTTTTCTCAGGAGCTGACTGCACCCCAAATCCTTCCACATTCAGGGAGGCTCCCAGGGCTTTACTTCGCGCTGATGGTGGTGTTGGCTCCCTCCTCCTCCCGCTCCTCAGGCAAGAGCCTGGCAGCTCTGCTAGGCTTGCACCCCCATGATCAGCAGGGATCTGGGTCTGTCGGGCTCTCTGGCTGTGACAGAGAGGATCTTCTCCAGATCACCGTGCCCTGCCAGAAACAATCTGTTTACAGTGTCAGTGCTCGGCGCATCCCTCCCCGCTCGGTGTTGAACCGCCCGAATATCCTATTTCTGCAGGCGCAGAGATAGACACCCTTCCGTAGTCCGGGTGGCATTGTCACTACAGGGAACATTTCTGTGACATCCTCCAAGGCTGGTGGTCAAAGTCTAACGGAGCTTTTCTCCCAGATCCCCGTCCCTAGAAGTGTCCATGGATGTTGCAAGCATGTTCTTTGATTTTTCTCCGAGGTCCCTGCTGACCTGAATTTTCCTGCGGGTCCTGCCGCTGCTTCCCGGTGATGTGAGAGTGCAGGTGCCCAGCTACAGGATTTCCCTCTCACAACCCCCTCCCTTTGGGGATGCAGCTAGAGGCTGGGTCACTTATTTGACAAAGATGAGCTGACGGCTCAGCGGGGCTGCGGGCTGCAGCCCCTGGTGCCAGCACTGCACGGAGCCAGCCCCGGCCGGCCCTGAGCGCCGGGGACGTGCCGGGCGGATGCTCCTCCGAACCATGCCCTTGGCTTTGGTTTCCTTCTGGATTGATGCACGCAGCTAACGCCTGCGAGCGACCCTTCCTCCCTCCTTCTCGCTCCCAGAGACCCTTTAAATCGGTTGCTTCACACTCAGTAAACACCCTCCCCCGCGCCTTAAAACCGTTCCCTTTCTCCCAGGTCATGCCAGGCAACCATTTTCCAGCAAACTCCCTATTTTGGCCAGTTTTTCGCTCTGCCTGTTAACAGTCTGTTAAACCCTGCGGGCCCCCGGGGCGACTCTGCTCGCACACACGTCGGGAGCGATCAGCCGGTGCCTGGGAAACGACTGCTGGCGTTACCTGGGCAGCCGCAAACTTTGCTTGCGCAGCTTCTCTCAAGGCCGATGCTGCTTTCGGCTATTAGTGGTAACGACCCCCATGTCTGCAACTTCCAGACGATGGGGCCTTTCATCAGAGAGTCCTCCGAGATGCAGGGAAAGTGTGGCTTTTCCGCCTCACTAGATTTTTATCTCTTTCAGGAAGCTCTGGAGGCTACAAGCTACCTTACCTAATGGATCTCTATTAGGCTGAGGCACTTGGGACCGATGGACGCGTCCCGGGCTCCAGCTGCTCTCCTCATCCATGCTTTCAATGTCTTTGACTTTTGCCAGACTCCAGATGGGAAGCAACCGGGGGCCTGCAGGGCTCAGGCTTGGTAAATAGGGAAAGGATATTTTATCCTCTAAATCCATCCCCCAGAAAAACACACAAGTGTTTCACCCTTGATGGGGTGGGAAGTTTTTGTGCAAAGCTCCAGCCTGAAATATCGGATTGCCATGATGCACAGGCAGGATGATGATAGAGAGAGAGAGATGTGAGACCCTCAGCTGTCCTCTGTCGTGTGGCAGGTAAGGCATGGCTCCTGAGACAGGCTGGTCCTTGGGACTTCAGTGTTGGCCTGAAGGAGGCATCTGCCAGAGGGAGGTGAGCCTCCACCACCTGTTTAATCCCATCTCCATCATTATAATTTTTTAGTATCGCCACTTGCCTGGGGGCTGGGGTCTCCTGTGCCAGCACTATGAAGCCCAAGGGGAGCCACATTCCCCAGGTTAGAGTACAAACAGGGCAAGACAGAACAGCGCATTATTCATCCTCTCTCTCACAGAGCATGGAGGGAATGCATGCCCAGGAACACAGTGGTGATGCCAGATTTGCTGACCTTCCCTGCTACAGGATTTAGGTCTGTCTGGAGGTGATGAGGCTGCAGCCACAGCTCCCATATGTCACTGCCCCTCACCCCAGCCACCCTTGTTACAGGCTGCACAATGTGTTAGTGCTGGGCAAGGGGCCCAACAGCCCTTCAGTTCACCCCATCCTGCTCTTATCACAATGGCCTCAGAGCAGGAAAAGCAAATCATGCTCTTCTTGGAAGAGGAGCTGCCAGTGAGGATGAATACCACCTTTACGGGTGGCACCAGCCTGGGACCAGAGCAATGGGTGCACATTCCCCAGAGAGTCTGAACTTTGAAGTCCAAACACAGGGCCAGCCAGTGGCTAGTTGAAAATCATCCCGACTCTGTGGAGGATGACTTTCTAGGGGTGCCCCAGTAGCCCCCCACTTTGCCCATCCTACAGCCCCCCCGTAGACAGTTCCCTTGAGGAATGCTCTGATGTTCACAAGGGACTGGGACTGCTGCTCTCCCCCGTTCCCTCAGTGTGTCCTCGCTGAGGAGCTGCAGAAGGGCACCCCACCACTCCGGGGGCTCTGTTCCCGGAGCATACACCTCTCCCGTATCGCTGAGTGCCCGCCTGCGGCCCCGCAGCTCCCGTCCGGGCTTGTGGGATGCCGCGGCGGGGCTTGGGGTGCTCGGGGGCGGGCGGGCAGCGCGGACCGGTGCCACGCGTGTCCGGCCGCCCGCGGCGGCTGCCCGACGGGGAGGACGGGTGTCCTGCCGCCCGGTGGCGGCGGGGAGCCTGGCAGAGGACTCGGTGAAGGACCTTCTCCGGTTTCCTCGGGAGGCTGTCAGGCGGCGGGGGAGCCGAGCCCCCTGCGCCTCGCTGGCCGCGCCGGCTCCCTCCCCCTCTCCCCCGCACTCCTCCTCCTCCTGCTGCTGCTCCTCCTGCTCCTCCCGCCCTGGTGCGAAGGGCTTTTGCTGCTTTTCCATTCTCTCTCCTCCCTGTCTCCTCGGCGGAGCGCGGTGCCGGGAGGCGCGGGCAGAGCGCGGGGATGGGGCGGCCGCCGGCGCCCGACCCGCCCGCCCGCTCCCGCCGCCCGCCGCCGCGTCCCCTCCCCGGCCGGCGGGAGGCGGCGGCTCTCCCATGCCGCCCGCCTCGCCCCCTGCTCTGAATCTCTGCCTGTCGGCCGACCTGGGGAAAAACGGGGAAGGGGTACGTCCCCTCGCACTTTCATTTTTCACCCACTTCTTTTTTTCTACCCTTTTTTGCCTTCCCTCCATTACGCCCCCCTTCTCCCCAGCCCGTTTCTCCTCCATCGGGGCTCTTCGGCGGCCATGCGACCGGTCCCGGGCGGGCGGCTCTAACTCGTCTCCTCGCCCGGATGGCCCCCCGGAGCCGCGGGCGCATGGAGCCGAGCTACGTCGTGGGTATCTGCTGCCTGGTGCTGCTGGAGCCGGGCCGGGTGTGGAGCGGCGAGCCCAGCACCGGGGGGCCCGGGGAGAGCGGGAACAGCAGCCAGGCTCCGCCGCCGGAGACCACGGTCCCCGCGCCCACCGGAGCGGCACCACCGGGGGGGGACCGCTGCCGCGGGTACTACGACGTGATGGGGCAGTGGGACCCGCCGTTCAACTGCAACGCCGGCATCTACCAGTACTGCTGCGGGACCTGCGGGTACCGCTTCTGCTGCCAGTTCAAGCCCGGGCGGCTGGACCAGAGTGGCTGCTCCAACTACGACACCCCCAACTGGGTCAACACTGGCCAGCCGCCTGCCCGGGTGGATGAGACCCCCGAGGACCCCACTCGTGACAAGACCAACATGATCGTCTACATCATCTGCGGTGTGGTGGCCATCATGGTGCTGGTGGGCATCTTCACCAAGCTGGGCCTGGAGAAGGCACAGGGTCCCCAGACAGAGATGACCGTCTCCAGGTAAAGGAGTCCAGTCCCCCCACCTTCCCTCCTTCATCTCCCCAAGGGTGGCAGCTCACGTTCCTATCTGATTGCATAGACTCCTTGGGACTGCCAAGGAGGGTGAGGTGATCCCTAAAATCCCTGTCCAGCATGCTGAAAACACCAGGGGGTGGGTTGGCTGTAGCCCACTAACCTGGTAGGGAGGGCTGGCAGCCAGGACAGCCTCCACGAGAAGGGGTGGTTGTACACCCATCTCCTTTCAAAATGACCTGCTCTGTCTCTTGAGGAGGCATGTCCCTGGCTCAGGAGTGCCAACCTACCAGGCAGTGGGGTGGGTGACATGTGAGCTATAGGACATGGCTTTCCCCCCCGCAACAAATGTGTGGTTCCCAATGTCCCAGGAATGTGAGACCAGGTCTGACTGTGTGCGGGGTGACTCTGGACTGCAGTCCCCTTGATCTCAGCCTTGCTTGCAGTGCTGAGGGAGACAGTGGCAATGACAGTTCCACGGTGGCTGCTGCGCCAGCTCTGTGTGCATGTGTGCACACACGTGTATGCGCGTGCTGGGGTGTGCTCTGGTGCCTGCTCTGTGCACCAGTGTGGGACACTGCCCTTGCAGGGGGCGTCCACACTCTCATACCCCCTGGAGCACACCCTCCAATACAAAGTTGGGCAGCTTCTTCCTGGAGCCCATGCCCTGTGGCTCCAAGCCCCGCTTTTCAGCCCACTCCTGGGGCTGAGCACAGGGCTGGCAGGGGGAAGGTCAAGGTGTCAGACACACTTGGGCACTGGAGACCCCTGTGTCTCCCCCAGCTCCTGTGCTGCTGCTGTGGCTGTCCTGCATCTTACCCTCTCCCTCCTGCTGCCAAAACATGCTTCTCTCCCCATCCTGGGGCTCTACTTTGCATTTTCCGGGTGAGGACATCAAGCCTGGAGAGAAACACATTTTAATGCCATTTTGTTAAGGGATTGCAGCTTTTAAAAAAAGGAAAAGCAGGGCTGGTGGAAATTATTTCAACAGGATCATCAGGCAACTGTCTTGATTGCAACCCCCAGCACAAACACACTCTCTCCTTCCTCTGGAGCACCCTTTTTCCCCTGCCCATTTGGGACTTATGCAGCCACTGGGTGCTGCACCCCAAATCCAGACCCATCTACTTCTTGCACCCACCCAGGGGAGCGGAGGCTGATCACCCCTGGCTGGAGGAGGGGTCATACTGAGCCACGGAGGAGGGTCACAGGACCCTCCTGAGACACAGGAGGCAGTTTTGGGGGGATCCATGCTGTGCCCCACCTTGGCAGGGAGCCTGGCTGTGTGCTTCTCCGTGCCCACACCTCCCCCCGTGTGGAAGTGCTGGCACCTTGACAGGATCAATACGGCCTCCGCCAGCCTCCCGATCCCCTTCCACTCGCCTGCCGCCGCGTCTTTTTTTGGTCATCCCCTCCACCTCCTGGGAAGGAGATACTGTGCTCAGGAAGGGGTCAGATCAGACCCTGGGACACCCAGACCCGTGTCCTCATCCCCTGCCACTGGGTATTTCCTTCTCCCACCACCAGATGCTGGTGGGACTGCCGCCACTCACCAGGGGCTGTTTTCTGTGGGTAGCCTCAATTCTGCACTGCTGGAGCCGGGTGTTTCTCCTGGTTCCCCCCCCACTCCTAAACTCATGCAAGCCTGAATTTTCCCACTGAGTTTGGAGAGATAGGTGCCTATTCTCCATAAAATTACAGATCTTTTGGGCACTAGCATACAAACTGGGAGAAGGTGAGTTTTTCTCATCCACCTTTGAGGGACAAAATCAGAAGGGCACCTCCAGCACTGCAGAAGTCAGAAGTCTTGCCCTCTTCTGTGCCATGTGCAAGTTGTGAGCAGCTCTGGTTCCTCAGGGACGGTGACTGGAAAGCTGTGGCAGGGCAGGAGTGGTGCATCAGGTGCAGAGCCCCAGGAACCTGGCAAGACACCAGGCTGACATGACTTCCTGGGTGCTGGGCTGACGGAGACATTGCCAAAGCCTGGGTACACAGCATCAGCATCCTAAAAGGGACACTGTCACCTCCATTCCACTGTGCCTGGGCAGCTGGGGGAATATGCTTCATCTTGGTGCCTCTGAGACAGCAGGGCTATTTCTACCTGCCTTGCCATGTACCCACGCATGGCCCAAGGCATGGGCTGTGCCACCTTGCCTCTCTCCTGGCGCCTCAGGTAGGAGCTTCTCATTTGCTCCTTGGGCACCGCATCATGGCCTTGGGCCAGCTCCCTGTTGCACAGTTGTCTTGATTTCCATTCCTGTCCCTCCCTCCTGCCGGGGTTTTTCCGCTCCTGGGGAGCACTTTGTGCTGGCCTGGACAGCTCCCATTGCTGCTGCTTGCAGGTTTCTCGCTTGGGGGTTAAGGTCAACTACTTCTGCACCTCCAGATGTTGTTTGTCATGGTTCTGGTCCTGGTCCAAACCCAAGAAGAGTGACCAGGTGCAAAAAGTCCATTAGCTTCCCTTTGATGGAGACACCTGAGTCTGTGTCCAGCATGTCCTGAGACCCCCACACCTTGGCCATCCCCAACATGTGTTTGTCTCCTCATGGATTTGGCTGCTGGTCCACCCAGAGAAGTGGGTGCTCAAGTGACTGCAGCTACCTGGTTTGTCTTCCCATCCTCATCCGCCTTCCTCCTGCAGGACCTTATGGCAGCTCCTGCAATCCCCTCTCCTTCCTGCTCGGCTCATGCTTGGCATCTGTCCCCGGCACTCGCTTAGCCTGGCCAAACCCCGCGTTGAGTCAGGAACACCTGCCTGTGTTTTTCTTCAGTCCCCAGATCTCCGAGGACGTCGGGTCCTTGGGGGCCTCTAGGATCTGTCTGTGCCCATTACACTGAGAGCAAGCACGTGCCCCAAATCTCTCCCAGAAAACCTCCTGGGTGGGAATTGCAAATTTATAGCTGGTGTGAACAACCCTATGGGAAGAACTGGGCAGGGAGCAGCCTCCTAGGGAGTGGGGGGGATTCTGGAGAGGGGCAAAACAGCTGTTAGGAGCAGGTGCGCCAGAGCTGCAGTAGGTGAGTGCTCAGCTCTGGCTTTTCACTCCTTGTGCTATTTGGGGTCCCCAAATTTGGCCCCACTGTGCCTCCAGCTGTGCTGAGTGTTTCTCTGGCAATGCTCAAGTCCAGGGCCATGCCTGCAGTTGATGTCCATGGTGACAGGTAGTGGTGAAGACCTAGAAAGAATGTTTGCAGGCAGCACGGTGTGCTGTCACATGCTGCCCTGGCTCTCTGGGGACAAAAGAGGATCCAGCTCCAGTACCTGGAGGTCTGTCCCTAGACTGAATGTAATGTTTGGGGATGCTTATTTCCACACTGCCCAGGCTCCAACACCCACCACTGCAACTCCCATTTTGCAAAGACACCTTGATAACCCCATGCCTTCCTGAGCACCCTTGAGTGTAACAGCCCCACTGGGCAGGTGTCCCACGGTGCCTGTGCTGCTCAGTTGCATGGATGGGCAACCCTGGGGCAGACACGCTATAAGCTGTGGGAAATGTCTCCCTCGGAACGTGAAGATGAGGCTCTCACTGGGAGCAGAGGTGGTGTGAGCAGCTAGGATGCTCACCTGTGGCTGCAGCGTGCTCTGTACCTCCTGCAATGCTGCACCACTGCTCCAAACCTCACTCATCCAGTGGCTGCCACCTTCTGTGTCCCCACCAAAGGTTCAGCTCATGGCAGTGACAGTTCACCCCATCAATTTCGTTATCTCTCCTCTCTCCTGGAGGCTGTGCTCCTGTCTCCCCACATTGCTCCCTGTTCCCTTGACAGGACTTCCACACTCTCTCCTACTGGGCTTGCCAGGTATGGGGCTTGGGCTTCCCAAAAAGTGAGTCCGGCCCTGGGCTGGGCTGCCATGACAGGTCAGCATCCTGCTCCCACACAAGCACATCCCTTGGGAATGGATCAGGAGCACTGAGTGCTTCATGCATAGCTTCTGCTCTGAAGATCTCTTGGCCTCCATCATTATTGTTTCTGGATCTGCCTCTGTGCTTGGTCTCAGGTCTTGCATGAGGCAGGTTTGCAGCGCCTTTGTTGCACCCTTAAGCAGAACTAGGCTCGCCATGGTGGTGGCTGCATGCCTGCCCGGTTGACACCCAGGCAAGCTGGGTGGCAAGACACCTGCACACATGGCCTCATGTTCTCTGCATCCATGGCCAGAGTGTGGATGGAGGCCTCAGCAGTTTCATTCATCAGGACTTTTTGGACTTTTTGCAAATGAGCAGTGCAGATCTGAAGCTACATCTGCTCTTTGTTCCCTTCCTCCATCTGCACTCCAGATCCATCCTGGTGCTGTAGACCATCAGGTGAGCCAGGGAGATGTGGCTTGACTTTCCTCAAGCCCCCCAGCCACAGAAGCAGACTGAGGCTCAAAACCCCCAAGGTGATATTCAGTGAGAAAACTCCTCCATAGTGTCACCTTCCATGTCCACCTTCCCCGCACTGCATCACCTGGGGATGAGCCAGGGAGGGGGTGCAGTCCCTGAGAGCCCTACTGGCAGCCCTGGCCAGTGGCACTACTCGTGGTGCAAGGGCAGGGTGAATCCAAGTGTTGCTGGTGCTGGGGACTCGTGCGTGCTTCTCACCTTAGTAAAACAGCTCATCAATTGCTGCTTGAGCCACTGTTGTTAATTGTTACTGTCCACACGCCCTGAGCGGTCAGCACAGAGGGCACGTTTGTGAGAAAGAGCATCGATGGATTTATGTGGAGAGAAGTCATAGATAAAGGATTGCTCAAGCTTCATAAATAGACCCGAGGAAAAGAAAAAATAATTTTAAAAATAGGTCAAATCGCATTGGACTTCCTGTTGAAACAAGCCTGTTTGAGCGCTGGCCCCGGGGACAGGCAAGAGCAGGCAGCGTCCAGTGGGGAGGGGCTGGTGAGCAGGGCACCCCAGGGAAGGTGGGAGTTGACAGGCCAGCAGCTCCCCGAGTTGACAGCCCACACCCATGGCCTCGGGGGTGCTGCCTCCCCCTGCCCTGCCTAGGCACAGCCCCTGCCTGCCTAGGCTTGTGCCCAGAGATTCTCTGACTGCAGCATCCATGGCATGAGCCCTGGTTGGGTTAGTCTGTTGCAAGAAGGTTCCTGGGAAGGTGCAGGTTTTGAATAGCTGCAGGATAGAGATGTCACAGTCTCCCCAGGGAGTCTGGTCAAGCATTTATCTACTCCTGCAGGAAAAAAAAAGTTGTTTCTTCTGTTTAAACAGTATTTCCCATTTCTGTTTGCACCTATCACCTCTTGTCAGCTTGACACTGTCCTTGTTGCACCCACTCTCCTTGGGATACTCATGTACATTGATAAGATCCCCCAAAACCTTCTCTTCTCCAGGCCGAGCAGTCTCAGCTCTCTCAGCCTCTTCTAATATAAAAGATGCTCCAGTCCCATCTCTGTGTCCCTCTCCTGGACTCTCTCCTGTACATCCATGCTTCTCCTGTATCGAGTTGGAACCTGCACTCCAGAGGGGTGGCCTTACCAGTGCCGAGCAGAGAGGAAGGATTGCCTTCCTCAGACCTGCTGGCAATGCTTTGCCTAATGCAGACCAGGAAACCATTCAGCACCCTTGTCCCAAGGGCACTCTGCTGGCTCATGGTCCACCAGGATCCCCAGGCCCTTTTCCGCCAAGCTGCCTTCCAGCTGGTCAGCTGCCAGGGTTGGTTCCTCACTCGTTTCAATTTCTTCAGCTCTAGCAGGGTTCTCTTGGCCCATCTGGAGATTAAGTGATCCCAGAGGGATTGCCACACAAAGCTTCCCAAGAATGATGTGAAATTAACCCACAGGGCAAGTGACCCTTCCTTGTAATTTTGCTCTTTCCCCTGCCCTGTGATGTTGACTGATTCCAAACTGGGAGGGAAAAGACTCCCTCGGGTCCCCACAAGGATAAGCACCCCCCAGGTCCAATATATTGCTTTCTTCCTTGCTCTCACTGCTTTTCCTGGAAATTCCGAGCATCACATTCACTAGGTTTTTGAGCACTCTGGTGCCATGAGCTGACACATCTACCAAGTCAGGATTATTCCCCCCTTCCTCTCCAATTTGCATTTATGCATGTTGAGTTTAATCTGCTGTTTTATCGTCCAACCACTCGCTAACCATCAGCTCACAGTGTGCGTCTGTGAGCCAGCCAGAGCCTTCGAGGTGCAAGGCATGCTGACAGTGAGCTGGGGATTAGCGAGCCAAAAAAAGCCCTGAGTGGACACCCCTGCACTCTTGCAGTCAAGGTCTCTGCAGGGGGAATGATGTGTCTTCTCATCACAAAGCCCTACACCAGCAGGAGCATCCCATCCTGTTCTGGGACTTGCTGCCAAAGGCTGCAGTGGCACGTGGCTAGGTCCTGCTCCCCCACTGCCAATGTGCTCCCTCTGTCACTGCTGTTGTACCCTCTCTGGCACCACCAGCACTGGTGTACCTGTTCCAGCATTGCTGGTGTGCCCTGCTCTGGCACTGCCAGCGAGCCCTGCTCTGGCACCGCCAGCATGCCTTGCTCTGGCCTTGCCAGCACGCTGTGGTGGGACTGCAGGATCTCTGTCCATGAATGTTAAACGAAATAGGGCTCTATCTTATGTAATGGTGTTTAATGTTTAATGCTGTTACTTACAAGGAGGGTGTTATGCACAGACAGCGCCTGCGCCAGAGGCTGCCACTAGTTTATTTCCTTTCCCGAAGGGGCACAAGTGGCCTCTCTAATCCCTTCCTTGGGGTCTTCTCTGTTTTGAAGGGACTTGAGTAGAGGTGTTGCTTCCCCTCCCCTGTTCCACCAGGCTCTCACTCCAGGGGAGGATCCCAGAGGTGCTGCTCCAGCTTCCATCAGATCAGTTTCCTCTGCCTCAGTTCATCGTTTCCTTGCAGCCTGCTCCAAGCCATGCATCTCCCTCACCACTCTTACCCATTGATGCTCTTGCCTCTGGGAGGGCTCAGCCCCAGCCAGATCCCAATTAGCTGTTAGACTTGTTAGCCCAGGCTGCAAAAGCCTGGGGGCACTCTGGGTGCACTGCTCCCAGTGGCTCTTTCCTAGCCCCAGGCTGCCTTCAGAGTGGAGTTCAGGGCTGAGATTAGGGATCCCAGGGAAGCAGGATATTATTCTAACAGCCCTTCACCCCTCCCCAGGACACTGACAGATCTGCTGAAGCAGCCAGGCCACAGCCCCTCCGAGAACATGGACAGCCTCATGGGGGGTGTGCAGGTCCCACTGAGTGAGGGGCTGGCCCGCCCCCACCCAGAAACAGCACAGGTAAGGCACTGGTGTGGTGGGGAAAAATAAGTTCCTTTGAGTGAATAAAGGTAGTGGGAGGGCGCAGCCTATGGCTGAGCCCCCACCCATCTCTGCTCCTCCAGACAAGCCACCCTTGAACAATGCAGTGGCCATTTAATTGTTACTGTCCACACGCCCTGAGCGGTCAGCACAGAGGGCACGTTTGTGAGAAAGAGCATCGATGGATTTATGTGAGAAGTCATAGATAAAGGATTGCTCAAGCTTCATAAATAGACCCGAGGAAAAGAAAAATAATTTTAAAAATAGGTCAAATCGCATTGGACTTCCTGTTGAAACAAGCCTGTTTGAGCGCTGGCCCCGGGACAGGCAAGAGCAGGCAGCGTCCAGTGGGGGAGGGCTGGTGAGCAGGGCACCCCAGGGAAGGTGGGAGTTGACAGGCCAGCAGCTCCCTGAGTTGACAGCCCACACCCATGGCCTCGGGGGTGCTGCCTCCCCTGCCCTGCCCAGGCACAGCCCCTGCCTGCCTAGGCTTGTGCCCAGAGATTCTCTGACTGCAGCATCCATGGCATGAGCCCTGGTTGGGTTAGTCTGTTGCAAGAAGGTTCCTGGGAAGGTGCAGGTTTTGAATAGCTGCAGGATAGAGATGTCACAGTCTCCCCAGGGAGTCTGGTCAAGCATTTATCTACTCCTGCAGGAAAAAAAAAGTTGTTTCTTCTGTTTAAACAGTATTTCCCATTTCTGTTTGCACCTATCACCTCTTGTCAGCTTGACACTGTCCTTGTTGCACCCACTCTCCCTTGGGATACTCATGTACATTGATAAGATCCCCCAAAACCTTCTCTTCTCCAGGCCGAGCAGTCTCAGCTCTCTCAGCCTCTTCTAATATAAAAGATGCTCCAGTCCCATCTCTGTGTCCCTCTCCTGGACTCTCTCCTGTACATCCATGCTTCTCCTGTATCGAGTTGGAACCTGCACTCCAGAGGGGTGGCCTTACCAGTGCCGAGCAGAGAGGAAGGATTGCCTTCCTCAGACCTGCTGGCAATGCTTTGCCTAATGCAGACCAGGAAACCATTCAGCACCCTTGTCCCAAGGGCACTCTGCTGGCTCATGGTCCACCAGGATCCCCAGGCCCTTTTCCGCCAAGCTGCCTTCCAGCTGGTCAGCTGCCAGGGTTGGTTCCTCACTCGTTTCAATTTCTTCAGCTCTAGCAGGGGTTCTCTTGGCCCATCTGGAGATTAAGTGATCCCAGAGGATTGCCACACAAAGCTTCCCAAGAATGATGTGAAATTAACCCACAGGGCAAGTGACCCTTCCTTGTAATTTTGCTCTTTCCCCTGCCCTGTGATGTTGACTGATTCCAAACTGGGAGGGAAAAGACTCCCTCGGGTCCCCACAAGGATAAGCACCCCCCAGGTCCAATATATTGCTTTCTTCCTTGCTCTCACTGCTTTTCCTGGAAATTCCGAGCATCACGTTCACTAGGTTTTTGAGCACTCTGGTGCCATGAGCTGACACATCTACCAAGTCAGGATTATTCCCCCCTTCCTCTCCAATTTGCATTTATGCATGTTGAGTTTAATCTGCTGTTTTATCGTCCAACCACTCGCTAACCATCAGCTCACAGTGTGCGTCTGTGAGCCAGCCAGAGCCTTCGAGGTGCAAGGCATGCTGACAGTGAGCTGGGGATTAGCGAGCCAAAAAAAGCCCTGAGTGGACACCCCTGCACTCTTGCAGTCAAGGTCTCTGCAGGGGGAATGATGTGTCTTCTCATCACAAAGCCCTACACCAGCAGGAGCATCCCATTCTGTTCTGGGACTTGCTGCCAAAGGCTGCAGTGGCACGTGGCTAGGTCCTGCTCCCCCACTGCCAATGTGCTCCCTCTGTCACTGCTGTTGTACCCTCCTCTGGCACCACCAGCACTGGTGTACCTGTTCCAGCATTGCTGGTGTGCCCTGCTCTGGCACTGCCAGCGAGCCCTGCTCTGGCACTGCCAGCATGCCTTGCTCTGGCCTTGCCAGCACGCTGTGGTGGGACTGCAGGATCTCTGTCCATGAATGTTAAACGAAATAGGGCTCTATCTTATGTAATGGTGTTTAATGTTTAATGCTGTTACTTACAAGGAGGGTGTTATGCACAGACAGCGCCTGCGCCAGAGGCTGCCACTAGTTTATTTCCTTTCCGAAGGGGCACAAGTGGCCTCTCTAATCCCTTCCTTGGGGTCTTCTCTGTTTTGAAGGGACTTGAGTAGAGGTGTTGCTTCCCTCCCTGTTCCACCAGGCTCTCACTCCAGGGAGGATCCCAGAGGTGCTGCTCCAGCTTCCATCAGATCAGTTTCCTCTGCCTCAGTTCATCGTTTCCTTGCAGCCTGCTCCAAGCCATGCATCTCCCTCACCACTCTTACCCATTGATGCTCTTGCCTCTGGGAGGGCTCAGCCCCAGCCAGATCCCAATTAGCTGTTAGACTTGTTAGCCCAGGCTGCAAAAGCCTGGGGGCACTCTGGGTGCACTGCTCCCAGTGGCTCTTTCCTAGCCCCAGGCTGCCTTCAGAGTGGAGTTCAGGGCTGAGATTAGGGATCCCAGGGAAGCAGGATATTATTCTAACAGCCCTTCACCCCTCCCCAGGACACTGACAGATCTGCTGAAGCAGCCAGGCCACAGCCCCTCCGAGAACATGGACAGCCTCATGGGGGGTGTGCAGGTCCCACTGAGTGAGGGGCTGGCCCGCCCCCACCCAGAAACAGCACAGGTAAGGCACTGGTGTGGTGGGGAAAAATAAGTTCCTTTGAGTGAATAAAGGTAGTGGGAGGGCGCAGCCTATGGCTGAGCCCCCACCCATCTCTGCTCCTCCAGACAAGCCACCCTTGAACAATGCAGTGGCCATTGCCCCCTCACTGGGGCGGCCCCACAGCCATGGCAAGCGCCTGCCGCTGGCCAGCAGCCTGGCTCTGTCAGCCCCGGACTACACTTCCTACACCACCCTCAAGGTTGGAGGTGAGTGCCGCTGCCGTGGGGGGTGGGATGGTGGCTGGGGGTGTGCACCCTGTTGACCCCAGAAACCAAGTGAAGAGGGGCATGGCGCTCACAAAGGGGCACAGGCAGGACAAGCATCCCAGTTTCCCAATGTTCCTGGGGTCACTGCTCACAGCAGAAACTCTGCAGCTCCTCCACCACTCCACCACCCAGCTGTGCTGCCCAGCCAGTCAGTGCCCAGGGTCCCCCATGGATCCACTGCACTTCCCAGTCAACCAGCACCCAGGATCCCACACAGCCCTGAAGCACTGCCCACCCCATCAGGGCTCAGGATCCACATGGACACCCTGCACTGCCCAGCAGTTGGTGCCCCAGAATCTCCCAACAGCACTGGCCACCAGTTCACTGCCGGTATCTCTGCCCCAGCACCCAGAATCCCTCCTACAGCCCCATCCCAGCCTTCTCCACCACAGCACCCTCCGTGGTCCCCCCATGCCAGCAGAAAGGGCTGGCCCTGCAGGGATGACACTGCACTGTCCCCACAGAGAGCGCCACCGAGGACTTCTACAGGCGGTTCGGGGGGCTGGAGCCACCCCCTGCCAGCACACTGACCTTCCCAGCCGAGGCCCCGGTGCTGGCTGAGGGCTGCCCCCTGCCCAAGGCCAAGGGCCCCAAGGTGCCAGGGGGTCTGGCCTTCCCGGGGGGCTGGGAAGGGGGCCCCCATCGCGGCCCCCGCCGGCCGGGCCTGGCCACCCTGCGCCCTGAGGGGCCACCCGAGGCCTTCGGCCCCTCTGCCTCGCTGTACGGGCAGCACTCCCGGCACCTGGCCACCAACAGCAAGACCGAGGTCACCGTCTGACGGTCGGTGCCAGCGGGGACCGGGGCTGCCCCTCACGAGGGAGCTGCGGCCATCGGGGGCAGCCCAGCGGAGGAGGAGAACACCACAGGACTTACACACACCGCGACGCGACGCTGGGCAGAGCGGGAGCCGCGCCATCCTTCCTGGCCCCAGGGATGGGCACTGCCAGCTGCACTTCACCATCGAGGAGGCACTGGGGACTCATCTGGACAAGTTTCAGGCGTTCTCAGCCCACGTCCGGAAGAGGCTGAGCCGGGGACACACTGGCCATACCCTGCTCAGGGGATGGGGGCCAATACTGGACAGACTGGGAACAGATCCTGCTGGGGCCAGGCACCCCCACCTGGCTCCTCTGACGAGGTGGGGAAGAGCAATTGACTCAAAGCATCGCCCCCATGCTGCCTGCACAGCCCGAGCAGCCCCCTCCCTCCCCAGCCTTCTCCCTGCCCCACTGCCCCAGCCTCCACCTTGTCAATAAATAACACATTAAACTGTATGGCCTTGGCATGAATTGGCTGGGGAACCTCACACTGCTCACAAAACCTTCCCCCGGGGCAGCAGGGCTCAAAGCCCGCTCCCCCACAGGGCCTGGGGAACCCCCCACAATGGGGGACGTGGTGGGAACACAGCTTACAGGGCCAGCTGCAAAACCCTTCAAGCAGCTGCACAAAAAACAGATCTCCTCTGTCTGAAGTTTAATGGTTCTGACAGAGTTTTACCAGGGGGAGCAGAGAAACAAAGAGATGGAGCGAAAGGACATTGTTCTAAAGCAAGGTCAGGTAACAGCCTTCCTCCCCTAGAGAAGCTCCTAAAATTGCAGGCTTCTGGCCCAGCTCCACCTTGCTTGGCTCTGCTAGAGCCATCATCCTCTTGAGCTGCTTCCAGAGGAGCATGGAGACACCACACTTGCTCCTCCAAGGGACTTTCACTGCAAACGGTACCATTCTGTTCTCTAGGTCATCCAGACATAGGACTGACAGCTTCAAGAGGCGCCTCTAAGGTTTTATGTCTCTAAAGGACTTTTCAAGCTCACCTCTGCTTAAGAGCAGCTGCTGGGTGGGATGAATAGAGCTAAGAGAAAGAGGGCAGGTGGGAGGTGGTGGTAACATTCATCTTTATTAGGTAACAGATGCTCAGAAGCCCTGGAACAGGGTTTTCAGACAGCAGGTATGTTCCCTGGGGAACTTCCCCACCACCAGTTGCATCTCATATCACAAAGCATCCCTACTCTGAACTCCATGTGGATAAATAGACTTTCTTCACATAATCCATAAAACAATTTCCTCCCACCCACAAACCAAAAAGTTACAGTATATACACACACATATAAAAAAAGTTGCAGGGACAGACGGACAGCAAATTTTTGAACAGTGTAGAAAAAACAGGGCAAAGATCCCTCACTCTGGAGGGGGCAGAGACATACCAGCCATGCTAGGACCCTTGGTACTTCATGCTATTCACTACCTGGGTTTCAGCCCAACAGCTTCTCCCAGCTCCTGGCCCAGCCAGTACTCCCTGCAGCCCAGCCCCCAGGGCTCAGACTACCATTAGTGACAAAGTGAAACCTCAGCATCACTGCTTTCCCAAAGCCTTATCTCCCATTTTACTGAAGCACAGAACTGCCCATGTGCTGCACGCAGACCTGGAGAAATGCAAGGTAACTCAGAGGTTGCCACAGGCAAGGAGTTTCTGTATTTTAGGAAAAAAATTCCTTGACAAGGAAGAGAGCATGAGAGCCACAGAAGAGGGGAAAAAAATCAGGAAGAGGCAATCCACTCCCCCAAAACAGGATCACCGGTAAGCTCATGAACTTGGCAATGAGCAATCAAAATGTGTACAAATTAAGAGCTGTTCTGCACTTAGGGTACCTGCTCAAAGCTGAAGTTGCTGCCACCAGAGTGTCCCCTACACTGATCAGACACTCTTGAGAGCAACCTCTTCCCCTCAAACAATGAGCTCCCCCTCCAACCACCAACTCCAGGAAGCAAGGGGACACCCCAGCCAGTAGGACAGTACTGGCTATTGCAGCTGGGTGTCCACCAGCTATTCCCCTAACAAAGCAGGGGAGGTAGGCAAACACCTTCTGGTCCCCATGCTTTTGTCCACAGCTAGACCACAATTCCCACTGGGAACAGGCTTTGCTGGGAGACAGGTTTCTCCTGGCCCCAGTTTCCATCTTCCTTGAAGCCAGGCAACTCCAGGACTAGCATTACCTGTGTCCAATTACTGCAGCACGTGAAATGGCCCTCCCAGTTGCCAAAAGACCCTGTGCAAAGGGAAACCACAAGCCCCTATCCTTCTCCTCTCATTTTGAAGGAGCTCATGCCTCTCTGCAAGAACTGAATACATGTAAAAGCTTCTTGCAAAACAGCCCAAGTTTGCAGGAGCTGGGCAGTACAGGCTTGATTGGGACAGGATGGGTTTGGATGGCTGCCTGTATCTAAATGCTTCGAGCTGCCAACATGGAGAACATGCCGGCTGTACACATGGAGGAACAGCAATGCCCACTTGCCAAATGCTGGCTTCCACTTATGCACATGTGAGAGGGCAACCACTCTGCACTTCTTTGGAGAGATGCAACAGGAAAGGCAGAGAGAAAGAGGGCGAACCGTTCTCTCCCTGTCCCAAATCCACCTCCCACTCCTGGAAAGTCACAGGCAATTCAACACCTGCAAGTCAAACTGCTTGGAATAGCAACGGTAACAAAGCTGGGAGACTTGCACCCTAAACCAGTGCCTCCCAAATCCTGCAGGAGCTGTGGAGGAGTTAGAGAAGGTAAGGAGAAACACCTGAAGACAACTTCTGGGACTGGGAGTTGAGTAACATAAAAAAACTGTTTCTAAAAATTGTTTCTGCATCAACGAAAAGGCACCAGAGAAGCATTCACCCTTCATGCCAAGTGCAGGGCACTGCATGTCCACCTCTGCTGCCACCCAGCACCAGATGACCAGGGATTGCCAAGGTCTTCTATCAGACTCTGCTTGTTGCAGTCTGCCATAAACCCACCCCCCGCTGAAAACTGGAGGCAGCTATCACAGGAAAAGACGCATGAAGCAGAAGGGAAGGGAAATCTGCTGCATTGCTCCCCATGTTTTTGTAAAGCCACAAACATTCCTATAAAAAAAACTGTATAAAAACCGTAGAGAAATTTTCCAGGCAATACTGGCCCCAAGCGATACTCCCAGAGCACCTAGGTAAGTTGGGTCTAGGGGGCTTCAGTTTCCTGACACACAACTCAAGGAAAGCTGGTGCCTTCCCCTCTCTTTTGGGAACAGCCTTAGGCCCCAGCAGCCCCATGGGACAAGGCTTGAACAGATCCTCTGCCCTCCCCAGAGATTTCCTTTCTGCAGAGGTGTTTGGAAAGGGAACAAAATACCCCTGAGGACAGACACGGGATGTGCCACTTCTCTATGCCGTGGGCATGTGGGCTTCTCTCCCAAGCAGGGACGGGTGATTTGTGTCAGGGCAGCGCTTCTCAATAGCCCCAGGCATAGTGACAAAAACCACAACTAGACAGATTCCTGCTGCAGTGCCTGAGAACAAGCAAGGAAGCTAGTAAAGCTAAACCTGGGGCAAGTTTAGAAAAAAATCAAACCCAAAACCCTCCCTCCCTCTCCCACCCCATCCTGATCCCACCAGCACAGCCCTAACCTAGCACTTTTTCTAAGGTCCAAAAGGGAAGTCCAGGCCGATGCTCAACCAGGCTGTCTTTGCACAAAGGGAACCCCTGCCGGCGTTAGGAGGCAGCGATGGCTGTGCCCCCACTGAGCTTGACGATCATCTGCTGGCAGTCGTTGCAGGAGCGCTTGTCCCCCACCTTCTCCAGGGTGCGGGCAGCCTCGGCCAGCAGCACCGCGCGCTGGCCTGGCGACGACAGGAAGGACAATGGGAGATGGCGGCAGGCCAGCAGGATGGCCGTGGCTCGCTCCCTTTGGCCCGGCAACGTGTCCAGTTCACCTATGGGCAAACAGTGAAGAGAGAAAACTCATAACAGAGCTACCAACTGCATGAGAAAACACCACCACACAGGCCCTCAACTGCTTCTCTGGCTGGCATCCCCTGGCAGAGCCAAGAGCAAGGGGCACCCTGAGGGCCTTTAGGCTAGCAGAGAACATTGAGCTAGAGTCAGGTAGGAACTGTCAGTCCTGTCTTCTACAGAGGCAGTTCCTTTCAGCTCACTTCCTAGCGCTCATCCCAACATTGGTATGCATGCTTCCCATTCCCTTATATCCTTCATCATTTGGCTCTTCCCTTTAGAATTCCCAGCTTCTGCCTTTGCACTGACCGCTCCAAACCCCAGACTGCCAAGTTCTGCGCACTTGTAGCTTCATGCAGGCAAATGTTTTCCAGTCTGTTCGCTGACACCTCCAGCCCAGGCTCACAGCTCACGTTAGCTGGCTTGTAGAGAACATGGCAAGCATTGTCTTGAGCCAAAGGCTGATGGCAGCTCATTATCCTGACACAGCAGGAGACACTGCAGGTTGTATCTATGCCCCCACACCTTGCCCAAGCACTGCCTCCTCCCAGTCCCACATGCAGTGGGTTGCTGCCCGGGCCCCAGGGCTGACCTTGTTTGCTGCTCTGGGGCGTGCGCCGCCTCAGGCTGTGCTCCAGCAGCTGGTGGGTGCGGGTCGGGCTGGCCCCTGCCATCAGGCGCACGGTGGCCTCGTGGAGGAAGACCTGGAAGGGAAGGCAGGATAGAAAATGAGAGGTGGGCTGGCACAAGGACAATGCTGCGGCTGAACTGTCATCCCTCAGCCACAACATTTCAAGAGCAGAGCACTGACACCTTGACAAAAACAGAGACCCATTTCCACGCTCCTCCCTCATCTTTCCACCTGTCTCTGGGGAATTTGCAGGTCAGGACAACCATGAGGAAGGGGAAAAAAAATTGACACCTAACTGTGAGTGGCCTGGAAAGGGGGAAGATTGAGAGCAGGGAATAGGGCAGAAAAATCTGAGAGCAAAATTTGGCACTGTGGTCCAGGCGGGATTCTCAACCTATGCTGCTAGTGCAGTGCTTTATAACAGCATCAAACTTTGAAATCTACAGTTTGGACAACACCAGGACAACTCTCATGTCCAAGTATTAGACTCTACTTCCTCTACAGAGGCTTAAAACTAGATGAACTGAAGAGAAGCGGGGGAATGCCAAGAAAAGCACCTGGGGCTCTACAGATGCAGAAGGCATTTGACCCTCCAGCTACTCAGCAGAGCCAACACGGCTGAGGAAGCTTCCTTCCACACTCCCCAGAGGGACAGACCCAGTCTGAAGCCACCTTAATAGACAGGATGCCATGGTTTTGGCAGTACACATGTGCTGATGGTTTTCCATGCAGAAACTAAAGTGGATACTTCCCCACATGCACTGAACTCCCACAGGAGCCTCCCTCATCCCCCACCAACAGAAACTACAGAGGCTGGTAGTGGAAGAGCATCCCACCCCAATTATCCAAACCACGCAAGCTCAGATACACCCTGTGTTTCCAAGGGCACCAGCTTCCCCGCACCCCAGGAAGGGCTATAGACAAGCTGGAGGTGGAGCAGGCGGGGAGGCGAGCCATCACCTTGCGGTAGGCGGGTCTGAAGCTGTGGGCCAGCTTGCGCAGGCTGCCCAGGTCGCGCTGGAAGCCCGTCAGCTCGGGGGCCGAGGCGTGGTAGGTCTCACCCAGCGCCTGGCTGGCGTTGGCCTGCTTCTGCCACAGGCTGGTGCGCAGCGAGAGCAGCAAGTCACAGGCCAGCAGCTGGATCATCTGCAAGAGCCAAGATGCCCGGGCACAGGCTTTTAGTAACACATAGCACTGGGTGAGTAACAAGCTACATGGCTGCCGACACAGCCCATGGGAAGGAACCACAGCACCTCCTGTGGGGCTCCCCTGCCCTCCCTCCCCCCTGTGTCACCCTACCACAAGGCACCAAAGGGAGCAGGCCTCTGCATTTTGCCCAAGTGGCATCTCTCGACCAAGACAAGGAAACGTGCCAAGGGCACATTGCATCAATGTTACAGGTCCTTGCCTGCACCTTTCACTGGGATCAATGCTAACAAACACAAAGTGGTCCCATGGAAACACAGCCTCCTGCAGAGGTTTTCCTGCCCAAAAAGTGACACTAACTAGTGGAAAAACAGCAAAGACAGCCGTGCCACCTGCAGAGAAAAAAGAGGCAGTCACGGCACAGCTGACAGCGGCTGCCAAACTCCTTTTCCCCATCTGCTGCTGCCCCCTAGCACCGCTCCCGGCTCTGGGAGGGCTCTCTGCCTGTGCTGCTGAACGGAGAGTGCCTCTGTACTGCACTGCAGAAACATTGCACAGTCACTGCCACAACATGCAATGCAACTACAATGCACTACAGCTGCCACCCAGCAACGACGAAAGGGACCAGAACCGCGTCCCATATGCCATGGAGGGAAGCTCCAGTTTTATGTAATCCTGGAAAGAAGAGAAACAAGCCCCACACAAACTCAGGAGTAGCACAGCATAGTCACACTTCTGTGTCAGAGGATTCAAACATTCATGAGTGTGGCCTGAAACAAGTAGACTTGACTTAGTGATGTCCTGTTTTACAGGTATCACCAACTTGATCTGGAGGAGAGAGATGGATACTTTCCATCTATGCAGGGCCAAATTCAAACTGGTCAAAGCACCAGAAAGGGGTGACAGCTACTGGCACAAGAGGAGTGAGAGCTGACACCATGTCTAGGGAGACAACACTGTACTTGTGGCTCTGCTCCCCCATACAGCAGAAACAGAACAATGGCAATGCACTTATCAAGGACAGGGAGGAAGCCTCCCCTCTAACCCCATGATCCAGAGAGTGAATGGAGAATGCAGCTACAACAGAGAAGTAACACACCTGCAGCAAGACCAACCTTACAACCAAGACAGACTATGTGTTATCTCAGGGCTTACAATGCTTACATTGTTGAGGACAGTGCTGGATGTGCCACTGCTCATGTTGAGGCTGTTCCACAAGTGACTGCTGGCCCTCTCACAGTGACCCAGGGAGCTCTGCTGTCCATCTGCCTTTCCAGACAGAGAGGCCTGCATAGCTTTACACATGTAGAAAGTAGCTTTCACCAGGGCATTCCTGAAAGAGAAAGCAGGTTGCTTTCAAGCAATACCATGTCATGCTGCTACAGCATCGGCTTTCACTCTCCCACCTTCAAGAGATATCATCACTCTTTAGACAGAAAAAAGATGGCAATTGTTCCTCACCTACACAGACAGAACACAGAAATGAGAGAAAGCTGGCAAAGATTCTTTAGTGCAAAAGAACAGAGATGGTGACACCATCCTTTCCATCATCACGTGAGTTTTGGTTGATTTTAGAAGGTGGGAGACTGTGCAATTAGAACAAAGCTAAAAGGCATCCCTTAAAGAAGCAACTCCGGCTGTGACTTCCAGTCCACAGCTTTACTATCAGTCTGCAAGCCTTGACCTACACGTGAACTACTGAGCCCAGTGGCACTTGCAGAGCACCAGAGACATGCAGCTCCAGAGCACAGGTAGGTGTGACTCTACAGAATAGCATTAGGGGAAGGAGTCACCCTTGTCTAGAAGGAGCAGCAGTTTGAAAAGCATACGAGGCCTACGCACTCTGACATCTCCAGGGACTTTGGCATGCGCTCCACTTCTGCAAAATGTGCCCTCACAGCTGCATCGTCCCCTCTGAGCCAAGCGATTGCCATGGCCACGGCTGCTGACCACCACCGGCACACCACGTCGGGACCTGCAAAACAGAACCAGCGCCTGCAGCCCGGGAGAGCACGCCTGGCTCCCTGACACCTGGAGAAGTGGACAGGTATCACAGGCCCTTGGCAGTGCCTTCCGCTGGGATTGATGCTAATGAGCCCAAATTGATCCCATGGGAACTCAGCCACCCATGGGAATGCTGAAATGTGCTGCAAGAACACCAAGGAACTTGGCAGCATGCAAACACCCTACATGTGACTGCAAGCAGAGTTTTGGATGGCATGTTTGTATCTTGTCAACAAGAACATATCCCACCATCTTGTCTAGAAATTTGTTGACTGACTTCCTGACAATGATCTCCACTCACCACCCCAAAATAACAACTCCACTCATGATTGGCACTGATCACCATTAAGACAGTACATTGGGCTCCCTACAGAATTGCCTTCATTATTTAACACCCCCTCAAAAACTTCCCAAAGCCTGCTTAGGGCAAAAGGATGTTCTGCTACTCTAACCTACTTTTCAATTCCATGGTAATACTGACCCAAGCACAGACTTCCCTTTAAAAAATAATTATTTCGTTTTCCTACTATGTTTGCTCTATACATTTTAGGTACAGCAGTTAATCTGTGTCTAAAGCTGCACCAGCATCCCAGTGAGCTGCCAGGTGCTGTCTGTACCAACACCAAGCTAAACAAATCCTGCAGAAGTCTGTTACCAAGCCAGCCCAGATGAGCACATGGCTCAGAGGGATTCTGCAGCACTTGCTGTCCCACTAAATATACACCAAGGGACCAAAACAAGCCCTCCCAATACATGCCCAGAGCTTGCTTACAGCAGAGGCTGCAGGTGTCTGGAGATTGAGAACTATATCTGACAGTCACTGTGAAAGTGGGGGCAACTGAGTTCAATAGGTAATTAAATGGAAAAAAACCCCTTCCTGTACTTCAGCTGCAATGCTGCTATGTTTGTTTACATGCTCCACCCTTCCTCTCTCTGCATTGCTAGGAGCAAGCTCTCAGGCGAGGGCACAGGGTTCAGATTGGAAATAAAATATTGCCCAACAATACAAATAGCAGCAGTCCCTGCTGGGCACTCAGCATTATAACACAGAGCCAAATTTATAAGCCTTCTTAATCACTTTCTCCAGCCTGAGCTGTGGTACCACACTGGCATGCAACCAGGCCTCACTCCAAGGACTGCATTTCTCCTTGCCTAGAGTTTGAGAGGCGGTAGGGAGAGGAAATTTGTATTGGCATTAATTCCTGCATCTGAAAGAGCTTCAGTTCTGCCAGACTTACCCAAGGCAGACTTGAGTACAGAACTGCTGGCAAAGGGTGGGGCTCCACTTCCCATTGAGTCCAAGAAGGAGTTGAGCAATTTCAGGTACTCCATGGCACCTGAGAATTCACTGTAACAAGGAACAAGGCAGATCTTTGCTATGCTGTCAAACAGAAAATACCAAGGCACTTCTCATTCACAAGTCAAGTCTAAACAGTGCTGAACCTTTAAGCCCACAGAACTTTCAAGCTGTACAAGTAAAACAACACTGGTGGACTGAAGATCCCACCCCACGATTAGAAGTGCAGAGCAATGCTCTGAGAGGAACAGCTTCACATCTCCCCTTTCATGACCACCAGCACAGAACTAGATTTAACCTCAAGGCTCACCTCAAACCTAGACATACATTACAAGCTGATTATAGGCTCCTTTTCAGACACTGCCTCCGAAAGAGGCTGAATTACGCTTCTCTGATTATTTGCATATATGAAAATGTGCAAGAATGGAAGTGACAGCATGTTCTCAGCACTGGTCAGAGAAAATAGCATATGCAGCAATAACCTAATTTAACTGGGACATGCTACAGATGAAGATCTTGAGCTCCCACCCCTAGAGTGGAACAAAGCTTGCTGCTGTACTAGATCTAGTCCTTCCCATGAGGAGACAGGACTCCTACAGTATAGTGACAATCCACCTCCCTTATACAAATCCTTTTACCTTCTCTTAACAGCAGCATCTGATCACGAGCAATTAAATCAAACTGTTGCTCCTTCTCTGCCAGGAAACAGAGATTGGGAAAAAACCCAAAGCTACAGAGTATTTTTCCTACACAGGTAGGAAAACTGGATTATCTTCCCATCTGAGGCTTTTACCCACACTTTCTGGGGACAGGATCCTTACAGAGCTTCCCATATATATATGTAACATTTGCCTGGCACCAGCATATCTGGAGATCAGGAAGAAACAGTGCTGAATTGCTAGCAAGGGCTGGGTTCCTGCTTCCTGCAGAGTCCAGGAGAAAGCTGGACACGGTTCAATACAAAAAGCTGCTGTTTCCCATCTATTTTCTCATTTCATTTGGTCAAAGAGCTTAGAAACAATGACAATTATGTTCAACATCATCTTTCCTCCTCTTGCCACACGTCTGTTTGGTTCTTTACTGTAGGTAGATGTCACACTCAGTCAGAAGAACTCTCATTCACAAAGTAGCAAACTGCTGGGTTCACTCTCTGACCTGCCAGACCTTCACATTCTAAGCCTTGGATATAGGTCCTGGGCTATAGAAGAGGTAGGTGCACACTTATTTTTGTCCTCCTGACAATAAACTTTGTCTCAGCAGAGAAAGTGCCATCCATTTAGTTGAGCAATCAACCAGTATTACCCCAGCTAACACCAGAAATCCCCACCACTCCCAGGTTCACCTTTGACTTGAGAGGTTTTAATACCAAGAGGCAGAGCTTGCTCTGATAATAAACAGTGATGGTCAGACTAGCATTGTCATTCCAAGCCTGTAACAAGGACTAACCAAGGCGTTTGCCCCACAGCACTTGGTCACTGGTTATGAGCTCTGCCTCAGAGCCTGCTGCTGCTGCCAGCAGTGCCCAGTGGGCCACACATACTCACCATGACTCCTCCTCCTCTTGTCCTGCTACCTCTTTCCTAGTCTGAGGCTTCACAAGTGAATCCACTGCTCGCTCTAGCAGGTTCTCACAGAATGCCTGATGGACCTGTGCAATGGGATCCGCTAGAGAGAAGGATAAACCAAACCATTTACTTTGCATATTGCCCCAGACACCTCCCAATACACTCAGAAAGAAGAATCAAAATGTAGGAAAGAGCCTGATGAAGAATAGTAGAAGGAAATTCTCAAGAAACTAATTGAATTATTTAGAGACTAAGTTTTAGGGCTTTTTTATCCTTTCAATCCCATTGTAAAGCTGCAGCCTTTGACCAAACATCCCTCTTGCACTTCAGCCTCTCAGCAGAACAGTGACGACACTGCTCTGCAGAGGATAAACCTTGGTCACCCCAAAGTCACTCCCCAGACATTCAGGGTCACCTTTGGGTTGTGTTCCAGCAGATAACGACACAAGTAGTATGACACAGCACAGGATACAAAGGGTGGCAAGCCAGACCCTGCAGGCTGAGGAGACGTCTCAGCTCCTCATGCCCTCTCACCCATCAGAAACCACAAGCAGGGTGGGGATAAAAGAACCCACTCTCAAACATGACACCCACTTTTGTCCCAGACAAGAGTGGAGAGACTGTCTCAAAGTGCTTGGATGCCCCACACTTGGGAAATGAGTGTCTCTCACCAGGATTCCTTTGCGTGCAGTACAGGCTCTCCTTCGCAGCAGACTTCACCATCCAGCTTCGCTCCACAAAAAACTTCTGTCCCAGGGGGTGGCACAGCCAACGCAACGAGTCAGGAATTGCACTTCGCTCCGAGCTGCACAGGCTCTGAGCCTGGCTGAGAAAGTAGCTCTGGTCGAAGGAGAGGACAAGATTGAGAACAGTGAGGAAAGAGCAGCACCAAGGACAAAGATCATATCATAATTGCAGGTCATAGTATAATTGTAGTGCTAGTAGATGCCCTCTCCAAGATACAGCAATGCCAGCTTCCAGGCTTTCCTAGATCTCTGCTTGAGGGTGTGACCAGGGAAGATAACACAACTCACCGCCAGGAAACCAAGCTTGCCTCCACAGCGGGTTTTCAAGCCAACTGCAGCCGTCAGATGGATTTCTGCCATTGTGCTAGGTGGGATTTTTTCTTCTGCACACTCAGCCAGATTCACAGCACACAATGCCATGTGCAAGCCCGAGTAAGCTGAGCTGGAGGGAAGTTTACCTGTACCAGCAGGAGAAGGAAAAGTGTTAATTTTTAATCAGTAGTATCAGCTACTAAATACTACCACAATTTGCAGGGCTACTATCTTAAAGAAACAACAAGAACCTGTTGATATGAGAAGCTTACACTGCTATTGCTTCAGCTGTTCTTACAGAGTTCTTTTACTGCACAAGCCAACAACTAAACCAAACAAAAAGCCTCAATCAATAGCTGTTGCTACCAGCACTAGAAGTAAAAATTGCACAAACAAGACTGATTGGCCAGTAAATTATGATGATGCTGCAAAAAAAAGACCCCCAATGCTTCCTGACATAAAATCAAAAGTCAAAGCAACAAGCACAAGATCAGAAACCAATATTGAGTACTTTTCCCTAAAAGACCTTCATGGCCTACAAAAAAATTACACTCAACAAACAAATAAATCCATAATTAATTAGTTAATCCAACTTTGAGATGCTGCAGACAAAACTACAATTCTAAACAGCACTGAAACGAAACATTTGAAATCCCAGTCACATAATCCTGTCATCAACCAATGAATCTGTTGTGTTTTAGCAAGTGCCTCCTAAAATTTGTCAGGCTAATTTCTAACAGCAGCCCTCCCAGAGGAGAGAGGCTGTAGTGCTCTCCCTGAATGCTCCAGGATCAGCTGAGTCTCCTCATTCAGGAAAACCAGACAGCAGATCTGCCACCTCTGCTCCCACCTGTTATGTGGAGCTGATGGAGCTTGTGATATGCCAGGGCAGCATCCCGAGCGCTGGTCTTGGCCTCATCCTCGAATCCTGCGGTGGCCTCCCTCGCCCGCCACTGATGAGAAGTCCTCTTCAGCAACCACCGCACCAGGGCCAGCTTCTGCAGGCTGTAGCGGATCACATTCCAGGACAGGCTGCAGGCCAAGTCCAGGCGGGAAGCTGGCAGTGCTCGCCCGAGTACTGACAGGCAGGTCTGCAGGTTTGACGCAGCTGCAGCAAAATCACCCTGCAAATAACACAACGAAAGGTTCAGCAACAAAAATCGCTACCAGAGACATTTTGGGACCTCCTTGGCACTGGGAGCAAGGCAAAGTCATGTGCAAGTCAGGACAAGATCTTTAGCAGAGGGACATCAACACAGAAATTGAAAACATAACAGCAGTTTACACCAGCTTGAAATCTGGCCCTAAATATACTTTCTGCACGTGGTTCTGATCCTATACTCCCTGTGAGACACATCAGCACTAGATGAAAAGAGTTTCCTTCCTTGTCAAACACCAGGGTCCCTCAACAATATGTTGTATATAATGTTATGATGTTGGAATGTTGGAGGACACAAGACACATGATGGACTTTGGATCTGGTTAACGTAAGAGATTTGATAACAGGATGCCTTGGCAAAAAGCAAACCTAACTTTGAAAATTAGACCTAGATTGCAAGAACATTAAATCAAACAGGTTTACCAGAAAAAGAAAATCCCATTCAACTCTGCAAGCAAGAGATGTTGTTATATGCATAAGTTTGTGTATGTGATTTTAACCTCATCACTGTAGTACACACTACTAGTCTCCCTGAAATAGTATATAAGCATTTGTATCCCACAATAAAATCAGATTCTGATCACCAAGTCAGTCTCCCTGTCCCTCTCCATCGCCGATATTATAATATAATGTTTCCTCAACAATATAAGAGGACTTCCAAGAGGCTAGAAGACAGCAGACAGATGCAGCAGAGGCCAGATTCTGGACAAAACCCAAGATGTTGCTGCCAAAAACTAATACAAGATGCAGTAGCTAGCAACAAGGACAGAAATTAGGAGCCTCTTCCTCTGCTTCAATGCCTCACTAACTTAGGCTGAGTAGGACAGTAATCTGCTCAGAACAACCTGGCAACTTCCCTGAAATCACACAGGATGATCCACTCAATGAATACAGTATCTTGCATGGGCCAAGCCACTGCCTCATTGGGAAACATTTACCCCCAATCCCATTAAAAAGATGCATTTGATGCAAAACAACGAGTCAGCTTTACCCGTGCCAAATCCAGGTCCGCTTGCTTGCGGTGCCTCCAGAAGGTGACCGAGGACCTCGAGTGCAGCCGGGTCACTGGCTCTCCATGCACGAGGAGCTTTATAAACACACTCAGTACAATCACTCCATTCACGAGCCACAGGATTAGCGTGGGCATCACCCAACCGAACCAACCAGCTGCATCTACAAAGGATATCCCAAGAAGGAAAGTTAAAATCTAACCTGGACACCAAAAGCCTGGCAATACAACAAGGGCATACTCTGAAGGATGTCTTGCTATGCTTGCCATGTGTTTAATCAGCTTTTGCAAAGAGTGCAGTTCAATCAGGAAACACCTATACCAACACCTCTTAGCCTGAACACCAACCCTCAACATTCCCAACTAAATGATTATTTGTACAAGATTGATGCATTAAAAAAAAAATGATCAGCACTTAGTTTTCCAAGAGCTGTCTTCTGATTTTCCTGTAAGACACACCCACAGGTACTCAATACTCCAGTATCATTTTCCAATCTTTGTTAATTTGCAAAGCAACACTGAGGAACCATATTTACCAGTCAGGAAAACAATTGCATACCTACAGCATCCCCCAGCCTCTCGTAAACTGAACTTTTAACTATGAATTTTAGGGAATGAGTGTATCAATAAGCCCAGTTGCAGGACTCCATAGCAACAGTGTAGTAATACTTTATGATTAAGTGACAAAAATCAGTCAGTTACTTTAAAACCAAATACAAAACGAATACGCCACAAAGACTGGTGAAGACAGGAAGACGCCCCTTACCCTGAACTACTTTTCAAGGGTCTATGCCAAAAACCCAAGCTGCTGGGCTACAAACAGGTGCCACCTCAACCTCACCATGCTGAGCCATGGCTGGTTTTATGCAAGAAGAACACTGGATGTGAACTGGAGCCACATCCAAGCTGGCTCTCCTTCCATGCCCTGCCCTGCAGTTACTGCCCCTCCCCACCCACTAAACAAAGGCCGTACAACTCCCTGAGCACACAAACCCATCCTGCCACCCTTCACTTTGCGACCAGCAGCCTGCACAGCTGCACGTGGCTTTTAGGGAGACTGTAAAGCTGGACATCCCCATGGCCCAAACCATGCCAGCTCTTACCTGACTCGATGGTCAGCACGTTCCTGCCGGAGCCATGGCGCACCAGGCTGTCGGACTCAGGGCTCCCTCGCACGTCCAGGAGGGATGTCAGCGGATTGAAGGAAAGGCAAAGGAATGTGAGAGCACACAGGAGGATTCGAGAGCGATCCACCATACCAAGCGCCACAGGAGGAGAGTCAGGCTCATCTTTAACCTTCAAGGGAATAGGAATGGAGAGAAAAAGGAGAAAAAACCCAATGTTTACCATTCTGGAGCACAAAACATGTTTATGCCAAGGAAGGGGTAGGGAAGAAGGAGAAACAGAACATGTATAAATTTGCTTTTAAGCTCCAGCTCAGCAAGAACTCCAGTAAAGCTTTTCTTAGCTTAGTAAGATAAGGCTGAAATATTTGACTGCCTTCAACTTCCTTCTGTGTTCAGTCATGTCAAGTATTAACTGTAACTGTGTCCCTGGGTTAGGCTAGGATTAACCTTTGCTGCCCTTACTCTTTTGAGGATCTCCCAGAAAACCCACTTCTGTGATATCCATAAAACAAATCCATAAGCCCAAGACAGCTAACAGCTTTTTGTTACTCTGATTACTTATGGTCTCATAAACCACAACTGATGTCATCATCCATTTCCAAGTTCTCCTGCTTTACTCACTGGATATATATATCCTGGAAAGCCATGGGCTCCTTGGGTAATGAACATGGACTTTAAGTCTACAGAGACTGTACAGGGGCTGAAGGATAAGCACAGTTCTTCCAGCAACTAAAGGTAGGGCTCAGGTAATACAGCTCAGGAAACAGTCTCAGTAATTTAAAGAAAGATAAAACACAAACATGCACCCTCCTCACCCTTACAAAGGATCTCTAAGCCCTGCAAATCTGCTTGCCAGATGTCTGCTGGTTCCACTCTTGAGAATAAGAACTCAAATTCTGGCTCTTAAATATCCTGAAAAAGATAGCTTGTATTTGACAGTTAAAGTCACAACTACCTTTGCATCATCAAGGAGAGGGCTTCCTGGCTCTGAGTCAATGGAATAGGGAGAGAAGCCAGCTGGAGATCCTGAATCAGAGGCTGGAGGAGACATCAGCAACACATTCTGGTTGAAGTCATCAATCTTCAGGTCTACATCGTTGTCAACCAGACTGCTCAGGTCAATGCCCTTCAACAGCTCTGAAAAAAATCAGAGTGCATTATGGACATGTTTCTCCATCCTGACTCCTGTCAATAGATCTCAGATTGGCTCAGTCATCTGGAGTAACACTGGCCACTATCAATACAACCTCTGTGAAGGATACAAAACTACAAGATACATCCTACATCCATGCTGACTGCCTCCCATCTGCTACAGAGCCTCCACAACTTACTGTTCTTTTGGTTAGCCAGCTTCAGAACCATGTTCTCCTGCCTCAGCTTATGGTTAGCTTGCTGCAGGTATTTAATGTAGTCAATGGCTTTTCTCAGGACTCCAGACTTGTGCATCTGTAAGGCATTAAATGCACAAAAACCAGTTTATATTAAGAGCACCAAAGGATCACTCCTGCCTATAGGAATACCACAACCCTTTGTATTATGTGATGAAGAAAGAGCATAAACGACTCTCAGCAGCTGCAAAGGAGCCATTAGCAGAGCATGCTCTGTGGGCAGGGTATCAAAGATGGACATGGATGATGTCTCTCTAAGATCTTTCAGAACAGTTCAAGAGAAACAGATTAACATCCAAATTACAATGGAGTTCACACCTAGGTTTCAGCCAGAAATAGTGCTTTGAAAGTACCACAGTTTGTAAATGAAGTGGATCAATTCTGGGACAGAAGAAGCTGCCTGATCACTGATAAATTCTGAGATAAGTAGTTCCCTCCTTGCCTTACTCACTTGGCCACCTCCATGCAATTCCAGAAGCAGTGGGCAAGTTTATCTTCTAAACATAAGCCAAAAGCACTATGAAGCCACTGCACAACACACACGTTTTCAAAAGCTTCCACTTCCAGCAATAGGAGGTGACTTCACTAGTGCACTCATTTGTGCAGTAGTCACAGGAAGTATCAAGAATACTACTGCCTGCCTCATCACCAGCATTAAGTAAAGCAAGTAGGAACAAACCCTGAATATGTGGTACAAGAAAGCTTCCAATATTTGAGCAAGCAGGACTTTTTACAGCTCAGTGTATAAAGGAAATAAACAAGAAAGCTCTGTAAACCTTCATCCTTACTGCAGTCCATGGAAAAGGAAACTTAATTGAAGCAAGACCTGGTTTAGCAGAGTTATCAAAACATCCACTTGGATATTCTAGCTAGAGGGCCTATTTTGAGTTAGACCTAATTAATGTAAGAACAAACACATAAGGTATAGCTTAATTCCAAGAAACAGTACCACTAGCATAGTAAAATTAATATTTTACAGATGACCCTTCCTGAACACAATATGGAACACAAGTGATTCTCACCAGCCTTACCCCAATACACGTGTGCATGCTACTAACAGCTGCATGTACCCAAATGCTTCATTTGGTAGAGCACATGAGCCCCTGAAGTCAAGTATTTATGACACCACATCTGCACTTATGTCCCATCTTTACCTTGGCATCTGTCCCCATGACCAGGTCCTTCAGCTCAATGATTTTGTCATTTATGGACGACCGGTAGCGTTTTTCAATGATGTTGTGAGTTGTTCTCCTCTCTCCTTCTTTGGGTGGTTCAGGTTGCTTGACACCCCCAGGAACTTGTTTGATAGGCACTTTTTCTTGTCCCACCATCACTGGCATTGTGGTCAAAATAGTCCCATTGCTCCCAACAAGGGTCTACAAAGACAAAGACCACACATAACAAGTGTCAAAAGCAATCAGCCAATTTAGATAAGGTTTATGATGGCAAAAGGAGGAGTAAACAGGAATCAGGAAAAGTTGGTACAGCTCAGAAAATGTGTGAGATGCCAAAATCCTTCCATCTTTCTTGGCTCGCACAAGCATTGGCACAGCAACACAGGAAAAATCTGTCACTCTGGCTCCCACACTGGTCACTGTGGAATAGGAACAGCTCTTGTTCTCCAAGGCACATCAACACTTCTGCCAGTACTATGCTCTGTTCATCCACTTAAATAGAGAAAGGGACCAAAGCTCCTCCTTGTTCCCACAATCTTTACACTCCAAGTGTCAAAATCCACCTTTTCTTTGGACAAAGTCATGAAAACAGCAACAGCCTACACTACTTCCAATGACACAAGTAACAACTATGCTGGAAAGGATCCAACTATGAAAAAACAACCTTTGGCTTGAGGAACACAGTTCAAATTGATTTGAATTTCATTAGATGAAAAAAACCCAATCCATAAGCTATAAAAATGCCTTAGCAAGAGGAACTAAGACTAATGAGTGATATACAGCAGAATGGAAAGCTCAAACTTAGGCATCTAGATGTAGGACAGACCATCTAAGAAAACTAAGGCAGTATGTACTCAGAAATAAAAAATGATGAATCCCACCAGAACAGCTGCACAGAGGGGCTCCTAGGACAGCTGTAATGAAAGTTCAGACTGCTTAATCCAGCAAAGCGAGATTTAGAAAGGCACATGTGCTCTCTGAAGTACACCAAGGATCAGGGAAGCAAGAAGCTATGGAGAATAAGATTTATTTCTGTCTAAAGACAAACATAGTAACTAGCCTAGAGCAGCTAGCCATGAGAATAAACTAGTAATGAGCAATTTCAGAAACAATTTTGACTGAAATAGTCTTCTAATTGGGATACCAAAATTAATTCAGTTTCACTTCAAGCTGGAACTTGACAAATAAGTGAATTTAGGTCCTATACCTATCCTTGGCTAATATCCCCCTAATTTCAGTGTGTTCAAACATGCCTCAGATAGACACAACCTCATAAGCCTCAAGTTGTATAAAAACATCATCTAAAAGCAAGCAGATTATTGAAGATTTTAGCCTGGCTGCTAGTAAGCTTCTAAAAAGCCTACCATGGTATTGCAAAACAAGTCAAAATTTAGGTCCACACTGACAAGTTTATCTCCCCCAGTAAATATTTATACAAAGATATCTGTTCAGAACATACAAGATCATAATAAATGTTTCTTTGGGGGCATAAATTTCTAAGATTTGATTAGAAGTGGAGGCCATGAAGCACAATTGCCCCCTCCAATGAATATGACAAATCCTCCCTGCAAGTGCCTCTGAAAAGTAGTTTAATTAGTTGTCACATGTAATGTACTACTATTAGACACTACTGAGGGGCAAAAGGAAGTTCCACAGGTACTCTGAGCAAGTTAGCTTTTGGTTTCAAGTTAAAAACTAGACTGAGTTTTTAGGTCATATTCCTCGTAGTACCAGAAAAATTTAAACAGAAATGTGCCCTTGATCTTTGCTTACTGGCCATGGGAAGGCAGCCAAATAGTACAATCTGTGTATTTACCCTTGACAGAAACAGGGTATTACTTGCCCTGGACGTGTCTACAACAGCCCTCAAACCCCTTCTTGTCTGTGCCACTGCAGAACACTAAAGCACAAATCTCTTCCTTGTATTAATAGGAAAGGACATCAGTGAGGAGAGGGATGGAAGGACAGCCATGGGGTACCTGGAGAGCTGTGGTCTGAATGGGAGCAGTGAGTGCTGTCAGTGCTGGGTTCTGTACTGCAGCCATAACAGGATTGCCATCTGTTTTCAGGGTTGTCAAGACCAGGGAATCCGTTTTTATGATCTGAGGTTGGACGAGAACCTAGGTTGAAAAGAGTTACAGGTGAAGAGGAGAGCAGGCTCATATTTCCCTGCTGATCTCAGTAGCCAGAGGTAAGCACTGACAGAGCTGTAATAGCTTTACAACTCGGTGGTTGGCAAAAGAGCAAGGTGAGTATTTCTTTGACTTCTACCCTGCATCACTTGGATGATTTCCAATGCAAACCCTGAGTAGGAGACAGGCCGAACAGCACTGGATAGAGTGGAGCAGAAGAACCACCAGGACAGTGGTTTTCAAATCAGTCACCAGAAGTAAACAAGTATATAAAAACAAAAGAGCTGATGGAAAAGCTGCTTTCCCTTCTCCAGTTACACCTATAATTAGCTCTCTACATTAACTGTCTGAGTATTCAGTCTAACCCAGCTAGGACAGTCTGCTTTGGGAAACACCCATAGTAGTTTCTCCTGCCATTTCACTGAAAGGATCTGTACCTTTAACATCAAGCAGATCAAAATCCACTCTAGGTTATTTTGCTCTTATTTCTTTCAAACACCGTGTTGACTCTGAGAACACCAGAGATGGCATAATACAACTGAACCATAGCAACTTTGTCATACTGAGTCTCATAGACAAACATTTTTCTTTAATACAAAGATGCACAAGAGTGAAGAAGAAATCACATGACACTGTAAAACAGTAAAACTACTTTAAAAAAACATGACAGAAGAATTAAAAGAACACATTCCAGTATCAATGAGTCCTTATAAGATGTGCTACAGGGGATGGACGTGCAGAGAAGGCGGCGAAGTCAAAGAAAGCCTGTTCAAGTAGTTTCCAACTGGGTTTGGCAGTACCAAGTTAAAAAATAGTTTTAGACTGCATTTAGTTGCTGTTTTACTGAAAACAGTTGCTGAGCATTGCCCAGAAGTCACATCACATCTCACAACAGGAACTCTCACACATGACCTGCATGAAGTAAAATGCTTCTGGGACACAGGCTGGCTAGAACCTCTCAGGTTTCTAAACCTCTCAGGTTTAGAAACATTTGTGCAGAAGCAATCCCAGCCAGGATCACCAGCCCTACAGCTTCACCACTTCTCCCCAGGCAAGCCAGGGGACCAGACACACAAAAGCACTGTCTTGTTCTGCTGGATCCCCCTATCATGCTGCATTTTTACTTACTGGAACCTGCTGAACCTGTGGTGCAGCAACAGTCTGGACCGTGGCAGGCGTTAAGGTCTGGATGGTGCCGTTGGCAGCCTGTGTCAGCACTCGCTGGGCCTGCACCGTCTGCACCTGCTGCTGGATGGCCACCGGCTGGACCTGCGAGGATGTCACCAGGCTCTGGACCTGAGGCTGGAGAACTGAAAAGCAGAAGAGATGTCAGAAATGGTCAAGAGACACACATCTCCCTCCTGGAGCCCGAAACACTCCTAGCATCATTCCTCTTCTTCCCACTGCTTCTTAGTAGGCAGCATTTGTCTAACACATCCCACATGCTAGGAAACTTCCAGCTGCTTTGGTGCCTTCTGCAAGAGGGCACTGCACCTCAAATAGCAGCTTTCCAGGAGGCACAGAGGATCAGCTAAGAGAAAATAGAGCCAAAACCCTTTAGGCTGACAGCACAGGACTCTGCTTCAGTGGCATTATACAGGCCATCCAAACTGTGCTTTCCCACTCCCCCTGGTCTTGGTGGATCATAGATCCTATCTGTCATGTAAAGAATCAAAACCTACTGAAGAGGATCAAGTCATCCAGCATTCACAAAGGAAGATTGCTAAATATTCCTACAGGTGTGTCTGCTCAGTGCAAGAGCACTGAGCTCCAGAGTTTGGTAGATAAAACGTGCCTTCATTCCAGACTGTTGTGTGGGACAGACTGGATCTGCCCAGTGCACCCATCAGTGGGAGAACAGGGTTGTCAACAATGATGTTTTAAGACATCTTTTCTCAAGCCTCCCAACAGCCATAGGGCAGAAGGCCAGGATGGAGGAGAGGAGCAAGACAACAATTATAGTAAGAGGTCGCACAAAAACACTTCAGAACTCATTCCTGACAATTTCTCATGCTCCCCAACTCCAAAGCCACACAGGTAGGAGAAGGGACACCCAACAGGCAACATCACAAAAAAAGGATCATCAGGCTTGTCATGGCTGAGGATGCACTTGGAGTTTGAACAGTGATGCCATTTACTTCAAGTGCACCAGGCACATTCACAGCCTGAGCATCCTGGAATCTCACGTGCACCAGGCACACCCGTAGCCTGAGCACCTCAAGCACTACCTTGGAAGCTTGTGGCTGCGTTCTGGTAGATGACTGGCTGCTGGATAATCCTGGTCTGGGGAGCAGAGCTGAAGGTTGGTGTGATCATGACGGCCTGCTGCTGGAGCTGAGGCTGCACCGAGGGCCGCGGCTGCAGGACCGGGGCCGAGCGAGGAGGGGCTGCAGGCGCCGTCTGCGCCGCTTTCACCGGCAGGCTCTGGAGCTGGGGGGATGCAGGGGGTGCAGGGAAGGTCTGCAGCTGCACCTGGCTGTAGGGACGCTGCAACTGCGGCTCCAGGGTCCCGCTGCTGCTGCCACCCCCACTGCCGCCCTGGAAGGTGCTGGACAAGGGATCCATAAACAGGTCTGTAAAGTCTCCTCCCTGGTTATTGACAAACTGCAGCATCTCTGCAAAACAGAAGAAAATGTGTCTAACACTATTTTGTCACCTGCCATTTACATCATGGAATTATGGTGTGTGTTCACAAAAGGGAGCTCTGGATCCTTCAAAACCTTCAGAGAACATCACACCAATGCAACACCTCCAGAGAGAGACCAGGACATGGCCAGCAGCAAAGCACCGCTGCTGCTGTTCAGGGCAAAAAGTAAGACCCTCCCTCAACACTTTTCAGACAACAAGATCCAAGCACAGACTAGAATTTAAAACCATCTCCAATATATATCTAAAATATTAAGAGTCTTGTTCCATCACTCCTTCAGTCTAACCCTTGCAGAAGTTAAAAAGCCAAGCATCTCCACAATTCCAGCACTAACCATTCTCCCACCCAACTTTTGGGAGCTTTCAAGTCCCCTGTCTGTACTGGCCCACAGAGTATCTGGAAAAGGAAGAGACAGGATAAGAATTCATCTTATCTCTCTTTTACTTACAAGCATAACAAAAAATTGGGGAAAAACCATGAAAGGAAAGACCATTTTATAAAACTGTACCAAGACAAATCCATGCATGTGTTTAAAACATCAGAATAACTTTTTCTGTTGGTTTTATGCCTGCAATCACTGCACAACAGTGATTTTTCACAACAGTGGTTTTCTCCATCCCACCCTCTCCAGGATTTTATGAACCAACATCAAGAAGCTCCTACTGCAATACTATAGGCCTTTCCCCTAGAGGTGAACATTTCACAGCCAAGAGATCATTGCTCACAAGCAGAGCTGCTTGTTCTCTCCATCTAATCCAATTTAATACCTGAAGACATATGAATGCTTTCCCTGATCTGTGTGCAAGCAGTGGCATGAGGAATCAGACATTCTTCCCCACCCCAGGCACCTGTCCCTGCTGCCCTGGCTCTTCCATGGTTTTCTCAAAGTCCTATATCTTTTTTCTGGAAACAGGAAAAGAAGGGATCCACAAACCTAAGAGAGATTATAACAAAATAATAAATATGGGTTTAGGAAGCAAAAACCAGATTTCTTATTTAGAGGAAAAAATACAGCAAAGGGCTTCTTACACCAGGACCTTTCTCATTCACAAACCCCAAAGGATGTCACTGCTATGATTTATGAAGTAGGTTTGAAGCAGTAAACTTTTGACAAGAAGTTTCCACGGATTATATCCCAGCAATAAGAGGGCTATTAATTTGTTCAGCTCTCTGAAATGCCACCCACACATTATCCAATTAATTTGTCTGACACTCCTTTGTCTGAAACAGCGCAAAGGGATGAATCCTCCTCCAAGCCTCCTGCTCCCTCAACACGCATTTCAACATATTCCTGCAATACCACCACTCTTCCCTTTGGATAGCAATCCCTCCACACCCTGACACACATTTAAGCACTGGCCATGACCACTGCTCTCAAGAACTGGAGTCTATTGGAGGGAAGAGCTCGGGAGGAGATGTGTCCTCCTGACCTGTGCACAACCTGACACTAAGGGGGGACGCACAGCTCCCCCAGCATGAGGCAGCAGCCACCCTCAGAGACCAGCTGGACCAAACCCTTGTCTCCACTCTTCACTAGAGGAATGAAAGTTTTTTTTTTTAATGCATTGCTTTAACTGGCTTTCACAAAACTGTTTCAAGATCAACATCTAGCTGGATATTAAACAGCTCTTCTTCACATTCCAACTGACTTCAGCTAAGCCCATCCCAAATAACCCTCACCATGATAAAACTGATAATCCAGACTACTTCCCAAACTCTGCATTTGATGGTATTGCTATTTCACTATCAGACAACACAACTATAAGTAGGGAATAAACAAATCAGATGAGATTTGCTCTAGAAGAGTAAATTCCAGCATAAGAACAAAATTTTAAGCACTGTGTTTTAAAGAATGTTGTGTTCAATACAGCAGATTTAATAGATTATTTTAAAAACTACTCCTGCTCTCACAAGTTAAATCACATCTTTATGACAGACTTAACTTTGACTAAATGCAAGAAGCCTTAAGCTTAATTTTTAAGAATTAAGACTGCCAGGAAGTCTGGCAGTCTTAATTAAAACCCATCTCTTTTAAAGGGCTCAAGAGCTTTCCTAATACACACACCAAAAATTAAAAGCAAGAGAAACAGACAACACCCAAAATCTAAATCTCTGCTTTTTAAAACACCTTTGCCTACCCAGAAATCAGAATATTGACAGTGACTGTGAGAAACCTCAGGTGCTTCTGGAGCCATCAGTGATAAACCCAGTGTCACCAGAGCACTGGCACCCTCTGTGCCAGAGAGGTATCTCAGGCCCTACAGCAGAGTGACCTTACTGCAGAACAAAATCCCAGCCCAACCCAAGGCTAAAAAATGTCAACAAGGTATTACAAAACCAAAACTGAGCCCACCAAGGGCTTCTGCCACTTTCATCAGCCCAGGGCCTGAATACCGGGCAGAAAGGCAAGGGCTGGGCTTCAGCTGCCTCTCCCAGGCAGTGGCTCAGCTCTCCAGCACAGAGGCTGCTCTTCCTCACACTCCTGGAGGTGCTGTGCTCTGAGAAACAGAAAGCAGCAGAGACCTCAACCTCACTAGAGAGAAACAACCTCTGTCCTGAACCCTGATGTGCTTCGACCTCCCAGAGACTCAGACCTTGAACTCCGATGCTGCCCAGCAGTGCCTGCCAGCAGGAGATGCCCATGGCTGGCGGAACAGCTTGTGCTGGGGCCAGAGGCAGAGCCTCTTGTGCCCTGACTGGAAGTATGAGCCCAGCGAGCACTGACATCCCAGAGCACATCCACCACAAAATACCAAAATCCACGCAACAGGCAGTGAGGAGTCCTTCAGACTCAACAGGAGAGGAACACCCACAAGATGACTTAAAAACCAAATGAAAACCCATGGAAAATTTCAAACCCTGAGATGAATCCATGCTGATGCACAAAAAAAGCAGGATTGTCACGTATCCTTCCTCTGCCTTCCCCGGGAAAATCCACCCCTGGAGGTGGGGAGGAAAGTGAAGCTCGTTTTCCTAAGTTACTCATGGCTCTGAATCACACCTCCCAGGGCACACCTCAGTTCAGAGCCATTGCTGGGTTTATCAATTCCTCTCAGCTTCCGTATGGAACCTGAGACTTCATTACGTGGTGCTCAAACAACAGCAAACACCTCCTCCAATGTGCACTATCAAACTTCACGAGCAATAACCAAGCCCATTGCACTCTCATAATGTATCTTCTTTTATAACAAAAGAAAAAAAAAAGTATAAATTTCACCCCAAGCTATGTAGCAAATCAGTGTCAATTAGAAACCTAAAAGTACTGATAAAATTTCATCTCCCAGATGCTAAACAAAGATATTTTGGACAGCCCCAAAACTGAGCTCTGTTTGGGATCACAGCCCAGCAGAGCAGTGAGCTAAGGCAGGAGCTCACCTCCACCAGCCTACAGCATAGACCACACCGAGAAATGTCATTTTAAATGGGGCTTTCAGGAGCTGCTCGGTGTCGCCAAAAATACACATAAAATAGGCGTCACACGCAGGCGCTTCATTTTGCTGCACTTCGGTGGAAAACAGGGGTTTTCTCACAGGTCTGTGCTGTGCCAGCGATGCAGTAAAGTTTTAGGATGACAGGGAAAATAGGAAATTTAAGCAGTTAGAGCTGTTTCGATGCAGGAGGGCTTGGAGGCTCGGCCTCCCACGGGCACTAGTGGAGGCACAGCTTCAGCCATCGTTTAGCACCTACTTTAAGAGAGCCACGAGGAAACACGGGGGACCGTGGGCAGCGCCGCTCGCCCCGCAGTTCAGCGCCAGGAGCGGGGGGACACGGGCAGCGCTTTCCCCGACCCCTCCCCACGCCGGCCACCGTGGAAGGGCGGGCTCGGCAGCTCGGACCCCCACACCCCCACGGCCTTCCTGCGGCTACGGCCTCCGCTCCAGGCGTGCGGCAGCCCCGCCAAAGTGGCTCAGAAGCGCTCCCCTGACAGGGCAAACACGCGTGGCCGCTCCCAGGCGGGCGCTGCCCGGCGGGACGCTCGCCCGGGATGGTGGCACAGGGGGATGCCCGCTCGCCCCACGCCCGTGGCAGCCCGTACCGCGTGGGAAGCGCCCCCACCCTGACCACTGCAGAAGCACGATCCAAGGACCACCGGCCCACGCCTCCTGCCCCAGCAGCCGCGGGCCCGCACAGGGAGACCCGAGCGTTGCCCCCAACACGCGTGGGGAGCCCACGCGCGCCGTCGCCACCCCACCCCCCCGCTCCTTCCCGGCGCCTACCGTCAATGTCGCCCAGGGTAAGCTCGTCGCCCAGCTCAGTCAGGGTGTCCATGCTCTCGGCGGCCAGCTCGCCGCCCTCCATGGCGCAGGGCCCGTCGCCGCCCCGGGCGCTCAAGCGGAGGCTATTGCCGCTGCCGGCGGGCGCCGCCGACCCCGCGCCATCTTGGGCCGGCCCGCGGCCCCGCCCCCGCGGCCCGGGCGCGCGCGCCCCCCGCGGTTTGTTGTCAATGAGACCAGGTCGGGCCCGGCCAATCGGCGGCCGCGGCGGCGCGTGGTGTGATGGCGCGTCAGCGATCAGCAGCTGCCATTAGCATAGCCCGCCCCGCCCCCGCGCGCTGAATATTCATGAGGGGCGGGGCAGCGCCGCGCGTGGGAGCGCCCCGCGCCGCCCCCGGGAAACGCGGCCGGGGCAGGGCTCGCGTCCCGGGATGCCGCCAGATGCGCGGCTAAAGGCCCGCTGCAAGGCGGCGGTGGACAGAGCATGGGGTTTGTCCTTCCCCCCGCAGCGCCCACGGACCCTCGCCTCCTGAGGGGCCGGCTCGACGCTCTCTGGTGTACACCCGCTCCCACCAGGAACGGGAGCAAGAGCCAGGATTCTTCTACTTTAAAAAAATGATAAAGTCAATTTTATTCAAGAAAAACCAACTGAGCCCATTGTCACCCCCTCCCCTCATTGGAGGGACTTGGCTCTGCTGTTAAAAAATCCGGGACGTTTCCCTTTCCTCAAAGGCTGTCATACCGCCAGCCCGACGCACAGAACCGGCTCCTTGGGGAAAGCCCCTCTGCAAGAGCCTGCTCTGGTGCAGGCCATCGGCACAGGTGAGGAATCACAGCGTGGCTGTGTCGGGTCCTGGGCCAGCCCCTCAACTGTCCCCATGGCAGCCCAGTCACCCGTGGAAGGTTGCAGCCCCTCAAGTTGGCTGCCTCCCTACTTCAGCCCTGCTATCGCCACACGCCCTCGTCTGGCTGTGCTCTGACAAGGGGCTTCGGGGACTCATTCAGAGAGGAAGAGCCCCAAAGAGAAGGGATGGGGCATGGGCTGCAGGACAGGCTCTCAGCAGCTCAGGCTGCTTCCCCAGCATCTTCAGCATCTGCATGGTTTGCACTACAGGCACCAGTGGCAGCAAAGAGGCCAAGTACCAAAATTCCTCCTGTCCAAAAAATTCACCAGGCATTGACCTGTGGTGGCCCCGAGATGCCATCAGCCAGGAACAGCTGCTGCCATCGGCATTTTCAGCTACGTCTGGACAATGAAACGCACGTTGCTCGGTGGATCAGCCACTGGGAAAAGGGAAGGTCCTCTCTGGCAGAGGTAGCAGCTGTGCAGAGACCAGGTAGAACCCAGTGGGGGGTGCCAATGAGATCACCCGTTTAGCTGAACGAAAAGCAAAACTGAGAGAAGCAGCATTGCTCATGAGGCTGTTTGGTGTGACGCACTCCCCAGCCCACCCGTGTTGGAGGAGGCACCTTCAGCGTGGGGTGTGCTGCAGTGAGAAGGGATCCCCGGGCTCCACCAGAGGCGTGTCCCCCGCACCCTACTTCCCCACAGGCAGCAACACCCTGACCAGGGGATGGCCCCAGTGCTGTCCTGTCTGTGCTTTACCTCTGTGGAAGGGGTATCCCACTTTAGCCCCTTTGGGCCAACCCACCAGCACCACCACGCAACCTCCACTGAACAAAAATGAAAGGCAACAAAACAAAACCCACAGCACAAATGGAAAGGGAATGGCCAGGCACCAGCCCAAAGCTGCCAAAAAGGGAGCAAGCCACTCTGTGTCCCAGTGGTGCCACCCCCACTGCAAGGCACAAGTCCCAGCCTGCTACAGCTCCGACTGTGAGCGGGAGATGCGTGGGCCCTTGCGGATCTCCTTCCGCTTCTCTTCCTTCTTCCTCCTCTTCTCCTCATCCCGCAGCGCCTTCTGAAAGGTGTCAGCACTGGGGAAAAACTGGGGGTTGACAGCAAGGAGTCAGCATTGGGGAGCACCCACAGCCTCCCAGAGGCACAACCCCTCCAAACCCACCAAAGCCACTGTACAAGCCTCACAGTCCAGGGAGCTTTGAGCACAGATGCAGCATGAGGCAAACAGAGTCTCAACTACGAGGCAGGTGGCCACAGAAGGGAAGAGAGGGCACCAGGTGCCCAAAGTAGACCACAGATGGGGAATTCAGTGTTTGTGTTTCAGCCATGCTTAGTCATTGACAGGGGCTTTTGGCCACTTCCCCAAAGCCACCCATTCCATTCCCCAGCCAGCTGCCTGGAGCTGTGACATGGATGGGGAAGCCCATGGGACAAGCTGGCAGCGTTGCTATCTTACCTCTGACTGGTCCGTTTTAAAGGGATTGCGGTAATCAGGTGATTTCTCGCTGATTCCTAGCTCCTGAGCCATCTGCAGAGCAAAGGGGAGACCTCACTGGGGAGTGGTGCCTCCCACTCACATCCCCCAACTGTGTGCGACCAGGGTCGCCTACTCTCCCGCCAGTCCCATCTATGCTCTGTGCTCTTCCCCCATGCCTCAGCTCAAGGACAGCCCCCAGACACAGGGTGCCCCTGCCTTCCTTTTATCCCAAAATCCTCAGCTCCCCCAGCCCAGCAGCAGAGAAGGGTCACGGCAGGGGGGACGAGGAGCCATACCAGCCGCAGGACCTGGGAGTGGGGTCCCTGCTCGAACACACCCGTCAGGTTGCAGAAGCCGATGCCCCAGCGGATGAGGCTGTTCCAGTTGGAGTTGCGGTCGAAGTAGTGGTGCACAATCTTGGGGAAGCGCAGGACCACATCCCCGAAGAAGGCAGTGTTCTCCACCACGTGCGAGTATGCTGTGGGGACAGCCATCAGCTCCATCAGCACAAGTTGAGGGCAAACCAGTAGGCTCTCCAGTATGAACTGGTCAGAGAGGCAGCAATAGCGTCCCCAAGAGACAGGGAGCAGCCCAGGTCTGGTCTGGATACACAGGGGTTTTGTACCTACCCCAGCACTGATCCCAGGAAGAATGTCTGTGGTGCACCAGAACAGAAGAAAAAGGAGGAGGGTAAAAACCAGAGAGAACCTACCATCCTTTATCTTCTCATCCTGAGGGAAGGGCCCATCAGGAGGCACATCGGCAGCGATGAGAACAGCACGGGAGTCCTCCAGCACCTGCCAGAGTCCCTGATTAGTGTTTTGTCTTGCCAGTCCTGCCCTGCACCCTGGAGGTGCTGCCACAGCTGCCCCACTTTGAAACCCCATGGCATCCTCCCTTCATGTCCTAAGGCTCACCTGCCACACACTCCACAGAAGCCCCCAACCCTTCCCATTTCTGCCCACCCATGTGGGCTCAGAGTGCAGCCTGCACTGTGGCTTACTTTGAAGAGTCCCTTGAGCATGATGTCAATGATTTTGTACTGCTGGTTGACGTCATTGAGCTCAATCAAGTTCTTCAGAGCATTCATCTGGTCCTTGCGCTTCACCTCAAACAGCTTCTTATCTGCACCACTGTCAAGGGCACTGTCAGCACTCTCCCACCACAATGCTGCTCTCCCCCTCCAGTGGGCCCCTGGCACCATCCCAGGCCCCCCAGGAGGTGTCTGAGGAGCAGCACCTGAGCCAGGATGGAACACAGATTTCCAGTGAACCCCTTGCCCAAACACCTCAGCAGGGCCCTTAACAATGCTAAGAGCTTGTGGGGAGCTCTCTACTTGCCAGTCCATGACTCTGACTGATGGGCTGGAGGAGGAACATGAACTGCCACCTTCCCCATGGGTCTCCACATACTCATCTTTTCATACTTTGCCTCTTCACCAGGGGATGCTGCTGTGTGCTAAGAAGTGCTTGCATTAGCCCTTCATCTCCTCATGGGCAAAAAGTGCCTGTGGCACAGAGGAGACCAAGTGCCACAAGCCCAGGAGTCCATCCCAGTTGGTGATCCCAAAGCACTGAAATGTGCAGGCATGCTGTGCCTTTTGGCTGGCCATGCCACTTCCAAGAGCAGACTGGGAAATGTGCTCAGTGCCTAGCACAATGGAACAGAAAGAACACCAGGCATCACTGCCATTTCTGCTCCTGCACCAAGCCAGGCACTTGGTTAGCAAACCCAGGAGCTTGACTAAAGCCCATCTACAGAAGGACAAAGCAGCAACTTCCCAGTGCTTCTGGATCCTCTCTTTTCCACTTCCTTGTGCCCCTTTCCATGGTCTCTGACCCCTTCCCTGCACATGTGCTCCCTCCAGCCTCCGTAGCCATTAGTGCATACATGGTCACGAGGGGCAGGCTGCAGAGGATACAGATTTCCAAGCCAGAGTCTACTCTCTGTTTCTCCAGGTCTGTGAAGCTGCCCTGGGACAGCAGCAAGGCCAGCAGAAAGGGACAGATGATGAGAAAATCCATGTTGGCCACTGCAGCCTGGAAGTAAAAAACCAAGAAAACCAATGATTAGTGAGGAGACCTAACCAAAAAGGAGAAGTCACACAAGCCACTTGGGACCGATGGCACACTGCCCTTGCCACCAGGGTCCTTGCCCATCTCTCCCTGGTCCCCATGAGGGGTCTGAGGGATACAGTGGCCAGAGCAGAGTCACATGGTGATGCTGCAGCCAGCCTGCTCTCCCTTGCAAGTGAAGCCCTGGTCTCCCTCTTCTCTCTACCTGCCTGCACTGCCAGCCCCAGGCATCTGACCCAGCACTGACCCAACAGAAAATTTAAGTCCTACCCCTTCTTCTAAAAATAACAGCTAGGTTTTTGCTGGGTTTGTGAGGTAGAGCAGCCCAACAACCCCAACAGCAGGTCTGGAAGGAAGAGAGGGATCACTGAGGGGTTGAAGTCCATCTCTCCTTCAAGTCCCAGTGCAACCAGTTCAGCGACCTCCCCTCACCACTTGGGGTATTGGTACCCGAACCTTTCCCTCACTACAAGCTGGGTGCCACCACACCAAAAAACAACTGTTGGGTGACCTGGTGGTGACTTCCCCCTCCCTCCAAACAAGTCCCTTCCCAGACAGCATCTGAGGCTTTGCAGGGATGCTCTTGGGCAGAGCTGCTCCTGACCACAAATGTCCCTCAGACAAAGTCAACTGGAAGAAAAGGTCCTTGAGAATGAGGATCCTCTTGGACAGTCTATACCTGGAAAAGGAGAGCAACAGCTCAGTCCCCCAGCAGCAGAACTCAGGGTGGTCTGTGCTTAGGTACAAGGTTTCCATGGAGCTGAGCACAGGCCACTGGCAATTACAGAAGGAACAGCTCCTTCAGAGGCATCATCTGAGCCACTCCTGCTCCCGAAGGAAAGGCAGATGTGTAAGGCCACCAGAGGGGACCTCACCCTATGACCCACCGCCCTCTTGAGTCCAAGTTTGCCTGCCCAGTCAAACTTGTCTCTGTAATGCCCTAACACTGAAACAAAACCAAATTGTTGCTTTTCTTTTTTTAAACAAATACAATTTCTTCAACTCCAAGCCTGTGAAAGAGGCAAAGCAGGCAGCACCAGCAGTTCAACCAGCCCTGCAAAGATCAGCAGCAGCTCCCACCATGTACCTCCTGCTGAGGCCAAGCCAAGCATCTTCATGTCCCTGGCAAAGGCAGGGGAACAGTGTCAGAAAAAATGAGAAATGCTCTGAAATATTTTGCTGTTGTGCTTTGTAAAAGGCTGCACCCCTGGAAAGGAAGAGACCAGAGTAAATACAACCAGCATTATTGAAGAAGACGTGGCTGCCCCTCGTGTGGGCTCAGCAACATGCCCCGTGTTTCTGACACAGAGTGGAGCAGGGACAGCAGCACAAAGCCCCCTGCCAGGTTTGGGGTCTGTCGCTCTTCCCACTGTGGTGTGAGGCTTAAGCCATATTCCAGCCATCCTGAATGCCACAAAGCACACCAACAAGCCAAGGCTGTCAGGAAAATTCTCCAGCCCAGGCAAACAGATGTTCTGTTGGACCTACCAGCCTGGTCTGCTTCCAAGAGACCACTTCACCCTGCCAAAAACAATGACCCAGGACCTGGCTCAGTGAGGTGGCACAGGTCTCCCCTCTGCAGAGCCCCACAGCTGCTCAACACCCCCCAAGCTCTCAGAGAGGAGGAAGTGCAACAATGCAAAAGCAGAGAGTGACTGCCCTGGGACCAGGCTCCTGTTTGCCCCTCAGATCAGACATACCAACATAAGGATTAGGCTGGCTATTTGCCATGCTCATGGAGAACTGGAAAGAGAAACTGGAGGTAGCCAGGGGCCTCCAGACTAGGCTGGAAGGCAAAGAGCAGAAATGCTGCCCACAACAGCTCTGCCATGCTGCCTGTGGCAGTCCCAGCATGCCTGGTTAGGATAGGGGCTGCAGTGTCCCCCATTTCCAACACTGGAGTTGGGTGGCTGGAGGACATTCCACAGGCGCAACAAGGGGAAAATGAGCTGCAAAAAACCCTGCTCCAGGCAGAGCAGAGCAAAGCACAGTTCTCAGCTGAAGCAGCTGCTGACCAGCCAGCTGCTGCAGCACAAGGGCCACCAGCTTGCCTGGCTGCTCACAACAGGGATGGGCTTCTTCAGAGACACCACAGCAGATGCTGGGGTAGGGACAGTCAATGTTTGCAATGCAAATATATTCAGATCCTCCTACACCAGCCCTAAAGATTGTCCAATGGGACAAGGTCAGAAGTAGAGGACTGGAGAACCACTCCATACTGGAAGCCCATCACCTTTTCATCTGATCTGCTGGCACTCATTCTCACATCAGAGCTATTTATTTGCTATTGTCCATCAGGGCTGAAAGATGCCAGGCAAAATGAAGCAGGGCCAGTTGTTTCTCTCACCCACAGGGAACCTGGGGCTGCTGATGCCATGTGGGACCACCCCAGATTTATTTCCTTTCACTGCCCTGGCAATTTCACCCCATTTAACAACAGACATTCCTTTCTCCAGGCCACACTATGTAACAGCAGAGATGCCAAAGCTCCTTGCAGATGTTTCACCATGCTTTCCCCACAAACTCTCTCATGTCTTCACACCCGCTGAGGGATGAGACACAAACACTGCAGAGCTGCTCCTCTCTTCCCTCCCTGCTCCTCCCTGAATTGATTTCTGCCAGAGACAGCTCTTCCTGATGCTCCCAGAGCAGTCCAGGGAGCCAGGGCCTGGCCTGATGCTACAGATGGAAAGGAGTTTCCACCAACATTGCCTTGCAGCCCTGGCCAGCTGGCTGTTTCAGCAGCAAGCCCACCAGTCTGTCTCACTGTCTACCAACCTCTTAATTTAGATGTGTTTTTCCAAAGACATGACAACAGATGCCATGTAATAGATGGTTAGTACTTCCCATTAAAATGTTTTCAATTACTTTATAAATTTTCCTGCAGGAGCCCCATCTGAAGCAAGCATCCCTGACATTTATTCACTTAATGAGCTTGCAAGGCAGAGCCATGCTGCAATGCTTTGGTTCCCTGGAGAAACTTTTGCATGACCCCCCCACTTCCCCTCTGCAGGCACTGAAATGTAGGGGGAAAAGCATCATCCTTCACCAGGAGCATGCTGTGGCAAAACAAGGAGTGAAAACTCCCTGTCCCATGAACCCATTCCGAGGTGCTCCTCCAACAACCAGATAAGGATTAATCTTTTGTTACAGGAAAATCAAAAGCTTCAGAAGTGAAACTCCTCTGCTCAGATCCTCTAGGAGGACATATCTATATGGGGCTTACTTCAGTTGAAACACTACTGGCCATTTACACCTGCTTGTCTCCAAAGTCTCCTAGCCACCAAGCCCAGAAGCTCGCGTACCACACGGTTTGGCAGCCCCGATTTCCTGCTGTGATTTCCAGCAGGAATGGGTCCGTTCCAGCCCGCCCTCGTGCCTCCCTTCGTGCCGGAGGGGTTCAAGAAGCACCCTGAGGGGCTCGGACGGCCGCTGGCACAGGAGAAGCGGATTCTCCCGCAAGCTCCGCTGGAAGTAAAGGCAATCACACGGGGACGGTGGAAAGGGGTCTAGCCGAACGTACCCCGGCCGCGCTGCGGGAAACCCACGCGGAGCCGCGACAAGTGGATGCATCAGGCGGCACCCGGGAGGACGCGAACCCTCGGTGGGGACGGCAGCTCCCGGGAGCCGCGGCGCTCCGCTCCTCCCGCGGCTCCAGCGCGGGGCGAGCAGGCGGCGATGGCAGGCAGAGCCCGTCGGGCACAGCCCTTTAACCCAGGGTCCAGAGAGGTGTCTCGGGGCCGCACTGCCCGCGCCGCTCATCGGCCACCCCGGCCGCCCGGAGGGCGGGCCCCTGCCGCGTCTCGCTCGGGGAGCACCGGCCACCTCCGCCCCGTCCCCCGGTGCCCCCGGAGCGGCCCCAGGGCTGCTCCCGCCATTCCCTCCTGCCCCGCCACGGCCGGGCAGCTCCCCCCCGGCCCCGCTGGGCCTCCCGGGCGGCGATGGCTCCGGGCGGCGCGGCCGGTCCCCACCTGCGGGCCGGGTGCCGGGTGCCTGGTGCCGAGGCCGGCGCTCACGCCCGCCGCGCTGCCATGCTGGTGCCGCTGTGCTGCTGCTGCCGCCGCTCCGCCCCGCCGTGTCACTTCCTGAGCCCCCGCCCCGCCCCGGCACCGGCCACGCTCCGGCGGGCACTTGGAGGGTCTGGAGGCAACAGGGCAGCGGGGGCTGAGGCTGTAGTCGAAGGGGTCACTCGAACCTGGAAGAAGTCTCCTCATCCCTATGGGACACGTAGCGTATCTGCTTCCCCCGGGATCCTGGCTGAGCCCCCACCGCCCCTTCCAGCCCAGAGCAAAGGGACCATCCCGCAGCCCTATCAGCCAAGGCGAGTGAGCAGAGCACCTCTTCCACAGCACCCCTGTACGACATCATTTCCCCAGGCAGAACTGTATTTTGATACATGAAGGACATCAACCAAGCCTTGCCCCGCACAGAAGAGGAAACAGCCGTTTCAGTAACAGAACTTTTTAATTTCAACAAATCTTTTTCTAAAAATGAGCAACGAGTAACTTCCTTTGTCCTTCTTCTCCCTCCTACTCACTGGGAAGGAATAGCAGGATGGGGTCTCCTCCTAGATTCTTGCTTTGTTCGTCTGCTCTGTGCACTGTATCTTCTCATTTCAATCCCCAATGTGTGAAAGGGACACTGCCACACTTCCCAGACATCTGTCATTGACAGCATGAGTGGAAACCAAAAGAAAGGCGTGTATGCTATGGGAATTCCCACATTTGACATATCACTGACAGGAGCTTTGCATTACTAAACCAACCCTCCCCAAGCCATGGAACCTCACTCCTAACATACGCGAGAAACATCAGTGCAGGTAAACCTGAAGAAAAGTCAAAGCTCCATTTTGACCAGAGGATTTTGTCTTCCATGTCCATGACTATCTTATTCACATAGCCCCAACTGCTGCACTTCAAGTGCATCTAAGATCCTTCCTAACCACCAAGATTTGAAGGTTTCTTAATACATTAAAAAAGTCAGAAATAAAAAGTAACTTCAGCAATATAACAAAACCTCCCATCCAAATTCCTTCATCCCTCTACAGAGAAGCAAAATGGGGTGGAGAGGGACTTTGTGGGGCTCAATGGCCTCCACCAGGACAACTTGCCCTCTGATTGTTCCACAACAGAGCACTAACATCACATTGGGGATAGGCATGAGGACAAGCTACTCCTGACAGGACAAACACCTCAACCACCACGTACTCTACACATGGCTGATGACAGTGCCCCACAGTGAAGGAAGTCCCCACACCCACAGGAAATCACTGCCACCTCCACTTCCATCACTGCTACAGATCTGAGGCAACAGCATGATGAAAACAGGAAGGCAAAAAAAGTTTGAGAAAAAAAAAATACTGCATCAGGTTCCCTCTTTCTCCACAAGGCATCTGGGAGCGGCCTCTGCCTCTATCTCCAGAGAAGAAGATTTAGTTCACAGTGGCGGACTAGGCCCAAACAGAATAAAATCTGGTAATTCCACTCAGTGATTCCCAAATGCTCTCTGCCTTTTGAAAGTGCCTGAGTCATATTTGGGTTTCCACTACTTCATGGGCATACTGGCACTAGATGGCATGCAAACAGAGATTAACTCATTGCTCATCCTCCAGGGAAATCAATACAGGGACTGTTACTGCTTTGAAGCCAGAGACTCCCAAGCCTGCCCCTCTTTCATCAGACCACCTCTGCTTTATAGATGAATGCAAGCCCAGCACACAGAGACTTCTTTAATCCCAACTGTCTACTCATTTCTGAAATGTCTTCTCAGATTAGGACATGATGAAGTCTTTCATCCCACAGTTAGCCAAGTGTAGAAACCACTCAGAGTTTTTCAATTTTGTTTGCCTTCAGCTGGAACAAGAGAAGGAGCAGCAAATTAAGTATCCCTTCTACCTTTGTCACACATGCCACACACATTAGCTATCAAAGGATACACAATGTCCTGATGCTTTATACACATGTTCCTCTGTCCCAAGAGCCGATCCAGCAAGGTCTGAATGACCTCTGACTGTTCTGGCTCCACCTGGTAATGACTATTCTGAATCTGAGGGGTCAGAAAAAAAGAAAGATTTCCAGAACAACATAAAACTGTTGGACTTTTTCCTTCATACTCCCTCCCTCATCTCCACACAGACCAGTGAGATCTTCAAAGCCCAAAGCAAACACCTAGGGATTTCCTTCCCATTTTCCTAAGCAGTTACTGCTCTCTTACCTGAGAAAGGAAGAGGTGAAGAGCATGAGACGTGGCCTCAGACAGCTCTGCTATGTTTGCTTCTGCTGCCTCCTGAATAATCTGGCTGATTTCTTTCTGAGAAATAATATTGCTGCTCTGATATCTCACAAACTTGAACAAAGGAAAAAATAGAGACATTAAGTAGTGGAAGACCCACAGGGTGCAACAGTGACTCATCACTTGCAAAGACCTCTTCTGTGCACCATTACTGCAGCACCTTAACCACAGGCCTGATTTTTATACCACTTCTAATGGAACCAGTGCAAGTATCTATGTTGATGGTGCTCTGATTTATAGCCAGATTTATTTTGGTTTAAGCTGGGAAGGAACTAAAATAAATGAGGTAACCTTTTAAAACTGAAATAAGAACAGCAAATACTCACAGACCCATCTTTTATATTTGGAGGGGGAGGGTTCACTTTAATAACCCCTTCCTCTCATTCACTGCCATGAGGGCTATATCTTTAATATTTCTGCTGGGTAGGATCACATTCCCCCTCTAGCCCACAGACCCCACATACAGCAGGGTAGAATAGGGCACTAACTCACTGCCATGAAAAGTCAGGTCTGTAAGGTCAGACAGGAGACAAGCTGCAATGCCAAGCAGCCAGCTTGCTCCCTGACTGGTAACAGCAGTTGCATGTTCTCTGCAAGTTTCTCCTCTCCTCCCCAGGGATCCTAGATGATATAAATAAATGTTACCAACACCAGAAGAACGGGAGGTGCTCACTAACAGCAGTCATTTTCTGCAGGGTGTGGAAGTTCATTTAAAGTATCATTATTAATAGAGGGCAGGAATACAGTCCCAGGCAAAGCCACAGCAGTATCAGAGACTGTGCTGCATAGCAGGTTAACTACCAATAACCAGCTCACATGGATTGTGCCAACATATTGGGAAAAATGGGGAACAGCCCACCCTTCTGCTGCTCACCAAAGTCATCAGCCTGAGAACTTCTGGCTGCAGAAAGGACTTCTGGCCCCCACTGAGTAGTGTGAAGAGCAGGAATCGGTGCCACGGCTGCGAAGCAACGTGCAGAGCTGGGAGAGAAGGAGAAGCCAATCAAAGACAGCTGTAAAACTGCCAAAGTGACAGGCTGAACCCAGCTAAGGACAGTCTTCAATACTGATCCCAAGTTTTCTCTCCTAGACCCCATGCTGTGAAACACTAAAGGGTTATTTTTCACTGTTCTTACTTGCTTTTTAATTTGTCACTCTCTGGGCAAGAGTTCAGTCAAGAGGACAAAAGCTTAATAGCTTTTCAAAGCAGAAAATACATATTGTCCATCTTTATGCTGGTACAGGAAGAGAAACCTTCTCCTGGGGTGTATGTCATAAAACAGTGAGAGAATATCTTTAGCCTGGGGTTTAAAAATAATACCCTCCAGTTTCAACATGAGGACAACTCTCCTGACCTCAGTTTTTATTTAGCTGCAGAATACCCTTTGGGTAATGAAGAAAGCCCTATAACAGAAGCTGAAAAAACTGAGGCTGGATCTGCATCAGACAGTGGACTATGGGGACCAGCCTGGCTGATGGGGGCAATGCAGTCAGTAGAGAAAATGCTCTTACTAAAGAACAGACACAATAACATAACATGTATTAGGTAAGGCCATAAGTCTATGATGGCATGAAGTCTTTCACTGAATGCCGAAATTAAAATGTTATTACCTTGTATTCAGTACAGGTTAGGAGCATGGGATGGACAAATAAATCAGCTGATATAACTTGTTCTACTATAGCAAATCACCAGAGTGTAGAAAAGGTCTCTTTTCCACTGGCAGTCACATAACCTCCCTATTGCTACTACAAGAATCTTTTCTATAGGAAAACAACACTGAAAAATAATGTCAAATATTTTGGGGATATCTTTCATCTGGGGTAAATGAGAAAGTACCAGCACTGTGCATGAGCCTGTTCTGCACATTTGGAAATATCCCTGGACCAAAAGAGGGTTTTAGAAAGCTTCAAGCGAGTCAACTCCTAGAGGCAGAGTCCAGGACACACTCTTTCCAGTGTTCTTGCATCTTTCAGCCAAATAAAGCTATGACCCTCATTCTGCTTGGAATAAGGAGACTCTTGTTATTGCTGTTCTGAACTTCAGCACCACAGCAGCCAAAGTGACAGGTTCAGCTGTTGCTGCAGCAGCATTTCATTAGTTTAATCCCAAATTAGCAGAGCATCCCCATAACTTTTTTTAAATTCAGCCTTTTAATAGCCTCCCTTCAGCTACTGGCTGTCATTCATCTGCAGTATGACATCTTTATCCAACCACTTCCTCTCTCCCACCAGTGTCCCTTTTGCCTGGTGTTCATTCACTCCATTCCCTTCTCTATTGGTGTTTAAACAACTGAAGTAAACAGGTCAGGGTACAGAGAACTTTCTGGTTTAAGAACAGAGCCAGCACCTGGACTTCGTGGCAGGAGGCTGACAATAGCAGAAGGGTCTATTCTTCCCCCCCAGCAATGTACAATGTACAAATGTACAATGCAGTGATATCATGTTATACTGAAAACATGGTATACATTAGGTCTGACATGCACTCTGGAAACCAAGGTCAGAATTCACCCCTGGAAATCCAGAATTTCCATCTTCCATTCCCTAAGGCCGCCTAATATCCTGCTCCCCCTTCCCTTCCTTCAGGGCCAAACTATGACCAACGCTGTCCTTTTGTAAGACACATCATGTTCAGATCCTCCCTCCCATATGTTTATGGTCTAAAGGTTTGATACAACTGGCCTGAAGGTCAAAGACTATTCCTGTACTCCTTCCATCCCCAAACCTTTCCCTCTTACAGGGCTGGAGAACTACTTTTTGCCTTCTGGATAGCATCTTGGTGTACAGAGCCAAAGTGAAGGTTCATGCCTGCAGGGGAGCCAAGCACTGTGATTTCATCCCACAAAGCACAATATTAACTTTAGGCACACAAATAATTTTTCTTATTTGGGTAAACTCAGCACACATTTTCTCCAGAGTGCTACTGGATAGAGAACAAAGATCTCAAAATCACTGCAGGAGGGGAACTAGGAGAAGAAAGAACATGAAGACTTTACCAACATCCTGGTTCTTCACATACAGGTATTCCACTAAGGTTTCTAGGCAGGCAACCACTGCCTGAGAGAGCAGCAAGTCTTTCTGGAATACCAAGAGAAAGAAAAAAAAAAAAACCAGTCAACAGCTATTGCAAAAGGAAAATTCATAAAGTGCCAGGATCAGAAGAGTATGCAGCACAGGAAAATAACACCTTTCATCTCCTTCAAGGAATGCAATGTGCTGCAAATTATCTGTCACATCAAGGAGCCAGACAGAGCTACAACTACTTATTTTGAGACTAAAAATAATAAGTAACAGCCTCCAAAGAATAAAGATAGGAGCCCAACACAGCTTAAGTGTTAAATGGAAACTGATGGACTACCCCTGGAGCCCAGCATCACTTGAGAAAGTTAAACGTATGCTGATGCACTTACTACCCCCAAAAGCACCTTGTCAGGGGCATGGGGGATGGACTGGGATTTGTTATACATTTCCCACATCTGTCCCTATGGATGTGGCATCCCTGCAGAGAGAGAGATGGGAAGACAAAAATTGTCATTAGTATACAGAATTTGAGCTACCCAGTTGAGCAGCAGGGAGTACTGCATAGCTTGATTTACCTTCTCTCTCACTGCACTGTGCTGCAGCAAGAGCATTTTCCCTCCTCCTCATCACACGTCTGTAAGGGGTGGAAAATGCAAGGAGGAGGAAAAACAAGCAGGCAGCCCCTTTGATTCTGCAGCAGGGTGGTTTCTCCTCAGGTTAATGCTCCTGCTTGAAGCCCACTGCTGTTGTTCCAAAAGTCATATTTTACGTACCTGCAACTGGACATGCACTAGAAGGTTCTGCAGACTGACAACAAGGGAGAAGACCTGCTGCATGGCAAGGGGGTGCAGGGCAGTGTCCTGCAATGATGATGACTGTGCTTCAGTAGCACTTGGAGCTGTGTTTTGGCCAACAATCACTAGCAGGGAGGAGGAGAAGTTCTGTCGCAGGACAGCTCTCAGGAACTGCATGATGCTCACTAGACAGGGAGATGCTTATTAGTGTGTGTTGCTTATTAGTGTTTTCCTCTGCTCTACCCTGTGTGTTGGTGCCTGTGCAATAGCATGGGAGAGGGTGATGAGAAAATATGTGAGCTTAATAGCCCACCAGAGTTGTCTGGCAGCTGCTGACAGCTGTAGACAGGAATGGCAACATCAGTTTCTTCATTCATCTCCTTCTTTGAGACACTAACACAGTTCACACTCAATTCCAGATGTCACTACCAAACTCCAAGGAATATCTGTCCAAACACAGAAGAACTACAGAACTTCCCTTTTGCCCCTTCTCACCACCAGTTACACATTTACAAGGTCAAATGGACCAAAGTTTCCCGATTCCCTCCAGCACCCCCACCACTCCATTCCATAGTCACCAGTTCTCCCTTGCTGCTTGTATCATGGTACTAGTGACTGCTTCCAGATAAATCCCCCTAACAGATTCAGAATACCTAACAGTAGGATTGGCTTCTTATTCCTGAAGATGACTGCATTCAGGACTTCTGTAAGGTCTACAGAGAGTGTCTGGTGAACCTAGAAGAGAATTAGATAGAAGAGAAAAAGTGGTGCTGGTTTGGAGCAGATAGAAAGCTCCATTATGTACTTCTAGTTCTTAGACAGTATCCCATGACGACCACTGAAAACCAAGGGGACAGCAGCAGGGTTTCAGGAGGCTGACACAGAAGGGGGAGTTACATCATTGGACCCTCATGTTTCACTCACCACTAGCCTGAGCTGCACAGCTTCCAAACCACAGCCTACCTTGTCTGTCTTGTTCTCACTACTCCCTGCAGGACCTCTGGCACGTGACTATCAGCCTGCCAAGCACATGAAGTGGCAGAAACAGCCACCACCAAGGTGGCTCTACCTTAGCCACAGAGCCAGGCAGCAAGACTGAGGAGCCAGGCAGCCAAAAACCAGCAGTGGCCAGAAGCTGTCCTTGCCTGCTGGAGCTGGGGCCTCCCAAGAGCCCAGGGATAGGAACTATTGCATGGGTGAAAGTGGCAGAGGAGTTTAGGGACTTGAGAACTCGGTGAAATAGGAGCAGCCGCTTGAGAGGGAAATCTGTAATACATTGTTTCCTTCACAGAACAGCCATTCAAGAGCAAGGGCATGAAGGCTCAGACAACACTAGAAGGGTTCAAACTCTTCAACAAGCCAGAGAGTTGATATGGGAAGGCAGGCATAAGGGTTCCTTTAAATACTGGAAGGCTGATTACTTTAAGTATTCTTCTGAAGAGAGAAATATTCCACAGAGAACTAGGAGTAGCTCCTGCAACATGGTGGCAGTGGCTACTCATCTTAGAATTGACAAGCCAAAGCCTCTAATAGCCTACCAACCATGAGCCCTGTTTATTCACAGGGTAAAGCTAGAGCAGCAACACAGTTAAGATGTAAGTTGGCTATGGCCAGACAAGTCCTCACTTAACATCAGCCTGAGATGAATGCAGCATCTCTTGAAGCCACTGTTCTGCCCTAAAAAATTGCAGGCTCAGGGAGACAGCCTGTCACCAGTTCACATTCACAGCCACAAAGGTGCTCTTATGAGAGTCTCCAGGATGCTTTGTGCAGCTCCAGCTACACCGAACAGCAGAAAGAAGCAAGAGAAGTGACTCTTCTGCTTCTTCCCCTTCAACTGAAGATTAGAAACACTGACAATTAGCTGAAGATTAGAAACATTGAAGCAGTCTTGAAGCATTTCAATTTCCCAGCTGTATCTGTAGTTTCTGTCTTCATCTCTGGTGCAAAAACATGTCTGGGTTGTATATCATAGCACATCAAGCCAGTGGTATTGATAAAACCAAGCAACAGGCTTATAAGCTGCTAAATGATTGCACTTCAAGGATCAATAGGAGCTGAGAGCATCAGTCCCAGAAGATGAAGCTCAATACTTGACACTTGACACTAGAATGTCTTTTGGGACTGGCACAGCACCAGACACAGCCCTGACTTGGAAACTGAGAAGGCAGGCTGTACTTAGCAGCTCCCAGAGCAGGGCCAGGCTGCATTCCGACAGCTGACAGCCTGTACAAGTTCCATGCTCTAAGCCCTAAGCAGAGGCTGCATGCTGATAAAGTAATGGATGCAGACTTGGTCTGGGCTGGTCTTCTGGAAGACATCTTCCCTCAGCATTAGAAATCCAACTCTTGCTTTTCTGTGCACATGCAGGCATGTCCTTAATGTGATTTTATCATCTGCAAACAGGTGTTCCAACTCCCAAAGAGCATACTCTGCTGGGCATAACTGCAAGAGCAGAGCTCACAACTCATGACATGCTCTCTAACTCCATATCAAGAGAGGTCTGGGTAAATACTTCAAAATACAAGATACATTTTCCCTTGTATTGGCATTGGAAAATGCTTCCTTCAAAGTTGTAATTCCATTAATAGCTGACAACTCCAGCTTAGGTGTCTTGTTGGACTGCAAAGCATCAAACACTATGACAGCTGCCCACATTTGTAATAGCTTGCTAATATTGAACACTTACTTGCCAATAATGGGTTCTATCTCATTATTGATCATTTTAGTAACAAAATAGCAGTTTACAACATGGGAGCTGTGTCTTTCACCCCATTTTCCCTTGAGAAAGCTTTTAAAATATATTTTGCTCTGTCCTGAAGAGGAAAGTGATTTGGATCAGGAAGGCTGGGTATGCACTTCTCCCCACAGGATTTGCGCCCCTCTTTAACTCTTCAATGATTCGTGTCTCAGACCTTCACAGACATGCTACCTTATGGTCCTGCTGGAGAGGTGCAGCAGGGAATAACTTGTGGACAAGAACAAAAGAGAAATCAACACAATCAGATTACAGGCCAAAGCAAAACACTTTCATATATATATATATATATACATACAACACATATTTATTTTTTAGGTTTATCCATGTGCTGACTTTGAACACTAGAGGGGTTTAGAATGGTTCTAACCTCAGTATTGTAGCGATGCTGATAAAGCAAAAGGGATGCCACCAACAGCCATCCAGAGCACAGCAAGGCATCTTCAGATGACAAGGAGGCAGGTTTGGAAGGAGGGGACCATAGCCAGGTGCATTCCAAAACCTTCTGCAGGAGTTCCAGCAAGGACACGTTGGAGAGCAGCACAGCCACTGCTGCATGAGAGAAATGAAATCAGAGAGGGTAATGGGATGGCACAGGTTAACCCATCTTGACAAGCACAACAGAAGTGCAGAGCACACCCCTGCTGCAGTGAGGTAGCCCAGCTGCCACAGCTCATCTGAGTGAGGCTGTCCAGCTACTAGTATTCATCTCCCAGAACACAAGCAATTGCTCAGCCAGCTAATCAACTAACAACACAGTAGGAAACTCAGTTAGAGCTTTTCCCTGGTATTGTTTAATTTTTTTGAACTATGACAGTACCAGGATATTTTAAGCTAGGCACCAAAGGCCCACTGCTGTGTTTATGAACAAGAAAAATACAGTGATTTTGTCTTTCAGCAGGCAATTCTTGAATCATGAGAAGGCAGCAAAACCAAACCAAACTTCTCAAGCCTAAAAAACCTCATCCAAAGTATGAAATGGTCTTTAATTATAATGCTGTGTCTGGATGGGGAAACATCCACCTTACCTGCTAAGACAGTTAGAATACAGTCTCTGTCAAGCTACAACCTCACTGAAATTAACTTAGCAATCAATACCAGCTTCCCTCACCTCTCTGTTGACTACCAGGTGTTGTCTGATGAAGGCACCAGTACAGAAAATTCAAGGATGGCTGCAGGAGGTCAGTGTCCCTTGGTCTGCATTTCCCACAGAGATTACAGACTGGAAACAAGAGAACAGGTGTAACAAGGACACCAAATTAACAGAGCACCTCAGCAAATGAAAGAAGTCAGTCAGTGGGGAGGGAGTTCAGACAAAGTGAAAATAAACAGAGCATGGCACAGACAAAGCACCAGGTGTTTGCTCTACACTATTTGCTTTAGAGTGGACAGTGCAGTGGAGAATGAGTGCAGAGGGGGGGAGAGGAATTGAAAAAGGTATATTAGAGTGCATATATCACATGGGGCAGTAATGAATCCAAGAGCAATGGCCTTTAGGTCATCTGCTTCCACAGTGAAAAACCTGCAGTGTGAGTTATCTGCTTCCACAGTGTGAGCTTGATTCTAGTACTAGAACAAGCATAAACAATGATATGACTGTCTCTCATGGTGACCAGACTGGGGAAAACCATGGAGAGCTGTGCTCCTCCACTCACACCAGGAGTAAAATGTCATGTTTGTTGTAAGCACCAAACACTTAGCAACAATGTTTAGTAAGAGTTAGGCAGGGAAATCCAGGACTGCAGGGCTCAGCAAAACTGTCATTGGAGATCTTTTGGAGAGCTTAAAACTTGAGTAATCAATTCTCGGAAAACACACATCAACACGCCCCTTCCATCTAAGAGGCCTCATTAGAGAAGAGTGTCCCACACATCCACCCCTAGAGAACACAGTTGGGAGGCCAAGGGGGGAATAAATGGGGTGGCTGGGGTAGGGAGAGAGTTGTGTGGTAAAAAACAAAGCAGAAAGCAAGAGCAAAAGGGGCTTGTGGCTCCTGGGAGAAGCTGAGCTGTGTTCTAAAATCACAGCAGCTAAAAAGCCTGGGATAAAGAGGTGTGGTTCCTCCACACCCCCAGTTCCCTTGGCTAATGAATGTCTGAGAAATGCCACTTCTTTACAAGGGCAACACAGGCAGCTCTGAGATATGAAACATTTCAAATTGAAGGGGATAGTCCTCCAAAGTCTGCTGGAGAAACCAATTTGTCAGAGCAGGGAAGAGATGAGAGGATGGATCAGCTGAACTTTCCTCCTCGTATCTTTTCTTTTTTCACAGCTATATGAACCTCCAATAGCCAAGTAAGAAGGCAGAAGTCACCAAGTAAGGATCACCAGACAAGGCAGCAGGTTATGGTATGGTAAACACAGCCTGCTCTTCTGTCTTCAGGGTGGAGTAGGCAAGCCCTGCAGTTGGTTGGGAGCCATATACTCTGAATTCACATTCCAAGGAAAGCCCAGTTTCACTTGACTGCTGGTTCCTGATAGCTGATTAACAGGACAAGACTGTGGCCTGAGCCCCACCAGACTGTTATAGCAAGGATGGACAGGAATGATTCAGGTAGCACAGCAGCCATGTGGTCACATGCCAAGCCAACGACAGTCACTGACCCTGAAATCTTGTCATGATCAGGGGAATACTTTCGCCACCTTGTGAGGTTTCAGAGAAAAAAAAAATCTTGTAAAAGCAACAGGAAGAGAACCTGGATCTTGTTAACTGAGTTAGTTACAGCTCTTTACAATGCTCTGGCTATGAAAGCATCTCAAAGCAACCATTACTATAACGCAAGGTCAATCTTCTCTCAAAGGACAAGGAGCAAGCCCCTAATCATCTTATGGAACAATTAACAAACACTTCCCTGGGAGAAGATGGATGCACATACTCACCCTGGTGAAGCAGCTTGAAGTCTGTGCTGTCCAACTCCCTTATGCCCTTGCTCCGCAGCTGCACCAGGAAAAGCAGGCTCAGCAAAACAGGCAGGTTCCTGTTAGCTAAGAAGGGCACACACAGCTCAGTTTGTCAGTGAACTCCAAACTGTTGTACCTTAAAATGTGCCAGGAATTGTTAATTTTCTGGCTGCAGGATAAGGACACACACACAGAGCCTCAACGTTATTCTTATCTCTACAGTCCCCTCTGGACCAGGTCCCCTTTCTGTCACTCTGGCTTGGCCTGAGCCACACCTGAATCCTGCCAACACCATTTCAGGAGCAACTAAAAAAAGGCGGGGGGAAGAGGCTAGGGTCATTCACACCCATCATGAGCTATGTAGGGAGCACGTTTCTCACACTTTGAAATGGACACTGCTAATAAACTAGAAATCATTAGCCCTTTCTAGACTGCTCCCTTCCTGCCCACTTAACCATTACTGTTAGTTTTGACAGCAGCCCAGCTGCACGGCATTTGTTCTCCTCCATCTAGTGAGACTGGAAAAATGCTGTCCATCCCATCCTACAAGGAAGGGCAGAGACAGAAGTGAGAACCTCACACATAGGGCCTGTATGTAAGGAAAATGGGACTATTTAGACCACCAACCCCACAGAGCAATCTTCTCCCTATTATTCACTTTTTTACAGTGCTGTAAACAGGTTAAGATTTTGTACTGTGTACAGCCATACCTACAGCAAGCAACTATCACCTCCAGTAAACATTTTCACAAAGGCACATGAGTTTCCAGTTTTGAGGAGAAAACATTATGGATGTCTTTAATGTTAACATATTCCTGATGAAGTCCAACTGTTGGGCCTCGTTCTTGTCTAAAAGCAGGCTACTGTTTGAATAGGGATGCAGATCCCCTGGACTTAACTACCCCAAGCCTCACAGAGCTACCTGTGTGCTGGGAGACAAGGAAGTCTGTCTCCAGAGTACATCTGGTGTTTGACTTTCTACGTGGGTTGCCAGGATGTCACTTAACAAGTTCAAGATGCAATACAAAGAAGAGCTATACATAATAACAGTAGCAGAAGGGCTCAAATCTTGCAAAAGCTCCTATAGCTCAGTGTCCTACCTCCATGAACAGTGGTTTGGAGGAATAGGTCTGACTCCCTATAAGAAATGGATACTTTGCCTCCCCACAGCTCCTGGCATCCCTAGATCAGCAACAGAGGGACAAACAAGTTCAAATGAGCACAACTCCAAACAAGATCAGACCTAGCAGATCTTGTAGCCTCATGCTCTACCATCCTTCCCAACTGCTGCACAACAAAACACCTGAAACAGAGCAGAGCTGTTAAAAGTATCAGTGGCCCCCTCAGGAACAAGTAAAAGTTGTGCTAAGTCTCTATTCTGAAGGAACCAAGGACATCCTAGCGCTGCTCCCTCTTTCAGTTCAAGCTCACAGACTGGTTTGCACAGCACCTTTCTTAGTGGGACAACAGTTCCAAAATCACAGACAGGACTAGTAAGGAAAACAGGGACTTTCCCCAGTCACAGCCTTGCTCCCTTTGAGAGACTTAACAGAGTTGTAAGATCTGGTGATACCATGATGCCTGTTTGGGGATCAATACCATGAATGATTCAATCCTTGCTCCTGATTTCTGTGTCCTGGGAACTGTGTATACTCAGGCACACCCAGCTGTTTTTTGCACAAAGAAGAGGCAAAAAGGAGGATGTCTTTCAGCCACCACTTGGGCCCCTATTCAAGCAGGAAGATTTACCAGCACAGCTCTCCATTTCAACACTGACAGCAGTATACAGTAACCTTGCTTTGGTTTAACAATCACAGTTTGAAGCCAGAACAACCTAAATTAGAAAAAAGGCTCTCACTTCAAAATGAATCTCTGAAAAACGAAACTAAATTAGTACAGTTCTGTCCATAAATTTCCCCATGCAGGTAAGTACTGAAGCTACATCAGCAATTCAAAACCACTTTATCCCAGACTGTGTTCCTGCAGTTAGTTGATCTTACAGCAAGACCAAATCACAGAGGTGGGTCACCTTGTAGGGTGGCTGAGTTGCTCTCTACCAGCAGCTGTTGCAGAATCTGTAAAAATCGGCTCCGAAGGAGGTCACAGACAAGAACATCCTCATTTCTTTCCAGAAAGGTCCTTAGAGTCATCAACACCTTCCAAGCCACTTCCACAGAGCTTGAGCAGACCAGGTCCTGCAAAGGAAGAAACAAACATATTACCCTTCTACCCTGATTAGGCAGAAGTCACCACTATTTAATACCATTATGCTAATCTGGTGCCTTGGGAAACAGCCTAATAAAGCACCATTAAGATTAAGTATGTACTGATTAAACAGAGAACTGAATAAAGCAGAAGGACTCATGTCTGTTAGGCACCTCTGAGCAATATCCTATTTAAAGAATGATTTGGTTCTGTAAGTGTAAGGGTAACATACAGTTAAGGTCACAGTTTTAGACAAGGGAGAACTAAACGAGAACAGAATCTCTGGCACCTCTGCTCTCCATGTTGTTTTGAAAAATCAGCTTGCACATTAAAGATGCTTGTCTAAAATCATGCTTATGAGTCAGTCCATAGTTCCTAACTTTCAAAAGGCTGGCAGCCTTGTAAGTGCAGTAGTAACATAACTAAACTTCATGAAACATATGTAAGCTGGGCAAGCAATCAATCACAGGAAAGGGGAGAGTCATGTACACAGCTCACAAGCCTGCCTCTTGACTACAGGGCTTTGTCTGGAGTCTCTGAGCTGAATCCCACAGCCAGTAGGCTTAATTTGGGCATAGTCTTCATGTTCAGGTACATAACATTAAATTCACTTGCACAGCATGCACAGAGGCAATTGTATAAATATCAGACAGAAAATGCCTTGTAGTGCTGCCATAATATAACCATCTCAACAATATTAGGTCAGCACTACCTTTCCTCCCTTCCTGCAGTAGTCCTGGCTACTGCATTGCAATGGTAGAGTTGAAGAGGTAAACAGGAAACTGGTCTCAGCAACTCAGCCTACAGCCTGCCTGGACAGCTTGCTGCCTCCCCCAGCTGCCCTCCCCTATCACACAGCAGTAATGCATCCAGACTTCGATGACGCAGAGAAAATGGCTGTGGGACCCCATACCCAAGGAAAGCAAATAAGGAAAGAACAGGCTGGCTGTGCCAGAAAAAGCTCTCTAGTTCTGAGATTAATTCCTGTCTCTAGCAGAGACTTTCACAAACAAAGGGCAGGGAGATGTCTGCACAATCATCTCTGCTGACACAGATGTGCTTCATATGATATTCAGGAATGTAGCCTAATGTCTCTGTCCTCTGAGAGAGCACCTCAGACCTGGAGCATGGAGAAGACAAGTGGGACAGTGTGTCATCATGACTACATTCACCCCCAGATGAACACACAGAGCACAAATGACATGAACCAATGACCACAGCCTCTCTGGTCCTGGCAAATGCACCATTGTGTTAATCGGTTCCTTCCTACCCAGAAGCTCAAGGTCTCAGATGAAGTCACTAACCATCTGTTATCTCTAATCCAGGCAATTATTTAAAACAGATAAGCAAAGAAGTCATCCTTGGAAAGACATTCATTTTTGTTTCACTGTACCATGCAGAGGCCTTTCCACTCCACTAGTGCATTCTGAGGCTTAGGTTATTCATCTCATAAGTTTTCTTTCCATCTGACAGTATATTTATCCCTGCATATTGCACTGCTTTATTAGTCTATCTAAATTCAGATTGATTATCCTCTTCCACAACTGAAAGGTGAATTGTCAAAGCCTGTGACTTATTACAACTCACTTTAAAGACTGGAACAGAGCTATATTAATTTATTTCTCCAAGAGCATATGGCAAGGCAGAGAAGGGAAAGCAGGAATGTTGTACCATTCAGGGAAGGGAGACACCATTTATGCTTTGCTTATTGACAGACCTGCTTCAGTTTATGGAGTGACAGGTTCCAGAACTACTGCCAAAGGTAACAGAGTGGACAAGCCTCATGTGACACTTCACTTCCTTAAGTTGTCCTGACAGGTAAACTCATTGCTCACTTTTACTAATGCTCTGCAATGGTATCAAATGCCTGGATGTCGTTACCTACCCTGTAATATCATCCCAACTGTGAAAGAACTGCCTCACCTCAGTGCCCTCCTGGCAGTCATTTCAGTAACATCAGATATTAAAATTTAGCCATAGCCTCTTAGATCAGAACAAATATGTTCTGTAATGCCCAGTGGATGCCCACTCAGAGTTAAGCCTTGCTTCCTCTTACTTCTTTACCATCTGCTGACATGCGTTTGCCTTCTCAATGATAGTTAGTTTTAATTTCTCTAAGGGACTGGAGAAGAAATATCTCAGTTCTTAGCTTTTGCCCTTACAAGCAAATCTCATGTTCTTCCGTGGAAAAGTTAGCAAATATTTACTATATGACTGGCTCAACAGTCATGGGACAAGAGGCCACTGATGGGGAGGGGTGACGGGAAGGTGAGAGCAGCGGAAGTGAGAAAAGGCCTCTAAGCAGCCATCAGGACACAAGTGTGTCATGATTACATGGGTTAATAGAGCTCATTACACCAGCTAAAGGCAAACACACTAGCCTGCTACTTCAAGGCCCCTTTCTCTCCTGAACTGATTAATTTTCCCTGTCACAAGATTATTATTTTATCTTTTAAGAGCAATAAAACATGTTATTTGCAGTCCTAAAAACTCAAGAGTACTTCAAAATTATCTCACAAGAGTCTCCAGTTAAAATGAGACAAAATGAAAACCTCAAACAAACAGAAAGCTGTGCCCTCAAGACCTGTTCTCTGCACACTGCTTTTTCAAAGTTCTTGTTCATTATACCCTTCTCATCTATGAGCAGCAAAGCTTTGCTCCCAAATTTGCAAAACAGCTTCTTCAAAGGCTGGCACTGAACGATCTGAAGTACTCAGCTGTGTATCTGGATAGAGGAAGGAATGGGATTTTTCATGACATACATCAGCATAACTCTTCAGATCCCTGTCCAGCCAACTCTCAGAGGATCCCTTCCTGTCAGAGTAGATGGATGACAGAGAAAGAGATAACACACATACAAGGTCCCATTTTTCACAGAAGGCTTCCCTGGCAGGTGGAAGTCTGTGCACACACACATGGCCCCTTCTATCAAAATCCTGGTTTCATAACATCACTAAAAGCTTTAAGAACCAAAAAGTCCCCAAAATCAGGGCCAAGATAGCAGCTCATCCTTGTGAAAGCCACATACCAGTAAAATAAGCAAAATGCTGGAATTGCTCTTCAGAATGGGAAGCAATGGGTTAGCACTGTTCAGCTGATCAGATGAGCCAAAATCAGCTTCTTCAACCTCAGTCTGCTTGCAGTCTTCCCAGGAAAACCAGAGTTGGAGGACTTGGTGTCCAAATCTCCCCATGAGCTCAGGGTAGCGCAGGAAGAATTTCAGCAGGAGAGGACAATGGACATAGACCAAGCTCAGATCTGGAAGATTATCCAGGATCCTTCTTATGGTAGACAAAGATCTCTGGTAAAGAGGGAAAGGGGAAGTGAGACAGAGAACAAAATAATCGCTAATACTGAATATAAAGCATCTGAAGTGATGAGACTTTACTGCAAGACACAGTCACACTGCCTTTTCAGCAGACAATCAAACACATCTGTTAAACATCATTTTGTGAAGTCCATTTGCATCACAAAGGCTAAGAAACCTGTAGGCTTTATACAGAGCTCAAAGCTGTGCAGCAGAAAGAGCCATATGGGACCACTAGAAAGCCTGCTGCAGAGGCTGGAGATGTGTTTGGGAGCCTGAGCTATGAAATTCATTACATTCTGTGTGTGAATTCACAGCCTATCCAACGCAGTTACACTTCCCACACATATACAAGTTTATTCTGTCATATCTATATTCTCCTGTGGATTTACATAGTTAACTTTCCAGAGTGTAGATGCACTGCACACTCTTCACTCATTCACTGCTCACCACCTATGCCAAAATACTTTCTACAAGAAGGTTGATGTGAGTGGAGAGAAACCTTAGTTTCAACAAAAAGGCTCCAAGAGGTAGGAATAAAATGTTCTTTTACCACGTCCAGGGCTTTGCCTTTGTCCTGACAGACAGCAAGGAGGTAAAGTGCAGCTCTGAGTATGTGTGGAGGGGGACAGTCTCCATGGTCCTGTGCTGACAGGAGAAAATTTCTTACAGCTAGAAATAATTCTGCATCTGGAACAAACCTGCATTGAAGGAGATTGGAGTGGAAACAGTAACAATAGATATGCCTTACCCACCAATTCATGGCCACTTGCTTTGTATAGTCTTGCTCACCTGTCCCCAAAGGTGTAGGCAAAGTATAAGAGCAGTACAAAACAGTGCTGGTGGCTGCAAAGAGACTGATCCAAAAAGAAAGGCTCGGGGGTTTCAGACAGGAGGAGAAGGCTTTCAGCAATGGTGTAGTTTAACTGAGGCAGACCCTTCTGCAGGAGCTCAGACATCTCCTGCTCTAGAAATAAAAACATAAGCAGGCAGGAAATGATGAGCAATGTCTATGGAACAACTCCACAGTCTGCATACACCAAGCACACCTCTGAGATTTGGCATCAATAGTGGTGTGAAACCTGATTAAACAGAGCTGGCTTCAAGGATGAAAAGACGGTTTAAGGATGAAAAAACACAATCTGTTTGAGATTCTGAGCCCTTTGCTGATGCTGCCTGTATGGCAACCAACCACTGCTAATGGGAAAAGTGGCTTTTCTGATGTAGAAACTTTCACCTCATTTGTTTGGGACTTACCTATTATGGAAAGTTACAGTACAGACAGGAAGGCTTTACAGAGTATGCCAGAGGGAAAAAAATACCTTAATCTGCAGATACGCCACTTGACTGTGGCAAGTAATTTTGTTTCAACTAAGCATGCACAACTGTGCTAATAAATGCCCCCATGTAAACAAAACCACAGGCAGATGAAATGCATTCTTTCAGGTAAGGTTCCAAACTCTTCAAAAGGCATTTTCTGTGTTGGTCCTTGCTGGACCAGCTTAAAAATAGGCTGGGGGGGAAAAAATCTCTCAGTTAAGCTTTGTGTGTCCTCCCTTCCCTTCTCCTTTGTCCTTTTCTATTTTTTTTCACCTGTTGCCTAAACAGAGGGTGGCAGGGCCTCAAACTAAATTAAGCAATTTTTCTCTTTCCCCAGACTTGCCCTCCTGAGAAGAAGTTCTCGTCTTCTCTATGGCTGAGTAAAGGTTCAGGCATAAGCTGCAGAGGAAGCTGGAACAGGTGTGATTCAGGACAGGATTACTGTGAAGAAGAACAGAAAGAGACAGTAAATGAGGCTAGAAATATCCTCTTCCTTCTTCTGATATCACACACTGTCTGCCAGAACCTCATTTTACTGAATGATCACATACAAACACCTGCCCCATCACAAGAAGACTGCAGGAACCAACCTAGGCTTCCAGGAAAATTATGAGTTCCCAATGGACTGCTGGCTCACAGATGTGGGCGTGTGTGCAGTGACAACAGTGGACATGTTCATACCTTGGGCCAATGTGAATACAGTGGGGCACTCCCACAACCATCACACCTTGTCTACACAGAGAGTCCTGTAAGGACAGGACCCCTAACCCTGCAGAGAATGGGAGGTGCTTACGGGCAGCTCACAATACAAGGATTCTACTGACAAACAACACTTAGATTTTTTTAGCATTGACATTGCCAGGGATGAACACTGAAGAATGTCAAAATATTAACTAAAAGGGTGAGAAACAGCTATTTCTCTCTCTCCAACCACTTCCTTGCAGAACAGGACATAAGCAGACATCTGTGACACACCATCCTTGGCACAGCACAGGGCTCTATTCAGAAACCTAGATCACTCCCACCACACACCATTCACAGGCACAAATGCCCCCACTCAAAGTTCCACACTAGTAAACTGGACTAGGAGTGTTCTGTGTTTTGTTTACTTTTTAAATGAGGTACAGTCACAGGAAAGAGGAGGTAAAACATCTCTGCAGATCCACAGAGAGTTTCCCCAAATACTCCTCAACCTAGAAATCTACTAGGCCACTACTACAGGAGATCTTTTGCAATGCCTGCTACTGAAGTTATCCTCCTTATCACACCATGAGGAAAAACAACAGTGGTAGTAAATGCTTAGGAAGCCAGAGCTCAGATGGAACTGAAGCTACTGATACTTCTCTTCAGAACACCCACTGATCTGACTACTTCAAAGTCAGGCTGCTTTATCTCTGTCTGTGCAACTCACGACAGAGCACAGAATTCTCACAATGCTGTGTAAATCCATCCACCCCCTACCAAACTGCTTCTCCCTTCTCCCACATCAAGCTCTTCCATTGTCAGTAACCATTTCCATTTTTCAGTAAGACACAACCATTCCTGAGTCTCATCTTGCCTAATCAGGTGAATTTGATAAGGCAGATCTACTTTCCCATCTGGAAATTTTAGGCTCACTAACAATGCACACATCACAATACCTCTGTACAGAGCAAAATCTGGCCTTCAGCTCCAGTGTCAGTCGGATGAAGGACGAGGATGCTAGACAGAAAGCAAGACAGAGATGTCAAAGGAGCACAGAACATGTATGATAAGAAAAAGAGTAGGCAGGTCCTGTAACCACCCTCACACATCTCCATACAATCCTGGTGAAGAGGGCAGGCCATCTTAGTAAGAATACACATATTAGGCTGCCTCTCAGAAAATAAACTACTCCAAGTTTGGGTGTGAGGAGAGTTTCTGAAATTAATTTGTTTTCTTAGGAGGAGAAGTGAAGATTTGCCTGTTTCACATGTTTAGAACAGAGAATTGTCTACATCACCTCTCTGTTGTGTGAAGAATAAGGCATACATAGATTAAAGTAGGATTTCTACATAGTAAAATCCCACCAACAATTCCAGCATAATCCTTGTCTACAGGAACAGCCAATTCAATTCTGAATTATTCCAGAGGGAAGGATAAAGCTGACACAACATTCTTATCCAGAATGAAACCTCTCCCATCATCATTGCTAGACCAAATAACTTTTCCATCCTGCTGAACACAACTATGCACTCCATTCTTATTCATATAAACTTGTAATAGAATCCTCCACATAAAGTCTCTATGTTAGGCTCATTGCCTCAGTAATATGCAGTAGCAGCAGGTTCCACCAGTTAAGAGCACAGAGAACACAATCCCACAATACCCTCATACCTAGCTTCTTGGAGAACTTATTCCTCATGCTTGGCACCACTGTAAAGAGGGTACTGAGTGCTGAGATGAAAACCTCTGTCACTGATGGGCTGACAGCTCTTTCCAGATAGCTCTGTGGAAAGATAAATACATCAGGTGCACAAGATGCTATAAACACTGAAGGCAGCAGCTTCCTTCCAGCCTGCACAGAAAGTCAGGTTTCTAAATCCAAACAAATGGAGTAGCGGTTCTTTTACCAAAATGCCTGTCAGCAGAGCAGGCTCACAGAGCACTTTGAACACAACTAACTCCCCTGCCAGTGCTATGAGCTGTGCTGGTAACTCTGCCAGACATCCCACCAGACAAGAAACTTCTCCTGGATTCCAGCAGGCAACCAGTTAGGCCTTAATGCACAGTGACTGACACTACTGCCCACATTGCCCTGAAGTTACTGCTCTTACAGGTCAGATGGAAAATTCTCCTATACAACATAGGACATATGTTTAAGTGCAGCTGACCTCAGCAACACTTAACACCTGTGCTTCAGTGTTTCACTAAGCAGTAGCAAACACAGGCATTTGAGCTCTCTACAGCTCTGAACTGTTCAGAACAGAATGACTCAACTCACTCTTGTTGAAGGTCACTGGACAATTTTCTCACAGTCCATTAATTTTTACCCAAGTTCAATGAGCAAGAAACAGCACACTGACTCTAGCTTTGCCAAACTGGACATGCACTGCACCCTCCTGTCAGGGAGGAGAACAGCAGTGCCACTACAGCTGCCTACCAAGAGATTGGTTAAGAAAACATCTCCAAGCTCCTAACAACTGCAAGAATCCATACACCAGTGCCCGTCACAAAGCACAAGCAAACTTTACTAAATGTTAGGAACCACGACAAAAGTCCCATTATTTTGACAATTCTGCTTGAAGTGTCTTAGGGACAGGCCTGTATAGAGCACTGAAACACTCATGAGTCTCCACAGCTACTTTTTAAAATCATGTCGCAGGCCTTACTGAGGTACAATGCTTAATATTGCCCATGCAGACTGGGCAGCCTCATCAGTACCTTCTGGGAAGAAGCATAGAAATGAAATTGCAGGCGCAAACCATGGCAGCTCTCTGGACACAGGCAAGTTTTGAAAAAGTGGCAGAAGGGGAAACAACAGCTCAGGCACCCTTCATCTTCTGATGCATCTGGAGCTGCAATGGATCCCACAGCATGGTAGGTAGGCTATGGGATGGCACAGTCTGAACAAAGACACTGACATCCACATGGAAACTTTATGAATTTCTGCACCCTCTGAGAGCATACAATACCATTTGCATGAACTATGTAATTCCATATTTGGCTTTGGAAAAGTGGCAAATGCCACAGTTGCTCTTGGTTTACTGGATGTGCCCTCTTCCCCAAAAAAATATTTGTGCAACTCACTCTTCGTGCTTGAAAGCACCTTTCCAGGTACCCATAGAATAGACCAAGTTCAAAAGAAATCCTACCATGACCATGGGGATGCAGAGACTGTCACAAATCTTCAACAGGAACTCAGAGAAGTTGCTTAGTGTGTCTTTGCTTTCAGAGTTGGGGGCAGTGAAAGCATTCTCCTGGGCCATGAAGTCACCCTGGAATTCCACAGCTAACCTACAAACACACAGTGGATAACAGAGGAAAGAGGAAACCTCCTCACTCTGTAACAGAAGCCAGGAGATACTACATTTTAATCACAATTTTCACCATAAAGGACCCACAAACACTCAATGGGTTGGAAACAGAGAAATCTGGCAATCACACTCAGTTACCTCTTGAGTGAAGCTATTAAAAGTCATCAAGGTTGCACAACAGTACACATTGGGAAAGGAAGACAGTTTCTGTGAAAAAAGCATGTGCTGTGGGAAGCTCTGGTGTGGCAAGACTGGTTTTCAGCCATACCAGAGTGCCTGATGCATAATACATCAAACCTTGTGAAAATCAGCCAAGGGACCATTCAGCTGATATAAAAAACCATGACAGAACCTGAGTGCCCGCTAACATGACCCTGAGACTCTGGGTCAGTGCAGAAAGGCATGTCTGATTCTGACTGAATTATCTCAGCCAACCCAAGTGATGCAAGGCAAAACCTAATTTGGCCAGACCACCCTAAAAGCTGATCCTGATTCATTCTGATTCATACTCAAACTCATCTACCACTGTCTGATGTGTAGCTGAGGGTGCCAAATAGCTCTGATCCAGCAGAAGAGGTAAAGTTGGTGCCTGTAAACCCACTTCAGTAACAGGTCACAGACATGAGCAAATCCAAGGCCAGCATCTGGAGCAGATATACATTTGTTAAATGGTTAATCCCCTCTGGCAGTGAAACCACATAGCACAGGTATCTGGTTTCACACATATCTTCCAATAGTTCTTACATTATCAGCAGTTTTGGTGAATTTTCAAGCAGTCCCTCAAAGCCCAAAGACATGAAATAAACTGATAGGTCCCAGGCAAATTTCATGGGAGACACATTCAGGTGTCACAAAATTTTCACTATTAATACATACCCCTGACTCTGCTGTTTCACTGACCAGTGCCATGCACTGAACTCACCTGTGATATTTCTGTGGTGGGGCTGGGTGGAGGAACATGGTCGCAAGGACAGAAGAATGGACAGACATGGACACACACACACACCCACCTTCCTGACTTGTCCTCACCTGCAAGCATTTCTGAAACTTTCCAGGGTATTGAGCAAGAACTGACCCTGTCTTTGAGGAACTCTACCGAGATTTCTGTTTGCCGAGTGACTCTGAGACACTGAGAACAGGAGATCACCCTGTTAAAGGAGAGAAGTCTTTGAAATCTTATGTCCACTTTCAGAAAAAAATAGCCTTCTCCTCTGACACCAGCAGTAGGAGGAACAGCAGATTTCACTTCACTCCTTCACACAACAATTTTTTTACTACTGTGCTTTTCCCAGAGAGGGCAGAGTTAAACAGCTTGTGTGCTCTTCCTAGGGAGGACAGAGTTACAGAGCTATTAATTCTGCACCATGCTCTCTTTAGAGTCTGTATTACCATGATTTGATCTAGTCTGAGTTTTAAGCATTTCAGCTAATGGGGCTTTAAATCCTTTTGAGAAAACTTTGTACTTTTTAAAATTTTCTTTCTTCCAAATACTCTCCAACAACACAGAATAGATCTCCTTTCTTTGCAATGAAATCTTAGAAGTTCTTCTACTTTGGCTCAGAGTTTTAAGCAGCTATCCATGTACTAATTCTTGTTCCCACACAGCATCCCACTGAGTTAAGCCTGAAGCCAACTGAAGCATCAGAGTTAATCATTTGCCCAAACTGGGAACAACTTGGAACTCAAAATCTGCCTTTAAGCCTTAACCTGTTGGGGTGGTCTTCTCCATAATACCAGAGGAAGGCACAGCTACACTGGTGCCTGGCAGTTCAGAACTCCTTCTCCATTTCATGCTGAGATACCTTGGCAGAGGTATCATCATTTCCCCTTTTCTCCCTTTAAACACAGCCTGCATATCCTCACTGTCTAATTTCCTTCCTGTGAAGCTCCTAATTCTGAAAGGGACACCTAGCTCTGTGTGTGTGGAAACAGACTGACCAACATCTTCCTATGGGACAGAAAGCACCTCTGCCTTCTTCAAGCAGAGAAGGCCAATATCTGGTACCACAGAACTTGGGTGTAAAAATAGTTCATCATGAATTTGGAGTTCTGCTACTCCTTTGAGTATTGAGGTGTTCTTCCCACTACTGGCACAAAATCTAAACCTACATGGCTCTAAGCCTACAGCAAGAAGGCTCAGCCATTGTCTTTTCATTAACCATCTAGATCTGGGGCTCTTCTCTGTACTAACTACAGATGCCAGGAACAGGAAAGGATTTATAGTTCAAATAGTGGCTAACAACTCCCTTGCTGAGGGATCACAGTGCATATATGATGACACTCCTGATCTGAATGTAGAACAAGAAATGTTCATTGCTGAAAAAATAGATCGACCAATGCAGCCTACAAGGTAAGGGTGGGAAGAAGGAGAAGTTCAAATGGCTTTGGAGTACTGGACACATAAAGAGAGCAGCATGCTCAAGTAGTGCCCCACAGAACTTCACTGATTTAGAAGGATATCATTCACCAGCATCCACCTTCATCTGCTTCAAAGTCTGCTACCATCTCAAGGCAAGAGGATCAAAAGAAATAGCGGAGAACCAAACAGCCACAGGGGATGTAAGCAAGGGTATGGAACACATATAAAACATCAACATAGGAAGATCATCACTGTCCTGCTCAGTCCTACCAACAATCAACAGCTTTTGACTTACTGCATGCCTCTTACTACTCTGTGGTGGGGAAAGGTCAGCACATCGCTTCAGCACTGTCTCCAGAAGCTTCTGCAGTTCTTCATATGGGACTGGAGGGGAGCTCAGATGGTCCTTCCTTAACAAGTGAAGACAAAGACAAGATGCACAATCCCTGCAGGGGACATTCCACTAGGAAGGCAACACCACCAGAAATAACTGCTCTTCTGATGGAAATATGCCACTGCCACTTCTCTCCAGCACAGCATAGTAAGGTCACAATATCTGAATAGTGTCTTCACCCACACATAAGCCCAAACACACCCTCAGTGCTCTGTCTGCTCTCACCACAGTCAGGAAGCCCATGACTGTCCAGAGTCTTATGTTTATTATTCTTATCAATCTGGATGGGGCACAGAGTGACAAAGCCACAGCAGCTGCTGTACAAGCCTGCCTGGAACACTGGGTCCTTCCTGAAATGACTTGCTGCCTGCCACAGCTTCATTGCTCTGGCAGCTTTCCTGAGGTGGGTGGGAAGCTGGCTCTGCTGTACCCACGCCTGCCTCAGCCACGAGTCCCACTGCAGAGCATGTTCACCCACACAGCCACAGGGGAACTGCAAATCCCAAGATGATATCAACAGATCTATCTGAAGAAAAGTCTGCAAATACATTCCTGCCTACCTCAGGAAAGCAGCCACAGCTTTCACAGCCTCCACTGCCACCTCCAGCACTGGGCAGTTCACTGTCTCCATCAAAACATCAATGGCTTCTATGCATACACCTCGGTTTGTGAACAATTTGATTTCCACTGGTTGCCTGTGAAGACAAAACAAAGTAAGCAAGGAGAATGTTGTCAGAGTTAGGTAACTGCAGTGCCCTTCCCTCATTTCAGCTAATGGACAGATGAGCCATGAGATTGCAGCCATGTTTTTCAGTATTGAAAGCCAGCTGCTCTCAAGGAGGTACTCTCACACTTGAGCAGGTAGAGGGTTTGCTATAAAGAGGAAATTTCAGCCAGTCTAAAGCACTACCATGATAAAACATCCACAGCCTGGATAACTGTGTGACTACTCCAGAACACTGTCATGAAAGGCACAAGAAAAACAAGCTTTGCAAAATATAGTGATCTCTGTGCCTTGGACTCTAAGTTCAGGCCATCTGCTCTGGCATTTGTGAGTTCATCTAGCAACTTATATTTTTAAGTATACAAGCAAACATCACCATCCTAGAGGATAATGCCATGAGAATAGCTTCTCTCACTGCACTCCTAATGCCAGACGCTGCCAGGGCAGGAACCTTCACAACTTGAAAAGTAAACAGGAGAATAAACACAATCCAACTGCTTTGACAATCCTTTTCAACAGTGAGCATTTTGGTCATCTGTGGCCCAATACCTTTGAACAGTCAGCATCAGAGCATGGAGGGACGACAGGCCATTAATCCCATATTGGACAGAGCTGTGTAAATGGCACACTGTGCTCATTTGGCTCCTGGCAAGTCAGGTACAGATGGGAAGGCAGGGGGAAGACAGGCAGTTACATGCAGACAAGAGGCACAAACAACCTGCTGGAGGGTTCCTCCAAAGTGAAGCAAGAAAAGCAGCACAGCATGACAGAAGCCACATTTGGGAGCCAAAACTATTCCCTGTTATTCAATTTTCACAGTCATGCCTGGCTTTCCTGAGGTGGGTGGGAAGCTGGCTCTGCTGTACCCACGCCTGCCTCAGCCACGAGTCCCACTGCAGAGCATGTTCACCCACACAGCCACAGGGGAACTGCAAATCCCAAGATGATATCAACAGATCTATCTGAAGAAAAGTCTGCAAATACATTCCTGCCTACCTCAGGAAAGCAGCCACAGCTTTCACAGCCTCCACTGCCACCTCCAGCACTGGGCAGTTCACTGTCTCCATCAAAACATCAATGGCTTCTATGCATACACCTCGGTTTGTGAACAATTTGATTTCCACTGGTTGCCTGTGAAGACAAAACAAAGTAAGCAAGGAGAATGTTGTCAGAGTTAGGTAACTGCAGTGCCCTTCCCTCATTTCAGCTAATGGACAGATGAGCTATGAGATTGCAGCCATGTTTTTCAGTATTGAAAGCCAGCTGCTCTCAAGGAGGTACTCTCACACTTGAGCAGGTAGAGGGTTTGCTATAAAGAGGAAATTTCAGCCAGTCTAAAGCACTACCATGATAAAACATCCACAGCCTGGATAACTGTGTGACTATTCCAGAACACTGTCATGAAAAGCACAAGAAAAACAAGCTTTGCAAAATATAGTGATCTCTGTGCCTTGGACTCTAAGTTCAGGCCATCTGCTCTGGCATTTGTGAGTTCATCTAGCAACTTATATTTTTAAGTATACAAGCAAACATCACCATCCTAGAGGATAATGCCATGAGAATAGCTTCTCTCACTGCACTCCTAATGCCAGACGCTGCCAGGGCAGGAACCTTCACAACTTGAAAAGTAAACAGGAGAATAAACACAATCCAACTGCTTTGACAATCCTTTTCAACAGTGAGCATTTTGGTCATCTGTGGCCCAATACCTTTGAACAGTCAGCATCAGAGCATGGAGGGACGACAGGCCATTAATCCCATATTGGACAGAGCTGTGTAAATGGCACACTGTGCTCATTTGGCTCCTGGCAAGTCAGGTACAGATGGGAAGGCAGGGGGAAGACAGGCAGTTACATGCAGACAAGAGGCACAAACAACCTGCTGGAGGGTTCCTCCAAAGTGAAGCAAGAAAAGCAGCACAGCATGACAGAAGCCACATTTGGGAGCCAAAACTATTCCCTGTTATTCAATTTTCACAGTCATGCCTGACTGAAGAAAGCCAGGAGCACATGCTCTCATGCACAAATGGGAAAGCAAAGTGAACTTCAGTAGAGATTACACTAGTAGCCCAGTTATATGGCAAAAAGGGAACAGAAGAAGAACCACTCTTTTTAGTCACTCAGTGGGATGGAACCCAGCTTTGCAGTCACCTCACATTCTGCTGTGAGAAAAAGCTGTGAGGTGGGCATGGCAAGGAAAAGGACTTGTGGAACTCAGGCATCAGGAGCCAAGCCACAAGTGATGCACTGAACTTCCAAGTTGCTTCTACTCACACTGGGTAATTCTACTAATCCTTTGTATTTCCTTTCTTTAATCACTGACCTTCTGAAGTAAAACACATCAGGAAGAAAAAAGTCTTCACTGACTCATGCAGGGAAGAAGGGATGGAGGAGTATTGCTGACTCATTCAAGCAGCACAAGCCCACTTTCAAGATGGTGCACTGTGATATCTTTGGGACCTGGGGGGAAAGTGTGAAGGGCAGCACCCTTCCAGCTTCCTGCAACCTCTCATCTTTGGGCCCCAAACTGCACCTGACACTTTGATTATGCTGGGAGAGACAAGGGTGACTCCAGGGAGTGCTACCCAACATTCCTGACATACTGCCAAGGGGAACAGTACCACCTGCATGGACCTCACCAGAATGTGTGGCTCACTTATACAAGAGAATCCAGCTGCAAGCTAAAACCAAGACGAGAGATTCCAGCACAAGATCCCTTTCCCCATTATGATATAATTTTAAATAAAACACGATTTTTAAGGCAAAGCTCAGAGAAACAGAATGGGTGTACAGAAAATGAGAGCAACTGCACAGAGTGTTCTCTTTGTTTTACAAGCATAAATGCTGTAATTAATGTTCCCCATATCCCAGTTTCTCTTTTTGACAGATCCCACACTGGCATCACCACACTGTTCTAGCACTGTTGCTTTTTCTTCTCCTTTTTACCCTGCCACTTGCTACAAAATTGACTATGACATTTCCAAAATTCTGCTCAAGGGCTCTCTTGGGGGATCTAAGTGACAAAAACGAGACTCTGTCACTAGCATGACAGGATAGGAACAAGATCATAAAGGCAAGAACAGGAAGCACAGAAGAAAAACAAGCCAATGTATATTATTTCTTAGCAGAAAACAAGAGGAAAAAAGTGACAGAAGACATTAATATTTCAGCCTAGAATTTGTTTTTGCAGTTTGAATTTAGCTCAGATGATGATAGAAGACCAGAGGCCATGGAATTTGCATACTTTGTTTTGTCATAGAGGCACACTTAGCAGAAGCTGGCCTCCTCACATATGCCTGGACCTTCCTGGCCTTCTCTCCTGCTCTGTCTACAGCTGAAAAGAGATTTCACCTCCCTAACTGGCAAGGAATCAGGAAGAGGAAGATTTAGTGGTGGATGTAAGCACAAACAGGACAAGCTGGGAGGTTCGGAAACAATCATCAGACCTTTCTTTGCAAGAATAAAGGAGATGAGATTGTTCAGCACCATCTTTCAAACACAAAAACTCTTATATGTAGATATCTAGTCTTGGAAGAAAATCTTAAAAGCAAAAGCCTCAGAGTCTCCATTTTGGAGTACCAAACTCTGCCTGCAAGCCTGACAGGGTACTCCCTTACCGTTTCAGTATTTCAGTGAAGAGCAGGAGCCCTTGCTTGTGCAACTCCACGTTGTTCAGCAGCAGGACACCTTGGAGACTCCTCACCAGAGATTCAATGCCTGTACACATTCAAGAGAAGTCACAAAGAGGCTTTTAATGTTCCAGATTCCAGAATGGAAGCAAAATTAATTTTTAAAAGGAAGAAAGATTTGAACAATTATTTTTCTGAGCTACTGACAGAAACAAGTGTCCAAAACTGTTGAGTGTTCACTCAGCTCCCTCATAACATGCCTCAACCTTCACTGCTGGAGATAAGACCCAAAGAACAGAAGGAATTTAATCATTCTTCCTAAATCCACTCTGGGCATATCCACAGAAATACTTAATAGTAACTCAGAGAATGTCAAACATGATAACTGGTTATTATAATGAATTAGTTCTCATGAGAAACTCATTAGGACAATGACACTCACTACAAATTCAAGCTATGTTGGACATCACAAACATGTCTGATAGGTACTTATTTTCAGTCCTTTATCCATCCTGACTGGAAACTGTGGTTGTGTGTAAAGTGCTGGAATTCAGCTAGAGGCACGAGAATGACTGCAGTCACTGTGCCAGCAAGGTTGATGACTCACCATACACAGTGTGACACTTGGAGAAGAAAAGGCGCTCTTCAGTCAGGAGGAGCAGGCAGCAGTACACTGACCAGATGAGGATCTCACTTTTGCACAAGAGACACTCAAAGAGGAACTCTGCAAACACACACACAAATAAGGTCACCCTGGTAAGAAGCAGGCTGCTCACAGCATGGCACAGCTGCTCCTAGAACAGAGCAGAGGAAGGAGGAGGAAATGAGGAAACATAGCAACAGCCACAGGGAGAATGGCTGTACCATGAAATGGCAGGAATGGAGAACACAGTAGATGCTCAGGGGTATGCTAATCTTCAAAAAGAGGTGACTGGAGAGCAGAGACCCATGGGCAGGCATCTTCCCAGCACAAACTCAGTAGGAAGGAGCTGAATTGTGGATCTAGCCTTTGGCACAAATGAAAAGCCACAAAGCAAGCTCTATCACAGATGCAGTGACCTTTTTTTCTTCATGACTTTTACATCTCCCAAAGAATTTGTATCATGAAAGTATTTCTGTCTTTTGGGATTACAGAGAAATAATAAACCATCTCCCATAGCTGCATTCTAAAGCTAAATCCTAGACCAAAATCTGAGCAAACTTACAACATTTAGTGGAATGAAATGGAAACCAGTTTGCTTAAACTTGTATCTAAGGTCCTGCAAGAAGGACCTTGACCTGAAGTACTCGGCCATATTCTCTCAGTGGAAACTCCATTCTGCCTGGTTCTAAACTTTCAGTTGAAAACATACTCTCCCCTTCCTAAAATCACCTGGTATAAAATGGCCACCACATTATGCCATCAGTGGATTTAATGGAGCCAGCCTGATCCCTAAACCAAACAGCCAGGGGCAGATTTGATACTGGGGAATGAGCAATAAGATGCTACTGCATTTGTTCACCTGGGACATCTGCATGGATAAAAGCAGGAGCATATCTGCTAGGAGAGTGAACCAGCACTGCAGCCATACAGTGAGAACTCGCTGCCTGTAACATCTCATCTCTGGTTAACAAGAGCTGTTGGGAAGCAAAAGTCAAAAGGTGAAAGGAAGTCAGCTATACAGCTGTGAGTAGGAAACAGTTTGTTCTGTTAAAACATAAATAAAGGTCTCTCATTTGGCTTTTATTTCACAGATTAAACCTGCTAAGGTAAGATAAAACACTGAACCAAAGAGACTCAAAAAAGCACATGAGAACTACAACAGAGTAGATCATGAGTAAGAATAGTTCTGCCCCCAGGCTTAGTCATGCTGGTGCTGCATGTGCTGTATCAGACCTCAAGTGTAAATGACTAAGATCAGCTAAGGCCAGGAGTAAAATTTTTCCCATTCCAGGATGCAGGAATGAACAAGAAGGTGATCAACAGAGGTATCCCCTATCGCTGGTTGTGGGACTATGTACAAATTACAAAGGGGATGGGACAAGCATTAATACACAGACCATTGTTCTACTTGTCCTTACTTTTTACTTCTTACATAATTTTTCTGTTGACAAATCTTATAGTTACTATTTAACTCTAATCACAGTTCTGCTGTCTCTAAAGCTTACCTTTTCCAGCTTTCCCAAAACCATCTGATTTTAAAGATTCCTACATCCCCATTTCTCAGTGGAGCCTCTATTGCTGGTGTTGGTAACACAACACTCTGCTTTTTAATATATACAGTGCCTCAGATAAAGGTTCATTACAGGCCAGCAAATTATTTATGTGTACCAACAATTCACTACTACTTCAGCAATCACCTTTTTGAGAACAAGTGGCAGTGGATTTTCCCCTTCTAAAAAGTTAGGGTTCTCAGTCTCCTCCTCTATCTCTGCATTATTCATAAGAATAGATACAAAATGGTCAGATTTCAGCAGCTCCTTTAGCAAGCCTGCAAAAGGAAGAGCAAGAATGAGCACCATATTGAGCAGCACAGTGAGGATTATATACACACAAGTATTTACAGACTAAGACTTGTTGCCAACTTCTTCCCCTCTCCTGAAGGGCCTCACCTCCAATTTAGGGAACTTCTTCTCATTGTGTCCCCAAATGCTGCCATGACCCCTACATCTTGCAACCCCTTGTTGCTGATACTTTTTGCTGGTCTGATCTGCTCTCTGTTCCTTCTCAGAGTCACATATGTACAGGGGTGCATCTCAGGAGCTCCCTACTTGCATTATCTGCTGTTAGTAACCACACCTTAAACTGTTTCTTGGGAGAGCTCTTGACCTGCATTCTTCTCCAAGCAGTCAGTTACCCCCAATGACAAGACATTTTCCCTAGAACACTTCCCAGAGAACAGGCATTTATCTTCCCCTTCTATTTCCACAGGCTCTTACAGAAACAGCTGTGTTCAGCTGAAGGATACCCATACTCCAAAAACTCCCTCAGAATAGCAGTATAGATCACTGCTACAGGTAATGATGAAAATCATCAATACACATCAGTACAAATTCACACGGGTATTGTCTCAGCTACAGAATTATACTTTCAAAGGAATCATAATCTATTTCTAGTAGTTGAGTAGATAAGCTGAGGAGCAATCCAGTTCCTGCTTGCCTCCTTCTAGAAAAATTAATTCCCTGGATGGTTTACAAACAAGTGATGTCAGAAAGGCTGAAATTGTGCTCCCCAGCAACAGCTGAAACCTGCAGTTGGAAGGATAACTGCAAGAAAGTGCCACTTCCACATTAGCTCTCTATCTAATTTACATGATGCCCCACATGTAAAGACTGTATTTTTTAGACTCCATCCCACTGCTCTACAAAACCCACCTGCCCGTGCATAGTATTTGCATTCAGACATTTTGGGGGATGATCAGGCCATAGCATAAGCTCTGAAGAGACTGAAGATTAGTCAGTCAGCTGGGCAAATGTGAGGCATCAGGGGACATGTTGGCCTGGGGGTGCTCAGCAGCAGGTCTGGGCCATTCACTGGAGTAACAGAAGGGACTGATGGCTTTGGACAAGCAGCATAAAGATCCTCTATGGAACAACCCACAACAGAGCATCTAAATCAGCCAAGGGTTTCTTCCTCATTTTAAGCCTTCCCTTGCACCTTGCAGTTTCTCTTAGCAATGTCTTACCCAAGCAATTAACCTGCAGCTCCTTTGTCTGTGCACACCCCAGAGTATTCAAGAAGACACCACACAGCCTTTCTTCAAAGTGTCCTGAGAGCCGTTCTGTGCCAGCAGGAGAGGAGTACAGCTTGCCATACAAGTAGCAGACAGCAGCTTTTATACTTTCATTTGGGTATGTCAAGCCCATCAGCAGATGATCCACTAAATTATCTAGCATGAGGAACAGGAACAGCAAACATTCACTGACATTTTAAAAGCACCAACCTATTTCCCTTGAAAACTTGCAAAAGCCTACTGGCCAAACTGGTGTGTATGCAGGTTAATGAAAGCCACAATCAGATGATGTGCTCAGCACCATCTGTCCCTCTGAGCAGAGGTACAGTAATCAACAGCCAGCAGAGCTCACTGTTCACCATATGAAGATCCACCATCCCAGCTCCCTCCACAAACAGTTCAGCTTGCTCACCAGACCCCCAAGCACTGGATCAAGAGAAAAAAACCTAAATGTATGTTGCCTGTGAGGCAGACCCAAAACCCCAGTTCACGAGGCTGCTTTTGCCTGGCTAAAAGCAGGGTTATAAAAGCTGCTATGAAGGTTCTGACCTGTATCCCAGGAGGCCTGAATGCCACTCTGACTTCTGGACAGGCTTCTTGGTGACCTTCATGAACTTATCTGGGGACAGGGGAGTGCATGCATGCATGTGTACTAGGGCTGTGAATCCCACCCTTCAGTGGGACATGACATACTACTCACTGTGCTTCACCACCAGTATTTCAGCAAAGCCTGGGATGGCATCTGCCAGCTTGCCCAAGAGAGAAAATGTGGGCAGGCTGCTTCTCATGGTATTTGCTTTGCACAGCTGTAGAGGAGACAGAGAAGGAAAACGTTTCACTGATGAGGACACAGTCCAAAAGGCAGAAATGCACCCAAACCAGCAACTTCTCAGTGGTGCATAATCTTCCAGAACAGGATCTTTTCCAAAGATGGGCCCTCTTCACCACTTGGGATAAAGTACAGGAAAACCCCAAATACCACACTAAGTCTCCAAAATGTCTTTAAATGAATTCAAGGAATTGTTTGCTTGTTTTTCCTTTTCCTCTTTCTCCCCTCCATCTCTTACATGAGCAGACTAATTTCTCACCACTTTTGCTACTTCTCTTTTTTTTTGTACCCCGTGGGACCATCATAAACTTAGGAATGAAGACAGTGAGAGCTCATAGCACAGGATGGGAACAGTGAAGTAGGAAAAGAAGTATCTGAGGAAACCACACAGCTTTGTAAGAGTATCATGAAGCCCTATGGATGCAAGGCATCATGAGAACAATATAAAAACTCCATGGTAGAAACTAACACTGCCAACATCACAGCTGGGATCACAGGCATTAGGACATCCAAGGATGGAGCTTTGAGCAACCTAGTCTAGTGGAAGGTGTCCCTGCCCATGCCAGGAGGATTGGCATTAGATGATTTTTAAGGTTCCTTCCAACCCAAACCATTCTATGATTCTGTGATCCCACTGCTACATGCCAGTCTTGCAGGGCCACTCATTCCTCAACCTCTGAAAGACTGGAAGGAAGGGGAAGAGAACTCATTTTCACTGACCTCCTTCTGACTTTCATCCAAAATGCAGTATAAGTACTGTTCTGACTTCAGCTCCACAACAAGCCTCACCAGAACTAAGCAGAAAAAACAGGATCAGTAATACACACACAAGAGCACTCACAATCCATCTTCCATGGGGCTTTAGCAGACCAGTGAGCAAAGAGCTTAGAAATGAAATGAGCCCAGACGTGCTGAGAGAGCTGGGTTACAGCAGCATTCCCAGCACTATTACCTCTGATAGCCCAGCTCAAACTCTCTGAGGCATCATTCCAGCAGTTCAGCTTCAGCTGCACTACAAACCATGCATGGAAATGAGCTGCAAGCGACAAACTGAGGCTCAGGACAGCAAGTAAACATAAGGAATCAGGAAAGGAAGGGGAGAAAAAAACCTAGCTAAAAAGCATAAAAAATTATGGTAATTTAATAGACCAGGCTTCCTACTGTAAGAAAACTGGCCTTTAAAAATGCATCCTTCTGGAGAAGAGATCAGAACTGAAACTGCTGAGGATCCTCAGATTCACACTCAGAGCTCCTCCTTCAGCTGCTACTGATCCTAGGATAAGTGAAGTCTATCAGCCATTCCTCCCCACTGCAGATGTCCCATACACCTTACCAGAAAGCAAGGCACCAGTCACCTTCATGCTGCTGGTCACCTCCTCAGCCCCAAGCAAGTGCTATTATTGTAAGAACTCTGCCAGCTCTGTACTAATAAGAGGAATCAGCAAGAAATTATGTTTTCTGGGCAATGGCAGCACATCACCTGGGGTTTCCCTAACCAAATCACAAGGGAGTTGCCTGATGCTGGCAGGCTGCCTGTGCCTCCACACATAGACCAGCAGGCCAGTTGCAGCAAGTTTCTTCTTCCAGTACTTTTAGAACTGGCACCTGAATGTTCAGCTGATAAAATTTTGGCAAGAGCCCCTTTACTGAGACACTGCACACATTTCCACACGAGGTTTGGTAAGGCTGTCTTGGATGTAGCTTGCTGTCATGGCATGACTCATTTGGAAAACCTACACATTTGATTCATATCCTAGGAAAGCATTCTAAAAAGAAATACCAGAGACTTTTGGGCTCACCATTTCTTGGTATATCCAAGGCAATACTAGACCTGCTTTAGCTACAGAGCTACACATCTCAGCAGAAGCATGTCTGAGACAGGTGATTTATAGGTGGTTTAATAGCCCTTTCTTGTCCCTAAACTCTCAGAAACTTAAAACACTTTCAACCCTTAGGCAACACTGATTTAAAATTGCTCTGTTACAGAGCATCCATCTCTCAACAGACTGGTAACATGACAGAAAGACTTCTCCCCTTTTCAACCCCATTTCAAGCAAGTGTCTGGAAACTAAAATCCCTCTGGAAGAAGTTTGTAATAGCTCCTTTTACCTTTCATGACTGGTCATGGAATGCATCACTGCACTGCTGGTATCTCTAGACTCAGCAGAGCTGCACAGGGTTAACTGGACTGCAGAGATTCCTTTGTCAGCCCTGCAGACATTTCCTTCAGTTTCCAAATGAGGGACTGCTCACAAGGAGGAATCTACGGCCTGTACAGAAAGCGGTAGATCCCATAGACTTCCATTTGCTTTGACAATTTGTTCAGGTCTAAAGATGCCAAAGTTGAGGCACTGTTACCCATCTGATACTAAAGTCATGACACACACAGAACCTGTGAGAGAAATGTTAAATATTTTTAAATGCACACACTCCCTTGCCCCCCAATATTGCAGCAGACCACTCATTTTTGTTGCATGGATATCGATGGTGTTCCCCACTGAAGCTGTCAAAGCCGAGCATCTCACTATAGGTATCAGACAAGACAGATTGTCCCCTTCACAAACTGCCAGTAATTGAGATGTGGCATTTGTCTCTCACCTTCAACTAATAGGTTCAGGGCACTGCTGTCTTCCACAGAATGCAACATCCCTGCAAGGCAAACCACAACAGGTCATGGAACTCATTCCTATTTCTGATCACCAGCACTGTAATTCCTTCTTGTTAAAAGGAGCTGATTTTTTTTCAGAACTGTTGTGTTTTCCCTGCTTCACATAACACCAGCCTGACTTTGTCAGATAAGGGTGGATACTCTCCAGGACTATGGCAAAAAGGTGCCTCCATAAGCAGGACACAGGGACATGAGACGCTCGGTTCCCTTGCAAATTTTTTATGTGCTTTAAAGTTGAAGTCAATGGCTCCACCTATGTCAGGGAATATGTAACTGCTGCCATCACCACATTTCACTGTGTGTATCCAGTATTACACATCTGAAACAACAGCCTGGAATGACAGAAGTGGGTTTTGTCCTTTGTGTTCTTTGTGTCCTCCATTTTTACCAGTCACTATGATCAGTCTTCTCCCTCCACAATACTGAAAATCCTGAAACCAAATCTGAACACCAGGTTTAAATCATCCAGAAACAACTCCAACATTAAATTGAACCTGAAGGCATCACTTCACAAATTAATTTTACAATGAGAGCCTAAGACTGGATATATCAAAACAAACCACTGTCTCACTCTACTACACCCCAGCAGACAAGAAACTCTACCTCCCAGCCCCTTCCAACCTACAGCATCAGGCATATGGTTTGGATCCCCACTTCTGCCACACTAAATCACTTGTTTCAATACATCCAATCAAACTACCTCCATGCTGAAGGCTCCATGATGCCTCAGAATTTTGGCCAACTAAAGCAATGTTATGACAGGTGAAGAAATTACTTATTTCATGCCTCACCTGCTAAATCCTTAGTAACTCTTTAGAAAATATTTGTATACAGCATTATTGAACATTACAATATTAGCTGCATTAAATTCAGGCTTATCTGAAACACACCACCTCATAAGTAACACTCCACATTTCACCTCTCTTAACCCTCTTTCTTCTGCCTGTGCTTATTCCAATATTCTCTCTCCAAATGTATTTTCCTGAATTCACTATTATAATAGTAAATTCCACAGCACTGCTCAAACTTCTGAGGAGGTCCCTTTTACACTCTTGCACCAAACGATCCTTGGTTCATCCAAGCTCTACTGAAAATGAACACACCATTGTTTGTAGCCCCAAGTTTAGGATTGCAACTGCTCTAAGAGTTACACAGAATACAGTGCAGCCCAAAGCTGTCCTCAAACCACCCAATCATAAAGAGAATTCTCTTCTCAGAGAATTATTAAAGTAGACAAGAGCACTGAAATGAAAGCACAGCATCCCTGTCTTCTGGGCTATTTTGTGTTAGGGCCATACCGTGTAGGGTTCAATTGGACACAAACACCACTTTTTCCACTACTCTGAAGGATTATGTGTGCACACACTATTAAAAAATGATGCAGTTAAAAGAATAAGAACTGCATAAAGTTCTGTTTCTAACAAAGCTGCTTCCAAAACGTGCCCAACACAATCTATGGGCAATCAACTGTTTGAACAATTCAGTGCATCAAGGCAGGGACAGGGTCTTGTAGGTTACTTTTCCCCAAAGAACAAGAATGATCTGTGACGTGCAAATGAGCTGGTGGAATTGAAGGAATCTGGTATTTTTGAGCTTTGAAGGCATTCTTATTTCTACCCTCCACTTTCCCTTTCTGCCTTGCTGTTTCCTCATTTAGACCATTATTTCTTCTCCACCAAGATTTTAGATATTTCAAAGACATTTCCCTGCTATGCAAACAGAAACGAGTAAGAGAAGTTCAAGACCACAGAGACTTTACTGGAAAGACACTTTCTGGCATCCTGCTGAACACTATTTTGCTGAGGCTGACTGACCAGAAAGCAGCAGGTTTTGTGCAAATCGTTGTTGTACAGCAAGAAAGATTTCTACAAATGTAAAGCGATGGTGTAAAAAAACCCCACTACATAGATTTGTGGTTTGCACATTTGATATTAAACCCAGCAACACCTTTTTAAGCTCACACTTTGATTTCTCTATGAATCTTTATATAACTCCAGAGGCATGAGACCAGAATGGAAAGCATTGAGGGAAGAGTAAAATGCCAGGCACTCCCTACTCTCCAGAAGGACTTTACAGATATGTCAAGATACTTTGAAAAATTGCAAAAGCTTTATGAATATGCCAATCCTGCACCTTGGGGAATGAGAAAATTAATTCACCTATTCTAAATCAGTGACAGCCAGTTTTCTGCAGGGAGTAATTACACAACAGAACAGTGGAAGTATGGAGGTAGGCACCTCAATGTTCTTTTGCTCTTTTTTTTTTGGCTTCAAATGTGGGGAAGATTCATATGTATTCAACAAAAGGTAACTACCTCCTCCCTGCTGCTGCACCAGGCCTCAGAGAGCTCTTACCAAAGAGTGTTCCTATCAAATGCATGCACACCCTCTCCTCTGGTGCCAGCAGCTGGACGACCGGCAGCGCCTGCCAGGCCAGGGCATCCTGGAGCCGGGACAGGACGTGCTTCTTGCGCACCAGCTACGGATCAAACACAGCAGCGCGTTAGGCCCCGGGCCCGAGCCCCGCGCTGCTCCCACCGCCCTGAGGGGAAAAGGGCCACCAGGGTCCGGCTGCCGAGGCGACAGGGCTGGCCAAGGGCCACACCGGCCGGGCCCGGCCCCCAGCTGAGCGCCGGAGAGTGGCAGCCCGCCGCTGAGGGGGCTCCGCGGCCCAGCGCACACGGCAAGGGCGGCGGGGCAGGGGTTGCCCACCGAGGCGCTGCCGTCGCCCAGGGTCTCCACGGCGCAGGCGAGACAGAGCGGCGGGCGCAGCGGCAGCGCCCAGCGCGGCCCGTGATCGCCGCACGGCCCCGCCGCCATCGGCGCTGCCGGGGCTGCCGTGCGGCTCCGCCCCGCTGGCGACGGCGGCTCCGCCCCGGGGCCGCCCCGGCACCGCCTCCCTTCCGGCGGCCGCGGCAGCGCTCCCGCCTCTTCCCTCACAGCGCGCTCGGGCCGACTGCAGCGACCGCGCCGCGGCCATGGTGAGTGGCGTCGGGCCCCATCTCCTCTTCCTCCTCCTTCTCCTTCTTCTTCTCCTCCTCCTCCTCTTCTTCCTTCTCCTCTCCCTACTCCTCTTCCTCCTGCCCACTCCCACCAGCCTGGGGTAGAGGGAGGCCGCCCTCCGGCCGCGCGGCGGGCAGCACGTGGAGGCCGTGCGGGCGGGGCTGCGGCCGCTCGCTGGGCAGGAGGCCCGGGGGGCTGGCGGTCCTGGGGACACCCGGTAACGGGGGACTCTGTGTCTGGGGTCACCCCCGCGCCGTGCTGCGAGCCGCAGAGGCCGCGGTTCTGCCAGCGCCAGTCGCTAACACCGCTTGTGACCTCGCTGCTGTGCCACCCCGCTGCCCATGTTAACGTTTAGAAGCTACTTGTGGTTTGCAGAAATAACCCTGATGCGTGCTCTTCTGGTGATTTCTTCAAAAGTTTTATTAGTCCCTTAATTTGCACTGTTAAGGTGCACTGAAGTGGTGTTTCTTTTTGTGTAGTCTTTGTGGTATAAAACGCCTGAAGACTTCCCCATAATTGCACTGCTGCTGGGTGCTGGTTTGTAGGGTGTAGCTTGTGAGTAGATACACTCTTTACTTTGATGTAAAGCATATCTTTCTTACTTTTACCCTTTATTTGTATACAAAAATCCTCCTTACTCTTTTGGGAGTAAAATGCAATGGTATTTGGGCAGAGCAGATTAGACACAACTTCAGAAATCAGTATATGTGGTGGACATGATGCCTGTGCAGTGTTGATCGAACCAAAGCATCCTTTGCTCCTATTGTAATATTCTTTACTTTTTCCTTTAGAGTGAGGCAGAAGTGAATCCCAAAGCTTACCCGCTGGCTGATGCACAGCTCACCAAAACACTGCTGGATCTTGTGCAGCAATCCTGCAACTATAAGCAGCTACGCAAGGGAGCCAATGAAGGTGAGACTTGCACATTGAAAAGTGTGCTACAAGTCAGAACAAGGATTTTGTGAGATGCCATGGGTAGAGATTGTCTTTTCTCTGTAGCTGTGAATCACTCATTTTATATAGATCTGGCTGTTGCAGGTGTGTGTCTCCTTTCTCCTCCTTCAAGCCTGCTTTTACAAGATTCAGGGACAGAACAAAGCTGTAATCTTTTTGACATTTATATGTAGTTCTGGTAGATTCCCAAACTGTGTTCCTGGTGCATGGTTTGTAATTATGCATGCTTCAGTGGTGTGGCACTGGGGTTACCAGATGCCTAACCAGTTCAGAACCATAAAAGATTTGGGTTTGAAGGTACCTCTAGTGCAACCTTCTCACAGCCTCCCTTCACAGTTGCTTGGGGCTTCACCTAGTCCAACTTGTAAAAAACCCCAGAATTCCTAAGGATAGAAACTCAGCAATGTCTTAGAACCCATGTCTCATGCACTAGATCTCTTCCCACTGATGCCACTTCCAGCACTTCCTGAAGTTGTTTAACATTAGATGTGCTTTCCAGAAAGACCTAGACTGACTCCAGTTTCTTTTACAGCCACCAAAACACTGAACAGAGGAATAGCAGAGTTCATTGTGATGGCAGCAGATGCAGAGCCCTTGGAGATCATCCTGCACCTCCCTCTTCTGTGCGAGGACAAGAACGTACCGTACGTGTTTGTGCGCTCCAAGCAAGCCCTGGGCCGGGCGTGCGGTGTTTCCCGGCCCGTCATCGCCTGTTCCATCACCATCAAGGAGGGCTCACAGCTAAAGCCTCAGATCCAGTCTGTACAGCAAGCCATAGAAAGACTCTTGGTCTAAGTGCCCATGGGAGTGTGTGTGTGTGAAATAGAAAGTGCAAATTAGGGGAAATTAATGTTTAGCTTCAGTTGAGATGATAGGTTTGATATCAATGTTTCATTTTAAAATGCCACATTTTTGTTTAATAATGGCTTAATTCTTAGTGTTTCCGCCTTCTATCCCCCCACTTTTCTATTATTCCACTCCAACATTTTCTTTCTCATTGTATTACTTCTTGAAAAGTGACTGTACAATTGTGTTTCCTGTTTTATGTTTGAAAGAAGGACAGAAAAAAAAAAGGTCCTTCCCTTGTCTTCCTGTCTGCCTGCTCAGGGCTTTTTTAACCCACCTGTCAGTTTTATCTGTGGTGCGGTATTTCTGCCAAGCTTGAGCCTCCAGCAGCTGTGAGGAACTCTGCTTTTCTGAACGGTTTAGGCTACTGAGGAAAATGTTCCTTGTGTTCAGGCTGCTGAAGTCACTAAGTGATGGAGCAGCACAGGCAGATGCAAGGCAGGCAGCAGCTACTGTGTAGCAGCAGGTAGAGCCAAGATCAGCACAGCCCTTGTTCTTGAAACCAGACAAGAGACTTCTGTAAAAGATACACGGCAAGCAGAAATGTTATGGCAGTACACAAGGGGAACTCTGTTAACTTGATTACTTTTTTCTAAGAAAAAATAAAAATGCTGCAAAGCTAAATAGAATTGTCATTCCCTTGGTGAAGTATTTGCAACTAACTGGAATGTTTCTGCTTGTAAAGCTGAACTGCTCACAGGCTGCCTAAAGGCTATTGCAGTGCAGTAATTCGTTCTCATTCAGTTTCCTTTGCATGGACTGTTACCACTGAGGTTGGGCTTCCTAGAGAAGTTAAGCACAAAACACATGGCAGAGAGCAGCCTGTTGTGGCTGATGAGTACCCTACATCTGGCTGTTCATTATAAAAAGTGCCATGCTTTTTAGCTACTACACTCTAGTCACCTGAGTGAACATGAATCCTTTTAAGTCATGGCCAAGGAAACAGAGAACAAGTAATTTTTCAGATAAATTAATATATGTCTCAAGAAGAGAATGCTGTATCATCTCATGTCCTAGAAAAGCAGCATGGAGCACCAACAGCAGTCTGATCAGTGGTGGTTTTATGGACCTAGTTTTAGTTAAATACATATTGTGTAATAAATGCACTTCTGCTCTGATCAGAAAAGTTTAAACCCCTGTGTTGGAATATCAAACCTGTTTTCTATTGCAGGATGCCAAAGCAAAATAGTGTGGAAACTCCATTAGGTGCAATAGCAGAATGGAAAATAAAATTTTCTGTCATGTTTCCACAGAGGCACTAACTTCATACCTTTTGTAAGTACATCCCAAGCAGATGAAGTGAGCTCATGAAAGACTGAAGACATCATGTTTGTGTATTTTTGTAAATGGTTGATACCAGTAATCCTTGCTGAGATGAACTTGATCCAAATACTTCAGAATCCTTTTATTTGTATAAGGTTTAGAAGGGCTCCTGTTCCCTTCTACTGATGCTGACTGTTGAGCTAGTTGTGTTTAGAACTACAGTTTTGCCAAGGATTTGCCCTGTTGTACCAAGACAGATGATGTAAGAGAAAGCACACAAGGAGCAGAAATAAAGGATACCTGAGCAAGCAAAACTGTCTTTTTCTGCTCTGAAGCACTCCATCACCATCCCTTTTAAACTTCTGGTCAATGTGATAGCCTGCTATTAAAAAAAAAAAAAAAAAAAAGCCAGGAGGCAGAACTAATAACCTAGAACAAACATGCCACAATCATCCAAAGCCTGGGACGCAGTGTGCCTGAGGGTTAGCAAGCCAAGAGAGATGTTTAACAAGGGTATTTGCAGAATTCAATTCACAGAATTACAGACAGGACAGTCTCACTATTCCGCTCTTCAAGCCTTGCTAAGGCAAGCACTTGCAGTAACTTCATTGCCCAAGGGCAAAATAAATTGAGTGCTTAGGCAAATCTTTATTAAAAATAACTAATCCAGGCTGATTGGAAGTGTAACAGGTAATGTAGTTTCAGTACTGCAGAGCTCAGTGCAGGCTAGCTGCTCTCTGGGGGAATTGTGGAGGTAGAAGTGAGCAGCATGCTGGCACAGCTAGGACAGTCACAGTGCCAGAAGGGTGGTCACAGCTGGCTCCACATGTGCCACACTACAGACTGGTGACAGGACAGTTTGTGGGCCACACAGAGGAATCTCTGGACACTGAAAATACTATGCAGACCAAAATGGACACCTCAGGTATCCAATGTTTGTATCCTGTAAAATGTTAAGAGTTTCACTAAACAATTAGTAATTTCCTAAAACAAAAGCAACAACTGTTTATTGGTTTTAGGCATCTTGCACTGCAATACAGGTGGGGCATGCTAGGGATAGAAGTCTAAAACCCAAAACCACCCAGCTGCAGCCTTCTTAAATATGACTAAAAAAGTAAAAATACCATATGTAACAAGGGCTCTTTCCACAACTTGCTATTCTTCTATTTTAAAAGCACATATTTGAGTACAGAAGCCTGCACAATAGTCTGACTCATATTCACTTAGAGAGGTGGAAAAGCTCTTTGCCATCTCAGTAATTTAATTGGGATAAATGCTTGCAGCCTTCCGGGGAACACAATTTGTTTTCCATTTTTAAACCAGCTTCTGTTATTACCATTTAAAAATGGAAGACCTGTGTGTGCAGATTTAAGTGCCAGCTTTTTGCCCAAGGGATTGGATACTGCTTCCCAGTAATGATTTTTTTCTTTTAAGATCTGCTGGTAATACTTGTAATGGTGATGGCAGAAAAGAACCCAATTGGATTACTAGTAGTGATACTGGCTACTTTGGAGAGTAATACATATTTATATCCTCTGTTAGGACACAGACTCAATCTGCTGCTTGGATTCATGTGGTGCCATTAACACAGATCATTGTGTTTTCTTACACTGAAGTGAGTTCTGCTGTCTTTATGATGCTGAGACGGCACAGTGGTGTTGCAAAGGAAAAGATCCAAACTTTTATTAAGAAACCAGCAAGGCACAACTCTGTCCACGTGCAGTGGGTGACCTGAGTTCACAGGGAATTTAGCTCTGCCTTTGCCTCCTGTCAACAGAATCCAACTTTGCAGAGACGTTTCACAACTAAGTAAAAAGTTTCTCCACTGCTAGACAAAGCAACATTTACTTGCCATCTCTTTCATAGCAAGATTAAATAGACACAGCACCCACATCAGACAATCAAGACTCTAAGCAGACAGAAGTAAACCAGGGCCTCCCTCTCCAGCTTAGTGTGCATTAAAGTATTCAGTTAAAGAATCTACAAGCTCCTGCTTCTTGCTTCCACACCTCAACCCCAAAAACCTGCATGCATCCTTCAGGACAGGTACGGTGAGCTTGCCTAGAGTGCCCTTCTGCACATGACTCCTCAGCTCATCTTCTGAGACTTCTACCTTGGGCCTCTTCTCAGTTTGACCATCAGAAGCTAGAAAGATACATTTTAGACCACAAAGATTTTAAAAATTAGAAAGACATTAATGTTTCTTACACATAGCATAATTAATGGCCATTAGCACATGGTGCATTAACAGCTACACACTCACAGACCTATTTTTCATGTTTTCTTTTAAGAAACAGGTCTCACTATGTAAGTCATGCAATATTTCATTGATAGGAGTGATCTTAACTGAAGTATGAAACTGTGTTCTGACGAAAGCATGACCCTCCAAATTAAACTTTTAAGGGATTCTTGTTGAGAAAGCAGAATGCAATGATTCCACAGGGAGCACAGCTAACTGACACTCACTTTATGCAGTCTTTCACAGACTCCCAAATTACACATGGACTTCAGCATTGCTTACACATTTAGCCATTAAGATGCCCATCTTGGACTTGCTAAACAGCCCACGCATAAAAGTCTCACCAACACAAACTGAAAGCATAAGTGATTTTACTATTCTGTTGTAAAACAGAAAGTTGCTAAAATTATATATACATATTCTGCAGCCATTTACCCACATTACTTCTTATACTTCACCCTGCATTTTGTCACTTCAGCAACTCTCCAACTGGATACCACAATATTCTCTATCTCTAAGAAGCAATACTGGCTTTAATACTTCATTGTGGAGATTGGCAGAGTTGTTGCACAAGCAGCTACTTTAAGCTATGAGACAAACTGAAAACACAGGAGCTTCTTAACAGAATACAGACATTGTATTTTGTGTCTGCACCACCATTACTTACCTTGTTTTCGTTTTACAGCCTTCGCATCAGGATTGTAGTCAGGGGGATAAACCAGCTGCTTAAACTCATCCACCAGGTTGCCCAGCCTATGGCTCATCTGTTCAGACTTTGGCACTGGCAAAAGATAAACATTTGCCCTCTCAGAAACAGTGTGATCACAAGAAAGTCTGCAAGGCCATCCCTATTGCCAGATGAACTATCAGCTCACCTGGTGGGAAAAATACAACGCTCATTCTACAAAACCATTAGTGTATGGAACCACACAATACTTTATTTTGTAGGATCATGTCAAACATTCACCAAGAAGGGACTCACAAAATATGAACCAGCTTAGGTATGCCAACTGCACTCTGTATTGGGATGTAACACCAGTTCATCAAGAACCCAGCTGTAACTTTAGGGTCTATGACCATGAGAGAGACCCCTGGGACTGAAGAACACGTGCACAAAGGTGAACTAACACATTTGGGGAAATGATTACCACATGTTTCTTCTGAGAAAACCTACATAAACAGCTTTTTCTGTACTAGAGATGCAAGATTTTCGTGGAGATATCCCTTCATGCATCCAGCACTGTAATAAAGAACACCTGCTTCTTAGAATTGCATTGCTGCTAACAAGTCTCACTGTTTTTCAGTAACATCACCAGACACAATTGTGCTTCTGTAATAACTAGTCCACAAGTGTGCTGCAAGGCATGCAAAAATTCAAGTACTTGTGTTATGATACTCCCAAATGAGAAATTTACAGCTCTTGGTAATATCAAGAGTTTGGACATCTGGAATGCTGCATCCAGTTCTGGGCTCCCCAGTACAGGAGAGATATGGAGCTCCTGGAATGGCTCCAGCAGAGGACAACAAAGATGATTAAAGGACTGGAACAGCTTCCTTATGAGGAAAGTCTGAAGGAACTGTTCAGCCTCCAGAAGAGATGACTGAGAGGGGAACCTCATCTAAGTACCTGAAGGGAAGGTGTCAAGAGTATAGATAGGGTCAGGCCCCTGGTGGTGCCAAGCAACAGGACAAGAGGCAATGGGCAGAAACTGAAGCACAGGAAGAGCCATCTGAACAGGAGGAAAACCTTTCCTGGGAAGGTGACTGAGCACTGAAACAGGTCAGCCACAGAGGGTGCAGAGTATCCCTCTCAGGAGAAATAATTGAAGAACTACCTGGAACGCACCCTGTGCAATGTGCTGTAGGATAACCCTGCTCGGGCAGGGGGGATGACCCACTGCGGTCCCTGCCCTCCTGACCCACCCTGTGGTTATACAAGACACTCACAGTTAAACTCTCCCCATCACTAGGTGGCAGCCCTGCCCCCAGCAGCATAAGTTTCTTCATTCACTCCATTTATCACACTGAAATATTAATGAGAATCTTGAACAGAGGAATTTCAGAGAACACATTTCTCACTATAGGAAAAAGGTGATTCAATTTTAATTTTGGATGGTAAAGTGGGCAATTTTTTTCTTTACCTTCTAAGTGACAGAAAATAAGGTTTCAGTATTTCAGAATGGACCCATCCAGAATCCTACATCATGAAACTGCCCACAACTGAAATATTTCTTAAAAGACATTTGGGTTTGTAGTAGCACATATTTGACTCATAACAAAGTCACGAGTCCCCTACCCTGCCTCCCTTCACACCCGCCAATAGTTCTCACTTGTAAGATCCTCAGCTTGTTCTGGTTCCTTCATATCCAGCGCCAAAGCCTCCAAATTCCTGAAGTGCTGCTGCAAAACTGGGTTCTCAAAGCTGTCAGCCCTGTCAAGAATCCCCCAAAATGTCAATGCATGCTGCCAAGAAGACAGACAAAACACTTAAGATCTACCACCAACTTATGTGAGAATAAAACTTCCCTCTTTCCCACACAACAATCCATTGCATCAGAACTGCTTCTCCTCTTTGCAATTTACCAGCTGAATCACTATTCTGTCATGTGTCAACCACATAAGAATGCTGTGTGAGAGTTAGAAAGTTAGAAAGTTGTATGAAGCAAAAGGAGACAGTGATACTTTATGTACAGTTACGGTGGCTTCCACATATCTAGGAAAAAAATCTCCCATGAAAGTACTTCATAGCATTCATCCCAGCTGTAATGAAAAAAAGACCTAACTCTTCTTTCTGAAGTGCTTTAATTTAAATGATCTGGGTCTGATCTGCTATAGAGTGGCAGAACCACAATAAAATGTGATACCTCTGCAACAAAAGACAACAGCCCAGAGAACAAGAGCAATTCTACAAAGAACTCCAGAATGTGCTACATAAAGCATTGTGGTGCCTGGGTATCCAGAATGATTAAGAATAAAGTTTGGACAAAGCTACTGCAAAGAGAAGCAATTTCTATCAAAATACATCAAAATCTGGTCTCAGGAGCACCCCAGCTGAACAACATGTGCAACAGAGCAAGCAATGGTTGTGCTTTCTTCCCCATGCCACCCCCTGCACCCTATTTATCTCCAGATACCTGTATTTGAACCGCAGCTTCTGAATGATTTCCTTCATTTTGTCTACTTGCTCTTGGCTGGCTGGCACATTTTCTGTAACATCAACATTACGTTTGTCATCTGCATAGGGTAGAAAAATCATGTGGAAACCTACACAGAAGAGAGGGAGGAAGACAACAGTCACACAGAAGAATAGTCTCAAAATAATTTATGTGAAAAACCAAGTTGGTTATTATCTAGGTCTGATGCCTCCAAACTAACCTGTTTTGTTGCTAACAACAGCAGTCCATAATACTTCCAAGTGCCTACAGCAGGACACTCAATCCCAATTTCAATGTTTGCAACCAACATCACTAATGGCTTTGTGAAAGACATTCAGACTAAATTCATAGCTACTAGTTGGATACCAGAGACTTGCTTTATATGCAGGAGATCAACTAATCCACCTCTCCCACTGGGTCTGAGCTTGAGCAAGATTTGTTTGAAAATCAAGATATTGCCCACATTATTCTGAAATACTTTACTTTGTACACAAGCAGTGTTACTTCCCTACTTTACATTCTCCCAGAAGATATAAGCTTTTGCACCTAAAGAGGTGAGAAAATGCAAAACAGCAGAAATCTGCTCCCTAATCACTCCCCACTCATCTGACATGGCATGAGGCTCACTATATGTGAGATTATTTATTTAATACTTTACAATCTATTCAAGGATACAACATAATTCAAGAAAAGTCATTCTGTCTAGTCTTCAAACAGGAAAAAAAGGCTTTTAATTTCTACACCAGTTATTTGACTCTGCAAAAAATAGGTAGAAGGTAGGGAAAATGCTCTAGCCAGGTCATATCTGAGCAAGCACTGATGCAACTGGGGCTTTAAAAATAGATTCAGCACCAGATGCTTACAACTGACAAAACTGAAGAAAAGGAATGTTGGAAAGCATTTTCCCCAGTTTTAAGGGGGGGGGTAACACTAAGAATATTTTCCCTCACTACAGGACACCATTACACTGACTACATCCAATCATGCAGGGAAAGGCAGCACCTCTTCCTATACCTGGAGGGGCTGTCTGCACTTTCTGCTCATCCAGCTCTTCCTCCTGGGGAACCAGGGCCACAAAGCGAGGAGGGACGTTCCGGCGAGGGGTGTACCTGCATAACATCATCATCTCCCTCTCCAAGCACTTCATCAGTAGGGCATTAAACAGAGTTGTACTCCCTGCAAAGCAAAGAGGGGACTGGTTAGACAGACAGCTTTGCTCCTTTGCCCTGGAATATAACTCTAGATGTAACCCTGTGACTTCTTTGAAATGATTGCATTATTGTGGAGGTAAAAAGCAAATTCTGGAAGGGAGAAGACTCAAAATGGACAATGCTCATGAGCCTCTGCTGACCAGCAGTGAGAGTTCTAGTGGAAGAAGTGAAATCACTACCATCTGAGAGACTGAATACTGTGAAATTTTATCTACAAAGTCTATTTTTGTTTGCCGGGACATCACAATAGAAGCAGATCATAGATCTTTTGTGGAAGTAACACACTAAGAATTCAGACTTCAGTACTCTTCCTGAGGCACATGCTTGCCTCAGGTATATTTCACCAGACATGGTGGTCAGGGAAAGACTGACATATAAATAACATGGTTGAGCCAGGAAACTGCAGTTAAGAGAAGCAAGCATAAGGGTTCTTCCTTAGTCACACTCTGCAAAGCCTTTGGTAATAACTCAGCCCTCTTTATCCACTGCTAGACCGAGGAGCTAAAGGTTTTTTCCTTACTACTGGATAAGTTGTAAGTTGGGATATATTTCTAGATAAACAGATGTATGCACACATATAAAAAGACAAAAATAAGCAGTTCTAAACGTCCTTCTCCTCTCTCTTTATAAGCCTGTAAAGTGCTGTTAATTCAACAGTACTTCCTGACTATCATGTTTCCACTCCTAGCTGATATGGACTTAAAAACAGCAATTATCTCCCCTGGTTTGGGATTTAGGTTTTTCTTTTTCTGTTGTTGGTTGATTTGTTTGGGCTTTTTAAACCAACTTTACCTTCTTGTCAGCTACTAGGATCCTTCACTTTCATGAATGGCTAAAACAAGTACTTTGTGACTACATCTGCCTGGTTTAATTGGCTGCTTGTCATGATGGATAAACATGAAGCACAACTGGCTGCTCTGCTATAGAAGAAAACAAGAAATATCTGCAGCTGAGAGGGGCAATAACAGTTAATTCAGTTCTTCCTAACATTAGCAAGTTTTTTAATTAGACAAAGCTTTTACACTCAATGATCCCCACCCAACCACACAATGGATCAGCAGGTTACGCTAATGCAAGGTGATAAATCTTCTCTTGCCATCTTTGCTTACCTCTCACCAGGGACTCCTCAGGATAGATGAACTGGGAGGGCCTGACATGGTGGTGCTGTTTTAGCATTGAAAGTGGTTTGAAGCCAATCAGAACCAAGCCTGGAGAATCAAACTGTTTTAACTCTTCTGTCTCCTCTTTCTCCAGCACAATCTGTCGGTTTCCGTATGTCTAAAACAGGGAAGAGCAGATGACAGGGCTGCCAGCATAAAAAAAAATTAGGACCAGGAGGCAGGACAGGACAGGAAATGCAGGAAGAGGATGCAATTGCTGTGTTCCACTATTTTAAAGACGGTTATAGACAAGACAGTTTAAACCCTCACGAGTAGTGCACACTGAACTGGCAAGTGACAGTCTGTGACCATTATCCCAAGGGAAATTCTACCTGAACATAAGCAAAATGCACTTTTCTAAGAAAATGGCTAAGCCCTGATACAGAGAGGCTGTCACATATCTCATCTCTGGAGTTCTTCAGAGCTGTCCCAAAAAAAGCCCTGAGCAACCTCATCTGGTTTTGCTCTGAGCCAGGTTATACCAGACTTTTTCAGAGGTCCTGTCCAATTGTAAACTTGCTTCAGTCAGCTACCTGCTCCTAACAGAAACAGTGACTGAGTAACCATGTTTCTGTAGCACCACTCATGCCTCACAAAATCAAAATCATATTATAGTCCAGCTGTTGAAGGTAGACATCAGGGCTTAATGCTCAGCTTTCTGTTTATCTCCTATACTTTATTTCAATAAACTAATATCCACTATAAATAGACTAAATACTTCATTTTAAGACAACAACTTTAAGGACTACTAACATGGAAGAAGACACAAAGCACACTTATGACAGTATACCTAGCAACTGCATAACCTGTTTTGAAATAAAGCTGTGCTTGTTACAACGTGACATTCAATTTACATCAGCCAAACCATCAAGCGGGAAGACAAAACAAAGAAAAATTTATACAAAAAACTCCAAAGGAAACATGCCTTTTGTTTGGAAAACAGCTCCAACTCCCCTGTGATTCACACTTGTATGTTTAACAAAATGGACCAAATCTGTTCCTAACAAACCAAAAGCTGACAGCAGTGGCAATGGCCCAGGGTCACACAAGGTCAGGCTCTGACAACCTCGTTCTGCCTTACAGAAAGAAATGACCTGTGTTCCTGACAGCACTCCCATCAGCAGCTATGCCTTCCCATGACAGCCAGGCCAGGGAGACAACCCAGTCTCACCCTGCAGAGCTCACAACATGATCAGCCTGTCCCCAGGTGCATACAGATGCAAATATTTCTGTATCTCATCTTGAAAGTGCAATACAAACAAAAGCAGCAAGGGAATTGGCATCTCCCGCACACATCAGAGACAAGAAAAAGCAGGCACATAGTCAAAAAGTTACCTGAGCCCTTTTAGTGTCACTGGGCAGGAGCAAGCTGCCTGTTTTTCCACTAAACATCCTTGTTTTGGTTTTAACAGGTTCATTAGTTTCCCGATAAAGCTTCACTGGATGTGGTTTATAAGCTTTTTGAATAAGGTTGTAAACACCAACAGAAAGTGCCACATCTTTGCCCAGATGCAGATTTAGCCTGTGTAAAAAAGCAGATACAGACCTGAGATTCCTGAAAAATCACTACTGCAGAAGAAAATCACCCTCTCATGTAAGTTATTTCCTTTGACCCTCTCCTGTTCTCCTCCCCCAAAATCACATATATCTTTGGAAACATACTATCACTTGAGTCATAATCTCACTTGAATAAAAATATTTTTGCAATATCATTATTTCTCATCATAAGAGTCATCTCAACACAAGTAATTTACTCTATTTCTTTGACCTTTTTTTTTTCACTGAAGGGCAGCTATGCTCAAACAGAGCACAGGACAAGTCCCCATTTGGGTATCCCAATTATGCCTATTGTAATGTCCATGAATTCTCACAGCTGTTTGCACAGAAGGCAAAATCCTTTCCCAAAAAAATCACTAAGACAAACAATACCAAGATTTAAGAAAAAATATAAATCAGATGTTAGAGAAAAAAATTACATGTAAAAGTTTAAAAATAGAGGTAATCTTCAAGTTATGAGAGCAGAATGGTGAGTTACTACAAATGCAACTTCCTCTCTTGTAAAAGGTATCACTGGTTTGGGATTCTTCCTCCCCAGCTATTAGAAAACTTAAGGAACATTGCCAGAAAAGAAAATAAGACTGCAAGCAGGAGCACGAATGCCAGTGACAACAGCTCAGGTTGGGATACCTTATAAATATTTACTGGGAAAAAAAAAGTACGTCTTGAAGTTCATTCCCTTACTGTGCTTCCACAGCATTCTGCTATGAACTCACTCCCTAAAAAAAGCAACTGTTATAGAGCATGTGGTTCCAAAAATACTTTCTTTCTATCTGCTTTGTCAAGATCCCTGTAATCTTTCTTAAGTATCTCTAATCTTTTAGTAGGAGATTAGAAATATCAAGGCTGTGTGAATCCATGCCAAGTACCTAGACAGACTGGCAACACAGAACTACTTAATAACAGGAAAAAATACCTAGCATTCACATTCAGATGCATTTTTTAAAGTTAGTGTTGGCAAGAAAAGCCTAATTTCAATCAGATTTCACTATACACTACTTTTTATGTTGTAGCTTTTTAAGCAATTATGTAATTTTTTAACAAATTATCATTTCTGGCCAAGATCAATACAGGAGATATCACACAGAGGAAACAAGAGGTCCACTCTGCTCTTCTCATCCACAAATATCCTTGGAAACTACAGAAGAAACACCAATCTTGGACTAAAGAATTAAGATTGAGGAATGTAAGCACTTTAAAGTGCCTTTAAAGACCAATCATTCCAGAAGAGGAAAGTGAGATGCAGTCTGACAATAACATCAGGCGCCCCTGCCGAATGAATGATGTATCCCAAGTAGGCACAAACCTGACTAAAGCCCTTTTCCTTGTCTCTTTTGCTCGTACTTTCTTCATGAGATGTTCCAGTTTCTCTGACTCTCTAGGCTGGATCCCAAGGTCCTCATCCTCTGCTACATTTATAATATCCCTGTAGAACAAAGAGATATCGAACCCTCCAGGCTTCTTCAAGTGCATCAAGTCCAAGATGATGCCTAGAAACAATGGAAGAGAACAGCAGGATAAGAAAATGCTTTTTTCTTGCATCAGCATATATTTCAGCACTCTCAGATTTCTCTGTCTACACAAATAATTTAAGTAAGAATAAGCTCCAAATTGTCATCTGTACCAGATGTGAAATCTTCTGGAGAATCAAAACAATGCAGAATAGAAAATGTTTCCTCTCTAATTAAGAATCTGGACAGCAATGAAAGCTCCTATAAAATATAATCTTACCTGAGGTATAGAGGGAAGTAACAAGTTCAGAAAATCCCCTTTCCCTTAGTTATAGGGACTAATGGATTAAGTAAGCTTCACAGCTTCTAGATCCAGGACATCTCCTGAATTCCAACATCACTGGTTACCTCAGCTACACAGTTGAACTAACGCTGTCTACTCTCTGAGCTCAGGCAGATGTCCTTCAGCTAATTCAAAATGGAACCATTAAAGTAATTTTTCTTTTGTGTTAACTTGGTGTTATTATTCCCTTCCTGGAAAATGGTACAATAACAAAAGAAAGCCTATTTTATTGGCCCTGTCATGTCCCCCATTTGTGCTATCAAACTAGAAAGAGATCCTAGAAAACAAGTGCTAGCTATTGAATACCAGATCAGAAAACATCTATTCTAATTAAGATTAGATACCAAATTTCTAGTTTAGGAAGTTTCAGAAACATTCCCCAGTTCCAATAACTTTACATCTTTTTCCATCACATAATTTTACATCTTTTTCCAACCAGCAATGTAGCTAACATCGGCTGCAAAGATTCATCACGTTTACTGTGTCTAAAATGAAAAGGGGACATAATGACCTGTGTCTCTCAGATCACCAGCTCTGGTCCTGGCCAGCTTGGCTTTAGCACTGTCATTGGCATGGGGGTCATCCTCGTTGGTGAAGAGCATGATCCTCTTGTGGCTCAGCCTGACACGGACATCGCTGAAGAGGTTGGAGCAGGCCCAGAGCGCCTCCCCCAGGGAATAATCAGCACTGTGGCCAAAGCTCTCCCGGAACAGGGCCCGGCCTTCCTCTCCCTTGTACTGGTCCAGCTCCAGAACATGCTTCGCACCTGGGGGGGCAACAGCATCCACAGGCAGTGGGAATACTGCCAGAAGTACCATGAGCTCTTCTGAGCATGCACCAGGGGTCCCTTAGAGCTGACATCCAAGGAATGCTCCCAGGCACCTCTGTGGCAATGTGTAGGGGGGTAGGACGGTCGGGATGGATGGAGATGAGAGATCTCTGAAGCCAGGCTGTGAAACCGGGGGTTTATCTGGGTGCAGGGCCCTGCTGGGAGCTGCCAGCCACAGCTCGGAGCAGGCCCGAGATAAGAGAGGGGTAGAGAGGATGAGAGAGAGAGGATGAGAGGGTAAGAGGGCGAGGTTCCCGTTACAATACAATAAATCTTCTTATGTTGAATATTCTAATTCTCACTAACCAATCCAGTACAATACACAAATCCTATAGCATTTACATACAGGCTATAAGAATCATTACATTACCATATTGTGTTACATTTTAAACCCTAAAAATGACTCTTTGGACCCCTTCTGCTAAGCTGGTAGGGTCTGCTCTGACCCTTGGACCTGTCTGCAAGCAGAGGGTATTGTTTCATCAAAAGGGAATTACCTTCAGTCTGGCCACAGCATTGTTTTCTTGTTGTTCAGTAACTAAGGTATCTCAAAGGTTGCTTTCATTTCAATCTCGCTTATAGTTTTGATATTCTCAAAATCTTTTGCCAGGCAATCATATTTATAAGGCTTTCCTGCTTCATCTTCCCCAACAGCAACACCTGGCTGAGAGAACAGTCCAGCATGGCCTAACATCTGCAAGCCACTTACCACTGAAAGCACCTGCTAGGGCAAGAGGACCCAAAATGCCCTGGCACCAATGGGGGCTCTTTCTGTGGGAAACAGACACGGATCAAAGCATTGCAAACCCCCTCCACTGAATGCCAAGTGCTGCAAAGGCAGCAAACTGCACCTGCTGCAGAGGAACAGCAGACTGCTGCACCACCACAAAAGACAGGAGCCTGAAATGCACCCTGCATCTCCACAGCATGCTGGGAAGGTGGAGAGCTCCTCCTCCTCCTTCCTCACCCCTCATATCAGAGAGAATGCACACAGAGGTGAGAGGAAGCCCACAGATCACCACACTGAGCACAGCAATGTTCAGGTCAGGTGTCCACAGCCTTGCTGTAGCTCTGAGGATTACTTCAACCCAGCTAGGACTCCTTTTCCCACCTGTCTAACAGCAGCCTCTGTTCTCTGCTGTTATTCTACAATGGGAGACAAGCTTTCATTTCCCAGCCACTGCATTCTGCAGAGCTTCTTCCTTTGTCCTTAAGCTCTATAGCACTTACAAAAATTCATTTGAAAATGTTTTCCTCTGCTGTTACTATTTTATTTTCATCTCCTTATCTGTCCTTTAATGTAAATGTTCATAATTATCTACTCCATAATAATCACCTACAGCATCTCTTCCTTCTCTAGAGGACTGCTCTCCAGGGGCAGCAAATACACAATTCTGCTCTTTTTGATCTGATGCCTTAAGTTTTAGCTTTCATATTTTCTAGCTTCTGTACTGCATTGGTCTATAACTCTGAATTTCATATAAAGTGTCAGCAAGTTCTCTTCACAGGCCAGTCAGGCAAAGCAATCCTTTTCCAGCCTGGGAACCAAGGACACTGTTGCAGCTTCAGGCCCAAAAAGTATAAACAGCAAATTGAGGAGAGCAATCTGGGAGGAGGGGACTTCATAACCTGAAGCTGTAATTGGACAATTAACCTCAATATGTAAATGCACCAAAACTTATATAAGTGTGAAACCTCGTGACCCAGGATCCATCTTGGGTGGAGCCACGGCCGGACTCTTGGACTGCCCAAGGTGTATCCTTTGAAGACCATTTAATAAATACCTACTTTATTCCTTTAACTCTGTCTAGCCTCTGTTCCAGGTAGCCTCAGAAGGTATCAGAACAACACCCACCTTTCCCCTGTGCTGTTTTTATCCTCACAGCGAGGCTACTGCCTCTAACATGGGAGAAAGGAGGAGGAAAAATGAAAATGCAAGACCTATAAGGCAGTGTCTGCCAGAAAAGGGAGAAGAACCTAAGGCAGTCCTATCAGGTCTCTATCTGTAATAAATTCTGAAAATAGGACAAGGCTCAAGTCTTTCAGGAGAAGCCTGTGTCGTTAAACCTGCACCCTCTAGTAAAGAAAATTAAATCAAACACCCTCAGAGATAAAGGCTGTATTAAAAGTTGTAGACACAATTCCCCCAGAAGACTCTCAACTGCCAGACAATCTGTCACCACTAGCATGTATTCTTTGCACTTCTCCTACTGCCTTTCCAATTCAGCAACCAGCACTTGCTATCAAGCAGATGGTATGTATATGTAATCTCAAGAAAATGAAAGAGCGAAATTCAAGAATGGCAGAACTTATTATGGAAATATGAGATGGAAGACCCCAAACAGGCTACTATATTGAATCACCTGCTCTAGCTCACACCCCCTGAGCAGGAGGGCTGGACAAGATGACCTCCAAAATCCCATCCAACCTCAGCTATTCTGTGATATTCTCCATCAGCTGGAATTTCTGACGGACATTCAAGAGTTCTGTTGAGATACTCTAAGGTTTAGCACACAGCAAGTGAAGCCACTACATTAAAATATAAGAAAAGGCATAGAAAAGGATCTGAACCAACTCTAAGAGAAAATGCTAGGCTCTTATGAAGTTTCTAAGCTTTCAATAAATATCGAAATCCGAAATCTATCCGCACCACCAACAGTAGATTTCAGTAAGAACTTATCTGATAGCTCTCTGATTTTAGAGATCAGTTATTGACAATGCTACTACACCAATTTCCTTACTCCCTCTTTTTACACAACCTTCATACCACTTTACCTGGATTGTCCAGCTCCTGGAGAACATAAATGTGCTTGAAATCTACCGAATTCTTGTTGTTTTCTGTACCATAGAACACAACGCTTAACAGGTCCCTGTCACTGCTGATAATTTTGCTGGTATACACATTCCGGATGCACTGAAAAAAACGCACCCAGGTCAAAATTGCAAGAAAACAGTTTTCAGAAAAGAGTGTGAAAGTCTTGCCTTAGCAGTTTATCCATCCCTACCTGGATGGTCATGTCGAAAGGAGTCTCTGCCTCCCCATCGGACTCGAACATGGCCTTGGAGGCATCCACCAAGAAGATGAGGCTGTCCCGGCCCGAAAACCTGTGCTCCGCTACGGAACGGGGGAAACAGTTTTTAGCAGCGGCCCATCCGCCCGTAAAGCCTGGAAAGCAGGCTGCCTTCCGTGAGGGGGTGGGGGGCCCTTACCGACCGCCTCAGCCCCTTCCTCCTCCTCCTGCTGCTCTTCCTCCTCCTCCAGCCCCTCGCCCCGGTAGAACGACCCCCAGCCCGCCATGGCCCGCGCCGCACGGCCCCGCTCACGCTCAGCCGACCGACCGCTCCGCCCCCGCAACAACTCTGACCAATGGCGAGAGGGGAAATTACCGGGCCCCGCCCATCCCTGGACATTTGCCCCTCCTCTCCACGCGGATTGGCTGCAGTAGGGTAGCGAAGGGCGGGAGCTCCTCACGCGCTGCTCACGGCTCCGAGCTTCAGCCAATGACGGCGGGGCTTGTCCGTCCCCGCCTCCCGGCTGTAGCTCCGCCCCCGGCGTTGTCGCGCAGTGACGGGGCGGCCCGGCAGGCGCGGGTGGCCGCGCATGCGCCCGGGGAGGGTCGCCCCTTCCTCCCCGCCTGTCACCTCGCGGCTGGTGCCGCTGTGCCAGGGACCGGCACCGGGGCCGCTCTTTCCTCCCATTCCCCTCCGTCTCCCGGAGGGAAGGGCCTTCCAACCTTGTCTGTAAGGGTTCCGGCTGCCGCTCGGCGGCCGCGCCCGCGTCACCGTCCCCATGGAGGAGCCGCTGGCGCTGCACCCCGTGAAGCTCTATGTGTACGACCTGTCCAAGGGCATGGCCCGGCGCCTCAGCCACCTCATGCTGGGTAAGAGCACGGCGGGGGACCCGGGGCCGCCCCGGCCGCCGCCTTCGGGGGCTCGCGTTCCGCCACCGACCACCGCGGCCCGGCTTTGCCGCCCCGGAGAACGGGGCCGAAGTCGCCACCTGCTACCCCGGGGGTGGCGATCCCCGCCCGGTATCGTTCTCCTGAGGGAGCGGCCCGCCGGGGAAAGCTCCCTGAGGGCGCTCCGGGCGGCGGCGGTGTCCGGCGGGTGCAGCGCGGCTCGGGATGTGCGGGGCTTGCCCGGCGGCTCGGTGCTTGGGAACGCAGCGGGGTTTGGCTGCGGGATTCCGGACCCCGCTGTCTTCGGGACAAGCTTTGTCAGTGCGGCAGATGCAGTGCTCTGGGTCCAGCCTGTTCCCCCGCAGCCGCCCGTTGCCGCTGCGCGGGTGGTATTTGCTAACGGCAGAGTAAAAGTGTTCCTCGGCCCCTGCAGGGAGGCACAGCTCGGCTCCCTGAGCCCGCGGCCGGAAGGCTGAGCTGAGGAAAGGCGCCTGCTGTTTACGAGGTTATTGAGCTCGAGCGGCTCCATGTTGTGGCGAGGCCGGGCTGGGCTGCTGATGTGCAGCTGTCCTCCCTCTCCTTCAGAGGGTTTGTAGGAGTCTGCTGTATGTCTCGTCGAGATTGTGTGCGTTTCCATCCGAACCTCAAAGTTGGGATGGAAAGGAAACAGGTTTTGCTTAAAGTTTTGGAAGCGTGAATTAGGAATGCAACAAGAGAGTGTTTATACCTGTTATGGAGCAGATTCTGACCCGTGTCAGACCAGCAGTCTGTGTGGGATGAGGCTTCTCAACAGACTCAGTGTCTGAACAGATGGCTCTGTGTAATCTTGTTTTACAGTTTGTTGGCATTCACTTTGCTTATCTGCCCTATGAGGAGATTCTTGTGATTTCCTGCAAGCTTAAAATGAAAGTCCAAAGCATGAGGTTTCATGAAGGTCAACGATAGGTGTGCAAAGTTAGGAAGAAAATAGTATGGGATCATGTGTGTTGTGCTCTGTTAGTCATTTAGCAGCAGCCACTTTGGGAGATACGTGTTTCCTGCACTGGATAACCTCAAAACTTTTTATGTGGTCAGAATTGCTTCTGTTGTAGCCCTCAGGGAAGTAGCTTTTCACCTATGAGGTGAAACAGCCATGTTTTCTCATGTGCTAAGAGTTATAAATCTTGAGATTACATGGGTGCATGATTTACCTGTGTTTGAGTTGAGTTTAATTACTCTTACATCAAAGTGTTGGTCCAAGCAGAGACTGTAATAGAGGTAGGTTGCCAATGTAATTATCTCTATGCCAATCTTCACACAGATCAAGCAAAGGCTTTTTAGCTCCCTTCTTACCTACAAAGTCAGTCTTGGCATCTTGTAGCTTTCTGAATTTCCACATAAAAACACATAGCACATGACTTCATTTTGATGGTTTCTAATCTATTCAGACAACTTGTAAACTTTTGTGCTTGTGATATAGTTTGGTGGTAAATTTTGGGAATCTGAGCAGTGAAAAGGAAAGCTTAAAAACCAGAACGCTTCTGGGTAGAAGGGGAAGTGCTACTTGCTAGTACTGCCTGGTAACTGTGTTCAGATGTGTTCGTGGAATGTGGCCAACTAGGCCCGCGTGGTCACAGTGACAATGCAGACTGCAGAACATTTGAGATTGTGGATCCTGTGACATGATTGTCCGTAAAACAAATAATTCTTTCTTTCTTCCTTCCTTCCTTCCTTCAAGTTGTGTCTTCTGTGCATTCACACTCAGCTCTGTTTCAGATGATTTTGGAAACCTCCCCAAGAGCCAAGTGATTGAGAGAGTACTCCTCTTACATCATGCATAGACCCTTTTTCCCTGAAGAACAACAAAAAACCTCTTCTTATTTCTCTGTATATCAACTCTCAGGTGGTCAATATCAATTCTTTCTTTAGTGATGTTCAGAAACTGTAGGTCCTTGGGGAAGGTCATAAAAATTAAAGAGAAAAGCATTTATTAAAGGATTTACACTTGGCATCTCTACTTACAGTATTGTTTTCATCAATGCCAAGTTTGAAACAATGCTTTTGCTTTGAGTGATAATCCTGTAATATTGCCTAAATTGAAATACATTGTTTTAGAAAGAAAAATACAGTAATTGATTGTGCTAAAATTGATTTCTGTCAGGCATGAGAACAGCAGCTCAGGTCCCCTTGCCAGAGGGGGATGAATCCTGTCTTGTGAGAATGATCACTGCAAGAGCATCACTGCACTGTGTCTGCTGTTGTGCTGACAGGGTCCAGAGGTGCTGTGGGCTATGTCAGCACAGCCTTCAGGGGTCAGCTCTCACTGCCAAATTTATACTGACTTGTACAGTACCAGTTCTCTCTGTTGTTTAAAGATGAATCTGGAAGGCAGAGATGTTTAGCACAGTTCATAGCAGGCTTTAGAGTGACTTAGTCTTGTCCCTTGGACAGTCTTTGTTTTTCTTGGCCAGTTTACTCTTTCTCTACCCAGACTACTTTTATTCTTCTTACTTTTCTGTAAGCTTCCTGTAATTTAGTGACTATTTCTATTCTGAAGTATACATGACCAAAAATTGTAGTTCAGTTGCCTTTGGTATCAGAAGCAGCACATTTAATTTTTATATTGTTTTACTTTGCATCTTCTCAATAGCTGCTGTTGGTCCTCTTTCCCCCACTCTCAGTCTGTGACTACATTTGTCTGTTCAAATGCATGATATGGTAATAAGAAATGTTGACCTGAATGCAATGAGCTTTCTGTTGCCAAGACAGAAAACATAATCCACCTGATTCTGTGGAGGCTAAAGAGGAAAAGAGAATAGTTCAGCTTGCAGTGCTGATTTTGAAATAGATGTCCAAAGGCAGAGAAGTCTTTAAGGAAGATTAAAATCCTATTGCATCATAGGGTTCAAGAAAAATATCTACCAGCTCAAAGTTCTCCTGTCCTGTAACTGAGGTTATGGCTTTTGTGACTCACAGAGTGGGCTGGGAGCTTGGTTAACCACAGCAGCTTTGGCTCAGTGTAGTGTAAATTAACGTTGAGTGGACTGGGAGTATGTTTTGGTTGAAATTTTTAAGTGATGCATTCAGCTGTAGGGATTCAACAGCCCAGAGGGAATTGGAGCGAAAGGTAACTGCTGAAAGGAGGCGCCTTCTGCTTGGTTCCATTTTCCCAGGCCAGCACATTTCTCTGCTTCTCCTCCATCTGTTCTGAACAGTTCTGAATTGCTTCAGCATGATATTCTATCAGCTTTGCTCCCAGCATTTGCTGGGGATTTCACAAAAATGGTGTGTGTTACCCTCCCCCAATATAGCCTACTTCTGGCTCTCTCTAGGCACCTCAAGGAGAAGGGAATTGAGGCAGGCTCCTCCCTCTCTGTTAGGTTTGGTTTGGGTTTTTTTTTTTGCTTTGGTTGAGCACGCTGGGTAGCATATAGAAGAAAGTCCTTGATTAAGTGCTTGCCTAATTAAAGTAATTTTCAATTCAAAAAAGGCAGGAACCTTAATGGATTGTCCTAGGGAAATTACAACAATATGCAAAGCAATGCACTGCTAGAAACACCCGTGTTGGTTGACCAAATTGTATTACTTCTGATTCCACAGGAGACCAGTTCACTACTTTTTTTTAGAGTCTTTTATGGTCTTCTGGAGTTTGCATATCCATTGCAGAGCACAAATATATTGTTAAAGATACTGAGCTTCCTATTATTTGTTTACAGCTCAAAAGCAGGCGTAGATCTTGCACTGAGGGTTGGATGGCCTGAACTCCGAATGGGGTAAACTAAGGGCCCATCTGCCCAGACACTTCCTTCCCTCGTGTCTCGGAACTCTTCTGCCCGTCAGTATAATAATTTGAATTAATATACAAATGCCACTTTCATTTGATATTTAAAATGCACAGGAATAATCAACATTGTTTGGCCCTCAAGATTAATAAATTACTGTGACTATAAAAAAGATTGGTGAGCATCTAATCTCCCTTGTGCTTGGCCTTCCAGACAAATCTAAGCATGGAAGTAATCCAGTTTGATTGTATTCTAAAATTATATGGGCTTGCTTCTTCTTTCAAAATACCCCTGTATCTAAACAATTACAGTCTCCTGAATTGATTTTACAAGAAACTAATCTAACTACTTCATTCTCCTTGTTCCTGTGACTAAGCTGAGGGTCCTGGAATTGTTTATGTTCCATTTTTCTCATAGGTTTCTGGCTCATGTAAACACCATTAAAGTATTTGAGTTATGAATGTTATAAAGAAAATAAAACAGCAAATATAAAGCTTGTTTACTTGCTACTTACTCTGCCTTATTGAAACAAATTGAATCTTTGAGATGCTTAAGCACACAGATTTATGCTGAACTGGCATCTCTCCCAGGTTCTAGTGAGTATTTTCAGGAAAGAGCCACAGAAGCACATCAGCAAGGGAAAAATTAAAAAGTAAATAAACAAACAAAACCATCCCCAAACAAAAACCATAGTGATCATATTTCCAAAGACTGACAGGCTATCCCCCTAAACTCTTACAAATATAATGCAGTAGCTTTTCATGTCCGTGTTCATGGTCTGTGATGAAAACAAGGTACCTTGACTTGCACTAGTTTGGAATGGATGTAGATCAAACTAAGCTGATTTGCTTCACATTTACTTCAGGCTGAGCTGGCACAGCTCATGGACAGTTTCTCTGAGAGGGTTGATACCTGATAGCCTGGCCATATGCAGTAAATGTTGTGTGATTAAATGTGTACATCTAAATTTGCAGTGACCTTTCCTGTTCAACAGCCCCTGACCCTTGAAATATTTAAACTAGTTAGCATCTTGCTGTTTCCCTGTTTTACCTGGATAACAAAATCACAGAAGAGGTAAGGTTTGAAGGCACCACAGTTGGTTATCTGGTCCAGCCTCCCTGCACAAACAGGGTCATCTCAGGCACATTGCACAGGTTTGTGTCCACATGGTTCCTGAGTATCTTCAATGAGAGAAACTCCACCACCTCTCTGGGTAATTATTCCAGTGTGTCATCACCTGTGCAGTAAAGAAGTTCTCCTCATGTTCAGATGGCTCTTCCTGTGCCTCAGTTTCTGCCCATTGCCTCTTGTCCTATTGCTTGTCACCACTGAGAAGAGCCTGTATCCATCCTCTTGATAACCCTCCCTTCAGATACAGTAAGTGCTCAAAAGAGCATCATCCCATCAGGACATTGCTGTTCTGCATTATGAGCATGTGCATCCTTTGGATTAGCTTGACTGTAGGTATTCAGTGAAGGGAAATGCCTGCAATTTAATGCTGCAAGGGCTTTTGCAGCTCTGATGGAAATTACTGGAGAATTTCTATATAGTAATAGACAGCCTCAGGTTATGAGTAAATGGCTTGGTTTTGGTGGCAGCACCAGCACACAGCTCTACCCACATTGCAGTGACCACAGGGGTTTGGAGTGTTGTGGCAAGGAGTGGAAGAACAGGAAATGTGATGATATCTGCCAGTATCCTGGATAGTGTTTGCAATCCCTTCTTACAGTCCTCTCTATTGGCTACGGGATGTCAGCTCTATTGCACTGTAGGATTATTTGGGGAGGTTCATGGCAACCTTGAGCTTCTGGCTTTCAAGTGGACAGTGCTGCCAGAAGCAGCTTTATTGGAAAGTGTTGCTGCAAGGCCCAGATACAACTTGTGTCTTAGCACTCCCAGCAATGCTGAAGCCTTGCTTGGTCGTGCTGTTGGGGCTGTTTTGTGTATCAAGCCTTCAGAGGCTGTGGGCAAAATATTTTGTGTGTAGTGAGCAATGTCAAGCAGAAGGCAAAATAGAACTCATTAGTGCAGGCTGCCCTGATTGCTCTGCCTTAGCTTATCAGGGGTGGCAGCAGTGGTGAGCTGTCACCTGTTCTGTGCAGTGTCTGAGTCTGGGAGAAAGGGCAAGAAGAGTCATAGAGGAGGGTCCCCACCAGAGGCAGAACTTCAGGAGGAAGATTATTGTGTCCGTGAATGTCTGTACATAACCTCTTACATGACAGACAAGCAACACTGAGATTCTTGCTGAGCAGCAGGAAAGGGAGCTGCCTGAGTTCCTCAGAAACTGGTTGATTTATTGATTTATTCCTTTGTGGCTCAGTTTGAGTTGAAATGACAACAGCCAGCTGTAAAGCCTGGGTACTGCAGCAGCTTAGCAAAAGTTCTCAGTCTTGGATGACTCTGTTTGATGCGTATGTGGCCAATAATAGCAGGTTTCTTAGGGATTCCCCCAGCAGGGCTGTCACTGAAGACTCTTGCACTGCCCCTCACCAGACACAGTCCATCAGTGGAAGAAAGGGATTATATTTTGTCTGCAGCAGGCTGGAGAGCTACCACAGATGCCTTATTGTCAGCAGTGCTGCAGATCTGGTGTGTGTTTTCCACAATGCCGGCTTGGTTAATGACTTTTAGGAGCCAAGGAGAAATAGTGGGTCTGCGGCTTCATTAAAATTTTCAAATCAGTGTTGACACAAACCGACCGAGCTGAGCAGCATCAGACAGATCTGCCTTGTGAAGATAGGCAGCTTCACTTGCCAAAAGCTGTTCTGTTACTGCCCTGGCAGTTGCTGCCTTTGAACTGCTACAAACTTCACATAGCAGTAGAGATTGGACTGCAGTCCAAAACAAAGTCCAGTTCCTGAATTCTGCTTGGGTTTTGTACGTACAAACAGACAGTTACTTTAGTGCAAAGGGACCTCCTCTAGAAGTCCTGCTTTAGGTAGAGCCAACAAGAGCAAATTCTTTAGGGTCCTGGACAGCAGAGTTCTAAGTATCTTCAAGGATTGAAATCCCATATGCTTTCTGGACTCTTGCTCCAGTGTTTGACCACCTCCATGATAAATGTTTTCCCTGCTTCCTACTGAATTGTGAGTTTCCCATTTTCCAGCTAGCACCTGTTGTCTTTCATTGTGCCTATTTGAATAGAGCAAGGGTCCCCTTTCATCCATACCTGTTGGGTACTTGTAGATAGGAATACAGACTCGTGGCTTTCTCTTCTTGAGGATGAACACAGCAGTTTTCTCAGCTCTTCTTCATTACAGTAAGTGCTCCAGCCTGGTATGTCAGTGTCTTTTATCTTGTGGTGATCCAAAAGCGGACACAGCACTCCAGATGTGGTCTCAAAAATGTCAGATTGGAGGACAGAGTCACTTCCCTTGAGCTGTGGGCTGCAACCTTGCTAGAGCAGCCCATTGTGTAGCCTTTGCTGCAATGATATTTCAGGTAGGTGTTGTAATTGCGCAAGCAGGTCCTGGCAGCACCTGTGACGTTGTCAACATCTATCATAGCTCTTTCACCTGCATTCAGAATCTAGGTACAAAGTGGCAGCTCTCTGGAAATTATTTTGTTATTGTTTGCTGCAAGTGTGTGTGAAAGTAAATATTAAGATGTTCTCTTTCAATTTAGCATGCAACGAACAAGCTCAATTCTAATATGTGATGCCTTTGAAATGGTTTGTTTCTCTGGTCTGAAGGATAAAGTTCAAGTTTCTAGTGAAAAAGTTATTTATCATGAGCAAATGTGTAATAATTTGTTAATAGATACACAGAATGCTAACTGGGCAAAGCCAAAAGGTAGATCCAACCAGAGGCCAGTGCTGTCTGTGCTGCTGAGCCCGCAGGGCCAATGGGCTGCAGAACCGGCAGCTCTAGAGTGTGAGGTGAAACCTCTCATGGGGAGCATGTGGAGCAAAGGCCAAAGGATCACAAAGCACAGCGGTGGGACATGCTAAAGGGCCAGCAGAGGCTTCTGAGATACTGAGTTCTGGTTCTGTCATTATTGCCACTCTCTCTTGGCCGTCGTCCTACTCCAAGCCCCCATTTCTGTGCAGTGGGTTGACAGGGAATGTGGTTGCTGCCTGGCTGTGACCCGTGGGAGTGACAGATCAGTCCACCTGCTTCAAAGCTACGTCTGCTCACTTCAGCTGATGACTCTGTTGTCACAACAGCCTTTTCCCTGTCTCTGCTCTTCCATGACCCTCATCTGAAGCAGGTACCTATTTTGCTTCAGACCTGAGTGGAAAAAAATGTTAGCGATTGCTTTTTCTTGTGGCAGAGGAGTACTCAGTCTAGTGCTTGGGTTCAAGAGAATACCCAGTGTTGGTATGCACAAAGTTTTTCTGTTCTAAATCTGCTTTTTGGGGGTTCTGCACCTTGTTCAGGAAATGAAGTTGTAGCACATCTCCCACAGCATGCACTGGCTCCCTACAAGCTCCCAAAGGGAGGGTACCAGGGACCAAGCCTTTTGGTTACGATAGATAAAGTAATTGATCCTAGAGTAGTAAAAGCTGGTTTTTTGGGTTTAATAGGTTTAATCTTGAGATCCTACCATGAACAACAGAGAGGTTTATGTCTCCTGCTTCTAGGGAACTGGAAACACGTTTTAAAAGGGACCTTTTCTCTGAGACCCGATTATATTATCAGTGTAGTGGTGCCTGAAGCAAGTCTTTGTTGCTTTGTTCTGGAAAACACACAGCTTTATAACTTGTGTAAATTTCAATGCTGTACTTCTCTACTTCAGTTCCCACTTAGACTAATTTTTAAGGGCAGGTGGAGGGAGGGAAGAGAGGAGATCATGGAATACATTATAGAGGCTACCACCACTGCTCATATGTTTAAGTCAGACCTCTCATCAGCTACTGAAAAAGAGAACTGAGTACACTCTGCCGGCCAGCTGCCTGCAGTTATGAAATCTGTTAAATTCAACTATTCTGCTCCTGACTGAAGACTCTAATTTTAGGAAAATATTTTCTTGGTCTGTAGAAAAACACCTAAGGAAGGTAAGCATCAGAAGGATAGGATGGCATTGCTACCTCTGCCTGCCAGGAGGGATAAAGTACAAAGGATGTGGGGATTAAGTAGTTAATTTGAAAGATATTCTGGATTTTTAAGAAGCAACTCTGGATTAAATCTTTTGTGTTGCTCTCATGGTGAAATAATAGGCATGGTTCCTAAGTGATTGACGGAAAGTAGGCTGAAATCTGAAAAATACGTTGCTAATAACTCTTCTTTTCTCTGCATACAGGGAAACAGCTGGATGGCATCTGGTAAGTGACTAGATTTAAATTGCATAATGTGGGTAAAACACTGGTGTAGGAAGTATTTTCAATATGCAGTTATATATGCTTCAGAGCTTAAGAACATTTTGTGGTGGAAGAGAGACCAAGGCACTTTTTGTTGCTGAATGCAGTTTGGCGGTAGGATTATGTACAGTCAGGTGCTAGTTAAGCCATTCTGTTCAAAGCTCAGTGGACCCCATGGAATAGGGTGTTGTTAGTAGCTGTTGTGTTTCTGTGCACCTGTGTACTTTTTCAAGGGTAAGATGGTGTCCTTGTCCCAAGCACTTTGTCTTATAATTCCAGGCATGACTAAACATGGTAGTAAAAGAGTAGATGGGAAGAAGGTATTACAGAATCAAGTCTTCTGTCATATAGGAGTAGTGTCTACATTCAGTCACAAAAAAACCCTTCATTTCCTATAATCCATACCAAGAATTTTGATATCACACTAAGAGGGTTTGTTTGGTTTCATTTTAGAGGCAAGAAAACCCTTAAACCCTTGTCCATCCATTTTCCTCTCCTCTGATCTGTCTCCAGTGGCTGTGTGACCATCTCAGGCAGTGAGAAGTCTCTGTCAGGGTGGTAGCAGGGCTAGTTCTGTCTCTGAGGGCTGACCTCACCCTCAGCCCGTTAGCTGAGAGAAGCTCATGCCTGGGCTCTTAGCTAAACCTGTTCTTTCCTAACTGCTTGCAGGATTACAGTAGGCTTGATGATCATTGCTTCTATATCCATTCATGTCCCAGCAGATCCTGCTCCCACAGAAACACATTGACCTTTTCTTTCACTTATTCCCTTCATTATGTCCTTGAGCTCATCAATTTATCTGTTATTTATGTGCTAGGCTGTTTATTTTTTTCCTTTATTTCAACTTTTTTGTTTTGTTTTGTTTTCTGTGGCAGGCACACCTCCATAATAGTCCATAAGGATGAATTTTTCTATGGCAGCGGAGGGATCTCCAGCTGTGCACCTGTAAGTTAAACTTAATTTTCTGATAGTTTCTGTAAAGTTACCTGATGAGAATTGCTTGTGCTACTGTCTTTTAGAAAAGCAGCAAAAGACTTCTGAATTCAGGCAGATGCTGAAGCCAGCTGCTTGTCATGGTTTCCCAGGGTACTGAGGGTGAGGGCAGCATGGACAGTGGGTTTAAGCCCAACTCAATTCAGGCTGGGGGTTGCTTCTTCTGGTAGAGTCTATCCAGAACACCTTTTGCAACTGCTTTGCCAGAGTGACACCTTGTCCAATTCTGTATCATTAAGTGTTACATGCAGACTTTTTAAGAGTGAAAAAAATCCCCAAACCATGATGTTTTCTCAGACCTTTCTGTTCTTAGAAGGGTAAAATGGATGGGCCGTGCTTCTAAAGGAGAATTTTGCCATAGCTTAGAGCTTTCAGCCCAAAGAGCCAAATTTACTGAAATTGAAGTTTCATGTTCCTTCTCATTCTCTTAGTGCAGAACAAGGGAGGCCAGCAGGGCTTTTTGCTTGATAAACATACCAAAAGTTCCTTCTTTTGTGCCTGCATGAACCCTAAAGCTTTATTCAGTATAGTCCTCCAAGAGAATTCTGCCGGATCATTTGACAGTATCTTCTGGCTGTTCATTTTTACAGGGAGGGACACTTCTTGGCCCTCCAGACACAGTTGTTGATCTGGGGAACACTGAAGTCACTGAAGAAATTTTTCTGGAATACCTTTCCTCTTTGGGGGAATCTGCATTCCGGTAAGTAATACAGCCTGTATTGGAAAACCTGTGTACCAAAAAGGTGCAAAATGGAGGAAGGTGTTATGAAACCAATCCAGCTCCCAGAGCTACTGTCTGCTTACTCTCTCATGTGGTACTCTTCAAATATAGACTGGACTGATACACTAATACACACAGGGAGCTGCCTTCTAGGCTGAGAAAGCATTCTTATGGGAAGTCTTTAACACTATTTTTTGTAAAATCCAATAATGCCTGTTTTTGAGAGACTCACCAGAGAAAATGAAATCAGTAAATAGCAGTTTGCCCGGTGAGTCATAGGTAGTCACTGTAGTAAAGCTGCCAATCTTCACATGAGTAGAAGCAAGGTCTTGACTGTTAAAGAGTTTACTCTGCTTCTCACAAGAGTAGGAAACCACAAAATTTAGTGTTCTGGCTATCTTTCAGAGTCAATAATTCCTGTGATTTCTCGTTACTGCTAGTGTGGTTTTAATTGAAGAAAGCTGACCTCACCTATTCTCCCAAAAATGGTTGCATTAAAGTCAGGGATGTGGAGAGATGTCCTTTTCCACCCTGATTCAATTGAATTTGAGGATGAATTGGTGTCTGTATTTTACCCGTTTTTTCTTAGAATTCTTTGGGGTGGGAGGAGAAAGTGCTAGTGTAAGATGTTCTTCATTTGGGGTGTAAGTTTTTTTCTGCTTGTATGATTTATTGCTGAATCTGTGGGGTTTTTGTTTCAATTTCTTTTCTGTGGCACAGAGGAGAGTCTTATAACCTCTTTGAACATAACTGCAACACCTTCAGTAATGAAGTGGCACAGTTTCTGACAGGAAAAAAAATCCCTTCCTATATCACTGACCTTCCATCTGAAGTTCTCTCCACGTGAGTATGGATGCCCCTCCTCTCTGTAGCTGCTTCATGCTAATGCTTAACATTTGACAGAGGCAGCAGTACCAGTTTCTGGTGGATCTGTCTGAGAATGAGCATAAGATTAAGGAGAGGATGTAATTTTCTTTACATCAACACTTGCAACACTGTATGACAAGTGCTAACTGGCACTCGTGTTCCAAAGAAGAGAGGAGAAGGATGTTCTTCTGCCTTTAACTAGCTTTTTTTTGATGGTCTCTTCTATATAGAAAGGTTCAGAAAACAGTGCAAGGGGTTTTTTCTCTCTTAGACAACCAGTATCTGTTAAAAGTCATTTCTCTAAGCACCATAATTGCAGAGGTGTCATTTCGCTTGTGAAGAGGCAGGGGAGATACACTTTTAAAATTAATGCTGCAGTTTTAAAGCGGGGATTGGGTGGAAAAAGAGGATATGGAAAAAAGGAAATTAAGAATTTCCTGCTTGGTAATTCAGATGTTTTTGGGGTTTTTTTTAACTCTCAGCTAGTGAGGATCCCGGTAGGATGATGTGAGCTCCATCATTTATGTCTTACTTTTCATAACAGTGGTGTAGCACATTATTTGTGAGACATGGGTCTTCTACCCTGGACTCTTAGAACTTCAGATCTCTCAAAATCAAATAAAGTCTATAACAGGGTGAGTCTTACTGAAAGACAAGTCAGGTGCTACAGATTGCAACAGAAATTATTCTGGGAGTGTTGAACCACTGTCTTTTAAGTAAGCTAGAGGCTATTCTTTTGGCAGGCCTCAATATTGATGTACTTAATGGAATACTTCGGTTGCATAACAAGGATTTTGTTTGCACACTTAAGTAGAATGAATTACTGAGAGCTGGTTGCAGACAGTGTTACATTAGCAGTCTAGGCATGTTAGGACTCAGAACTACCTTATCTGATGATTATATGATATAAAATCGTGTTTAAGTTTCTTAGTTATTGAATAGTAAACTAATAGGTTAAATTAGTTTGCTTTAGTTTGTAGTGGAAGTCTTTTCTTCAAATTTGCTTCCAGAACATTGGTTTGATTGCACTCTAGGAAGTGAGTGCACTTCAGTGGTAAATGGGAGTTGTTGACCAAGTAAACTATTTGAGATGTTTATTTCTTTATCTTCTCAGGCCTTTTGGACAAGCTTTAAGGCCCCTCCTGGACTCCATCCAGATCCAGCCACCCGGAGGCAATACCTTCAGCAGACACAATGGACAGAGCTAACAGGAGTGACCCAGTGTGCCCAGCCTCACCAGGCCTCTTCCTTTTTAAACATGAATCTACCAGATTTCTATTTTATAATTTCTCATGAGAATTAACTCTAAAGAAGTTACAAGACAAGTTTTAAAATTTCCTGGGGAGAGAATTTATCAGGGTGCATGTAAGACAATGCTACCAAAAATATTGCCATAATTTCTAATAGTATTATACTAATTTATAAAGGCTGTCTTGTCCAAGTAGGCTGACACTTTCTACGTAACTCCTGTGCTGGTAAGTGGAAATTCATTCCATGAGCATTCAATGGCCCATTACACAACTTGAAGTAAGTAAGGGGCTGTCCTGGCCATCCCTTGCATCTCTGTCTTGTCACTGCCTCTGTTATGGGGGTATTTGCTGAAGCCCAGCAAAAAAAGCAGAGCAAGTACTGGTAGCCTAGGAAGTGAAGGTGTCCCAGGATTACTCTGCATATTTCACTGACATTTGCTCAAAGGAAGAGCTGAACTCATCTGATTAGAATATTTGCAGTGGTACAGGTGTATGGGAAAGGTGATGAAGCTGAACCATGTGTCAGTGTCACAGTCAGGAGCTGAAATTCAGTGGGACTTGCTGTGGTGGGAGGGAACCTGGAGCTGAAGGTTACCAAGAGTCTTGTAATTCCAGATCCAAGAGTTATGGGAAAGAACCAGCTGAAAGAAGAGAATCTCATGAGCAGAAGTGGTAGAGACAAATTTCAGGTGAAAGTAAAATGAAGTGAAAAGTTTCCTTTTCTCACACATAAGCTTATCAGAAGAAAGACAGAACCTTGGTAATGCATAAGAACTATTTTCTTGGTTTTTTGTTTTTCCTTGCAAAGCCAGAGTTACGGTACAGCAAGGCAGGAGTAGCATGGCAACTGCATGATAATACCAGTTGGACCAATTCTGCCTTCAATATCCAATTGCAGACACAGTAGGAGTTCCAACAAAGTGCTGCCCTTTCCAAAGCAGTCAAGCACATCAGGGCTCTCATTAAGAGAAGTAAGTGCTAGGTCTCCCCAAATGTAAAGAAAATGAGGAAGAGTAAAATTAAGCTTTTCTGTGGAACAACTGAGTTTCTTGGGATACATGCAGAAGCAATCTTGTGCTTAGATTAACCTTTGATTATAGCAATACTGCATCTTCTAGTTTAAGATTTTTAGAGCTTTGCATTTACTTGCAGTGGGAAAGAACAGGAGAATGAAAAAATAGGCACAATGTTTTCTTTTCATGCATATATATATATACACTACTTTCCTGAACAATTTTGTAGCAGTTACATTTAGGAAGGAATATAAGATAGACATCAGACAAACCCCAGAATACTGCTGATGGTCTGTAAATGGGGATTTCACATCCCAGATGCTGCCAAAAAAGCATCTATGCAAATGTACAGCCCTTTGTCCAGTGCTTTGTTGTGAAAAGTATTGCTGCAAGTTCCGTCCTGCATCTCAAACTTCCTGCACTGGAGACTTCTTGTATACCTAAAAGAGATGTTTCCTCTGATGGGTTCTTTCTCCCAGAATAATGCAGATTGATAAATTTCTCACACTGTTACTCTATGTGGACGATAACAGTTTGTATTTTTGAGGGGTTGGAATAGAGGAAAACTGCAATTTTGTCACTGTCAAATACTCTGTTGTCCTGCACCTTGTGGAGCCAGTGCACAGATGGGAATAGGGTATTGTCAGGCCATTCTGCTGTTTCATGTTTACATGCTCTCAGTGAACAGCAGTGGCCCCTGCAGCCCAGAAGCTTCTTTTCCTTGTCATTCTTACCTTGTGCCATCAACTTCTCCTTAAGCATTTCATTTCACAGACTGGACTCAGAGGTAACTGTAGCAGTTACTACAGATGGCTTTATACAAAAGCTTTCAATCTTTCCCCCTCCAAATGTCCTGGTTGCAGAAGACATTCTATGGAAGTCAGTTATGAATGCTTTTGAGGCTCCTGGAGGAAGGATTGGTGGTTGGTTTTACTACACCATAGCTTAGTTTTCCTATCCAGTATATATATAATGTCCAGTATTTTCCCATACATGTTTGTGAAGAGTAACCAGCCTTTCATCTTAATACACACATGATTGTGCCACAAAATGCTGTAGATCATGTTAGAGATCTTGGAGCTTCCTCAATTGAGCAGGTACACTCAAGCTGACACAGTGCAGCCCAGCGTCCTGCTGTGCTCGTTTGGTACCTGCAAGCAGCACAGCTGTGCTTGCTTGCCCTTTAGCAAACTTTCAGGCACAGCTGCCTGTGATGGAAGCACTGGTGCCATGGTTTCTGCCCCACACACTTACACAATGAGGATATGCCCTGTATGTCCACCACTTTGGATGTCCTGAGCCTAGTTTCTGCTGGGCTGCCTACTTCAGGACTTTTTGCATCCTCTCGAGGCAGGAAAGAAAAGGAAGATACTCACCCTGTGCATTTTGCAATCTGCCTTTTCCCCTCCTGAGCAGAGCCCCTTTGCAAAGATAATGCTCATTCTTTAAGGTCACTGAGTAAAATTTCACTCAGCCATATATTGTTTGCAACAGTCAAAAGAGCTCCTGGGCTCAGGACCTACTCTTGTGTTTCATGGCAAAAGAATTGTAAGAGGGAATCCTCTTTGCTTGCTCTTACTGGGTAGTGAGACCCCTGTACCCTGTAGGACTCTTAGGAAACCTGTTTTCTCCAAAGATGGTTATGTGTAAATTGCAGGACTGTGCCCTCAATGTTCCACCCAGCTGAAAACAAACTAGACTGAGAAGTATATGTAAATGTATATAGGTGATGAACTTCAGCCAGTTGTTGGACAAAAGGGCAGGGAAACTGAAATCCTGAAAGGGAACGGATTCCTTTTGCCCACACTTACTATTCTGTCTTGTATTGCTGAGGTTCCCCCGTGCCATTTAAAAAATGTTAATAATGTCTTTAGGCAGAAAGTGATGTTTTGATTTACTTGTGGGTTTTTTTCTATTACAATAAAAATAAAATACAACACATTTTTCTGATTGAATGCATGTGCCCAATAGCTGCCCAGCTAATGCAGCTGACCAGAAGTCATTATCTTCACTCTGGTCCCACCTGAGAAGTGCAGCATGGGAAATTGTCCAAGCAGTTTGTGCCAGGTGCTGCTACTGGAAGTAGTGGTGGCAACTGCCCTTTGCTCAAACTGGCCAAAGGCAATACTCCTATTTAAGTCTGGGAAATCTTTTCTTCTGTAAGTACTACAGTATTTAAAACCATACTCCTGTTGCTTGACACAGCTTGGATGAGGTGAATGAAGATGTTCTGTCAGCCCAGGTTTTGTTCAGCCCTTGGTCATCTAAATCTACAGGTATGAAATATCTAATGTCTGCTGTTGAAGAAGAGGCCAAACAGAGTTTTAACATGGAAAAAAGTATTTTCCTGACTGCCTTGATGCTACTTTCAAAAGGGAAAAAAAGGGGAAAAAGGACTAGAGTAAGAAGTAGACTTTCATGACTGGATTCCTCTGGAGCTTCAGAGGGGATATTGGGGAGGATTATATAGCACTGCCTAAAATATCTGGCTCTGGGGAAGAAATTCATTCTGCTTGGTTCAGCCTTCTGCATGCTTATTGATGGCATCCAAACGATGAACCACAGAGTTTCCTGTTTGTGTAACAGTCTGTATCTGCACAGTACAGAAGAGGTCTTGTAACAGAAAGGGATTCTAACAGAGATGTGTGATTGTGATTATTTTGGCTGTGTTCTTCAGATGTAGTGCTGGTTAGCTGCCAAGTACTAGTACTGGCCCCACAGAAAATACCTGGAAACAGGTATTTAATTTTTTTTCTTTTACTTTTTAAAAATTAAATTTTAAAACTAAAAGGAAAACCTTTACCTTAATGGCAGCTCTAGACAGAATGTAAGCTAGTGCTCACAGTTGTTTGCCTTCTAAACTTCAAACAAAATTTCCTGGCCTTTCCTGCTGGTAACAGAGATTTTATTCCTGACAACAGCTGCTGCCTATCCAAGCAGCAACCAAGCGAATGTACCAGGAGTGGTTGGAGTGTGAGGTATTAAATAACCAGAACAGCCACAGTGGCCCTTTTCTCAGAGCTAACCAGGCTGAGGGAACAGCCACAGCTGTGGACAGCTGTGCACTTCAGCACAAGGCACATTTTGCTCCCAGGGAAACCAAGTTGTCCCAGGTCCTCACCAGCTGACGCCAAATCGCCACCGAGGTGCTTCCTGAGAGAGGCATTTTGACATGAAGAGACTCCCTAAAGCAGCAGGACAAGCTGAGGAAGCACAGCAGGTAATTCAGGTTTCAGGGAGTTCTCCTGGGTAGCATAAACCTGACAGTACTGCAGGAGTGTGAAAATGTGAACGCTGTCCTGTATGTTAGCAGATTTCCCAATTCTGGGAAGTGCCCCGAGGTGGCACTGCTGCTTTGCAGCGCAGGGATGGACCTGAGCCTGGGGAGAGCAGCTCCTGCTTTTGGGATTCCCATAGTAATGTCAGTGCAAGAGGCAGGAGAGGTCTCTCCCAGACAAGAATGCTGCAAGTAGGAGCAGCCAGGAGACAAGACCATGGAGAAGCTTGGGCTACAGCAGAACTCAGCACTGCTACAATGCTAACTCCACACTGCTTCCACCCAGACATGGTTTATGAAAAATAAAGCTTTGCATTCCTGAAACCCTGGGAGTTCACAGTGTGTCTGACCCCATGGCTGTCCTTTGAGACCCCTGGCTGTTAGCTCATAGCTCTGCTGTGTGGAGGAACAGTTCCTTGGCTTCTGGCACTCAAGCACCCAAATCCAGGAAGGCATCCCTGCTTACCCAAGCATGCCATTGTAGGCACACTTGGATGGATTCATATTCTGAAGTAAGTGTCCACACATTAACTGATGATAAATGTGTAACCCCACCTCGACAAGTCCTATAAAATGGGCATAACCCTGAGCTCAACTCAAAACTCGGCACCCAATTGCATACAAAGTATGTGGGTGCTACGAAACCATTCTGGGAGCTTCCCTGCATCTGAGAAACGAGTCCACCTTTCCAGAGGTGGGAGCTCATAACCAGGGTCTGATCCAGAAGGCCACAGATTCTTCAGAAATACCAGTGCTGGGGTGAGTGACACAAGTAATACCCATGCAAGACTTCCTGACTCGCTGTGTTGTGGAGGCAGCTCACAGAAACAGGATGGAAACAGCTGTCCTGGTGGACTCAACAAATGTCTCTCCCAGAAAGTAGCTGAGGGTATTTTGGTAAACCTTGTTCGAGGCAGTGGCACTGAGGTGAATTATTGTTTCTGTACATACCCCTGCCACTGAGTGGGAGCAGGAAAATCATAAACTGCAAACAAGAGAAAAACAGAACCCGTGAAGCCCCCTGAATGCTTCTTTTTGAGAGGAATCTGGTGGAGAACTGGGAAAAGAGGTTGCATGATATCCTGGAGCAATTTATACTGAGGCAAAAAAACCCAATCAGACTGTAAAAGAAGAATAAATCTCTCCCCAGTTCCAACCTAGCTCAGCATACTGAGCAGTGTTGGGGGAGAGAATGCAAGGTAATTTTTGAGCAGAAAGCATTGGATGTTCCACATAGGCTGGTTTTGATTTTGGAAAATAACTCAGGAATTACTGTAAGAGACCCGGGGCGGGGGGGGTATGGGGCCAGCTGTCAGCATCAGGCCAGCATAATACAGCACCGTATGAATGCGGTCTGACCAGACGGTGATTAAATCCTAAATGACTCGTGGGGTAAATGGTAGGCGGGTCAAAGAAAAAGCTACTGGCTTTGCGCAGAGGGTATTTTCGCTTCCCCAGTGAAAATATTAACAGCATCCCATTGGAAAAGCAAGGTGAGGCACTGACTAGGAAGGTGCGTGCTGCTCCTGTCCGCTTCACTAGGACACAGGAATCCTCAGAGGAGCTGAACTTAACAGGCAGCACAATCCAGACCCAGAGCCCTCGGTTCCGAGGGGCACTGCAGTAATGGCAGCAAATGTGAAGAGAAGCCACACACGCACCGTCCCCCAAACTCCAGGCTCTGAAATGATTTCAGGAAGGAGCCGAAGCGGGGAAGCCGTTCAAGACCCGCACCTTAGTGCATCCTTGTGAGGGCCGCGGGGGTGCCGGGCAGGGCGGCACGTCCCGCCCGTGCGGCCCCTGAGGGCGGGCGGCCGCCATCAGCTCCCGCGGTCCCGCCCCCCGCCCGCAGAGCCGGCCGGGATGGCGGCGGCGCGGGGCCGGGTGCTCTGTCTCTTCGACGTGGACGGGACCCTGACGCCGGCCCGGCAGGTAGCGAGGCGCGGGGGAGCGGGGCTCGGGGGCGAGGCCGGCGAGGCGGAGCTCGTCCCGCCGGCTGCGGCCTCACCCGCTGCTTCCCCGCCAGAAAATCGAGCCGGAGGTGGACGCGTTCCTGCGGGAGCTGCGGGAGAGGGTGCACATCGGCGTGGTGGGAGGCTCCGACTACGCCAAGATAGCCGAGCAGCTGGGGGAAGGGGACGAAGGTGAGCGCGGCGGACGAGGTCTCCCGGGGGGCACCTGTGCCCTAGATCCAGCCCCAAGGCTGCCCTTGGAGTGGCTGGTCGTGCCCAGGCGGGAGCTACTGCTTGGCTCCCTCTCCCCGAGTGTGGAGGGCAGGCAGGGATGCTCCAATCCATGCTGCCGGCTCCAATCCAGGGCTGCCGGCTCGTTTTGTAGGAGCTACCTCGGAGCTCTGACAGCTTCACGCCCTGCTGGCGATTTTCGCCTCCCTGCTGCTCCGTGGTGGGGTCCCCGCAGGTTCCTCCTCACGTTCCGATGGGGGCATGGGGTAGAGTAAGGAGTGGGAGGGTAAGGGGACAGCGCCTGCCTCCTCCACCGTGTTCTCCTGCTCCGGCATGGATGACAAGCGCCACTGGGCTCCAAGCTCTGCCTCCCACTCCGTTAGTGCAGGGAGGCCGAGAAATTCCCGGCTGAGGCTGATTGCTGAGTCGCCAGTGCTGCGTGTCTGGGTGGCAGGGGGGGCTGGAGTTAGATAACCAGTAACCACATCACCCCAGCAGCCTGGCAGTGGGGAGGGCACAGCAGAGAGCGGAGTAGCACGTATGTAGTTGAAAGCTAAACATTTGTGAGCCTTTATCTTCGTCCTGCAACTGATTCAGCCCGTGACCTCAGTCAGGTCGTTTCCCCCTGCGTGCGTCACCTCCCCACCCGTGAGCAAAAGATAATCTCCTCATCCATTCTGCGGAAAGCAAGGAGCGTAGGATGGCCAGTGGCCTTTTGGAGAGCACAGTACTAAGGAAGCAAGAAGATGGCTCATTCAGTCCTGATCCCAGTCCTTTTTGCCCCTTTTCCCTGGCAGTAGTAATGTTTCCTTTTTTTTTCCTCCCCTCTCAGTCATTGATAAATTTGACTACGTCTTCGCAGAGAATGGCACAGTGCAATACAAAATGGGCAGCTGGTCTCCAAGCAGGTGAGTCTGGCTCCCTTTGCAGCCATGGCTCTTCTGCCCTGTGCACTGTGGGAGCAGTGCCTGCCCTACCCAGGCAGATGGGCAGCCTCTGCTCCCCAGTTTCTGCCTCTTCAGGTGGGCTTCATGGGAAGTCAGGCATTGTCACTCGCCCTTCTCTTTCTGCAGGCCATTCAGGACCACTTGGGGGAGGAGCTGCTGCAGGATCTGATCAACTTCTGTCTCAACTACATGGCGCTGCTGAAGCTGCCCAAGAAACGGTAACGGCTCAAGCGTACAGGAGTGCAAGTCATGACACTGATTTCTATGGAGCTAAGCTCCAGATCTCTCCTAAACAGAGCTGATCTACAGAGCTTGTCTTGCTCCAGGTTTTATCTTAGCATCCAGAGGCACTGTGTAGGATCACTGTTTCTCTGAGCTGGGCACCTTGGGCAGATAATGGAGAAGTGTGTTTGCTCTGAAGAGTCTGCACTATGTTTTAGCATAATGCCTGCTCTTTTGCCCCTTGGATTTTCCTCCCTGGGAAGCAGGGTGCAGCCACCGTGTGTATCTCATTTAGGACAATGGTACCAGCTTGTTACTGGTCAGGGCATCAGGCATCACTGGTAGTATATGTTTCCAGCCAGGCAAACAATGGATCTTAAAATGGAAAGTCCAGCCCCTGAGCACACGTTTTCACAATGTTTCTAACCCGGTGTTGCTGGCTGGCCCTGCTCTGCTCTCTACCCTGTGTTGCTCACTGCTCTTCCCCTTAAGATCCAGCAGCCAGAGGGTGAGCTGGGTTGGTACACCTCTGCTGAAGGAAAACCAGGCCACTACCAGGACAAGAAAGGGTTATTTTCCACTGGATCAGCTCACTCTGTTAGCACAGAAAGAGAGAGAGAGAGAGAGAATTGATGGCATGAAGGTGGAAGGGGGAGCAGGAGTTTAACCAGCTTGGTTGCAGGGTCAAACCTCACCTCAGACCACAGTTTCGAGAACGTGTGAGCCACTCAGGGCTCTTGGGAGCAGCAGCTCTGCCCTCCACTTGCCATGGCTGATTTTTTTCCTGCTCTCCCCCTGTGTTTGTATAGTGAACACAAGCAGGTGAAATTATTCTGGTAGAAGTTGCTAAACTGTGATCCAGATAGTTGTTTGTTATGAGTCACCACGTGGCAGTGCAAGGACCAGTGAGGGGGGTCAGGACTGCTGGCAGAACAAGGCCCCCGAAAGCACGGGCTGGGACCCAGAGCCCTCAAGGCTGTTTGGTTGCCTCACTGCTGTCTGGTTACCCAACAGCCTTGGTGGAGTTTCAGCTCCCAGGTAGCTCTGTGGATTTAGCTTTATGGGATTTCTAGCAAAGCAAGGACTTTAACCCACATCTCCTGAGTCCTGGCCTGGGGTGTGAGCCACCAAACCCTCGGTGCTGCAGAGATGCTGCTCCCGGGCTGCAGGCATGGCTGCCTGTGTGGCCATTCCATGACGTTCCTCACTGTGTCAGGAGATGGGAGGGGGACAGCTTTTCCTCCAGACTCAGGGTGGTAAGCACTTTATCACAGACAAACAGCAGGCAGGGCTGGGAGGGACAATAAGCTCAGGGGTCCTCAGCTGGACAGGGGAGGGCATCTCCTCTCCAGCACAAGAATTTCACACTGACAGGGCTGCCATCCCCTGTTGTTTCTGCCCCACCAGTGCTGGTGTAGCTGACCCCTCGATAAGCAAACAGAAGTAGCTGGGTTTTTACCAGAGATGAAAGAAGGGAGCAGTTTTCTCTCAGCTCAGTGCCTTCAACCACCCCACTGAGGAAGCAGCCGAGAAGTGACCCCAGCACAAGGTGAGGGTGGCAAGCAGGAACTGGATCCTGTCTGTGCAGGCTTAGATAAGAGCTGCAGTCAAAGGTGCAGGGGTCAAGAGGGAGATAAAAAGACCCTGATTTGTGTCCCTTGAGGAGGCACTGATTGCTCCTTAGCCTGCTGCCAGACACTGACCTGGGCCATCCCACTTCCCCAAGGTACTGCCAGCTTCACCCAGCTTACACACCACTTCTTAAGAGCCTCATGGGGTAGAGGTGCTACAGCCTCAGCAGGCAGCTGGTCCAGGCCAGTCAATAGCTGTCCTTGCAGTTATCACAACATTAGAAAATGTTATCTGTCATCTCCCCTAAGCTCATTGCTGCCAGCCTGTCCCCAGGGCACGGAGGGACTATTTATTTCTCTTCTCTCACAGTCTCTTTTTATAAAACTTTCAGCTCCCTGGGACCTTAAGCAGTTGGTGCCTGATCTGTGCCTGTTGTGAAGCGGTCAGGAGTGGCCATGGCTCCTCTCCTCCTGCGTGTTCTTGCAGAGCCTCACTAAGCAGCCATTCTCCTGGAAAGGAGGATGTTGTTTTTCTCCCCTGCCCCAGTAACCCTGTGCCCTTGCCCACCCGCAGAGGGACCTTCATTGAGTTTCGCAATGGGATGTTGAACATCTCCCCCATCGGTCGCAGCTGCACCCTGGAGGAGCGAATCGAGTTCTCCGAGCTGGACAAGGTACAAGGGCCAGACGTGGGCCCAGCCTCCCCTTGGCTGGTTTGGCACCACCCCAGATCTCAGGTCTTACGTGCTCCCCCCCTTCCCAAGGAGAAGGAAGGCCCAGCTTCGAGCTGTGCATGTGCAACAAGGCAGAGACAGGACTGGGAGCCAAGAAACCCAGGGGAAGACACAGATGAATGGAAGAAACTTGATTTCATTAGGGACCACCAATGCAAGGGGGTAGCCAGCAGGATTCCCTGTGCTGTGGGAGAGCCCCAGGGAATGAGGCAGTTATTTAACAGCATATTTCCTCATTTACAGTACCAGAGATGGCCCAGCAGCTGTATTCTCTCTCCCACTTCCCCAGCCCAAAAGAGCTGGAAGTAATGGGCTTTCCAAACTTGGAGGCCATGGCAGATCTGTTGGGCAGGTCTCTAGAGGATTTAGAGCTCATACCAGTTTCTGCCTGGGGAAGCTTTCTTGGGGTTGAGGGATCAGCTGGTCTTTGCAAGACTTTTTAAGCAAAACTGGAGGGTTTGGGTTATGAACTGGGCTGTGGGAAACTGAAGCAGTTGCATTTTATTGCCAGGGAAGATCTGGGATCTGCTCCTCCCAGTGGAGTGAGCTGGTGGCCTGCTTAGATACTGGGCAGGACTGGTGGAAGCTGGCTAAATGGCTTGGCACTGGGGCCCAGTGCAGATGGGGAGGGAGCAGAGTTGCCCAGCAGACAGATTATGGTGGTTTCTGGGAGACTGCCAACATGCAATTATTCAAACCCTCTTCTCTTCCCTTCCCTCCTTGTCCTGCACAGAAGGAGCGGATTCGGGAGAAGTTCGTGGCAGCCCTGCAGAGGGAATTTGCTGGCAAAGGCCTGCGCTTCTCTCGAGGTGAGCAGGGAGGGCTTCCCTGGCTTTGCCTTTATCATGTTTCCCATAAAATTCTGTGAAAGGAGCAGGCATCCCAGCTGTTCCCTCTGAGTGTCTGGAAACCCTGGGAAGAACAGAAGGGGATTTTAGTCCTGGAGAGCTGCCACAGGAGAGTCACGTTTGCATCCATGACATCTGCATCCCTGCAGAGAGTAAGCCATGCTGCAGGCTTCCCTCCCTGGGAATCAGCCAGGCGGACAGGTTTCCATCCTGTGGCATTGTCCCTGCCTTAATGTCAGCCAGTGGAGCACACTGCTGCCCAGGGGATCTGTTCTGGCTCAAGCATCAGCAGCAGGGCAGCCAGCAGAGCCCCAGGCACACGCACTCTTCTCTAGAAATGGGACAGGGCACTAATGCTTTCTTGGCTCTGGGGTTTTTTTGGGACAGTTAGCTTCAGGGGAAGTATCTTTCTTCCTAGAGGGAGAGCTGACAAGGAGTAAGGAGATTGCAGCTCCCTGCCATGGCTTTTGTAGGGACGCTTCTTGTAGGGATGGTTCTGACAGCCAGCTTACCAAAGGTGCAGAGCTGAAGGAGGGGCTTTGCAGTCCTGGGTGTCTGGCCAGGATAGGGAGAAAAATGAGGGTGTGTAAGTTGTGGGGGTGATGCTGGAAGAGGATCCTCTGCAGGGGTGTGAGATAGGAAGGTTCCATGTGGCAGCCCAGCCAAATGGCAAGGGGGGTGAGGCTGAGGCAGTGGGTGACACCCCAGGCCCTCTGATCCTCCAAGAGCTTTTCTCTGAGAGCCTTTTCTTGCCTTCAGCATCCCTCCAGGGGCATCCTGTGCTGCCCACAGCACTGGCACACACCATTTGTCAGAGCACAGAAAGACAAGGTCCCTGCTGCTGTGTGCCCTCAGGCACAGGGTGTGAGAGCTGGACAATGGGCCTTTCTCCCTGGGCTTTGGGAAGCTGCCACGAAGAGCCCGGGCCTGTTGTATAAAAACATGAAGGGGAGCAGTGGGGCCCCTGCTCCTCCACAAAGAAAATGTGGGGTGTCTCAGGTCAGGCATCTGAAAAAAGGGCATGCAGGACTGTAGTTGTTCTGCCAGGCTGACTCCATGTGCCTTCTGGCTGTGGAGGGTTCAAGGCCCAGAGGTGGTGGGAGGTCTCCCTGCAGCCCCCCAGGCCCCTGCTCTACCTAGGAGAGTAACAGTGCTGGCTGGTTCACACCACCTCTTCACCCTTTGATTTCTTACCTGCTCCAGCTGGCATCAGGAGCCCCTTCCTGCTGCCCAGCTCTGTTTAGAGGGATAGAATGCAGTGAAAGGCAGTGGTTTTTACAGGTAAATGGCTCTGGATGCAAAAAAAGAGGATGTCACCAAGTTTAGCTCCTGCTCTGATGCTGGATCCTGCTGCAAGCCTCCCCTGAGTTCATAGGGCACTTGCTCCCATCGTTATCACAGTGCCCTGTCCAGTTTCTCTGCTGCAAGGTGGACATACAGACTCCACCTCCACCTTCTCAGGATCCAAGGAGGCTTGGTTCAGGATCCCCAAACCAACAGGGACACTCCAAACAGCTGGGAAGGAGAGGTGCATTGCCTCAGGGCTTGCATGTTGGAGCAACCTGGGGTGTCAGTGCCTCTTCTTCAGCAGGAACTGACCCTGTGATTATCTGTCCTCACCCTGTTCCCTAGAGAGGCAGGATGATCATTTAAGAAGGAGGATGTGAAACTCCAGGATTTCTCATGGATACTCCAGTAGGTTGCCTGGAGAAGACAAGCTGACTGGCAGGAGCTCAAATCCCTGTTCCTCTGGCTCTGAGTGAGACCTAAGCATGCACGTGCCCTGAGTTTCAGGCTTTATTTTGGGAAGAGCTTGTCTCCTGTCTTGGTGCTGGGACAAGGGTTTCTCTGCAGCCTGTGGACACAGTGGGGAACTTGAGAAGATGGGGAAGGTGCTGCCTCCAAGCACCTCCAAAAAGCAGCAAAGTGCTGGGATAAACTCTGCCTGGTCTAAGAGCAAGGGCTGGGAAGTTTGTTAACCCTTGGTGGCTGTGGGTGTCCATGTCCACATGGGGAAAGCTCCCTTGCCAGTCTGTGTTGGTCACATGGGACTTGGTGCCTCTCCAGATGCTGGCAACCCTCGCTAAACTCCTGTGTCAAGAGGTCACAGGTCAGGGTCATGCCCTGAGTATGTCAATGGGTTAGTGGTGTCTCCATGGTGGTACCTCCACAGTAAGGTCCTCAGTCCTTGGTCAGTGGCAGAGACAGCCTGCAGGAGACCCCAGTCCCTGCACAGTTAAGGAGCATCAGAAGAGTGGTTTTAGAAGGGCCAGTGGTGTCTAGCAGGAGCTTAGGAGAGAGTTTGGTGCCAGTCTCCAAGGTCATTGTCCCCTGTGCTGGTACTATCTGCAAGGCATGAACCAAAATCTCCCCCCCACAAAAGATGCCTCTCTTGGGAAGAACCCTCTGGTTCCTGCTTGCCTGCAGGGAAACAGTGCTAATGTCACCCCAGCCATGCTGATGTCACTGCAGCCTGTTGTCATAGGAACAGCCTCTGCCACTGTCCTAGCCATGTGCCAAGAGGAACACCAAGGCAGAGCTGCTGTTTGTGGCTGCTGTTTGGGGTGGGGGCTCCCAACAGACATCCAGCCCTTTCCCATCTTCCTGCCCATCCCAGGGTGGGGGGACACCCTGCCAGCTCCCAGCAACATTGCCTGATGGCCTCCCTTCTCGTGGCAGGTGGCATGATCAGCTTTGATGTGTTCCCAGAGGGCTGGGACAAGCGCTACTGCCTCAATGTGCTCGATGACGAGAGATTTGACACCATCCACTTCTTTGGGAACGAGACAACCCCCGTGAGTATGCCCCACTCGCCCCACACATGGCTGCTTTCTCTCCTGCTGCTCCATCATGGGTCCTGTGGGTCCCATGGTCCCACTGGTGACAGCACAGACCTTTAGTGGTGTGAGGGGGGAAGATGCTGCCCTGTGCTGTGGGGTGTTCTCGTGATGGCTCTGCCGGCTCATGGGGAAATCACCTTGGATTCACTTTGCTGGGAAGCAAGTCCACCTCAGCATTGCTTCCCTTGCCCCAGCACCCTAGGGAGAACAGCAGCCACTGCTGTGGCCTGCATGACACAGAACACAAGCTCCCAGCACTTCGGAGAGGACACCTCAACAGCAGGAGCAGATTCACCTTCCCTTCAGAGCAGTGGAGGATGATGCTTCCTCACTGCTGTAGATCTGCTTGGTCACCCACTCAGCTCTTCCCAGATGCTGGCAGCCTCTGCTCCCCAAATGTGCCCATCCTACCTTCTGCTAGCCCCTCCACAGGCAGGGCAGGAGTTAACCCAGGCTCCTGGGCAAGTTTTGCTGATCTGGGACCTTGCCCATCTTTTCTATGCTCCTCCCCTGGCACTGAAGAGGGAGGCAAGAGGGAGGGAGCAGAGCTCCCAGCCCAGCCTCTTCTGCCCCCCTGGGCCAGCAAAGCCCTGCCTGCCCCTGCCCACCGAGCCCCTGCCTGCCCAGCCTCTGGCTCCCAGCCCAGCTTCCCACGGGACAGAGCAAAATGTGGATTCATGGATGAGGTTGTTCTGGCCAGACCCTGCTAATGCTGTCCCTATTTTCTGTTCCCCTGCAGGGAGGGAACGATTATGAAATCTATGACGATCCCCGCACTGTGGGACACAGTGTCCAGTCCCCCCAGGACACGGTGCAGCGATGCCGCGAAATCTTCTTCCCAGAAAGAGCCAATGAGTGCTGACTGCCTGTCCCTGCAGCCCTGCCCCAGTCCCACCCTCTCCCCCCACCTGGAAAAGCACCTTCATTTGAGGAATCTGCTCAGGGTAGACCAAAAAACCACTTGACAGAGCTGGTCAGGATGTAGCACGTGAGTGTGGGTGGGTGCAGGAGGGGCCTTGGCTGAGCAGCTCCCCCTGTGTGGCTGGGGGTCATGGCACCAGACCCTCCTCGCCTGAGAAACTCCTCTCCTGACATTTCAGCTGTGGTGGGCGGTGATGCAGATGCTTTTGTGGTCAGAAAGCATTTGAAAGGGCTGAAGAGTGAATGTGTGTCCGTCCTGCACTCCCTCTCCTCTCCTCTTCTCTCCTTTTCCACTCACTTTCTCGTAGCACTTGTGCATGGGGGAGCATGTGGCTCACCTTCCTCTCCCCCTCGCACCTTGGCCAGAGGGGCTGGGGCTGCTGAGGCTCAGGGCATTCACCAGAACTGCTCTGAGGCAGGAGGCCAGGAAGGCTGCTTGCTCCAAGCATGTGGTAGGAAGGAGCAGCTGAGATCCCATCTTGTTGCACCTTTGTGCTTTCTGATGGACAGGTCACCGTGTCCTCCCCTCAGTGCCACAGTGTGCCAGTCCCTCCCTGCAGATGGCCTGGGAACGATGGCTTTAACATGGCTGGGCTGCTGCTCTGAGTTTTGCTCGGGTGCATAAAGAAACCAGTTCTTCTCTTTAGCTTACAAAAAACACCCAGGGTTTATTTTCTATATTATTCTCTATTTTCAAGTCAGACCTTGCCTGGCACAGCTGGAGGATCCTGGCACTTCATGCTAGGGAACAGCTTGGGGTAGAAGGATTTCTGGTGGTCTTCCCACTCCTGTATCCATTGGGCATCACAGAATCACAGAAATGTTAGGGTTGGAAAGGACATCTGGAAATCATCTAGTCCAACCTTCTGCCCAGGCAGGGTCACCTTGAGCAGGTGACAGGAATGTGTCCAGGTGGGTTTTGAATGTCTCCAGAAGGGGAGACTCCCCAGTCTCCTTGGGCAGCCTGTTCCAGCGCTCTGCCACCCTCAGTGTAAAGAAGTTCTTCCTCATGTTGAAGTGGAGCCTCATATTTTAGTTTATGGCCATTGCTCGTCATCCTCTTGGTGAGCACCACCAAAGAGAATCTGGCACCATGCTCTTGGCATCTGCCTTTGAGATATTTATATGCATTAATGAGATCCTCTCTCAGCCTTCTCTTCTCTGGACTAAACAGGCCCAGCTCCCGCAGTCTCTCCTCATAAGAGAGATGTGTCCTTATAAAACCTTACCCAGGGCATTCATAGCAGACCAGGTCCCCTTCCCTCCCCAGTGCTCAGCTTTCCATCCTGCTGCCAGAGGCATTTCCAGCAGGGCCCAGCACCAGCCATCCCTGGTTCACAGAGCTGCTGGAGGTACCTGCTCAGCAGTGCCCTCCAAGCTTGCTCTTCCCCCATGTCATCCCACACACCCAGTTTACAAGCTCACCTTTAGGGAGACAGGATGTCCAATGCAATTGTCCTATGTCCTCTTACTGTCGCTGGATCTTTGTGGGTTGCAAACCCACATCTCTCCTTCAGCCTTTGACCTTCTCCCTCACATTGTCCTTTTATTCCTGGTAGTTGCATTGTGGTGTGTGGCCACAAGGTGACACTTGTCACAACTTGGTGCTCAAAAGGAGCTCAGGGATCCAGGGAGATGTCCTGCTTGGAGCTCCCCAAGGTGCACCGATCTGGTGTTTGTGGACCTGGAGAATGTTGGAGGTTTCTGCAGACCCTCCCCTAGAACCTTTCTTACCCCATCCCTGCTGGTTATGGCACTGCCTCCTCTCTTGGTCCTGTTTTCTCCCCTTTTTCTTCTGTTCCTAGTTCTCTCATCATAGCTCTCCATTTTCCACTGGCAGCTGGACTGCAGAGAGGAGTTTCTCAGCTGGCTACCGCCACCTACCAAGGCACCACCATCCTCCTCAGGCGAGAGACACTGGTGCTTCTAGACCAGGGCAGGGTTGGGTCCCCACATTGCCAGGGGTAGAGTCCCTGGTGGCCCTTGGCACTGCTGCCTGGCCCCAGGAGCAGGGATACTGCATGACCAGTGCTGGTGGGGTGCTGTCTCCTCCACCTGACTGCACCTCCTAACTACAACACGTCAGATCTCTGATGCAGCACATTTGCATGAGCACAGACATCTGCCAGCATCCAGAAATCCCCAGCAAATCCACAAATTCTCCTTCCTACCCAGGGAAGATTTCTCTGTGGGAGAAGAGGACCTGTTGGAGAAGTTTGTATGCAGGATACCCTTTTCACAGGTCACCTGTTTTGGCCCTCCACTGCAACCTTCATGGAGGAGTTGTGTTTTGTGATTCCTTCCTCTCTGTTCCACTGTGGATCAGGTTATGTGTGAGTCTTGGGGAGTTTATTTTTCTTGTGAGTCTATTGATAGCCAGCAGGACCTGTAGTGAACTTAGTGATGGGTAAAGAGCAGGGTCTGGCCCTGAGGGTGTGGGGCACTCTGGTGGCCTTGGGGGCTGAGGTGACTTGCACCTTAGAAGTGAAAGGCATTTCATGCCTGTCTCTGAGGCCCCTTTGCCATGGTGCTCCTCTCCCAGTGGGTGCCCACAGCCTCAGTGGGGCTTCTCCCCATGGATGTGAGCAAGCAGACGTGGCAGGCCCCACACCTGGGACTGTCGTGGTGTATGGATCCATATCAGTGTGAGATGAGCAGTTCCTGGCTGGCTGATGACAACTGTTAAATGAGAAATATATTTAAATACATAGATATGTATATTAAAAATTAAAATCAATCCTATTAAAGCCACAACACGCAGCAGCTGGAGGCAGTGTGTGCTTTGTGCTGGACTGTGCTGAGTGAAGGGCAGCCACACAACAGGCAAGACACACTTCAAAGTCCCCACTGCAATGGGGGACCAGCCCCACTCCTGGTCACCCCTCAAGTGAGCAGCAGCCTCCTGTCCCAGGCCCACAGTGGGGAGCATCTCCAGCCCCCTCGGGGACACTCTGTGGGTGAGTCCTTTCTGATGTCTGGATAAATTCCTGGGTGCTCCAGGTACTTCACCTGGGAGAGATGTGTACACAGCACACATGCACACAGCACAAAGAGCCAGGATGGGCAGGGCTCATGGGAAAGTCACTTTTAATGGTTTATTGCCAATGTTACAAAGGTTGACACATGGCCAGACAGGCGGGAACCACACCAGAGTTGTAAAAACACCAACAAGTCTAGGGTTTTAGTTTATTAAAAAAAAAAAATCCAACAGTTTGCCTTGGCCAAGCTGACTGCATGTCCTGGGGAGGCCTGGAGCCTGAGCCACAGTTGCCACAGCCTCTGGGAGAGCCAGGCTTTGGGTTGGCAGTGAGATGGGCTGGAGGGTCCTGGGGCAATCCCCACACCAGCATGGTCCCCCTGAATCCGCAGGGTCCGGCTGTCCTGCGTGGCACCAGCCTTGCTCTGCTCCTCTCCCACTTCGCCCTGTTGGCAACAGCAGCAGCAAGAAAGGTGGCAAACAGCCCTCTCCATCCATGCTGAGCACCAGCGGTGCCAGCAGCTCCTGCTGGCATGGTGCTCTGGGAGCTGCCTATCCCCTCCTGCTCTGCTTGGGAGGACCTGCTGGGACTCCATTGTTCCCAGCCCTGCTGTGAACCCCTTAAGATGCTGGTAATTCCTGGAGCATCAGCACTGTTTCCCTGGGGTGGGCTCAAGAGCAGCCCAGTGCATGTTGTCCCTGTCCCAGGGCCCTCTGCCCTGTCGCTCCCTGGCGCTGTGGGAGCCCACCTGGCCAGGGTATGGCAGAAAAGACCAAAACCAAAGTTTGTGCTTTGTATACAAGACCCTGCCTACACCAAGGGGCTGGGGAGGAGGTGGCTGTGCTTGCCCCATGGCCGAGGCTGCTCAGACCCCTCAGCCCCTCACCGCCCCAGCAAGCTACAGACATGCACACACACACACACACATGGGAAGGGGGTCCCCAGGGGGCAAGAGAAGGAGGAGAAAGTGTCTGTCTCCCCAAAACCATGCCAGCACTGAGCCAAGAAAAGTGCATTACTGCCCAGCAGCAGTGGGGAGCACAGAGGTGCCAAGTGTCCCCTGCCCTGTGCCCAAGTGCTGCCCCCCCAGGCACAGCACCGAGTGCCCTGCCAGCAGCTGTCTGCCTCTTAGAACCAAATTTTTGCTTTCTGTAAACCAGTCACCTCCCTGTGGCACCGCTGACCTGAGATCTTGTGATGGAGGGATGTGGCTCAGGTGGGTGCTGTGAGCTGCCAGCGATGGGGATGGGTCTCAGCCACCCAGACCCCGCACAGTGATATGCCACCCCACAGCACCCTGTTTTGTCCCTGCTCCAGGGCATGTCCCACTGCTGCTGTCCCACTGTGGACTGAGTGGGATGCCCATCTTTCCAGAGTGGAGTTCAGGAGGGTGAGCTGAGCCACCCAGCCTCTCCCCCTCCCTCCTGCTCTCAGCACCTGCTTCAGCCCAGTAGAGCTGGAAGGCTGGGGCTAGGACTGGTTCTTCTATTCCCCATGGCCTCGGGAGCAAGGAATGGAACACGGGGCTTGGTGCTGCCCCCGGAGCTGGGGAACAGTCAGGGAGGGCTCTGCTTCCCCTGTCCCCCTCGACAGACACTTACAAACACACACAGAGAAAGGAAACCGTAACCTTATAAAAGACACTGAACGCAAACGCCTGCATGTTTGGGGGCAGCCCCGGCCCCGCCGCCGCCTCGGCTCCCCCCACGCCCCTTGGGAGCGGCTGGGCAGGCTTGCTCCATGGGGCTGAGCGGCTGGCGGCCCCCCGGGCGCCTAGGAGCCGATGATCTGGCCAGACCATGTCTCGTGCTTCGTGTGGGGCGCCAGGTTGGTGAGGACCACCTCCACTGCCTGGAACTTCTGGTTCTTGGGAGGGATGGGGCACACCTTGTACGTCACCTCGTCCCCCTCCACGGGGACGTACTCTCCCTCGATGCTGCAGGAGAGGAAAGGAGAGGTGATGGTGCCCCAGCCAAGAGATGGACCCCTGCCCCAGACCACCCAAAATGAAGGAAGGCACCTGACCCACCAGTTGTGCCTTGGAAAAGAAAACCCACTGGTGATGGAGGGTAGAGGACAAGCAGAGACCCATGCCCACCCCATGGAGACATCCACACCCCAGCCCACAAGTCTCCAGCTCCGTGCTGATGGCATGGCTCCCCTTGGGTCTTCCAGCACCACACAGCCCCCAGACTTACTCAGACACATGGACGAAAATGTCCTCGGTGCCATTCTCTGGGGTGATAAACCCGTGGCCCTGAGAGCGAGAGAACTGCTTGCAGACACCCTTGAAGATGGGGCCAGCAGAGGCACGTGCTGTCCTGCAGGAGGAAAGGGAAGATTTTTCACTGGTGGTCCTTGGCCAGGTGGAGGCACAGGGAGAGATTTTTGCTACGAACATGACAGTTCTGGGCTGAGTGCACGGCACCCACCCCAGCACTCTGAGCAGGGCTGTGCAGCGATGTCGGGCACCAGGTGACAAAGTGCTCCAGGTGCAGAGGATCCTGCAGGCACTGCAGTGACCACGGCTCAACTGGACAGTCCCAAACCCACCAGGTACTTACGCCGAGTAGGTCCTGGTCCTCTTGGTGGGGAGGGGGCTGGGCAGGTCCCGTAGCAGGAGGTTTCCCCTCTCCCAGATGCGGCTGCCCTCCCGCTGGAAGGGGAAGGTGGGCCACACCGGCGACTTGGGGGAGTGCAGGGGCGGCACTGCCGGCGGGGCGCTGGGCTCCGATGACATGGCGGGGTCACTGGGTTCCTCCGTCTTGGGATCGGGCGGGTGGGCAGTAGGAGAAAGGATGCCCAGGCGTGTGGGCCTACTGCTGGTGACCTGGGGAGCAAAAGGGGCTGGAGTTACAGGGCCTTCTTTGAGGCTTTTGGCACAATTTGCTGCCAGGAATTGTCCCTCAGCTCCCAGCCATTTGTGGGAGCAGGGAGCTCCCACATGCTGGAGCCCTCAGCCCTGGACACCAACCTCCAGCACTGGGAATTGCCCCAGGAAGCCTGTCCGAGCTTGGAGTCACCTGGGATGTTCCAGAAAATCAATCCCAATGGAAGAACCTGGTTTGTTCAACCTTTCAATTGCCAGGATAATCTCATGTATTTGAGATGAAGTCACTAAAAAGCACACCCTGGGAAAAGAAGCAGTGGAGCATGGGCTGCCACAGGCAGAGACCATTTTGGGAAGGATGCCCAGGCAGTGCCAGCATGCCTGGGCCTCCAGTCTCAGGTTCTGAGAACTTCCCCCATCCTGAGATTGCTGATTTAAAAAGTGAAGAAAAAAGGCTGAGACAGCAGGTCAGTACATCAAGGTCAGGGGTCTGAGGTCTTCTCAGCACAGGAGGTTGCTTCAGCCCCACAGGATTTAGGACGCAACCCCAACCCCAGCCAGCAGCTGCTGCCCATCCAGGCACATTCCTACAGAAAGAAGGAACACCAGGAGACTGTGGTGAGGCTGCCAGCAGCCCTCATGCCTCTCAGGCACCTCAGTCCAGCCACTGCTGCCATCATCATCAGGCTCCAGTTTCTGAAGGCATCATGCCATTTGCAAGGAGTTAAAGCCCTAAGGGGCAGAAACCCTGCAGATAGCAATCACAATTGTGGGCACTCTTGTCCTTACTAAAGCACCCCAGCATGAAATTGGAGGGGCTGTGCATTTTTCAGTCTCCCAGATGCTCTGATGTGTGATCAGCACTGCAGCTGCTTGCTCAGAAAAGCTTTGCTTTGTTGATTTTCATTCCAATCAGTTGCTGCATCTGACGCTGGTGCCTCTGTCCCAGGGTGCCCCACACCAGGGGTTGCTTCAGGGCACCTCTCTTTGGGTGCACTAAGTGGGGGCTCACACATTTCCATTGCTCCTCGGGAGTTTCCATCACTTGGAGCTGAGGAGCCCAGTATTCCACGGATCCCATCCCCTTCCCCAGCACCCCCATCAGCCCTTTTCCACCCCACTGGGGCATGCAGCATCTTTTAGGACAACACCTGCACACACCAGGAAACACAGAGAATATTTAATTTCTTTTCTGACTCACTGTGGCCTTTTGAGACACGAAGGCCCTGGGGAGATGCACAAAAGGGGGTCACCTCCACTCTGAAATTAGCAGGCACCAAGGACATGGGAAAAGATTTCTAGAGCAGCTGAAGTGTCAAAGGAGGCACCAGGCAATTCCTGTTTCCCTCACCCACCTCCACCTTCTTCACCTCTGCCAGGAGCTGTGCCTGCCACTGGGCCCCCACCCCTGGCTGCCAGTCTAGCTTGGATTCTGCCATGAGGTGCTGCCCATATGGGGCACCCCTCAGCCAGCCTCCTGACAGTGACCCCCTCTCAGCCCTGCAGAGCTTCACCCCCGGGCCCAGGCAGTAAAGGCCCACACTGGAGTCCTACTCCAGGGCAGAAGCCACCACATTCCTCCTGCCCTCTGAGACAACTTCCAGTTGTGGCTGCAGACCCCTCCAAACTGTCTTTCCCTTTGCTGGCTCCTCACCCACCCCCACACCAAACCTTTCCTGTGCTTCAGTGGCTCCTCTCCTCCATGCAGCAACTGGGCATGCACCTCTGCCTTTGCTTTCATCCCACCCCACACAGGGGCTGCCCAGCTCCTGCTTCCATGCCCAGGTTCAGCATCTATTTCCCCCAAACCCTGGCTGAGCATCTCCTTCTCCCATTCCCAGGCTCAGGCCCACATCTCCTTCCTCCATGCCTAAGGAGCTCAGCAAGGCTCAGGGAGCACCTAAGTGAGACACCCCAAAGCCAGACCAGACCCCAAAGTGCTTCACAGCTCCCATCTGTGCCCCCATTTGATTGCCCTGCCTGTGCTGGTGAGCAGCCTGGCCACTTCAGGGCAGCAAAAAGTGATGAGATCCCCATGCATTTCTGCAGGGTTTGTCACCTTCCCAGGAGGTGTCAGGATTGGAGGAGGGGGATGATTTGAGGGAAACAGGCCTCAGTTCTCTGCCACATCATGAAGCTGTCCCTCTGAAAATGGCCTCACCACGGTGGTGCACCTCCTCTGGGTGGCTTTCTCTGACAGAGGAGCCCTTTCTGTTCCCTCACCAGTTTAGGGACAATAGAGGGTATTTAACCTGAATAAGGATGCTTGGAGCAAACTATTAGTATGCTGAGGGAGTTGGTTGGCATCCACAAAGGGCTGGAAAGATGGAAGTTTCCCAGAGGCAAAATTAAAATAAGAGGCAAGGGGGTGTGCAGGAGGGGGAGCTTGCAGGGACAAAATGGTGTGCTCTGGTGAAGTGGGAACCAAGGAGGGGTTTACTCCAGGTTCACCTGTGGGACCAACCCAGGCCCAGGTGCCATGGAAGGCTCCCTGTTTTGGGGGACGAGTGGTGAAGAATGAGAGCGTGCTGGGTGCTGCTGAGGAGGCAGACAGTCTGCTCCTGAGAGCTGAGGGCAGCAGCTCAAGGTGCCCTCCTGGGCTGCTCTTTGCCCCCAGGAGTGAGCTTGCTCCTAGTGGGAGAACAAGTGAGGTGCAATCCCCCACAGGCACTCTGAGGGCTCTCTGGATGGCCCAGGGAGATGTTGGGTGGTGTAGGGTGGCAGCTCACTGGGATAAACACAGGCACGGGGCACAGCAAGGCTGTAGGATCCCCATCCTTAGTGGATGCACTGCCTGGACATGTCACAGAGCTGCCTGCTCTACCTCCTGCTTGGAAGAGGGGCTGGAGCAGAGATCCCTGTCCTGGAGCCAGGCTGAGGCTGCCTCGCTCAGCCAGCAGCATCAGCCCCTCTTCAGCACCTGGATCAAGCATCCCAGATTTGTTGGTCAGCCTTGGTGCCCAGCAGCTGAATTCCTGGCTTTGGTGCTGCTGGTGAAGCTGAGGCTGCGTAGGAGCTTTGGCACATGGGGGTCTCCAGGGCTGAATCCTACCTTCCACTTCATTTAAATCCCTGCTGCAAACAAAGGGACCGAGGAAATTAAACTCAGGGCAAAAGCAGGCTGAAAGAAGAGTGAGGACATGGGCATATCTTCACCAGTGTCTCCTCCCCTCCCAGCCCAGACACAGACTGGCAAAACCTCTGCTGTCCTCCTTCCCTCCCTTCTCTCCACCCCACCATCCTCTCCCCAACCATTTCTCCACAATGCAGCCCCAGCAGGGGACAAGGATGGAGTACCTCGGCACAAGAGGCATTTTCACCCTCTCCTCAATTTCCTGTGGTCACAGTAACCTCTGCTGAGAATGAGAGAATCTCTCCTCACCTCAGGTCTCTCCCGGCCTGGCTGACACCACCCCACGACACTCTGTCCACTCCACGCACGTATACAGTGCAGGGACGGAATCCGGGTCACTTGAGGAAGCAAGCGGAGACTGCAGCAGCCCGGCTCTGCCGCGGGGCACGGGAAGCCTTTCCAGAGTAACCACCCTCCCCTGGCACTGCTGGACTCCACCTCGCTCCTCCCTGTCTCCTCCTGGTGGCTTTGCTCCGAGGGTCTCCCGGGGTGACAGCCCTCCGAGCCAAGGAGGAAAGTGGCTACAAGCCGAGGGCTTCCTGAAAGGATGCTCTTCATAAAAAACACCTCCTTCCCTGTCCACCTCCTCTCCTCCCCCACCAAAAAAAAACCATCTCAAAGCTAAACCCCAGAGCCCTCTGGTGACAGGGTCTTCTTCGGCAGCAGAAGGCAGCTTTGCTTTTATATTTTTGGGAGGGCAGGCTCCTGAGCAAGCGGAGCTGACAGTCAGGAGCCCTTGCAGGCGGAGGCAGGAAACCCAGGCCAATTAAGGCAGACAGGCAGTAGACACATCGGCTTTTATCTCGAGATCCAAGTCCCCATTCATCAGCAGCGACTGAAAGGTCTGCGGTTTATCAAATAAAATCACTGTCTCTCTCCCCTTCTTTAAAACCAAACACATTGACTTGGGTGCTGGCTGTGACCTTGTTTAACTAAACAGCCTTTCAAGGCCCGCTAGAAGGGGGGAAAGAGCCTTTTGAAGAGGCAGCAGCCCCTGTCTGCCACTCCCCGTTCATTAGTGGCAGCGAAAAAAGCCCCCTCACGCTGCCTCGCCCGGGCGGGGGAATACATATTTAATTAGCTTCATCGCCCTGGTGAGCCGGCCCTCCCGTGCGGCGCTTCTTTGTGCTCCTTCCCATCCGCTGGCACCCCCGGCATGCCCGGGATGATGGATGGGCGGATGGGTGGCCGCTTTGCTGGCGGCCCTCACGCTCCGGCTCTGGACGTGACCCTTCGGCCGGCCACACCGTCGCCTCTATGGGTAGCTCCTTTTCAGGGCACCGCTTCTCTTTGTGAATCCCCGGCTGGGATGCTGCCTGCATCTTTGCAAATCCCCGGCTCGGATGCTGCCTGCCACCCACACTCGGCTCTCCCGAGTGCCACTGCTCCCCCCGCCCCAGCCAAGGAGCTGCAGGTTATTTTCCCTCTGCTGCCTTTTGCAGCAATCTCCTGCACGGGCTCTTCCATGCCACTCTTCATCACGTTTTCTCCATCCCTTGCGACTGCCAGCAGCCTCAGTTCAGGAGTCAGGTTTACTACCCCTCTAAACCCACCCCAATACAAAAAAAGGTCTCTGTATGTCAAAAAGACACCCCATCTCCACAGCCAGCTGCCAGCAGCCATCCCCTCACCCCTTCTGCGGAGCACAGAAAGCAATGCCCTGGCCCGCTGCCATTCTCAGGGAGGCTGATGCCCCCCCAGACTCAGCTTGTCTAGACACAGGCTGAAACAGAGAAGAGCTACACCCCTCCAGACGCATGAGCGCGTCCCCAGAGCTCAATGCAAGAACAAAAATCCCATTTTTTGGCTGCTGGGCATATTCACCTGCCGAGGGACCCAACAACAACACAGTGGCCAGCAGAGATCCCAGGGGGGCTGCCACAGGGGCAGGAACCAGCCGAGGAACCACGATGGCTCCAGGCAGGGGTTTCCGTGAGCAGGGCCACTGCAACGCTGCCTGGGCTATGTTTCTCCATCCTTCCTTCCTTCCTCGGAGAAGGCTCACAGCCTTGGTGTCTGGCAGATTTTTATAAATGCTGTCTCTGTCTGATGCTAATGAAAACCTCTCAGCTCCCCCTCTCCCGTTTTTGGTCACCAGATCATGTTAAGAGTTAAATACCAAGCAAAGCAATTTTCTCACCTACCCTGCCTATTACAAACCCCTTTGATGAGACAAATTACTATAGGAAAAATAAAATTAGGCGGTTTTTGGGCAATACACACTGACAGCATCCCCTCCCCAGCTAAGCCAATCACACTCCCAACTCCAGAGATCTTTGCTGAGATAGTCTCGCCTACGATACAGCCTGCTTAGCGCTAAAATATGAATGTCACCTTTATGGATTGATTATAAAAAGCTCCTTTAGTCAGTGCTGGGCTGCCCAGTTCTCAGAGAGGCCATGAGGGAAAGCAAGCAGGCTGACAAACGCAAAGGAGAAGCAAAGGAAGAAACCATCATGGAGGCTTGATTTACCTTTTAAGCATGTATGCATAATCATCATTCCCAAATACCAAATTTGTGAGATTTATTTACTTTCTTGTGATGGTTTTTATTGTTTAAATTAGCATAGTATCTGTTCAAAGACATGGCACAGACATCTTCGTCTGTGTCCTTCCTTCCTCCTTTGTGGATCTAACTTACCATCGGTAGGAATAGTGCAGCCAGTCCAAAGAAATCCCCATTCCAGCCCCCATCACTATCAGCCTACTTTAATAAGTCAGATTTTTCACAAATTGCCTCCCGCTCACCCGGCAATCCGAGAGCCGGATCCCAGCTGAGCTCAACCCTCCATGGCAAAGCCCTGGATTATTTGCCCCCAAGCCAAAGCAGACGTGCAACATTGCCGCCGCCACCCCCAGGGGAGTTATTGTTCCTGAGGCTGGTGGGGAATAACCAAACCGGAGGAGGGAAGTCACGCTTCATCCTCGCACCTCTCCACCGTCAAAAGCGAAGAGCAGGTTTCAAAGAAAAAGGTGGTCCGTGAAGTTTAATCTCCAGCTACAATAGCCCTGGCGTGCTGCATGGCCATTGTGCCTGCCCTTACCCACCTCCTTAGCAGCGACGGGCTCCCTGGAGCTGCGCTCTGCAGAGCATCGGGGCTCGGAGGGGCCGGACGCTGCTCCGCTACCGTGCGAGGAGCAGCGGTGTCGCCTGCAGCCCGGCTCCGGGGGCTGTCTCGGCTGCCTGCCTGCCGGCTGATGGATCTGCGCTGTCTGATGTGCGGATGGATGATGTGCGCCGCGAACACACACGCACCCGCACGCCTTCCCCTGACGTCAGGGCCGGGCCAGGGGGAGCGGGCAGGTGGGAGGGATCAGCCCGGTCAATTCTGGGCTAGCTGGGCTTAAAGGAGAAAGTCTGGATGGGGGGCCGGAGGTGACGAGGGTCGGCCCCGGGGGGCTGCATCGCTCCGGTTGCGCAAAGTGACGCACACCGGTGACACAGGCGGGCGCAGTGGGGCAGCCCCACGGGCTGTAGGGACAGCAGGATGGGGTGTGCTCCGCAGGCAGGGATGCAGAGGGTCCTTCACAATGGGTGAAACCTCTCCCCTGTCACCCCAAGTCTCACTGGTGTCCTGGCGCCGCTCTTCCCGCCTCCCCAAGCACCCCTGGGTACTACAGTAGGAGAGAACAGGAGGCACATGCCACAAACCCTTCCTACTGCCCCATTCCCTCCGGGCTCACAGCCAGCTATCACAAACCCGGGTGTTTTCTAAGGGGCTCATTTCTATCAGCGCACTGTGCCAAAAGATCTTTCCTTTCTGTTTTCCCCCGTGCTTGTGTGACCGTGCTCAGGGGAGCCACCTCTGCGGGCAGAGGCCATGCCCAAAATCGGCCTGAGACTTTCTCTAGTTGGGGTGTAGAGCAGTGGGACGAGGGCGGAATCGAGGGCGGAATCGTTTGCTGAGTCCATTGGGGAATAGGGCGAGGAGTAATGGGGTTTAAATTACAAAGAGCAAGATTGATGTTAGACATTAGAAAACACTTTCTAACAGAACAGACAGTTAATTACTCAAGTAGATTGCCTGGCCAAGCATCAGGGTCTCCATCACTGCAGGCTGGGTAGGCATAACTCAGTGGGGATTTAGATGATATCAGCCTAATTTTGGAGTAGAAAGGTAGTCAATATCAGCACTTTACCAAGCAAGTCCCTGTGATCTGGAATAAAATTTACAACAACCCTGAACAGCCATGGTGCAGCGTTGTCAGTGCTGCAGGGAGCTGTTATGGGCATCCTGTGACATGGGGTGGTCGTGGGTTGCTTTTGTTTCCTAAAACTCTTTCCTTGATACATTCTAAGTAGCTGAGCATGGTGTTGCTAACTAGACCTGTTCCACAAACAGCCCTCAGGGCTGCAGGGTGGCACACAAGTTGTGTGGGAACCACAAGGCATGGCATAGGGTCAGGAGAGAGGGTTACAACTGCTCCAGCTGGCTGTATCCATCCATCCATCCATCCATCCATCCATCCATCCATCCATCCATCCATCCATCCATCCATCCATCCATCCATCCATCCATCCATCCCAGCACTGGGTGTTGATATGGAGCTGTCCCAAGGGCTTTGACAGAGGGATGAGATCACAAAGCACTTGTATCTCTCTTGTCAATGAATTATAATGCAGAAAAAAGCTCCACAGGCAGAAGAGAACAGCCCATGGTGAGGGCACCAAGAAGCACCGAAACTCCAAGTGCCAGTGGGTTCTGCCATTGCCCATCACACTGTTTGGCTTTTCAAGTAGTTTTCCAGGACAGAACAGGAGCCCCATTCATGCCCTACAGACACCACAAGTCTTATCTCTCCAGTCTACTCTTCAGAACTTTGCAAAAGAAGGGGAGAAGGCCTCCGCATGCTCTCAGTCTCCACTGTGAGTTTATCCTGAGATAGCTTCTCCTTTCTTGGGGGACAACTTTGGCTCTCCCACACAAAGGCTCTTGAAGGAAAATGCACAGGAACTTGAAGTATGTTTGGCTGGAAGGTGACTCTGGGCATGTGCTGCAGCGGAGGAGGCAGAGAGTCTAAAGCAGGCATGCTTTAAAAATGATAAAAGGAGAAGAGGGGAAGCTTTGATCAAACAGAGAGTGGGAGTGGGGGTGCCAGAGATGCCTGCAGAGATGGAAGCACAGGCAGGAGCGGGGAGGACTTTTTATGTGAGAAGATACATAATTCCTTTAGAGTCAATCAAAGGAGGGCCAAAACTGTTGAGATGCAAATTGCCACTCACCTCCCCTAGCATTCCTGAGCCAGTTTTCTCCAAGAGCCACAGGCATGTGGGGACAGAGGAAATCTTAAACCAGGTAATCTGGGGGCTCCTTTCATTTTCCTCAAAGGTTCCAATCCTTCAGGTAACTTCAAATGTTTTTTTCCAGTTTTCATGTACAATCAAGAGAATGAGAAATGTCTGACATTTTCTCCAAGGGACAGAAAAACTCTTCTGCAACCCCTGGATTCCAGCAGCTAAAGCTTAAAAAAACCAACCCAGCAACTGAGATCCATGCTCTGAAATACTGGAAAAGCCCCAATACTGCTGAGAGAGACTCTAGAGACTTTATGACTATGTGTAAAATAGTATGTACAGGCCCTGTGGATTTCTGGGTACTCACCATGTCAGTGTTACTGGGAGGAGACAACTCAGCAAAACCAAGCTGTTCGCATCATCTCCAACAGCACAACTCTTCAGCAGCAGCAATAAATATAGTGTAACTCTGAGCACTACCATTAGCTGAGGAAACACCCATATTTTACAGAGCATAATTTGGCTTCTGTTTATATTTTTACATTGAAGACAGCACTTATGAAATATGGAATTCCTCCAGGGAAAAAACCTAGGTGGGAACAGAGCAACATGTGTCATGCATACACAGCCCAGGCATGCACCACTTCAGGGGCGACCTGAAGAAAGTGAGACTGGAAACAATTTCCCACAGCCTGGGATGTTACTGGTGGAGGCTGAAACACTAACATCCAGACTGTAGTCTGGTGCCAGAGGCAGGGAAGCTCATCCGACACTGCCATCACCAGCTTTCTCTGCACACATTTCAATTCCGTTTCCCCAGCATGAAATCGAAGTCCCTGCAAGTTTCAGCAAAACACACAGCTGCAGAGAGAAGAGGAATCTTATTGTCCTTACTGAGGATGGCCCACAGCATTCAATCCTTGCTGGCAATCACCGAGCTGATACAGGAGAGAGATTCTGCACATCTTGCTTGGTGTCTGCACTTTACAGCACACGAAAGACCTCACTCATAGGACCCAAAACAGTGTGAAGCAAGGCCTGCAGACCTGCTGCTCCCACAGCTGTTTTTGGGGGCTGTGGATAAGGCTGAAGGAAGAGGTGTCTGCTTTGTATTGGGCACCGAAAAGCACTCTATGGGGCATGGGTATTGGAAGCGTGGAAAATGTTAGCTCAAGAATGGGCTAGAAAGTATGATATCACTCTGTCCAAATTCTCTTCTCTCCATCTCCCATGCTCTCCCAGGTATTTCAGTCTACTCTTCCCTGAGCACATGCCCCTACTCAATCCTACAGTTCTTAAATACAAGCACCCAAGTGATCACCTTGCCAAAAACACCAGTGCCTAAGTTCTCTTTCCTTGGGTGATACCAGAGCTATTTCTTCCCCTGTCATCAGGACAGGGTTGAGAACAATTTGCTCTTCTGAGTGAAGCAGCCACAGACACCTGCAAAAGCTGCACTAGATAAAGGTCAAACCTTGCATTGCCAGACCTGCATGAGGCCAGGACAGAGCAGCAAGGGATGTGGCATGTGTGCCAGCAAAGCTGTGCTGTGCCGAGATTAGCGCAGCCCTGAGTGGAGTGCAGGAGAAAGGAGCCTTTGTAAGGCTCCCTGAAGTAGGACAAGAGCAGCAAGAAATGCTGGGGATTTGGGTTGAGGTGTTCTGATAGTGGTGACTGCTGTGCTGGCAGCAGAGCTTCTTGCTGAGACAGTAGACTGCTCCAAGAAAAATGCTGCTCTTCCCAGGTGACAGGGGAAATCTTGTTTCTGGGCCCCCTGTTTAATACTAACATGCCAAACATGGGCAGACCAGCCATGTTTATTTAAAAACAACAACAACAACCCCATAACCTAATAGACCCTCATGAAACAGTTATTGAGAAGAAATCAACACTTCCTTGTCCAAGACAGGTACCTTCTTAATGAGACCTAGCCAGGGTATTTCCAGCCTTGTTTCCCCCTCCCTTTCCCAGACAGCTCAACATTTAATGATTTCTTACCTAAACTGCTCGTTACTGTCCCACCACACGCTGCTGGGGAGCGTGGGGGATGACACACTTAGCCTTAGCATCAAAGCCATGATGCTGACAGTGCAGTTTTCACTGTCAGCCAGGGATGTTTGGTTTTCCTGGCAGATCTTTTTTTAAGCACACTTCAAACAACCTCCTTTCATTTCCCTGACAAACCTCAGACGTTAGCACACCCCCTTGTTTTCTGCCATCCCCCATGTTGCTTCTCCCTCACTGCAGAATGCACTGAGGCCTCAAAAATTATCCAAGGGGGGTTGTTTTCTTTTTTGGTAATTAACACTCACAAATTATTCCAGCTCTGTATGGTGGCAGTTTGTCTCTGAAAGGAACCTTGACCTAAGCACTAGGCAGACACAGCTGTGAGGGACTTCCAGGTGCAAAGAGGATTATAAACCCACCCAGGTTTGCTGGAGATGTTGGCAAACAGCTGAAGAAATGGCAGAGACTTTCATCTTTGTGCTCCTGAGCACAAGAGAGAAACGGAGCTCCTGCAGCAGGTCCAGCAGAGGGCAACAAGGATAATCGGGAGACTGGAGCTCCTCTCTTAAGAGGAAAGGCTGAGGGAGCTGGGCCTGTTCAGGCTCAGGAAGACTGAGAAGGGACCTCATCAATGTGTATCAGTATATGAAGGGTGCTAGGAGACTGGAGCCAGGCTCTTCCCAGTGGTGCCAAGCAATAGGATAGGCAATGGGGCAGAAACTGGTGCACAGGAGATGCCACCTGACTGTGAAGAACTTTTTTACTGTGCAGGCGCCAGACCAGTGGAACAGATTGGAACAGATTGCCCAGAGAGGCTATGGAGGCTCCCTCACTGCAGAGGGAACGCAAGAACCCTCTGGTTGCAATTCCTGTGCCATGTGCTTTGGGATGACCACAATACCAAAATGGCTGGGAAACAAACTTTCTAACACAAACTGAAGCATTAGAAAGCGGGCATTCTTTATGTGCATAGAACACATAAAAGACTGCCTCTGAAAATTTCTATTCTCTATGTTATTTATCAACCCTGCTTGAGCAGGGAGGTTTGACCAGACACCCCACCGTGGTCCCTTCCTATCTGACCTGTTCCATGCTTCTGGGATCTTTTCTGGATCCCTATCTGAATCCCGATCTGGATTGAAGTTTACGAAAATGGTAAATTAAATCAGAATAACCGCAGTTGAGAATTGTTCCAGCTGCGGCACGGGAGAAAGTGCCCGGGAACCCACCTGCCGAAGGTGGAGGGGAAGGAGGGAACTACACAGCATCCCTGCAAAGGACGCCCGGGCGCTGAGCCCTTCTCCACGTTTATATTGGCCAAAACCGGCCCCCGGGCCTCCCCGGATCCTACCCCACTCCGATGTCACCGGGGCCGAGCCCAGCCCGGCCCCCCCGCCCCGCCTGAGGATGGACAAAATGGCGGCCGCGGGGGCCCCGCCCCGCCCCGTGTCAATCAGGGCGCGCGACCCGCCCGCCGAGCGCGATTGGCTGCGGCGGCGCCGGAAGTGGCGCGAGGCTGGGGCACGCGGCGCGGCTCCGCGTGCGACAGGTGGGTGAGGGGCGCTCCCGGCACCACCCCCGGCACCGCCGTTCCCGGGCCCGTTTCCTTCGGGACAACCGGGACACCGCCAAACCGGGCTCCGAGCCACACGTTGGGCTGCCTTCCCAGCCCGGTGCTCGCAGCCCTCCCGTTCCCGAGGTTATTGGCGTCTCCTCGCCCCCCCGGCACCATGTTTGTCCTGGTGGAGATGACTGACACTGTGAGAATTCCTCCCTGGCAGTTTGAAAGGAAACTGAACGAGTCCATTGCTGAGGAGCTAAACAAGAAATTGGCCAATAAGGTAAAGTGTGGGTCACGCATAGGTTGATGCAGGCATCACCACATCCCCGAGCGTTCCTTCCTTGTGTTTGTGCCTGCTGAGGTTCGTGCGTGAGGTGCCAGGGGGGTGTAGACGTGAAGGCCATGCCCTGCCTCTGTAAACAACGACACTGCCACGTATCATCTCAAAGGGAACATTTTTCTAATGGCTGATGTTGTAATGGGAAGATGCTGAGACACCAGATGGGGCAGAGGAGCATGGAAGAGAAGTGAGAGCAGCTGCTGGTTTGTGTTAAAAGGAGGAATCCGAAATGCAGCCTGAAAAACAAATGCAAACTAATCCATCCAGTTGATAATTTATAGAAAAAACTATATAACCACATGTAGAACAGTAATACTGGACGAGAAATGAAGCTGTAAATAGCTGATTTGGTCTCTGCTTGGTAATTGAAATACATGGTGGCAGTAAGAAGTTGGTCTTTGGTGCAGGATATAAAAAGTGTTTTCTGGTGGACCTGGAGGTCAGAGTTTCCCTGTGCAGCCCCAGGACTGTGATTAGTGTATGGCTTTCAACATGGGGCAAAACCCAAAATGCAGATGTAAACGTGAAGGGAGCTCAAAAGAGCAAGCTGAAGGGGTCGAGGGTTGTGAATAGCAGATTATACAGGCAGGTTATGAAGAGCAAAAGGCTTCCTTCCACTGATGACTGGTAGATGCCTCAAATTTTGTAGGCAGTGAAGCTGTCTCAGAAGTAGCAGAGAAACCCAGAGTTTGCCTTGTGTCTCCTCAGAGCTAATATAACGTAAAACAAAGGCAAGCCTAGAGGCTTCCGAGAGTGCAATTCTAGCAAAAAACCTGTGTAGCGTTGGGACAAGCTGTGGGGCTGGTGAATGATGGGGAGCTGTTTACTGTCTCGGCAGCTCGGGTTCTCTCACTGCTGACAGTTTCCCCAAGGGTTCCTCTCTGTAGCAGTGTTCTCTCCAGTTCTTTCCAGTGCCACTGAAAATGTGCTCCCACAACATTTGGATTGGGGTTCCCCTATGCTGCTGGTGGTGTTGATGGCAGTGTTCAAAAACAGGCTCCATCCCATCTTGCCACCCTCTGTTGCTGCCCTTTGAAAAGGTGTGCACAATGCATGAGTTCCATAGTTTGCTTGATTTTACGTGGTGGGTTGCTTGATTTACTGCTCTTGAATTTTTTTCCTTTTGTCAGGTGGTGTACAATGTTGGGCTCTGCATCTGTCTGTATGATATCACAAAGCTGGAGGATTCATACATATTTCCAGGGGATGGTGCGTCACATACCAAGGGTGAGTGCTTTTTCTCCGTTATATTGTGTTGCAGAAGGTTAATTAGTGATTTGGAAATGTAAGCTGTGTTCAGTTGTTAGGGACAGTAACAGCCTTAAGTTCACAGCCTTGACTGTGTTCCTGTTAGGAGGGCAAAAGGAACCTGGTGAAAATCTCTTATTTTCTTTTGGGTACAAATATAGCTTTAAATAGCCAGTCCTTCTTGCCTTCTACAGTAGTCCATCTCTGTTCTACAATTAGAGCCATTAGAGTGTGGGGTAAGTAAGGGGTTAATTTAGTTAAAAATTATTGAAAGTCTGCCCACAGAAAATAAGTTGTAATAATTGGTCTGCATTTCTCTGATATTTTTTCTTTTTGAAGCATATTTTCCCTAGCTAGGTTATGAAACCTGTTTCTACATGTAGTGTTTGCACAGCATGTAATGCTCTTGTACTAGCTGGAAGTTTTATGACACTTTTGTTGAAACTTAGACAGATCTGGTTCATCATACGTTTCTAGTGATTTTTTGAAATAAGAAATGACTAATTTCTCTGCTTTGACTCTTGGCAAATCTGAATAAAAACTGGAAGTAAGTGCATAAAAGCAAATCTCATTTTTTAAAGTTAAAATAAAGGTTTAAACTGGTAAGAGATGCATTTTTCTAGTTTCAGTTTACAGTGTGGAATCATAGGCTGAGCGCATGAAATATCTCCTGTTAGAAGGGAACTGCGCTGGCTATATGTGCCTTCCCTTGTCTAAATTTTAACTCCAGTAGAGCTCATTTCCTGCAAATAAAAGCTTCTCTAATACTGAAGGAGGATGTCAGGCTTTTCTGCTTGCTTTCATCTCCATCCAGCTCCTCAACTTAGAATTACTCCTTGAACTGAAAGAAGAGAACTTTTCTCTCTGAGCTCAGGAAAAAAGTCTGCTTTCAGAACCTGGGGTAGCACTTTGATAAATCCTGCTGTGTCTGGTAATAACTCTTTCTATAATGCACTGCCTAGCTTTATGTAAAAGAGGAGCACTGAGGAGGTACAGCTGCAATGATGTTAAATTTCTCAGAAGCATCCTTTGGCTGAGATTATTTTGGTGTAGCATTCTGTAATAACAAATGCTATGTGCTTAGATAGAAACATTTTATCTAGCTTGGAGGAAAAGTCCAGTTATGTTAGAGAGCCTTGATTAATCTGATAATGTTTGATTTAAAAGATTTCATTTAATGAAAATACAGCATTGCAGACAAAGATAAAAGGCAGAAGTATTACAGGAAACTGTAAGTTCAGCTGATACTCTTGACCGTGAGCACTGTGCTTCCATCATAACTTAATCAGAGGCCATGCTCCATATTTATCATCTTACACTTTCTTTCTGTGAACTTCTTGCAAAACTGGGGAGCTGGGAACAGGACACTGCTGATCAGGTGCTGCCAGAATTTGTACAAACCAGTTAGGAATTAGAACCCTTATTCCCATTTCTCTATCTAATCAGTGCCTGTAAAGAAGTTGTAAAAGAAACTGGGTGTTTTAGAGGGTATATAGGATGTGGGATTTTGTTTTAATGGCTGCCACCCTGTGGGAGGACTGTAGTTTACTACCATGGACATAACATTGATGATGTGTTTTCTTTTAAGTGCATTTCCGCTATGTGGTCTTCCATCCCTTCCTGGATGAGATTCTGATTGGACAGATTAAAAGCTGCAGTCAGGATGGCGTCCACGGTAAACTGCAACTTCTGGCATTAGGGACACGTGAGCTGCAGAGCCCTTGGGGCTGTTGAGACACTGATTTTGGCTGGAGTAATGCTCTCTGTGGAATTGGTTAATGGCGATTACTGGCCTCTAGTGCTGCTCTCATCTGAGGGTGATTGGTAGTTTGAGCCTGGCAGCTTCCCCTGACCTTGATGGTTTTGTCCACACTCCCTTTTCCTTTTGCCCAAGAATAACAGGCAAACCCGTCTGGAGTGTGGACTGAATTTCTTTCCTTGCTTCAGTTAACAGAATTTGTTTTTTTCAAAGTATAACTGTTGGCTTGTGTTGCTCTGATGTATTTTTCCTATAGTCCTGTGCAAATTTGTGTTCATTTCCTGTACCTGAAAACGTGTCAGGGAAATGTCTTTGTGAGCAAAAAGTGCTGTCAGAGTCATGGAATATATAATTGATGAGTTGATTTCCTTTCCTCTCAGAGCCTTCCAGACAAGGGAGCTCTGCTGCTCAGTTGTTAAATTAGGACAATAAGGTTACCTTGGCTGCTTTTGTTGCTGAATTTGGGCATGGTCCATTCCCTGATAAAATTCAACATCATGAAATCTTAAGGGGGATGTGGGGGCTGTTCTAACTTTATATCAATCTTTATTTAACATACTACATCTGTGATTTCTAAGCTCTTTTTTGTCACAGACCTCTATAGCATCTGACTCATTTCTTGGAACACTTTCATTTCCATTCCTGCTCCAAACAACCTTTTCCTTTCCCAGCGGGCACGAAGACTGTGCCCTCTGTTGCTGTATGTACTTTCAGCTGGGTGGTTGCTTTGCTGCCAACTGAAATTAAGCGTTGTGGCTCAAAGAATAATTCCTGCATAATCTCACTGTCCTTCCTGAGAGAGGAAGGAAAATGAGCCTAGAAATGCATTTTAGGAATCGCTGTGGAATATCATTTGCAAATAATTGTTTCAGTCTTAACCAGATTATTTTCTCCGCAGTTTCTCTTGGATTCTTTGATGATATTGTCATCCCACCAGAATCCCTGCAGCAGCCAGCTAAGTTGTATCCTTTGATCACCTTTGATAACTTCACTACTTCATTTCAAAAGATTGTGCAGTGCTGGCCCAACAGGCATTCACCACTGCAACAATGAAGGTGCTCAGCGGCAGAAGCTAAGCCCTTCTGTCGGGCAAGGCCCACAGACTGTTATCACAGCTAGACAGGCCCTCACGCTCATTAGGTTTTGCAGGATCATTGTGCCTGCTGATAGAAATGAATGGCAGTGTCCCCTGCCCAGTTGTAATCCCTGCCTCCAGTCTTGGCTGCTGCTGAAGATGGAGTGCAGGTTTTACCACATCATGTAATGTCTACATACATGTGTGTCTGCTGTACTTCAGTGTGGTAGGCGAGGTTGTCCTGGGTATGAAGAGTTTTGCTTGTCTGGGGGCCTTTTCTGCTTCTGGGTGTTTTCAGGGGATGTGTAGACAAGCAGCATACAGCTTGATGCAGGAAAATCAGAAAGATGGGGCTCCTGGGCTGTGCAGACAATGACCTGGGACGGCACATTGCAGTTTGGGAAATAACTGTGAAAAGGCTTTGAATCGAGCCTATTCTCAGAACTGTCAGAAAGTGATCTGTCAAGCAGAATGCTGTTCCCCTCCTTAATCCTTGGCCAGTGATGAAGCAGAGCAGGTGTGGGTGTGGGAATATGAGACAGAAGAAGGGGCCCATGACCTTTACATGGACATTGGGGAAGAGATCCGCTTCCGAGTCGTGGATGAGACGTTTGTTGATACGTCACCGACCGGTCCAAGCTCTGCAGAGGCTTCCACTTCAAATGCTGCAGAAGAAGTCCAGAAGAAAGAGGCACCCTACACTCTTGTGGTAACTATGTGCATTAGTTCTTACGGCGTTGTGAGTGTTGTGGTTTATTCAGTGTCTAAAATAGCTCCCCTTTCCCAAGGAACTGATTGCTTTAAGCTGACCATGAAGCGGAGTCACAAAATGAAGGGAGTGGAAAAAGGGAGAAATGAGGTTGTTCTTGTGGTTGCTCTGTTTTCTGAGTGTTTTCACTGGAACACTTTGTGATTGTTGGTGGTTCTCCCTGGGAGGCTGATTTAAAGCAAACTCTGTGTGCATGAAGAGTGCAGAGCTGGGAGCAACACATCAAGGTCTATGTGGCAACTGAACAGTCTTTCCTTGCAGTGTTCTGGCATAAAACCTGAGTACAGTGCATGAGAAAGGTGGATCTGAACCAGTGGCAGCTGTGTTCTGTTACCTAGACAGGAAAGATGATGTGTTTTTAGGCATTTTCCTCTGTTCTCTATGCAGTTTACAATTGCATGCTCTGCTCTCCTCTCTATGAACAGGGATCAATCAGCGAGCCAGGCCTGGGCCTCCTGTCGTGGTGGACAAACAGTTAGCTGCCATTGGAGCCTGCTCCAAGAAAGTCTTTCCGGTGGATGTTTGGGGGATAATGGGACCCTGCTGGTGCTCACTGCTCCTCTGAAGCTGAATAAGAAATTAGATCTGCCATTCTGTTTTCCCTTCAGCTTCCAAGCTGCCAGAGAGAGACAGTTGCTTTCAAGAAACGTCTTCACTGATGTGCAGAAGTGAATTTACAGGCACAAAAGCCTTGAGCACAGCAGCTACAAACTCAGCTGGAGTTTTGGTCTCCTGCCCCAGAGGGAAAATTGTGGAGGTCTTTGCTTGCCTGAATCAAGGAAAGAGTTGACTTTAGTGAGTAAAGGCAGAAGAAAATACCTATCAAGAAGTACCACTCCTTAGGCTGGGAGCTGGATCTCAGAGGAGTAGAAACCTGTCCTTCTCTTGACAGGAAATGAAGAAGATATGGCAAAAGGCTTCAGTTAGTAGAGGTGTGGTACTCTGGAGACCTGGAAAATGCTGCTGCTGAGAGAGCAGGGGAGAGATGGTGATGTTCTGCTGCATATGGGAACTTCAGCCATGAACCAAGTCAGCCAGAAGAACAGGAATGATAGTTTACCCAAAAGTAACTCAGGCTTAGTGAAGAGGACCACTGTGGAAACTACAGGCTGCTTATTGTGCTGAAGGGAATGACTTTTTTGGGTGGGCTGTATTTATGCAGAATGAACACCACTTTGCAGGAGCTTGACTGAAAATATGAAATTATGGACTGAAATGGTCCAGGGCTGCTTTGAGCAAGCTAAATCCTTGTTTGTGGGGGTTTTAATACCTTAAGTGGAATAAATAGTAAAAACCACACAGCCTGCCTTCCTGTACAATTTGTGGGGAAACTATTAGCTTCCTGCCTAGCAGGAAGAAAACACTTGCCTCCTGCAGTTTAGCTACTTGGATTTCAAGGCAGACAGCGTTGAGACCAACACTTTGCTCTATGCTAACAGCCAATGACAAACAATTGCCGTCACCCTGCCTGACAGCAGTACAAGGAAAGGAGGGAACAAAACAGTGAGTAAAATCTATGCAGGGCCCATTGCCAAGAGAGTGATGCTGCACATAATTACAAAGCCAGCCACGTTTGGCAGGAAGGAGCTGTAATTCCCTGGGATAGTGCGTCTGCTTAACCTCCAACTGTGAAAACAAAGCCTGAGTCATCAGCGCCCTCCCTGCAGCATCGTTAGAACCCCTTAATTCTCAACTGTTATTCCTGGTGCAATGCCCTAATTAAAAGGGAGCCTAGAATTCTTTAGGTTCACATAGTAACTGAGGTCCATCTGTGCACACAATAAGCTTACTGAATGCCACCTACAGAGCAGCAGTGCTCACACATGCATCCATCTAGCTGTGATGGAAATAACTGTTTGCAGAAACCCCCCAGCTGTTTGTATAGGTGGAAATTTGGGTGAAACAAGTGAGGAGCTTCCACACAAGCTGTTCTGGGATAGTGCCAGGACAAAGGGAAGAAACAGTCCAGCTACTCCAGGTAGTGGTTTTGCTCAGCTCCTTTTGGACAGGGTCAGGGCTTCGAGGAGTAAGTGAAGCGGTAGTGATGTGGTTTTGTGCGCTGTTCTCATGAGAGACTCCTCAGCATCCATCTCCTGCTGTAAGTTGTGCTTTAGGAAACTAAGTGTGCAGTGGTGGGAAATCAGATACAGCAGGTGCTCTTTGCAAGTTTGTCATCGTTGCAATGGTGGCAGTGTTGCCCTAGACAGGAAGGGCAGGGTAGGGGGGAGGGTGGTTATAATCACAAGTGTAGCCTGCAGTAGGTTAATGTCAAGAGCTAAACAGTCTAGGACAGCTGTGAGGGCTCTTTTTTTACTACACTCATTTACTGTTTAATTTGGGTTTTTTGTGATTTAGAAGTTCTTTCCCACCCTCCCAAAAACAATAACAGGGATGAGGATGATGAATACAATAACACATGACAGAAGAGATGGTCACATTCTTTATTTTCATTTTAAGTCTTTAGCCATCAGTAAAGTGAATGGGCAGAAAACAACCAACTGAGCAGACAAACCCACCTTTGCTGGTCATTTCCAAATATAAATAACTGTGTGAGAACTGAAATTGAGCCAAAATAGAAAAAGGAAGCCGGGGAATTTAAAAGACAAAAGTAAGCCTAGCTGCACTCCCTTTTCATAGTGTCAGTGAAGAGGAAGTACCATAACAAAAAGGAAGCTATGGTTACATTTGATCAGACATTTATTCCAACAGTAGGCATGGAATTGCACTTTCATGAAAATGCCAAAGCTGAATCGAGTCCAGTGCACTGGGGCATTGTGCGCACTTAGCTTGATTTCTGCTGCAGCTCCTTCATTCTGTTCAGGGCACTGCCAGCCTGAAACCACTCGATCTGCGACTCATTGAAGGTGTGGTTCAGCATGATTGTTTCTTGGCTCCCATTGGGATGCTTGATGATGCATTTCAGAGGCTAAAGGAAGAAGACAGTTTTATTTTCCCTTCTCTTTCAAGGGAGAAGGTTATCTGAAGCTTCTTGCAGGAAAATTTCTACATGGTTTTAAAGGGCTGAAAAGGGAAAATTCCAGCTCAGGGTGGATCTTAAAATAAAAGGTTGCAGTTCCTTCTAGGGAACACTCGTGTTTAAGTCAACAGGTTCAGGAATTCAGAGTACTGTAGAAAGGTTTCTCCTAACTGTTCAGAACACCACTGATTCTGACCTACCCTGTGTGTCCCAGCCCACTGTGTCTCACCTGGCTGGCAGGCTGCACTGCTCATCAGTGCCAGTGCTGCCTCACGAGCACACAGCTCACCACTGATCCCCATCAGTGGCACATCCCTGCCCCCAGGTGCATGACAAGACACCCAGACAGTTACCTTTCCAGGTGCAAAGTCTTTCAACCCCACAATGCTCAGCTTATCCACAGGATGAATCTTGTTATAGTCTGCTGGATCAGCAAAAGTGAGAGGCAGTAGACCTTGCTTCTTCAGATTGGTTTCTGTGGAGAACAAACCACCAACCACACTCGTTACATCCCATTCCAGGGAAGCACGATTACCTTCTGGCTGCTCAGACTACTATTCCAACAATGATCGCTATCTTTGTAGCAAAATCAGCATATCCGTTGTGTGTGGCATATCCAACCAGGTATGTAACAGGACTCCTGACAGGAGGGACCTTGCCATCTGTCAGCAGGGAGGGTTCATGCCTGGAGGTGTTGAGCCCTGGGCAAGGTATAAACACCACTTCCACTCAAACTGAACACATCCTGTTTACAAACACCATAGGGGAAGCCTGACTCACCGTGGATCCTGGCAAAGCTCTTGGTGATGATGACCCTTCCTCCCAAGTGACGTGGCTCCAATGCTGCATGCTCCCGGCTTGATCCCTCACCATAGTTTTCATCTCCAACAACTGCCCATTTGATACCCATTTTCTGTGACAAAAGACACAGATTTACATTTGTGCAGCCACTGAAGTGAGGAATTAGCCATAAATACCCACCCACACATCTAATTTCAGCACTTCACTGACATTGCTATGCTATGACACCTTCTCCCAGAAGACTCCCTTGGGTTCTGAGAAAGGAGAGAAATAAAGGAGTTTAGTGCTTCACGGTAGTTAGGCACTGCCATCCTTGCTGACAAGGGCTGAGGAGGATTGCTCTTGGGATCCAGAGCAAATATTTTCCCTCCTTTTCCTGCCACCTCTCCTTCCATCATGCTATGCCAGACCAGTGTTGGCACAAGCCATGACCTCTGCTCTGCTTTGGGAAGGGACATGGAAATTTTTAACTACTCTCTACTGAAAGAGCCAATTGGAAACAACTGCCAAGTTGTCCAGAGGATAAAAAGACACTTCTTGAGATTTGAAGCCTAGTGTTAAAGAATAAATGGGATAAGACTATAATTTACTTAAACATTAGACTAGTCAGAGGTGAAGCATTTTAGGAGGCAAGATTTAGCCAGTGTGATGACACCCATGCCTTGTAAGGTGTGCAAAGCCTAAAGGTGTTCTTCCTCTTTCATATATGATCTCTGGTCCCCTCTGAGTCACGAAATCTTCCTCCCTCTTCCCCATAGCAGGTAGGGACAGAATCTCCTACAGGAACTGCAATCATTAGAGAAAGTACCAAGAAAATGCCTCAATGCTGAATGAATTTGCAGCTGCTGTTACTTGAGAGCAGGAGGGTGAGATCCTTATATTTGTCACAGACAAATATAAAATCTTAAAATAGATGTGTCAGGGGAAGGTCTCACCTTGTAGTAGCGGGCTGTGTCTGGGACTGGGCCAAACTCCTGGGTTAATGCATTGCGCACAGAGTTGGCTTTGCCGTTTTCGATGTTGATGGCACCAATGAGCAGGTTGTTGGAGATGTTGTCCAGATGGCCACGGAATTTGAGCCACGGTCCGGCTGCAGAAATATGATCAGTGGTGCATTTCCCTTTTACCTAAAGCATAGCAGAAGAGAACAATGTCTCAGGATAGACTAATGTACTTGACCCTTCCTCAACACTTGTAACTCTGAAGCATTAATTGGGAGGAGTGGTCGATACTCCAGAGGGCTCTGCAGCCCCTCAGAAAGACCTCAACAGGTTAGAGAGGTGGGCAGAGAACTGTCTGAAGTTCAGCAAGGGCAGGTTCAGGGTCTTGCACCTGGGAAAGAGTAACTCCATGCACAAGCTGCTGGAAAGCAGCTCTGCAGAGAAAGACCTGGGGGATAAGCCAGCAGTGTGCCCATGTAGCCAAGAAAGCCAATGGTATTCTGGGCTGAATTAGGAAGAGCATTGCCAGCAGGTCAAGGGAAGTGATCCTGTCCCTCTAGTCAGCCCTCTGGAGTGCTGTGTCCAGTTCTGGGCTTCCCAGTACAAGAGAGACATGGAGCCCCTAGAGCAGGTACAGGGGAGAGCGACAAAGGTGATTAAGGGACTGGACCACCTCCTGTTCAGCCTCAAGAAGAGACAAATGAGAGGGGACCTCTCATTTACAATATCTGTAAGTATCTGAAGGGAGGGTGTCAAGAGTGTGGAGCCAGGCTCTGCTCAGTGGTGCCAAGCAATAGGACAAGAGGCAATGGAGCAGAAACTGAGGCACAGGAAGTTCCACCTGAACATGAGGAAGAACTTCTTTACTGTGCAGTGACCACATTGGAACAGATTGCTCAGAGAGGCTGTGGGGTCTCCCTTACTGGAGATATTCAAGAACCATCTGGACACAATCCTGTGCCATATGCTCTGGGATGACCCTGCTTGAGCAGGGAGGTTGGACCAGATGACCCACTGTGGTCCCTTCCAAAAGATGTGATGTGATCATCGTATCTCTTTTTAAAGGCATAAGCCCCAGAAAAGCACATCAGTTACAGAATCAAGGCACTGTAAAGCAGAACACAGTGGTCATTCTGCATGCATTGGGTAAGAAGAACATCCTTTTTCCAAAGGGTAAATTACAAAAATTAGCTTAGCCATGACATCTCCCGCTGTGTTCTCACTTCCCTCAGCAGTAGGTTGTTCAGGTACAAAAAGCAATTAAGCCCTTCCTGCTACAGCCCAGCCTCCCTGCCGGGGGACTTCAACAAGATGCCAAGTGTTACCCTCTAAGTTTCCAAAATACACATAAGCCTTCTCAGCTTGTAAGAACAGAATTCCCAACCAGAGATAATGGCCTTCCAACTGGTAAGTTCTAAAGTGCTTATAAAGGAATTGCCTGTGTCAAAAACTTTTGCACAGCAGCATGGCCCTTGGGAGTACATCCAACTCTGTCACTGACAATCAGGAATGTTCCCAAAGGTCACTTCATAAGGGATTGCATTTCAGAACCTCTCACCATATCAAGTGAAGTTTCCATCTGTTAACTCACCTCAGGCAGTGAGGAGAAACCCATGTCTCCACTGAAAGACCAAATTGCAATGTTTAACAAGTGTGAAGTAATTTCTCTTTCTATAAAGTGGGAAGAGAACATGCATACTGATGGATGAGTAGTTCCCAACGACCTCATTTCAGACAAAATACATCTTAGAACAGTCAGTATTAGAGATGCTAATTAAAGATCCCATCCACCTTTTTATTGCAGGTTGTAACTGGGACAAATTCTGCAGACTGCATGGTTTGGACAGGATCATATTACATGCTAGAACAAGCCTGCTTTTGCATGGTATTAGCAAACCACTAGCCCAAAGGAGAAGAGTCACTTAGTTATAACAGAAAGTATCAGAAGGAAACACCTGGAAGAAAGGAAGATCCCTTGCTTCCCTTTCTGTAACAATGTGGTTGTAGGGCAGGGAATCAGGTATCTCAAAGGCACATCAAAGCCTCTAGCAGTTGCTGTAAAAACCCCTGTTCAAGCAGACCTGTCATAGCTGATGCTTCCCCATTTTGTTCCTGACCTTGATGAGGATCAGCATGTCTTCTAGATCCTTGCCATCCCACTTATCAAAAGGCTCAAGGAGCTGGAGCCGCTGGCTGGTGGGGCTCACATCCACGCGCTGCCCACTGCCATCCTTGGGAGGGTACTGGTAGGTGTCTTGGCCTGGGTCAAACTCCTTCCAAAGAAAGGAAAATCATCAGCCTCAGCCATCCCCAACAGCACATGAAGAACAAGCCAATACAGGCAACTCCACCCATTCTGGCTCTACCATCATGTGTCAAGAAAGAGGTCACTGCCTGTAAGTTCCCTCAGTATAAAGAAAACACTGCTAGTGTAAGGTCTTCCCACCCTCTGCCCCTAGACAGAGCAGTTACCAGCTTGGGCAGCTCATCTGCATCAGGTGCCTCTAGTTTAAATTTCTTCCCATCTGCTCCTGTCAGGTAGTCTGTCTCAGGGTTAAATTTTAGAGTGCCAGCAATGGACAGGGCTGTGACAATCTGAAAAAAAAAAAAGACAAATTTAAAGGTATATTCTACCTCCCATCACTTCACCTGAAAGTCCTACATCTAAGTCTCAAAGCCACCAGCCAAAAGCTACTAAATGAAGCAGATTGGGCCTCTTCTGCAGGTGCCCTGAACTATTCCACAGCCCCTCCTCTGGCTGTTTCTTACCTCTGGAGAAGTCACAAATGCGTGAGTCTCTGGATTGGCATCATTGCGACCTGTGAAATTCCGGTTGTAGGACGTAACTATTGTATTTTTCTCTCCTTTCTTGATGTCCTTCCTGTGAAAGAAGCAAACATTCTTATCAGATCCAAATGGAATATTGCTTCTAGATGTCTCACTGCTAGAATCCCCCAGCTTGGTTTAGGCAGCAATCCTAGAAACAGGAGCTGGTGCCTGTACATGTTTTCCCCCCTTAAGCACAGACCCAAAATGAATGAATGCAAACCAAAGTCAAACACTGATTCTTGCAGTAGTTTTCACAGCCCATATTGTTCACTGTTGAACTGTCTAAACAATAATCAACTAAACACATTGTCTTTGGATATTCCATGGTCAGCTGTGATAAAGCAACATAAAAATGTGCCTCCCATCCCTTCTATTGGGAATTATTCTCCTTGCCACTCCAATGACTGAAGTTGGACCAATTCATTTTTCCTATTTTAAAAGGCCCATACCAACTTCAGTCCACCCTCTCACAGACAACAAATCTTTCTCCCCATTCTTTGCCTTCTACAAAAAGCCTCCAGAATGTGTGTCCATTCTACAGTTTTATTCACCTAAAGGCTCAATATATAAATCTGCAGTCCTTCTTTTTGCCTCCTCCAGTATATACCAGACAGCTATGGCTGGTTGGTTTTTAAACATTTAATTACCAGTGTGTTGTATTTACAATCAAATCAGGCTTCATAGAGCATTCTGGAAGCTAAAAGACACAGAGCTAGAGTGAGGTCCATCTGTCATTTTACCTGTCCCACTGGCCGATGCATGGCCCACAAGCATTAGCAAGAACCAGCCCTCCAACTTCTCGCAGGATTTTTGCCTGGGGGCAGAAAACAACTTTGTTACCATAGAATGCCTGGAATGAGTTTCTGGGGTTGCTATTTTGGGGGAAGAAGACACTAACGGGAAGCACCAAGCCTGAGAAAATTCCCTTCCTTGTTTCAGTTTTGAGCCACTGTTATAAATACATGGGGTTTGACCCCAGTAAGACTGTAAGTTAACACTGGGGCAGAGCACAGGGTGACTTGCTATGATGCTCTCATTCTCTACCTGCTTCAACTTGAGCAATCCAGCTACTTACAGACATTTGACTGAAGGGCAGTGTCTGGTCTGATTAATATTCTATAGACTTCCTGTCCATGTAAGGAGAGAATTGGCAACAGTGCAGGCAAGTATGTGTGCCTGCTCAGTCTACTCAGCAAACAACTCAATGAAGGCAGCAGCTGGTAAGGAAAGGAATGACTTGAAAGGTAGGACTTGGTTGGAAGAGCCATCAAACATTGGCTGGACATACCCATATGTAAAGACTTGGTCCTCACAGTATGACAGCACCTAAAATTTACTAAATAGTAAAGCTAATTAAAACAACATTTTCTGCACAGAAAACAAGGAGGAAAGTAGGTAATAGTTCCTCAACAGAAACATTCCTTTAAAAGCCAATATGAGTTTTGCCATAAATTTGGTCTAAATTGGGAACCACCTGCCAACAAAAGGGCATACTCCTTTTATATATTGGGATAAAAGTGGATTGCAGCCTTTTGTCAGCCATGGCCATCTACAGAATCTCAGGAGCATGAGGTATCCCTTGCTATTCTTGTTCTCTCCTCTGGGCCCCAGTTCCTGACAACTGCCTCAGCCTTGCTCAGTTCTAATCCTGTTTTTACATGCCCAGGTAGTAAAGATACCAGGTCAAAACACTGTCAAGATGATGGCAGGACCCACAGGCACAGTAGCACAAGACCAGCTACTACATCAGTAATTGCACCTCCAGCAATAAGTGAAGACAAAGTTCAGGAGGTTTCCATTAGTTAACTTGGCCCCCTGAGTACTGTCCTGAAGAATTTAACCCTTTCTGTTTGGAAGTGCAAAGAGCAGCCATACTCACATAACCATCTCTTTCAATGGTGGCACGGATCTGCTCTGAGCCCGGTGTGATGGTGAACTTGGATTTGCACTTCAATCCATGCGCAAGTGCCTGTTTTGCCACCGCTGCAGAGCGTCCCATGTCCTCATAGCTGGAGTTGGTGCAGCTGCCAATCAAGCCTGTGGTGTTTGACAGAAACAGGGACGTGGTTACTGCAGCCCTGGTACTTGGAAGATTCTCCCCGACCGGTCTCCCAGAAGAACAAACAAGGGATAACCACCTTTTCTGTTGATAAGGAAACTGAAAGGGTTTCAGGTACCAACACTCCCAGCAATACTGTGGTCACAAGCAGTCCCTTGTCCAGCTCTGGAGGTTGCACAGTCAGAACACATTACTCAGTCACTAGTCTAATCTGACTAGGTTACTGTTTTACAAGACCTCAGTGTCACCTACTTGCACTTTGGTTAAGCAAATAACCAAAGAGAGGTATTGTTCCACAAAGACAGAAAAAGCTTTAAATCAAGATGGCAAGAAATGGAGGAAAAAGAAAACATCGTCAGTATAGTATGAAGAGCACAGAAGGACATGCTGTACCATCCTGACAGCATTCTGGTGCTAAGCAGCAAAATAAAAATTCTCGCTCAGTTACAGCTATTGTAACTGTATCTTATTTGTAACACTATAATATAATACACTTCCCTCATGGGACATGACTTTACAATGTATTTCCATTCTTTTCATTCCTTCCTCCACTCCATGAGCAACAGTTGAGAAGTCAGCCTACAAGTTACCATCCCAAAAGCAAGTACATAAATTTCCAAGCCTGCCTTTTAGGACAGCAAGTACTAAGTTTACTAGGTCCCAAGAGTTCAACAGCCAACTGCTGGGAGTGCTGACAACCATGCTCCTGACAACTCTCTGCAACAGGTAAATCCATACCACAGACTTTTAATAAAAACAATCTTCAATGGGTAACATTCCTGTCAATCCAAACATTCAAATATTTCAAAAATGGAAGAAACCTGGTCTACCTCTAGAGATTAAAATCCCTCCTACTATCCTGGATCTCATCCTATACACTTGGCCCATGTGGTCACTACTTTTCCCAGAAAATTTATACGGCCATGAACAGATGACACTACACCAAAGTCAAAGGACATACAGAAGCAGTGAAAAAACTGGATCCCAAGCAATATGACCAACAGCTTATGCCAAGACAACAATGTTTATGCCACAAGTACGAAGGCAGAGGAAAGAGCAAATTCTACCCACCAACTCTGATATCAACAGGCCAGCCCTCCTTTTCTGCCACAGCACCAATATCTGACACAGGGTGCGCCAGGTCTGGTGTGAAAGGTCCATTGATATGCGGTTTCAGCTTTAAGAAACAGTGACAAAGTCAGAAATCACAGCAGCAAAGAATAACCCCAAAACACAGCAGCAAATCAATTCCTTTCATAGCTCTATCTGGAAGCTGTTTAACTAAGATTCCCCTACATGAAAACTGGAGCACAAGCTGTAGGTGAAGCAGACCTGAATGTATTTTACATGTTCTAGTACAGCACCAGGGGTGTTGCATCAAACTCCCAGCTTGGTCTTCAGTCACACAAAGCAGTGTCACATCACACTATTCAAAATGGCAAGAAGAAATGAAGCCTTACCTCACTGAGGTTGATTTCTATCACCTGGTCATAGTGACAACCAGAATCTGGTACCAAGTGTTGCTTGAATTCATCTGCTAGTGCAGCTATATCTGGAATAAGAAAGAAGGAAGATCTGAAAAGTGCAGCAAATATGAAGGAGAAAAAGAAGTCTAGAATAACTAAACACAGGGGGGTCAACTGTGTAATTCCCCAGCCACTTCATCTACAGACTCCCTGCTTGTAGCAGACAACCTACAGGATCACACAAGGTCAAAAATCTCATCAGACAACACCGTAGGAGAATACTGCTCCCAGAATCCACCTTCATCTGAACCCATACTTCTATACCCACTTCAATCCCCAAATCCTCTTACCAGCTCTCCCAGTCTTGCCCAAATATTTCTTCATGCGTTCATTGTAAGGGAAGATCGATGTGGTAGCTCCAATTTCTGCCCCCATATTGCAGATTGTTGCCATTCCTAGAGAAGTGGGAGAAGAGACCAAAGGGTCAAATGAGAAAGTCCAAGGCCACTCAATTCTCCAAAAGTCAGTATATGCAAAAGACAGCAAAGCTAAGAGAAATCAGGGCATCAGCCACAGAAACCTAAAGCCACAGCTGAGAGGATACTGACAACATAATGGCTGGGTCAGCCCCCTATGTCTCTGTTCAATACAGTGCCTGCGACCAGACTCTTGTGGAGGGAATGAGCCAAAAGTTACACTGATACCTGCAGATACTGATGTAACAGGAACTCCTGTTTGCACTGAGCATCAAATAATTTACGGCAGTGAGCAGTGTCTCTGCTACCTTCAATGAGTTTCCTGTCCCTCCCTACCATCTCATTTGCCTTCACTGGAGGAGCCAGACATTTGTGAGAAATTTAATGGCCTCAATAAAATGCTTCCAGTGACAGAACATAGCACATCCCTTTCAAGGACACAGCAATGAAGCTGTAGAAGCTCCTGTTTTACATTTAACAAGCTAGAAGCAGATATAAAATTCCTCTGATTTCATAGAAGAAAAATCCCAAATTGTAAACCAAGTATTCCAAGTTGTAGCCAAGTCATGCAAATTGAGAGAAGTCCAGCTTGAAGGCTGCACATCAAGCTAAAAGAAGACATTTCTTGTAATTTGGTCCTAACTAGCATATTACAGAGAACTACAATTTTTGCTAGTTCAAATTCAGCACCCAAGATTCACAATTAGCTAGTATAAACTGCGTGTTACAAACTGCCCTCTAGTCTCAGAACTTCTGCTCTTTGTTTAGCAGCTGTCACACATACATTCCCCTTAACCGGTTTCTTTTTTCTATTCACAGCCTATTTTAGGCTGAAATGAATACGTCATCCCTTTACTGCTGACATCTCCACCCTCTAAGTTTACACTGGAATACATCCACCCTTATTCTTATCCTGACACACCATCTTACAGGATTCTTCACAATTAACCATTCCATGTTCTCAAAATCACAAGAAGATTTATTGGAGAGAGGTCACTGAGAGGGAGTGCTATCTTCTTACACCACTCTTCCAGTTTGCCATGTACAAACTGCTGGGCCAGGCTAAGGGAAAACATTTGGTACTTCTTGGTTCCCTTCCCAGCCTCCACAGATAGCTAAACACCCAGCTCCACCAACAATCCACTCAGATAAGAGATCTGTGTTGACTTACCTGTGCAGGAGATTGAATCTACACCCGGCCCATGGTATTCAATGATGGCGCCTGTTCCGCCCTTGACAGTGAGGATGCCAGCCACTTTCAGGATCACATCTTTAGGAGAAGTCCAGCCTGAGAGCTTGCCAGTCAGTTTTACACCAATAACCTGAGCAACATCAGTGAGGGAAGAAAAAATACTGGCATCACTTCCTGTCCCAAAGGTAACAGTACATAGTTCTGCTGTGGGGTATATTCCTGTCACACTGCAATGGTATCTGGTGCCTTATATACACAGTGCTTGAAAATCAATGCTCCTTACACATCATATATCCCATCCTTGGCATCAAAGCTTCATATTCCTTCTGCTCCTACCTTTGGGCATTTGAGCTCCCAAGGGATTCCTGCCATGACATCCACAGCATCAGCTCCACCCACACCAATGCAGACTCCCCCCAGGCCACCTCCGTTGGGGGTGTGTGAGTCTGTGCCGATCAGCATAACCCCAGGGTAGGAGTAGTTCTCCAGAATGATCTGAAAATAAAAATGGACTGTTTGCTTGCTTGTTTCATGGGAAAGGAAGGGGAAGACAGCAGAAAGAAAACAAAATCAAGAGTTTAGATCAGTTTGTATTTGGAGATTTCAGTAGCAAGAAAATAACTGAATTTGGGCTGGATTGGAAATTCTCTTTTGTTTCAAACTCCTTGTGGAGGATATAATGACAAAACAAGGTACCAAGTCTCAGCCCCAGGATCTTTGCTCATCGCAGGATAATAAAAAAAATTGAAAACAATCTCCTCTTTTTCCTTCCAGTTTAGGCTTTTGCTAAGGTGCCACCTTTGCTAGGCCTCAAGAGTCTGTTCCATAATCTCCATACCCTTAATTAACATCTGAGCAAGTCAGTTCACTTATCCAATGCACTTATTCTTCTGTAGCCTTTGTGCTTCCGTAACAGTAGAATACCAACAGGCTCCTCCAATCCATGCTGCCAGCCAAAACTCAATTACGTAGAAGAACTTCTCACCAAGACAATGCCCTTCCTTTATTGATGCTACCAGTTCCATGCAAGACTTTTCAACTATTAACAAAACCACAAAACCATTCTCAATGAAAAAATGAGATTTCTGCAGCAGCAACACTGTAGAGAACTCAAGCTAATGAACTTCTCACTGCATATGTGCCACACCAACACTAGGAACAGCCTTTCTGGGAAGCACAGAACTCACAGCACATGCGTCGACAGAACAGCTTGAACAGAACTAAGGCAGTCCTTTACCAAAAAGACTAAGGCTTTGCTTTCAGAACTTTCAGCTTTATGTTCCTGTAGCAACATCAACCTATTTGTGTGAGAAAGGTCACTCTCAAGGCCTCACTTTGGCACAGTTGTACTTGAAGCTATAACAGGACCAGTTTCCTCCAGCCAGAGAAAGTAAGCCTCAAGAAGACTGGTAACCTCAGCACAGAGCTATGTTGCCACATGACAGATGTTACAATTGGCTTTGGAACACAAGTGACCCGAGGTGTTCCTGTAACCTTTTGAAGAGTTCATCTGTTGCGTCACATTAAGTTAAGGTAACCTTAGTAACTCATTTTGTAGCTAGGAAAACAGAGAGCTCTTGACTGCACCTGGTCACAAGTTCCCTGCTGACAGGATGCTTACCAGTCATCCATTCTCCTCTCCACTCCTTTTGCTTCATGCTGCTCTTCAACTTTTGCTGCCTGAGACTCAGAGGAACAATGAAAAATGACTACTGGACCCTCAAAGCAAACCAACCACAAGCAAGTTAGGGACATCCTGACAGAGGTGCTTGCTTTAAAAAAACAAAAAGCCTCATCAAGTGGCAAATTATTTTGGGACTGTCATATTCTTTTTTAGATCCAAGTGTAATAACAAGAGAATCTCAGACTTGGAAACTGTTTTGCATTTTATTCAAATTCACCTAGCAACTCCTTATGTGTTGCCACTCCTGAGTACTTGAAGTATGCAGCTCTGTTGTGTCCTCATATACTCTTCTGAGTTTTATAGAACTAAATGCATACATAATAATCCTAAAAAAAGTATGTTCCCAAGCCTGCTTTCCTTACCACCAAAAGCAATTCATATTAACCTTATGTAGCCAGCTTCATGGCCTCACCTTACTGTCTCTACTCTATTGTACTAAGAGGAGCCAGCCCACAAGCAGTTAAGGTATTTCAAGCTTCTGTAATTCACATGGCATGCTGTTGGCACTACCTAATGATACATCAGGTTACAGTTTGACCAAAATAACCTTTAAAAAAACCCCACTGTGGTCAAGATAACTGAGAGAGAACAAGTAAGAAACTTTGCCTGCCTCAAGCAAAGCCAGTTGTTTCCCTAAACCAGGGAAATTCTCTGAAGATTTGTACTTGAGCTCTCTCTCCACCCTAAAGTAAAAGACCCACTGCATGTTCAAAGACTGCAAACACACACACTTTACCTGGTGAATGATTCCTGACCCAGGTTTCCAGAATCCCACTCCATACTTGGCACCAGCCGTTGACAGAAAGTTGTACACCTCCTGGTTTATCTCCTATTCACACAGAGAAGCACAGAGCATTAGTACCACATTTTGTTCTTCCATACAGCAAAAGCTCATTCAAACACATTCCTTTCATGCCTGCCTGTAGCTTGCTTCCCAGTTTTGCAGCAGCTGGAAGGAGTTGCACATAATTTTTAAAACCAAAAGGTTAAGATTAAGACTGTTTGACAGACAGCTGTAACAGACCATTTAATTTCATCCCACCTGTAGCTCTACTAAAAGTTTTTTAGTTTCTAATTCCAAACAGCACAATTTAAGGAAAACCCTGCCAATAAGACATTGAAAAATGCTGTGCTCACTTTCCCTATTCTCAGGGGCTTTTTTTAACCTGTTTCCCTCACTCATTCTAGCCCCTCCTTCCTTCTCTACCGGGTGTTCTTTTTCCTATACAGATGCTTTGGAGACATTTCAAATCCCTGAGATAAATATTCTGGCTTTATTTTTACAGATTAAAAATGGAACTGGAAGTGTTCACTGCCAGGGGAGTTGGTGAGTGTCATTTGTCATTCTAGCAAGTCTCCTCTTTAAGACTCACACAATGCTGTCTTTCTTGCTGCACTGTCACTATTGTTGGTGGAGGTCACACCGTGAAAATTGCTTGTGAGAAAAACCATGGTTGCCAAGGAAGTATGACACTATTATATCCTAACAGTTCTTGGCAGAAGAGTGCTGGAGTAGATAAGATAAGCACTAGAAGGAGAGAATTTCTTAAAGACTGTTCTCATGCAGTTAAGCTTCAGAATGAAGGGAAAGGGGAAACGAGATAATTGAAGAATTGTCTCAGCACACATTTGCTGAAGTTTCCCAAGAGGCCGCAGCAGCTCTTTAAGCCTTGTTTTCCACTGGGAGTTGGGTCACTCCACTCTGTTTGTGCATCCCTCCCCCAGTAAACTCAAACCACCCTCTGGCCTGCCAGCATTCATTGTGTGCCAGCTGGCAGCAGCAGAAGCCAGTCAGAAGAAGGCAGGACCTTTACTTGTTCTGCTCAGAGTGGATGGCAAAGAAGGGACTCAGCTCAATTCAGGGCTGCAGCAAATATAATTGCACTATGGAGAATAAATGCAGGAATAGGGGAAAGGGGAAAACAGGAGGTGAACAGGAGAAAAGAAATTGTCTGATTTAGTTAAGTCTCAAACTGTTAATTGCACAATTTAGGACTGAGACAAGCAGAGCAACAACTCCCCAAATCACTCCTGAGTGGTGCAAGCTGCTTTATTGTGGGCCACTGAAGAAAGCCAAAACCAGATACTTTGACACCACAAGTTTCTGAGAATAGATATGGACTAAAATCTTAAAATGCAGCTGACCCCTGTTTACTGTTGGTAAATTCTGGTATCAAGGTTCCAGGTGCAATTCCTCCTGGCTCTGACAGTGGACTTCGGCTAAGCCCACTCAGAGTAACAAGATTTCCTTGGCAGATGCATTGTGGTATGTTGTTCAGAGATAAATGTGTCTATAGATTACAGAAGCTCATTTGGGGAGGAATAAGCAGTAAAACAGTTGAGTAGAAAATTTTTAAATGGCACTGAATCAGCAGTTGGACAAACAACACTTTGAAATTCCCACATAAAACCCTCCATCCTCCATACTTTTACACACATTTACACTATACCCATGAGCCATGAAAGCTGCACATGATTCAGTTATTGCTCTTCAGATAATCAGTAGAAAATGCTTTGGGAAAGTAACTACTTGCCTCCCCCTCACAGTGGAGGAACCAGTGCAATGCAGACACACTGCCATACTGCAACATAGAATAATCTGACTTCCTTTTTTTCCCTTGGAAATGATTTTTTTCTTGTTTTTAGCTGAAATATCTTCTCTAGAACACAAATGATCTGGGCTTCTATCACTAACAATTTAAGACTAGCTCTTCCCACATTCATGGTCCTTTAAACCATGTAATGGATGAATCTGAGGTGAAAAACTCCCAAAAATCCATTTAGTCTGTTTCTTCACTGCATCTGACCTACAGAGCTGACCAACACAGGCAATCTGTTGCCACATCTGATTCCTGGCTATCCTTATGGGAAAAAAATTTGAAATAAGCTCATCCTTCAACTGGAAGGACATTTTCAAACAGACAGAAGTTACGTCTCTGCAATAGTGACCTTGGCTCTCTGAAGATCCTTTTCACCGCCTGCCTGGGCCTCGATGAGGTGATCACAGTGGATGGTGGAAGGCACAGCCACTTTTGGCAGCCCACTGCTGATGAACTGAAGCATTGCCATCTGAGCTGTGGCGTCCTGCATGGCCACGCGGTCGGGCCGCAAGCGCAGGTAGGTCTTGCCGCGCTCGATCTCCTGCTTTGCTGGGTCATCCAGATGTCCATATACAATCTTCTCAGACAAGGTCAGGGGGCGGTCAAGCCTGGGGAGAATAATTTTAGTATCTGCACCTTGTGTACTTCAACATTTGCCATTTTAAGCATGTAACAGAATGCTTCCCTCTATTGCTCAGACTGTTAAGATCTATTAGCACAGAGAACCTCCATGCTCTTCTTACAGCACTAAAATATCAACTGGCACATGGTTAAACAAGGGTTCAGTTCATAAAGTTCAAAAACATAAACTGATGTCATTTTATGCTTTTTTTTCTAATCTTCCTATACTGTAAAAGAAACATTGACTGCTCACTTCTTGAGTCATAATTCAAAACAGTAAATGTAGAGATGAGACAGAGGTCAGACTCAATTCACAAATACCAGATTCCACAGCAAATACAACTAAGTGGAGCTTTGTGACCTCAGACCTTTCATTCTGCAGCTGTATCAGCTGAGGAATCTATTTATGTATGTAGCAAGATCTTCTGAGAAGTAACTAGACACAACAACTTGAAATGAGAACTACCACATTTAACAAGGGACACAAAGACTGAAGGACAAGTCATTCAAACCATTGCCACGGTAAGTGGAGCAGGAATGACAAATTAGCAGGCACACAAGCCTCTATCAGCAGATTAAGGTCACTATGTTTACATATGCTATGAATTCCTAGCCCTTTGTTCCATACCTAACACCTACAGCAGAACACAGCACAAAGAAGCATTAGCCTATAACAACCCTGACCCACACGCTGCTGCCCCAGAAAGAAGCAAAGGGCCAATGTGAAGACTCCTCAATGAGGGTATTAAACAAAGAGGATGGAGCCCTTTCTAGCACCTCCTCTGCACTGGCGTGGTTCTCTGCACGTTGCAGTGCTTCAACCCTTCCCACAGTGCCCCACCACTATGAGGAGACACTACAACTCATGCTTCACTGTATTTACAACTGCCACGGTTCAGTGCTGCTTTCCCTAGGAAACAATCCTTGTGCCAGGGCCCCACAACTATTTTTTTCTTCCTCTCCTGTCACTGCAGAGCTCAATTCAATACCCTGACCCCTCCCTTCTTCCCTTCTCCACTCTTACCTCTTACGGACAATGTTGATGTTCTTCTCCAGTTTTTCATAATTGATGTATTCATTAGGTTCAAAGTGGCTCATGGCCACCTTGGCCCGCTGGCACAGGACAGGAGCAACATGGTAGCGTCGTACCCCACTGTTCAAGGCATGCTGAAAACAAGGAGAGTATTAAAACTGGAGCCCTGCAGAGTGAATTTCTGTAATATATCAATTGAAAATGTTTTTCAGTTTTTGTTACTGGAATTTTACAGACTGAGGAATGCAAAGGCACCCAAATATATTTCATCATAGAATACTCCATATTATCTTAAACAGTCAAAGTACCCAGAGACACCAAAGTACCCAGAACAGGTAACATTTAATAAATTATTCCACATTTTTCTTTGTTGCACCAGAAGCCTTAATGCTTTCAAATGAAAACTCTGCTTTCAGGCAATGATGAGCCAATTCTCGAGAAAGCACCAGTCTGCCACGCTCCTGACACATGAGGGTCATGGTGAAGAACCAATGCTGTTTCTAAAGCAAACTACCCCTAGCATTTGCTTGCTGGCATTGAGCTGACATTGAAATTGACATTGGCAGGAGATACAGCGCCAGTCTGACTGGACATGCCTCTGTTCCACCATCACATACTAAGTTTCCTAGGCAGGATCCCTCCATACTGCTACAAAATATTGAATTCCACAAGGAGACTTTGGTGTGCAGGCCTGGTCTACAATGTAAAACAGAGCAGGAGAGGCAAAATGTGGAAGAAACTCACCAGCTCCACCAGCCTGGCTGGTGCTTTTTTTCCTCACTCTCACAAAGGCACCCTCACCTCTTGCTCTGAAAAGCCTTGCACTTACCCTACAGGTGAGTTAGTTGCACAACAGGTGGACTATACTGTGAGCTGAATGCATCAGCAGAAAGTGCCAGGGGAAAAAAAAGCCCAAATTTACTTGGCAGCCTCCACAGTGAGACAGTTTCCTGGAACACAGGAGAAGGGCAGGCTATGGCAAGGCACCTTTACAGCACCTGACCTGAGAGAGACGGGTCAGTGCCCACGGCTAAAAGCTCTCACGCAGCTTTGAAAACTGAGTCAGAGAGCAACTTCCAGAAAAACTTCCAATGATTTGGCACACACATTTCTTACATGCTTTCAAAGTCTCACTCATCAGCATAAGAAGTCTGGAAACAGACTGAAGAAAAGAGTTCAGAACTCTTCCTCCTCCAGTACTACACCTTAATCTCAATCCCGCTTTTTCTATTCATCCGCTATTTCAGAGTTACAAAGTTTTGATAAGTACAGGTTAACAAATGCAGCAGTATTACAAACACCCCTTTTGCATGTGTGATTGTAATATTCCTTGTTCAGAACACAATCATTGTACCTACCACTGTTTTTTTTTTACCACTGTTTTTTTTTACCACTGTCAAAAAAAGCCTAGTTAATTCTTTAAACCTGTTCAAACATTTTAATGTTTACATGTGAATATTTTTTCCAGCTTTCTTGTTTCCAGCATTGAAAAGATTGCCTGAAATAATCACAGTCAAAGAGACATCACCAATTTTTATCAAAATCTCTTGTTTTATTGTCCTTTTGATAACACTTGTTAGTATCTTTTGCAACAAAAATTTTGGGAAAGCTATGCAAGACCACACTACTACCTGCACTAGCAAGAAGGGTGCAGTTTGCATTTTTACCAAGCTATCCTCAGCCATTACAGAAAGAGCTTTTGGTACAACTTACAGCAGTTTTGGGGATTTTTTTGGTGAAACAAGAGCTTTTGTACAACTTATAGCAGTTGTACACTACCATTATGAAAGAGAATCTCAGGGAAGTGAACCTGGTGGTACAGAGGGCACTGCTCCTGCATGAGTGCATGGGAAACCCAGTCATCAAATTTCACTGTGCTGCACTTTAATCTTAGAACTTCCAGAACTTATCACAGGTGTCAGACTTAGACCTTTCCTTTTTCTACCAGCAAAAAAAAAAAAAAAAAAAACCCCTAGAACAACCACCCACACCAATACAAACACCACCCAGCTTCTCATTGTTTAACATACAAACTAGGCAAAGCTGCTCTTTACTGAGTAGCCATGTAACTTTTATGTTTGCTTTGTTCTGGCCTTTTTTTTTTTTTTTTAATCTCACAAGATATTCAGTCTTGTGAAAGTTTCCAACTGCTGGAGTGGCTGGAAAAAAACCACTGAGCTATTTAATCACTGTTCATGGAAAAATAATCTTTTTCCCAGGCCAGGAAATGTACTGTGGTTCAACGCAATAATTTCTTCTTAATTCATCATAGAGAAGAACAGATATGCAAATAAAAGTAATAGCACAGGCTTCATAGCATCTTAGTCTTGCCTGGGACCAAAGCTGATTAAAATAGAAATCAGAAGCAGGGTGCTCCAAAAAGAGGCACAACAAAACTTTTCAAACAAAATTCAGCTAATTTTTTTTCTGTTTGAAGATACATGTCTATGGGTCTTTTCACTTCATGAAATGGCACAAGGAAATGTAACATTTTTTCTAATATTATGTCAGTGTTCAGCTGGTAATCAAGATCAGCAATAGAAAGTAGTTGAATCCTGCTGACCACAGCTTCAGACCATCGGAAGCAGGAAGAGAGCGTGTTTAAGGTGGAGGATTGTGTCTGGACCTGGAGAAGTCTGGAAAACAGAAGGTCAGTCTCTATAATGGCCAATATGACCCATGGAAAATAACTGCCTAAACCAATCAGCTTCAGTAGACTAGACAAGCATTTTTCTCTACGTAAGAATTTTAAAAGGCACCAATTTAAAAAAGTGCCATCTTCATTTTACCAGGATATAAACCTAATCCTGTGTTTCTGCTGGGAATTAATTTGATTCAATATGATTCTTCTCATGTTGGCACCCAGCAAGGATCCACCACCACCCACCACCAAGCAACAAGTATACACTGCCTGGTTGAAAAGTCTGATCTCTCCTCACAAGGAATCTACACTATATCACTCATCACAGCTGTCTCTTCTCCCTGCCTGTCCTTCTCCTATTGCATCCTCAGAATCAGGGTGGGAGAAGTGCAAGATTAAGGAAAAGTCACAAGCCTGACAGTTCCCAGTTTGATTCCCTCTCAATCTTCTCTGAGAAGGAATGTACTAGAGTTTTGTTTGTGGGGGCTTCCACAGTGTTTTTTAGTTAGCAGTGAGAAGTGCCTCGAGCCCAAGAGCCAAGGGAAGTAGGCAATCTATATATCTGTAAATTTTCCCTTTTATCTAGGAACTGTTTATTTCCAGGCTGACCAAACAGCTGCCTAGTGACCTCCTCTCACCTGGCACTGAATCCCTTATTGCAGTTTGCAGTGTCCTTGTTCATATTTCAGTAAAAGGAATGACAGTAATTATTACAGGGCTCCTAAGCTTGCTGGTGTTTCATGAGGTGAAAAGCTTCCTTTAAAGACAGAAGAAAGCCAGTCTAATAAATGGTTCATTACTTCTGAAATCTCTGTAAGGACGCTAACATTGCTCTTTACAGATTTTAAGGTAGCTATCATGCATTTAGCTCTCACTACAGTGAATGTTCCAGGTGCAAGGGGAGTCTGAATTCAGAAAATAACTTGCATTTTGGCAGCCGGCAAGGCAGAATGAGCCCAGTGAGGAAAAGCTCATGTTCAAAAGAGTAGCAACTGTTACGTGCACTTCTATCTGGGAACTCTGTCCTAGAAATCCCAGCTGAAACCCAAAATACCATCTTTCCTCATCTTCCTATCTTCCCTGATCTAAGAACACTGGCCAAGTTTCCAACATTCACCATGATTCAGCCTAAAAAAAAAAAAGGCGGCGTGGTATAATCAAATTGTAAATGCAGGCTCATTTTCTAGACCCACCTCAAAAGAGCAACCACAATTATGGTTCTGAAGATCAGTTTAGCCCTAGCCAACATTTCTGCCAGATACACAAAGCTTCCCACGCATAATTTCGGTACTTACCCACAATGCCTTCAATAAACCCGATATTTCAGGCAGTTTAGAGCTTTACAGTCCTCCCTCTCAGTCAATCTTCAGGCAATGTGGCTTGAAAAATGGAATGCTACTAAAGGCATTATTTCAGGCAGGCAGAAAAGAGATCTTGACCCTTTCAGGCTATTAGAACTTTAAATAGGACAGTCAGTCCAAATCAGGTTAATTCCAATTTATTTCCCTCAGAGGCAAGCTTTCTCTGCAGCTTCAGTTCAAAACAGTTCCAGGATGGGAGGCAAACAGAACCAATAGCAGCAATGTGTGCCATGGTCAATGCTGGTACTATCACAGTGACTGACAAGATGATGCTCATATTCATTAATCTCTAGGCTGCTACCCAGGGGCAAAAAACCCTGCCTCCTAAAAACATCACCTAGAGGCAGGTGTGATTAGCATCAGGGATTTAGTGCTTCACAGGGGGGAAAGAAATACACACCCCAAGCCTGATAATAGACAACAACCTCCTGCAATGCTAAATTCCCCATATCGCCAGTGCCAGCACAGCCTTTGTTCTGCATCATACATATTCATTTTAGCAAATGATTGATTGTTCTCATGCAATATCACAGCATTAAACGAGAACCAATTCATTACCCTAACAGAAGATTTGCCTTTATTTTATGAGTAGTCATTTCTGTTCAAAGTACAAACTAAAAACTATTTAACAAGTAAGAACAAATATACCAACCTAACTGAAATGGTGCTATTCTATAACTTTCATTTAAATTTAAAAACTACTACACTTTTCTAAAGCATCTACCTCTAAAGTAAGACAGTAATTACCAAACTGGAATTAAGATTCACAAAAGACTTTTAGAATACTAAAAGCCAACCAAATTCTTACTTCAGTTCCCTAAGAAAGGGGAACACATTGGCCAAGGTCACAAGTGGCAAACTGAGAAGTTACACTGCCTGCCTTTATCACAGGGGAGCAAAGACTTCCTTATCCCTTAGCAGCCCTAAACAGAAAACCGCACCTGGTATTTGCCTTATAGGCCTTAAAAGATATGAAAACTTTATTACTGAGTAGACACTAAACACAACCAAGTCTTAAGGAAGGCAATCTCTGTGGCAAGATCATATTACTGGTGAAGGTGAGTTTTAGAGGTCATGACAGACAAGACTACAAGAGCCTCTATCAAAGCCCCGGGAAAAAAGGTAATTTATGTTCCTGACACGCCTGTTTCTTCAGCCGTCCTAGTTCCCCATACAGAGGCTGGCATCTTTGTCACCGAGGGGCCTCTGTTTGTATTAAAAGGAGGATTTTTGAAGCAAGGTAGCCAAAGAACAGCTCACTCACACAACAAGGAGTCACCTTGCGCTGCCGCATGCCCATAAGGGGAAGTAATAAAAGACGAGGGAAAGAAAAATGCCTGCCCCGGGGAAAGACATTTTATTTCACCGTTCGGGCCCGCGCCCTCGGGCTCTCTGCCCTGTTCGGCCCGGGGCTCTGACAGTGACTCCAGCCCGCCGCAGCGGGGTCCGGGCAGACGGGGGAGGCGGCGGCGCCAGGCCGCGTCCCCGCCGCCCCGTTCACCTTGCACTCACCTTGACGGCCGGCCGGGCCCGGTGGCGGGAGACGTCCTGCCCTAGGGCCCGAGCAGCGGCCACGCCGCCGCCGCCAAAGCCGCGGCCGCCCCACCATCGCCATGGAAACAGGGCGGGGGGCCGCAGCGGGGACACGCTGACCTACACGCGGAGGCGGGGACGGCCCGACCCCGAGGCTGCGGGCGAGCGGCCGCCCTCGTGGCCACCCAGCGGACAGTGATCTTGTCCCTGCCGCAATCCCCGCCGCCCGTCCCGCCCGCTGCCTGCCCCGCCCGCCGCCGCCGCTCACCCTCAGCCGAGCCGCCAGCACGCAGTACGGCGCCATTTTGTTCACTGACAAAGATGGAGTCGCGCCGCGATGGCGTCACGCGGCCCCTTTGACATCTCCGGCGCGCGCGCGGAGGCGTGGCCGCGCGGGTCCTGGCAGGGAGACACCCGCAGCAGGCGAGGGTCCTGTGCTGCTACAAGGGGCTCCTCTGGGCGGGGGAAGGCTAGAGAAGGGGTGGCTTTAGGGGGAGAGTTTATCTTGGCGTCCCTCGAAGTCTTCCCCCTCGGAGAGGCGCTTTGGCAGGCGCTGCTCTCACCCCGGCCAGGACCCGGGGGCGGTGCGGCGGTGAAGACTCCGCGGGGCCGCAGCAGCGCGGGGTGGGTGTCACCTCGCCATGGCCAAGCACCACCCGGACCTCATCTTCTGCCGCAAGCAGGCGGGCGTCGGTGGGTGCCCGGGCAAGAGGATGGGGGGTTCCTTTCGCCCCTTTTCCCGCCGTGGGGCGGGCGGGAGGCGCGGCGCGGTACCGGCCGTGGGGCCCGCGCGCGGCCCTCGGGCCCGGCCGAGGCGCGGGAGCGGCGGCGCGCGCCACCCGCTCCTCACTCCCTCCTTCCCTCCCTCCCTCCTTCCCTCCCTCCTTCTCTCTTTTGTTTTCTTTTTATTTTCCTTTTATTTCCCCCGTGCGTTGTGGATCCATCAGCATTTGGGAGCATCTTTGTGGCTGCGAGGCAAAAGTTATCTTCCGGGTTATTCCTGTAATACAGATAACGGGATTTACCCCTGTCGCATCTGAGTCAGCGTTTGGGTCAGGGTTCAGAGAACTCTTAGACAAGATTAGAAGTTGAGGTATCCCTTCCAGGTTTTTGTCACTCCTTGGAAGAGCAAATTTAACGAGCAGCCTTCTGCAGGATCCATAAAGGCAAAGTGTTAAGCTGCACTGTCCATAGGAAATCTCTTTTCAGAATAGTCAGTGTTTCTCACCATCTGTGTGCTGAAAAGTCATGTCCTGACAAATCCCTTGTCTCTCAGACTTCAGATAAATCAATATTTAGTCTTTGTGGATATGCACACCTAGTCTTTGGAACTCGATATTTATTACATTTATCCATGTTCCTAACATCATTTGTTGTGAGTGTCCCAGAGAAGTGACAAGACTTCTAAGATACATTTAACTACCTTCATGTTCTAAAGCAAAGAAGGTATTTGGACTGCTTTAAACAAACACTTGATTTTGGCTTTTTCCCCCCCCACTAAAACCAATGTAAAAGCTGTGCCAGAACTCATGTACAACATTTCCTTCAGTCAGACACACTGGCTGTGTTTGAAATGTGGAATGATGAATGTAGATTTTCTTACTGCAGAGGGATGTCATTGTGCATTCATAGTGCATCTTTGGTCCTGGTAAATCTCTCAAGGAGGATTTACATTGTTTATCATGAATGTTTGTGTTTATGCTCAAACTGTTTCTGTAGTTTAATCTTTAATTTTTTAAGGACTGCTCGTTGCAGAAGATAATTGTTTGACATTCAAGCTTGTACTTACTCATATTTTTCTCCTGCCTTAAATAATTTTTTCTTTTTTTTTCCCCAGCAATCGGAAGACTCTGTGAGAAATGTAAGTATAGCATCCACATTTAGTTGCTTTAGAGCGTGGTGTTGTGGTTAGAGCATGCAGTTTGGATTTGAAGGCTGGAATCTATTTTTGCTTTGACCCCAAACTTAATGTCACTCTTTGAGAAGGGAGCAATTACCTTAATGTTGCAAGTGTAGCTCAAGGAATACTTAAAAAGCTGCAAGCTCAAAGAGACTCACACACAAACACAATCCTGGAGTACCTGCTGCCAGCATTTCTAGTGGCTGAGGCTACAGTGCCTGCTTCACTGAATCCTTGTATCTGCAATACCAAAATAACATCCTGATCATTTTAAAGCAGGGGGAAAAAATGCATTTTTGGGTTTTGGCTTCATCATACTAGGAGAAAGGTTCCCATTTGCATCTGGGAGAAGAAGAAATGGAGGGCAAACATCTAAAGTTAGAGCAGGAAAAACACACATGGATTCAAATGCTTAACTGTGAAAGGGAAGAAAGAGTGGGATCTGCTGTTAGATCCTTGTGGTCTGTTGTTAGATCATGTAGGGGAACAGAACAAATGAGGTGGGTGGTTTGTGACTCAAAAACAGTGTGAGAATAAGTAAAGTGGGAGAAGGACAGTCTGAAGCAAGAAGATCATTTTCAAGAGCACCTGACAGTGAAACAGATTCCCATTGGTAGTAGCTGAGGCCTGTCATACCAGAGATTTAAGAGCAGGCTAGGCAAGCTGTTGTGGGAGTCAGGATTAGATACCTTGGGAACTGGTAATAGGATATGAAGCCTTTCATCCGTAGGTCAGTGTTTTGGTTAAGGTCCAGCTCAGCAGAAACTGTCCCTGGCATCTGGTGGCTCCTTGCCTGTGTGATATCAGTACTTGAATTTCACTCAGTTCCTTGTGAGAGTGCAAGAGCAACTTTCATGAAATGACTGCTTATGCCAGTTTGCCCTTCCTTTGGCCTTGTCACAGATGAAAGATTAAAGGGACCATGAGTACAATCTCTTATCTCTTTGAGTATAGTAACTCAAGACTTTGTTGATATGGCACTGTGGGAGAAGCTTACACTGCTGCTTCTGTGTAGGTAAGGACTCTAGTCCTGTCAGTGTGGCTTTTTTTCTTTTACAAATGAATAAGTCAGGAAAAGTTCTAGAGTAAAAGTAGTGGTACAATCTAAGCAAGTCTTGGCTAATCACAAAGTAGTTACCCAAGTAATTTTGGGTATCTTCTCTGACTGTGAATGAATGACTAAATTAAAAAAAAACCTCAAATACTGCAGGCCACAGCCCTTGTTCCTGTCAAGTCTGTGTGCAATACCAGTTATGCCCTGTGCCTGCAAGGCATGTTTCTGCAGTTCAGCTGTATTGTCCTTGAGTGTACAGGGAAGTTATTTGACCAGGAAGCTTTTCCTGTGATGTGAGATGGCAGAAAGGACATTCTGTGAGCAAAGGCTGTGCTGTGCCCACAGGTGATGGCAAGTGTGTGATCTGTGACTCCTACGTGCGGCCCTGCACCCTGGTGCGCATCTGTGATGAGTGCAACTACGGCTCCTACCAGGGCCGCTGCGTCATCTGCGGGGGGCCCGGCGTGTCTGATGCCTACTACTGCAAGGAGTGCACCATCCAGGAAAAGGATGTAAGTTGCCATCCCTGCTACACCGTAGTCATGCTTACCTTTAAGGGGCTTGGAGCTGCTGAAATTAGTGCTGGAACGATTGACTCTTGTTTGTGATACCTGAAACCTTTATTTCCCTGTTCATAGGTCTCTGTGTTTGCAAAGCATTTTGAGGTATTGTAATTCTCTTCATTCTAAGGATCTCTGACTGTTTTGCACGCTCACAGTTCATTTCCTCCACACACTGCTTGTTACCACTTCCGGTTGTTATCTTAGTACAGCTCCAGCCTAGGTTTCACCAGGGTCAGAAATATTGCAGACACTGCAAGGCAGTGGCAGAAGCAGCTCCTCCCTAAAGTCCATTATGAGCCACTGATTAAGAGTCCATATGGTACTGTAAGGTACTATTTGTGGAATCAAGACCTTTGTTTTCCTTTGAATAACAAGGTAAAGTTGGTCCTTAGTGTGGTAATTGTGTTTTGCGAGTTTAATGCTTCTTGTATAATTTCAGTGGGATACAATTTATATTTTCTTACTCTTTTCTAGAATTGTCTGTATTGCGGATATTTCTGCTAATGCTTTTTGGTGTAATGGTTCCTTTTGTCTATAGCCAGAGCTATCATTTTTTTACAATATTGTGCTGAAAGCCATTGCACATGGAAAATGAGGCAACTGCTCACCCCTTGTAAGGCTTTTGTTAATAATCCAACACAATGGGTGCAGAACATGAACTGCAACAAAGTGTTAGAAAGACCTTACAAGAGAACAAGAACATGATACTTAGAAGAACATTCTGCTATCCCAGAATACAAGCCTGGTAGCTGTGAGAGTGTCTGTTAAAAGTTGTTTGGTGCTCTGCAAATGTCGTTTCCTACACACCCTAATGACTGTGAAGAGCATGCTGAGAGAGTGGTCCAGAGTGATTTACAGGAGTGTTCTCAGCCGAGTGAGCTGCTGCTTTAATTCTCTCTAGTGCCTGTCCTCTCTAGAGGCCTGCAGCCAAATCCAGAACAGGGGCAGGTCCTCCTTTGAGTTTAGTTGTCAGATCTAACAGGACCATAATCTTCTCTGTATCCAAATATGGATATAAGTGCTTTGATGGGGGTGCTGCCTCCTACTTTATAAATGCTGTGAGAAACAGTAATTTTGTTCACTTGCCTTTGGAATGAAGATGCCTGGCTTTATAAGTCATGAGTAAAATAGGCTTGGTTTTAGTTTTATCAATTCGTAGGGATTCCCAACAAGTGTTTTTCATAACCTAAGATTACCTGTATCTTATGTTTGGTTCAGGTGTGAAATAACCAGCTGCTCTGTCAGGGAGGACTGTAGAAAACATAGAGCTAAAGAATAACAGGTCTGGGGTATTTTGACACCTGGGTGAATGCTGCTGTGAGTGAAGAAAGTTGCTCTGTAGCAGAAAATTCACATGTTACATATTATTGCAGATGTGAAGTTGCAGATCTGAAACAGCAGATTTGATATGATTTGTTGCAGGATTGAAGAATGCTTGCACAAGCATAGGGAGCCCAGAAGGAGAAAAAATTAAGTTTGCTGCTGCCTATCACAATTATGGTATCTGGTGCTGATGAGAATAAGAAAACCAGATGGGCAGAGCTCTGTACCTGAAGCTTTCACAGTCCAAGGCTTCAGCTACAGCATTTTGATCATCCTCGGAGAAAGACTGGAAAAAATAGTGAAGCAAGAAAGCAAATAAAATGGATGGCAGAGATGGAATGCTATTGGGCACAAAGCAAAGGACCTGGTTACTCTTGGTTCATTTGTTCTGGTGGAGGAAGGAATGAAGTATTGTTTCAGCCCACTTTGATCTGTGGGTAAGGGCCTGAATCCCACCTTGTCACCCAGGACATCAGTGAGTTGCAAATAGTAATCTTTTCTTGGAGAAAGGAGGGTGCTCATGAGCTGTGTCCTTAGGAGGAGGTGGAAGAATGAACAGAGCCCTGCAATAAGGCTGTCAAGATTTGAACAGACTCCATGGATTGTGGGAGGAAGTCTTGAAAGAGTCCTACTATTGAGGTTCAAAATTAAATAAGGAGACTGTAGCTAGAAATGGGCCATGGCAGGTGTATGGGGGAGGGATGATTTCTGTTCCCCACCTCTCCTGTTATTCCCATCATGCAGATCCTCCCCACCAGATTGCATCTCTGGCATGGGAGCCAGGCAGCTTGGGTGCAGATTCTACAGCATCTGACATCTGCCCAGGAGCTTTCTAAATCCAAGGCACTCAAGCTTGCACTTCAGCCAAGGACACGTGTTCCTCTACCTGCTGGGTCCCTCACAGCTGCTGTGGCCAGCCGTGATGTTTTGCCCTAAAGAATTATGTAGGTGCTGGGCTCAGGTGGCCCACGGGCAAATTTTCCCAGGTATACCAAGAGGGCATTTCTGATTTGGTTTTGCAACCACACCTCTCAGGAGGGCGTCCCCTACTCCCCTTGCTTTTCTCAAGGCTTTTTTCTCACCATCTGCTGGAATTCAGGTACAAGAACTTATTTATGTAGCTGCTGTGAGTAGCTGACCCTACAGCCTCTGCAGTAATTAATCCAGGATACAAGAAATCTGAGATTCAGTTCTGCTGTCACTGCTGAGGGGTTCTTAAACACAAGAATGGTTTGGTGACATCTAGAGCAGCAAGATTCCTCTTTGGTAAGGAGGGGAAAGGTTATTCCTCTGGGCCCTAGAAGTCCTGTATATCCTGATTTAGAAAGAATTCAGTCTCGTGGCACAGCACATCCTTTTCATTAAATGGCTGATGTTATATGAGCTGTTTTCCATTTTGGCCCTGAGGGAGACCATGTCCTGCAGTAATGCCGAAGAGACATCCATGCTCTTCTCTGTTCCTCTGTCTTACTGGTAACCAGCACTGGAGAGCAATTTGTCTGTATAGGTGTTTGAAATGTGTTGAGGACAGGGAAAGGAGTGTGGGAACTGAGAACCTACTACAACTATGATGTTGTTCTGTGTTTGCCCATTTCCTAACTTGCATTTTCTTTTCTTACAGAGAGATGGTTGCCCTAAGATCGTCAACCTGGGCAGTTCCAAGACAGATCTTTTCTATGAAAGGAAAAAGTATGGCTTCAAGAAGAGGTGATCCCATTTGGACATGGCTACCTCCTGTTGGGTTGGCAAGAGGGTCTTGGAACATCTCTGGACTTCACTCTTATTGAAAACTTGTTGATTTTTTTTCCTAAAGCAATACAAATTCAGTAATATACTTAGGGTTGCAGAAATAACAGACTGTGTGGGGACTGAAACCTGATGAGGACCAATGATGAGAGAGGGCAAATGAAGATTACTGTCTCTTACCTTTGCAGAAGCTCTGCTAGTAGTTGCCCCAACTCTGTACAAAGCAGAGTGGGCAAGCACTTACACATAGAAGGAGACATGTAAAAATGGAAAGTGCTGTTTTTAGTGTGGAGAAACACCTTGAGGTTGTTCTTACTGGGCCCTCCTCTCAATTTTTTGAAATTGCCCCATCCATCAGTGCTGACGAACAAAACACCAATTTGCTCCCCTCCACCCTTTCTCCAGTATATTTCCATGCTGCCCTGTTTTGTAAGGAATCTGCTCATGGCTGGTACCTTCCTAGGGAGAGCACAGCTGCTCCATGTTTTCTTTGACAGATAAATCCAAGGCCATTTCTTGTAACCATTTTTGTAGGATGCATATCAATAAAGCTTTTCCTTTTGGGTTTTTATTTTTGGTACAACAAGGATTTCTATTTGGTTCATTCTGTGCCTAGCCCCTCTGGAGCTTGCTGGGGACATGGAGGATTAGCCCAGCTAGCACTTCACAATGGGTTATCTGGTTTCTGCTTATGGCCACGTGACCTTGCCACAAGGAGCTTCAGGGAACGGCTGTTGCTTTTGTCTGCCTGTGATCCCAGCCACTGATCATTTTGTCCCGCAGCATGAGGATCGCTGAGCTTGTAACCCTTATCCCGGCTAATACGGCCGTGGATGTTGTTTCACCGTGCAAACATCCAATCCCTTTCTAAAACCTACTAAGCTATTTGACTCGCTGTCCTGTTCTTGTGAATAAGTTAAAGCCTTCCCTGCTGTAACGGGAAACCAACCATTGTGTTCTGGGCTATTGGCCGTGTGCGTGCTGGAAACCAGAGGCTGCTTGTTAGTCAAATACCAGGAGAGGCTAAAAGCAGTCTGTTGGCTCAGCAAAGATCTGGGAACAGGGCCTTTGTGCAGAGGCGGAACTGAGTTCCCCACGGGTGTGTACTCCTCAGATGGGTAAAGCAGGGTCCTGGCTCAGTGCGCCCTGCAGTCCTTCAAGCACTTGCAGAGTAAGCAGAGCGTGTGCTACACTAACACACTTGTCTTTGTGCTGTTTTGGGGTGCAGAGCCCTAAAACCTTTTTTTGTTTTGTGCCCCTTCCAGGATTTCAGCTATTCCCTTGAGGCTAGTACCAATTCCTATAACTACTCCTTGGCTTAAATACCTCTTCTACCTGCTCCAACCATTTGGATGAAAGTGAAGAGCACACAAGTTGTGATTATCCTCTCCTCAAAAGTAATTTTTCCTTGCTGCAGCTGGCTGTAGCTGTCACTGGCCCTACAGCTATCTCAGCTGCTCCTCCCTCTCCTACCCCCAGCTATTAATTCTGTCAGGTTTCTCTTCCAAGCTTTTTGCAGTTCTGAAAGTATCAGTATGTCTTTTTCCCTACACAGCTTCTGATGGATGCCATTTGCTAAGATGTTCAGAGCAATCTAGCTCATTGGTTACAGCAAACCTATTCTCCCAAAGCAGTTCTATGGGAATAAGCAACTGCCTCTGCAGACCAGGAAGTCCATGTCAGACCTGCTATCAGCCATTTTAAATTTTGTGTTTCTTTAAAGGCTGGCCATGACAAGCAGATTTGTTGTACCTGGAACTTTATCACTTCAACCAGAATTTATCACTTACCCTCAGTCAGGCTGCCCATATTATCTCGCTAGGAATGCAGAAGGTTTGTACACACTTTTTTTCTTTCCCAGAAATTTGGAAGATGACAAAGTTTTTCAGTAAAGGTAGAGGGAAATGAAGTAAGGAATTATTTTTTGTCTCAGAATCAATACACCCTGGTGAGCTAATTTTAGAGCAGCCCTTGTTCCTAATCATTTAGCAGGTTCAGCCAGGCAGGACTTGCTGTAGAGGTACAAGTGTCCCCATCCCTTCCCCCATCCCCAAAAACAGCTGAACATACTCACTTTCTTGGCACTCCCGATGCCCTCACGCTGACTGCTGGGTATATTGGTCTGTATTCTGAGAGTTAAGCTGCCATTTCTAGTTGTTCTGAGTCACTGGGCAGGTGGAGAGAGGGAGGGACAGGCTTTTTCCCCTTTGCCTTGTTTGCTCAGACAGCTCTGGGGAGCATGCCAAATGCTGCTGGTGTTCGGATCAGTTCAGTGCCACTGGCTTTCTGGTACTTTCAGAGCATGGATGGGACATTGCCCTGAAGCTGCTAATTCAGACAAGGGTAATGGACACATTTGTGTAGCCCAGAAAAACATGACCTTGCTTGCTTGGTAATGATTTCTGTGCACCAGTAGATGATACCTAGGCAGGGCCTCTAGAAAAGTGCATTATTTTTCACCTAAATAGATTTTAAAGTTCTTGTCCAGGAGAAGGAGATTGCCTTGCAGTACTGGAGACCAGAGCACAGGCTAAAAGGGCGAGCTTCCCCGCAGGGAAAAAATGAGACAAGACATGTCCTGCTGCTATGTGCAGGCCAAGCTTTGGAAGGGCTTCATCCATCCATGGAGTTTTATGCAGCCAGATTCAGGGGCTCCCTGGCTGCCAACTGCAAAGGACTTGTGTGGCGACAGCAGGGAAGGGTGGGAGAGACAGGGACAGCTTTGTCAATGTGGCAGCTGAACCCCCGTGGTGCTGTCTTCAAATCCTAATGCTTGGAGCTAAATGTATCCTCCTGCTGTTACTTTTCTAGGTAGTGTTATTTTTTCTTTTTTTATTAAAATGTTGCCTAACAAGTGAAAAAAAACCTCCTTCAATTTTAAATATTTACATTGAAGGAGAGAACGTAGGACCTCTTGGCCTATTAAGAAATCGGCCTCTGTTGCCAGTACTAACAAGGCATTGCTGTGTTCTGAAATGTAGGTGTTGCCTGTTACACACCCCTTCAGACCAACTGCCAGCCACAACTACAGCTGAGCTCAGCAAATAGCTCTGTAACATACATCCACTTCCTTGAACCACCTAGACCTCGTCTTGACAATGCCCTTGAGCCCCAAGCATTACTTCTCTTTAAAAAGAGACAAAACAAAAAGAAAAGGTAGGTGGAGGTTTGGAATCTGCCTGTGAGCTTTTCCTGTGGGAGCTGCATGGACAAATCTCACTTTTGAAACCTTATCTGCACAGAAGCTGTTATTTTCTCATTACAGACATCAGCTGGAGATGTTTGCCTCTTTCAATAGAAGGAAAGAATTTTTCATTTCCTTGGGGTTGTCATGTGAATTGAATGTACAGAGGATTCAGGGTATGGCGATATTAATTATGTCCAATTATAACCTGACTCCCCTTCCTTGGCATTAAATAACCCAACCAAACGAGCTCTGTCCCAGTGGCTTGGCAATTTCTCCCCTCCCCATGCCCACGTGACAGGGGAGCTTTGCTCTGACTTAATAGCCAAATGGCTGAGAATGCAGGAGCAGATCCTGTGACAGAATTCCTCTGCCTGCATGTGTACGAGGGCGACGCCATAATTAAAGGAGCACGGTCAAGGCACAGGTATTTTAAAGAGCCCTAATACGTGACACCTTCTTGCTAACACCTTATTAAAACAATAATAGAATTTAAGAAATGTAATTGCCTTTTTTTTGCTTAATGATGCTAAAAATAGCTCAGTCGTTTTAATTTCCTGATCTCTGGCTGACAGTATGATTTTGCTTCCAGCAAAGCAAGGGAATAATTGAAGAGAAAAAAAAAAGGAAAAAAAGTATTCTTTTGTAAGTAAAATTCCTTTTAAAATAGGAGTGACGAAAATAAGGCTACTCATAATAGCTCTCATAAATCTTCCTCTTTCCCCTTTCCTTGCAGAAAATAATACAACTTCAAAAGTTATTGTTTTTTTTTTTTCTGTAATCAGTGGGAAAATGAGCAAGGCTGGCTGCTGTGGCTGGGAAGGAACATTAATGGAGTTCTTAACAAATGGTATTGCCTGGCCTCGAAAGAAATGCTCTTCTGTGGCAAAGGCAGTACCTGAGGTAAAGTGTTCCTGAATGAGAGAGGAGGACAAACCAAACCCAGAAGGCTGAGGGCTATTGTGGAAATAGGGCAAGAGATGAACTTTGTATTTTTGCACTTTGGAGACGGTTACCAGGCCAGCTACCCCTGCTGTAACAGGGACCGTGGTAATGCCTGTCAGCACTGAGGAAGATGCAGGACACGTGGCCGGGAGAGCCTGGAAACACCATTCGCGGTGTCCCTTCCACTAGTTTGGGGTGTTACTTGGGTCAAAAGTTGATTTTAAGTGTGGACAGCAAACAGCCTTTGCAAGTGGTGTGTGTGAAGGGTGGTGTGACCTTGGACTGTAACACACACGGCCTGGGGATGCCTGTGGGTATTTTCTTTATTTTCCTGGAACTAGCAATGGGTCTGCTTTGAAATAAAGGGTGCGGGTCCGTTTGTGCGCTGGCTGAGAGTGCCTTCAACTTGCCAGTGGGTGGTGCAGCTCAGCCTTTGGCGGTGGAGATGCCGCCATCGGCCCACGGCCCCAGGGATGGCTGTCACCGTGGTTGTCCTTCCCCAGGGCAGCCTGTGTCCCCGAGCCCTGCCCGAGCCCGCGAAGGCCCCGCGGTGCGGAGGGAGCAGCCGGGACGGGGGCAGGCCGTGGCCGCGCCGGTGACTACATCTCCCAGCAGCGCCCGCCGCGCACACCCCCTTCGGCTCACTGGCCGAGGCAGCGCTCCAATCCGAAGGCGCCGCCGGGGCCGGCCAGCCAATGGGAAGGCTGTTGCTAACACGCCGCAGTTATTTTTAGCACGGCCGGCGCTCGCGCACCTTGCGGGTCTCTCGTCTCCGCCGCGGTGGGGCCGGCCCTGCTCTATTGGAGGCGGAGGGACACAGGCGTGCGGAGACAAAATAGTCCGGGAGGCGGGAGCGTGTGTCGGGGGCGGGGTCCCCGTGCCCGTCTCGGGGCCGCGGAGGTGGCCGTGCCTCTCCTGTTCTCCCCGCGGTGACACCAGCACGCCCGGTTTGGCCTTGCCCCGTTGTTCCCCGGGGAGATGCGCTCGCAGCCCCCCGGCTCCTCGCCCGCATCGGGGACCGGGGATCCCGAGGGGTTTGCAACGATGGAGGGAGCCGGGATTGCCTTGGGCACGTCTCCCCGAGCTCCTCCACTGTAGCGGGGCGGGGGGCTCCACCACGGGGGTCTCCGCAGACGTGCTTGGGGTGTGCAGTCCCTTCGGGAGTCCCGGGCCTGGCCTTGCCGCTGAGCTGGGGCTTGGCCGTACCCATGGTGTGCGGGGGCGGGGACCACGCCGGCCGGTCCCGTCTCTCCCGGCTCCATTCGGTTCCACTCCCATCCCCCCGTCGCCTCAAACTAAGCCGCTTGGGGAAATCCTCAGGTCAATCCCCGCTAAGGCCGCGGCCCCTTCCCTCCTTCCCTTGAGCTCGGATCCGGGATACTCCCGGTGCCGGGGGATGGGGGGGCAGCAGAGGGGGATCCACCGTCACGCCCCCCCCCTCCCCACCCCGTCCATTCCGGGGCGCTGCGGACGGCGACGGGAGGGGGAAGTAGTCCCGGTCCGCCCCCCGCGGCCGCATCACGCGGGGCGGGAGGGGATCCGTGCGCCGAGAGGTTGCTAAGGGTGAAAGTTTGCCGTGAGTTGGCTCACTCGGGGCCAGGGCGCGGGCGGCTCTGGGGGCGCAGGAGCGGCATCCGTACCACAGCACCGGGCCCGCCCCGCGCCGTCGGGGACAAGGGAGGGAGGGGACAGACGAGACGGGGCAAAGCAGAGACGAGACCTGCCGGCAGCGCCCTCGGCCCCCGCGACAGCCGCCAGCAGCCGCCGGCCCTGGATCCGAGAACGAAGTAAGTGGGGCCGGGGCTGCTTTCTTCCCCCACACCCCCTCTTGGGATGGGACCCCTCCAGCGCGCGTCCTCTTTGTGAGCTCGGTCTGAGGGGCCCATCGTCCCGCTCCCCGCCAGGGACGGCGATTTACCCGTCCGTGGAGTCGCTGTGTGGTGTAGTCCCCGGGGGGGATTAATGGGGCTTCGAGAGAGAAGAATAGAGGTGAAAGTCACTGGGTCGGGACGCTTTGCAGTGCCCCAGTTCACCATTTTGTTCTCCACAGCCTAGTTTGAGGGGGGGGGGGGTGGGAGCGGGATGCGGCTCAGCCCCAGCCCTAGCAGCCCCAAAAAAGGCAGGCTGGGCCCGAGGGCGGTGGTGGGCGCCCTGGGCTCCGGGGAAAGGGGGATGTCGCCGGGGTGTTCCCTTTCGTGCACGGCGAGGTCCGAGGGGGAGAAGCCCGGCGGCGACAACAAAGGCGCTGTCGGGGCTGGGTTGGGCTGCCCCCCCCCTTCATTTCTCCCGGACACCCCGATCTGCGATGCCCCGCTGGGTGTGCGGGGCCAGGAGCTCGCTCTTGTTGACACATCCCCATCCATCCGACCCTCTCTGTTGGGAACCTTGTTGGCGACCTCGCGTGCCCCACTGGGGCGAAGTGGACAAGCAGCGGGGGGCGGGGGAGAGGGACATAAGGTTACCGGGCTTCTGGCCTCCCAGACTCCGTCCCGCAGCCGTGGGGGGGGAAACAGCTGCGGGGTGGGGACGCGCCCGCCCATCCCTGCCGAGAGGGAGGGAGGGGAAGGGAAGGGGAGAAGGGGGCGGCTGCTCGGCGGTCCCGGGCCACGGGGCGTGTTCCCGGCCGTGGGCAGCGCCGGGAAGGGCGGGCGAGCCCCAGCGCGCATGTGCCCTGGAAAATTTTGTGCCCTGCCCCGCCGGGGGATGCGCCGGGCCGGGCGCGGGGCGCGCCGGGAGCCGCAGTCCTGGGAGAAGTAGGTCGCGGGGCGGGGGGGGCAGGACTACAGCTCCCGGCGTGCCGGGGCCGGCCGGCACCGGGGATGGCCGTGCTACCGGGCATGGAGGGGCGGCGGGGCTCGTCCCCGCGGGGCCGTTCGGCTGGCGGGGGGAGCCTCTCCGCCGCCCTTGGCGGGGTGCTGGGAAGGGCGCTCTCGTTCCAGACGGGTGTGTCCGGCTGTGGGACCGCAGGCTGCCGTGACAGCCGCCTCTTTCAGTCCCGAGGCGGCGGCCAGCCTGTTGGCAGGGCCGGGCCTCGTTCGGGAGGTCGAAGGGGGATGCCCGCAAGGTCACCCACCGTGTTGGTGTAGCCGGGAGGAGAGGGAATCCTTCCCGTGTTCGCTCTTCTCTCTTGTAAGTGATGGTCTGGCCTCTCCCCTTCAGCCTACCGATAAACGGGAAGTCTGAGGGGGCTCTTGCCTTCCCTCGCAGAGCAGAGAAACAGCTCTTTGTTCCCTGCCAGCACTTCGATGTAAGCAAGCCTTCAGTTTGAAAATGTTGGCATTTATAGGAGACTGCTCAGAATATCGCTTACAATTGATATTCAGTAGTTTCTTCTCTCAGAGCTGTGCTGCTTCAGCTGGATTTCATTGGGTTTGGGGGTTCTTAAGTTTTTTAAAAATTATTTTATCACATTTCAGTGCAGTAGATTGAGGGGATCCTACTGGAGCTCATCTTGCCATGTCAACAACCTGAGAAGCCAGTGACTTTTTTGTGCCTTCAGCAGGTATCAGTTGTATGCCTCTATCTTGACAGCTGTTGGTGTTATTAGGCTAATTAACTTACCTTTTTCATAACCAAGGTACAGAATATTCTCTTTTTAGGAAAATTGGAGAAAAGACAAAAGGAGATTATGTATAATTGTACCTCCTCACAGCTGCCTGCAAAAAAAGTTGATGAGGGACTGGGGTCCTCAATGTATATCGAGACATTTGTATAGCAGGATGTTAACAAATTTTGGCCACTGTTCCTTTCCCAGTCTTATCTGATCTCTTAATAGATTTTGGATCTGGATTAGAATTTATCACAAGCTAAAAGACTTACCAACTGGCTGTTCTCTTCCTGCTTAACTTGCTGGGATCCCAAGATGTCCTCTCTTTTGAATGTCTCAAAGCCAAAGAAGTTAGAGAGCTCCGTGTAATCCTCCCTTGAGGTAGTATAGTCTATACAAGCTCTTGTTAGGGTTTAAGTGTGCTCTTTAGGGGTTTGCTTCATACTTAATTTTTGTAGAAAGGGCTCTGTCATTGTGCCAAGACTTTTGCCTTCTGAAAACGGCTGCTTCTTAACTGTTCTTAGAAAAACCGCCGTTGCTTATTTCTTTGGTGTTCTTACTTGGATATGGTCAGGTTGTAGTGACCTGCTAAAGTTTGTTACATTACAGTAATTCCTTAAAGCTGGTTTTAAAGGCAAGACTTCTTTTTCACTCCTTTGTTCCTGTGTGTTTTAATATTGCTGAGTCAAACCCAAAGGGGGTTCCTTCCAGAACTGGCCTCCTTGTTGGCAGATCAGAGGTGTGGGATCTTTTCTGGTTACCATCTTCCTAAAGCTAAGCCTCTGTGAACGTGGAGTAGTACAGAAAAAGCAGAGTATCTGCATCCTTTTTTTTGCAGTAAAGCTTTAAAATATTTGAGGTCGTCTTCAAAGTTATTTGATCCTTCCTGTCCACTAAACTAGACCAAGCAAACAGGTCTGGTCAGTTTTTTAACTCCTGCTGACTTAGGCCAGCATGGTTACCTGGTTGTGCTGCTGGGATTTTCAGGGGAATGCTAACTATGTATGTTTGTACTTCATCCCCACCCCCAAATAATTGTCACACATCATAAGCATTGGCTTGAGTGCGGTACAGGAATATCCCTAAAGCCCATTTTAGGAAGACGGTTGAACAGTGTGTCTCTGAGAAGGTGAGGGCAGCTGAAGACAGAGCAGCCTCTGACTAAGCTGCCAATTAAAAACTGGATATTCTTCTTTCCCCTGGAGAGGTGTGGAGGCTACTGGAAGTGTGCTTGCTCTTAAAATATCTGTGAGATTCATCTTCCTTGGATGAGTGACAGAGTGTAGTGCTGACATACCTGGTTTTGGGTTTTTTGTACCCAGACAGACATTGTTTGCAAATCTGTGTATAATGGGAGACTTGAGTGTTGTGGTTTTGCATTGTGCTTTTGTGGGTTCTCTCCATTTCGGAGACTTCCTCACAAGGCAGAGAGAGAGAGAGGAGGGAGGATTACTTCAATCTTTGGCAAGCAATTTCAGTTTTTATTAAGTAGGTATCTGATCCTGGCAGAGCTCATCTTCCCTCTGTGCAGGGATAAGCGATGTGAGCTGTATTGGTCAGGCTGTTGGTATGTTTGTATTTTGTGACCCTGTGCACATTTACTGCCCCACTCTCCCCAGTCAGCAGACTTGAACTGAGATTTTATGCTTGTAGCTAGGCAGTCTCAACTGGGTACACTTAATAAGATATGTGCCTGCTAGTCAAGGGGATGGTAAACATGGGCTGGCAGCTGGTGCCCCGGCACCCTCCCTCGCTCTTTCTCGCCCTTTCTGCGCTTGTGCCAGCAGGATGTGGCACCCGGCACAGCCACCCGGCCTCCCGGAGGAGAGGCCAGCCCTGCTGTCCTGAGCACAAGCAGGTCTCTGCACAAAGCTGCTGAGCGAGTCACGAGGATGTTCAGGTGCTGCACTTGTGCTCTGGAGAGGCTGCTGCAGGTGAGCCGTGCTGGAAGCAGCTGAGTGCCAGGGCAGGAGAGGCGTGTTAGGTGTGCTGCCAGAGCTGACAGTGGCCTGCCGAGTTACAGCAGCAGTGCTTGGCAGCGAGGTGAGTGTGGTGTATGTACTTGCGTGTGGGTAGTGGCTACACCCTTATTTCTTCTGAAAGAGGAGCAGGAAGAATTCTCCCTATCAACATCCCTCTGTTTTGAGGGTCAGTAGATTTGTGGTGCCTCTCCTAGAGAGCCTTACTTCTTGTTAGTATTTGTGCAAACTGCTCATTCTGCTTTGTTCATGAGAAGGCACAGTTATTTATCTCAACAGGGGGAGAGTTATTGTGTTCTCTAGTCTTCATCCATCCTTTTCTCTCTTTCCCTAGGTCTCTTTGGAGTCAAAACTTGTCTATGTTTCTGTCATTTTGTCACTTTTAATACACTGCCCTGACTTGCTTGCTGGGAAGAGAGTATGCATCTGGAGATCAAAGTTGCTCTTAACTTCATCATCTCATACCTGTACAACAAGCTTCCTCGGAGGCGGGCAGACCTGTTTGGTGAGGAGCTAGAGCGCCTGCTGAAGAAGAAATATGAGGGTCACTGGTACCCAGAGAAACCTCTGAAGGGATCTGGCTATCGCTGTGTTCATATAGGGGAGACAGTGGATCCGGTGGTGGAGCTGGCGGCCAAGCGCAGCGGGCTGGCTGTGGAGGATGTGCGTGCCAATGTGCCAGAAGAGCTGAGTGTCTGGATTGATCCTTTTGAGGTTTCCTACCAGATCGGTGAGAAGGGCTCTGTTAAGGTTCTCTACCTAGATGACAGTGAGGGCTGCAGTGCCACAGAGCTGGACAAAGAAATCAAGAGCAGCTTCAACCCCGACGCCCAGGTATTTGTCCCTATCGGCAGCCAGGACAACTCGCTGTCCAACTCTCCGTCCCCCTCCTTTGGCCAGTCACCCAGCCCCACCTTCATCCCTCGCTCTGCGCAGCCCATCACTTTCACCACTGCCACCTTTGCTGCCACCAAGTTCGGCTCGACCAAGATGAAGAAGGGTGGAGGAGCCGGAGGAGGGGGCGGTGGAGCAGGGGCTGTGCAGCAGCCGAGAATGGTCAGGTCTCCCACCACCAACCTGCTGAAGCACAAGGGCCTCTCCCTGTCCATGCACTCTCTGAACTTCGTCGGGAGCGCTGGGAGCCAAGCCCCACAGTCACAGCTCTCCCCCAATGCCAAGGAGTTCGTTTACAGTGGCGCCTCGCCGGGAGCCAGCAGCCTCTTCTTCGATGGTGTTGCCAGTGAGAGCCAGGCCAGCAGCATCCCGCCAGCATCGCAGTTTAACGCCAGCACAGGTGGTACCTTCGATATGGCTCAGGTCTTCAGTGGCAGCACCAATAGCCTCTTCTTGGAGAAGTCTCCCTTCGTGGAAGGACTCAGCTACAACCTGAATGCCATGCAGTATCCTAACCAGTCGTTCCAGCCCGTCGTCCTGGCCAACTGAATACAACGGAAGGAGAGTATTTTGGGGCAGGGAGGGAGGGGGGAAACAAGAACAAAGCAAACAAACAAGAGGGAGAGAAAAGAAGAATAGAAATACACAGAAAATATTAAAACCTTACAAATATAGGTTCTTGGGAAAAGAGAGAGCTCAGTGTTGTTGCGCTGTGCTGGTAACGCTCCTGAAGCACTGAATTGTTTTTTAACTCAGTACCTGTGCTTTTTTCCTACTCACTTTTTTACTCCTTAAAAATGAGTCTTGGGCTTTTTTTTTTTGGTTTGTGTGCCCTCTTCCCCTGCCCCAGCCCAGGACTGGTGCAACTGTACGTCATTATGCTCCTGATTCCCTGCACCACCCCTTGCCCCACACTGGACACAGGGTCCTTCTACCTGGGTGTAGGGATGTCATCTTCATACCACCGTGCTGGAGGAGGGACAAGAAGAGGATGAGTCAGTGTTGGTGGGGACAGACAGAGTCTTGTTGCGTGCTAGCCAGTTTGGGTGGGTGAGCTTGCTTTTTCTGTGTACACAGAGAACATCTTGCCTGTGCCCACAGGCGCAGACCATTGTGCTGTTGTGGCTCTAGCCCAAGCTGGCATCAGCTGTTCTGTGTGCTGAAAAGCACTAACTCTTCTGCTTGACCATCTCGCAGCACATCACAGTCAGGGCAGAGCATTACTGTGAAATGGCTTCTTCCTGCTCCCTTCCTCATCTGCACTTCCAGTTGTGGCTACAGGGGCACAGTGGCTTAGTGGCTCTGGTTATTGGACCTTTCTGTACCTGAGCAAGAGGGCTTTTTTATGCTCTCTCAGGGCTGCCCAGTCAGTTTAGATGACAGCCCCTGTGGTGTAGAATCACCACCTGCCTCTCTTTGTGATGTGGGGGAGGTGGCACTGAACCAGCTGGACCCCACTTGGATCCTTCCCCCACTTCCCAGATGTTCTCCCCAGCAGCAGGGGCCAGCATCTGCTTGGGGTGGCCCCTGAGGTCAGAGTTCTCATTATCTGCTGTGAATTAATCTTGTCTCAGAGAGGAAATTCCTTCCTTTTTAGTTAGTGAGGCAGCACAACTTTTCAAGAAAATAGGGTGATGTTGAAGCTGCTGTCTTGAGTGGTAGCGTAAGGGTTTATGCTTTCAGCCAGGTATGCACCTGACTAAATCCCTTCCCTTGCCTTTCTGGAGAAGCATGAGGAGGTCCAGTGAGAAAAGAAAGCAACTATCATAAATCCTCATTCCAGCCAGATCACATCAGCATGGACAGCAGCAAGCTTAGGGCAGAGCTGGGATGGGGTCTCCAAAGGCAAGTGGTTGTCTCAGTCTGTGAATGTAAGGTGCCTCTTCACAGCAGGGATGGGATATGGGACTCTGCAGCTTTCACCAGGATGGTGTGTGGCAGTCTGGCAGTAGTGGCTGTTCAGCTTTATCCCTTCTGTGTTGAGGACTCCAAAACCCACCTTCACAGAAAGCCAAAGGAGGACTGCTTCATGCTCAGGAATGATAGAGGCTCTTTTGGTGGGAAGGGAGGTTTCTTTGGAGGCTGCTGTGTGAGCATGGAAGTGTGCAAAGAGGAGAGAGATGGAGATGATGAAACTCCAGTTTTTGAAGTTCTCAGTTTAAATGAAAAATAAGCTTTTGCTGCTTCCCAAACTTGAGGTTTGGTTTTCTTTTAATGATGCTTCTTGGAGCACAGTCTGAAATCCACTCCTCCTGAACTTGTGGAACCAATGTGCTCTTTCAAGAAATGTCTGTTTCAGGTGAGATGAGCTTGACCATGTGCTTTTCCCTGCTCCCTTCCCTGAGATGGAGGCACTCCAGCCCTTTTGTAGTTGTGTTGCCACTGAGCATTTGCAGAAGGTAATGGGCTGTCCCAGGGAGACAGTCTCTGCCCAGAGCTCTCCCAGGAGAGTTTCCAGTGCACCCTTCCCCTCGATGGGTGATGGGGCGCACGGTCCTGACCTTGTGCCCAGCATGGGTTCCCAAGCAGGCTGCTTGCTATTGAGCTATGACCAATGCAGCAGGTGGGTGAGGAGAGCAGAGCCCAGCCAGTTTCCCCAAAGCTGGTAACCACAGCCTCAACCCTGCAGGTTTCCAGACTAGGACAAGTTGATGAGGAACAGCCCAGCTGTTGTGTTTCCCTTTTTTATTTTCTTTGAACCTACTGCTTTTAATGGATGCTACCACTGCCATGGAGTCCTTCTCCCCAACAGGGTGCTGCTGGGTGCCACCCCACATGCTGCACTGGACTGTGAGGGGTGTTCAGCCCCTGATGGCAGGACCTGGTCCAGTTGCCCCCCACTGTCCCCACATCTGGCAAAGCCACCTGCGAGCCGCTGCCGTGAGACAGCATGCTCTCCTCCAGCACAGGGAGGGAGGGAAGAAGTGGGGATGTCCCCTGTCCACTTGCTTATGTGTGTGTGAAGCTTTGATGCTGCTTTGCCCTGCCACACGTATTATACCTGCTTTAAAAATAGTGGTGTGAGTGGAAGGAGGAAAAGAAGGGGGACCAACCTCTTTGCATCTTAAAAGGAAAAAAGTGTGCTTCAGAAATGTTCCTCCAGCATCAGGCAGCAATGGAAACTAATGGCCTTTTCAGGTCTTTTCTAGTCTTGGATGTAGGCGTTCAGCTTCAATTTTATTTTTTAAAAACCTGCACTAATTTACCTGGTTTCTTAGGAAGAGAAGAGAGAAGATTTTTTTTTTAACTTTTATTTTTTATGGGTTTCTGTTCTTTTTGTTGATGTCTGTTTGTATTGAATAATTTGCTACATTTGTAAAATGTAAGAGGTATATATAATATATGTATATTTCTAACGTAAAAAGTAATTTTTTTCTTTTCAAGATTTTTTCTTAAAAAAGAGGAGAGAAAAAATATTTTTTCAGGAAAAAACTTTAAAAAAAAAAAGAAGTGGTGAAGATTCCTTTCTCCCCACTCAGCCTCCCTTTCCTCCCGCCCATCTCCAAGGAGTGAATCGACAGTTGCCTTGTGGGAGAGGAGTGAAAGAGGACAGAAGTCTGTATGTCTCCAAGTGGAGGGTTTCTCTGTGTGCTCTGCTTGGGGTTTTTATGGAGAAGGGGACTACTGAGAGGGGGAACCAGGGGGTTGCTGTCTTTTTCTTTTTTTTTTTTCTTCTTTTTTTTTTTTCTTTAGCGAAGGAGGAATACAATCAGAGTTTTGTATTCAGAATGTTGTGCAATATTTTGGAACGGGATATTGGTGTGTCTAGAGATTTAGTTAAAAACAAACAAAAAACCCCACAAAAAGGTTGATCAAATCTGTACAGTTTCTATTGTTCCAGATTTTTTTAAGTTTGTATTAAAAGCATGATATAATAACCATTTGTTGTGTGATGTGTGCTAAGTGAAGAGAGGATACCTCGGACATGCCTAGTTTTAGGTAAGAGGGATACAGCCGCCTTTGGATGAAGTGGTGCTCAGTGTCAGCCTTGCAGGCAAGGTCCTGGTTTCACAGCATTGGGAATAGCTCAGTGATGCCCAGGATTGTGCAACATGGCCAGGACAGCTGTCTCAGTGACCTCTCCTGCTGCCAAGAATAGCAGTACATAGGAAAAAGTGGCGGTGTGCCTGGCTATCCCTGTCCTGCCGTGTTTCAGCTCCCTGGAGTGGGGGGAGGAGAGCTAGCTCTCCTCTCTGGGGGAGAGGAGGCAGCCTTTGGTGTGTGGTGCTTTGGGAGCCTTCCGTCAAGCAGCAAAGTTCCTAAAATAACCAAATTCTGTGGCAGCTTACTGGGACCATCACCTTTGAGGCCAGATTAGGAGCCCTCTGGTCTAACTCCTGGGGTAGATGAAGATCCATGGCAGTGCTTCCTGCAGAGAGGTGCTGATTTGGGGTTGATTTCTTTCCCCTCTGCACAAACCAGCTTGTTTTTATTCTGGAGTGGCTGGGGTACTTGCTAAGCAGAAGGAGCATCAAGGTACATATGCAGGCTCTGTCCTCCGTGGTGTGAATGTTCATCCAAGGTGACTTCCCATAGTGGGGTGGGCTTGAGGCTGGATATGAGAACATGCAGTAATGATAGTGGTCTGATTTGGTTTTTCTTTGTAAACTCTCACTGTTCAGTTTCAATCAGAATTTCTGTTCAAGAGAGCTCCTTTTTAGCAAAAGGAGATGAGATGGCTGAGGAAGGTGCTGAAATGACTGTCATTCCCCACATGTGCTGTGGGCTGTGTGACCCAGCTTCCCCAGCCCCACCACACTCCTGCTGCCTCCTGCTTGAGGAATGCCTCAGGTTCCCCATGCTGCCTCCTTAAAAAGCTGTTGAAGAGAACTGCTCTGAATGTCCTTGAGGAAACCAAACAAGGAACTGGAGCTGACTCCCACTAGCATCCCCCATGCCTCCTCAGCCCCTCTAGCCTAAATCTCTTCTTGGGAGAGCTTGCTGTGCCCTTGGTTTTGCGAGCCCCAGGAGCTGCTGCTCATGCCTACTGTGTGCCGCGTGACTGTCACACTGCACTAGGCAACAAAACTATTTTTTCCCCTTTGTGTCTCAAACCCCTTGTAATCATTTATCTAAAGCATGCACAACACTTGCCCTTAGACATGTTTTTGGAAATGGAAAATCGAGGGTGGCTGTGTGCCTTCCTGATCCTTGCCCTGCATTTGCTCAGCTGTGACGCAGGGAGGCAGGGAGCCTTTCCCTTTTTGGGCACAGGTAGGGCCTGGAGTTGGCTTACAGCTGATAGCTGCACAGCCTGAGCGGGGATTAGGGAAGAGGTTTAGTATAGCCTTGTTCCTCCCAAGGTATTTGTCACTGTGCTGTCTCAGGGAGCAAGAGGAGGGTAGGGAGCTGAACCCCATGTAGTGTAGTGTGCAGGGAGAGGCTCTGCTTTCCATCAGCCTTCAGAGGGGAGCTGCTGGAGCCCCGTGTTGGGGTAGTGCCTGGGTGTGGGAGTGTTTGCCGGGTGTTTGGATAGTGACCGAGTCAGTCCCTGAGCAGCTTACTCCAGCAAGGCACAGCAACAAGATGGGACTTGTCTCCTGAAACCTCTGAAGTGAGGGGTGTGGGGGTATTGTTTAGACACTCGTCATAGGGGACTCCGTTATTAAGAAGGAAACTTGCAACTTGAGTCACCAAGAAGGCGGGCTTCTGCCTGAAAGGAGGAGACAGCTCAGGTAGAAAATGCCCCACTTCAGCCTGGGGCTTTTCAGTCCGTGACAGCAGCAGCAGCAGTGTCTGACTCGAATTGGGCTGTTTGGGGAGTAGGAAGGGACTGGTGCCCAGAGGACAGCCTTAGACAAGCATGAAAAGCCATTCCCTAGACTGTTTTTAAAATACAGGCCCAGCAAAATAGCTTGAGTTTAGTTCAACAGAAGAGGATCTCCTGCTACCCCAGAGCCTCCTGGAGATTTGGGATTACTGGGATTGAATAACACATGGCATGGGCGCTGCCAGCAGCGGGTGCCTCCCCCTGTCCCAGCACTTGCCAACATGCCAGGACCAAGAGGTGGAAAAACACCACTAGTGGGGGGGCCAGGACCCGCTGAGTCCTTGGCATCCCTGAGGAGTTTTCCTGCCAATGCCACCTGCTCCATGTTCACATGGCTGCAGCCGTAGCCCTGCCCATGGCCCCAGTGGGTGTGAGGGGCAAGGTTGATGCCACAGTTGCAAAGGGCTGGACAGGTCTTTCCACCCCACGTGTCCTCTGCCAGCGCACAGGCACCAGCCCAGCTGCAGGCTGTGGCCAAGGTTAGCCACCTCCAAAACCTTGTGTTTTTTTCTTTTGTTTCTGTGGCAGGGCTCCAATTCAAACACAACCAGGGGCATGTTCACCCTCAGCCTTGCAGAGCTGTTCTTCCAGTGTCCCCCCCACTGCTGCCTGCCTTGTCACCTCCAGAAAGATATTTTTATAAAGCAGATAAAGAGTGAACCTTTCACCCTCCATCCCTACGAAACTCCAGGGAAGGATAAGCCTCATCTGGCACACATGGTGCTTTTGAGTTGTACTGGTTGGTGAAGGGCACATTTTGTGTGTGGCCATTGCCAGTGGCTAAAGTGACTCCAGCATGGTACATGCATATGTCAGGAAGGAATGTACTCTTTTTTCTTCTCTAAGAAGCCCTCAGAAGGCACAGGAACAAGATAGGAAGAGAGGGTCAGGACTGAATTTTGCCTCTTTGCCTTGAGCAGGGGCAGGGCATGGTACGGGTGACAGTGTGTTCTCCTTCTTCACCGAATGCCAAGAAGGCAAGAGTAGTCCCTATGTTATTCCACATGAGTCCTGGGGGGGGGCATTTGTGCTTATTTTTGTTGGCCTCACACTGCTGGCACAGTTTGCATGCTGAAGGAAGCAGATCCTCAGGAGGGAGTGTGTCCCTCCCACTTGGCAGGGTGTTTCCACCAAGGACAAAGTTTTCCTTCAAGTGAATCAGCCAGAAACTGCTTGCAGAAGGTGCAGCTGGGGCTTTCATCAGGCAAAAATGAACCTGAAATGACCCACACAAGGTGTAGGGAGGGCAATGGGCAACGTTGCTGCAGCAGGAAATGCTTCTTTCACGAGTCTCGGTTGCAGAGCTCAGCAAATTCATGCAAGGGCCAAGTCCAGCTTCCCTCAGCAACAGGCGTTCTTGCATTTCCTGATCTTCCTGCGGTCAGGTTCAGTGTCAACATGTGCTGCTGCAGGCTCCCTCAGAGGCATGAGTGGCGTCATAGCAGGCCTCGGGCATCTTTCCAAAATCTACCAAGGTCATCCTCTGTCCCTACCTGTGTCCAGCATTGCTGGGCTGCTGACCTGCAGCTGGGAGGACACTCCGGACGTCCCCCACAACATCCAAAGTGGCAGGACTTGCATAATGTACTGAGCAAGTGAGGGGCACATGGAAAAATTGGGGGGAACCATAGAGACTTAATCTACCGGGGGAGAACTGGGGTTGGCATCTTTGTGAGGACAGACTGGCAGCACAGTGTAGAACACAGGGAAAAGAGCAGCAGTCGTGTCTGGAAGACCACAAACATGAGCCAAGGAAGGACTGAGGAACAGAGGGAAAGAGGACAGCACCCCAGGGACATCTGAGGTGTTTACACACAGGTGCTGATGTCACGGGGAGGCAAGGAAGACAGGAACTCTTGTCTTCCCATCCCTACCTGGTGAAAAGGTGCATGTTCCCAGTTACCCAACATGGGCAGCAGCTCCATGGGCCTCCTTCTTTGTGAGTGCAGCCAAGCAGAGCTTCTTCATCCTCACCTGGCTCCCTGAACTCTCATACATGATCCTCCTCCAGCTCTCAGTCTGGGATGGTCCTGGCACAGCATTTCCCCTCTGGGGACCTGGCCAGATCTTACAGGGGGGCCATGAATCACGGTGCTTTCCTTGCCTCCAGCACAGACACGGAGATGCCGAGGCTTGGGGGGAAGCCACGGCTTCACTGCACTTGCAGGGAGTATGAGCACGGAGCTGGCAAACATTGGTCCCTTCTGCTGCCTCACACTGATCCTCCAGTGCCAGGAGCTGCTCTGAATGGGAAAGGAGATGATGAGAAAGGATGGGAGGGAGACATGCTGGGGAAGGGCAGCTTATCCCTTGCAGCCATGCCACTGCCAGCCGCCGCTGAGGAAGGGAAAGGGCTTGACAAATCCAGACAAAATAGGATCTAACAAAACAAGACCAGAAAGAACACAGGTGGGCTGTGATGCTCCAAGGCAGAGCTGAAGGTGATCTGCACTGCTGAGGAGAGCAATGTAAGCTGTCACTGTTGGACAAGGCATTGGATGCTATAACCCACAGTCTAAAGGCTTAACACATCAGCACAGGGAACCACAAATTGCTGGCTTTCAGAAACATCATAAACAAAGAAAATTTCTTACAGTCTGGATTATAAATCACACCACAGATCAACCATGCAAGAGAGACATCACTTGGTTCTTCAAATGAGAGACTTGACCATTGAGAATAACCACTCAAAGCCAGCTAGGAAGGTTATTTTATTTTTATAAGGTTTTATTTTTAATCTTGGAATTATTGTCTTCTCCAAAGGTACCATGCTCTTTGAAAAATCCAATTTTCTTTCATGGAAATACTTGTTATGTAAATTTTTTGACCAGTCACAGAACTTTAGTAGAAACCTTCCCAAAGCCAATGGTTATAGAGGTGACAGTGGGGGCTACAAGAGCTTCATTGCCAGCAGAGAATAATACAGCATGTAACCAGCACGGACTCCATCAGTCATACAAGGCCAGTATTTATTGCAGGAGAAAGCCACTGACCACATCTTCATGTGAACTCACAGACAACATCACAGCTGAAAAGATTTTGTTACTTTATATTTTTAAGAAATTACTCCAGGCTTCCCAGTGTGCACCTTAAAATGCTATGAAAGGACCTGAGTCCATCCAAGCTTGACTCCTGTATTGTGGGGTTCTTTAGACTGAACTGTTGACTCCTCTGAATGCACAGGGTAATTGCTAAGACCTGTGGGTTTTCCAGCAGCACCTGATTGATCTCTACCTGTGATGGAGCTTTCCTGGAAGGTGGAACATACTGGTTGAATGAGGCCATCGGAGGGCCACAATAGCAGTCTTCAAAGCATGACTAGGAAGTGGAGGTCTCTGCTGGTAACTGCGTGCTGACCCTTGCCTTGCCTGGCCAGTAGAGCTTCATAGTCTAGAACCGGTTTGAGCTGGATAGCTTCCTTTAACATACCTGGAATGTGCTACAAAGTTGCACAAGTATCTTCAGAGCTGCTCTGCTCCCACAGAGCTGCAAGAGCTCTTGGGGGTGAGCCCCAGAGGAAGCCACAAAAGCCAGACCACAGTGCTGCATTGGAGGACACTGTGTCACCTCAGTGGTGTGACAAAGCTTCCCACAATTGGCTGGACGTGCCTTTTGGCTTCCAGAGCCGGGAGGTAAAAGGGCAAAGGGAAGGGGTGTCACTGTGTTTGCCTAGATGACAAAAACCCAATGATTTTATCCAGTGACGTGTGTTAGCCTTGACAGAATTGAGTACAGGGAGCTGGCTCTGACCTCACAAAACCCCCCAACAAACCCTTCCCAAGTACTTTTCTGTGATACAACTCTGTTGAAGAAGGTACAATTAGCAAGCCTCCCCTCTCCCCATCCTCCATTTATTTTGCTGTCTTTAATGTTATCCTCTCTCCCTGCAAGGTCTGCAGACAGAAAGGGGTCTCCACTGCAGGCTGTGCTGCTTCCCTGCCAGCCAAATGCCCAGAGAGCTTTTCCTTTGCTCCCGTGCCTGGTGAGATCACTCTCTTAACCTGCAAATACTGGTGGGGGAAGTGGTAATTGTTCCTCCTAGAGGTAATTGGCACTTGGCAGGATCTTACTCATCTTTGTGGTGACAGGGGCTGGCTTTCTAGGCTCTTCCACCAGCAATATTCCACATGAGTCCTGGGGGGGCATTTGTGCTTATTTTTGTTGGCCTCACACTGCTGGCACAGTTTGCATGCTGAAGGAAGCAGATCCTCAGGAGGAGTGTGTCCCTCCCACTTGGCAGGGTGTTTCCACCAAGGACAAAGTTTTCCTTCAAGTGAATCAGCCAGAAACTGCTTGCAGAAGGTGCAGCTGGGGCTTTCATCAGGCAAAAATGAACCTGAAATGACCCACACAAGGTGTAGGGAGGGCAATGGGCAACGTTGCTGCAGCAGGAAATGCTTCTTTCACGAGTCTCGGTTGCAGAGCTCAGCAAATTCATGCAAGGGCCAAGTCCAGCTTCCCTCAGCAACAGGCGTTCTTGCATTTCCTGATCTTCCTGCGGTCAGGTTCAGTGTCAACATGTGCTGCTGCAGGCTCCCTCAGAGGCATGAGTGGCGTCATAGCAGGCCTCGGGCATCTTTCCAAAAATCTACCAAGGTTTCATCCTCTGTCCCTACCTGTGTCCAGCATTGCTGGGCTGCTGACCTGCAGCTGGGAGGACACTCGGACGTCCCCCACAACATCCAAAGTGGCAGGACTTGCATAATGTACTGAGCAAGTGAGGGCACATGGAAAAATTGGGGAAACCATAGAGACTTAATCTACCGGGGAGAACTGGGGTTGGCATCTTTGTGAGGACAGACTGGCAGCACAGTGTAGAACACAGGGAAAAGAGCAGCAGTCGTGTCTGGAAGACCACAAACATGAGCCAAGGAAGGACTGAGGAACAGAGGGAAAGAGGACAGCACCCCAGGGACATCTGAGGTGTTTACACACAGGTGCTGATGTCACGGGGAGGCAAGGAAGACAGGAACTCTCGTCTTCCCATCCCTACCTGGTGAAAAGGGGCATGTTCCCAGTTACCCAACATGGGCAGCAGCTCCATGGGCCTCCTTCTTTGTGAGTGCAGCCAAGCAGAGCTTCTTCATCCTCACCTGGCTCCCTGAACTCTCATACATGATCCTCCTCCAGCTCTCAGTCTGGGATGGTCCTGGCACAGCATTTCCCCTCTGGGGACCTGGCCAGATCTTACAGGGGGGCCATGAATCACGGTGCTTTCCTTGCCTCCAGCACAGACACGGAGATGCCGAGGCTTGGGGGGAAGCCACGGCTTCACTGCACTCCCAGGGAGTATGAGCACCGGGCTGGCAAACATTGGTCCCTTCTGCTGCCTCACACTGATCCTCCAGTGCCAGGAGCTGCTCTGAATGGGAAAGGAGATGATGAGAAAGGATGGGAGGGAGACATGCTGGGGAAGGGCAGCTTATCCCTTGCAGCCATGCCACTGCCAGCCGCCGCTGAGGAAGGGAAAATAGGATCTAACAAAACAAGACCAGAAAGAACACAGGTGGGCTGTGATGCTCCAAGGCAGAGCTGAAGGTGATCTGCACTGCTGAGGAGAGCAATGTAAGCTGTCACTGTTGGACAAGGCATTGGATGCTGTAACCCACAGTCTAAAGGCTTAACACATCAGCACAGGGAACCACAAATTGCTGGTTTTCAGAAACATCATAAACAAAATTTCTTACAGTCTGGATTATAAATCACACCACAGATCAACCATGCAAGAGAGACATCACTTGGTTCTTCAAATGAGAGACTTGACCATTGAGAATAACCACTCAAAGCCAGCTAGGAAGGTTATTTTATTTTTATAAGGTTTTATTTTTAATCTTGGAATTATTGTCTTCTCCAAAGGTACCATGCTCTTTGAAAAATCCAATTTTCTTTCATGGAAATACTTGTTATGTAAATTTTTTGACCAGTCACAGAACTTTAGTAGAAACCTTCCCAAAGCCAATGGTTATAGAGGTGACAGTGGGGGCTACAAGAGCTTCATTGCCAGCAGAGAATAATACAGCATGTAACCAGCACGGACTCCATCAGTCATACAAGGCCAGTATTTATTGCAGGAGAAAGCCACTGACCACATCTTCATGTGAACTCACAGACAACATCACAGCTGAAAAGATTTTGTTACTTTATATTTTTTAAGAAATTACTCCAGGCTTCCCAGTGTGCACCTTAAAATGCTATGAAAGGACCTGAGTCCATCCAAGCTTGACTCCTGTATTGTGGGGTTCTTTAGACTGAACTGTTGACTCCTCTGAATGCACAGGGTAATTGCTAAGACCTGTGGGTTTTCCAGCAGCACCTGATTGATCTCTACCTGTGATGGAGCTTTCCTGGAAGGTGGAACATACTGGTTGAATGAGGCCATCGGAGGGCCACAATAGCAGTCTTCAAAGCATGACTAGGAAGTGGAGGTCTCTGCTGGTAACTGCGTGCTGACCCTTGCCTTGCCTGGCCAGTAGAGCTTCATAGTCTAGAACCGGTTTGAGCTGGATAGCTTCCTTTAACATACCTGGAATGTGCTACAAAGTTGCACAAGTATCTTCAGAGCTGCTCTGCTCCCACAGAGCTGCAAGAGCTCTTGGGGGTGAGCCCCAGAGGAAGCCACAAAAGCCAGACCACAGTGCTGCATTGGAGGACACTGTGTCACCTCAGTGGTGTGACAAAGCTTCCCACAATTGGCTGGACGTGCCTTTTGGCTTCCAGAGCCGGGAGGTAAAAGGGCAAAGGGAAGGGGTGTCACTGTGTTTGCCTAGATGACAAAAAAACCAATGATTTTATCCAGTGACGTGTGTTAGCCTTGACAGAATTGAGTACAGGGAGCTGGCTCTGACCTCACAAAACCCCCCCAACAAACCCTTCCCAAGTACTTTTCTGTGATACAACTCTGTTGAAGAAGGTACAATTAGCAAGCCTCCCCTCTCCCCGTCCTCCATTTATTTTGCTGTCTTTAATGTTATCCTCTCTCCCTGCAAGGTCTGCAGACAGAAAGGGGTCTCCACTGCAGGCTGTGCTGCTTCCCTGCCAGCCAAATGCCCAGAGAGCTTTTCCTTTGCTCCCGTGCCTGGTGAGATCACTCTCTTAACCTGCAAATACTGGTGGGGGAAGTGGTAATTGTTCCTCCTAGAGGTAATTGGCACTTGGCAGGATCTTACTCATCTTTGTGGTGACAGGGGCTGGCTTTCTAGGCTCTTCCACCAGCAAAGCAGGCTGCAGGGCTGTGGCTCTCTACCCTGCAAACATTTAAAAGCCTCTAAGTCAGGGGTGCTGCTGTCTTCACCCCTGCCTGGAGCCTGCCCTGCCAAAGCCTTCACTCATGCTGGGTGAATGCTGGCCTCTTACACCTTTTCAAACAAAGCAGGTCTGACCTCAGGGAGTTAAACACTCAAACTGGCCTGCGGATGAGGGTGTCTGCTCTGCTTTGTGGATCTGTTCAGCAGAGTAGAAAGGAAGGTGAACAGATGCAACTGCACTCCTGTAATGCTTGCTGTTACATGCACATGCTGCCAAAAGCTTTAGGAAGACCCCAAGGGTATGGAAAGGTTTCCAAGCCCTCTGGATATGACACCAGCTAATGCTACTATGGGTGCTACATTCCCCAGGTAGGAGCTCATCCACCCGGGGAACTTGGGAAGCATCCTTCTCCAAAGCTCTATCCTTCTCTTCTCCTTCACCTCTCTATCTTCCTTGCTCCAAGGGATTATTTTCCCTAAATGCTGGGGCCTGATCCTAGGAGCAAACAGCAGCCAGCAGTAGGGTGTAAGGGAGAGTTCTGCCATCACTGAGCAGCCCTATCTCTCCCTTTGACTCCTGCTGTACCTATCCCCCTTGTGCCATTCACCTGTAAGCAGCTGATTCCCCTTTTTCCTCCTTTACAGTTCTTCCCAGTCTTCTCCAGTTCCCACGTATGCCTTGCCTGTCTGGCAGCAGCTGCCCTCCATGCAGTGAAAGAGCGTTTCCAGAGCCATCAGCCCCAGCAGGCAGCTGTGGGAGCTGGGGGCTGTGTGGCACAGTGGGATCATTGCTGCACTCTGCCCATCCTGGAGCAGCTGGCTTGGCTGGCAGCTGCCTCCCTGCTCTGCCACCACTGCTGCAATAGCCCAATTAGGAGCTCAGGTGTTGCCACGGTGTTTGGCTGCAGCCCAAGAGCTAATGATGGAGCAGGTGGCAGATGTGAGGATTGCAGAAGGTGGCTAGAGATGAGGGGAGCACATTTGGAGCAGCTTGTTCAGACCAATCTTTGCAGACCAGCTGGGATGATGGATTTTGCAAGGTGTGTTCTTGCTTTGCAGAAGTCTCCAAAACAACCTTCAATCTCTGAAGGATGATGCAGAATGCATTTGGCTCTGCCACCCCTCCCAGGATATCCAAAATTATTTTGGGATTATAGCAGTGACCATAGCTGTGGCCACTGATTTACAGCAGGAGGAAAACTCATTAAACCCCAAAGGTGTTTAATCAGAAGCAAAGTGGCAACAGGGCATTTACATGTCACTCGTGTTGATGCAACATTATGATACAGGGGAAAATATGTCATTGTCTGATGAAAGAAGCTCTGTCTTACCAAATTCCTGCACTGTGTGTCTATCACAAATGACCTGAGGTAGTTGGGAATTACTGATCCTAAAGCAAAGCTATAGAAGGAAGATGAGGAGAGGAGAGGAGAGGAGAGGAGAGGAGAGGAGAGAGGAGAGGAGAGGAGAGGAGAGGAGAGGAGAGAGAGGAGAGGAGAGGAGAGGAGAGGAGAGGAGAGAGAGGAGAGGAGAGGAGAGGAGAGGAGAGGAGAGGAGAGAGGAGAGGGAGAGGAGAGAGGAGAGGAGAGGAGAGGAGAGGAGAGGAGAGGAGAGGAGAGGAGAGGAGAGGAGAGGAGAGGAGAGGAGAGGAGAGGAGAGGAGAGGAGAGAGGAGAGGAGAGCTGAAGAGTGGTGGTAGATACTGTCTAGAAGTGTACAGGTGGTGCAGTGAAGAACGTGCAACTTGACACACAGCAAGAGCTTGAGGAGCTTTCTCCAAGCAGGTTGAAGAACTGGTTAAAAAGAGGCTTAGAGCTATGACCAAAGAAGCTGTTGATGCAGTTTGACTCCTGCTGTGCTTACAGAAGCAGGAGTTTGTACCTTCTTTGTAGGCAAACAGGATTATGTCAAACTACCTAATGCCGTAATGCAGTTCTCTTACTAATGGAAACATTGAGTATGGGCTAATTGCTCGAGCCAAAAAGGGAGGCAGGTTTTTATGATCACTATGCTGTGTTACCCTACAAGTACAAACTGCTCCTTTCAGGGCTTTGCATAAAGCAGGAGTATAGATCCAGCTCTGCTTGCTTATGCTTGAGGAGTCAGGATACATGGATCATCTGAATCTTTTCCATCCCAAGCTCCTGTCTTTGCTGTCCTTCCCCAGGGCCTATTTCTGCCTCTGCTGCACTCACTATCAGAGCTGACTTCTGTGGGAGCATTACAGCCCTTGGGTGTCAGGCCCTCAGTGGGCTGCAAAGAAAAGGAGTGAAAAAGTCTGCTCTTGGGTCTACATCCATTATATTGATGCTTCTTTCCCCCAGTGGCTCCAAAACCACCCACTGCTGCTGAAACACGGCCCCATCTTGAAAAGAGCTGTGTGACAGTAGGTATCACGGCAGCCATTTTGTACTAATAACAATAATTTTGTACTAATACCATGTCGTGGTAGGGAAGACAGAAATGACTAATTAAAATGTTGCAGAGATAGTCAAGTCATGAGAGCATTACTCAAGCTCAATTTAGCTGGGAAGCTGCAATTCACAGCTCTGCTATTACAAAAATACCACAGGGCTTAATTGGACACATTGTTGTCAAGGTATCAGGGTAGCATCCTGCCTGAACACAGCTCCAGGCTACCCACCATCCACACTGGGCATCGGGTCAGAGCCTTCCACTGCTGGCTCCCAAGTGCTTGGTGCCAACTCCAACAACTATAGTTTTTTTCTGGCAAATACCAAGCAGGCCTAAGGTGTCTCAGCTTGCAAAGAGATCATAGTTCAGAGTGGCATGCTTAAGTTTAAGGTAACAGTATCATTAGTGGGAAATCTAGCCAAGCAAAACAGATGGAGGGAGAGGAAAGCAAAGGGTAACACAGAGAGACAGAGCGGCCTTCCAACAGGCCAGAGAAGGGAGGCAGGAAGGACCTGGGTGTGAAGAGGACAACAGTTCCCATACCTGGCACATTTCTCTCCTGGTGTTGCTGTCTTAGAAGAGATAAGCCTGACTTCTTCTGAAAATGCCTAGTGAGCAATTACCACAAATACCATCAGTGACATTCTGTGACACTGTGAATCTAAATGACATATGTTACAGGAGAGAAAAAATGATCTTTCGTGGGTTCAATGAGGCATCTCACCCCTGCGAAAAGGCCCTCCCTGAAAGGCTAATGTGGGTCCAGGCCTGCACAAGAGGCAGCAGAAGCAGCCAGGCTTTGGGAAAGGGCTGTTTTGATCCTGAGGGGCCTGGTCCAAAGGAAGAGAAAGATGTGGACACATCCTGGCATCTCAGTGCCCTGCCACCAGTGACAACAGCTCTGAGCTTTTGCTGCCCCAGACTGGGAGATCAGAGGTGCAGTCTCTGCTCTGGGCCAGAGAAAATCACTTTCGTGACGAAACACAGATGAGGTCTTCCATCTAGCTGGCCTGCACATGGTGCCCCTGCAAAACTCTGCTCTGCTCTCTCAGCTCCTCGTGCTGACTGCCAACACAGACCTCCTTTTCCATATGTTATAAATGCCCAGTTTTGCCTCAGCTTGGCCAGCAGCAGCTCCTCAAACTTCCTTCCAAGGCTGACTGTTACTTACCACCTCTCCTCAGTGGGGCACAATGGCAAGGCTCAGCCCAAGCACAGTGTGTGCCCAGGGCCTCGGTTGGTGCCAGTGGGATGCAGGGGGAGAACAAGCTTCCCCATGCCTCGACTCATTCACAGGCCAGCAGCCTTGCAGCGGGCCCGCCAAATGATGCAGAGCCAGGGAGGACATACAGTAGGACTTACTCACTGCTCTGGGATGTCAGTCCTAATGGAAAACAGCAGTGAGGAGTTAGAATATGCCATAAATATTTACTAGCTAAGGCATCCATTTCCCCAACAGTTGTTAGAAGTCCTTAAATGCTTGGAATTTCAGGATTGGACTCCATCTTCTGCTCCAGCCTTAGGAGAACCCATCTCAGCACCATCCCTGCACCATCCTAGTAGGTCCAGGTCATGCCTCCTGTGCAGCAGGTGACTGCATGGCTGCCAAACCAGCCCCAGATCTGCCCAGCCCCCGGGCAACACAGTCACCTCCTGTGAAGTATGGTTGGTTTGCGGATGCAGAAATTGCCCAGTGTGGTTTGAGACTGGGACGAGCCACATTGTTTTCCCCACTGACAGGGGGCTTCTGGGAAATGTCAAGGTTTCCCTTTGCTCTGAGAGAAGCTAGCCCAGTCTCAGCCTTCCTTTCAGCGGTTGGCCCTCCATGTGCAAACGCTGGGGTCCAGCAGCGCCTTCCTTCTCAGCCTGCACAGCACAGGCACGTGGCTGGCGCTAAGGAGACACACTTTAAATAACCACACCACAGTGACTCATGCCTTACCCAAGGCAGTCTGGCTGCTGGCATATAAAGCATGAAAGCCGATGATCTTTGAAAGAAGAGAGGATCCTACAGTGAGCAGACATATGGCTCCGTTCCTGGCCAGAAGGTGGGAGGGGTGGAAGCATTTCTAAATGAGATAGGCTGGGAGGCTGAGGCTCGCAGGTGTAGAGCAGTTTCTCCCCAGCGCTGCCCAGCTCTGTCCTCCTGACCTGCTGCCACATGCACAGCCCCTTGCCTCTGGAATTTCCCTGAGCTAGCAGTTTTCCAAGCTGAGGAGGCTTGGGGGGTAGGGAAAAAACATGCAGGAGCAGCGCCTGAGCCCAGCATGGCTGGCACGAGGGGGACGTCGTATGCTCTTTTGCCCTTTGCAACATCTGTCCTGTAGCACCGAGGTGGCAGAAAAGGATAGGCAATTCTCGTGGTTCTGGTGGACTTTCACCTTTCCCTCTAGCACTTCAATCAACCTCCATTTTCCCAACCCCCCAACAGTTCCAGAACTGCCCTTCCCACCCTGCCTCCCTCTCAAAACTCTCCCCCATCCCCTCAGCCCCCTTCTCACACCAGCTCCCCTCAGCACTGTCCCATCCTTCATTGCCTGTCTCTTTCCTCCTCCCCAGACCTATCCTCCCACACCTCCTGTGCTTCTTTTCCAGTTCCCCTCCCTGAAAGGCCACTCTACTATCTCTGTTCTCTGCTTCTCTGTGCCATCTCTGCACCCTTCCTTCCTTGTCTGCAGCCTGGGGCCACATCTTCCCCTCTGGCAAACAGTCACTCCTCAGGACCTACCGTGGTGTTTCCCACAGACCTCCCCACAGCCGCCAACCCCTTCCCACAGCTGTTTCCTCCAGAAGCACCACAGTGGCTTGGCAGGCTGGACCAGCTTTCTGCCAGCAGCCAATAGGGAGGCCAGCCTTCACCTTGGGTTGCATCCCCCTCTCCCTCGCCTCCTCTCCAGGCTGTGGCTGTGGCTGGGTTGCCCTTGACAGCCACACGAGCTGCCTTCCCCAGCCCACAGGCTGTTTTCAGGGCCTGGACACCCTGGAGCTGCTCATCGGCTTTGGCAGGCTAGCGTAAATGTCACGTCCCTGCCTGTTCCCAGGCTGATGCCTGTTCCCGGCCCGGAGCCATGCCCGCGTGTCTCCCATTATGTAAGGCCTAATGTGGATGGGAGCTGGGAGGCCTCGGGCTGGCTCGTGCTCCATGAATGACAGCTGCAAAAATGAGAGGGGAACTATTTTTAAACCTCCCCCTGCCCTCCTTCTCCTGCTCTTTTCCCCACAGCCTCAGCCAGGCTGTGTGGCTGGCCAGCCCGTGGGGGCAACTGGTCCTGCTGGGTTCTGCTGAACAGGTCCTGAGCCATTCTTTGTACTGCCACAGAGGTACATGCAGCACCTCAGCACAGGGCTGGTGGTACCCTGAGGATGTGTCCTCTTCCAGCCCTCCTGGGCCATCAACAGTCCCTTGACATTCTCTCCTTCACCTCTCAGAGCCCTGCTTGTCGGCAGGACCAGCAATGTTCCCTTCTTTCCCCCCAGCCTCTCTCTGTAACTTTAGAAAGGTCATTCCCTCCTCCTTGAGCCACAGGGTTATCACAGTTCCTTGGAGAAGAGCAGAAGGGATCTAGAGGGGGAAAAACCTACCTTCTACTGCAGAAACATGATACCCCAGCACCACCCTGTCCCTCAGAGTGAGGGCAAGAGACAGATGGTCTGGAGCAAGGGCCTGCATAATTGTCCCATCTCCCACTGAGTGTTGTTGGCACAGGGACCAGTAGGGAAGAGGCAAGGTGGGTGAGGAGCTGTCTAAGAAAGAGGCTCTGACAGTCACAGGGAAAATTGTCAAAACCAGCAGTGTTTTGCCCCAGAATGCTGTAAACAAGACACCCCTCAAGTCGGAGCATTGGAAGAAGGCGTGCAGGGGGTGGACACTGCCCATGTGCTGCCAGTTTGGCTCTGAATAAAGACTTGATTCAAGGATTTGCCCATCAAAGAATTGTCTGGAGAGACCAGTAAGCTTGAGGTACCTCTTCACCTGGCATTACAGATGGTGCTTTAGACACCCCTCCTCAGGAAAGTTGGAGCTGGCCTGTAGCAGGTACAGAGCAGGTTTGTGAGTGGCCATTTTGAGTGTGGAGCTTGTTTAATCTAAAACAGGAGAATTTGAGAGGGAACAGCATCCATGTATCAAAAATATATGCTAGGGCAACTGTCTAATTTGTTCTCTTAGAAGCTCATCTGGATCATAAATACATTTAGAATTAAAATTAGAAAGAAGTTCCTAGCCAGCCATGGTATAAACTTCTGTGACAGCCTGTCAGGCTGGAAGGTGGGCAGAAGAAGCCTAATTTGGTAAGAGACTCAGCAGGCTGGTAGTCACTGCATGGCAGAAGAGGAGGCAGCCCAGAATGAGCCATACACAGGTCTGAAATGAAGCTTGCAATCATGTCCCCAAACTGGTCCCCAGAGGTATTGGTACAGAGCTGAAACCACAGTGTATTGCATCCTCTGTAGGTTGGTTACCTATCATTAATATCATGCTTCAGGGTCCTCCCAGATCTTTAAAGAGGCAAGAAAGAGGTCACCTCTTTTCCTTCTGGGTTTTTAGGAAATGAATTTCCTTCATTTCTGTAACCTCTCCGACCACAGTCGCCACGGGGCTGGGGTGAGGCAGGGAGGAGAACAGGGTCACTCCTGCTGCTCTTAATCACGCTTTGGGTGTGCTGGTTTGCCTTGCTCACAGCTCAGGACAAAGCCAGCTCTAGGGCTAGGGAAGCATTTCCCGCAGGCTTCGTGTGCTGTGGCAACCTGGGGAGCTTGAGGTGTTGCTCACCATGGCAGGCAATGCCCTTCTGGGACTCCTTGGCTGCATTTCCCCTGTTGCAGGTGCTTGGGGAACGCTACTGACACTTTTGCTCTCTCCCACTCACTCCTGCTGCTGTTCGCATCCTTAGGTTTCTGTGGACCTTGCTAACGGGAAGGGAGGGGGTGCCTTTAGTCATTCAGGGCGTTCCCGGGGTGGTCCCCAAGTGTCCTGACTCAGGCAGGCCCAAAAGAGTCCAAAGCCTCAGCCCTGTTTCAGCGCGGCACGGAGCTCGCACTGTCACAAGACCCCTCAGCCTTTGCGACCTGCTATTTGTGCCTGCCCCTTGTCCCCTCACTGCTGGGGCTGCAGCGCACACCTGCCCTGACGCGGGAGCCTCCGTGCGGGCTGCGGGGACTCAGCTCGGAGGACCGCGCAAAGCAGGAGGCTGAGGCTGCTCCTTACCCGGCTGAGCCCAAGCCGAGCGGCGCCGGCCCGGCTGTGCCGGGCTCTGGGGCGGCCGCCGGGCCCTGGGGCGGGCGAGGCGCGGCGGTGCGCGCGGCGGCAGCGCCACCTCGCGGCGCCGCGGGAGGGCGCGGCCCAGCCCGGCCCGGCCGCCATTTGCGGCGCCGCGGGGGCCGTGAGGGGACGGCGGGCGCTGCGTGCCTGCGCCCCCAGACCGTGTCACGGCCCGGGTCTGCCCTGCAGTACGACTGCCGTCTTAGGACTTGATGAAGCCAGCCTTTCCCTCAGGATGAAGATTTGGAATGGCAGCTTATCCCTGGCTGCAAGCACCGTGCAGGAGCAGGACACCGGAGCAACCATGGCTTGATGGATTGAGGCAGTATGCGAATTTAGGAGATGAGATTACTTATTCTCAAATTATGTATTTTACATTTTACACCCTATAAAGCATTAGGAACAAATTAGCAATCATCAGGACAAAATGAATGCACCAGCAGACCACGAAGGCTGAAGCAGCAGCTGCGTGGGAGCCCCCCGCCCTTCTCCAGCACAGGTGGGTTGAGCAGCACCGCGGCCCCGGGCGCAGCCACAGCACCGAGCCCGGGGCCGGGCGGCCCCACCGCCGCCTCACTGCCACCGAGGAACACGCACATGGATCTGGCTCAAAGCCTTGCTCTTCCAGCCCTCAGCCGGGCCTGGGGCGGGTGATGAGCCTGCTCCTGCAAGCTGGAAGCATATTTCGGGAATAAAGCATACAAGAGCCAGTTTTGATCATAAAAATTGTGATCAGGCACAGAGGGATAAGGTACATGAATTCATCTCTTGCAACATTTGGAATACTGCCAGCAACTTTCCACTCCACCTCCCAAGCCAGCCTCTTTCACCTCCTCTCCTTTCCTTATGGGAGGAAGGCTAGACCCATAATTGCTCTTTTGCAATTATTTTCCAGGGACACTCCACCCACTTAAGCACATTTCTGTCATAGCTATACCATCAGCTTCTGGCTTTACTTTCTTATTGTCAGATTGCTCTCCATTTCCTCAGAAGCCTAGGAAACATTTTCTCAATGGCCATGTCCAGCCAACAACCACAGCCAAGAGCAAGCAAAAAGCCCCGAGGCACTTGGCAGCTGCAGCTCTTGCACATTTCTCAACCACAGCATTCCATTGCTACTACAGAGTGCTACAGACCCAAATGGAGACAGATTCTTTCTGATCTTCTGGTGGATCAGAAGTGGATCTGGTGTAGCCAGCAGGAGCAAAAATGAGTACCAATGTATCTAAAGTCCCAAGATTAGCAGATCTTCCCAAAACACAACAGGAAGAAGGCTGAGTAAGCAGCTGTCGTATTTCAGATCACTAATAGCTGCAACATTTCCCAAAGGAAATGTTAGTACAGAGTTAGTACATTTATAAACTTACTCCCCACCCGCCCAAGAGAACATTCAAGTTCCCTGAAAAGAAGGCAGTGTAACAAAACATTGGTGCTGCTGCCAGCTGATAGCCCAACAGGGAAAAAAAATGCCAAATATCCTCCACTCAGTTAAGGCCATGTAACACCAGAAGGATACATCCAGCACAGCCTTGCATCCACTCAGTTTCTAGGGCAAATCCTTGGCTTGGCCATGTCAAGTCCTTGGCCTTTGGTATGTAGTATAGGTCAGGCCCCTCCCTCTAAAGAGGGAACGTTTCTGCTTTCATAAACAAATTGCCTGGGTCACTAATCCTGCCATGGCTCTGGAAGACAGCCAGACAAAAACAACTCACTGTCAGTTTGTTTGTTCCTTGCTACCACCCTCCATCACTAGTCATCCAAGATACCTTTTACAAAAGTGAAGATCCAACAAAGATCCTTACTGCAGTTTATCTAGAGATTATACTGAAGCACCAGTGATCTTGTCTACCTTGAAAGCACGTGTGCGATGCAGTGAATATATAGAAAACATAAATTTCTTACCAGGTTGATCTTCAATTACCAGCTTTTGGAAAACAAAAACAAAGAAACCCAACCAACAATGAAAAAACCAAACTAACCAAATCCCTCAATAAATCAACCAACCAACCAAGGTTTCATTTAAAAAACAAAATGCATAGAAAGGTACAGCGAAAGCTGTCTTCATGGAAAAAAACTTGCTTATTCAGAACCTTACTTCTTCCCCAAAAAAAAAGTAAAATTCTGATTCCTCTGTGGATGTTCTCAGCCCCAACATAACAAAGCACAGTCCAAGTGTCTGTGGGTGACTTGTTCTCAGATTTTTCCCCCTACCTGAGAGTTCAACCAAGAGTCATTGCAGGACAAAGACAAAACCTTGTAATGCTTTTGAAATCAGTTAATCCAGAAAAAAAAAAAAAAAGGGAATTGTATATCTGTTATCAGCACACTTAAGACATGGGAAATGCACAGCAAGAACCTGCTCCCAAAAGATGATCAGCTGCTTTAGTGTCTACCAAGTTCACTGCAAACTGCAGGTGTAATGCTGGCAGTGGAGCTGTACACCATACAGGATGCTATCTAGAGAACAAAATTACTAGATCTCAGCATAGTGGAATATACATTTTATTTCTTAAAAAGGAAGGGTACTAACAGAATTTAATACAGTCAAAATTTTACATTTTAAACAAAAGCTTTTCTTTTTCTTAAAAACCAGTTACGAGCAGAGAGGTGAGAGGATTTAAACTACTCACAAAATCCAAGCCGAAGACTTTGAGAATTCAAATCTGTGGTTTATACATTTAAAAAAGTGTAATAAATGGAAATATAAAATAATACCAACTCTGTAATAGTGAAATGCCCTTTCCTCATTAGATTGCTGTTTATGCACCTTTATTTTCACCCATCAGCTGCCAGGAGTGTTTCGGTTTATGTACAAAATAAGCAGTTTGGGACAGAAGATTCATATATAAATTAAAACCATTTATGGCAATACAGTTTTACCCAGCTGCTTTACAAGCTTTATAATCACTTTCACTTCTATGGAATTTTTCAGTCAGGATGATCTCAAATGCTCTTGATGGACTGCTTCAAAAAGCAGCTACATATACAGGAATTATATAGACAACCTCAAGGAGTAGACATCCAAGAGATTAAACAACTTAACACACAGTAAAACTAAGATCAGATTTGTATCTTATATAAATACTGTGCAGATTTATCATCCATCCCACTGAATGAATGGGATAGATCAGTGTCACATCTGAAGACAAAAAAATACTTTTATCCAAGAGGCAACAGAATTTCAGGCCAAATATAGCAGACAGGAGTTCCCTCAAATTATTCAGTTAAAAACGGTATGTGTCTGAAAAAGCTTAACAAGAACAAGAGTTTTCAGAATAACTTGTACATTTGCTTAGCTGTTTCATAGCTATTTTACAGCCTAGAGACACTGAGAGAGGAGGAAAGAAAATAGAAGAAAATAAAAAGAGATGCCATTGTCTCTGCCCACTACTAAAGATGTGGCTTTGTCATTTATGGAACACTGCAGACACAGCTGTTACCAGAGAAGAGACTGCTCCAGTACAGCATTAAAGACAAAGTTACATGATGGCTGGAGAAAGTGTCATCACAGGCCAATTTCTTTACATGAAGGCTGATGGATTAATCTCACCTCCTCCTTAAAACCCAAGCGTTCAGATTTCCTAGCAGACTACTTATGATTCTTACTCCACTGTTTTTAATTTTTTTTCTTTTTAACACAAGATAGAAAAGGTCATGAAATCTGATGAAAGGTCCAGCTGTGCAGCATCCAGGGAACATGTACTCAGGAAAAGCACAAGTCATTAATCACTTTCTCTCTCTCTCCACACCACAACAGGAAACCTGTGTCATCTATGTACATAATGGAACTAATAAAGATGTAGACTATCTAAGTCACAAATGAGCTTCAGTAACAGTCACTCACTGTTGCACTGCAACTTGCTGCAGTCTGGCTGAAGGGTGGAGACAGATCTGTTTGAGCCAAAAGAGAGAATAGTTAAAAAAACCACACCCAACAAAAACCACTCAGCTTTAGTTTTCCTCAGTCACTGAAGTTTACAAATAATTTAATATTGCTACTTTCCAAATGCTACTCACAAACAAATCAACTGTCCAGCTAACAGGATGGGAAGAGTAGAATTATGAATGTAATCAGTGACTACTGTTAAAGAAAGACTGGAAGAGAATCAGTTCCCTCAAAATCTTAGTTTCTCTGCTTAAGTAGCTCATTATTATTTTTAAAACATTTTTTGTTGATAGAAAGCATCACAACTAGACTAGAATTCCACAACATCAATCTTTGTTTTGATTTCTGTAGTTCTCTAGGAAAGAAATAATCCCAAATCAAGCTACATGAAGCATTAACAATATTCAGATATTACAATGGAAGCACTTATTTATTACTTCATAGAACAGATTAGTTTTAAAAGTGTATTTACATGTTCTAAGTTATACAAAATACAGTATTCCAATAATTATGTCAATCACCATATTTCAGACAACTTCACATAAAAGTGCGGAGGATGCATCCATCCCTGATCCTGGCCAGTAGCGAGCGGTCACTGCAGTGGGACAGGTGAGAGCTGCTATTGTGCCCCCTGGAGAGAACAAATCCCACCATCCCTTCTCACTGAAACGGAGCTGCAGATCTAGGAAAACATTCAGGCAGGTACACGAGCAAGGTTTGTTGAGACCCACAGACCAAAATCACATGCCTTAATTTACTAGACATATGTGAAGTACATTTTAAAGTTTTTTACAGATGTTGTACAGCAAAGGGCTTCTGCTCATGCCTTAGTTAGGAAAATGAAGTAACAAGGGTTTTGGCTATATAACAGGCACCCAGATTACACTTAATATCAACAGCCCTATAACTACAACTGGACAGTGTGTTAAGGACACAATTCTGCAGCTGACTGCCTGGGCAGAGCTTCACATTCAATAACAGATCCTGTGAAGTCCACATGGTTCTCTATAGATATAGGGCTCTTCCCATGCAGAAATGACAGCAGAATTGAGGCCTTAAAAGATTGGGGTCTTAGATAGTAGTTCCCTCATGAGACAGCACTGACCAGGTCACATTGGCAGGTCAAGTCCCAGCTCAACAGCACACTTAGTTGAAGCAACAGCTATTTTTTCATGCCTTTCTGCAGTAACTCTTCTCCCTATCTGTATACTCCTTTCACTTCTTTCTGGACTGTGGAAGTAGGACCAAGACAAGGAGATTCCCAAGACCTAAATAATTACTTATCTTCAGTATGATGCTAAACTGAGGGGATTCAAATTGGCCTAAAATTGTAAACCGTGAGGTGTCGGTTTTAGCAATTTCACTCAGGTCAGACTCTTGCATTACTCTCCTCTTCCTCTTTCATTCTTTGCTCTCCTTGCCAAGTATCTATGTCTATCTATGTATGTATCTACTCAAAGGATTTCCTTTTTCCCTGTAGGTGTCTGAACTTCAAGAAGTTTGCGTTCCAAAAGTGACTCGTGAGGGATAGCAGACTATCAAACTAACAAATTACATCTGTATGCCAATTTGCATTATGATGAGTTAAATCACTGTAATTTCTCAATTAGCATTATGTTAGCATCTCCACAGATATTTAGTTAAGCTTATTCTTTCTACCTTTCTCCCAGTCTTCAACTGTGAGTTTATCTATCTTCACCATGTTACAGTGGCAGATATACAGACCAGAGTAATTATCTGAACATCTAGAAAGCCAGTCTGAGTCTTGTAGTGCTGCAAAGGCACAATGCTAACACTAACAAGTGATTTTGCTCTTTATGGATTTAGGTGTATGTTGCCAAAAATATGAGATTTATGCACTAAGATAAATTTTCATTTCTCACCTTGTGCTTAGCAGCTAAAACTAGAAGGGTGAACAAAAGCCTATCTGGATTTTACAAAGGTCTGAGATACCTTCCTCTCACTAAAAATGAAAGCACCTGATCACAAGGAACAAAGCCCTTTTATGCTCAGGATGGCCTACAATACTGAAGCAGCAATATTCTCCTCTGTGCAGATCCATTATTTTTTGCTATCTACAAAAAAAAAATTTTTCTGCATAAGTGGTTTTATTAGAGCATTCCCAAAGCTGCTGGGCTTCCACTGCACCTCCCAACTTGAAATTGATTTGGTACAATTAGTAGCAGGCCTGCAGATAATGCTGAAAGTGATTTCTAGTTAGAACACTTCGGGCATTCAAACAGCACAGCAAGGAAATGGAGAATTGTCAGAAAAGACATAAAATGTTACTGCAAAAAGATGCTTAGCAAAAAGCCAAACAAACGGAAAACATTTCTCCTCCAACACAAGTTTATAATATGCTACTTTTTCACTCTGTCCATGGAGGACCAAAAAAAAGCAGAGTTCAGATTATCTGAATATCAAAACTATCAGGACCAGTTTACCAACACTACCACCTGCAATCTGAGATGTATCCACCTGATCCCAGCACAGAATGCTTCAGAGGAAAGCAAAGACACTCATGACTCCAGCACTTGCTAAAACTTTACAATAACCACATAAGAGTAAAGACCTTTTCCTGTGGGAGTTAATGAGATCTTTGTTACCAGCTTCAGTGGGAGCAGATCTTGGCAACAGGTGAAAGATTAAGCTTCTTGGAATTTTTAGACACAAACCCACTATATGTAGATTAGATCATCATGTATGAAAGCAATACTGTATTAAAAATTGCACATAATTTATTCATAGCTGCTGTCTTCTGTAGAGTAAAACAACACTCATTGTCCACAAATTTCATCCACAGTTTATATATTTTCAAAGTTAGTACTATGAAATGGCCATGTGGTGTCAATCTTCTTCCTAATGAAAGTAGAGCTGTCATGAACTGCTCTCTTTCCTGGCAATCCCTGCAGTGACGCTGAAAGGCGCACATGCCCTTTATTCTCTCCCCTTGGAGATGGTCCCTTTGTGGAATGGGGTAGGTTGGCATCAGGCAAACTTATGGCCTCTACAGAGTATGTTCCAAGGCTAGAGAACTTCAAACCCTAGTAGTGTCAATTCAGCATCTTTTAATATTCAAATTGAGCTAAAAGAATATTTATCTTCTTATGATCACTAAGAAAACATACCCAAGTTATCACTTACAGATAGGACTGTCATCCTAGTCAAAGAAACAAAATGATAGAGTGAATAATTCCGAGAGGAGCAGGGAGCTCTGGAGCAATAAACTTAACTTCCTGAGACTGCAAAAACTGAGAAAGGAGTTCAGCATTGCACAGTATTTTGTCTGGCTATATCTGCACTCCTTTAAATAGTTACTACCCTCTCATCTATCTTTAAAGATACTGCTTCTTAATAACAACAACACCAAATTCTCCAGCTACAAAAGTTGAGCTGCACTCACCCTAAAGTGCAATTTTCCAGTTTTGCAACCCGTAGACACATGAATCACAGATTGTGCAAATCTGCATTGTCCTACAGGGAAGCACAAATGTTTGCTAACAGTCTTCTCTGAAAGAAAGATCTAATGAACATTCACTGTTAGTTTCCACTGTGCAAGCTTTTAAGATAACAAATAAAACAATAGAATTGCACATGCTAATCTCATTGACTCAATATTTTGCTGGTTAAATGTCATGACATACTGCAAAACCAAATCCTGTATACAATATATAAGTATTTAAAAGATATTCCTAAGCACAGTAGGATCCAAATGAAGCAACTTCTTTGCCCAGCTATTTAGCTTTTGGCTTTGTGATTTAAACAGGAAGCATGACATTTAAGAACAGCCAGGGCTAACTGAAAATTTAGAAATTATAAATGAAAAAAGTTGCTACATTTACATGCTGTCATGGTTGTTTATTTTCTTGCTGGTTTGTTTTTCTTAATCCATGGTTTGGGTCTTTATCACCAAAATAAAGCAAAAACCAGTACATACCAAAAATATCAGTCCAAATCAGCAGTACTCAATACAGGTAGAGATATATGCTGCCATATCAGCAACATGGAACTAAGATATTTATCTATTTGATAAAAATATCCCAAGATTATCTCAGAGCTTTATAATAATACACTCATAGGTATACTTTGGTAACCAGCAAAAAATTAAAAACACTTTCTTTACTTCAGTACATCGTCCAATAAAAATGATACGTCAAAAACTACATTTAATATATAAGCTCTGTACAAAGGTTATGCTGTCAAACACTGGTTATGAATCCTTGCTTTTGATTTTTTTTTTATTAAGCTTACAATATTAGCTGCTGCTTCTCACATATTTCTCTTTGTGTTTTGCTCTGAAATTAGGGGTAGAATCTCTTGGTTAAACACAAAAAAAAATAAATGTTCAATATGATAGCACTGAGCTCTGCTGGTAACTAGTCATGCCTCATAATTTTGGCACTTGTGCTTCAGAAAGCTTTCAAGGTTTTTTTTTTTTTTTTTTTGAGGTGTATGCTATTCATCAGTCTCTAGGCATGAACACACTCCTGCCTTACAAGCTCCATTTTGGCTACAAGTATGGCCTTGTACTCCTTTCCTAGAAAGTAACTACTCTAGCTCTTCCCACATAGATTTAGCTCTCAAACTCCCTTAATATAAAAGAGCAGATTCTTGTTATGCTGATAAAATTCTTACAACTGAACTTCCACCTACTTCCTCCATCTTCTAAACACAATAAACATCTCCACAATCTATCCAAGCTTTCATCTACCCTCCCACATGAGCACAAGGGTCCTCACTCTTAAGCTGCCCATTGTAACTGTTGGATATCATTGGTGGTTTCACCTTCAGCACCACAGTTGTCCTGCAGTCAAAAGACAGGAAATGGTAAAATGGCAACTAATAGCCAGTTTTCCTGGAGCTAATACTCATTTGGTAGTTTCAGACTGCCAAAAGACTTGGAGATCAGCAGCTCAGAATAGCACCTTTTCCATGACTGCTAAGTCAGTAGCAGAAGAATAGATCCTTTTTCAGCAAGATACCATAAAAGAAAGTGAGCCTCATAAATGAACTAAAGGAAAAGGCAGGTTACAGCAGTGTAGCTGCGGAGCAGGAAAGCCACCGACGTGGGTTATTATCAGATGGGTCATTTCATAGAGGTTTATTACTCTCTGTATGGCACACTGTGGTGCTTTCTGGATTATTTCAGTACATCTGCTGTAATCTTCTGCACAGAAGTCTCACACATTACGGGCTGCTGTCTTCCCGGTGTCTTTAGTTCTGCACTCACAGTACTCCACAATACGCTACACTGTACCAGAAGTGAGCCACAGTATTAAATAAAATTCATTATACTGCAGGGAAAAGAGTCTTAAAATATAGCAGTTCTTTATATATACAGACACTTTCATTTAAAACTCCCTCTCTTCTTCCACTTGAGTGCCAAAACGAAGAGTCACTATTCACACAGGCTGTCAACAGACTTTGAGACATGAACTTTGAGTGTCTTGACAAAACCCCAGTAGGTAAGCTTATTGTAGTTCATAGTTACAGTGAGAAAGACAGATAAGAAAGCCATATACAGAATTAAGGAGACTTTGCACTTTTCATCATGCCCAGCCCTGGGTAGTCAGATGGGGTACTTGCAGGCAAGGAGGCAGGCAGGGTCATCATCAGTTGTTTGTGTTGGGACACCTCATAGATTTCACTGCTCACTCTGAAGACTGGCGATTCATGTGTGCTTTTTAGTTTCTTTGTTTTTAAAAGTCTTTAAAGTTGCATCACTCGGAATCAGATAAGTCACTTTAAACAAAGCAAAGTGTTAAGTGTGACAATTTATTTATAACATACTTCCCACCATCACCACCACAAACCACCCTGTGAAAGAAAAAACCCCTGCTGAAAGGGTGACAATTTTTAGTATGTTTGAAAGAAATTAGACCAACACCGCATCAAGAGCCACTCTAGTCAAATTAAGAGCGTAACAGCGGGGGGCGGGGTGGGGGGGGAGTAGTTCAAAGCATACATTAGGTGTTGTGGATTAGCCTGCTTCTCCACTTTCTTAGGAATTCAACACAAAATTGCTCTAAACTCATAATTTCCACATTAAGTTTTAAAGACAAGCTACTCTTTAGCATAGAAAATAAGCCCTAATGCTTTTCTAATGTATTTTCAGATTTCAATAGAGGAACTGCAACTACCCGCAACATCACCATCCCACATTTACTCCTTAATATAAATATTACCCCAGGAAGTATAGCCTAAGAGTTCTGACACAGCCACTCTCTTAAGACAGCTTCTCTTGTTAAGAGGACTTCTAGACAATATACTTCTGGTAAAGCTTCTAGTTCTTGCAGTTGTAGGTCATGTAGGAGGTCTCAACATCACACACAGCCGTATTGTTTTCTTTTAACGCCATATATTGTTGAAGCAGTGCTTGGTGCTGAGAATGGGTAACTTCCCAGAGGGCAAGTCTTGTGTGCTAATTTTCTATCAGGAAACATGCTGGAGATAGAACCAGCAAGCGTGGAGAGACCAGATACACTGCTACACAGGAGATAGTGAGGTAAACTGTTCGCGTTTATAGTGGGTGTAGCTTATCCCATAGGGTGTTCACGAGGCAAAGGACCAAAACTCTTTCTCAATCTCTTGCACAATAGGTAAGGTGCAGTAAAATAACAGTGGCTTGTTTACTTCTTTAAAAAAGCGCCTTCTCTCAAAGCATAAGGTGCTGGCCATTTTTTAACAGCTGAGACTTAAGGTTCAGCCTAATGAGCCAGACCTCTTTTTCTACATCTCCCTTACTTCTCAGTTAAGTGCAACATGCTGCTTTATCAGCAGTTCAAGAGGGAAGACCCCCTAAGGAAAAAAAGGAGGGGTGGTGGTAGAAATACAGTCTAGAACCCACATCAAATTATTTTGTCCACATATGTAAAGCGAGTGATTCACTATTCTCTCTCCTTGGTTTCTGCAAGTTATCCAGGATTAGAACCTATGAAGACATTTAGACAGTATTGTAATCTAAACTGTACTGACTCCATTCTGCATAACATTCATAGATCAACCTTGCAATACTTCTGTTTTTAAAAAACTGAATGTTTTCCTGTCTTCCTGTCCTAAAGGTTCATCTATTCCTCTTCAGAGTTCTATACAACAAATACTTTGTAGTGCCTCTGAATGGGAGAGGAAACAATTTCATGATGCTGCCCAGCAACATCTACTTATATTCTAAAATAATGTTTTACACTTTTACTGGGAGGGGGAGGTGGAATGGAAAGGAGAAAAGAGCAAGAGTTTGAAAATTAAACATAACAAAAAAAAAAAAAGAAGAGAAAAGAAAAGAAAGAGAGAGAGAGGAGAGTCGAGTCTCCTAGGCTCTTTCTCCACTTAAAAATGAAGGTTAGAACAGATAGCAAAAGCTCTCTCCAGTCTGGAGGGATCCACATTTATTCCTCCAGACAGGTGAATCTGTTCAATTGTATGACATCAGAAAATGTTTTATCAGTGTTGAAAACAAGGTTCTAAATATGGACACTAAGATTATGGACAACAGAATGATCAGGAAAGGGCCTATGCCAACAGAAACAGGGTTTGTTTGTGTTTTGTTGGTTTCTTTCTAGTGTAGATGCAAAATGGCAAAGCCTCCATAAACTTTATTTCTGGGAGTCTCTACAGAAGGCAGAGAAGTCTAAGAGGCTAAAACAAAGAGCCCTAACAAGGAAAAGGGTGTGCTTACAAGGGTCCGTATCTGGTCTCGTATTTAGAAACAATGTTCTTGCATCGTCCCACTTCCTTGCGCAGCTCTGCCACCTCCGTCCTCAGGGCTGTGTTCTCTTTCTCAAGAAAGGCCGCCCGAATTGTGATCTGATTCTCCTTTAACCGCCGGGCATCACGGGAACGCTTTGCTGCCACATTGTTCTTCTTTCGCCTTGTCCAGTATTTTTCATCCTGTATTAAAAAAGATGCCAAACTGACAAGTGTTTTGAAGACACCTCTTTATTGTGTAACGATAGTCACACTGACTGCTCTATTGAGGAATCTCCTCCATAGGTTTGCAGGGCTCAGACATCAAAATGGAGACCACGCAGTACTGTAAGATTTCATCTTTACACAAGTCTTCTTTTAGGATTAACCAATTGGTTTGCTAGAACTAAAGAGATTTAGAGACTTGGATATTAAGAAGCTGTCCAACTGAAATGCTTCCTTTACTGAGTTTCAATTCAGGAGTGAACTTTTACATAAAACCACCTGTTCTATTGTGTCTAATCTGTCCAGATTAGACACAATACTGGGAAAATATACACAACGGCCTTCAAAAGTGCAGGTGATAAGGATTTGACTTGATAGCTCTTCTAATTTCTGTGTATAGCATGATCAGTTGCTCCTTGCCAGTAATTAGCTCATGATACCAAAACCTGCAAACCAGCAAGCACAGCAGTTGGTCTGCCAATTCTATTCTTGGCAGTGCTTCTGACCAATCATGTAGGTAAACTGCATTAGCTCTGTGTGTCAAAGTGTTTGGACAAAGAGTCAGAAATTTTTATCAAAGCCTAGAAGAGTTTGCAGCAATATATCTGTTACCTTTTGCTCATCTGGGACAAAAACCTTCTTGGCTTTTTTAATCATAGGTTGTGGTTTCAGGTCCTCTTCAGTAAACTTGTGTTTGCGAGGATTGAAGAGCTCACCACCAGGCACACTGGACAGCACTAAATCAGCAGGGTCAGGGTTAAAATTCACCTCAACTTCTACGCAGTCGGGATCAATGGGGCTGGGTGTGTTTCTCTCATTTTGTGGTGGGGACTCTGGCAACAACAGGAGAAATTACAATATATTCAGCAGGATGAAGAGAATCACAAAGAAGCCAACTTTATTGCCCTGTGGTGAGAAATATCTAACAGAATTAGTTGGTGCTTCCCTGAGGTGTGGTGGGTGCTGTACTGCTGCTGGGACAGAGAAAGAGTTCATAGTCCACTCCGTAATATAACTCCAGAAGCATATGCCAGAATAACAGACATGAGTAGACAGATGCAGGTCAGGAGTTAATACTTCCTTGGCAAAAATTGCATGCTTTGCACACACAAAAAGCACCTTCAGCAGCAGTAAGAAGGGAGAAACTTGTATCAGCCTGAGTTTTGTACCATACAAATCCTTACAGAAACAAGCCTGCCCAAAGACCCCAGTCCCTGGGACCTTCAAAGGTCAGACAAGTAGACTTCCAAACAACTGACTAAATAAAGGAGGATTTGCTACAAATGCAACAGTATTTTTTTTTTTTTTCCACATGGAAATAAATGCCCCAACAGAGAAGTCTGATACTGTTCACATGTTCTAACACAGTGTTCATATGAGCTTTAGTATATTAATCTATTGTTTACAAAACTTCATATACATTAGTTGCAAAACTGCATGTCACTGCCATGTGCAGTAGTGATCAATGAACAAGTTTTGCATATACCACCTAGAAAAAAGCCACACGCTGTAACTTATGGATGGAGTTCCATGTTCTCTTTCCCACAAATTCACAGAAGAGGTCCAGAGCAAAATGCTTTCTTTAAAGCTTGCTCATAAAATAGTACTGTGATGGCTATCATGTTTAAACTCCAAATCTAGGGCAAACTGAGCAGCTAAATTCTTTAATAGAGAAGATCTCCATAGTACAAATGAAGTTTCCTAGTACCATTTAAGCACAGTTTTGTTTGCTTGTTTCTCCATTCCCACTTCAAAGCACCACAGAACATCAAACTGCATCATTAAAACACCTTTTCCAAGTGTCTGTTTTCACATTTCCCAGGCTACCACAATAACGATGGCTTCATTGTTTTTCTATTTAACATTGTTTTTTGAGATACATTAAGTTCACATAAGTTCACCCAAGCAGACCAAGGTAGTAAAAATGACTTGTGACAAGCTATCAAATCTGTTGTAAAATAACCTGAGAAAGTATTTTTTTAACTTGTCCAGCTTCTTACTCTATTAGCAATACAAAGAAAGCAAATACTTTACATTGCTATTTCAGCTCTTATAATTTCAAAAGCAAAACAGACTGCACACTGATAGACAAACAGACTGCACATTGATAGACATTCTTTATAGGACAGGAAGAGGGAAAGAAAAGGAGAGGCAGCATCTTCATGAATTGACACATGAACTATGGTTCTACATTGAGCATGTTTAACCTGCCAGAGCAAACACTGACAGGTTAGCACATCTCCTCTCTGATCTACAGAGACACCTTTTAATATGAGAACAACAGAAGTCCCTCAGAGCTCTGTATTATTCCATCTACCTGTGCTGGAGGCTGCTTCAGATTGCTGGTAAACTGCAGTGGAAGAGGATGATGCAGGAGAACCAGTGGAAGCACCGGCAGATTCCTTCCCTTCCAGCTCAGCCACAGGCAAGAGTGGATTCTGGTTTAAATCCAGGTGAGTAGGGCTGGAAGGAATTCCATTCTCCAGCAGGAACTCATCCAGATCCATGTACTCCAGGTGGAAAGACTCTCCATCATAAGGAATAGTTTTGTCCCAAATGGGTGGCATGAGGGAAGCTGAGACTGCCATAGTGCTGGCAGCTGCTGCCTCATCTTCTTCAAGCTTTATTTTCTCCTTCTCTTTATCTGAAAAATACAAGTAGGTCACTGTACAAGCTGAAACACAGGAGAGACTGGAGGTTTAAGAGTCCAACAAAATCCCCACAAAAGGAAATTCAGTAAGCTCATGGCGCTGCCTCATGACATGATCTGGAAAACCAGATGTTGAAAAGGAACATTTCTGTATGGAAGGCTCTAACCCCCTGTGATGGCTGGACCCCAGGCAGCTGAGCAGCACTGCAGACCAGCATCTTTGCTGATAGCTTACCAAGGTGCATGGAGCTTATTAACCAGTCACTGCAACACAGCCCGAGTTTCACATACCCATCTCAGAAGACAATGAAAGTGAGTGTCCCTAAACAGGATTACATTGGAAACCATTAAAAAATTCTGAGGAAGCAGAGTAGCTTATTCTATGCACAAAGAAGGAAGGTGCAGAACAATAATTAAATACAAATGGGAGAGGAATATGGGTTTTCAGATTACATTTGAAAATCAGTCAAAAAGTCCATAGGACACCAGAGACCTGGATGCTTATTGTTCAGCATTTTAGAAGCATTTCTCTCTGAAATGACTCAGCATGTCCACAGAAAGCAAAAGCTCCAAGTACTGCTCACTATAGATAGCTCAGAGTACCTACATACAATTTTCACTCTTTGGGGAGATGTCTAATAAGGCACACTCCCACATCACACCCCCAAGTCACAAGAGACTGATGAGTTTTTCTCCATTTACTGTGCTACAGTGCACATATTACAGAAAAATGGCTGTTTCTATGTTCCCCATAGCTACTGAATCTTAACAATTGTCTGGGACAGAATCCAAGCAGAAAACTCAAGTTATGGAATAATTACATAATTTAAGAGACAAAAATAAGCTGGCAGAAAAAAAATTAAAAATCCAAGTCATTTTCCTGATCCAGTTCTCCATGCAGCCATGCAGTTCCATCAGCAGTGAAGGAGGCATTCCAGAAGAAGTGCTAGCACTGCCAGCACTGAGCCAGCACTGCTGTCAAAAGGAAGGAACAGTCACCAGTTGTACCCTCATCACCTGCAAACTGGGCATTACCATGGAAGCCAAAAAATACTCTGTTCAATTTAACAGGGACTCCAAGGACATACACTGGACCAATTTGGATCTCCAGTATTAAGAGAGATTAGCCCAGTAAAATGCACCAATCTTTGGCATTAGGGTTTTCTAGACTGGCTGCAACATGCTAAAGGAGCATTTTTCTTTATCGGGGGTGGAAGTGGGGGTGAAACTCAGCTCTAAATCAGAAAAGCCTATTTATATAAAACCTATTCTGATAAAAGTGGCATTCCTTCCGCTGTTGCCTTAGCTGGTGTGGATCTGAGGCTGAAAGAGCTTTTTATGGCTTAAAGAACAGTGCTGCCATACAAAGTTAATTATCTACCCTATTCTGAATATTTTATACAAAAGAAGATACTGATTTTAAACCAAGCAGCTGAGAAAGTATTCACCAGCCACCAGCTTGGGATCAAGAGCAAGTACCCAAAGGATACATTGAATTCAGACCAGTGGCTCCCGGACCTAAGCTTTGATAATACCACCTTGTAGCTTTTGGCGTTCTCCTTGCCATTTGACACTGTTCCCTCCAAAACAACATCTTCCAGCTCCTGTTCCTGCTATAAACTCCTTTTCATGGGGAGTTTTGCAACTTTCCTACCCTTTGCTTGGACAAAGCAAACATGCAGGTTAACAGTAATGGTGTAAATAACCAGAATGTTTCTGAACAGCTCCTACTTGAAGCCAGTAAAGAAACAGCATCTACTCCATATATAAGGAGGATTTCCCTTACTACTGGAGCACACCCCAGCAAATTTGAACCAATATTTCACCTGTGAATAGAGATTGTGTACTCCCCAACATTTCATAGTGCCCAGCACAAGCAAACCCAGATTTGCACTGGATGTTGTGGATGATATCCCAATAAAGATAGCACCAAGACAAATACAAGCAACAACAATTAATTATTTGTAAATAACTATTTTTAATTAGCATGATAAAAAATTTGTGAAATGTCAAGTCAAAATGTCAACTAAAAAGAAAAAAAATTCTTAACTCTTGAAAACAACAGTACACCATTAGAAGTTATGCCAGTTTTAATAGTGCCTTTGTTTTGCAACATCTAACAGGACACCTCCAAGAGAAGAAAAAAAAATTAACTGATTGTTAAACTGAATGTAAGGCATACAAATATTTTTCAGAAAGCAGATGCTAAAAAGACTACACTACTGGCATATGTGGCTCTTCTCAGATCTTTTAATGACTTTTGTATGCACATGATCATTCTGCTACCCTGCAGTAACCTGGAAAAACTGTGGTTCCTCCAGTTTCCTCTTGTGATTGTCCCTGGCTCACACCAGATTAGATGCTTCCTCCACATGAGAAAAGCATCTGAAATTTTTTGTCCTTTTGCTACAAGCTGACAACTCAGCAAGCACTGGGCCCCCAGTGCTGTCTTTGTTTAGCTATGCTGTCTGTCTCTCCTCCCTCACTTCTAACAGTATCTGAAATAAAACAGCAGAAATTAACACACATTGGGAGCTCATCTGTTTCAAAGATGATACATAACATGGTAAAAACCTTTGTATGATCATTTTTGCACTGATGTTTTCCCACAGGCTTCCTTTCTATTCATTTAATCTTTATTTCTGCCACACAACATTCTGCTTGAGTGCACAACATCTAATGAAACACTAATTAAGTTCTTGCATCTTGAGGGGGAACTTTCTGCCTACCTCAGCACAGGGACCTGAAAGATTAATTCTCTTAAGATATTTATAGTGTAAACAGGTATTACCTGACAGCAGAGCTGCAGTATCCTAAGAGGCTCCATTTGCAGTGATTCAAGGTCACCCTGATAAATCTGGACTGTACTTCTGCAGATGATGCCTCATGTCTGATTTAGCCCCCTCATTCTGCTACTGTGACCTATTAACTAGGCTTTACATTTGCTGTCAACAGTGAGGACACCAGTTTATGCTCAGTGACTTAAGTGGACCATTTCAGTTACTGAACTGGTGGAAATACTGCTGTTTTAACCAAAAGCAGCAGCATGACAAGAGCTTTATTTCCTGTCCTGGCTTTTCCTCAAAACCAAAAAACTCACTAAACCAAAAACCAACCAAAATATTTTGGCCACCACGCTGTCAAGAGCTAGCCCAGCCACAACCAGAACAAATACTTATTTGACAAACCTCCTCTTGTTCACCAAAAAAATATTGTCAAATTATACTGAAACCACTCAATATATATATATGTGTATGTATGGGCTGATTGCTCCATAAATCTTTAGTCCCACTTGTGAGGATGGAGCAAGGCAGGTTGCAGGGTTCCCTATCCCCAGTGCCCATTGCTGTGATGTTTGCTGAGGCATTTCTCCTGCCACAGCAGCGTGCAACTGGTGATTAAGGCATCCTTTGGAGAGTATGCAGCAGCTCCTTACTAATGGAAGAGACCTACACTCCTGCTCTAGAATAATAATTGCCTTCCCTTAACCCACATGACTTTTCCTTTTTTTATAGAAATATCATTATTTTTATTTATTTAATCCTTCCAACTCCCAGCAAGGCTGGTGAGCTGTACCTGGTCCATGGCAGGGTGTTCAAGGGGAAGGCATTCTGCTGGAACTGGCTGACCTCCCTCCTCTGCTGCTCAGGAGGATTAGAAAGCTGCTTGCTCTGAGTGGGTAGTCAAATTACCCACAGCAGTTGGAAAACCCACAGGCAGCTTGCAGAGACTACAAATGGACAGACACTGCAGCTAGCTGATATAATTCCTTACAGAATAAGACAGAAAACTGTGCTTTTGTCAATAGGCACTCCAGACAAAAGCACAGGGTCTTTTCTCAGAAAGTTTGCTCAAAGTGCACCATTGGATTACGTGAATGAGTAATTTTTTAACATTTTGAGTGTACCACTGTTAAAAGAACAGAAAATAATCAAGGACTCTCTGAAGTCAGTTGAGTCACAGGTCTACTGACAAGCCTTTGGTAAATTAGGAGTAACTACCTGCTGACAATGAAGGCATTCTTTCTTTTGTCTTGAGAATGCAAACAAGAAAAGTATCAGAGACCAAAATAAACACAGAGCAACAAGTTCCACAAAGTGTGAAGGGAAACAGAACAAGGTGAACTAAGGAAATCTATGGAGAAATTTTAAGAACAAGAACAACCTGAACTTTATCACACCATGAATGGAGAGGGATAATCAAGATCAAATGGACTCACTAGCAAGCTTCAGCTGAACACCTTCACGAGCTGGAATGGGGTCATCTAGTAATCAATCTAGTATCAAATGTTTCTAATTTTAGAAAAATGGACCACCTCACAATCATATTAATTTCAGAATTTTACATCTTCATAAACCACATCATATGATTCTGAACACAAAAATCAGTCCCAGGACAAAGTCATTAAATCCCTATCAGCAACCATACACGAACTGAAATTGCTCCTGCTGGCACTAATGTCTTTAAAAAGGACTGGGTGCAGAAATATCTTAAGAAATCCCATTATTTTGTAGAGTCAAGATTCTGCGTGCTGCAGCATCCTGCACCATAGCAACATAACTAAAACCTTTATTACAAGCTGACTTTATTTTTTTAGCAGAAAGGAGAAAAGGATAGTCTCCAGAATCACAAAATAGATTTATAGGGTACTGTGCAATATTAGACATGCAAGGTAGGTAAGATCCTCACTGGCAACAATCTTGACAACCTTGCTTATGCCGTGGTTTACCCTGGATGTCGTCTACTGTTCCAAAAAATTATTTTTAACCACAAAATTCATAGGTGTAAGGACTTATTTTATTAAACACTTGTACAGTAGTGCAGATAATCCTGAGTCTTCCTCAAAACGAAACTGATACTCAGAAAGGCAAAAATACTGCCAGACGAGAAGGGAAAAAAAGAAAGAAAAGCCAAGAAAAAATAAAGTGTGCCATGAGCACCGAAGACTACAAGCAGTAGCACTGTTATTTACACAGCTGCTGTCCACATCAGCAGTGGCAGAGAGGCAGCTCCAGCCCATGCAGGGCTGCATGTGCAGGCAGTCACTCATACCCTTATGGATTATCACCGAACCTAATCTGAGGGGATCCGCTGTTTACTCGTGTCATCGGGCAACTTCCCAGCAATTAAGGTCAAGCAAGACTGGAAACCTTCTCACTGCTGCTCCCAGCTACACGTCTACAGGCGAGGGAGGCTGCGGAGAGCCGAGGGACTAAAACCAGCGTGGCGCGTCTCGGCTCCTGCCCACCCCTCGCTCCCGCAGCGTTCGGTTCTGCCCAGCGCAGGCACCCACACGCTCCGGAGAGGGCGATCCCCGGGAGGCGGGGAGCGATCCCGTGCTGCCGGCTCTTGGCTCGGCCGGCCAAGGGGGCGGAGGGAGGGAGGGACGGGGCGGAGGGAGAGGGCCGGGGCGTGCGGCCTCTCCCGCGGGTGCTCCCCCCGCGGCCAGTCCCGCCGTGACCCGGCGGGTCCCGCCCTCCGAGCCACGGGGCGGGAAGGGGGCGGTGGGAGCGGATAACTGGGGGGCGCCGCGCGCTCCCGCTGCCCCCGCGCGCGACCCCGCGCTCACCCAGGCGCGCCTCCCGCGGCGGGTTCTCCATCAGCTTCTTCAGCACCAGCGGGAACGCGCCCGCCAGGCCCCGCCGCTCCTGCTGCGCGGCGGCCCCCGCGCTCCCCCCGGCTGCAGTGGGCTCTGGTCCTCCCGCCGCCGCCGCCGCCTCCTGGTGCGCGGCGCGGCCGGGCATACTCCCCGCGGGCGAGCGGGCTGTCAGCGGTCACCGGCGGCGCGGGGCTGCGGCGGCTCCCCGGGACCCGGCGGCGGCAGCAGCAGCAGCAGCAGCAGCGAAGCGCGGAGCGAACGGCGCAGGCGCGGCCGGCTGACGCCCGGCGCGTGCTTCAGTATTCATGAGTTCCGCGGCCCCGCCCCGCCCCGGCCTCTCCGCGCCCCGGGGATTGGTCCGTGCCCCCCGAGGGGGGTGGCCCCGTGCGGACAGGCCCCGCCTTCCCCGCCCTGCCCTCCCCGCGGCCGGCGCGGGCACGCGCCCCCCGCCCGCCAGGGCACGTGCAGGGGCGGGGCCCCAGCGCAGCTCATTAGCATTCGGAGCCCCGCCCCCTCCCGCTCCTCCCGCGGGCGCTGCGTCACCATCAGGAGGGCGGAGGAGGCGGGGGGGAGGAGTGCGCGCGTGGGCGGCGGAGGGCGCGCGCCTCCTGCGCTTCCGCGCGCCCGCGTGTTCCTGCGGCCCGGCGGTGCCTGAGGGGGCCGCGGCCGAGCGGGCGGCCGTGAGGGCCGTCCCGGCAGCGCGACGCCTGCGAACCCCCCCTCCCCGCCCTGTCCCGGCGCCAGCGCTCCAGCCCGCCCTTGCGTATCCTCATTTAGGATCCCGAAATCACCTTTCACGCGTGCCCTGGATTTAATCACCCTCCGTCCCACACGATGCCCGCAGCGGCGTGCCCTACATAACATGGGCAGGGAGAGGGACTTCACTGCAGTGCTGGCATGGGCGGGCTGCTGGGGGAAGGGAGGAGAGGCCGCCTTTCCAAATTGTCACGATCACAAGAAATTCTTGTGATTCTCCAAGCGGCTCCCCTGTTCTAGCAGCAAGGATGCCGTGCTGGGATTTAAACTGCTGAACACACGAAGGGAGCAAGTATTGCCAAGTTCGTTCCCGAGAGCACAGGTGGATACTGAGGAGCCTCTCCCACAAATGAATAAATTCGCAGAAGTGTCATGCTGCAGCCACAGGCTTCTGTCAGCAGCGGCTACTGTTCCCTCGGCAGGATGGGCTGCAGCGAACCTGCGGGAAAGGGAGGGGTGTGCTCCGCTGGGATCGGCCCCTCCGCATCCAACACAGCCGCGAGAGCAGAGGCATTCCCGTACGTGCCAGCAGAAAAAAAAAAAATCTTCCTCTCAGGTAGGCACTTGGGCATCTGCTTGGTTGAACTTCCCTGCCACAAACCTCAGACATTTAATTTAATTGGCAAGGCACGATTTTACCTGACCCTTACTAATAAACCCTGATGCCCTTTGTGTCAAAAAAAACCCAAAACACAAACAAAACCAACAAACCAAAATCAGGTCCAAACTCTTCTCCACATGTCCCAGGAAAAAGAATGGAATATGAAGTCACACAGGGTAGGTGTTTTTCTCCATTGTCTTACTGCAATGAGGACCAGAGGCCATCTCCACCCAACCTGGGCAGATGTGGAGCTGCCCTACCCAGCAGCTACTTCTCTTGCGTGGGCTGGGAGGCCCAATCTGCTCCCTTCTTCAGAGGGAACGGGCGGGACTCCCAATGCACACATACTGCCCAGTGGGAAGCTTGGAAAAGGACGCCCTGTTAATATAGACTGCAACGGCGCAGGTTAATGCATCATTTATCAAGGCTGATAAATCCAGTTGCAAGAAGCAGGCAGAGCAGGTCATGCTCCGCTGCCCAGTGTGCTCCAGGGCTGCTATGTGCCTTCCATGGACTCCCTCTGCCTTGCCAAGCTCAGCTGGCAGGAAGAAAAGGCACATGTGTGAAAGGGAGATGCCACTTCACAGAGGGTAATGAGACACAGATGTCAGACCACACACGACAGAGGCAGCACACACAGCTTGGCAAGGGGCAGCAAGCCTGCAGTGGTGCTTTTGTCTAGGAAACAGCTACTGATAGGTGGTAGATAGAGAACACAACTGATTGAGGTCACAAAGGAGCAGCTTTTAGGCAAGTAGATGCAGCCAAAGAGGGGCAGGCTGCAGGCTTCCCATTCAGTTGTGGCTCTCATGGTCACTTTGTTCCATTGTTGTCAATGCTGGTGGCCCCCAAGGATGATGCTGTGCCTCAGTAGTGTACAACACTCCTTCAAGGAACAGGGTCTGTGCACATCACCCCTGCAGAGCTCAATGGCAGCTGCTTTGCTGGATAATGTCTGTATGAGGGGAGGTTATTAAAACCACTCAGCAGCTTTTACTCCAGGGCTTTTCTCTTTAGATTGACCATGTTCTTCCTCCAGCACATTTCCACCCATGCTCCACTGTACTAAGTTTTGTTCTGCACCACTGTGAGTTGTGAGTTTCCTTGGAAAGGATCTAGACTACACAGCGTTAGCTGCTCTTCCCAAAGGCAGGAGGGAGGGAGTTCCTGAGGAACATTCCTGTGGGTTGCTTCTCACATAACCCTGCTCCAGCATGAGCACTGCCCTGCCAGCTAGCAGGGAGGCTGTCCTGAGAGCTTTTCCTCACTGCCTCTGGGGATTAGGTGTTCAAAGCAATTGCCAACAGAAAGCAGGCACTGTACCACAAGCTTTACCTTCTTGGTTAAGCTGGGATCTGCTTGGGATTTTTACATTTGCTTTCACTCTGCAGGTGAGAAGGAAGAGTGGAAGACAATGAGATGTGAGGAGAGGAATGCAGCAGCCTTGGCTGTTGCTGCTGGGAGTCTTGTCAGGGCCAGACGATACAGAACAGCCCACTTCTGGGGTGCAGCAGGGAGGGAGGCAAGTGATAAGCAGCTCACTGCTGGGCACAGGGTGTGAGGGAGAGATGTACAGTGAGCCCCACTTGGAGGTTTGAACAGCAGAATAGAGAATTTCAGAGAGAGGCCTGAGAACTAGCAAATCCAGATGAGTGCTGCCCAAGTATGGAGACCCAGAAGGAGAGAAGTGAGCTCTCTGGGAAGAGGGCCATGATGGGAATGCTGGTCTGGAGAGGGAGGCAGCATAATAAAGACAGTTCTGAGGACTACGGGAAGTGATGCGGAAAAGCAGGGTGGTCCTGGAGCTGAGGAAGAAAGCTGCCACAAAACAGCACTCTCAGCTGCCAAATAAGTCACATTCAGTTAAGACTAAATTATTCTCTCTTCAAATCATTGATCTCTCCTCTACCCCCTGCTCTAAACAGATAGGTCTTGCCAGCACTCCTCCCTTGGATTAATTGAATCCACTTGGCTGTGGAGAGCAGAGATCCCAGAAAAGCAGCCAAACTCAGCTTAGCCACAGCAAGGCTCTGTACCACATGAGCTGCCCTTGGCTGTTACTGCCTCCTCCCAGACAGTTCCACTTTCTACCTGGCTATTGTCAGTTGGGAAAACATGCCCTGGTCCACACAAACAGTGGCACTTCATACGGTGTGGTATGTAAACACAACTCTTAGTGGGCAGTCTCAGCAAAGGAGAGAGAGAGCTCACAGGAGGCAGCAGCAAAGCAATGTGACAAAATGAGCCCCTTAGGGGTGGGGCAGTTCCCCTTGCCCTATTTCCCTTTTCTACAGGGAGCTGTGCCTGTGCCATAGGGCTCACTGTATTACAGCAGGTGTAGGCAGGTGCCTTTCCTTACATGAAAGCTTTACTGTCACAGGAGCAGCCTTTTCTCCCATTGAACCTGTAGCGAGAGCAGGATCCCTCTCCACACTGTGTGTCTGGCTTTTCTGCTCCTGGGTTCTGCTGCCCCTCAACACTGCAGAGCTGCCTGGATGTCCTGGTAGCAACTTCCTAGAGAAGAGAAGCTCTGTGCATGTTTGTTTCTGTGAGCTCAGCTCACTCATGCCCAGACATAGGTTTGTTGAGCTGAGGTGTTCCCACACACCTCTCCAGGGCTGTGCAGCAAACATTAAAACACAACAACCAAAAAGCAGCTTGTCAAGGGTCTGTAGCATCCTATCCAAAACCAGAGAGTACTCAAACTGTGACGGGTGCTTGGAGCAGACCCAGCATTAGCAAAGCCATCAGAGCAAAGTGTTCAGCACAGCAAAAGCCCAAACTAAATAACCTCCTGGATCCTTCTCATTTGTTTTCTAGGATGCTGCACAGAGAGTAAGAAAGCCTAGGAGTACAGAAGTGCTCTTGCAAAGAAAATGCAGCATTTGCTGTGTTCTCTATCCCATCTTTTAACTGATAAACAATTAAACAAAGTTTGCACAGTCAGCCTGCCCCGTGCAGGCTGGGCTCTCTGGACAGTCTGAGTCTGGGAAAAGGCAATGTGTGGAGACTTAGTGGTTATTAACCATCTGACAAGAACGAATGGCAGTCCTGGAAGTCGCTTCTATGTGAGCATGAACATTAGTGCCTAAGCCTTTTCTGTGCCTGAATCTTTGAGGGTTTCCAAGAAGTAGCTGAGGACAGAGATTAAAAGGATCAGGAGCTCAGCATGATTTTATAATCAATCCATTGCTGCCATTTTTCCTCCTAGCTGTACAACATGCACAGTGCCAGAACTCCCTGTCTGACTTGGACACTTTGAGGAAACACACCCTGGAAGAGCTTGCAGCAAACAAGATCTGCCCTTTTCTCACCTTGCAACTGAAGGAGGGGATGGAGAAATCAAAACAGAACCCCCAGTACATATTTCCTCAATCCTACCTGTCATCTTGTTGGTCCAGGGCAAGGAGTACTCCAGTAGGGACTTCAGGACTTCCGGAAAGTCCAGGGCAGTGGGGCCCCCAGGGGTGTTGCAGCTTGACATGTCCTGTCCTGGGACTGTGCCAGCAGAGCTAAGGGAGGGCCAGGTGCCTGGCCACCAACCTCACGCCCCACTATCCTGGGCGTTGCGAGATGGGCTCAGAGGCACCCGGAGCGGGTGTGCTGAACTGCTCTGGCTCAGAAAAAACAAGGAGAATGGGAAGCAGCCTGGCAGAGATGCAGCTTGCCCGGCTGTCTTCACCTCCCCCTCTCCCACTCTGAAGTGGCCAATTGTGGAAATAGCTTGCAGCCTTGCAGGGCTGGGCTGGGCGCCTGGCCAGCGTGGTTTTACAGGGCCTCTCCCAGCCAATCCGGCAGCAAAGAACTGGGCCAGTTATCTAACTTTGCAAAGGCAGCACCCTTTTCCTTCCCAAGGTGTTATAACAAATACATGTGTCTGAAGGGGAAAAAAAACAAGTGTGTGCTGTTAGGGGTACATGTTGGCTGCAAACACAACAGGAGAGGGATCCTCTGGCACGTTCTTGGGAGGCTCTGAGGAGCTCCAAGCTGTGCAGGCTGTTACAAGGAGATACACATGCTGTCTGCATCTGCCTGCTAACTTTTTAGCCGAGATGAAGATAGTGACATTATTTGTATGTGATGCAACAATTACTGCCTGAACCTCCTAAGTTAATTTTGATAATAGCACAAGGTTTCTTTCTTATAAAGTGTATATCATCCCTAAAATATAGGATTTTTCTTCTGAAGTGCCACAGAATTTTATCAGGAAGCAAACAGCCTCCTCTTAGAGCACTGCTGTATGGGAAGAGAGTTCATAAACCCTGCAAATACCTGGTAACAGCTGGTTAAGTAAGATCTTGAGCACACAAAACCCCTCTTCTCCTGTCAGTGAAATTTTTAGCATGGAGAAAAGGACTGGAGACAGGAGGATAAAGGTCTGATCCTCCTTTGCAGAACCTGGTGTGAGAAGAAGCATCTTACATGTGCTGTGGTCTTTTATTTTGCTGTGTGTGGTATTTCAACATAAGTGTCTTTATTTCTCAGTTTGTTCCTGTCCATTTTGCCAGGCTCAGCCTTAGAGTGCCAGTGTGAGTTGGTAGAAACCAGTTATTCCTACACTGGTCTGTGAGCCACAGCAATTGGACACAGCCCAGCAAAATCAGGCATGGTGTTTGGTTCCTTAAGGAAATGCATTTGATTTAACCAAGTAGAAACCAAAAAGAAGGAATTACCTAGCCAGGTTGGGTAGTTGAGAATTTGAATTTAGCTGGAGAAGACTTGTGATCTAGATCCCAATCTAATCAGGCTCAGAAATCAATAACTAACAGAAATCAACTAACAGCAGTTAGTTTAGTAGAATTTGTAATTATGATGCAACCTCTTCAGATTTTGAGCCAGTCATAACCATCAGTGGTGAAGCCATTCAGGGAGAACAGTACCATACTAACCCTGGGCTGTTACAGTGTTCTCCACCCACCCAAAGCTGGAGCCAGAAGACTTTGCAGATGGTCAGTGCATTCTGGCTCCTGTGAGCAAGAGACTTGATCACATCTCTCCTTCCTGGAGCACAGCCTGCCAGCCAGGAAATCCATGTCCTCTCCTGAAATCTTCCAGTCCATTCATCATTGATGTTTGGGACAGCTACTGTCATATATGCCTAGTTTTGCTTCTTATCACAGGCTGGCATGGGAAAGTCACTGGGAACATGGTAGCTGTCCAGTGCTAGGTGCAGCTGGACCCCCTGATTTTGTCCCAGGCTCAAACTTGTTATGAAAGCTGAACAAACATCTGACCACATGTCTGGAGGGACCCAAGAACTTCACAGCCACTGCTGCAGCAACTGACTGATGTTTATGGCTTCAGAAATGAAGACATAAATGAATTAATTCAGAGAAAATTAATAGAATCATGAAATGGTTTGGGTTGGAAAGTACCTTAAAATCATCTAAATTGTCTCTTAGTAGTTTGAATTATTAGCCTGCAATGGACAGCTCTAATTTTTGTCTAGAGATCTGAGAGTGACGAGATAAACATCTCATCTGGTGTTTGCCATGTTCACAAAGTCTCCTACCAGTACTGTATGTCCCTCTTGATTCAGAATCCCAGAACAGTGAGCTCCTGTCCACCAGAAGAGCTTGGGTAACATCACTAGCTGGAAGCATCAACATCACCCTGTCTTCAAGGCCCAGGAAATCAGAAAATAGACTATGGATTAGAGTCATAGCAGTAGGGAATGTCTGTCTGCCCCCATGTCCCTGCCATGCAGAGCAGAGCATTTGAGCTGCTTTAGTGAGTGAAGTTGAAATGTTGTCTCTAGAAAGATGCAGGCATGGCCACAGATTGCATCACTTGTCCTGGCTGCACTTTTGTCAGATCAGATACTGGTTTTTACTGGTTTTGTGATCCCATTTTAGTGGAGATACCAGCAGCTCTGCTCCAGCCATCCCTCAGAAGCCCAGTCAGCCCTTAACAGCACATTTTCTCACAGACTCAACCAGCCATAGTCAACTTATACTGGGCCTGAGTGGATGGCACACAAAAGGAGGCACCTAATGTGATGGTAAAGGCCAAACTCCAGGAGCACCAATTTAGCTGGCAGAGACCAGGGCTAACTTTACTGTATTTTCTGCAGGTCTCTTGGGCAGCTCCCCACACCATCCATCTATGCTGGCTGAACCTCTCAGCACATTTGCCCAAGGAGTGTGTTCAGCAGTCCTGAGGGGAGGATTGTGGATCCTTCTACATTTGCCTTGGTCCATACTCTCCCTCCTTTTATATTTTTATTTGAAGGAATTGTTCTTTTTTTAACCAACCAATTTTTGTACCTTCCTTCCCCTGACCTCTTTGCCTTCCTGCAGTGTTCAGGTGCTTCTGCTGGCACCAAAGCATCTAAATGCCTCTTTTAAAACCTCTAATTCTACTCCTGTCTCTAACAGGACCTCTCTGGAGAGGTGGCCCAAAGTGAACTGTAGAGCAACACTGCTGAGGTGTCACTCATAGCTACAGCCTTGCTGGCAGTTTGAGACCCTGAAGAATCTTTTCAGACATTCAGACCTCTGATACAACCCTGCTCATTATAAGGAGCTTGGTAAGGGGGTTCTCTGTGCATGGGTCCAAGTTGCCATCTTTCCCTCAGCCTCAGGGGTATTCCCTCAACTCCTCCACAGGGCCACTTTCACAGCATTTCTGGAGCAGCCTGCTTCCATTCCTGCCAGTGTCTTGCAGCCTCCCTCAGACCCAAAACAAGAGCCAGTGCCCCACTTGTGCGCCTCCCCAGTCAGAAACTCCTGCAAATTATTGTTGTGGGTCTTGTCCTTGGTGGTGGCACCTGGCTGCTTGTCAATTTATGAGGCCACCACTACAAAAGGGAATTGTTTCTCAGGTGTGTCTGAAAGCACAGCTGATGGGGAACCCAGCAGCAGCAATGACATTTGACCAAAGAAAGGCATTAGTGGTTATTATTACTAATTGCTTTTATGTCAGTTTCCTTCAATAAGGTGAAAGTTTGGCTTGGTAATCTAATGGAATGTGTCCTCTTAGAAAGTAAAAACTTTCTGTCTTATTTTCTAAGGACATAAAACTTATGCAACTGTATTATCCATCCATCCATCCATCCATCCATCCATCCATCCATCCATCCATCCATCCATCCATCCATCCATCCATCCCCAAGCATGCTACCCCACCTTGGCAAAGGGGTAAATACATTTAAATATCTTATTCTGATTGAAAGATAAGCTAGTAAGAGGAGAGTCAAATTAATGCCTCCCCAGAGATAAAACCTGCTATTACATGTTCTGTATGATCTGGGGCCCGGTGGCAGTGACAAGGGACAGGCAGAAGCCAGCAGTACTGAAAGGACTTTGTGGTGGCATACAAGATGACATTCCCCTGAAGTGAATCTGGAAAAAAGGATTTAAACATTTAGAAACCTCTAGAAGACTTGCAAATTCTGCTCTTCTTGAAGCAAGACTATTTTCCTGTTTTTTCTCAATTTCTTTCAGTCACCCAAGACCATTCACATTGGCAGTGTAGCCATTACTTGGAAATTTCCACTCCTCCTCACATGAGACATCTTCTGCTGCACATCCCACAAATTGAGCCTACTGCTCAAAGTCTCTGTGGAGGCTCCAGGCCCACCCACAGGGTTTGATTCTTGCACCAAACCCAGCTTGGTAAGTGGTTTCCTCTTTCTTTTATTCAAGCAAACCTTTTGCCAGAGGTCAATCACTGCCTCTTTACAGACATCTGTACCATTTTTTGTTCTTGTAGTAGTTCCTAGGACAATTGTACATTCCCCTTACAGCTTCCTGACTTAACTATTTATTTGTGTGGTACATTGGGCTTGGTAGGGAATTTTTCTCACCTTGGCAGAGGCCTGCAGGCTGAGTTTCACCATGGCCATTCTGAAAGGACACTTTGCACCACATCCCAGAAACTTGTCTTCTTCTGGATTGAGATGCTGCTAGTGCCAACAAACATCCATGGAGCTGCAGGAATACCCAGAACAGCAGCGGCAGGGAAGGCTGTGGCCAGACCACAGGGGTGTCAGCATCCACAGCAGATTACTTTGAAGAAAAGGAGGTGAGAGAAGGACTAATGAAGCCAGCATGGGAGGGTATACAGCTGAGGGAAAAGTGGGACCAGGGCTCTGTATGGGCTAAAGACCCTGCCTGGTGCCTGCAACATTGGCATGCAACCCTTTGGGTACTTTTGATGGTAGCAACATGTGACACTCCTCACTCCTCAGAGCTCCCTTCCTGCCTCTGAAAGGGCTTCCTTCCCCAGCAGGGTATGGTGTGCATATATGTGCCTATGTGTGTGTACAAATGTGCCTGCCTGCCTCCCTGTGTGGAGGAGCAGCACTGGGATCTCCCAGCCAAGCAGTAAACTTCAGTGGAAGGAAGTGCCTGCACCTCCTGCCCGAGGCGAAAGAATTTCTAAAAACTAATTCCCCAAAACAAGTGCCAAAAAGTTAATGAGCTTTGCTTCCCCACCACCCCCGCCAAGACTTCTCCCCCTTCGTGGGGTGCTCACATGGCAGCTGGGCTCACCACAGCTCTGCTTCTCTGCACGTGGCCTTCCCTTGTGAGGTGCCATTTGCCAGAGAACTAGGTGCTAGGCAGGGAGAAAATGTGAGAAAGGGCCTTGGGATCACCACAAGTTTTACTGTCCTGGGCAGGAAGGACACCTAGAGCTGCCTTTTTGCATTTCCCTGCTCTGAGAACACTCTAGCAGCCTGGACAGAGACAGTTTTGGGAGCTCTTGGAACAAGCCTTGGCAGGAGGCAGAGCCCAGGAGGTGCCAAGAGCAGCAATAAACCAAGGGGTTGAAATCAGGATGGGGAAATCCAAGGCCTGTGATGTTGGGCCATGGGAGATCATTGGGTGGGACAGCAAGAGACACATTCCTGTGGCTGCTTCTCTCTCAAAACCAAGGCTGTCTGTAAGGACATAGGCTGTCTGTCATTCATCTCTTCCTACTCACATCTGCTAAGGACAACATGGTCCCCAGCAAGAGCAGGGATCCTGCAGCATTGTAGCACAAGAGATCTGAGCTTGACAGAAAGATACAGGAGTCAGCAGCTGAGCCTGGGGAAGGCATGTGTGCTGAAAGAAAACAAATGACCCTTAAAAAGGCTTTGACAGTTTGGCTGCCACTGATACCCCAAAACCAAGACATTAATGGTCTCAAACAGGAGAAGCTCCAGGCTGCCTAGAGCTTCTTTTGAAACACTGCTGCTGTACTGAATCCCCACCACAGTTCCCAGGGGCAATGCCCAGCTGTGTTGCAGTTATTCTCAAGCAATTTTGCTGAGGAAAACTGAGGCCATCTCAGTCCCATGGAAGCAGGACTTTCCCTCTCTGTCTCAGAGCTTTGCTGGGGTACAGATGGGGGCATGTGCCTTGGTATTCAATTAGCAAAACTATGCAGCTCTTCATCCTTCCCAGCCATCTGCCTGGAGGGCTGCAGCGCTATTGGAAGCCCACAGCTAAGGAAGACGTAGGAAATCCACTGAGAACAAAGGAAATATGCCAAAGAGCACCTCCAGAGCTGAGTGTTTTTCCAATTCAAAGCAAGCCAAATCTACTCTGGCATCTAGCTTTAGAGGCTTCTATCACACCCCTGGGTAAATGTAATTTTTTTTGAGGATTAATTCAGATAGTTATGAATGACCCTGTTTACGGGGTCTCTGCTATGTTTATGCCTCCTAAGGCTCTCTGGAACAAGTAGTTTTCTGGGGCACTGCTGTCCACAAGATAAACTGCAGATACGAGCATTCCTGAAAGAGGCAATCTTGGGAGCTGCCAGGGACAGGACTGTTGTGGTGGGAAATGAGTCAGCTGGAACTCTCATCTGGTCTGGTCCCTGCTCTTGTCTTTGCTGCACCTGGAGCTGTTTTCAGGAAACACCACTCCTGTCCCAGAGGCACCAGGACACACTGCTCTTGCCTGGAGGAGGAACCGAAAAGAAACAAGAGGTGACAATCAATCTGGGAGGGAGAGGAGTTATGTGGAATGGACAGGTCCTGTCCTGTCCACTCCCATCCTGGGGAGGAAAGGGTGCGGCTGAATGAGACATGGCTTAGCTCCTGACCAGAGCCCGCAGCTTTCCAGGAAGCCCCAATAGCTGTGTGTCCACAGGACCTCTGCCCAGAGCCATCCCATAGTACCCAAGCAAGTCTGTTCAGTGCCTTCCTCCACCACATATCAAACAGCTGTGTGCTTCAGCCACCATGCCCATAGCCTTTCCTCCTCCACTTCCCTCCAACTAGTCACTCCCAGCCAAGCCTCTTTAACTATTTAGCTTGTTGCTTTCTGGCCCACGTTCTTCCCCCCAGCTGCCCTACATAGTTACATCCTCTGTGCCCAGCCAGTGACCAACACACCTCCCCATCTCATGCATGTCAGGAACTCTCTGCTGCTCACTGTGCACAGGACACTACACAACATGACCCTGTTCCTGGTGGCAATGGCAGCAGCAAACACAATGAAGAGGATGACAGCATTTCCATCATCTGCTGTCACTGCCCAGAAATGTTTCTCTATAGTGTAGTAGGCAGACTCCATTACAGGATTGCTTAGGATTCTCATCTGCAGCAAACCCCTTCTGCCAGGCTGCTGTGTGATGGCATTAACCATCTTCATTGAGAAGCCTTCCTCCCACCTCTCAGGTGTTTCTACCCTGCTCCTCTCAATCTTCCACAGAACCTGGATTTTTCCTGACTGATCTGGGTCTCTTCTGCCTTGTCTTTGTATCTGCTGAAGTTCCTAGGAAGATCTGATTATTGAAATCACCACTCCTTTTCTTCCTCTCAAAAATACAAGTTTATTTCAGTGAAGAAACATGGTTTACAGCTGAGGCTCAAACCCACAAGGAAAACAGGTGTTCTTCTCCCGATGCTTTGTTTTTCTCACAATTTGACAATTTGGGTTTCAATTGTACAGGAAAAGCTACCCTCAACTCTTGCCAGCATGGCCTCAACAATCTTTGGAATGTAGAACTAATGTCTCTCACACTGTATGTATTTAATTGATGCACCTTGTAAGTGCACACAGCTCCTCATTCCCCCTGCACTACAAGAATGTGTTCAGGCCTCTTCTTTGGCCAGAAGGACATGAGTTCTTATGTCTTATGTACCTTATGAAGGCACATCAAGGAGAAGTGTGACAAATCTTGTCTCTTCAGGCCTCACTGGATATGACCTTCTGGTCACTACCAGTTTATACAGCAGTAACAGGGCATATCTATGGGACCCCCGTGTCTTCACATCTCCAGTTTTGATTTTATCAATAATCTAGATTAATTTGCATTGTGATGGATTAAAAAAATTAAAAAGCTGGGTTTATTAATAAATGTTTTCACAGTGATCTCTTCCCCCAGTGCAGTCTCCTCACACAGCATCCTCTCTAGGAGGAAAGTAAGCGCACGGACGCTTCCCATGGCCCAAGCTGTGTGCGACTTGGTGAGTAGGGCTAAGGACATATTCCCTAGCAGGGTGCACACTGCCAGGCAAAACAACTGGCCAACCCAGTTGAACAGAGTGGCCTACACAGAAGAATCTCTAGATGAAGGTGTTTACCCAATTATTGGAGGTTTCAAAACACAGGTTACCCAAACACCTGAAACTATGTGTTAATGCAGAGCACATGGATTCTTGGCACTAGGGGGAAAGAAAAACATCTTAAATACACCTAAAGTTCACTAGAACTCTGTGTCTGATGAAGAACTGCATCAACTGTTAATATGCACAGAGGCAATTTTCCACTCAGCAAGAAGAGTAGCAGATTATACTTAAAAGATGGGAGAAAGTCACAGTGGTCCAATGCTTGACATACTCCCTGTGCTTCCCTCCTCACAGCAGGGAAACCGGAAAGCAAGATAAAATCCTTTGCAGGCAGTTTGAAAAACACAAACACACTCTGGATCAGGAGAGGGTTTAAAGTGCACACTTTTATTTTCTATTACAAAGGCTAAAAGAAGCAAGTTTGGTTTTTCTTTCTTTATTTAAGAACAAAAACAAAAATGTTGTTAAAACATCTACATATTTATCCTTATACTAGACCTTATGAAAGATACTAAGTTCTTTTTTAATAGTAAAGCGTGGTATTCTTAAATTATATTATAATGAAGACATATTAAAGGACTCGAAATCATTACTACCCAGCTCAGAACTGCAGCATCCCCTTGCTATCTTTTCCTTTCACTTGCTAAAACCCATCAACTTTTGACATACAGTTTCATACAAGCTAAGTAGGGTATTTTTTGTTGGTTGTTGGTTTGTTTTGAGAACTCTGTGTCTGATGAAGAACTGCATCAACTGTTAATATGCACAGAGGCAATTTTCCACTCAGCAAGAAGAGTAGCAGATTATACTTAAAAGATGGGAGAAAGTCACAGTGGTCCAATGCTTGACATACTCCCTGTGCTTCCCTCCTCACAGCAGGGAAACCGGAAAGCAAGATAAAATCCTTTGCAGGCAGTTTGAAAAACACAAACACACTCTGGATCAGGAGAGGGTTTAAAGTGCACACTTTTATTTTCTATTACAAAGGCTAAAAGAAGCAAGTTTGGTTTTTCTTTCTTTATTTAAGAACAAAAACAAAAATGTTGTTAAAACATCTACATATTTATCCTTATACTAGACCTTATGAAAGATACTAAGTTCTTTTTTAATAGTAAAGCGTGGTATTCTTAAATTATATTATAATGAAGACATATTAAAGGACTCGAAATCATTACTACCCAGCTCAGAACTGCAGCATCCCCTTGCTATCTTTTCCTTTCACTTGCTAAAACCCATCAACTTTTGACATACAGTTTCATACAAGCTAAGTAGGGTATTTTTTGTTGGTTGTTGGTTTGTTTTGGTTTTTTTTTCTCCCTGTAAAGGCCAGTGTCACTTAAATCCCTGCCCCTACCAAAGAATTTGGGAAAAGATTTTCACTAAGTCCTTCAGCATTTAATAAGTTTCTGCTCTGTGTGAATGTCTGTAGTTATTTTACAGGATATGAGATTTTCTTCTAATGTTATAAAATTAAAACATCATTTCCTTTGTTAAAAACTCTCAGTTTTGGTTCTGTGCTGCAGAATTTTCTTCCTCTCTCACACAAATAAAGAAGAGAGAGTTATCACAGGGTCTTGTGAACACACCACTAAAGAAGTCTCTACAACTTGTGGTTTATCTGCTGTAGAGCTGCAAGCACTGAGCATTTCTGCTGAGAGCATATAACATGCTGAAGAAAACCCTCTTGGCTTGATAAAGCAAGCCTGGGAAGTCAAGTGTGAAACTTCCTGCCTTTCACAATGTCCCTTTAAATAATATAAGCAAAGCCTTATATTAAAACTTTACTCACTAGTTAGCAGTATAATACTCTCTCGCTGAGATGGGACTGCAAGGACATCCTAAAGGGTTTCAAAAATGTGAACAGGGAAACCTGTCCCATCTCAAAGCTTATACCTATCTATATAAAACCCTCCCCTCTTTTGTTATTTCCCTTTCCCTATCCCAAATAATAGGCTTCATAATTAAACTGGAGATGCTGCGTTTCCTGGCTTGAGTCCTTTTCCTTTACCCTCATTTAAAAGATTCCTTGGATACCACACACATATAATATTATATAGAGCGATATATTTAATACCTGTGTATATATGCGTCATGGGAAGGGTCACATATATACACACTAAAACAAGTCTGGTGACGAAGTACTGCAACACCACGGACCAGGTTATCATATCAGGGAAAACAAAGAGACACTTGATGCAACCCCCATGACCATGGGCCTACCTCACCTCACCTCACTCTCACCTCACCCTCTCCCCATCTCAGCCGCAGCCTGAACCTCTGAAGCCCCACTGAGCAGCTCAGCTCTCATTGCAGAGATGGGGAGAAGGGACAGTGACCCACTCTGTAACTTGTTTAGGTTACATGAGAAATCACGGCTCAGCGAACATTAGAGTCACACTAGAGATGCAGGTTTGTTTTGAAAATAAACACCACATTCCAGTGTCCCCAAATCCAGATTTCTTTCCTTGGCATCTCTGCCCAAGAAGAGCAGAACAAGATAACCCAGGAGCTGATGCCTGTCTTCTCCCATCTCTAAAGTTGACCACTTGAGCACAAGGATGACCAGGAGAAGGTACCATAGCTACCATAAAGAACAGAGGAGAAAATACAGCACCTGACCACTCAAAAACTGCCATGTCTGATATTGCTCATAGCAAACCAGAGACTACCATCCATATTTTAAGGGAGAGGGAAAAAAGCTCAGCAGAAAATAGGTTAAGTTGCCCAGGAAAGAGGCTGAATCCCCATCCCCAGAGGTATCTAAAAATACATGTAGATGTGGCACTTTGGGACATGGTTTAGTCTGGGACTTGGCAGTGCCAGGTTAACAGTTGATGATCTTGAAGGTCTTTTTCAACTAACTGATTCTAAGTGCAGAAGTGCATTCAGTTTGCTTAGAGCACACTGTGTCTCTGGAGAGATTCCAGCACTCTGCTCCATAACTGGACCCTAACTATGCAAGTGGAGCTGAACCACCCTCCTGAAGGCTGGTTTAGAAAGATGACAGCTGCCCCACACCATCTCCACATCTCCCGATTTCCTCATCCCATCTCTCCTGAAGCTCTGAACCCCAAGGATATGGGAGCAGAGAGGAATGGGAGGACACAGCAATGCCAAAACACCAAGCAGTTCACGGCCAAATTGTATTTACCATGGATACAGCCCTACCAGCCCCAAGGGCTCTGAGACTGCTGTCCCAGGAGAACCTGTATGAAAAAGACATCCCTGACAAAGGCTGGGAGGGAGATGTGTTTGTGTTTGACTGGATGGTGCCATCCATGCATGCAAAACTGCACAGCACAGCTGGACTGCAGAAGAGAAAAGGAGAGGGAAGGTCAGAACAGGGAACACGTTTACTGCTTACAGGATGAGACTGCCAGAAAGGACAAGGCTGGCATGCAGAGCAGTATCTTCTCTGCTCTGCTTCTCACTGCTGCCCCTTATAAAAGCAAAACTTCTGTCCCAGAGTTCAGCGTTACTGATTACCTCATCAAAGCACACATCAGGCAGCACAAGAGCAGGCCATGGCTGGGTCCCACTCATTGTCCACCACTGTCCCTGCTCTGGGTCACATCCTGGTTGCACTGTGCATCCGAAGCTCCCTGCTCTGGCTCTGAGGAGGAGGGGGCTGGACCTCTGGTACTGGTAAGCACTTCCAGCTGGATTCCCATCAGCTTAACATTGCCTGTGCTGCACAATGGTGTCCTTTTAAATGGGTCCCCACCCAGTTCTTCTGGCAGTGCAGGGAAAAATGCAGCTCTAAGTAACCAGAAACACATGCCATTTAAAGAGTAAGAAAGAACACCATTACCTCCCTTCCTCCCTCTCTTCAGGACACAAGGCAACACAGAAACACAGGCTCCTTTTGGTGACCACTTCCTCCTGACTGATACTGCTGGGTGGACTTCAGTGACACACGGTGTGTCACAGACTCCACTACACCTCCTAGATGGGACCTGTTTTACTTGCACCAGTCACACCAGCCAAAAAAAACAAACCCAAGCTATCTGCCTTGAATACCTGCCACACACTGAAAAAGACATCTAATGAGAAGTCACCAATTTGCTTTCTTAGTACATCAGCTGAAGTTTGAAGTCACCTACAATCCGGTTCCCGCTGCTGCAAGAAGTTTCATTACTTTGCTGCTTTTACCTTGCACTCCTTATACCACACAGCTGTTATCCTCCTCAGCACCAGTTGATGCCTCAGGGCAATACAGAGCATAAGCCTAGATCTCTTAAACCAAATCTAGTGGTTTTCCTTCTTTGCACCACAATTTCTATTTCTTTTGGTACCAAACTCCCAGAAGAGCAGGAGGGCTGCAGCAGAGTAAGTGGTGCTTAGTCTGCAGCACTGAGAAAAGGAACATATGAAATTCATGGTCACCTCCTTTTAACCAGATTTCATAAAATCATAGAACAGTCTGGGCTGGAAGGGACCATAAGATCATCTAGTTTCAATCCCCCTGTCATTTAGAAGGACACCTTCCACTAGACCACATTGCTCAGAGCTCTATCCAACCTGGCCTTGAACAGTTCCAGGGATGGGGCATCCACAACTTTTCTGTCCCCCTCTCTCGGCTTTATCCTCCAGACCTCTGCAGTCATACTCTGAGTTGAAAGACAGAAGAATGACACAAGGAGAAATTCTCTGATTTGGAGCCCAATACAGACTGAATTAATTCCTTTGAATGAAGGACAGTGAAAATCAAAAGATGAATTGGAAGGGGAATTTGGGGGAAAGAAGAGAGAAAAGATGGATCACAAACTCAGTGAGCATGGCGTCGCTGGCCAACAAGAATTAAATTCACAAGTTCATTCATTAATAAATCATTGTCTCATAATCTTAAAACAAAAGAAAAAAAAAGTTCTCATTGCGAGACACAGATCTCGCTGTCCCTGCTACTGCCCCTCAGAAAACCCACCCCCTGTTTCTGCAGCTGACAGACTCCCCCCGGCTCACACTACACATCATCCCGCAATAGGAAGTTGTATTTCCCAAAGTCGTCATCCCTGGGGCAGAGCAGCATGTCCTTGCGAGCTTTGGCCAGTTTCTGTTTCAGCACTTCCCTCCGGTCCAGCCACTCCGTCAGCTCGTCCTGCCCATGGGCGTAGCGACATTCCTCTCCCTCAGGACAGGCCTTGTTCTTCTGGAACCTGCCAGCACAAGGAGCGCAGTCAGGAGGGCACCCCTAGTACAGGGGTTTGAGCTCTGCCTGGGATACTTGAGCAGGACCCACTGAAACATGCTGTGAACTCTCCTTTTTAAGGGTGAGCTGATTGTCCTACAAACCCATGTGCAGGTGGGAAAGACATCAAGGCTGGGAAAAAACAGAGCAGCAAAACCAGCAGTGGCTACAAGGGGATTTAGTCAAGAGCACAAAAAAATGTGATCTGGAACTGGACCAGCAAGGATGAGAAAAAAATAATGCACAAGAGAGGAAATGCCAGGTAACCAGCATGAAAGACAAAAACCTTCTTGCTAACCAAAGTGGCATTTTTAACCATCACAAGCTTTCTGAAGGCACCTTAAGGTACTGATTCAGAGGGCGTGAGACATTCAAATAATTTAATAAGGCACCTGGGTTCCCCAAGCACTGGGCCAAGGAGACTGTTCAGCAACCTGAGAGCTGAGAGCATCCTGGCTATGAAAAGCACAGGTGCAGACAGGAAGCTCTCCTTTTCTAAAGACACATACTCAGAAATGTGTTTTTATCCCACAGTATTGTGGCTGAGCACCTCTGTGATCAAACAGCAGCCTCACTGTCACCCAAACCCGTCATCTCATCCCACTCCTCCTCCATGCAGAAGTCACCAAGAACTTTGTGAGAGGATGAGGTGGGATGATAGGCCCTGGGCCTGTTACCCTGTCCCTGCAGCAGCAGCACAGGAGGGAGGTGAGACAACAGTACCTCTCGCAGAGCCGGAATTCGCCCATGGGGAAGCGGTAGCTCCAGCAGCTGGAGTCACTGTCTGAGGTGAAGACCTTCTCCTTGTGCTTCTCTGACTGGATGTGTTGCTGCCATTGCTTCTTGCTGTTGCTGTTTTTCCCACAGAGCCAGCAGTGGTAGCCCATCTAACCGGTGCAGACAGGGAAAAAGGCCAGTCAGTGCAATAACATTCATGTCCATTGGCCTTCCCTATGCTGGCACTGCCTCTCCCCCTCTTCCTCCAGAGCATCTTGGAAGGCTCCACTCAGTCTGTGACTACCCACACTTCTCTGCCATATTGTCTTTGGGGAACTGCGCTGACACTAAAGGGGAACAGAGGAGATGCTCTGTCAGAGTTTATCTATGGCTCAAACAGGCTTAGGGGACAGGGCAGCTCAGTTCATTGACATGGTCCCCCTGCCCCTAGTGATGGCCCCTGTGGGGTCTCATTGCAAGGTCCCCAGGTTCACAGGCAATGCAGGACTCTTCAGCAGTACAGACCCTTACATCAGTACCACCCATGGCATAAGGAAACACATCTGCCTCTAGTTTTTCAAGGCTTCTGTGCCAGCTCTTCTCCAAGCTTCTCCCTCTTCTGACAGGCCTGCAATGGTTTTGCCAGCTTGCCCAGGAGCAGGCAGGAACCCTGGAGAGAGGCTGAGCCCACGCAAAAGGGAATCTAAGGTAGACTCCTTATGACTTGGGGATTAACAGAAAAGCCATTGTAGAGCCTTGTTGACCCCAGGTCGATTTCTTCCCACTTCAGCTGTGCTGCCCCTGCTGTGCTGCTCCAAGCTGTCCATTTAACCTGCATTAATACAGGCTCTGTTCCAATAGAGCAATGCAGTCCCTGCTGGCCACTCCTGGAGCACAGGAGAGAGGCAGGCTGGCAGCACTGAGGAGGAGGAGGAGGAATGAAGGACAAGGGATCAGCTTATTACCATGATGTCCGCATAGTCAGTGGGCATCTGGATCTGTTTCTCCCCTTCTCGCGAGGTGAGTGGTGTTCCCTCTCCAGGCTTCCCAGGGTTGTGTTTCTTTAGCCACATGTCATAGGTCTGCTGCATATCTAGTACTGCACAAAGGTGACACATGAAGCTACTCAACAACCTCCCACTTGGTGCACAAGCTATGAGAAAAGGACAAATGCTGGGGCAGCCCTTCCCTCCCTTGCCTGTGCAGCAGCACCAGACTGAAGGGCTGTGCCCCATGTCACCTCCTTAGATAAGACCCCTGGGGAGAGGAGCCAAATTCACAGCACACTGCCTGGCACAGGGGGTGTCTTCTACCAGTCCAGGGGCAACTGTGACAACAGCCACACAAACTTTTCAGAAAGATGGCAAAGTGCTGCAAGATCTCATTGGAATTCACCCCACAAGATGATTCTCAAAGAGGCCTGATTCTACTTGACCTCAGGAGACATCTCATCCAACCAGGAAGCAAAGGCATGGCTGGTTTCAGATCCATCTCTTCCCTCTCAGCCCAAGCTTCACCCTCAGCACTAGAGAGGGAGGAGAGCCCCTAAGCATGTTGGCCACAGGAAGCACTGCAGAGGGGAGGAAGACCTAATGATAGCTTGCTCTAAGTTCAAAACCTGCCCAGAGAACTGCAGTCAATGTCTCTCACAGCTTTTGATGTAAAAGCCATTCAACATACTTCTGTGAGGGAAATTTGAGGTGGAAGCTTTAACTAGACATCTGCCTTTGCAAGATCAGCTCCTGAGCGAGGCTATGGAAACATAAATGTTTGCAGATATTGATAAGATGCTCTAAGTGTAATGCATTAGTGATTTACTCCTTGCTAAATGAGTGATTGAGGAACTTGAGGTAACTGGGGACAATGAATGCAAATTCCCCCAAACTGAGACAACACTTGTTTGAAGGTTCACCTTTGTGCTTGAGCAAACACACCCAGACTGATGTGCTTTAAAGGCCCCAGCAATGAAATGCTTTGAACTGCAACAAGTAACAGTTTGGCTCAGCAGAGAGAAGGACCCTCCACAGAACCAAAAAAATTCAGGGCAGGTCTGAAATCCTTCAGGCTTTCCAGCAGCTCCAACAGAGGTAGGTGAGCACCTGGACAGCTGGCCCTTTTTCCCCAGCCTCCTCTTCATCTGAATAAACAAGGATTTCTGCCACAGAGCTGCCTGTCCAGGATATGGGCAAGCCTGCAACTATTGCCCGAAAGTTAAGCCTGCAGAATTAAATATAGACAAGTTCCTCCACAAAGGGCACCACCCAAGGATGTTCTCATTCAGGATCTCAACTCCACCCCTTTGAATACAATGCCATGAGCAGGGAGTGCCACAGCCCAAGACCAAGGAATACAAGCAGAAATAGGTAAGAAAATAGGTAAGACAGCCAAGGCAGATAGAAGACAGACAAGAAAGATACAGGAGCAGCCACAGGCCAGGACTGGTGCTTTGGCAGAGCTCCATATAGAGCCAGGCCTGGGAATTACAGGCAACTGGAGGGACAGTACAGGGTGGATTCAAAAGTGATGCAGAAAGAGAGAGCAGCAGTGAAGTAAGATATAAAACTATTGTACACTAGTCCCACAGCAAGGGACTCAAGAGATACATGCCCATTTATGAAAAGAGCAGCTGTAGACAGACCTGACCCATAATCCCACATAAACTCATGGCAGCAGCCTTATTCAGCTCCACCTCTGTTCACAAGAATATGTCTTAACAGACCCTCCAGATGCCCAAATGTTCTCTTCCCTCTCCCCAAACTCTTTGGTCCACATTTCCCCCACTCACTTTTATTTTCCTTCATGAAGGTCCACATGTCTCTCTCCTCAGGGCTGTGGGCAAAGGAGCAGTTGCCCACATACTGGCATTTCCTGCCATTCTGTGCATGGATACACAACTGTTCAAAGACAGAGAGAAAAATTTCGCATCTGCAAAATCAGTCCTTGCTAGAGGGGATAACCAGGGGCTTGATAACCAGCTGGGGAATTAAATTGCACAGGAGAGGTTGCAAACAGGACACTATATATATCATTAACTTGTGAATCTTTTCCTCAGTCTCCTTATGACATAAACACACAGGCAGTTCAGCACCTGCTGCCATTTCCACAGGTGACTGGGTGCAGATACAGGGCAACAGCAGGGAGCATCCTGGATTGACCCAATAGTGTTTCCTACTGATGAAGCTGCTGGTCCCCAAAGATGACTCATTCTCCACCATCTCTGAGTGGGTGAAGAGTGGCCTTACAGATTGCTTAGACCACACTGGTGCACACAGAGCTACCAAAAGCAACATTACCAGAGAAAATGTGAAACTTTCTAAGCTTCATATTTATTGATCATCTTTTGTCCCCCTGTCCTGGCACAAAAGGAGGACCTACCATAGGGTAGGGGAAAGGAGCTTTCTCCTTTCAGGGAAAAAAGAAAGGAGAGGGAGAGAGAAATTCTCTATCACAATATTTGGGGCTGGGGTTGGAGGCTGGATATCTGTAATTTTCCTCAGCACGTGGCCTTTTTAGCTGAGTTCTTAGTTTTGCTTTCAAAACCCATTGTGAGCAGGTTTCACAATCTATAGCACAGTCACAGCAAAAGCAGGGATAGGCTTCTCCTAAGCGCCTCGCCTCTCACCCACATTGAGAAACCCTGACCTAAGGGGAGTCTTAAATTTCATTCCCAAAGCCTGTGCCAGCCAGAGATGCATTAACAGCTTTTGTTATGCATTAACAGCAACAGTGGAAACTTGCATTTGTGCATAGAGTGGTTTAAATGGGTGCTGCTCCTTCTTCTGCTCCATCCTTTTGCTGGATGTATTTTGCTGCCACCAGTCTGCCCTTACCTCCCATCTCAGCCATCATGTGCTTGCCTCCCTGACAAGTCTTCAAGGAAGGAGCCCTCAAAACACTGCACCGTGGTGGAAGGGAAAGGGAAGGGGCACCCGGCCATGGAGGGTGTGGAGCTTACATCATATTGCTGTGGGAAGTTACGGATGGAAGGTAGTGGTCGGACTGACACCCACTTCTTCTTAGCTTTGGACATCACCAGCAGGACACGGCGTTCCTTTGTCCAGCTGAAGAAGAGAGAATAAATCAAGAGAGACATAAGAAAGAGCAGAACAAATGTTCTTTACCTCAGAGGCCCTTAAATCCTGAGAGATGAGCAGATCCTCCTGTCCAGCTTGTCCCTGCACTATCTGGCTGTTCCTAGATATGCTCATCTGTGATGGAGAAGCCACAAGAAGGCTACTTTAGGAGGACTTCTCCCTGTAAATATTACCTATTTCCTGGGTACCTCCTTTCACAAAGGCACAAAAGTCTCCCCCAAATCTCACATGGCATCGCCACGGATTATTAAACAGCTGCATTCCATCCTTTGACACAGCCTATTCTTGTGCAATCAGATCCACGAAGAACACTTGGGAATATTTTCTGCTTGAAAGGTGCAATAGAAATGCAAGTCATTACAAGCACTACCTTATGAACAGTGCCAGGAAGTATTTATTCTCCTGCAGCTCCAGCAAGGGATCACCAGAAGATACCCTGAGCAAAAACCCCAGCTCTATTCAGCAGCTGCACAAAGAGGTGTTATTTTTCCCATCCCAGGAAGCAATCCTCACCCACTTACTTGTTCCAGAAACTGCTGCTTCTGTCTCTTCTTCAACAAAAGTTTTACATTTACAATATTAAGCAGGACTGTGCCTTTGTGGCTTGTGTTATGAGAAGACAAGTTCTATCAACTCTTCCATCCTATCCCTGCAGGCTGCCTGGGTGACACAGGCCACAGCTTCCATGACCAAACAGTGACTTCCCAGCCAATATTTCCCTTCTGGGGCCTTATAAGACAGATAGGGACAATTTTTTTTAGTGGGGCCTGTAGTGTTGTGACAAGGGGTAGTGTCTTGAAACTAAAAGAGGGTAGATTCAGACAAGACATAAGGAAGGAATTTTTTATGATGAGGATGTTGAAACACTGGCACAACCCAGAGAGGTGGTGGATGCCTCATCCCTGAAAACATTCAAGGTCAGGCTGAGCAACCTGATCTAGTTGAAGATGTGCCTGCTCATTGCAGGATGGCTGGATTAGATGACCTTTAAAGGTCTCTCCCAATCCAAACTGTTCTAGGATTCAATGCTTCTATCACACCAAACATTCTCATGGGCCCCAAGGAGTCAAGAGGTGCAAACAGACATGAGATCCATCACAGAGGAGCAACCAACACAATGAAAGAGCCAAGGGAAACTAATTTAAAAGGAAGCAGGGTATCTTGAATCAATGGTGACCTGACAGACATCTACAAACAGCTAAGTGCATAAACACGTGCAGAGAAGAACTCTGTTACTGGCCTTGGTAAAAAGAAATTATAGGAACTGGGAGAAAAGGGATTCTCCTTTGTAGGATCTGGACTGCCTGTGCCAGCAGTAACAGTCTGCATGATGCTGGCAGCAAATACACACAGTAAAGAGAGAAGGAAGCTGGAAAACAGCTATCTGCAATGCCTGCTATAGTGACAAACACCCTGAGCAGTGAGAGGCTGCTAGAAAACCTTACAGCCTCTTACTAAGATGCCAAATGAAGCCCTAGAGAAGGTAGGATGAATAAATTTCTGCCCTTGAAGAGGGGTAGAGGAAAGAGAAGATTGAATTGCTCACCAGTGAGGGGCTTTGGCACTACAGTACTTGAGGTCTTTATCTGGCTCCACCAGCTGCCCGTTCCTCCAGCACTGGCCACACACAAATTTCATCTGGAGATCAAAGGTGCTCGACGTGGGATTCCGGGGAGAAGCCTGGGGAAAAGAACCAGAGCCTCAGACCAACAGAGGCAAAATGCACCCCCCCAAACCTGCCTCAGAGATGCTGGCAGCTCCCTGCATGCCTGTGTGCCAGCAACAAGCCAGATTAAATCAGCTCTCCTTTGCCAGTGTTAGCCGGTGGCCCGATGAGATACCAGACAGGAGCAAAACCACTGCTTGCTTCAGCATGATTTCCTGGGCTTTGACATCTGGCCAAAAGCACAGACAGCCTGGCAGCTTCCAGCACTGACCAGGCCTGGCTGTGAAACCCCTGCAGTGTACCTCCCTGTACAGACAAGCTCTGTGAGACTTGCCCCAGAGCTTAATCCCCACTTCCCTGCAGAGAGGGCAATCCATGTCCCACTCTGCCTGTGGAGAGCGCTTGGTCACACAGCCAAGAGAGGCCCCTTGGGAGGAAGCTGCACCATATCACAATGCAGGACACAAAACTCCTGCTTTTGCACCAAGAACCTTCTGTCAACACCTAACATTTGACACAATGAAGTCAGAGCTGGGTCCTCTTGTTGATATCCTTCCAAGCCTTTTCTGGGCAGGTTTCCATCTCTCACGGTTCCTCTGCACTGCATTTCACAAGCAGTTAAATCACAGTCTCTGGACAGAGGTACAATGCACATATTTCACATCTTCTCAGCCATTGCACTTATTGCCCCCACCCCACCTGAAAAGGCTAGTTTGGGATTATGACTAACAGATTGTGAAGAAGGAAAAGAAAAGGAGCCAATCTCATATCACTGCTGCCTCATGTTTTCTGAGCAGATCTCTGGAAAACTGTTTGCATTCTGTATCACCACTGGAAGCACATGAGGCTGGTGTCTCCATTTCCAAACCAAAAAACAAACCCAACTGGATGCCAGTGACCCTGGGCACAGGAGTATGTGGGAGTACAAGAGAACACCCTGGTCATCGAGCTGGCCATGAAGCACAAAGGTCATGCACCAACAAAACAATTCTCTGACTGTCAGCCACATCAGCAGCCTGTGCCACCTGCCATGCCTTGACTTTAACCCTAAGCATCTCACAATAACCAGACATCCCAGCCGTGTCCCTGAAGAGTAGGTTTCTGCCAGCAATTGATTAGCAGCAGCATGGAGCCTGGCTGCACCCCTTGGTGAAGGGAAAACAGCAAGCACAGGCAGCACAGAATCAAAGCATTTCCCAGGAGACACCACTTCAGCTATCAACTACCACTCTGCATCCACCAGACATAGTCTTTTGGAGAACCAGAGCTGACATATAAAGGGTCCTCTGTCACTGTGGAAAGCTGACTGGGGAGCTGACCTCACCTGTGCTGGTTACCATCAGTTCTCTGATGTCCAGCAAAAGGACCCTCTGAGAGAACCAGGATCTCTTTTGAAAGAGATAATCTCTTTTGAAAGAGGGCAATCTCTCATCTGGGAGAATGACCTTCCTGGTGGCTGCCAGCACATGACTCGTTCACTACTTGCTGTCAGCTGTCACCTGTGCTGGTGACCACCAAGAACACTTCAAAGTGGCTGCCTGTGAGATGAGCAGAGTTGAGATTTGGGCTACCATGAAAGGCAGTAAGCTGCCTCCCTCTCAGATATGTGGCCTTTCAACAGTAGCTTTAATCTCCACTTGGTCTCCAAAGGAAATTCCACTACTGCTCACTACTGACCCATCAAACCTATAGGTCTATGGTAACAAAATGGCACTGCTGGCATGTTCCCTTTTATCAACCCCATGCTACCCTCCTGGTGACATCTCTCTCAGCACAGCCAGGAAGCTTTGCTCAAACCTACAGACCCAGCAAAACTAAACACTGAGCATCTGCAGAAGAGACAAGAGATCAGAGAGAAAGAAAATATCTCTCAGGTAGTTCTGGTAACGTGGGCTGCTTTTTCCACAAGTTCTTAACCAAAAGAAGCCCTGTGCATTTCTTCATCTGAGTCATGCAAACTGCTGGTCAATCCAGTGGGCATGTGTGCTCCCAGGGGATTAGGAGCCAAGCAGAAATTCAAAGCGGCGCCTGTTAATGCTACATGACTGTATTTGTAAAGGCAAGACACATACCTGGCAGGCTGCTGATAACCAACAGTGTGGAAATTATATCACATGAGGCTCTAGCAGATGAAGCCAGGCAAAAGTGCCGTGGGCTATGGCACCGCCCCTTGCTATGAAGCCAGACAATATAGTGCTAGCTGTGCTCCATGGCAACCAAATAAATACAAGTCTCTGGCACGGCCGCTCTCCACTTCAGGCTCTGCAGAAAGCAACAGACCCTGCACAGCCATTCATGTCTCCCAGCTTCAGGAACTCCTCTCAGTGATACTGAAATGTTCTCTAGAGGAGCCACACACCTCAGGGGACTGTATGAGCAGCCCAGGTTACTCAGCCACCTAACGGAGTGAGTAGTACTTAGGTGCAAGTACTCCTTAATTGAGAGATTTTTTCCTCTCCATGCTTAAGTTGATAATTCTGGGGTGAGCTTTCATGGGGGTTCTGGTGCTGGCTAGGGGAATAAAAACAAAACTGCTTTTGAAAACCAGAAAAAAATGAGGGCTACACCCCTCAGTCTGCTGGGATGTGATGAGAGGACACCCAGCTCCCTACAACAGCCCCTCCTCCTGACTGGCTCTTCAATCTGTGGCCACTGGGACAGCAGCTGCTGTGAGGCCAAATTTGTGGGGCCAAGTGCAAGATTCCCAGCAGGTGCTTGGCAAGAAGTGTATCTTCATTTTTCATTTCTTGCTATGCCTCCTGAACTTCACTGTCATAGCTACTGGGCCCCTGCATACTGCCTGCCTCTTTTCTCCACAACTGGACAGCCGTGGGTGCTGAGTCCAGCTGGCAGCTGTGACAAAACTGCAGCAAAATCCCCCAGAGCAACTTCGCTTCCACTGACCAGAGGGCACTGGAGTGAGAGTGGATCACATGGGATGGTGGGAAGGAGGGGTCTGTTTTTACAGCACTCCTGGGAAGTTGTCTTTGCCAGGCAGCCAACTTTGAAAGCTGGAAGGCTGCTGAGAAAACTCTGAGTCACGTTAGCCTGCTTGGACAGGAGAAAACAATGGCGAAAGTAAATATCTCTCAGCAGATAGCGAGTCCTGCCTGCAGGGCCTTCGGCAGCAAGCCCGAGTCTCACCCCAAAGCACAGCCCTCTGGCTGAGGACGTGCTGCTGCCAAAGCCATGGTGTGCTACTGCAAACACATGCATCTGACTGACTTGACTGTCTCCCTGCACAGTGCCAGTGCCAGTGCCAGGCTGCCAATCCTTAGAGATGGCTGGTGGTGCTGCTGGGAGGCACTTTCTTACTGTACCAACATGGCTGATGCTTTGCCTCTGCACCCTGGAAGGGCTGTGGGTGCAGTCAGCTCTGTGACAGGCATTTGTGAGGCACAGCCAGATTTTGCCATTGGTCATTAGCCCTAGCACTGCCCACAGGGCCCAGAAACTGTAGCTCTCTACCCATCCCCTGATTTAGCAGGCTCTGGCATTTCCTTTCCTGATCCTCTGCCCCTTGCAAGCCCCAGCAGCCAGAAATGAAACCCTCACTTAGCATCCAGATCCCACATGCTTTAGAGGACACTCTGACCATGCCTGCTGTACAGCTTATTCTTCCAGCAGCAGCACCTCCAGACAAAGGTGAATTTAAAGCTGCAAGGAAAACAGCTGTCTATTTATCTTTTCTTTAATACCCTCATTATGCACAGAGAATGGCAAGACAGAGCTTTCTTGAAAATGCAGGTAAATTCACAGCAGGCAGGACAGAACCAATCTCTGGACTGTGCTCTTGGGGCAAGGCACATATGGAGCAGAAATTGTTGATATAAATCCAACTGCTGTTGCAAACTGCTGCAAATTCACATCTAGTTTCCTCCCATGTGGAGATGGAGGCCACTGCCTCTGTCCCCACACCAGGCAGAAAGAGATCACAGCCAGCTCTGGTTGCAGGGACCATTCAGATCATCCATTTCTCATATAATACAGGATGTAGAAACTTGTCCTGCTCAACTTCCTCAGAGGTTAGAACATATTCCTTAAGCAAGTCAGACAGTTCTGGGAACTACAGACCTTGGTAATTCTTGCTTATTTTGGACTGCTGCATCCCATTCCTCTCCTCCAACTGTTTCAGACCACAACAGCTGCATAGGTTTATTGCTGAGCATCTCCTTGAAGATGAATCCATCTCATGCAGCATAACCAGTGCATAGGTGGACACAGAGCCCACTGCAAGTGTCAGTGCAGTCACCTACATCTTTTCTGTTAGGCTAAACTATGCCCATCAGACCTTCCCACAGATGCTTCCCCAGCATCAGTGCCATACAGCCTCCAGAACACTTCTGATGGCACACAACCAAGACAAAAACAGCAGCTAAACATCACATGAGTGACTCAGATTCCTCTCCTATAAAAGACCTCCTCCACAGGGTGCTCACAGACTGCACTTGGCACTGGTCTCTGTAGAGGAACTCCTGGGTGACAGATCCCACACAAAGGTGAAACACTCTTGCTCAGACAGTAAGGCACAGTCCAAGGGATGGCAAGCTCAGGTTTGCCAAGGTTAAAGAAAGCGGCCAAATGAGAACAAAAAGGATTTACACCACTTTCCCCACCACTGTCCTGTTCTAATGGCAAAAAGTGCTTTAGTTCAACCTCAGGACTGGGCTGGGAATTGTCCTCACTGGGTGGGCTCTGCTCCTACAATACAGAAATCCCCTCTGGGATAGCCTCTGCCCACAGCCAACAAGACAAAGGAAAGTAAACAAAGAAAAAGCCCTTTGCTTCTAACCCCTCTCACACTACCCTGGTATGCTCTTGGCAGTGCTGGAGGGTTCAGCCCTCCACACTGAGAGACTGGTGGCAAAAAAAAAGGCAAAGCTCCCAGCCTCCTCCTGGTAAAGCACCACGAAAGGTCTCTGTCAGCCTCAACAGCACCTGGGCTGCCAGTTCCACCCACTCCTGCATTCCAATAGGCATCATGAGTCATTCCTTAGAAGTCTTTCAAACTGCTCTACTGCCCCTTGGCCACTAAAGGGCAGCAGGACACATTTGGTCCCCACTATGTGACCACTGCCCCAAAATCTCCCAGTTTCACCAGCAAGTGTCACAGGAAACAACATTCTCGGGTGTGTTGCCCTCGGTGACCTGGAGGCTTCACCCTAGCAGGGAACAGAGCAGATCACAACACTGCAAAACAAGGCACAAAGCTCAACACCAGCACTGCAACCAGGAAAGCTCTCAGCTCTCCTCCCCCTCGGCTCTCCTCACCTGGCCAGCCTGGTCTGCCTGGGACCTGTCAGGCACAATTGTGGGAGGAAAAGAGAGAAAGGGCTGGAAGTGTTGGGAGCAAAATCTGTCTCAAGCCCTCGATGGATCTTACTTACCACACTGTTGGCTGGTTTGCTGGCATGTGCCTCCATCTGCTGCCAGTACTTCTTGGACTCCTGCACAATATCTTCGTGGGTCATTCCTGGGAACAACAAGGAGACAGAACTGAGCTACACTCCTTTGGCCAAGAGAAGAGAGGGAGGAGGGGTTGCACGACTTTTTAGTTTGGGCTTCGTAACCCCTGAGTAGCTGACAGCTCCCAACAGTTCCCCTGGTAATGTCAGGACAGAGTTGTGACAGAATGCACCACAGAATATGTCTAATCCCTTGCTAAGCAAGCTCTTCTCTACACAAGCAAAACAAAAGAAGAGTTCAGTCTCCTGGACTTGCTCAGACTTGGCTTTCTGCTTAGGGAATCTGCAAAGAACCCAGACACTGCTTCCAAGCCAATAATTCTTCACAAGGGTCAAGAGTTTGACCAAGGCTGTCCCCAACCCCTGTATCAGCAGATTCTACCAAGGTCCTAAAGGCAATGCTTTGTTACTATTGATCTACTGTATATAGAGTTTTTGCTTCTAGCTTGGAGGATCAGACACCCACTGAGACATCTAGCATCTGCAAGACCCCAGAAGTCTCACCTATTACCTGCTGGGATTAATTAGCCTGTTACACCTTCAAGTTGAGAGGGCCCCCCATAGGCAAAGAGAAAGGTGAAATTCAACACAAATAGACGCCAAGCACAACCAAGGCAGCAGTGAAGAACCAACCAAGGAACAGCTGCTAGTAAACAATCAGCAAGGAAAGATCTGCAAGGTCTCAGATATCAGAAATACAACATCAGACAACAAGAGAAAGGATTGGTCAGACCTTATCTAAGGAATTAGCTCCTGACCAGCTCAAGTGGTGAGGTAACAGCCTCTGTTAGCACCAGCCAGCTAGATGGGCATTCAAGTTATTAAGTGCTCTAAAGACCCAAGACAGCTGCCAAAACAAACTGAAGCAAATATCTTGCACAGGAGGCTGATTGCAAGGGGGGTGCTGAGGATGGCCTTGATGCAGCATCCCCAGGACACAGACATTGCAAATTTGGTTGCTTTGCTGATGCCTACAGTTTTTATTACTGAAGTGAGGTGCTGCCCAGGAGTATTACATGAACAAAATCATTGATCTGGGAGACAGCACATTCCAGAACTTAAGGGCCACCAAACAAAGTTTTCATCTCAGTTTAGGCTGTGTGTAGCTTGGGTAAGTCACAGCATTCCTGACCTCAGTTTTCCTGTCTGTGATTTCGGCTGCTCATGTCCCCATCAGGCACCACTACTGCCATTTGCACAGGGTTAGAACAGGATGAAAAGCACTCAGAAAACTTCACCATTCTTCAAGAACACTTGCTCAGGTCTTTAAAATGGTAGCTAGTCACTAACTGGTATTGCTCACAGATCAGAGCTGCTGGTGAATAGTCTACCTCTTAACCCTTAATCCCAAAAGAAATGGTGTAGAGTTAGAAAAATTGCAACTCCCTCTTCCATGTCCAAGTACTCCAGGGTCAGAACAATGATGATTTGTATTTTGGGGGCCAAAAACTCTAAATCTGGGAAAACTACAACAAAAAATTTACATGCTGCACTGGACATGGCAGGAAAAGGGCTGAAGCAGCTCCCACCTTCTCCATTCTGCACACCTGTGATCCTTGAGGTGCAGAACCAAAGGGAGAAGCATATACAGGTCTTGTCAGAAAACTGAATTTCAAACTTAGTTCTTGTGACTGCCTTCTTCCAGTTCTAGCATTCTGAACTATCTCAACAATACAGTATAGAAATGTGGTGGTTGGGAAAGAAAAATCCTCACAAATGTGCAAGGATGGTTTCCACTCTACCAGCTTTTCAAAGCAGGAACTGTCACAAAGAAATGAGCTGGGAACCAAAGGGCCCATGTGTTGATTGCTTATAATATTTCGGTGTCTTTTGCAACATCATTAGTGAAGACAAAGAGTCTGTTATGACCACTGGTTGAAGAAGATAGCAAGAGATGCCTGTGAAAAGCCACAGTGAACAAGAAAACAGTCCTGCCGGTCCAATTTTCAGATCTTGGGAACCTTTACTCCACTAATACAATCCTTTATCCCCATGAACAAAGCCAAAAGCTCTGTAAATGCTCAAATGGCTGTGAAGTGTTTCAAATGTAAGCTGCCCTCTTCCTATTCTTGCAGAGCAAATAGTTCTCAAATGAAACTTCCTACTCCAAAGCTAAAGCATTCCCAGAGAATGGCAACAACTACATTTAATCTCACTTTCCATAACGAAGGCTACACTTGAGAGAGGCAAACTAACAAGGAAAGCAGGCTCATATATACAGCTCTGCAGAAAAAACCACCACAAGATAATGTCTCTCCTATTGTTGGAAAAGATGGATCATTAAGCACAAGGCTTAATGATCAACTCTGCAGCTTAACTCATGGCTTGTTTCATCTCCTCAACTTTCCCTTTGAAATAATTTCTTCAAATAAAGAAGGAAAGAAGAAAAAAAAATCAGTTTATTTCTTCTGCAGGATGAAGAGGAAGGAACAGAGAGGGAAGGAAGAAGGGAGCAAAGAAACTTTTCAAGTAACAAAACCTGACCAAAACAACTAAAATAAACCAACCATGGGATGGGGATAAAAGCAAGGTACTTGAATATTAGAGTGCCCAGAGTACAATGAGCAGTATCACAAGCATGTAGGGCAGCAATGGTGGCCCATGACTCACAGGCAATGTGCTACCTTAGAAATTTCAGAGCTGTAATTTTTTAATTTCCTGAGGCCACAAGTAAATGAGGGCAAATGGAAAGATTAAAGATGCCATTTGCCACAGTGTGCTCCTTGTTCATCACTCTCCCTCATGAGCTGAAGTGAAGGCCAAGGACTGCACTGAACATCAATTATGACATCAAAGAATGGTGAGAAACATGCATAATGTATTTCCTCTCTGAAGTGGAGGAAATTACCAGGCTGGGTGTTGCACTAAATGAGACCCTGTGGTGAAAAAACATGTAGGTAGCACTGTGGGTGGACTAATATCTACACAGCCAACAGGACAGCAGCAAGAGAAAACCTCCAATATATCAGACAAAGTGACACGACTGAAAGTGCCAGATGTGGCAGTGTCACTATATGATTTCCCTGACTATAATCTCTGTAAAACCCTCTCCTGAGGCATGTCATCAAAGGCTTTTTGGGGAACACCAATTATCTTGCAATTTCCTGCTGTTGGTGAATTTGTTTTGAGAAACTGGAGATTCACAGCCTTCTTTATATAACCAACTGCTTTGTCACCTGTGCTGCCATTCTCACTGCAAGACATGTTCACTCTGGGGTCCAGCTGCTATTTGCACAAGATCTAAGCACCAAACAGCTCTTGGGATTCAGCTCTATCTTCCTAATTATCATTTTAATTTATTCAGCTGGTCCCAAGGGAAAGGCTTTCTGGTCTGCAAATTATAATAGCCCTGTTCCTATAAATGGACAAGGGCCAAATCACCTCACCGAACACCTTGGTCCTCTCTTTTGTGTCCCTGAGGAGGCAGAGTAAGTAATATGCAGGAGCGAGTGACACCTTCTCAGTAGTCCCAAATCATCTTCTGTCCCTCTCAACTGGCCCTGGACACACACTGGAATAAACTCAAGTGTACACAACACCAGCCAAGTCACACTCACCTGAATATTGCTGCAGCAGCCAGACCTTGAGCTCAATGAAACTGTGAGCAAAGTGGCAGCTGTCCTCACGCAGGCAGCCATAACGCACCTCATGTCGGCACACGTCAAACTGGAAGTGCTCCTGGAACTGACGGATCTTGGAATATTTCAGGGAGGTGGAACGCACAATGTGGACCAGACACCTGCAGAAAAATAAAAAGCACCAGAGGATCAAACCCTCCCCCCTCCTCCTTACATATGACATCAGACATTTGACTGGGCAGGCAAAGGACACAAGAAAATCGACACTGGGAGAGACAGATTCCCTCTGGGAAAAGCAAACCCCTGCCCTCCCACCCTACCAAGCCTGGTAGTTATTTTCACCCTGAGCACACAGGTGATGTTCTGCCTAAGTTCAGAGATCAGACAAGTTTAAAAATACGCAGCAAAGATACCAACTCCTCTGGTTCATCATCTCCCCATGGCTGAGGCTGCCAGGAACCAGAAGGAATTGTATGACTGTGTACTTGACATGTTTGTTATACTTGTTTTCCTAAACATCCATCACCAGACAGTCAGGAGCAGGATCCTGAACTAGAGGATCTTTGCTTTGACCTTTTTGTAAAGGCCAAACTGAAAGGTAAATTAAGTCAATGGAAAACTTAACATAGTGACTCCAAAGGGCTTTGCTGATGCCTGAAATCCCTGAGCATCAGAAGCAAACATGCAGGGTGAAGCCCATAGTGCTATTTATCATGACTTGAGTTGTCCTATGATTGGAACCCATAGGGAGGAAAGAAGAAAGAGACCAGAGCCCTGGAGTTAAACTGGCTGGACTTGTGAGACATGGTTCCCATCAGGAGAAAAAATTCTTCACTCACTTGTTGTCATGGAAAATGTGTTTTGCAGAAAGGTTGGAGCAGACAGATGGTGTGTCCTTGGTCCCTTTGCTGATAATCCGGGGTTTGCTGTCAAAGCAAATCTGAGAAGAGAAGAAGTAGCACACTGGGAAAATCTTAGAGAGCAGTGAACCAGAGCGACTTCACTTAGAGGAGAAAGAAGAACCAGAGCCAGCCTATTCTAATGTTCAAAGTTAGAAAGAAGTGTGGTGAAAACTTTGTGGTAGGGCTTAAAATAAAGCAAGTCAATCTCTGGAAAAGCTTCCGGACAACATTTTTTGGCTTATTCTCTACAGTATTTTCCATTGTGGTTGGAAAAATTTTGGTCAGAGCCACATATTCTTTCCCTGTTAGCCAACATAACAAGAACAAGGGAGAAAAAAGAACAGCCACTTCACAGCAAAGAACATGTCCTTTTACATGCACTGCCAACATGGGAAACTCTGTGCTGCAGAGCATTAAGATGATATGAGGTAATTCTCAACTGACCAACTCAGTAGCTCTGCACAGACATCAAGTGGGAATTTGTTGCATTATGGAATTCTGATTTCTAAAGTAACTGGGGCTAAATTACAATTTAAAGCAATATGTCAAGATGGGGGAAGAGACAGGTGATCCCATGAGGCTGTGAGCACCTGGTTCAGCTGCAGGGCTAAGGAGAGAAACTACTCCTTTCTCCTGCACAATCCTGTGTACAATGCTCACTTCCCTTCTGGGAGCAGGGCACTGGCCGGGACACACAGAGTTACAGGTGGCTTGCTCCTGCACCTTTAAGATTTCCTTCTTGAAGAATGTCCAACATTCCTGGACTCTTTTTCCCTTCAGGACTGCCTCCCAAGGTACTCTGCCAACCAGGCTCCTAAAGAGGCTAAAGTCTGCCCTTCAGAAGGTGAAGTGGCAAGGTGGCAGTCTGCTGACACCTCTCCTTATTGCTCCAAGAACTAAAAACTCTACCATTGCATGATTGCTGTGTCCAAGACGGCTTCCAACCATTGTATCACCCACCAGTCCTTCTCTGTTCACAAACACCAGAGCCAGTGGATGCCTTCCCTAGTTGTCACCCTCACCAGCTGTGTCATGAGTTCTCTTCCACACACTCCAGGAACCTCCTGGACTGTTTCTTCTCTGCTGTGCTGTACATACAGCAGACACCTGATCAGTTGAAATTCCCCACGAGAAAAAGGGCCAACAATGATGAGACCTATCCCATCTGCCTATAGAGTATTTTGTCTGCCTCTTCACCCTGGTTGGGTGGCCTGTAACAGACTCCCACATTATTGGCCTTCCCCCAGTTCCTACCCATAACCACTCAACCCTATCATCATCATCATTAAACTCTAGATAGTGAAAACACTCCCTAACACACAGGGCTCCCCCACTGCCTCTTCTTCCTCACCTGTCCCTCCTGGAGAGCTTACAGACATCCATTGTAAGCACTCACAGTTGTGTGAGTCATCCCACCATATTTTCATGGTGGCAACTACCAACATATCAGTGGTCCGGATACATCCTGAAGAGATGATGGATGCCTGCCCCCTCCCACCAGTTCTGTACCTCACAGAGGAAGGTGAAGATGCCCTGATGTTCCTTGAGGAGCTTGGCAATTGTGAGGCTGCTCTGCTTGATCCCACCTAGCGGGTCAAAGAGGAGGTCACGGTTGAGGGTCCCCTTCCTCTCCTCCGTCCACACGTCGATCTCTTCCTGGTGGTACGCGAAGGTGCAGTTATCCCCGTACTTACAGTCCTGCTTGTTAAGCATATCTACAAAGCAACAAACAGCACACACCACCACACAGGCAGGGCAGCCCAGTCAGAAACTAAACTCTCTCTTGTCTTCTCCCACTGCCCACACCTCACATGGAACTGAAAGCAAGAAAACAGAGAGCTAAAAGAAAAAGGAAGACATCTCCTCCCAAGTTCACCTATATCAAGACATTCAGGAGTTAATGCAAGCTACTGAATGGTGACAATCTCCAGTAATGCTGCTATGGGGGAAACCGTCTCAAAACAAGAGGCCAGCTTTCATTCAGTGCCTGGCCTGAAGAATGACTTATCTAACTCCTTTTAAAGCCAATGCAGATTAAGTTCTCCCATAGGGCCAGCAGTAAGGAGCCATTTTAGCTTGGCTCTTGCAATCTCCCCACTTCATTAGGTAGTTTGTAATGACACTGCCTTGTGATACCAGTCTGGTCACACTGCCTGCATGTACTGTGGGATGGGCTGGAGCAAAGGAGCAGGCAGAGAATGCTTTTCCCTAAGCAGAACCACAGCCCTGCTATGGGGCAGCTGGGTTGAGTGGGACTAATGTAAGCACATGTACAGGAGGCAGGTTCTCAGTAAAGCCCATGTCAGCAGAGCAGCTCTGAGCACTCAACTGTGCACAGCAGCTCACTGAGCCTTTGGAACTCTTCTGCTCCACCACTTTAGAAGCTGCCTGCTCTCCACGACATGGCAGCTCACTGCCCTTCAGTGTACTGAGCCATCCAGTCCATAGGCTACTGATGGAAAAGGACACTCTAGAGCCAGCAGGCAACACCACACACAATTTCCCTCCCAGTCTCCCCTGGCACAGCCCTTTCCCAGCAACCAACTGCCACAGATCACCTTTGCACAGATAATAGGATCCTACAAAGTTGGTTTTGGTTGGGCGAGGACGGATCCTCTTCCAGGTCTTGTCTTCAGAGCTCTTCAGCCTGCCCAACAGGATGTCCCGCTTGCACTTGTGCTCCAAGCCTTCCCGATAGGTGTAGTCACCAGCCTTGGGCCCTGCCAGAGAGAATAACCCCATCAGCCTGGGGGAATCAATTCCTAGTATGTGCTAGTGCTCTGGTGGCAGAGCAAATGCATCACCTGTTTTGGGGTAGCAGATATGACAGGCTTGTTTGAAAACGTGCGTAGATGCCAGGGGGTTCTTCACCAGCAGAGCCGTGTTGGGCATTACTGGTTCTGGCTGGGACAGCAGGTGCTCGGTAGCCTTGGGCACAGCTGGGTGACTCCCTCCACCAAGGCTGACCTGAGTGAAAACACACACACCTCTCGGTTCAGCTCTGCAACCACACGGGCAAGAGACCTCTCCAACCCCTGCCCCACCCCAGTTTCCCAAAACCTTTCTCATTTTGTCTCTCATCAAAATGTTCACATCTGAAATGACATTTCCAGAAGAGATGACTGCAACTTTTTCAAAGAGTATGAACACTGTGGTGTGTTCACTTCAAAGACAGGCCTCTTTCCTACCGGTAAGAGACCTCAGTTTTCTATCACGAGCCACAGAACAAAATGCTCTCCTCACTCCTTCCCATTCCTTCCATCACAATCTACTCTGAAATGATAGACTTTTAAATCAACCTTATCCCAAGCTAAGAAAAAGCCCAAACTGCTTATCAGTCAATCTTCAGGGATATTCACATTGATGTTAAAAGGGCCAGCAGGTGACAGGAACTCAAGAATAACTTTTGTTCCAAGCTTACTAATCCTCTCCTTTTTTTCCAAGACTGGAGATATAGGACAGAGGCAGAACATCTGGAGAAGTCTCCTGACAGGGGCAGAGAGCAACAAAGAACTTCAGTAGCCTGAAGTTGGCTTACTCTGCCCCATCCTTGAGCATTATGTAGCTGCCAGATCCAGTGGGACCCCAGCTTCCACGATCCCCTGCTGACCCTACAGCCTTGGTCACACCATGTGTACCTGGGCAATATGCAGTTATGGATAAAAACAAAGATGGAACAAATGTCTTCCTGCTGACTCAGTGGGAATCTTTACCTGCCTTGCCACAACATGGGAGGCAGCACTCACCAGGGCAGGGTAAGAGGAGGGGCCCAAATTACCTACGTGACCCAAGTGACCACTACCACCACCACTACTACCTTGGTTCCAGAGCACCCTGGGACGCCAGCACGGGGCAGTAGCTCACTCACCACTGGGGCTGGTTTTTGGCTGCCAGGTGGGTGTCGCAGTTCCTGAGAGCTGGTTTCTTCTGTGCAAAAGAAGGGGAAAAGAGCCCCACAAAACAAAAACAATCATTTCACTCTCAGAGGCAGTTCTACTCACAAAGAAAGTTCTACTTTCTTCCCAAAGCATCTGTCTAGACTCAGAAAACTCCAGGAAATGCTTTCTTGTCCCCGAAATCCTACTGAACCCAACTCTTTGCTGCTGAGAACTGGCATTACTAAGGTGGCAACCCAAAGCTGAGGTGAATGCGAGTGTTCAAGTGCTGACTGGCCAATCTCTACTGTTCTCAAAATACTTTTGTTGCCAATATACTGCAATCCTGGGAACAAATTAACCAAGAAGAAGCCCACTTCCCTCCTGAACAGGAGGCAACTTAGTCTTTGCCCACCATCCTCCACAGCTTTTCTCCTTATGACATGTGAGTTCAGAGCCCCATTAGAGAGGACACTCATTGCCCTGAATCCAGAGATGGGAAAGACCTACCTTGGCCTCTACCATTCTGCCCAGCACAAGTCCTGTATCATCTAAAACAGTCACCACCATTCTGCTCATTTTGTGCAAAATGTCAAGGAGTCATTGAGGGGGAAGGTGGAGGAATCATGCTATACTACAGAAAATTGTGCCAAGGGAGGTCTTCTGGACACCAAGGCAAGTTTAAATCTCATCATTCATCATTATATACCTTGATGTTCCTTTCTCCTCTTTAGATTTCACTCCATGCAGCCTCTGGTTATCTGGGATTACATACTTACAGCTTTTTCTCATTACTTTTAAGCTAAACATTATCAGTTACTCTGTCCAAGACAACTCACTGCTCTCTTCTACATTTATATTCCTGTTCTGCAACATCAGCAGAGAAAGCTACAAGACGTATGTCCTCAGCATTGAAGGAAATAATTCTGGCATACATTCACAGCTAAGGCAACAAAAAGCCACATCACCCTTTACCTACCAATGGCAAAGGAATCCAAGGTATCCAGTGACCCCCTGCTTGTCCCAAAGGAGTCCAGGGCATCAAGCCTTGTATCTGTGTATGGAAGAAGATCCAGGGAATCCAGCGAATCTAAAGTGGAGCCGCCACTTCCTCCTGGTGGGGCCTCGAAAGCATCCAGGACAGAGGAGGAGGAGAGCTGCTTGGTGGGATCCATCACCAGGCCAAAGGAGGCAGGTGGCAGAGGGGTAGAGACAGGGATGCTGGCTGTCACAACTGGAGGCAGCAGTGGAGTTCCCCCCGGAAAGACAGGAATCAGCTGGGGCATCTCTGTTGGCAGGTTGGTGGGAATGGTGCCCTGGACCAGAGACTTCAGGGGAGCAGGAAGGAGGAAAAATAGCAAATTAGTATTGAGGAGCAAAGACTGAAAAGAGATGTCCTGGTTTTGGCCAGCACAGCGTTAATTTTCTTCTTGGTAGCTGGTATAGTGCTGTGTTTTGGATTTAGCATGAGAATAATGTTGATAACACACTGATGTTTGGGTTATTGCTAAGTCATGCTTACTCGAAGTCAAGGACTTTCCATTTCCCATGCTCTGCCAGCGAGCAGGTGCACAAGAAGATGGGGGAGAGCATGGCCAGGAGAGCTGATCTGAACAAGCCAAGGGGATATTCCATACCACACAACATCATGCCCAGGATATAAACTGAGGGAAGTTGGTCAGGGTCACTGACTGCTGCTTAAGAAGGCTGGGCATTGGTCAGCAAGTAGTGAACAACTGTACTGGGCATCACTTATTTCTCTTGGGTTTTACTCCTCCCTCTCCTTTTCTATTATTATTGTTGTTGTTAATATTGTATTTTATTTTGTTTCAATTATTAAGCTGTTCTTATCTTAAGCCACAAGTTTGGGTTTTTTTCACTGGGGAAGGGGCAAGAAGAAAGTGGGTGAGCAGCTGTCTGGTACTTAGTTGCTGACTGGGGTCAAACCATGACAACAGACAGCAACAGGCTCCCAGTGAAGGGCGTGTTGTACTAGCTGGAGCAAAAGGATACCTGGCAGCTCAATCCACCTGCAGACTTCCCACAGACCTCCCAGTTTTCCTGTACAGCAAACAGTCTGGACCAGGATCCCTGAGGAAGTGTTGGGATACCTGAGTTCATCAATCTGCAAGGCAGTGCCCTGTGCTGGGCACTTAAACCAGCTTAGGTTGAGAAACAAGGCAGCTGAGTACACCCAGTGCAAAGGTCAGGGTAATGATCACAACCTGTGGCACCTCTCACCAGGGCTTTTCCAACATGAAAATCGCTATACTGCCTCCCGACCCAAGGTGGGTCACACAAGCAACACTGGCAACTAAAATCCAACATAAGTATTAATACAGATTGTTTATGCAGCTCCCAGACCTGTTCAACGAGCTTAGGCTGAGTGCAACCTGCACAAAATACAAGGAGATTAGAGCATGCCCACTGCATAAAATACATCCATCATTCCTGCTTCACCACACTCCTTTTACTACTCTCAGACTTGCTTCAACTTCACAGACATGAGAGGCCAAGTGGAAGGAGATATCAGGGGAGGGCTACCTTGGGTATATTTTGAGAGGCAGCTCCCTGAAGCTGCACACAGCAAAGCATGCTTGGAGGAGGACTCTACATACTCACAATAGCAGAAATAAAGGAAAGAATGAATGAGTTTTTCCAGAGGAAGAGATAGGAGAAAACAATTACAGAAAGAGAATGAGAGGCAGCATGCACATCTCATGCTCCAAGGACCTATTTGGAACAAAAAAGCAGCAGACCCATGCAGCACCCACTCTTACTAGAGGGTATGGCGACCCTTCAGCAAGGGAGTCCAGGAGGGAGTCTAGTTCTTCCCCAATGATGTCCCCATCTGTGAAGTCCTCTGTGTTCTCAGGCACTGGCAAGGGTACACAGTCTGGAGATGGGAGCAAGCTGGCAGCAGGAAGTGAGGTGGGCAAGCCCTTTGCATCTGAGTCAGGAGGCAAAGGGGCCAGCCCCTCATTCACAGGGACGGAGGTGGCCACAGGAGCTGGGAGGCACTGCAGGTCCATAGAGCAGTCTGTGATGAGAGAGAAACAGAGCCAGTCACCAGGAGAGCCTCAGAGACAAATAGAGCACAACATGGCAAAAATAATATTGTACAGCTCCATCAAATCACAAAAACCAAGTATGCCAATTTTCTGAGAGGAGAGGCTCTGCTCTGAAGAGTACTTGCCCTTTCATTTTTGTTCCCACTCTCCAATGGCTCACCAATAGCTGAAATACATTCTAAGGGCCAGTGCCCAGTCTGACTGTCAGGATTTGGCAAGCACCTACAGCAACCAGGAACAACACAAAACCTGTGGCTGAGCAGTTGCCACATTCATAATGGCCAGGACTAAAGGCCAGGGGCAAGTAATAAAATTTCTCTATAACCCACCACCTGGTGTTTTTCTTTAATGTTCCTCACTAATGCATTTGGCAGAGGTCACTGCCTTCTCTACTCCTTGGAGCTTTGATATCCCAGCTGAAAGCTTGCTTACTTGCACACCCTCTCTAAAAACCCAGGCATATTAAATGGAAGAAGACAAAAAACACAAGGCCCTGTTGAGAGGAGAGTCAGAGGTTGAGTGGTGAGATCAGGTTGTGCTAACAATGTGTCCCAAAAATCCCCATCAGACTCACTCAGCTGTCTTTACCCAAGTAAATTCCCTGCTCTTGAGTCCTTCCTGATGTCCAAAAGTGGGAGGTTGCTATTCATTTTCCCCCTCAATATCTGATCAGCAAACATGCCCTTGGGAACTCATGTGAGGCGAGGCTGAGGCAGGAAAGAGGCAGTGGTTTTCCCTAAGGTTTCTTTCCCTCTCCAGTACATTACTGAAATAGTAAGATGTTCCCATCATGCAATATAAACCTCTGTTAAGTGAAGTTAAGGTTGCAAGCAGACGTTCTTCACAGAAGAGCATTTTATTCTCAAAAAAATTAAAGGTTAAAAAAAAGGTTCAGATGTTAGAAATTTGGAAAATGCAGCATTACATTTGCAGTTCTCAAACCAAGCACCCAAACTACCTTAATTCTGCCCCTGTGCAGATGTCCTGGAATAAAAGAAAAGAAATAAGACAAAGGTGCTACTTTCTTCATCGATATTTCCATTGGCTGCACTGTAAGGCTACTTAAGGCTGCAACAGAGTAAGGCTATAAAAGCAAGGCAAAGTTTGGAAGGAGAGACAATAGCTTTTATTAGAAAGACTGATAAAACTGGGCAAAGAAACTAGACAAACTTCAGAGACACAAAACTTAATCCAGCAAGAAATGCTTCATCCTGTCTGTAGCAGGTCTGTTCACTCAGCCCCCATAAGAACTTGGCCATCCCCCTGCATTAGGGACTGGGCGAGTGAGCCCCATTACTGGCTGCAAAGTGAGAACTTCTTCTCAGAGAGCTCAGCAAATGAGCAATTCCAGCAAACCCCCAAGTCCTGAACAAAACAACAGCAGAGATGACAAACACAGGCATGCCCCCTTATCTCTAACCCACCCAGAGCACAGCACCAACCCCTGCAACCTTTCCTCCAGTATTTGTTGTGAATGGTCCACATGGATGGACTGCATCAAAGGTCACTGCGCAAGGCACTGGAGGCTGAGCCATGACAAAGACAAGGAAGCAGGGGAAGTGGCAAGGAACAGACACAGGTCCCTCTCCACATCCTCAAGCATGCCATTGAAGGCAAACGCATGCTGTACCTTATGGGATCCAACACAGGATTTCGGTGTGCAGCTGAATGCATTTCTCACAGACTGTACATGTCCTAAGTTTTGCAGCTGCCCCACCAATCAGGCTCAGCTCCAACCCCATGCCCCCCTTTGCAATGACTTTCTCATCTCATCTCAATCATCTCAATCATCTCATCCTTTGGTGCAGAACCCCCAGCCACCAGGGAGCCAGCTATCCAGCTTTTCTCATGGCTGGAAGCTTGGCCAGATTCCCTGCAGTACAAAGGGATGGCTTGTGCCTTCCTAATTTTCAGATGTTTAAATCTGGAGTACTGTCAAGATCCCTACAGAGGCCAACAAGAAGTTCAGAACATGCCGGAAGGGATGGGGACACGTGCAGCGGGGAGCAAAAGGATGCACAATGACAAGGCCCCAAAGGGTCCAGCAGTTCAGACCTTCTCTGAGGAATGAATGAGGCCCTGCATTTTCCGCTCAGACTGGGAAGCAAAGAGGCCCTCACACACCCTAAGAGGCCACACACACCCTAAGAGGCCCCAAACCTGGAAATGCTGAATGCATGACCAAAAGGCAGACAATAACATGAGACCCCCACAGCTCAGTGCATGTGAAGGGCAAGGAAAAGAGCAGGGACCAACAGGTTCCACTACTTGCAAGTGGAAGAGGGAAGATGTCCACTCCCCTCTCCCTGACCACCCAAAAACTATTATTCCTTCAGCCACTTCCTCCCACTCTACTTTGTCCAATCTTTTTCTCTGTCTCTCCCATTCCTGCTTTCCTCAGGACACCAGATCTGCTGACCTCACTCACCAGCTGTGATACCCACATCTCACATACTCTCCTTACAGAATGCTCAGCCATTCTCTGCATTCCCCTAACGTTTTCTCCATCTTAAAAGAATAAAACAGCTTTCTCTGATGAGTAGCCCACAGGCACACCCACACCTGCTGATTTCTGCCCCTGCCATCACACTCAGCCTCACATATTATTATAAGGTCAACAAGGGACTTGTCCATACACACCCATGAACCAAGTCTCTCATACCTCTCATACCAAGCCCCCCAGCTGGTAGCTTCTCTGGCCATACAACTGCCTGTCCCCGAGGGGCAAGTACAGAGCTTTTAAAAGCACTGTTTCTAGCTCTGCTCTCCAAAACACCAGTGGTTCCCTGGTGCATTAGCTGGCCAATGGCCATACTGAACTAGATCTGAGCCATGATCCCTCTGCAGGACTGGGCTGAGTTAATCGGATAACTTCAAGCAAAACATGGAGGAAAGGGCTTTAAGCAAGAGTCTGCACTTTAAAACAGAACAAAGCAACAACCACAAAAACCCTTGCTAAAAAAACTCTTCTAATCTGAAACTCTCAGGGTACCCAGCACCCACAGTTGTCCTGGGGGCACACCATGCTCGAGGCAATTGGATAACATAATTCCAGTGCTTTTGCAAAGGTTTCCTAGCAGTAAAGGCTCTGCCTAAACTGCAGTAAAGGTGGCATGCTGCTCTTACAACAAATCCAGATTAGATAAAGAGCTTACTGGATGCGGTCATTCGTTAGTCTATAGGAGGAGTCCAGTTAATTTTAGCACAGCAAGATAATGTGAAAAACTCTCCTTAATTCACAGAACTGGGTCTCATGATCTCATATAGCAAGCAGATACTAAACTGGCATTCAACAGAGAACTAACATGCTTTCTAAAGCACCCTAATCATGAAATTAGTTTCTTTCTATAAAAAGAGCAATTGCTACTTGTGGTGTTAAGTCCTCACACTTACCTTCACGCACACAGAGCTACTTCACAAAGGAACAAAGACTGATGTGCTCAGAGGCAGAAGTTCAGTGCTCCAGCACACAAGGTAGCAAGCCTTTCTACAGGGGCAGAGTTAAGGTCACTTGTTTCCCAGTATGAGAAAAGCAACCCTGTTAATCTTCCTTCTCCTCCTGGGTGCCTAACCCTGAACTCGGCTCTCCCTGGGTTCCTCCCAATTCCTTTGTTTTCAATTCTTCCACCTCAGTGTCTTGGAGGACCACATGCAGTCAGAGCAAAACAACCTTAACTTCACTTTATCTGGACTGTTTTGTCTTTGAGCAAAATTTCAGAAGCTTTGCCAAGAGCAGCTTCAAGAAGGCACAACTGGAGAGAGCTGTGTACCTCAGCAGACCCTTTTAACTCCCAGACATGTCTCTCACAGGGCCTGGACAAAAAGCTGGTTTTGCAAGAAAAACACTCCTGCTTTGCACCTCTTTTTCCTTCTCCCAGTTATCAAAGTTAGGCGTGTGCAGAAGAGATACAAATGTAGGTGATGAACCTCTCAAGCCTGCCAGCCTGATCACATACCATACTGAAGCCACAAAAGTCTGAGGAGAGCGATATCTTTACCTGTTTCAATGTCATCTATTGAGCCCAATCCATTGGAAGTAGTCTGCAAAGAGGATGTAGGAAAAGGGATACCAAAAATATTGTGAGAAGATAATCTTTAAATAGACATCCACACTTCACACATGTGTGAAAAGTCTTCATTACTCCTAAATGTGTATGACCCTTTCTTTTCCTTTATGGCCTTTTTCTGTTCTGGAACAGTAAAACCAATGAACTTTAGGAGGCCATTGATCTAAGGAATCTATTCATGTTTATCTTCAGCAGACGACAAATCCTTTTTCTACAAAGGAAAACCATGTCTGCACAATATGCAACCATGTGAGCAACTCCATACATAGAACAGGGTATTTCATGTGTGGGTGAGAACACTGTGTCCCAAGTCCCAGGACACATCAATTGGTCAGCCCACTGCATGGGAGATCTGATTAGCCTGATCTTACACAACGGTCCTTTTCTTAGTTCACATATTTTGCAATCTAACAACCACAAACTTCTACAGCAAATTCAAAACAGGAAAATGTTTCTGCCAAGACAACTGCTGACTTGGAGCTCAAGGCAAGGAATAAATTGAGTCCATATTTTACAGAAACATAAATAGTGGTAAGTACATGTGCATTCAGATTAAGCTTAAAAAGGCAGAAGTAAAGCATTTGTCTTGTAATATTGCATCTTCTACAGTGGGGTTTGCACTATTTTCAATTCTTATAAAAGGAATAGATTTTGAAATTAAAAACTAGGCGCGACTATTAAAGAAAGTTGACTGGCCTTCCTAGAAAGATGTGAAGCCAAATCACTGAACAGTGAAAGGCAAAGTAGTTCTTTAGTAGTTTGTTGTACAAAATTACGATGTTTATAGTTTTATTGCTTATTTGCTTTAAGGAGCATTGTGGAATACCAAACAGCCTGTAAAAACAGCAAGTGCTTGTTGGGACTTTTCCCCCAGTGGTAGACCAAGGAAACCAGAATTTCTTATATTTTACCTTAGTATTTGCACACTGCTCTGCCCAGCTGGCTCTCCAAGGACAATACAAACAATACATGAACTGTGTATGCACCTTACTCAGTACATTACATGATTTAATTTTATATGTTTCTTCAGCAGTTGCACTTCCTGACTTTTACTTAGCATTGTTGTTAGACATTCAAAACTTGAAAACAAAAATTTATTTAAAATGCAAGAGATAGCAAACATTCACAATAACTAAGAAAAATAACCATCTTTGGTGATCTAATTACCAACATAAAAAATTATATCAGCAGAAATGTTTTCAAAGAAATTAATTTCTTGGCAACATCCCTTAAGAGCAGAAAACACTAATTAAAAAAGTTCAAGCTTAAAAGATAGTTATAAATTTGCATGTAAATAAAACTTTAAAGCATTCCAGCAGCACAATCCATAAACAGTAACAACCACAGGATGCAAACTCTACCTGGTTTGATGAATTGATTGAAGTGCCATTACTGAGTAGTGAGAATGTTTCCAATTCCTGCTGCAAGGAAGAGAGAGGTCTTAGAGCACAATTCAGCCTGTGAATGCTAAGGTAAAGCTGGGTTACAATATAGTTTCCTTCCAAGCACTGCCCAAAAATAAAAGTCACCCCAAAAGGCTACCCCACTGTCACACAAGAGTGCATGTTTGTCAACACTGAAAAGGGACATTTAATTGTTCTGTACAACTCAGAACATCCAACCCACAACCAGGAGGCAAAAAACTTCCTTGAGAAACAGATGGGTTTGCTTTTCGTTAAGAAATTATTACTTTGGGAAGGCATTACCACACTGGAGTGAAAGCTGGAACTCAACACAAAAGATCAAAAGTGTTAATAAAATACCAATCACAAAATTTCAAATAATAAAAAGCATTCTGGAGTGTTTATTTTTATATTTCTAACATACAGGTGGTTTAAGCCCATCTCAGCTGAGTAACATGACAGTGGCAAAAAAGGTGGCAAGGCCAATACAGTGAACAGCAGCAAAAAGTATTTCCTGATAAACTTCCCTTTCTTTGAGACAGAAACATTTTGGAGTGTGGAAAGCTGCTATGAGATCAAGGAGTTTTCTTAGGATAGGCAAATCACACATGATTCAAACATGAGGTTTGCTGGGGAGAGGATTAACATGTTACAGCCAGATTTACCCTAAAAGCTCTCTTCAAACCAGATGCCCACCAATCATTGCACATCATGCTACAGAGGTGCCCCCCTGCAGGTGGAACACGCTGTTTGTTTAACACTGCTGTGATTGGGGCTGAGGATGCAAATGCAAACATCAGCCTCCACTACTAGCTCATGTTCTCTGCTCCTGAGAGCAAAATCTGTGACCAAGGCAGCTTATGGGAGAGCAGCTTTATGGCTGGCAGTGGCCTAACGCCCTCTAGCTCTGTCCCAGGGTACACATTTAAGCACCTACAGCACCTCCTTGTAGAGCCAAGTTACAGATCCAGCCACTGGGGTCAATTAGCTTCTGACCAGGTGTTCTCCCAAAGCCAAGCCTTTCCCCCACCACAAAGAAGTGCACACCTAGAAAAGGGGCAGGAACCCTTCATGATCCACTGCACTACAAAACCAGCCATGCCTCCAAAGCAGCAGAGGATCCCATCCTTCTCATCTCATAACAGGGAGAGGATTGTGATGCTGAACCTGCTTTGGGATCAGGTCACATGTTCCTCTCCTGCAAAAAACACAGCAGGCATCTACTGTGTTGGAAGTTTCTCCTGCAGCACCAGCTGGGGACTTAGAAAACATCCTGGCAGTAGACACAGAGCAGCACTGGGGTTAGAAATGGATTAAGGCAAAGTGAGTCAGAGGGTCAGGACAAGGGGGTTGCCAGCAGCCTGCTAGAGTTTGCAGGGTTGTGTACACATGTCTGTACCTGCAGACCAGCACCTACCACTTCTGCAAAAGTAAATTTGTACAAGCCAAGGATAGCTTTTAAGACAAAAGAAGTCATACCTGAGGTCTTTTGTATGCTTTTCGAACCCTCAGTCCCAGCTTCTGGGCAAGCTCCTGCCCCAGTTGTGTGACACTTTCATCCTGGGGACAAAACAATTGATGGGACACTTTCAGTTTTGCCTCTGTGGCAACAGAACAAAATAAAGAGGAATGCAGTTATGCACATTGGGCTGTACCAAGCCTCAGCTTCAGATAGCAGCAGATAGATAATTTCCAGAACAGCCCCAGGAGACTCCAGACAGACTTCAGCATTCTTGTCATTTAGTCCTGCCAAGATGCTGCAGTTGCACCAGGACTTTTGCCCGACACTCATTCAATGCTGCAGAAAATCAGAATCAAGTACCTGCTTCCAACAAAGCACCCACTCTGCGAAAACAGGGTTCAGGAGTCCTGTGGGCAAGTTGGCTGAAGGAGCTGCCAAGGCTGGCAGCTGATACAGCTTCCACAAGGTCTCCACGCCTGGGAAGGAGCCTGCATGTCTTCCCTCTCTGCCAGCTGCAGAGTTAATCATCAGTTTTGATATGCAGACAGTACCCACTAGCCTGTTTTGCTTGTTTGTTTTTAAAGCTGAAACCAAGTCTCAGTTTTCAACCTACTAGCTAGAAGGCATTTTGACTGTCTCCAGCTCCAGCTAAACTGCCTCAGCTTAGTCAAGCAGATCTTGAGCTTTCCCTGTTGTGTAGCATTTTACCATCCTCCCTGCCCAGCGTCCATGCCCACTCACACACCACCATGGGCTTCCTGCCCAGACTAACAACCTGCCACAGTCTTCTACACTTATATATCACCAGCAACTGTTTCCTTCTGTTTTCCTCTCTCTCCCTGTTTGCAAAAATATCAGAGTACCTCAACAGTTTTTTCAAAGAAGAAAAAAGGTATCTATCTGCCCAACCTGTTGTGATAGCCCACCTTAATCTCCCAACATTTCCCCCCTCATGTCCAACCCTGAAGCTTGCCCTCTTCTCTTTACTTCCCATGTTGGTCTTTCCAATCTCCTTCTCCCTGCAGGTTGAGTCCTTTCCCTTCCAAGAGTTGAGAAGCCTCTGGTTCTTCCAGCCCACCATATCAGTAACTTTTCCCTTCAATCTGGAGTGCCATTTTTTGATTGTGTTCCCCCACACCCTCAACATTATGTTGGCACCATCTTCACTGAACTCAGTGAAAACAAAATCTAGCTTGTCCATTTCTTCTTCTAAAACACCTCATGCCATACCAAACACAAGTGTACCACAGAGAAGTATTAACTTCACCATACTGAGAACTTCTGCAAACTAGCAGCACTGACTATCTGCACCCAGAAATAAGTTAAGTGTAGTAGACAGTGAGCCAAATGAGTGGCACATCCTTTATCATCAGAAGTTTTAAGACAGGCTCTGTTTTGAACACAACAAAGTTCTCAGCAATTACAGCAATGCGAAGATGGAAGTACCCATGTGCTCCAGAGGGTAATGGAAACAGGAGTGAAATGATGGATAGCATGACTTGCCTTTGATGCAGAGAAGGCCTATGATTTCTGTTAAGCCAGTAACAAGACAATGGGGTATGTTAATTTACAAGGCTGAATTGTTTAGAATAGGAAACACAGATCACTCAATATGGAAATTTTTAGGCTGAACTTTCCTTGCACAGAGAAGTTTGATAAAGTAATGATAATAATGGCAGCTATGCAAACATAACTATATAGTTAAAATGTAATTTAATTAAGAGGCTAAACTCCAATGTAAAATATAGCCACATACAGCTTTACAAGAACACCTACATAAGATGCTTTTGTTAATCAAAGGGTTTGTTTATAAAACAGTTCCTTGGGACTCCCCAAAAATGGTATCTTTAATATGTTTTGGTCACCCTGTTCTGCCAAGTCAAAGAAGCTAGAATTTACAAGCTATACAAAAGGAATACTAACTAATATAATAATCACAATTCAAAGATTGCTTCTATAACACTAATAATAAAAGAAAGTTAACTTCTCCTGCAGAGGTGGATGCATTTTTCTTCCAATAACATTACTGTGATGGATCAGAACCAACATAGCAAAGTGCTCACTTGAATCCATGCAATCATAGTTTGCTTTCCTGATCAATATCTGGCCTGAGAGGATGCTCAAAAGCACTATCAGGAAAATATTTAGTTCCTACTATATGCAGACAGTCCTCTCCGCATGCAAAAATTTACACCACACCCCTGAACACAAAAAATAACTGTGCCATGTGATGTCAAGGACACCTTTGCATGTTCCTCAAGAAATAAAAAGCTTGATCACTTTGCCTTAGCAATCAGTAAGTGAAATGTGAGACATTTATATCCAACACAGGACAACCATACATATTTTCCTTTCAAAGCTGCAGTTCCCATTTATCCCATGCTCCTTGTCACTTTCATTAGAGATAAAAAAGCAGCCAATTAAAACATTCTCATGACTTTAGTTCACCTTTTGTTAGAGTAGGGGTTTGTTCTTCACAAACAGACCATGAACCTGCTGTGACTAACTGGTGTCCCTGGCTGGCACTATCTGTAAGAGGTGACTTGCCCTGAAGAAACATGTGAGGACAGAGTCAGAGAGACAGAATTTCTGGGCATAAGCATGTTCTTGGGAACAGACAAAATTTCTCCTCCACTATCCTCTGGCCTCACACTAAGCATGTTGAGGAGAGGAAGACTATGAGCACAAAAGCCAGGACGAGTTATATGTCAAAAACTTACATGTGGGAGGGACAGCAAGCATCGGCTGTTACACTCATACGCTTCTTTGTGTCTTCCGAGTTCATTTAAGGAACGGGCTTTCCGGAATAGCGCTCGGATGTTCTCCTTGTCGAGACTTAAAGCCTTCTCGCTATCTTCCAGTGCCTTCTCATACAACCCCTGCATGGAACAGACCACCTGCAGTCAGCTGAGGCACAGCAGGCTAACTTGTCCTTCTCTGTGAATGCAAATGTTCTATCTCTCAGCAGAAAACAGGAATACAAGCAGCAGGTGGAAGTACATATGTAACCTCATGCACAGACCAGCGTACAAACACACCTACATTAACAGAACATTTTGTTAAATCTTGCAAAACTCAAAACACTTCAAAGTCAAGGAATGACAGGACTAAGGCTGCTTGAGCAACCTTATCTTGTCTCCCCCTCTACCTTGAGCATGTTACACTTGAAAGTCTTTAATTATGTGACTGCTTGCTAATTTTCAGGGGACTCAGTGTCCTTACAAACAGGACAGGCTGGCTCTGGGGTTGTGCCATGAAGGAAAGCTGTTACATGCCTTAGTAAAATGGAAGCATGCAGCCTTTCAAAGCCTGGGTATTTCAGAATCCCTTTCCATGTCTATGCTGCAAGTTCCTTGAAGACCCAAAGCCTTCTTACTGTCTTCCAGTGTCTCAATGAAGGAGGCAAGAGCCTCCAGAACAATAAACAGTATTCCAGAAAAATACTTGCTCAACACTGGAAGACACTGGACAGTACTAACTCCTCACCAATGAAGAGCAGAACTACATTGTCAGTACCTTAGGCCTGGCCCCCTCTCCTCACATCCTTCCTCTGGTCTTGCAAGACACAGCGCAATTCTGAGGAGATTGCAGACTTTCTTGTGTGTTGTTGTCTCCTCCAGTGTTTGAACAGGGAGTGGACAAAACCAGCTGAAATGCCTCATGACATCTTTTCCAACTGCACAGCACTGCAACCCTGGCTCCTGGGGATGACTTGGGAAAGCACTCACCATGGCAAAGTAGCAGGCAGCTCGGTTGACATGGAGCTTGCAGAGGAGTTCCTTTGGGATGGTCACCTCATCAGAGGCTGCATAATCTGCCACATTCAGCCCTTCTACATACTGGACCAGGGAAAGCTTGAAATCCTTCTCTCTAAACAAATCATTGCCCTCTGCAAACAAGTTTCTCACCAGCTTCTGCAAAAAGGCCTGGGCAGCAGGGAGAGAACAAATAGACTCAAGTGGATATTCAGAGACAGGAGAGGCTTCCCAATTTCCCATTCCTTTCTGTATCTTTTAGCCAACTGCTTGCCCACTAAGATACTCCTGCATCCCTACCCTCCTGTAAAACATCAGGTTTTTTGGTAGAGGAGAATAGTCCAGTCAAATTCCCATTGTTCTTGAGTACTTAAATGTCTTCTCCTTTCCCTGAAAGTTGTCATCATCAGAACCTTAAAACTTTAAGTCACGGGCAAATTGTGACAGACCATCCCACCTTCTTCACTTTTGGCATGTAAACAAATGGCTGTTCAACAGAACAAATCTTGCTAACCAGAGGGCTCCCAGCTTCAATAAACAAAATCTCCATTACCTCATAATCCTCTTGGCTTAGGGGTAATGTGGACCTGAAGAAAAAGAAGAGAAAATACTCATGAAACAGGCATCTATGCAAACAAAGGCTTTTGTCTGATGAAGAGATCCTTTTTCTAGTCCTGTGCTGGTGATCTCAGTAAGTTACTGAACATTTTATCACTGCAAAAGCAGCTGAGGCAAAGAGAACACAGTTAGGGAGCATTATGCTCAGTGACACTCACAGTGGTGTCAAGCGATGGTCACATCTAAGAGGGACTTGAGACTAGAGGAGTCTTATTCTCATTTATTTTCTGTGCATACATGATCCTCTGTAATGTGCCTTCTGACAGTCACCTAAAGACCCATCTTTAATAAAGTCCCATGAGAGACTGCCATGAAGAATACAAGTGTATTTTATGTGCACCTGGCTCTAATGAGAGGTACCAGAGTGGCACTCCAAGACCTCTTCAAACTCTTTGTGAGACCAGAGACATACAGAGATAAATGCAATCACTTTTCTCTGCCTTAACTTAGCCACATGCCTTTAGGCCTACCCCACAAAAGGAAGGGAGAAAACAGTGCAGGTTCAGGAGTTCAGTTCATTTAACTCCAACTTTCTTGGCCAAGGCTGAACCACAAAAACTGGCAGTGCTTGTGAGGATAACACCTACCCTACAACAGCACTGAGACTTAAGAGAAAGGCTCTGTTCTTCAAATTGGACCACCCAATTCATCCAGGCTTGGTCCACATATATTTATTGCTTCTCTTCAAGGACAAATCAATAGGCTCTAGAGGAATCCTCAGCACCTTTCATAGCTTTTCTCAACTACAGTGCATACATGATCTTACTGGCTACAGAATAAACATTTTTTAGATTTCACCTAATCACTCCTTCAAACTAACTACAGGAAATGTCACGGTTTTGTAAGAAATATTCATGCTGCTTACATATTTGGACTCCCCTTTCACATCAAAACAAACCAACATATGGCACTGCTCCTGGTTCAGAATGCAAGATACACCCCAGATGCATGAACTACACCTCATATTTCTAAATTATTTTCTTCTCCAGAATCCTGTGCTACCAATATAAATCTCACGATTACCTCTCCAAAACTGGGCTATCAGCTCTATTGAGTCTCAGACGGGGATCAAAATATCATGGTCATATTACAGGATACAAATATGTAACATGGAAAATCTAGGGGGTTTCCTATTGTAGTGGCACAGATTTCAGGCATAATAATTGCAGGACACAAAGCAGACCTTAAAAAACCCCAAACCAATCTGATTACAATCTTACTACTTCCTTACTCATCATGGAACTTGGACCTGACTTTGACGCCTCTGCTAAGTCAAACATTGAAGGGAGAAATACTACTGTATCTTATAAGGAAGTACTAGGATTTGTAACTACTACATAAGCAACTTCAAGCTCTACAAGGCCACATGATATTCATGGAAGAGTGATCTGAGACTCTACATTGCAGGTTGGCAACTGTAAAAGAACCCAGGTTATCTACTTTTCCTACAGGTACCATATGGGGCGCCTAACAAGTTATGTACCTTGCTTCCTCACCTACAGAGCTGAAACATTATCTCCCTTCCTAACAAAGGTGGGATAACCTTGTTAAGGGAGCACTTTGAGATCTTCATGCTGAAGATGATGTAGAAGATCCAAGTACTATTAGCATTATGCTGACTGTAAAGATAATCCTGGAACTGCAGTGGAGGGCAAAACCAAAGAAAATTAAAATGACAGAATTTTAATTTTGGGGAGCTCTAACGGGACAAGAAACACCCTGAAAAAGAATCACAGTCAAAATCCTCAGGACAGTATCTCCTTCCCATGCAGCAAACCCAAAGCAGTGAATAGGAAAAATTCAGTTCCTGCAATCCTCAACAGAAAGATGACCACCTCCAAATCCACAGGGAACACTGAGGTTGTCCACTTACTGAATGAACTGAAGTCCTTTCTCTATTTCTTGTTTTCTCTTCTGCCTCTCCATTATGGTTGCTGTGGAAGAAGAAGAAAAAGAAACAACACAAAGTGAGTCATTTTAGGTCTTGCTGGCAATTAAACAGCAAAGTATTTTGTTTGTGCCTGAATTTACTACTAACAAAATGTTCCAGACCAGATGCCCTGAACAGCAAAGCCCATGATTTATCCACACTGCAGATACAGCACGGCAAGCAGCTCACTACCAAGTATCTGCTTTTTCTCACATGCCACTGACAGGATACAGGGGCAAAGAGGAATTACTTCAATTTGAGCTCTCTGCTTAGGCTGCCAGTAAATAAAGCAATGGGAACCAACTGTTATCATGACCGCCTTCTAGGAAAGAGAAGAAACCAAAATACCATCTTTGCCTGCACTGGCAGTCATTTCAGGAATTTGTGCCTAGACCCTCCCATGATACACAATTCTGACCACTATTTATCTGGGACAGATTTAAACTGGTTTGCTGCACAGCATATGAAATATACATTATCTACATAAGGTTTATGGAGGTACAGCACAAAGGGAGATGCAAAGGAAGGAGATGAAATTGCTTGCTGTGGTCCACATAAAAGGACAGCACTGAATCCATGCAATGGGGATTTCATGCTGAAAATCAGCAGGCAGGAGCAGCACAGACTGGGGAACACTTTGGAGAGGTAATAGAGCCCTATTCTGCAGTGCTTTAAACTGGGGTGGGCAGCACCCTTATGAAGACTCAAGAGTTCTCTGCACTTCATCTCCTGCAGTTTGGAAGCAAATCTTGGAATGGCTCCCCAGTGACCTTTCTCCAAGGTACACAGGCCTGTAGCACAAGAAAAGAATAATGAAGGCAAGAAAGGATGGCACTTTGTGATACAACTGAGCCGTTGATGACAGCAAATTTCACATCAACCAGCTGTGAGCACAAGTAATGCTCAGCATTTGAGGAACAGGAACTTGGGCACAAAGGCAGCAAGCACAGAAACACTGAAATGAGATGAAGATGAAGACCTTGTACCTTCCCAACCAGGACCGCCTCTAAGAAGATACTGAAGTAAATTCTCCACCTCTACACTACAACAGCTTGGAGAGGATTAGCATCCAGCTCCCTTTTACATTAAGAGCATCTCTATCATTCTAAGATATCTTGCAGTATCAATGACACAGGTTGAAGGGGACTTGTAAGGTACAAAAGAATCAGTCCTGACAACTCAGCAAGCCCTTAATTGATTGTGCTCTGTGCCATGCAAAATGTAGAACTGAACTGTCCTTTACCAACAAGAAGAGTGGGGGAAGCAGGAAAGACTGGAGTGAGAGAAAGTGGCAGCAGAAGGAAGCAAGAACTTGAAAGTGACACTTTGCAGTTTCTAAGTCATCAGACAGTAAATTTGGGAGCAATCTGGTTCAAGCAGCAGGTAGGAGACTTTAAGCAGCTGAACTTGGAACAGGATGGGCAACGCAGCAAGAAAGGGAAAGCCAATAGACAAGGTGAGGGATGATCAACATCTCTACAAAGGCTTTTAAACAGAAGTGATGGAGAAGAACTGATATACTTCAATACAACATCAACAGAAGGCCTGCATTGATTCATAAATAGCCTGGATAATGAGCAATCAGGAAGAAAGAAGGAAATTTAACAAGGAGATTGTGAGGTTAATATGATCTCTAACGATACAGGCAGACAGGCTTGAGAGGTAGACAAGGAGAGAGAGGTAATTAATTTATTTTTTCTCCCTGTGTGAAATTCTGCAAAGACAGAGGAAGAAAGAGAGAACAGAGAAGCGGAAGAGGAGCAGAAGGAACCATTTCCGCAAAGGCAGCAGTGAAAGACATGAAAGGACAGAGCCACCCCAGATCACTGTAGGAAGCTGTGAGGGTCATCTGAGACAAGAGTGAGGAAAGGGCCTCCATAGGAAATTACAAGAGAGAAACTCTGGGGGAGAAGAGGAGGCAAAAGAGTCAAGTGGAACCCTCCCAAAGACTCATGAGGAGAGCACAGGGAGGATGGAAGATTTTCTAGCTAAATACACCAAAAGTCTTGAAGCACTCCAAACAGCCTCACCTTGGAGCCCCACCTATACCCCTCTGTCCATGGTCTAGGAGCTCCATTTCAGCGCAGGTCCAGATCCTGCCTTGTCTGAGCTATGCTGTAGGTGAACTAGTCCTCAGTTCTACCTCTGGGACAAACCTTAGACCTCCACTGCAGGCAGCTTGTCTCCAGTCCTGTCTCTGGCACCATCTCCTACCACTGGACTCACTGGGTGGACCTGGACTAGATTCACCACCTCATCCTCTTTGGGACTGTTGATGGACCACTCCTTTTGGCATCTAGTTCTGCCTACACTGTTCACGTGTGGTGGGACTGTACCCTGTGAGTGAGTGAGGGCTTTGCCGGTGACCGCCATCACCTTCTGCTGCTACTCACTTGTCCTGCCTGGAGGTGCAGCCCTGTTCTTGCTGCTCCCGAGTCACGCTGGAGGGAACAAAAGTTAGGGAAGTGAAGCAGAAGCCTACAGATATGATGAAAAGGGAGATTATTGGTGACTGTGGGGAGGGCAGCTGAACACTGGCTGGTCACCACCAAGTCAATGGCTGCATTCCAAAGATGCCATGGCACACCTTTACAATTGTGTATATCCACAAAACACACCACCACCTTAAAAAGCTTTCAATATACATGGTCTACTTCTGTTTCTGAGCTCAGCCTTTAAAATACTGCAAGGAGTGAAGAAGAGATCAGTACCTGTTCTCACAGCAACCCTGACCTCGCTGCTAAAACATCCTACACAGTGGGATGAGAGTCTGTGTTACAGTGAGAACTGGTTACTGTTGCTTGCCCAGAGAGAAGGGCATTCAAAAGTTACTGACCCAAACCTGGAGTGCAGCCAAAGGACTACTGGGAATGGCTACAGAACATCTCCTTTCTAGAGTTACCCAACTCTTCTGGCATCTGGAAGCTCCCCTTCTGTTTTTTCCTCACCACTAGTGCCACTGCATCCAGCAGGATTATCCCCACCCTTGCTTCATCTGGATGGCTGACCAGCCTACTGCATCTCTCTAAGTCCCACAACACACAGCTACAGTTTGCTCCTTGCTATAAAACCCTGGTAAGAGACAACCTTCTGTGCCCTGCATGCTGTTTATTCTCTGCAGTTCTGTGCTCATCTTCCAGAGTAAATGTTCTTCAACCCAAAACCCTCCATTGCCTTCTTTAAACATAAACCACAGGCCTGATCGCCACTCTAGACTGCTGCTCCCTGGTGCTGACCCACATTCGTCCCTCCCTGCAAGTGGGTGACCAGCTTTCTCTGCTCCAGGTCAGTTACACCTCCAGGCTTAAGTCTGGACTTTGCACACAAGACTCATCCCCTCATGGAGCACCTTCAAAGCACTCACCATGTGCTGCTACACAAAAACTTCTTGCACATCTCTCAGGAACAACTACCTTTCTTTCCCCTTCAATGTGACTCCACACCAACAATCTCCTTCACATGTGGCAGATCCTTCATATGCCCTGCCTGCCCCAACCACTGCAGGAGGCTGCCAGTCAGACTCCTCTTTTTGCTCCTCACACCTCCTCCTCCACTACCTCACCAGCAAACTCAGTCACTTCTGCCTGCCCCATCGTTCCAGCCTCTTCACCATGTTGCATTTAACACTCAGACCAAGCCATGCACTTGTTACACCAGCAAACCCAACACACAGCGAGCCACCCACATGAGCAACACTTCAGTTCTGCTGCACACTATACCACAGCTACTGCGTAATTAATTGTAAGTGCAAAGCTTGTTTAGCTTTTGTTTTCTTGGCCTTTCAAATAATTTTAGAAACACAGTAGAAAACATTTTATGAAGCACTGTGTCTAAGGGTCCCTTTTCTCTCCCCCACCAAATCTCTCTGTCCAGACTTGTCCACTCAAATCATCAGCAAAATTCAAATACCAAGTATTTATATCTCCATTACAAAACTCTCATCCTTTCAGTCCAGAGACATTTATCCTCCCTGGTCCAGTGTCAAGAGAGAACTTTATTCACAGTTTGTCAATAAATTACAAACCATTTGCCAGAGAGGAATATAATGCTACAGACAGGCAAAACAGTTTTCTTGCCTTAAGAAGGAAGCATGAGGCAGTGAACTGGGTGACTGAATCACAAATTGGGTGGATATCTAGATGGATACATGGTAGAAACACAAGATGAATGGAAAGACTTGAATTCATCTTATCAAGGACACAGCTCTTATTCATAACCCTGTCAGAACTGAATTTGGGCAAAGTTTTTCATACTGTATTCTGAGATGGCAATGAGCTGACACTTGATTGACTTCCAAGCATAGGCTGCAACATTTCAGCTAGAAATAAGCACACTCAGATGCATGTTGCAGAGCTGACAGTGGATCTCCCCAGGAAAAAGGCTCCAGGATACACTGGTCTGAAACATGGGAGTCCTTCACTGCCTGCAGTTTGGCCACCTTAGTGGTACAGCAGAATAGCTAACTGGGCACACATCAAGTAAAGGACAAACTGCAGAGCCCACTAGAAACTTGGGCTCTTGCTGACTGCTGCAGCTGCCTTCTGCCATGTCCCACTCCCTGGGTTTCACTGCTTCTCTCAGCCAACCGCTCTTGGATTCCCCACCACTATGCTGCGCCCACCAGGGCTGACTCCTCCATCCCTCCCCACACCGACCGTGCCAAGGAACTTCCACGGCCACCACCTCACATCCCAGCACCCCACTAGTGCCACTCCTGCTTTGCAGCACCACTGGGGTCACTGGGGTGCCACCAGCTGCACCCAGCAATATTCACTGCACCCACTGAATGCAGAGCAAGGAAGCAACAACGAGCTCACCCCCCAGTGAAAATAAAAGCAGTGACTCTTAAGTTTCCCTGAGAGGGGGATGGTGGTGGGGGCTAAAGCCTCAAGTGACCACATCAGCCCCCATTACCTCATCTTCCACCCCCTTCAGCCTTGTGTTCCATACATAAAACCTTCATGTACCACAGGCCACCCTTCCTTCCTGCCCCCACTGCAGCGCAGCCAAGGAGCAAGGAGAGAGCTGTGGGCTAATGCTGCCTATCCCTAAGCCACTTGCTCTTGGGTTTCTGCCCACCCAGCTCGCATTCCTGTGCCTCATTTGAAAAACTAAATCCGAGGCTGGTTCCCACACGGATGGCGCGGGAACCCTCGCTCGCTCCCTCCCCCCGCTGCCCGCGCTAGGCCGCCAGTCCCCGGCCTTGCGTAGAGGCCGCTGCCGGGAGAGGCGCCACCTCGGCCGCTGGAGCGGAGAGGGGCCGGCGGCGCCTCCCGCACCCCCGCGGCTCTGCCAAACGCCGGCACCCCGGCTCTCCCGACACCGCGGCCCTGCTGGAAGGGGTCTCCCAGGGCAGGAGACATCCATGTTTCCCCGGGAAAAGGAAAACAAACCCAAACATACTCTTCCTCCTTCCCCACCCCCCATCCACTTCAATAAAAATCACGCGTCTCCAAGAGTCTGGGAGACAGTTTCAAGAGGAAAAAAAAAACAAAATCCAACACATAACGTCTCCTGCCACCCGGAACTGTCTAAAACATTAAAGAATTAAAACCAAACCAAACAAAACAAAACCCAAGAAAGCCATAACACGGTTTTCTTATTTGATAAACTTCAGAAGACCCTGCGGAAGGTCCATCTATTCCAAAGGGCTTCCTGCCGTTTCACGGGGTTTGGACCAAACAAGAGGGGGAAACTGCAGCCTAAATACAGACCAGAATACACATCCCGAACGTACAAAACAGAAACAGGCACAAACGCGATTAATAATAAGTTTTCCACATAAACCCAGGGTCTTTCCCCCAGCTATGCAATTTTAGACTACCACATTTTTTTCCAGGGGGTGGGATTAGGATCTTTGACAATTTTTTTTTTTTTGCAAACCCCACATTTTTGGCGGAAGAGAGTTTAGCTTTAAAATCTCACCCGTATTATTTTTCACCACATTTTTTTAAAATTTCCAATTACACAACCTTTCATCTATGCAGTTACTCTCTGAAACCTTTACTTTCTAATGAAGCAACATCCAGAATTTCTTGTTACTCAAGTCCACCCCTTTCTACATACACAAACACACACAGAATTGATTTAAGACAAAAATAATCCCCCCAAAATAATAATAAAGAACTCACCTCTCCTCGGGTTTTCCCCCCTTCACTAGGCATAAACTTTCCTTGCTAAATTGTATTGTATTACTAGAGATATTATTAATGTATTATTACTAGAAGTAATAATAATAGTAAGTGCTATTTAATTATAGAAGGCAGCATTCTGCTTCTGGATCGGCTGCCCCTGCAGCTCCCTCCATGTGCCTCCTGATCTCTTTACTTTCATTTCCAGGTCTCGCTCTCTCTCGCTCGCTCTCAGCTGCACCAGCAAGAGAAAATGCCTCCCTGCATATCCTCTGGGCCCTAGAGGCTACCGCTTTCCATTACAAAAATTCACAAATCTTTCCCTTGAGGCTGCTTTTGAGATTCTTTAAGGTGAATTAGGCTTTAAAAACAAGAACAACAAAATCTGAAAAATAAGGCGCTTCAGCAGTCGACTCTCCGTTCTAATTTTAATGCAACATTTTTTTTCTTCCTGGTTGTCTTTGCTGATACAAAAAAATATACCCCAAGAGAAAGCAAAGCTGCCTCTGCAGAGGGAATGCATGCATACGAACGCGGGGAGGAATTGTGAGACCCCCCCTGGGATTATCACATCCGTGAAGCAGTGACCCTTGTGCCCACCCATTTCTGTTCGCTGGACGGGGGCCAGGGCCATCGCTGATGGCAGAGCAATTATCTGCTCCAGCCAGATCTTACTCCACCCTGCACTGCTGAGGGGTTCCCTGTAAAAAAAATAATCTGAAAACATAAATCTTTGGGTGGGCAAGGAATATGCATTAAAAAAAAACAAAACAAAACAAAAAAAAAACCCACCCAAAACAAAAAACTGCAAGAAACAAAACCAAAAACAAAACAACAAACCCAAGCTAAATATAAAACTAAAACAAACAAAAAAATTTTTAATCTCAACATTATATTTTATATGTCTGGATATTATACAATCTACATATATTTTATATATATATACACACATGTGTGTATATATATGTTCTATATATGTAGATGCAGATATGCAGCATTAATAAACCACATTAATATTAAATTTTATATGATTGGGTAATATACAATCTACATATATATTATAACTATGTAGATGCATACTTTTTTATATTTATGCATACACATGTGAGTTTAGACACTTTTTTGGAATTGGATTTTTTGCTTGTTTTCATCCCAAATCCCTCAATATTTCCAGAAAGTGGACTGACTCTCCAAGCAGTCCATGCTAGCAGAGCCCCAGGAAGAGAATTGCTGGTGGGAAAGGGAGGTTGAGTGGGATGTGCTCGACCATGGTTGTGAAGATCCAGATGCACAAACCATCTTAGCTGGGGGGTCACCCATGCCCACCCAGCTGCACTAACTTCAAATAACCTTCTGCAAGGAGTTTTATGGTCCTACTAGGACTATGGTCCTAGTAGGATAGTTTCCCTCTCCCTAAAGGATTCTGTCTATCCTTTGATTAATAATTTCCAGACTGACAATGGCTTAAATTACCAGTTTATTTCCCCAATCTAATCAGTGACATGTTCACTCCTGAGTGTCTCACTTCTCTATTTACAGTGACCCACAAGAATGTCAGCTTGTGCTTTGCAACTGTGTACTCTGCCGAGATTCAAAGGCAGAGAGAAGGAACATCTGAAGTGTACTAACTTTGCTTGATATTTAAAATGCATTGATCAGAAAATGAAAGACTTTATTATACTGAGTAGGATTGGCTTCTGACAGCATTGCCAACACAATAAACTGATTATTTATGAAATACAGGCTGTGACTTGTATGATGTACCTTATGACACTGGAGAGCATTGTCTAATGCTCTTCACAACATTTTATGACAATGCACATTTTTAGGTATTGGTTTTGATCCAAAGATTGCTACTATCCATGGATAATGTTTATTTTTATTAACTCTTCAGAAGATTTGTTAATTCTTACTTTAAGGTGGTGACTCTGTGACAATGTCTAGAGCTTAAACTAAGCTGGGCCTGTGGTGCAGAAGCTGCTGGGTAAAATGTACATTAATTACAAACCCTATTGATGGAGTGGTTTTGGGTAGAAGAAAGGTGGAGCAGGTCTGGAGGCAGAAAGTAAACACAGGGAGAGCAGATATGCCGGATCACAGAGGGAGGGCAGCCCTACAGAGCCATCACCAAATGAGTCACAGAGCTCAGGACACCTCCAACACTGCAGCACCTGGGAAAGGAAAAGACATCACTGCTGGATGAGAAGAAAGGTTAAGAGGAGATGAGGAAAAAGAGGAACAAACCCAAAATCTACACACAATCAAGAGTTATGCTGGAATAAACACTAGCTTTTAATTTAAGAACATTCATTTCCAAGACAGCATTTCTCAATTGAAAGTCATGTTGAGCTTTCCTCCACCCCAATTTCCTTTGTCTGTAAGACTGAGAGGTGTCCTGCAAGGTCATGAGTTGGCATGCACCACTCCTCTCATGAAGTAAAATCTTTCCTTAGCAGTTAACATGAAGATTTTCCCAGTTTGCAAGTGCAGTGATTGAGGTCTCAGTCTCATGTGCAGGTAGTCAGCAAGAATCAAACACTGCAAACCCCTGCTACAAACCAGATACACTGTCAAAGAAGTTGCTTTGATTTGTAAAGCTATTTTTTAAAGAAGAATGAATGTATGGATCTATGGTACACCTACATTCCAGTATAGCTGCACCTACAGTCAATGCCTTTATTCCTGCCCCTCTGGCAAAACCAGTATTTGGAAGAATGACAGGGAGGGGAATCTGATGTATTTGATAAGACCCTGTTTATTACTAAAAATTGTGAGGAACTAACATCAAGTACCAAATTTCTTGCTTATATTTTCCAGGTTCAAGCCCCTTCTCAAGATCACACTACTTTAGTTCCTCATGAGCTGTATGTATTCTGGCAGCTTTATGCTTCTCACATACAGCCAGTCTAGTGTCTAAGTGGTTCTTAATTGTCTTCCATTGCAAAAGAAACTTGTCTTACTATTTATGAGGCTGGTCACCCAGCACCATCAACTACTGACATTCTTTTCTTGGGTCATATAAGCATTTGCTGTTGCTTATTAAAACCACAGTTAGGAAATTTGTGAGAGACTGGAAAATGCCTCTTACAATGTTTTGGGACTAAACAGCAGAATAAATCCACCTATGGCCCTCCTCAACAGCAATCTCTCCAGGTATCTGCCACCTGAAATGCCACCTACATTGGTGCCTGTAGGTTGCACGTTGCAGAGAAGGGACAGAGGCGCTGTGCAAACAAACCCACTGCAGTTGCAGGCAGGTCTGTGCACAGCTCACCCTGCCTCATCCCATGTACTTTTCTTTCTATTCTCAGGAAGAAAATGCCCTGCACAGTGTGCACACAAGGTTGTCACCCAAGCCAAGGCTTTTTTCCAACCTGAAGCAGGAATGACTTTGCACTCCAGGGTGAAAGCGACAGATGCAAGGACATAGCTGTAATGCTGTGCCAGAAGAGGCTTAGGTTGGCCATTAGGAAGAATTTAGTCACAGAAAGGGTGATTGAGTATTGGGATGGCCTGTCCATGGGTGTTGTCACCATCCCTGGAGGTGTTTAGACTAGATGTGGCACTTAGTGCCATGGTCTATTTGATAAGGTGTTGTTTGGTCATAGGCTGGACTTGATGATCTCAGAGATATTTTCCAAGCTAACAGATTCTGTGATTCTGTGAAATGCCTTCCTTAGCAGAATGGTCTCACAGTAACATGCAAGTATGAACAGGAGACCCGGGGACATTATCTAGGTGAGGCTTTACATGAGAAAGTGCTCATGTCCCCCTTGCGGGAGCTCCCCCAGCGACTCTTCCGCGAGCGGGGGTTGTGAGCGCGGCCCGGGCACAGCCCCGCACAGCCCGCTCAGGCCCCGGCCGCGCCCGGAGCCGAGGGCAGCAGCAGGACTACAGCTCCCGGCGTGCCCCGCGGCCGCCGCCGCACGCGCCCCCGCAGCCCCGCCCACGCGTGGCGTGCGACACCGGCTGCGGCGCGGCGGTGGAGCGCGTCCCGTGACGTCACGAGGCAGCAGCCAATCCCGGAGCGGGGAGCAGAACTGCCGGCGTTCAAATCCTCCGCCTCCCCCACCCGCCCCTCACCCAGCGGCCCCGGCGCGGCGGCGTGAGGCTCCCGCGCCTTCCCCGGCGGCGGAACCCCCGAGCAGGTGAGGGGAGGGGAGCGGCGGCGGCGGCCGCCGCTGCCGTTAGCGGCCGGGGAGGGGCCGTGCGTGAGCGGACGCGATCCCGCGGGCTGACGCGCTCCTCGGCCCCGCCTGCGGGGGGCGCTCCCAGGCGCAGGCGGGGGTCCCCGCCCGTGGTTCGCGTCATGCGTGTTCGGCCGCGGCTCCCGCTCCCCGCGCGGGCGGGAAGAGGCGATCCGGCGTTCCGGCCGTGCTTTGCCCCCGGTGGGGCGGGAGCGTGCGGCCGGCGCTCGGCTGCTCCCCTGCCGCGGGGGAAGAGAGGAGGAGAGGAGCCTGCGGGCACCCCAGCGCCAGCCGCCAGCTGTCGGGGGCTGGCGGGGCGGGGACCTTGGGCTGTCCCCCGTTCTGCCAGCGCCCCGCGGCTGGGTGAGCTGCAGGTAGCCGGTGCTGGCAGGAGCAGCAGGTAGTGTTGGCTGTTGGGGTCGACGAAGTGTTGTAATTAAAGTATTCGTCTGAACTAACTATTTTGATTATCAGGAAGCATTAAGTGAAACTTTCCCTTAAGAAAAGGAAACCTGTCTTTAGGCATTTTCAGATATTGATTTCTTGGTTGTGTTTGCTAGACTAACTCTTTTTTTTTTTTTTTTTTTTTCCCCTCCAAAGCTTTCTCTGTGGAAGAATTAACAGTGAAGAGACGACTGGTAGGTTGACAGTTGGGTGTGGCTGACATGTGCTATAAAACATGCTCCGGGATGTGGTGCTGGATTTGTGTGTTGAGATTAGGAGGTAGTCTGTGTGTAAGGGGAAGAATGACAAAGGAGATTCAAGGGAAAGAGAAACCAGGAGGATGTGAACATCTGTAAGGAAGATGATCATAGTAGAATGGAACTGATTTTTAAGAGTAAAGTTGTTAATTGAACTAAGTGGACAGACTAACTTCTGAGATATTAACTTCTGTTCCTGTCTGGTAAAGCCTTCATGGTTTGGAGTATGTCCTCTTTTTCTTCCTTCTCAGTCTTGGGTTGGCAGAGACTGGGAATGTCCATGAGTTGGTGTCTGGATGATCTGGTAGGAATGGAGTCAGTTAAGTGGGTTTGATGCCTTAAGTTTTTGTTTTCGTATTTTCTGGGTTCTGTACTGCCTAAGCGTGTAACTCTGAACTTCATAGAACATGTCAGCAAGTTCTCTTCACAGGCCAGTCAGACAAAGCAATCCTTTTCCAGCCTGAGAACCAAGGACACTGTTGCAGCTTCAGGCCCAAAAAGTGTAGACAGCAAATTGAGGAAAACAGTCTGGGAGGAGGGGACTTCATAACCTGAAGCTGTAATTGGACAATTAACCTCAATATATAAATGGGCCAAAACTTACAGTATAAGTGGGAAAACTCATGACCAGGAGTCCATCTTGGGTGGAGCTGTGGCTGGGCTCTTTGACTGCCCAATAAATACCTACTTTATTCCTTTAACTCTGTCTAGCCTTTGTTCCAGGTGGCCTCACTAGGCATCAGGTTTCTTTCTAGTGGCAGCACCTACTTGAGAGGATAGTCATCCTAGAAAAATTATGTTCTTCAGCCTTGGAGATTTTCACCCCTTGTTTCCAAAAGGGATATTAAAATTAAAGACCCCTGAAGAAAAATCATACTCTGGGGAAGCTGGACACTTTACAGATGGGTATCAAGAGGAAAGTATGTGGGGGAAAATACAGAGCTTTTGTATAGGGGATATTTTAAAACCAGCACTGTTGGCCCCAAATAGCTCCAAGAGTGTGGGGTCACTTCTAATCAGACAGGAATGGAAGGGAACCAGTTTTGTGTTGTAGGAATGGAACTCCATCCCTTCTGATGTCTACAGTCTTAAGTGTGTGGTTTCTAAGCCTTAGCTGTGTGTAGCCTTTCATCCCAGCAGAGGCCGTGGGATAAGAACTGTACTCTGTTTATCCTGCTCAATGGATGGAGGCCAGTTCCTTCAGACAGAGATTAATATTCATTAAATAATGCTATGCAGATGCCACCAGGCATGGCTAGCTTCGAACTTGTCTCAAGGCTAGATATTCACTAATTTATTGTAAGATCATCCTGTTTAATGTGTACTGAATTTGTGTGGAACATCTGAAAGGAAAGAGCACCCAGGAAGCTGAGAGAGTTTTGTATGCAGCACACACAATGTTTTCAGCAACTCGGTGGTTCTGGAACTGTGCTGACGAGGGCACTTCTGGGAATATTACTGAAAAGGAAAAGCAACTGTGTTCATTCTAGCTTGCTAGAATGAGAGAGCAGGGGAAGCATGCAGCACATATAATTAAAGGATGGAGGTTGAAATGAGAGGAATATTGCATTGTAATTGTTAATCTTGCACAAAGAGTAATGTCTTAATGTGGCCTTAATCCATAGTTTTACCTACTGTTTGTTTATGAAGTATATTGTTAGTGTTGGAAGAGTCAGCACCATCTGACTGGCTGGCTTTGGAATATTAATCTAGTTTATCTGTCTTAATTGAGCTCTGGGGAAAAGTAGTAATGACATTGAAAATTCAATTAGATATCTGAGTAACAAAAACCACATGAGTGTTCAAATAAATATGGTTATTTGTATAGATTATGTATTGTAGTTTGAGAGTTTTTATGATGACCATTTCTTTTAATTGACAGTTCTTAACTTTTGGGAAAAGCGGGAAAATGGCGTCAGAAGACATCACTAAGCTTGCAGAGTCACTTGCCAAAACCAAAGTGGGTGGTGGGCAGTTGAGCTTCAAAGGCCAGAGCCTTAAACTCAACACAGCTGAAGATGGTAAGAGAAAATAGCCCTGTGCTTTGAAAGCATCTCCCTGAAGTTGTCAAATCTTGTTGTAGACTTTCTGCTAAACCTGCATGGACAAATTGTCACAACATATCTGTGATGGAGGGGTGTGTCAGCTATAGCTGCTCTTGCTAGGGATGTTTCCTGCCCTTCTGGTACCCTGCTTTCACCTGGTGCCCTGGCAGTGCTGCAGCTGCTCTAACAAGAAGTCAGTGCTCTTTTTAAGAACAGTAAATAAGTGTATCACAGCTCTTGGAACAAGAGGTGCACAGAGCAATGGGCTGATGTGTTAGCCTGCTGCAGTAGTTCACTTTCTTTCTGTCTTGTTGCTCTATGTGTGTTTCACAATAAGTCTTACAGTGATGTGACACCACTGCCCATCAACTTAGTCTCTTCACCTCTCCAGGGACATTCACTCTAGCTTTTAAAGAATGTGCTGAATGGCAGAAGAATTTTATTTGGGAAGTAAAGAAACTTACTTTTGCAAATAGGGGGATGGCTGTCAGAACAGAACATAGAATATAATAGAACAGTAGAATTATGAGAAGGCAGGGTAGGGAATGGAGAGTGTCCTTTCTGGTGAGCTGACACTTCAGCTCTGTTCCCATTGCTCTTTCAGGTGTTGTTTTAGCTGTTTTTGCTAGAGGTTGAACAAGTTTTACTGGATCTCAGAGGGTTACTGTGGTAACCAAGACGATGGTTAAAAGACCAACTAGATTATCTGCTTCTTGCAGCTGAAGAAGTGATCAAGCAAATTGAAGAATTTGATGGTCTGGAAGCCTTGCGCCTGGAAGGCAACACAGTGGGAGTGGAGGCAGCAAAGGTTATTGCCAAGGCCTTGGAGAAGAAAAGTGAGCTCAAGGTGAGATTCTTAAGTGGGGAGCAGTCAAGGGAAAGAAATAATGTTGAAATACTGAAGACCTGTTTAGGCTCTTCCTGCAGAAACCTGCCTTGAGTTCCCTCTGAAGCTTGCTTGGTGGCTCTTCCAGGAGGAAGAGCAATCTTGAGAAAATACAGCATTACTTGGAGACTTTGGGATAATGGGAATACCTTCTGCATTCCTAACTTCCTGTTAGAATGCTTCTCATCTTAAAGCTGGGAAGCTGTGTGAGGAAGGGTCTCTATTGAAGGCAGCATCTGTAAACAAAGCCATGGCAACAAAACACTAAATTCAAATGAAGTTCTCTGAAAAACTGAGTTGAATCTTCTGGAGAGTGAGTCTTCAGAGAATGTCTGAGTAGGGAGGAAATAATGAAACAAATGCAGCAGGAGGGTTATCTTTGCTCAAGCTGTGTTTTCCTACTGTTGCTCTAGCCTAATGTTAAGGGGGTGCTGTGCTATTAGAGGCACTGCACTGTCCCTTGAAGGAGAATTGTATGAGACATTGATGGGCATTAATCACCCAAATGTGGCTTTTCAAGTAAGTTCAGATTGTTGTGCTTCATACCTTAGTAAAATGTGCATTGCTAATGTATTCTTCTGTTTCCTGTTGTCTTTTCCAGTGGCAATTTTCTCAGCAGAAAATAATTGAAGCTTTACCACAAACAAGAATTCGTGTATAATGTTTATAGTGTGAATTTCAGTTACTTTGTCCTTGCAAGTGAAGTGATTGTAGCACTGGTTCTTGCAGCTCTTTAGTACAATCAAATGACAACCCAAGGGGAAGGGAGACAGCATTAACCTGTCTCCAGTGATGTAAAGCATCTTAGATGTGTAAATGTTTATTACAGCTGAATTGACCTAAATATTTTAGTGTGTTTTATCTGTATGCTTCTTATTTTAGAGGTGTCATTGGAGTGACATGTTCACAGGCAGGCTAAGGTCTGAGATCCCTCCTGCTTTGGTAAGTAAAAACTAGATATGAGACTGCTAACTAATATAACTTCTTTTCTCACCTGTCATGATTTTTGTGAGAGTCTGTATTTTGGTACAGAGCTGATCCTTCTCTGTGCTGTTAGCACTAAATGTCTCAGAATAGGTGAGTGGTTATCTTCTGCTCTTCCTGTGTGAGATGGAGAGGAGTCAGTTAAAGGTTAAATATGAGTCCATGCTGGTGAAGGAGCTTTTCACTGGGAAAAACCACCTTCGTGACCCAACAGATAAAGTGAGAGCTAAGCTTTCTAAGTTAATCATTATGGCTGTGTCTTCTAAGACCATTACAGAGCTCCTTCTCTCCTTGAGTCCTGTGAAGCCAGAACATAGCTCAACATTGATGAAAACAGTATTTCTTTCAGCAGTGTAGAGCAGAAAATTCACTTTGAAAAATATTTGACCTAAAGGGATGGGATAGTGTCTTGGTAGCTGCTTTAGGGTTATCTTTAGCTTAATTTGTGCAACTTCCTCTCTGGATTTAGCAGTAAAGTTTTATTTCCCCATGCAGCTTTGCAGAATGCCTTCAGAGTGGAAATTTTTTTTGCAGCATCACTGTCATACCTAGCCACTGCAGTGATGCTGTCACTGAAAGTTAATCCATTCCCTCCCTCCCACTGCCATCTGTTTCCTTACAGATCTCTTTGGGGGATGCACTCATAGCTGCTGGAGCCCAGCTGGTGGAGCTGGACCTGAGTGACAATGCCTTTGGGCCAGACGGTGTGCGGGGCTTTGAGGCTCTGCTGAAGAGTCCTGCATGCTACACACTGCAGGAACTCAAGCTCAACAACTGTGGCATGGGCATTGGTGGTGGCAAGGTAAGGGTTATCTCCTCTTTGGAATGAAGTTGGCAGCAATCTTTGGTGGTGGCCAACTCCCCTGCTTAAGGCAACTACAGGTACCCCGGGTTCTTCAAGCTTGGCCTAGTCAGGTTTTGAATATGGAGACTTCACAAACTCTATGAATAGCCTAGCCCAGTGTTGAACAACCCTCACAGTTAAAAAGGGAGTTTGTGTTAAAGTGTTGTTTTCCTTGCACTTTGCGTGCAGTTCTGACTGACTCTGCCTTCTTTATACCACCTTCTCTCTCTCTTTATTTTGTTGTTCTGGCTATTTTTACACATGGATAATGTGTCCCCCAGAGCCTTTTCTTCTCCAGCCTTAATAATCTCAGGGGTCAGTATTATCCTAGTGAGTAAAATTCTCAAGTTCTTCAATTGTCCTTGGCACCCTTTGCTGGACTTGTCCCAGTTAATCCATGTAGGAGCCTGGACACTGTGCTTGATGCATTTCACAGGGCTAAGTAGAGAGGGATCTCTACTACTCTGTGACTGCTTTTTTTCTGGGATTGCCCAGTAGAATTCCTTTGCTTCAAGTGTGTGTTGGTAGCTCATGGTCAACTTCCTACCCATATACACTTGCCTGATTAAAAGCAAAATGTTCTTGATGGCTCAGTGTGTTTTAGTGTTGCAAAATTATCAATTCTTGCCTGAGACCAGTGTGCAGGTGTTGCAGGTGGAGAGTTTTAATGCAAACCTGTTGTAGAAACAGGTACCTGTCAGTGATGCCCAGAGTATTTCTCAAGAGGTGGATCTATGAAACACAGTGGGATACTGTAGAGTGATATGCTGGGGGAGTATAAGCTGCTTGTTTTATCTTTAGATATTGGCAGCTGCTCTGAAAGAGTGTCACAGGAAATCAAGTGCCCAGGGCAAGCCTCTTGCTTTAAAAATATTTGTGGCTGGCAGAAATCGTCTGGAGAATGATGGTGCCACTGCCCTGGCTGAAGCCTTTGGGGTGAGTATCCAACCAGAGCTGCTTTGACAGCAACTTGGAGCAAGGTATGATTCAGTGCTAGTGTTAAACGTGGTGCACAGAGAGTTTGCCTCAGCTAGGAGGCAGGAGCTGCTGGTCTGTTCACTGAAGTCATGATGTTTCTTGCTGCTGAAACTGGAGTCTTCAACAAGTGGAATTAGAGTGCTGACTGAGTGGTTTTGTGACCTAAATTTCCAAACACATAGCTAGTTGCTGTGTATAGTAGTTACCTGAGGGAGAAATAGTCATCTCCTGAGTAATGTAATAGTCCTGTTCCTTTTCCTCTCTCTGTGCTAATGGTTGTTGACTGGCACTGGGGTGGGTATCCCAGCTTGTTCTCATGAGTGCTGCGTTGCTGAGTCCTCTGGCAAAAGCAGCACGGTGTTTTTGCTAGGATCATCTGGTCAGAGCTTGAAGTGTTGCCTGGCTTTCTCTAGCTGTCACTGCCCCACTTGCACTTTTGTGGGAGGAAAACAATTCACTGTGATTGGGGCCACCTAATTCCCTCTTCATACCTCAGTTGTTGCTTGAAGTGATTCTGAATTACAATGCATTTTGTCAGGTATATTGGCAATGATATTGCAGGTTACAGGTTGACTTTTTTCATAGAGAACTGCCTAGATGTGATTTTGATTAATCAATACTCATGGCAAAAATAAGACTTTTTAAATACTAGAGTTGTATAACAATGTGATTCATGGAGAATCAAGATTGAATGGCACTACCAAAATGAGATTCATTACTGTGTTATGTGACATGCTGGTTAGTCAATAAACAATATTTGTACTAGGTTTCTTACATGTTAGCTTCTCAGGTCAGGGCAAAATGTAGATTTTAATTAGAAAATTAAAGTGATGTTGTGTGGTCTATTTCAGTGTTCTTGAACCACAGGTGAATTGTTTTAAGTTATTTAGAGTAGGCATATAGAACAATGATACTTGTGTCTCTTTGAATCAGGGCTTTGTATTTTTATGATACTTGTCATGTGTCTGTGATTTTACTTAGGTTTGTGACAGAATAGCTGTTAAATAATTCACTGTAGAAGAACCAATGGAGTTTTGAAACTCAGAACAATTTTAAGTAAATCTAAGAGTGGAGCAGCATACTCTTGAGCTGAAGTTGAGTTGAAGCTGAATGCTTTCTAAAAGCTTTTTTTTTTGTTTTACATCCTTTCCCAGATCATTGGGACTCTAGAAGAAGTTCATATGCCACAGAATGGAATCAACCATCCTGGCATAACAGCACTGGCACAGGCCTTTGCTATCAACCCACTGCTTAAGGTTATAAACTTGAATGACAACACCTTCACAGAGAAAGGAGCTGTGGCCATGGCAGATGTGAGTTGTTTTAAGCTGAGTTGTTCTGAGTTTTGTCTCAAGTGTGGTTGGCATGAGCACCTTTGGGTTGGTGGAACCATGTCATGTTGCAGTAGGAGAAGTGACATTCCAGAAGAAATAGGATGTTCACTTACTTGCATGTCCACTTTGACATCTGTGCTGTCTTGCTCTGCAGACCCTGAAGGCACTCCGTCAGATTGAGGTGATCAACTTTGGGGACTGCCTGGTGCGTTCCAAGGGCGCTGTTGCTATTGCTGATGCTGTTAAAGAAGGGCTTCATAAATTAAAGGTATTATCTGCTTGCTCTTCAGCTCTTTGCAGAAATGCCAAGTTTTCCATTTCATGTTTCTCTGTTCACTCTCCTACTGCTACTGGTTACTTTAGGATAGGATTCAGTCCCATGCAGGCTCTGTGCTCACAGCTGAAACCAACAGGCTGTGCTATAGGTCAGTGGCATCCCACCATCCAATGAGGGCTGTGCTATGTGGAGGTGAACCAGTGATCTCTTTAGTCTTTGCTTGATGTTTTTGCTGCTGTTGGCTCAACTCAGCAAGTGCTACTCAAGAAATCTGATCATGGAAATACCTGCTATTACAACTTCCCAGAGCTTCAAGAGTGGGGACTGACATGAGGGGGACTTCATGAACAGCTTGTCTTTTCAGCATTTCATAGCTCATGCAGTTAATGCTTTTTCTTTGTGAGAGCACCTATCAAGGGTTCAAGCTGGTTTTTTTTTGGTGATACCACAGCCTCCTACATCAGTATTTGCACAGGACTTGAATCTGACAACATTCTGGATAGGCTGAAGTCAAATTTGATAACATAATCAAACTAGGATCTTTAGAAACACCTGCCATGAGTCATAATTACCCTGAGACAGATGCTGAACATGTGATTTCCTAATCTTGGAGTCAAAGACAAAAATTAACCTAACACCTATTTGTGTGTATGAACCTGGTATTGAAAACTAAGTTCTTTTTGGTGTGTGATCCCTTGCTGGGGCTTCTGCTGGTTCTACTGCAACTTGTCTGAATCTCCCAAGCAAACTTAAGTAATGGGGTATTGAGATGAACAGACAGAAGTCAAGTAATTTTTTCCAGAGCAGAAATGGTTAAGGGAAAGTAGCATGAAGCAATTGCAGCTGATTCATTCTGTTCAAGGACTGCTTTCCCTTCTCCTGTTAATATTCAATCTCTTCTCAGGAAGGGATTGATTGAGCACAGTGTGGAATGGTGGGGGATGGTGTCTGGCTGTTGAATTCCTCTACTCTTACTAGTCCCCATGGTTTCTCTGCTGCCTGGCTTTGTCAGAAGTAGTACCACTCATGGCTTTTTGGTTTTGAAGGCCTTAACTTGCAACTGGGGTGTCAAAGGAAATGTGCAATCTGTTTAGTACAGTAGCTGCCCTTCTTCTGTTAGACTTACCAGAGTGGGAATTTTGGAGTGCTCTTGAGACCCTTGATAAGTGAAGATCTCCAGTCAGCTGACTGCTAAGGACTGAAATGTCTGCTACCTTTTAGGTGAGCAGTGATTTGTAGGTATTTTTGAATTGCCACCTTTAATAGTGCTGCTCTTAGCCACCAGTATGTTTCAAAATTCCCCTTTCAATTATATGAAGTAGGAGTATGTCAGGCTTTATTTTCAATTAATAACACTTTTTTGCTGGGAGCCTCTTCAAATGAGAGTCTCTCCAGGACATTTGTGAGGACATGAAATTTATGGATCAAATAAATCTTAATAAGAATTCTGCAGACAGAATGTTCTTTTGCATTTTTAGGAACTGAATTTGTCTTTCTGTGAGATCAAGCGAGATGCTGCTCTGACTGTTGCTGAAGCTATTGAAGATAAGACAGAGTTGGAGAAGTTGGATCTCAATGGTACATAGGTTTGCTAGATCAAAGTATGTGTAGTTTGATTCCAATGAGAGACCACTAGGAAGAATGTCGACAGAACCATATATTCTATACTTGCAATTGTCAGCATATAAAAACCAGTACTCAGTAGCTGAACTTGCATGACCTTGGGACAGGAGAAGTTAGATCTTGAAAGCTTTCTTAAACCATGAACTCAGTTAATTGGTAAGCACTTTTGGTACACCTGATAAGGTGGGGGGATCAGGCTATATAGGCTAGGATCTACCTATACCTGTTTTCAGTAAAACTCTTAATTATTCAGTTCTGTCTCAGATACTTCCTACTTGTAAAGAAAAACCTTTTGTGCAGCTCTGCAGAAGAGTGTGAGAACTTTTTGTTGGCTTTTGCTGTTCATATCTTGAGTCACTGCATTTCACGGGTGCTGTGCTGTGTGTCCTTGTTTTAGAATCACTAAGAACAAGAGCTATTTAGAGAAGTAACAGGAAATCTCTCAAACTCTGAAGCATTAGGGGATTTTCATCTCCAACCATCATTGTGTAATGCTGCTGAAATTTAACAGCTGTTTGATTCTGTCTGATAAGTGCAGTTTGTGTTGCTGCCTCTAAGGCGTTGTGCAGAAATGGCATGTAACTGTTTGATTTCAGAAACAAGAGAGACAAGAATATACAGCTAAGTCCTCAAGAACAAACTTGTGTGCATCTGTCAAGTCCACTTCCTTTCCTCTGTCAACCTAGGTAACTGTCTGGGGGAAGAGGTGTGTGAGCAGCTCCATGAGATCCTTGAAGGCTTCAATATGGCATCAGTGCTGGGATCTTTGAGGTAGGCATGGTACCAGAGTTTAAATCAGAAGTTTGACAATTTTCGTCAACGCTTTCATTGACGTATCGCATTTTAAAATAAGAACTCTCATTGCTGGTGGATGCTGATCTGAGTGTGGAGCACAGACAAGGGCTGTGTCTTAAACTTGTTTTCATTGATGGACTTACCTCAGCATAAGTACCTGATTGTGTTTGTTGATCTTTTCTTGCTGTTCTCAGCTGGGTGACTGATGTCTGAGTGTCCTCTTGGTGTGTTGTAGGTGGGATGTGCTTCTTGCAGTAGGATTTTGAGGAGAGGCTGCTCTTTTGTTCTTGAACAGTCTTGAGTTCCAGTGTACAGAAATTCCAGGTGCCTAATTAATGGAATGTGTAACATTCTAACCTTAGTGATGATGAAGGGGAGGAGGATGAAGATGAGGAAGAGGAAGATGAAGATGAGGAGGAGGAAGAGGAGGAGGAACAGCAACAGCTGAAGGAGAGAGGAGCAGAAGAGCAGGAGTCACTGACTCCTAAGAAGATAATTGATTCACAGGTAAGCTTACTGCCAGATGGATTTTGGTTTCTTCAGCTGGAGAAGAGTAGAGGAGGAAATGAGATTGTGGAGTCTGAACTTCAAGTGCTGACAGGCACTGGCATTCCTGCATGGGCTGGCACTATTGCACCAGGGAGATAACATTCAGGAAATAAAATGTATCAGTTGAAAAGTGTGTTTTGTTAAAGTGGGCATGTTGTACATGTGTGGAGGGAAGGGCTGAGTAGTGGTTGTAGCAAAAATCTTCCATGTTCAGGAAGTGGTGGGAACCTTGTACATGCAGTGCCATGCCCTCGTGCTAGCACATCCTGGCCACTGCAGCCCTGGGCTTAGGTGTCAGCCTCAGGCTGTTTTCAAACAGAACAGGTTCTGGCCTGGTATAGCTGTGCCCTGAGCTGTCCCATCTGCTTTTGCTGAACCAATTCATTTACTTCCAAGAATAAACTTGAGATGGATTCCACTTGTTTCAGGCTTCAACTCCAGTGCCATCTCCTCCTGTGGATGTCGCCACGTTCCTTGCTTTCCCATCACCAGAGAAGCTGCTGCGACTAGGACCAAAGTGCTCTGTGCTGATAGCTCAGCAGGTAGGTGAGCTGGTGCTTGTCTGGCCTTGATTTTTCTCTCAAAATTGTTTAATTGCCAGGGGTGATAACTTGACCTAGATTTGCATCTTTTCTCCAGTGATCCTAAAGAATTTTACGGAAGCAGATGGTGCAGCTAATGCTTAAACTGGCATCAGAGCTTCTACATAAAATAATTGTGTTTGTGTTGCTGTGCCTTGTGATATGGCCAAGGCAAAGCTGATGTCTGCTGGAGACTAATTCTTTCCACAGCCCTAGCATAGACCCATCTTGTGTAGCTGTCTAGCAGTTAACTGATCTGTTTTTTTTTCTCTTTCAGACAGATACATCTGATGTAGAGAAAGTAGTTGCAACCCTCCTAAGGATATCCTCAGTCTTCAAAGATGAGGCCCCAGTGAAAACAGCAGTGCATGAAACAACAGGTGATTGGGCCTTTCTTGGTTTTGTGGTGTGAGCTGGTTCAGTGCCATAGACACCACTGCAAGGTGGACAAGGCCCCTGTGAGCCAGGCCATTGGGCCTTTTTGTCCCTGGCAGATAACAAAGTTCCAGGCTGTGCCCTGCTGTTGTGTAGAGGGCAAGATTCATTCTGAACCTGGCATATTTTGTGCTGCCCAAGCCTGTCTCTGTTGTAGTGGCCCAGTGCTGCCCTTACTGCATCTCCTTGATGCTGGGCTCTCCATAGCCAGTAGTTCTGTGTTATAAGGCCAGTTGCCTTCCAAGGCTGTTTATTTAAAAAGCATTTTGCAGGAAGTACCTCCCTAGTGTAGTGTTATGAGATTGTAAAGAGAGAACTCCTAGTTGATGTCTCCTATCTTTAATTTCTTCAGGAAGCAGAGATTTCCAACATGAGGCAAGACACAGAAACCAGCGTTCAGAGGAACTATTTCTCACACTATATTGAAGTAGTAGTTTGGGTTAGGTCTGATTAGTGTGTGGACTACTAGTATATCCCTTCATGGTTTTGCTTGGAAATCTGACCACTGCCTTTTCTCTTTTTCCTATCCCCCAGCAGTTCAATTCTCCCACACCATATTGTGCAAAAGAATTGGATCAATTATTTTGAAGACCACTTAAAGTGTGTGTACTGTGCATTTCCCTAGTTTGGAATTCACAGACATGGTGAAACTGTTTTACAAACAGTAACACAATAGCTCTCTGCAGTTGGTTATGGGTCAAATCAGTGAAAAATAGTCAGGTGGCACCTCACTGAGCTAGTGCACCTTGGCTCATGCCTGTTATGAGTGGTCTCCAGTAAAAAATGGAACAAAGGATATTAGTGTTGTCTCAAGTGTGTTTGTTTACATATTTATTCCTGCTTCTTCAGGAAAGGTAGAACCTGGCAATTACTTTCCTTCCACAAAAGCAGCCACCAGCTGACAGTGAGGGCCCTGGTTAGTGTCTGGCACTGTTCTACAGCCACCCTAGTGAATTCTGCCCATTCTAAGAAAACAGAATTCTCAGAGGTCAAAAATGGGTTGCCTTGCCACCTTGTACACATGAGAGATTAAAGCCCATTGTTGTGGCATAGTATTGGTCCTGAGGGAGCCCAGAAAACAGCTGAACAAACTTTCTCATTGTGTTCTCTCATTCTTTGTGGTTTCAAATGAAAGGTGAATTGTTGCTGGCCTTTTAAGTCAAGGCTCTGCCTCTTGATGAGCTCTAGCTCATCTGCTCATGTTTATATGTATGTATGTGTACATAGCATGCATGCTGAAATGCACTGAGCAGAGCAGCTGGTGGTGTATGGGACTGGGGGTATTGCATCTGAAGCTTGGCAGTGTGGGAATTCTCATGTGAGCTTTGTGTGTTTTGCTGGATGTTTTAGATTGTTTTTTCTTCTTTATACTTAAGGGGTTTTACCTGTCTTAATGTTTCAGAGCTTATTGCTACAGAAACAAATGAAATCTTAACAGATACTATCTCACAAAACTGATGTAACAGCTGAGTTTCTGTATGATCCATTTTAAGCTTAAAATCCATAAATGTCCTTTTTCCGTGTTGATTAAACTAATGTACTTATCTCTTTTTAGATGCCTTGATGAAAAAAGCCTTCAGTTCTGCCACATTTAATTCAGATGCATTCATCTCAAACCTCTTGGTCCACATGGGACTATTGAAGGTGAGGAAGCAGGAAAGAGTTAAGTCATGGTCTGTTTAGGCTGTTGAAGGCCAGACTGGCAGGATTTTGGGTAATTATGTTGCCATGGAAGCAGCTGGGTGCCTGTGCATGCCTGATGCCCAGGAACAATGGAAGTCTGCAATTTGCAGTTTCTGCTGGACCTGCAAGGTTGCATTAGGATGAAGGATGTGTTGCCTTTTTGTACGTCTCCTTCTTAATGTGTTCTGCATTCTCAGTCATTCCCTGAAGGCAGGGAGGCTCAGGTAGGGCAGTAATGCTGCTGCTGGACTCTGGTGTCTGTAAAAGCCATGTCAGTGTTAGTAGTTATTGGGGTCCTTTAGGGCATTTCTTGAGAGCATGTCTCAAAAATGTATATCATCTACTCATGCCAGATCAGTGGCATTCAACTTCATGCTTTGGAGACTCTTTGCCAAATGCTAGTGTTAAGTAATTAATTGCAAGGAATTAACTTACTGTGAGATGACGGAGGTAGTAGGAAGCCTGTGATTTTCATAGAATTAGTAGCTTTATTTTCAATGAGATGACTGTGGCAAAGCCTTTAACACCTTTGCCTGCTTGTGCTGCAAGGGTTAGTGTTTCTCACTGCCTCAAGACCTGGAAGCTGGGAATACAAACTTGGACCAAGACAAGTCTAAACTACAGAAAAGCCAAAATCTGTTGTAGCAGCCTGCTATTAAGCAGGTTTCTTAATGTCCTTCTGGTAGTATCCAGCTTGGCATTCATACCCTCGTTGACCTTTGTGGATATGACTTAAATTTCATAAAAATCAGTTTTACCTCTCCCTGTATTCATTGTATACTGGACCAGCACTGAGCTTCCCACTTCCCAGAAAGGTCAGTGGAACCCATGGTGGCATTTGGTTCTGCAGAATGCCTGTTTTGAGGACTGCTACCTACCTCTTGCCCATGTGGAAAATAGCAATAAACATGAGGCACAAAGCACAAACCTGTGCTCCTGAAGAATTCTTTCAGGCCAGGAGGGGGCACTGATGATAAAGCCCAGGAGGATCAGCCTGCTGATTCACATCTGTGATGTGCCTAATTCATCCCCAGTCCCCTGCATGTGGAGGAGGTGCATACTCCATTTTCAGTCCTGTGTAGCTGGAAGCATGTGAGCAGCAGATATTCTTAATACTGTGAACTCCAAGGTCATACAGCAGGAACACAGGTCTGGGTACTGTCTGCAGAGTGAGGAGTTTTGTTGAAATGCCAGTAGAGAAATAAACGAAAACAATGGAAGAGTTGGGACCTGTAGGGTAACATCACGTTAGGAGTAAGAGTAAGTTATGTATCATGTAAGCAAGGGGGTGACTGTTGGCTTTATCTTGTACATAACTGTGAGACCAGTTCTGGGAACACTGCATCAGGTTCTGGAGGGAGCCTGTCAAAGAGCTGGTATAAAAATGAGCTACAGAATAATACCATAAAAATTGTTAAGGCAACTGAATTCTTTATGGACTGAAGCCTGGTGAAATTCCTCAGGAGAACACTTTGACACAGATCCTCTGAGAAGATTTGGCTGTTCCACTTGCAGGTTCACTATATCCCTTTCCCTATTAGTACTACTGTCAGTTGATAAGTACTAAAATGTTCTTGATGCATTATTGCAGGTGCTGGGAGACTATGGAATTGGCTACCTTTGTCTTGTACTTAATCTAGTGACCAGCTTTTTCTCCTGCTATGTGTGGGAGCACTTCATTCAGCAGAGAATTCCTTGTCTGTGAATTACAGTGGGTTAAATCAAATCCCAGTTGTCTGATGTCTGATTTCTTGTCCATTTCTCAGAGTGAAGAGAAGATCAAAACTGTACCAAGCCTCTATGGTATTCTTATGACCTTGAATCATATGGTCCAGCAGGATTATTTCCCTAAATCCCTGGCCCCAGTTCTTTCAGCTTTTGTTACAAAGTGAGTATTGTATTTGCCATGCAGTCTTCTCTGTGGGAGCTTGTGCAACTCTTTGAGGGTTAATAGCTACATGTAAGGTGTTGTGAAAGCCCTCTGAATGTCTGTTCTGAAACTGAGAATTAACAGCTTAATGGGCCTCTATTTTATCTTGTTTACTGCAGTATGTGAGGTTGAGTTAAAAAAAATCCTAAAGAGGGAAAAGTGCAAAGTTGGCTTTGCAAGGAAGTGGCTCTGAAGGAGAGACTGCTAATGCCTCTCACAGAAGAGCTGTTTTGAGATTAAGGAAACCTGCTGGGTTTCTGGCCACTGCATGAGTGAACTGTGCATACACTGGATCTAACTATGCCCTCCAAGTCCTCCTTCAGAGTTCAGAGGGTCAGCAGAGCTGTGCCAGAGTTGTCATGCTGTGTGACACTGAACACCAGCAGATGAAAACTGCAAAACACAAAGACTCAATTTGGTTTTAAATGGAACTTCCTACTGTGACAGCCACAAAGTTAGTGATTTTTCTGATAACTGAATGGGGAGCATAAGTGCTGAAGAAGCTGCTTTTACTGACTGCCTGTACTGAATGTTGCTACTTCCACAGTAGGTGTAGAACCAGCCCCTGTCCCCATATCTCTACTGAATTAAATCAGTGTCAACTTCAGCATTGATGAGATTTAAGGGGAAAAAAACTCTCTAAATAGATTTGCAATAGGATTGCATACTACTGTTCAACAGTCAGAGGAGAAGGGGTCCAAAAATGTCACTTCAGGCAAAACAGCAGAGGCCTGAAATCTGTTTGAAGCTTGGTGGCTGGCTCAGCATGGACCATGTGCTGTGTAGGGTGAGAGCAGCTTTTTAGCAGGTTCCAGAATGAGGCTTAAGCCTTCCTGAATTTCATGGCATGAGGGTTGGCAGCAGCTGCTTAGGATCCCTTGCTGATGAAAGGTGGAGGCATCAGGTACATGTGGTCAGTATGAAACATGGACAGTGGGCATGCAGTCAGATACTGCTAGTCTGTCTTAGTCCTACTGGGCTTGGAAGCTGGCCAGTTGTTATGGGGGGAAAGAATTTTTCCAAGCATTGGTGTGGCTGAAGCTGTCAAAACTGATATGGACACAAACCACTGCTACATAAACACCAACCATGCTAATGTCAGTTTTGGAAAATAAAGTATCTTGTTTACATGTGTGCAAATGCTAACTGGAGCCCCTTCTTGTGCTACACTTTGCCTGTTGCCTCCTCTCTTTGTGATGATCAGGTTAAGGCACTTAGAAGCCAGTGACCATGGGCTTTACCAACTGAATAAGTACTCCTCCAACTCAATCATTATAGGTCTAAGGAAGAAGTACCAGGACTTGCCATATCACTGAATTTCTGCTGTTTCCTACACTGCTGCCTTGCTCTTGCTTATTGATCAAGCCCCAGCCCTCAAAATGGAATTTAAATTGCTGGAAGCTGAGAGTAGAGGAGAAAGACTGGTTCAGGGCATTTGACTGTTCTAATTGTTTATGTCAGGTAGCAAGGCCCAGAGTAGCCTCTTAATTCTAAGTGTCCTAACACATTTTGTTCAAAAAAGACATATGTCTCCTGTCTTCCTGTACATGTGCATGTAGGCTTTTCTCAAAAAGTGTTTTAAAGCTGTAGCTGATAAAATAAAGAGTAAAATTTTAGTCTTCATGAATTCATCAACAACAACCCTGTTGAAGCCAGGGCCAGCATTTCACTACAAGAACAAGAGGGGAGAGTCTCTTGGTGGAAGTATGAGACTGTTGATAGGCTCTGTAGAAGCTGAGTGAGGGCTGAGAGCCTCCCTTAGTGGAGGGCAGATCTTCCTGTGCTATGTACCAGTGCTAATCCAAGCCTCCACTGGCCCTGGTGCTATGAAATGCTTGGAGCTGAAGTTTTCTGCTTTACAAACGTGCTGCGAGCTGCAATTTTATAGGGAAACTTTTGTCATGTGCTGCATAATGAGTCTATACTAGAAGCAAGCAATCTATCTCTGTTATATGAACATGGCCCTTTCTTACAATGCTTTCCCTTAAGGGAACAATGACAACAGCTCTTCAGTCTGAGTCTGGGTAAATGTAAACAGTTCAAGAACCCCCCCAGTCCAGTTAAAACAGCCTCGTTGGGTTCACCCCAGCTGCTGCAAGAGCCCCACACAGCCATTTACTCTCAACCCAGTGGGCTGGGGAAGACTGAAAGTGAGCAAAGTTGGGGGTTGATGTGAAGATGGGTTCATAGGTAAAGCAAAAGCTGCATCTGCAAGCAAAGCACAACAAGGAATTAATTTATCACTTCCACCATCTCCAGGAAAGCTCCATTGTAGCTAGCTTCTTCCTTCTGCTTTATCTGATGAGCATGATGCCGTGTGCTATGGAACATCCCTCGGGACAGCTGGGGTCAGCTCTCCTGGCTCTGTCCCCTCTGGCTTCTTCTGCACCCCTGGCCTACTTTCTGCCGGGCGAGGTGAGAAACAAAGTGCCTTGATGCCGTGTGAGCCCTGCTCAGCAGCAACTGAAACATCCCTGTGTTAGCAGCACTGCTCCTAGCACAATTCCAAACCACAGCCCTTCCTGTGAAGAAAATTATCCCAGCCAACACCAACACACAGCTTCTCAATTAACCTCTATCCCTTGTCTCTTCTTGGAATTCAGTCAGAATAAAATTGCAATCCTAAAATTAAACCTCTACCTGGTTAACTTAGTAATATTAAGAACTCATCTGGCCTCTGTTCTGCAACAAATCTAATTCCACTCTGTCAAACCTGTGATTCCTTCAGTTGCAGAAAACTAATATGCATTTTTGTGATTTTTCTAATTTTTTTTCTCCTTTTAGTTTGCAGTTAGCTCTTCTGGGCTTTTAGAGCTGTGAAGTTCTTGTTGCTGCCTAGGCCAGAGCTCTGCTGTCTTTCCCTGCAAGGGGCTTCTGGAACAGGCATTTACCTCCTTCCTTTCATGACAATTTGTTGTTGTAGGCATTGTTCTCTGTTCAGTAATAATTACAGAATTTTGGATACAGACTGTAAACAGCATCCATCTTATCTTACTCTGCTTGCTGTCAAGCCTTATTTGGGTTTTTTGGACACAAGAGGGTGCTGTGAATCCACATGTGCTTTTCCATAATTTTTTAAGTGGAAATACTGAAAGTATGTGGATGTCTGCCTGCCCACCTGTGACTTGCTGGAGGTGATGGGGTTTGTGTTTGGTTGGTTTTTTGGGGTATTTTTTTTAATGTTGCTCTTTGCTGTTGAATTTCATCACATCACTGGTCTCTTCCAACAGTCTGTAGCATAGAGGGGCAGGCAGGTAACTCCACAGCAAATAAGGAGAGTTTTATTGCTAGAGGAGGCTTAGTGTCAGGAGAGGTAGCTGAGGGATCTTTTCTGTAATCAGTATCAGTGGTCCGGGTTCTCTAGTTCCAAAAATGGGCCCCTGCCTGGATGGAACCAGCTCCCTCATTGCAAACAGGGCTGGGTCTTCCAGAGATGAGGGCTGAAATGTCTCCCAGCACTTTGAAGATCAACTCCAAGCTGTGATTCTGTGACACTGTATGTTCAGTATGAGGCATGGAATGGCTCCTGGGGGGAATAAAAAGAGTTGAGTCTTCTCCAGGATGTGCTTGTGTTAAACAGCAGCAGCCATGGAGTGAAGTACCAAACAACCTCTGCAGTTCTTGGTTGTGTGCTCTCCACCTGGAGGTGAACTCCTTGCTCCTTCCTAGATATTCCCGTCTTTATTTCAGCTCACCCCTTGCCCCAAATTGAGTAGGCTTTGCAGTTGTTCATTGTAAAGGTTATTTTGCTGAGGTGAGGCGGGAGAGAGGTAAAATTAATGATTTCTGTTCTCAGAACAGTGGAAAACATTGGATTAAAATTCTTTGGAGGAAGTTCCCTAATGGATGGATTGAGACTGGTAAAAGTTTCAGTGATGCTGAGCCAGCAATTAGCCTGCAGAAACAGAAACATACATTACTGGGAGGCAATGGAAACATTACAGAAATTTAGGCTCATGTTAACCCTGCTGTGAGTGTATTTCCATGGTTTAATTTCAGGGAGCAGATTATTCTGTGTAAATCTGGCTTAGCTATTGCAACCTCTGTCTTGGGCCCTTTCAGGTGGTGTTCTGCATGTTCTCTGGGCTGTTTGTAAGGCACCCTGAAAGGTGGCCCTGTTGCCTTTTTCCCAACCTGGAAATGAAACTCGAGATAATTTTAGTAAGGAGGTAATGTAAAAGGGGATCTTTATTTGAAGACCTTCAGAGGCAGTTATGGAAAGATGTCCACAAAAGCCCACCCCCCCAGGGGTGAGTACATTTTATAGGTTTTAGAAAACTAGCATAATTGATAAGGAGCACCAATTAGGAGGACAAGTGGTGATGCAATTTCCCCCGGGTCAAGCCCCTTCTCTGGAGCCCCCCCTTCAGCACTAGTTGTACTTTGTCCATGAAAATGTATCTTGAAGAGTTGTTCTCATCTTTGGTTCCCAGGAAGAACCAAGATAGTATGGAGCCTTGAACCTCCTGAGGCTTGGAGCTCTGGAATTTGTTCTGTCTTTCTGCTTAAGGAAAGGCCATGGAAAAGTACTTGGAAAACTGGTCACTAATACAATAGACCACAGAGCTGCAAATGCATGTGTGAATACAGAGAACATATAAAAGGAAAAAAAGGCAAAACCTAAATGGCATCAGCCCAGCAAAGCCAGTCTGGTGTTACTTGACCTCAGGGAAGAATAACAGGAGGTTATACTACCTCTTTTAAAGATTTTAAAAGTCCTGAGACCAAAGTCACCATCTGATTATAGATAGCAGATGACTTGGTGAGAAAAGATTGGAGTGCTCACAGGATCATCTGTGTTTTGGGGCTCTGTGAAACTTTATGGGGAAAACCCATTGCTAGAAGAGAGGGAAGGGGGTTTCCACTTTCATCATTCTACCCAGAATGAGACACTGGGCTGCAGAGATAAAAGTCAGTAGCAGATTGTTTATAGTTACGGAAATAAATGTTCTGATTCTTGGCCACTGTCTTCCTGACTTGGACTCTCAGGAGAGAGTTTTCCACAGCAGGCTCCGAATGGGAAGCAGTGATCTGGGCAGCAGTGATGGAATGGTATTGGAAAAGATAACTGAGGGTAAAATCTCTAGGTTTTGGGGCATACACATCCAATGCATTGGAAACAGTGTTTATTTGCTTAGTCAAAGGCAGACACAAAGCCATTCTTAAATTCAGTATTTTAAATCTCTCTGTCCCTTCTTTCCACAGACCCAACCGTGCTCTTGACTCCTGTTCATTTGCTCGCCACATGCTCTTACAGACCCTCCACCAGCTGTAGGAGACCAGAGCTGCCCTTCCTTCCTTCCCCATGGGACTGTCATCAGCAGAGAACTCGGAGCTGCATAGTGGGAGAGGATCCCAGAGCCCATACAGACAGGCTGTCCTTTTTTTTTTTCCCTGTAGGAAATCTGTCCTTCCTTCTGCTTTCATAAACTTGAACAAATCCTGCTGAATTGTCTTCCTACTCCTCTTGAAGTGATTCCCTGGTCTGTAGGGCAGGTGCTTATGCTAAAATAAGTCTGTACTGCTGTGAGCTCAGCATGAATTGAAGAGTTCTCCATTTTGGTTGCATTGCCACGGATGCCAAGACTAACATGGGGCCCAGAAGAGCTCTCATCTGGATCAACCCAGTTGGGCATTCTGTTTTATTGGACTTTGACTCCTGCCTTATAGCATTTAGCACTGTGCCAGAGGGAGGCTGTGCTGCTGCTGCTGCCCTGCTTCTCTGAGCCAGAGGGGTGAGGCGTGATCCCCTTTGGTTCTTCTTTCAAGTCTGTTGTCAAAGGCAGTGTGTGGCTGATTTTTATTTTAATGTACTCTTCCCCTTCTGCTGTGGCTTGGAGTATTTGTATAGTGTGGTTGATCCTGGTGGCCATTGCTTAAAGGAGCAAACATTTTTTATTGTCAATTTCTTTTTGCCATTGCCTGTGTTGTTTATTCTTCCTGCCCTTTTCCTTCTCACCCTAATTAAATAGGCTTGGTTTGGAAATGAATACAATCCATGAAATCCCTGTGGAATGTGTCCCTTTCTCTTCCCTTGGACAAAACACTGGGTCTGTGTGCGCTGTGCACATGTTTGGAAGCCAAGCACATGTAAAAATACGGAGAGAGAAGGTTGTGCTTTTCTCTTGCACTGGACAAGTAGCAGCAGATGCCCCTAAATCTGTCTGGAGGATTGTCCATGTGTCTATACAGGCCTTTGAGCCACCATGACATTCCTTCATACAGCTTAGAAATGTTTATGTCAATTGCCTGAAATGTTATGTAAATAAAAATTAACTCCACAGCCTTATCATCATTTATAAAACCTACACTGGGATTTGGAAGCCTGTTTCACAGCTTTATGTGATTGCAGAGTTTGCAGTGGAACACAAAATGGGACTGGAATGGAGCCTGGTTTGTGTGAGGAGAGAGGCACCAGTAAAGTGACCAGCTAAGCTATTGAGTCACAAACTCAATTTGTTTCTGCAGCACCCCATCTGTTTTCTTGGGGGTCTCCTGCTCCTGTCCAAAACAGGAACGTGGCAGAAGAGCACATTTCCCTCCAGGCATCTTCAAATTCCTATTTAGCACAGGAAAAGCAGTGCCAACACTTATTAGCAGGAGCCTGCTACTCAGCTGAAAGTAGTGTGAGGCAAACACTGAACTTGTTACTGTCCCACATTCCCAGGATGAGGTAAATTTAAGCACTTCATCTCATTGGCTAAAAAACCAGGCTGGAATTCACAGGAATATTCACAGGGGCCTGGAAATGTTAAGAATGGTTGGATTGAAAACTCCATCACAAATCTTTCTGGTGTGACCTCATGCACAGCCAAGATTTGGCCAGCCCATGTCTTGCTGGATTTCCCTCTGGAAAGCTGTGACTTGATCCTCTGACCATTTGAATGCTGTTTTTTTTCTCTGCCTCTTATCAAATTGCAGGGTGTAGTTCTTGAATTTTGCAGTGGTTGTAAGAAAATAAATGTAATCAAAGGGCCAGATCTGTTAGGCAGAGCTTGTGGACTTGTACTGCCCCTGCCTTCATAAAGGTCAGATGGTTACAGACTCAGGAGAGCAACATGACATTTAGGGCTTTGGCCAGACTCCAAATTGGTGTGGTCAGTCTTGCTTTTCTTCAGAATTTGGGGCTTATTAGCTTATATCTGCTAGCCCTTTGTAAATATGCAAAATAATATTTTTCAAAGTGGCCTACTTAGCAAGCCAGAATACACAGCTTGCAAAAATGTGTCTGTGCTTTGCTCTTACAGCACAGTGGCTTTGTATGGAGTCCTCCCTCAGTGATTTTACGTATCTACAACTTCTATAATGTACTGTGGTTGTGGGTGCAAAGCTCACAAGCAGGTGAGGAAAATGGAAGCTCCAGCTCAGATTCTCAGCCACAATTCTGAGACTGCAGATGAGGATTTCTCTTCAGACAAATAGGGAGGAGTTAGGATGTTGTGATGTATTGTATAGGATAGCAACAACTCTCTTATGGGCCTCATTTTCTTGAAGATGAGAACAAAATAATTTTAAATTAATTTTGGCTTGTTTGAACTGTCAGAGTCCCTCACTTTCCCACAATTTCATTCACCTTCCTGAGGAAAGAAGCCTTTGGATCCAGCAGCTGACAGGAAACACAACTAATGATGGTTATTTGTATAATCTAAAAGTACTTTCTCTTCTTTTCATTTGCACTCTCTCCCTGTGTCCCTGAGTTCAGCTGAGCAGCAGCCAAACAACATCACTCAGTTATTTCATTAGTCTTTTAGAAGGGCAAGACAAGCAAGAGAGCAAGGCTTAAGTAAGAGGGGCTTCTCTGTGATAGAGCTGAAAAACCTGAATTTCAAATTAGTCCAAGAAACAGAAGAAAAATATTTAATCTTCCTGACTGTAGGTTGACCAGGAGCAAAAAAGAAGAAAAAATGATAGGCAGAATTCTTTAGGCTCATTAATACCTTTGGAGGAAAGTTTGCTGTAAAACATCATCTCTGACTTCTTGCAAGTCTCACGAAACTAAGAGGTTCTGGGTCCTAAAACACAACAAATGCTAAAGAAAAAGTATAAATGAAAATCCAATTTCATCAAACTTTCCAAAATCATGCTATCAGTTAATTATTCAGTCTTTTCATTAAATCACAGAATCCCAGAATGATTTGGGTGGAAGGGAACTCTCTTATGGGCCTCATTTTCTTGAAGATGAGAACAAAATAATTTTAAATTAATTTTGGCTTGTTTGAACTGTCAGAGTCCCTCACTTTCCCACAATTTCATTCACCTTCCTGAGGAAAGAAGCCTTTGGATCCAGCAGCTGACAGGAAACACAACTAATGATGGTTATTTGTATAATCTAAAAGTACTTTCTCTTCATTTGGGAACACTTGCACTCTCTCCCTGTGTCCCTGAGTTCAGCTGAGCAGCAGCCAAACGACATCACTCAGTTATTTCATTAGTCTTTTAGAAGGGCAAGACAAGCAAGAGAGCAAGGCTTAAGTAAGAGGGGCTTCTCTGTGATAGAGCTGAAAAACCTGAATTTCAAATTAGTCCAAGAAACAGAAGAAAAAATATTTACTCTTCCTGACTGTAGGTTGACCAGGAGCAAAAGAAGAAAAAAATGATAGGCAGAATTCTTTAGGCTCATTAATACCTTTGGAGGAAAGTTTGCTGTAAAACATCATCTCTGACTTCTTGCAAGTCTGCGAAACTAAGAGGTTCTGGGTCCTAAAACACAACAAATGCTAAAGAAAAAGTATAAATGCGAAATCCAATTTCATCAAACTTTCCAAAATCATGCTATCAGTTAATTATTCCGTCTTTTCATTAAATCACAGAATCCCAGAATGATTTGGGTGGAAGGGACATTAAAGCTCATCTCATTCCCCTCATGGGCAGGGACACCTTCCACTATCCCAGGCTGCTCCAGGCCTTGTCCAGCCTGGCCTTGGACACTTGCAGGGATCGAGGGGCAGCCACAGCTTCTCCAAGCAACCTGTGCCAGGGCCTCACCACCCTCACAGGGAAGAAATTTTGTCTTCAAGAAAAATTACCCACCTGATCAAAGTTTTTCACAATTCCCCTTTTTAAAGCAATATGGAAAAGCTCACCTAGGAAATTCAAAATTCTTCTTAAAAATGTATCAATTTCTACTTTCCAAGTGAATGGACGATCTGTGACAATGCCACACTTCTTTTCTCGAAGGACTGGGTTGTTTTTTTTTTTCAGGGAAAGATTCATATTTATGTGGTACCCCCTAAAAGAAATAGAAAATTAGATAACACCAATATGCAGTTATAAATCAGTTAGGGTTATTCTGTCTAAAATTTATATCCATGAGCTATGAAATAAAAAACTTGAACATTATCCTATACTCATCTACCCCCAAAAAAGTTATTTACTGTTAGTAGCCATTGAATCCCATCTCAGAGCTCTACTGGGAGGGGTGCCCTTCTTCAGAGGTCTGCTGCAATCCAGAACTGCCCACGTGGCGTGACTCAGCTTTTAAAGGTAATAACAACCTGGTTTTGTCTGTCTTCAAAGAAAAGATATTTTGGGGGGGATGTGGTGTTGGTAGTATCTGAGTTTTTCTGAAGGGTGGCAGTGACAGATTTTTTTGTGGATGCTGATTCTCATTTTTCTGAAGAAAACCCCCCATATTCTGGATCTCCCATTGAGATCTCAAAGTGCTGAAGAGAGGTGGATTCCACTTTGGTTTAGACCTGGCTTTGCCTGTTGCTTTCAGGGAATATAAAATGTTTCTGGTTTTAGGTTTTACTAACTCCTTCCAGAGCTGATTTATGTAAATAACTTGTATCTCCTTCCCTGGTCTTGCTGGCTGCCTCTGTTCTGCTGCTGGTTTTAATTCAGGGTGTTAACTCTTCAATTCAAGAGCCTGTTTGCTTAAGGGTCAGTAGAGCTCCCAATAAGCACAATCACCCTTAAACTTTGCCTCTTGCACTCCTGTAATCTGGGGATAAAGGGGAGTAAAGTTCTGATCTGGGACCTTGGATTCTTTAAATTGCTAATACATACTCCAGGTACAACATCCTGAAAGGCTGGGTTTATGAGTTCTCTTTGGTCCTTGTGATTGAAGTTTGTTCCTTGCATTTGTTGGGCCTTTGAAAAGGCTGGATAAACTCCTAAAGTGGTCACTGTGGAATTGTTGTCAACATCAGCTCCTCTCATCTCAAACAGATGAGATTTGTGGTTTTTCCAAGCTCAGTTAAACCTGTTCAATAACTGCTGCCACAAGCTGCTACTGCAGTGGGCTCTGGGAATGCAGGGATTGCTCAGGACTTCTGGTGGGATAGCAAAGGCCAAAAATGACAGTGGCTCCATCCCCTGAGGCATATTCAAGCCTAGATCCCTCTGACACCAATGGGGTAACTCCTCTGCTTATGTAAAATGTCTGTGAAAGTTAACACACTTTTGCCCATCATGAAATTTATCCTGCATTTTTCCAAAATGTAATTATTTACCGAAGTGGGCTGTCCTGACGTTGGATTTTTTGAGCCTCTGTGCCTTAAGTCCTGAAATATTTGGAGTTTATTTTACTGAAAAAAATATTTATGGTGTATAGTGAAAGCATTTGGCTTCTGACTGCCAGCTCTCATTCCACCAGTTCAATCATGAGATGGTTAAGGGTCATTTATAGCTCTTAGACATTCCTTAGGGATGAACTCATCCACTGAAAAAGCAAGCAGCCATGGTGCTCATGGGTAATTTATAGCAATTTTAAAGTTAGGAGAAAACTGTGATCTCATACCACAGGCTGAAAACCCTGCATGGCAATGGGATTTGGGATGCTGACATACTCTGAGGAAACTGAGATCCACAGCATGCAGGTACCTCTGAGCTGGGAAAGGCTCAGCTACCTGTCCCTGTCCTAAGGAATTATGTAACTTTTTCTTCTCTCATCCTCTAATAGCACAGACACAAACTTGAGTCAAAAAGAATTTTTTCCAGTACTCTCCACTTGTTCTTGAATTTAATTAAAATAATTAATTTCACCAGGATTGGAATACATCGTTTTACAGGAATCAGAAACTCAGGGTCTACTTTCAGCAAGATGTTTCTAAATTTTAAGTAATAGATTTAAATTAGAAGGTTTTTTTATATATACCACACTTCATTGTCTTTAATTTAAGTGCATATTTACATCACTCTGTAATTTTCATCACAGTGAAATCTAGCCTGGGTGTAGTGATGTGACTACAAGACAAAGAACCCATCACCTCTCCTGTGAAGTTGTGTGACTGCTGAGATGTTCCTTGGCCTCAGGATCAGTGCTGGGTTCAGTACATGTCTACTAATTTTAAATAGATCTTTTCGCACATAAAACTGAGTGCTGCCACTGTAGGTTATAGAGGATGGCAATGCTCCTCTGTGAACAGCCTGTTTGGCTCTAAATATGTACTGCTGTGCCATGCAAGAGCCATAGATTTGCAGGGGAGGAAAGGGACATATCTTTATGACCTCATGAAAATACCTTTATGACCTTATGTTATCCTTTTATACTCTTGAGTCATTAAAATGGTTGCTTCTTATAAAAGTTATCTTTGCTAGCAGAGGAATACGTGGGCAAATGCTCCCTCTGACAATCAGTGTGCTTTGGATCAGACTCAAAACACACGTATTATTCCAACTTAACTTTCCTTGACTCCTACTGAATTATTTGCCCCCAAAAGAAAACATCTGACTCTCCATAAAACTGCAGGTGATGGCAAAATTCCTGTCAAACACTGGAGGTCCAGTGTGCTCCTCAGGTTCATTGTAAATTACTCTGGAACCTGCTATGCAAAAATGAGATTTTGTTCCACCTGTGGCCCACCAGTGGATTTGTAACAAGAATCTACTGTCAGTAGATCAAATTTGTTGCAGTGTCCTTCCCATCATTTGAAAATGTTAGGGGATCTATAAATCAAAAAAAGATTTGACAACACTGCACTGTGTCCAAACAGTCAACATCTAAATGTGTTGGCTTTCTACTTGTCAGTTTGGGTTATAGAGTAACTTAGAGTTGAGTGTAAGGTATTTTCTGTGAGTGTTAAGGGACTTAGTCAAGGAAAATGAAGAGCAGTGGAAGGGCAGAATGAAGGACAGATGAATTTCGTAAAGCTGTGGTTCAGCTGATGCACACTTGTTTAGGTTTTCTTTCAATGGAAATGAAGTTACAGGAGGGGATGAATCAGAACAGATCTCACCCTGATGTGGCAGTAAGGACTGAAGTCCTTGATCAAGGAAGTAGGAATTGCTCTTAGGTCTTGCAGTTTAAATTAGAAAAAAATGTATCTTGCTGTAGCAGATAAAACAGCAAACTCCACCAGTTCATCCAGTTAAATCCTCTTTTGCTCAAGCACTCTGGAGGCTAATGCAATTCAGACCGTGTGTCGTTCTATTTCTCAATAATTTTATTTCATTTAGCCACATTTTGCTAGTCAGCATTTGTTTTTGCAAGCATAGTGATGAAATGTATTTATTGACTACATAAGCAGGTGTCTGGTTTGGTCAAATTTCAATAATTCAGAACATCTTCTGTACATAATACTAATAATTGAAATTTAAACAAATTTTGTTCTGTTCTTAAATCACAAATCTCTAAATTTGGGATTCATTAAGAAGATATGAGACTATCCACAGTTCAATATTTCTGCCAATATCTTGCTAATAATTTTGTCTGTTTTTTTAGGTTATTGTCATTTGGTAACTGTAGTTCATATTTCCATTGAGTTTGTATCTTCTTCTGTAGAACAATATAAGTTTAATATGTTTTTATATTGTTATCACAGTGACACCCCATACTTACTGCACTGACAATTGATATTTAGAATACATTTATTGGCTAATCTTTGAGCTGGCATTGTTCTTCAGTGCTGTTGGAAATATCCTTATAACCAAAGAATTCTCAGGTTTAGAACAAGTTACTTTCATTACAAAATCCAATGACCCCATATCTTTTATTATAGGAGACATCGAACCTTATTTGGTTTTTATCTCTGGGTTTAAATTTTTTTCATCATTATTTTATGATTTTTTTAATTCCCTTCACTTTTTTACAAATAATCGCAGACTCATGAAAATTCACTAAATTTTACATTTGTCTCAGCTATTTCAGTGTTGCAAAATGCTGTATAAAATATACTCTTAAAAACCCTGATAAGGAACTTTAATACTTTTAAACTGTGTTGCAGAGGACAGAACATTTTATCCTCTGTTCTTCATGCAACTTAATCCCTTTTTAATCCATAAACAATTACAGACAATTACAAATGTCTTCAACTACCTCAAGGGAAAATGTCCATATGATCAAAATTCAGGATATTTAAAATCAGTAGCATTATAATGACAGAAATGTATCCAGAACTAGATGCTGAATTCTCAGAAGGAAATCTGTATTAAAAAGGAAGAAGCTTTGCTGAGATATTTATGTATTGATGTAATTTTAATATATTATCTGTCTGAAAATGCTACAATACCAAGAACATGTTTGAAAAGAGAGATGTGCTTGATCACACCAATATTAGGATTGATTATTTATTTGATATGGCTGAATATTCATAGAAATGACACAGTGGAAATCAAAATGGCAATAATTTGTAGGACTGTCTGATATGTCTGATATGTCAGTGGCAAAAGGAAGATTTTTAACCAGGTGGGAAGAAGTGAGAGGTTGTCTCTAGTTTTTGTCTTAAGTATTCTTGCAGTGGGTACCCACAGCTGGCACTCTTGAGTCTGGTCCTCCACCTTCCTCCCTCCAGCTCTGTTTGCAGCTGTTTTATTTATCCTTTCCAAAGGAGATATTTAAATGGAGCCAGACTTGGAAGAGGGCCTGAATATAATTTCAGCTTGGTTTCAATTTTTGGCAGCTGAACCTGAAGACTTCTGGAAACCTTGGAAAATATATATGCAAGGGAGGTTACTAAAACCATTAGTCAATTGGGAAACACCCCCTTTTCCCAACCACACAGAGTGGAATAATGAATAATGTGGACACAGCTACTAGTAATGTCAATTGTCACTGCATTGAAGTTGATGAAGAGACAGTTATTCAAATTTATTATCTGAACTCTTGTTCCTCTCCATTTCCCATAAGTAGATGTATTAAAAATCTTAGTAGAGGACAAGGAATTTAAGGCAGGAATGACATGTGCCCATGGAATAGACTGAAACACATTGAAGGAACTCCATTTGTTATTAAAATTTATTTGGAAAGATGAGATGCCAGCAAAATGACTGGAAAATGGAATTTTCTTTCTCCTCAGAAATATTATTAAATACTAACAGCATAACAGTCCATGTGCCAGATTCCTAAAGGATAATTTTCTTTCTCTGCCTCCCTGCAGCTCCTTCCATTCTAAGTACTGGATGTATCCTTTAGTTTTTTTTTTTTTTATACCATAAAACTCCCCTGTCACTCACTAGATTTTATTAGGATACAAAACAGCCCACTCAGCAATCGTTTTGCAGTCACACCTCGCATTATCTTTTTCTCTCAGCCTCTTCTCTCTGACCCTTATCCCAGGCTTGTATTGTCCCTGTTTGCCCTCTTGTAAACAAACAAACAAACAAACAAACAAACAAACAAACAAACAAACAATTGATAGCTTCTATTTGTGTCTTTCAGACACAAATTTGACAGCTTTTACTTGTGTCTTTGAGCTATTTCTGAACTATTTATCTCTTCTGACACACACAAAAGCTGCCATAAATGCTTATTTGCAAGTGATACAAGGAGCTTTGCATGCAAACTCTCAGAAAAGTTTCTGTGACTGAGAACTGAACATCAAGTCCTGAATCTGGTGCTTAATTCGAGTTATCCCAGTGAGCTGGACTCAGTCAATAGTTGCCTTTGCTTTATGCAGGAACAAACACACTCCAGGTTATTTCTGGTCCTGTCAAAAACAAGGCTATTTCCTACTGTCTGCATGCACCTTGATGACTTCAGCTGAATCTGATAAGGGTTGCATTTTAGGACGTGAAATTAGCAGCAGATACCTAAAATTTGTGTTTTCTCAGGGAAAAATTTGTGTTTTCTCTGAGTGCTTGTATGTCCCACTTATGACTCATTTTTTCAAGGTGAGCAAGGAGGAATTAGTTATGATATGAGTTTGGCCCACAGTACAAATTTGTAAAATTATTATAAAATGTTCAAAGGAAGGCATAAGAGCTGTCTTTCTAGTAAAAGGGAGGGAGGGAAAGGGAAAAAAACCACCCAAAACATAGGAAAAAATCCAATCTTGCACCACCTCATTTAAATCCACACAGGCCAAGAGATGCCAGTGGGAAAGAGACCAAGCACAAGAGTGGGACTTTGTGAATTCTCATCTGTGATTGAACTGCAGGACTTGCAAATTTTAAAGAGTAATGTGGGAGAGAAGCTCCTGCACACACAAAATCTCCAGGTCCATGGAACACACTGGGGCTCCCAAGGTATTTACAGGATCTCTCTCAATGCTTGGTGCAATAAAACTCAACTGAAAAACTCCTTGTGCTCTACAGAGCTTCTGTACTGGAATTGAAGAAGGGTTTGCAGGCTGGAAATCTGGACCATGTTTGTTTTCTCCTGCTGTGCCAGCTGCTCTAGGAAAAGTCGTGATCTCCTGAAAATCTTTCTCCTCAGAAAAAATAGTATATTTATGTTGTTTGTTTTGCTTGGGTCTTTTCCACTTTCAGGACACGTAAAAATCTCATTTCTGTTTTAACAGAACTCAAAGGGATATAAAACCACTTGTTAATCCCTCTACTTTCTGAAAAAGGAGTTAAGGGCTTACAAAGTTAAAGAGGTCACTTTGAAAAGAAAATAAAAGGTAAAGAACAGCACGTGCCTAAGCATTTTGCTGACTATGATGAAATTAGGCATATTCTTAAGTGAAACAGGGCCAAAACATCCTCGTTCTCCCTGCTGGAAGGTTCAGGGGGGTGGGGGCGCCGAGCCAAGGCTTTTAAACAAAGCTGTGTTAAATGAGTAATTCCAGTTTCCAGGCACAGTCTATTTATGAGAGAGGGACGCTGGCCCATGATAAACACGCTGCAGAGGAACCCTTTGGAATGATTTCATGCTTCCATTGCAGACTTTGTGCAGAATATCAATTAAAACCATGAGTATTAAGAAATTACACATAGCCATCATTGTATGTCTTCATAATATAATTTAAAGTGCTCTTTTAATTAAAAGTTTCTTGATGCTGAAACTGAAAGCACAGTGTTTAACATAATTTAAGTTCAAAGCTGAAGACAAAAATCTGAGAGTTTTATCTTTTGTGCCTCCAGTTCTCCTCTCCATCCCACCCTAGGGAGGAGGGAGTGGTTTTACTGGGAGCACTAAATTGGAGAATATAATTCCCAAACCATGATATGACCCTCTAAAAAGTGATGATTGAAATTTTGCTTTTTCTGTCTGTAGTTAAAGACAGAAGAAGCAGAACCTGAGCAGAGACTGTTTGTTCTTTATGGAAATTGGTGGTTTCAAAAGCATAGCATACAAGGAGTAGGTAGGCAGTGGAATTTAGCAATATTTAGAAAATTTGCTCATGAATCATGGAATATTTGCAAAGGGATGCAAAATCAGTTTCAAAGAATCAGATTTAAACAGTTGTGGTAATGAGCACCTTGGCACTCAGCGTCTGTGGAAAGCAGATCTTTCTCACTGCATTTTTTCTCCCAAATTTGTTTATGAAAAAGAATGCTTGGAGAGAAGCAAAACACAAGTACGCCTCCCATTTTTCTTTTATTTCTTTTTAAGTTTCAAGATGCCTCCAGAAACTTGGTAATTTGGCAAGACACAAAAGTTAAACTTTTTAAAAACATAGCTTTATTTAGTCGTTGTTCTTATGCTGAGAAAGAGAAAATTAACGAAAAAAAATGGCATTAAAATGAGTCTGGTAGCTTAAAAAAGCAGCCCAGTTCAAGGCAGCAAGGGTGGTGAGTGGAGGGAAGGTGATCTTATTAACAAAACAAAGCCTGGAGTGTCTTTACAGAAGGATGAATTATGTTGACAATCAAGTGAAGGATGCACTTGAAAGGCAAACGTGCACTGGGATATTTGACCGTGGTGTTCTGAGACAAAACTTGATTAAAAAACGGAGAGAACAGTCAATCCTCCATAAATGCAGGGCTGTGTCCTGCTGCTCCCCACACAATGGCTCCTTTATGGGCTGCCTCCTGCTCTCGGTGCTGAGCCTCAGCTCTGACAGGACAGGTTTGACTTGGACACTTGAAAATTTTAAATGTTGGGATGTTTGTTTTTTTTACTCACACTTCAGATCTCCTGAGCAACACAAAGGCTCAGCTTGTTCTAAACCCAGGATTTTAAAATTCCCCTCAAGTATAAAGAGGAAAAATTAGGACTTTACTACCTGATATACAAATAAGACATCCTTTGACTACAATTATTGAACTCTGGCAAAATATTAAGATGAGTAATCTTAATAAATAATTAAATACTTATTAATAATAATTATTAATAAAAATAATAAGATGGGTAATCTGATGCTATTTCCTTGCTAAACAGCACTCAAGCCCTATTACTGTAATGTGGAGACTTGTGGGCTGAAGCAGGGGGTGTGTGAGGGGGAATTACTGCTCATGATAAAAGCAAAGGAGTGCAGTCAAGCAACAAGACAGGAAAACATGAGATTATTGCATTTCCCTTGTTGTTTTAACAAAACCTGTTTACTGTGGAAGAAGGAGGGTCTTAGATTAGGAAATCTCACATCTGGAAACAGCCTCCATCACATCCATCAGCTTTCCCCAGGATATATTGTTAGATTTTGCCTGAATTCTTCTCTTCTGCTATGAAAGAACTGCTGTCTTAAATGAAAAAAATATTACAATGTTTCAGTTTCCAACATACAGAAGTTTTATAGTTTCTGTGAAATTGTTTCTTTGGTCTCTGCCAGACACTTGAGTTGTCTGTACACCTGATGCCTGCACTTGCAGTGTCTCTCCCTGCAGTGATCTGGCAGAGGTCCCTTGTCAGCTGAAGCCACCAGAGTTCCACACTGTTAGGAAAATTAATCCACAAACATCAGAGGTTTATGTCCAAAAAGGAGACAGAGAAGTCCTTTTACTTTATTAGAATAAAGGGAGAGGCCATGGGGCATTCCCCTGGGATCTCTCAAATTTTTGGAGGATGCAGCCTCCTTTTAATCCGAATTTCCTGACCGCATTTCCCTTCTCTCTTTCCCCATTGGCTGAGGTACTTGAGAGGTACAGACTTAAGATACGCCTGATACCAAAGATTTCCCTCTAATGTATAGCCCTCCCTTTTAATGTTTAATTCTTATGGAATTTAGGGGTTTTTCTTCCCCATTGTTTCTTTTATCTTTCAATGTCTAATTTCATTTATCAGCAAACCTAAAGTTCATTTGTAAAAGCAAATATCTTTTCCATTCATCAATCAGTGGAATCCTTCCCATTTTTTCTTTTGTATCCCAGTGCTAGTTTTAGCTACCAGCAGACCCACAGCTTGTTTGTAAAGACAAATCCGCTATTCCTCTCAACACTAACGCAAGAGGAGCATCTTTGCCTTTGGAGTGGGAGCTCTGCTTGCTGTGCATCCAATGAAAATTGCCCTTCCCATGCATTTTGTTGAGTCAGCTCAAAGCACAAAGTGCTTGCTAGTTTTCCCATCCAATGTTGAACATCACTCAACAAATAATGAATCATGGGTGTGTGCTTCGACCCTTTCTCACCTTTACCAATCGCTGATTTTGGAACTTGCAGTTTATAATTACAGCACTGAGCTGGGGGTCTTGGCTTGGGAAATGAGAATATTTTAAAGGGAAGCTTAATAGCTGCATCTTGGTTGAATACACCATGAAGAGTGTATTCTGATCTGCATTAAAAGCTTAGAGAACCTTTCATTCTGCAAATGAATAGAGGGCCCTAACTCTGAGAGAAAAGCATATATTAATTTCTCTCTAAACCACTAGGATCCCCAGAAATTGAAATGGAAGGGGTTTTGTGGGACCTCTCTGTGCTTGTTTCAGGATGCTATGTGGCAGTGCACTTTGTCAGGGTTTGAGCCAGTGCCTGGTGCGGTAGCCTGCTTTAAACTGGACTAAACAGGCAATTTGATTTGTCCTAAAACATCTCCAAAAGGCTAGAAAATTAAAGGTGACTTCTACATTATATGTTTAATTAGTGCTATGAAATGAAGGTGAAAGAACAGCTGATTAAGTTATTTGCAAGATTTTTCTGATGCTGCATCAGTGAGTTGTGTCTTTTAAGCGTAAGTCATCCTTGACACCTTGGCTCAGAATCTGCATCTATGATATTCTTTTCATGAAGAAGGGAAGTTTTTGATTAGAGGGAAGACAATGTGAGAATAATTTCCTGTCCTGAGGCTGCACCTACAAACAAATGAGGATATAAGCTATTGCAAAACCCTAAGTATGGGGAATTTTACTCCAGAGGAAGTTAGTGATCAGGGTTCTTCTCTTTTTTTCCTTGGGATATTAAATGTTTTCTCAGAATAAACCATCTATTTGATGATTTTCCACTGACTGATGCTTAGCTCTGGGAAAGGGCAAGTTCATTTTGCCAAAATTGCCTGTGGATTAGGATGTTGCATACCCCATTGCTAGAGATACGGCCTACTGCAGAAAACACTATAATATAATTATATTGGTGAATGCAATATTATTTGTGAAATAAAACTGCCTTTATAGGATTTTTAGCCTTCTTGGATCTTTAGACAATCATTAAACAAAGTAATTCCCTATTAGCTCAGTGAAAAGGAATTAATGAAAGAGCTGAGTTATCAGAAAGGTCTGAAAGGAAATGATTATGAGGTATCCTGATGTCAGCAGATAGAGTTCAAAAACATTTACATTTGTCATCTGGCTTGTCACCTTTGATAAGTCCTTCCTTTACTCCCTCTACTTTGCTTATTTGATCCACAGCATCCCCTTCAATTTCTCCTCGCCTTCCTCACATGTGGTTATTCCCCCAAGCACAAAGCAGGGAAATGAATGTTTCTGACTATTTACTAAACTGAAAAATAAAACTGTTCAACTGGAGTAATAATATTTTGGTCCTCCATCTAAAAGAAAAAAAAAAATCCCCAAAATATTTTTGGTTTTAACACTACTTGTTGATGTATTGTACGTGATACTTCTTGGGGGTGTCTCTCTCTCTCTCTCTCCCTCTTTCTTTATTTTTTTTTAGTTTTCCCCTAAAGAGTAGCTAATTTGTGTCAAACAAAATGCCAAAACTATGAAACTTAAAATAACATTTCCTTTTGAAATTCTTTTGTATTTTGATATTTTATAATGGAATTCTTCCTTGAAAAAAATATTGGCCATAATTGGGCTAAAAATGCTTCTTAGTGTAACTTGATGAAAATATTAATTTTTCAGTGAATTTACTGTCCACAGAAAATTTGTGACCATGCTTACATACAAACAATGAGTAATAATATGCTGTTGCTCCTATTGATGTTGTATGATTTGGCTTAAAATTTACACCATTTTGTTAAAATAATTTCAAAATATGTTCTGATTTCAATAAATGCCCTTAGTGAATGATGAACAGTGCATTGTTTGCAATAAAATTTGAAATTTGAAGCCTTTGGATTTAATAGGAACATTCAAATTAATTCAATGTTAGACTTATCCATATATCCCATGAAAACACCTTCCATCTCTTGAAATTTCTAATCTAAGGGCTATAATCTTGCAAGATCTGTGCCCTATTGAATAGGAGAAATATGCCCAGCCTGCTTACTCTCCTGAGGGTTTGCTTCTCAGCAGATTTTAGGCTCAGCTCAAATTTGCCCTAGAACATAAATGCTGTTCACCATTTGGCTGTACACCTTGGTTTATTTATCTGGTGGGGCAGCTCATTGTTTCACAGGAGTTAAAACAGCACCTGAAAAGTCATGTGCATCTCAGTTGTGCATTTCTTCTGGTTTTCAAGGAAACCATCCAGGACTCCTGGCACCAGACTTCATCTCAATTGGAGATGGAAACACCACAGGTATTGGCCAGTCAGGCACCTCCCAGTGGGTGCTATGTGGGGAGCAAGTCAATGGATCAGATTCTCCTCTAGCAGCAACTCTGAAGCTGTGTGAGGGTTTGCCTTTGTCTCCACAGGGCTTGGCTGTCTGACAAGCCAAAGGAGGACTGAATATATGGATAAATGGATGAGGCTTTAAATATATATATATATATATATATATAACCCAAAAAGATTTTGCCCTTGATTTTTGTTCTTCTGGCTGCAGCTGTTTCTCTGGGCACAGAGCCATCCTAGAGATGAGGCTGTTAAACAGTGCTCTCAAGGTACAAAAACCCTTCAAAGGCCTATGGTAAACCTGTCTCTAAATTTCCTAAAGTCTGGAGTGAGGGCTAAAAATTATCAGGGGAAAGAAGGTGGTAGGCTTTGTTTCAGATGGATGCTCTTTCTCTTTGTGTACCAAAATTGTCAAAAGTGTTTACACTTACAGCCTTAAACAAAAGATAATAATTGTACATTTGTAATGGATTTGTAATTTAGTCAATAAATGTCCTGAATATATTGACTGAGATCTCCAGTCCTGGGAATGGCAGAACACTAAGGGTATGGTTCTGGAGTCACCTGTGAGTGCTAAAGGCAGTCACCCAGACTGAGAGTCAAAGTGCTACCAGCCTGTTCCCAAACTGAGCTTGTCCAGAGAGCATCCAGAAGGGTTAAGTGCTTTATTTGCAAGAAGAGGAAAGTAAAGCTTTGGTGTGACTGGGGATGTCCATAAGAAAAAACAGAGCAAGCTGGAAGAAGATTACTTGAATGCTAAAGGGAGAAAATAGGACAGGATAATGGGGAAGACAGATGGTAGAAAGAGAAGTAAAACTCTGATGGATACGTAAAACAGGAATTGGAAACCTGCGCAGTGAGAAAGAAAGAACTATAAGAAATGTCACACTGGGGAGAAATGGTTGTAAACAATTGAAAAACCAAGAACAAGGATTTTATGGTAAAAAATGAATGGGCCTGCACCATCACAGGACTGCACGGTGTTTCAGTCTGTGAGGGGAAACGCTGAGGTAACTCAGAGGCGACAGCAAGAACTTCAGAGGGGAGGAATATTGGAATTCCCTGGCATCACCTGGACGGTGCGGAATGAACATTTTCAGGGTAAAATTGAGGAGTTTTATTCCCACTGGACTGTGGCAACAAAAGATGCAATAATCTGTGGAGGACATTTTTGGCAGGAAAATTTGAGGCAATCTCTAGAGGGGAAAATTGTTTGTGGGAAATGGTGGGAAAAGTCTGAGGTAATTTGGGGAGGACAGGCAGATAAAAATTTGGGATAAAAACTGAGGTAATTTTTAAGGGCCTGAAAGAAATTTTTGAGGTAAAATCTCAGGTAATCTGCAAGGGACTGAATGAATATTTTTGAGGCAAAATCCAAGGTAATCTGTATGGGAAAAATAGGGAAAATTTGTGAGGGAAAATCTGAGGGAAATCAGTAGGGGACAAAAGGGACACTTTGGAGGTAAAATCAGTAGGTGGCATTTTGGGGCTTAAATGAGAGGTAATGTATAGGTGCAGATGGGGACATTATGAAGGGAAAATTGGAGGTAATCTCAATGGAATAGAACATTTTGGAAGGAAAATCCGAGGTAACCTGTAGGAACCACAATGAACACTGAGGGAGAGCTGGGTGCTCCAAATGATGCTGAGGGGATGTGAGGGTCAGTGAGGGAATATGAGTCTCACTGAGGGGACAGGTGTCCCTGAGTGAGTGGCAGGTGCCCCTGTGTCACTGAGGGTGTAATAGGTCATGGAAGGAATGGCCAATTCCCTGTGTGTTGCTGTAAATGTGAAGCCCAAAACTGGGCAAGAAAATAAAACTCTGCTGTCAGACAGCTGCAGAGCAGGTATTTGTTTATTCAGTGCTGGGAGTGAGGTGGATCTCTCCACCAAAACCTCACTCAATCTTCTTTAGCCTTCAGTTACATTTTAAAAGTCCTTCCATGCAACAGCAAAATTTCATGATATCATTAATAAAGTCATATTTGCATAAAGCTGTGTCATCAGTTTGTTGCTTTTGTGCATGCGTCAGTTCCTTCTGTGGTGGATGTCAGTCTTCTGGTGGACTTTTGATGAAAACTTCTGAGTCTTCCTCATGTTTGAACCTTTTACCTCTACAGCACATGCCTGGTACTTCTTTTTGGTCAGTCTAACTTGGTTTTAGCTAATTTTGCCTTTTGGAAGTTCAGTTAGAACTTGCTATCTTCCTCTTGAGGGTGCTGGTCTCTCACTGGCTTTGCTATCTCGCTTGTTTTACCTGCACATCTTGTTACAATACTACTGGTGGTTAACCTTTTATTACATACCACTTAGGATTCAGATGACACTTGTGTTTCTCTAAGGAAGAATAAGAGGGGATGCGGGTGCCCCGTGTTCCCCTGAGGAGGCATGAGGGTCACTGAAGGGGTGGCAAAAGCTCTGTGTGTTGCTGAGATGCCACGAGGGTCACTGAAGGAATGGTGTGTGCCCTGCGTGTTGCCGAGGGGACACAAAGGTGATTTGAGGGGGAGGTGCCCCGAGTCTCTCTCCGAGGAACCGCGAGGGTGTCTAAGACGCTTACGGACACCCAGCATGTAACTGAGGGGGTGGCAGATGCCCTGCGTGCCACTGAGGGGCGGGCGGGTTTGCCTTGTGTCGCTGATGGCAGGCGAGGGTCGCTGAGGGGGATGCGGGTGCGCCCTGAGGGACACGGGAGGGACGGGCGGGTTTGCCGTCGCGCGGCCGCCGCCTCCTGACTGACAGCGCAGGGCCGCGTTTCCCGCCCAGGCGCGGCGGCCCCGCCCCGCCGCTCCCCTCAGCCGCGGCGGCGGGAACTCGAACCCGCTCTGTCGGCGAGGCGCCGGGCCGGGCTCTGTGAGCGGGCTGGGAGTCACCCAGAGGCACTCCCTGGGCTGAGACACAGAGGAGGTAATTTGGGGCGGACAGGCAGAGGAAATTTTGTGATAAAACATGAGGTACTTTTAAAAGGCCTGACGGAATATCATTGGCCTGAAATCTCAGGTAATATGCAAGGAATGAATTAAAGTACAATGTGACGTAATCTCTATGGTATTGAACATTTTAGGAGCAAAATCTGAGGTAATCTGTAGGAGATATTTTAGAGGGAAAATCTGAAGAAATCTGTGGGGAACAGAATGGATATTTTGGGAGCAGAATCTGAGGCAACCTGTAGGGGACATTTTGGAGGGAAAACTTGAGGTAATCTATATGCGACAGGAAAAATATTTTTGAGATACAATCTTAGGTGACCTATAGGATACAGCTAGGGGATGTTTTGGATGGAAAATCAGAGGTAATCTTTTGGGGTGTCCGAAGTCACTTTCTTGTCAAAAAACCTGAAATAAATTATATTAAACAAATTAGCACTTTTTGGACAGGTGAATTTGGGGTAATTTAGGGAGGAAAAAGAGGCTTTTCTGAGGGGCAGAGTCTATTGTAACACATCATTCCAATGCAGTATCTTTGACAGAAAATCTGAGATACCTTAGAAGGGAAAGAGTTGACATTTTTAGCTGAAAATCATTTTAGCTGTGATACTTTAGAAGGGTACTGTCACGGGCAGAATGGGAGCTGCAGAACAAATCTGTTAGAAAAGACCTCCTTCTCAGTCATGAGGTGCAGAAACGACCCCCTTGGTTTCTAAATTCCTCAGGGAGGAACCTGGGTGTGGTGTAATCCAGTCTCAGCCCCAGATCTGTCAATGGTTTATGCCTAAAAGATTTTATAGAAGTGAACTTTTATACAAAAAAAATTTGTCCTTCAGGATAAAAGATTGCAAACCAAATATATTCATATACATTTATATTATTTATTATGATAATAACTAGATAAAAATATCTTAATCAAAATTGTTTACTACACAATAAAGGCACTATAGAAACCAGTGTAGTGCAATGCAGTGTTCTGAACAAAGACTGAAGTGATTATATTAAAACTAGCAAAAAAAGTTATTTGGGACTGGGTGGCTGGAGGCTCAGCCTGTGGGGCTGCTGGTTTAGGGCAAACTTCTGAAGGGGGTTTTTCAGAAAGTAGATTTAAATGGCTTTTTTTTTTACATTGGTTTGGGAAAATATTTCTTTGGTGAAAAGGGGAAAAATTGTTTATTTAATCGGTAAAGCGTTTACTGGGATAAAACCCAAGTAATATTAAACAATAAAACTTTTGGTTGCTCAAAAAGAGATGACAAATTTAGAAAGTCTCTTTTGTGGGTTGTAATTTAGTTTACTCAGTTTCTTATTAGTTTCTCTGGTGCTGGAAATGCTGTGGAACAAGCTTGGCCCAGTGGGCTACAGGTGTGACCTGCTGGTGCTCTTCTGGGTGTTCAGTTTAGAGTAGATTTAAATAGGTCTAAAGAAAAAGAAAAACTACAGTCTAGGGAACTTCTCTGCTCTAACTAGCTAAAAACTAACTAAAAGAAAAAGAAAGTTTTGTTTGCTGTTTGTCTTTCTGCAGACAACACAGTGTAGGAGTGGGAAGTGGAGGAGTGAGTGCAGTTTCTGAAAACAAGCTGCACACTTCTTTTTCTCTTCTCTTTGCTCTTAGAACTAGTCCTAAAGGTGTAAAACTTACTTCTGGGCTCAAGAGATAAATGGGGATATGGGCATTATAAAGTTGCTCTAAGACACTGGCATGGCCAGGGCACCTCCCTGGTGCCACGGCTGCTCTGCACTGGGCGACCTCCCTGGAAGCAGGGCTGGGTCTGTGCTGTCCTTGGCCTTTTGCCGCTGTGCTCCTTTGGCTGCCCAGACAGAAGGGCAATCTTGTAAGGAGGGTGAGAGCCCCGGTCTCTGCACCTGAGGGGGAAATGGAGCTCTCCCAGCCCCCAGCCCAGCCACCTGCCCTGTCAGCAGGGGCCTTTTGCCCAGCCCCGGCGCTTTCTGCCAGCCGCTGGGCCCTGGCCAGCCTGACCCCTGTACTCGGGGCACGTCACAGCCTTTGTCCCTGTGCCACCTCTGAAGCGCCGCAGCGCATCGAGGCCCCGTGCCCTCCCCACAGTGCTGCAAGGGCAGGTCTGATGCTTTCCTCTCCCACTAGTGGTAGGGATGGCTCCCTAGAGCAGGTTGGCCACACAGAACTTGCTCCCTCTTCTGGGAGTGTCTTCCCCTCCCTCCCCGTCTTCTCCCCAGTTGGTGTGATTGAGCAAGTGCGTTTAGCCTCCCTTTAGAAATACAGCAGGGTAGCTTAGACTTCCCAGGAGGGAAAGAGGAGCTCTGTGTGGTCACAGGGAGGTCCCTAAAAATGCACGGGTGGGGAATGTGTCCAGCCTTGCCCCTGACATCTGAGGACAGCGCGGAGCTCCTTAGCAGTAGCGTGGGCACCGTGACCCACCTGTAGCCAGTGCCTGGGTCTGTGCCTAAGCTGCCGGTCCTGCTGGTGGCCGGCCAGCGTGCCAGCCCTGTCCTCGAGCCTGTATCACGACCTTGTGGAGCCCTTTGTCCCCAGAAGCATCCCCAGGTCCCTGTAAGGAGGGCTGGGGAGTCTGCTTTAGCCAGGTGACAGGAATAAGCACTCCTGGGTCCTTGTGAGAGTGCAGCTTGCAGAAGTGCTGTGCCTCAGGGCACAGTCTCGCCTCTGGGGCTGCTTCGGGCCGGTGTCTTCGGTGCTGGTGCCCAGGCTGGTGAGGAAGCTCCCGGAGCTCCTGTAGACGGCTGTGTTGCCGTGCTGCCCTGCGGCCAGGAGCTCCAGCCAGCCCCTAAGTGGGGTGCAGGCTGGAGCCCGTGCTCCATGGTGCTTGTTGTGGGCTGTGGGGGACAGCCCTGTAAATGAGGTTGTGTGCATCCCCTGCCCTCTGCGGGCGGCTGGAGGGATCCCCTGTAACCAAGCTGGTATCCCTGGCCCTGGCCTTTCAGAGGTGGGGGGGTCAGGAGTCATGGGGCTGGGCATGTGCCCTCACTGTCCTCAGGGCTGGTCCCCGGCCCCTCAGCTTCAGGCCGTGAGCCTGACTCTAGTCTCGTTCCTGTTGTCCTGGGGAAAAGCTGAGCTCTGTGGCTCTCTGGGTGTGGACCGGCCTGTAAGGAGGCTGTGGGTCTGGGAGTCTTTGTGGTCCCTTCAGCTGGCAGCCAGCGTGGGGTGGCCACCCCATTACTGGTAGGCCTTGGGGACCAGGGCTGCCCTGTATGTCAGGGCCAGTGCTCTGGAGTCCTGGGCACTTGCAGTCCAGGCAGCAGCTTGAGTCCCCTGAAAGCAGGGGTGCAGCCTCTTGGCCGCTGCTTTGCATGCCTGGCTTCATTTGCCCAGAGGGCCTGGCTCCCAGCACCGCATGGGAGCTCTGCACCGGACGAGCTCCATAGTAGAAGGGGAAGGTAAGAGCAGCAGCTTGGAACTGAAGTTGGAGGATTTTGGGCAGCTGGGGGGTCTGTGGGTGGCTGCTTGAGGGTCTCCCTGTGGGGCTGTTGGGTCACAGTTCCCTTTGGGAGCTGGAGTTTCTCAGGCCTGAGTGTGTCATCCATTGGCAGAAGCTGTGGGACAACGAGGTAAGTGAGAAGGAGCAGGTGCAGCTTCAAAGTCCAGTGTTGAACGGTGAGGTAAGAGCAGCATGGATGTGTGGCAGGTGTTGGAAGATGCCAGTGTCTCTACTGGGACATGTTGGTTCTGGCAGCTGAGATTGCTGCTGGGAGATGGCCACTCTTTGCTCTCCCTGATGGGGCATGGGACATGAAGGTAGCACACCTGAACTTCCACTCTGGCCACTGTCCAGCCTACCCTGCAGCCCTCTGCCTGGCCCTTCCATCATCTACTGTATCCAGGAGCCCCCTTCCCTGGCTTATCAACAGCCTATAGAGCAAAACCCTCCCTGGCCTCTGCTGGAGGACCATGGAGAGGGTAAGCTCTTGTACCAGGCACTGAATGTCACATCTGGCCCTTCCCCAGGCTCACCCCAGCCTCTTATTTTGCTCATTTACCCAGCAATGATCTCAGCTGCTTCAGCTTCTACTGAGGCTGCTGCATAGAAGAAGGGCTTGAAGTGGAACGAGATACTAATATCAAATCTTCCAATATTTTTTTAAGGCTGCAGATCTCTTCCCGTTCCCTGGGAGAGTAAAACAACAGTCTGGGAGGAAAATGAACGCCTCCATGTCCTTCTGTAAGCTAATGATATGTCATGCAGGCAATGCCAATGCAGCCTCTTCTAAACAAGCAAAAAAACAAAATCAGGAGAGTGGAGGGCTGTAAACGTGGCAGGACTGGTCAGCTGCCTCTGCTTTTGCTCAGGCTTATGACTGCCATTGCAATTCATCTTTGAATTTGGCTGGATGTCATCTTTCTGCCCTGCAGCTCTAGCTCCTGTGACTAACACAGCCTGGAAAATGAAGGCAGAGCCCTGGAAACAGTGAATGCAAACCCCACATGGGCTTTGCCGGGTTGGTGCTCTCAGCCCCCGGTGAATTGAGGGGGAGGTAATGTCTGGGTTGCTGCCCTCTCTCCAGGGGTGGCTTTACCCTTCCTCCCCCCGTCCTTTTCTTCCTCCTCCCACGTTTGTGGCTCTGCCTGGTGAGAGCTGCTGGGAAAGCAACACAACGGGGCCCATTCAGTTCTCACTTCTGCAAGGAGAGCAAACAGCAGTGCAGGAGCTCGGCAGCTGCTAGACAGGGCAGGGGACGCTTTCCTCTCTTCAACACATCTTGAAGTCCAGGTACTCCAAACTCTGGGGGTGTGAACTATCCAGGTGTGAGGGAGGGAGTGATGGCATGATGTCTGGCATGTGGCAGTGCTCCAGGCACAGTATGGGGACTGAGTTTAGGGACATTACACTGGGCAGTGGGTGTGCAGGAGAGGGCTGCCCCAGTCTGTGTGTGTGGGCTTCAGCAGGACTAGATGGGGTGACAGCAGGAGAGCAGTGTTGGTGTATGGGACCACAGGGGACAGTGAGCTACAGTGGGCATGAGGCTGTGCACTACAGTGGCTCCACAAATTTAAGCCTTGCAGACCCCACTGATGCTGTCTCAGAGCTTAGCAGGATGCATTGGTCATATCTGCAGCCTGCTGCCTCCTCTGTGTTTCTCCCAGCCTTGGCCTCTCTCTGATACCTTCACCCCAGGGGCTCACTCCTGCCCAGCCAAAACCAACCTTTCCTTCCTGCAGCTAAACAGTGGAGTTCTATTCCAAACACTGCTATGAATAGCTTAGGAGGGAAGCAGGGAGCTTGCAGAGAGAGAGGCAGATGAACCAGGATGGTGGAGACATGGGGCATTTGCCATTTAAAGAAGGGTAGCAGCTCAGAAGCCTGTGTGATTGCATTCTCTGGATGGCTACACCTGCTTCCCTTACAAAAATAATTGTAGGAGAGGTATTGATAGCTTGCACAGTCCAAGGCAATCTTAAGTTAGTGATATTTGAAGAAAATGCAGGGGTGGGGTGGGTGTCTGTTTAAAGCGCCAGCTCCTTGTGAGTGACCTGCTAGCTGTGACCTTCACTTTCATTGCAAGAATTCCTCCTCTCTTTTTTCTACTCATCTTCATTTATAACTTGTGAAATCATAGTGTGAGACCAAGAGAAAGTGGGACCTGACCCACTAGGTGACAGCAGCAGCCCTCTTGGCACATGGGGTTCCAAGCAGGTGATGCTGTTTGGGGATGCGTGGGAGCCTCGCCTCTCCCCTGGCCTTACATGTGTCTCTCCCCAGCCACAGGTGCCGTCCAATATGGGGCCATCCTGGGGGCTCCTCCTGCTTGCAGCGGCCTTGGGGGCAACGGCTGCCGCCCGCTGCCCTGCACCCTGTGTCTGCGATAACCTCCGTGCCCATGTCCTGTGTCTCAATGGGAGCCTGACTGCCATCCCTGACACCATCCCAGAGGTGGGAAGGGGAAGAAAGGTCAAGGGATGGGGAGAGAAGATAGCTACAGCAGCCCTGGGGTAATTCGGTGTTTTATTTGTGTGACTGACAGCTCACCAGAAAACTAGACCTTCGGGGCAACAGTTTCATGGTCATCCCAGCGGGAGCCTTCCTTGCTACCCCCTACCTGACACACTTAGATCTGCAGCATTGCAAGGTGGAGAGGCTGGAGGAAGGGGCTTTCCGGGGTCTGGGGAGGCTTGTCCACCTCAACCTGGCCTCCAACAGCATAGCCCTCCTCTACCAGGAATCCCTGGACGGGCTCTTCTCCCTCCAGCAGCTCATTCTGGAGGGGAATCGTATTGAGGAGATACAGCCGGGTGCTTTTGGCCATCTGGCGTCCCTCACTGTCCTTGACCTGAGGGCAAATGCTTTGGTCTACCTCCCAGACATGATCTTCCAGGGTCTGCAGGTTCTTAGATGGCTCCGGCTGTCTCACAATGCCCTCCATGTGCTGGGCACTGAGGCCTTTGCTGCTCTGCCTGCCCTGCGGAGGCTGAGCCTGGACCACAATGAGCTGCAGGCACTGCCTGGCGAGGCCCTTGCCAGGTTGGATGGGGCTACCCGGCTAGACCTGGGCCACAATCCCATCACCTACGTGGCCGAGGAAGCCCTGGCCATGGCCTCGCTGAGGCACCTCTTCCTGGACCACGCCTCCCTCCAGGATGTGGCACCCGATGCCTTTGCCCGCAGTCCCCAGCTCCGTATTCTGGACCTCCGGGAAAACCAGCTGCAGGGGCTGCCACCCCTGGCTGGGGCAGGAGGGCTGGTAAGGGTCAGCTTGGATGGGAACCCTCTTCTATGCTCCTGCCTCCTGCGCCCCTTCCACAAGTGGCTGGCAAGGGCACGAGTGCAGGCTGAGGGTGCCTGTGCTGCACCCCCTGCCCTCCGTGGCCGGTCCCTCAACTCCCTGACGTCCCCTGAGATGAGATGCAGTCGCCTCCAGCCACCCCCTAGCCCCACCGCACCGCCAGAGCAGCCAAGTTCAGCCGGCAGCAGGCAGTGTCCCCGGGGATGTGTCTGCTCCCCTGATTTCCATCATGGGTCCTGTGAGAATAGGGACCTGCAGGAGATCCCTCGGGACTTCCCTGAGGATACCCGCCTTCTCGACCTGCGCCGAAACCGCTTCAGGACAGTGCCACCAGATGCCTTCCCTGGCCTGAAGGAGCTGGTGTCGCTCCACCTGCAGAAGTGCAGCATCAGGGAGCTGCAGCCCGGGGCACTCCGGGGGCTGGAGAGCCTGGTCTACCTGTACCTCACCGACAACCACCTCTCCACGCTGGCGGCTGCTGCCTTTGAGGGGGCCCCACAGCTGGCCTACCTCGACCTGGACCACAACGCCTTCACCCATGTGCCTGCGGGCACCTTCCACCTCTTGCCCAACCTCATCTCCCTCCATCTGCAGCACAACGCCATCGGGGAACTGGTGGAGGGCGACCTGGCCGGAGCCAGGGGGCTCCGCTGGCTCTACCTAGCTGGGAATGCCATCAGGCACATTGCCCCCGCTGCCCTGGCTCCCACCAAGATGCTGGAAAAGCTCCAGCTGCAGGGAAACCACTTGTCAGAGGTGCCCACAGCAGCCCTGCAGGGGCCTGCCTGCCCTGAGTGAGTTGAAGCTGTCCCGAAACCCCATCAAGCACATGGGGGATGGTGTCTTCCTGTCAGTGGCCTCCAGCCTGCAGCACCTCTACCTGGACAACATGGGCCTGGAGCGGGTGAGTGTCTTATGGGGCTCCCAAGGGACTGTGGCACCACAGGGCATATTACAGGTTACACTGCCCAGGGCTGGTGGCCCCTATAGGGTCATCTAAACAGATGTCCTCACATTCTCAAGACTTCAGATGTTCCATAGCCAGGCTGGGAAGCCAGACTTTTTCAGGCTCATCTGTAGCATTACCTTGCTTCAACCTTGCTCCTGGCTCCCTTGGGAGAAGCTTACTCCCTCCAGTCCTTAAAAACCCAATTTCATTGGGGTCCACACCATTCCCTAAATCACCTTCTTCCCCCAGCTCTGGCCAGATTTCTCTTTCTCTGATTAGTCTGTCCTGCAGGCCTCTCTACTGCTATTATCCTGAATACTTCCATTCTCTCAAGGAAGTGGTGTTAGCAGCACCCTCATAAAAATGGTGTATCTGAACAGCACCCAGGGATCACTCCGAGACTTCCTGCATGTGACCTCCTTTCTAAGAAGACTGAACAAGAGTCTAATGAGTTCCAAAATGTGACTGAAACTGCTTGAATTAATTAACAGTGCCCCCCTATTTAAAGCATCTCTTTTATGGGGCCACCAGCTTCAGCACAGGTTGTCAGGCCCCCCAAAGATGATCAGAAGTGCAGGGGTGTATATGCCATGGGACAGAGAAACGGTAAGCGTTTCTCACAGCAGCTTGTGAGAAGTTTCAGGGAGCTGGAAAGATGTGATAACCTGTTACCTATAAACAATTTGCAGGTGGCGTTTTTCTACTTTATTTTTCTGTTCCTCTCAAGGACAATGCGTGAGAAAGATGTTTCTGTTAGTTAGCCAATACAATAGAATCTATGGTACCACTCTATAAAAACCACGTGGTTCTTTTGAATAAAGCCTTCTTTGCCTTTTCTATGATCCTGCCTCTTGCCTGCTCCTGTCCCGATCCTGGTGCACGAGTGACACAGGAGCAGAGATCTGCTCCCCTGCCTTGATTAGCATGCCCCTGACTTACCCTTCTTCCATTGCAGATTTCCCCTCATGCCTTTACTGGCCTTGGTCCCAAGATCAGAAGCCTCTACCTGGAGAACAACAAAATGAGTAACATACCTGACATGAGAAACTTCACGGGGCTGGAGATCCTCAACCTGCAGGATGTGCCTTTCCACTGTGACTGCCAGCTCCTTCCGCTGCACAGGTGAGTGCCACAAACTCACAGCCCACTGGCCATTTCTGGTCTTTTCCCGTGGTGGTGAGATGTAGCACACCTCTGTGTGCAAGGATGGAAGTTGCCTGGGCTTTCCGGGGGTAGGGAAAGCAGCCACAAGCTGGCAGTGGCTGGCAGGCAAATATTGAGATATTGAGAGGTTACCCAGGTTACCTGGCCTTACTTTGAAGTGAACATCCACTTACGGGCATAGACTTTTTGCCCTTTCTTTCACCCCTCCTCATTTCTTTCCCTGATCTTCTACCACATTTCCAGGTGGATCAACAAACTCAACCTCTGCGTAGGGGCCACCTGTGGTTCCCCTGCAGAAGCCCAGGGGCTGAAGGTGAAGCTTTCCACCACTTTCCAAACTTGTCCTGGCTGGGGACAAGGCAAGGCTGGGGAAACCAATCCTAACAAGACTAAAGCTGCAAGCAAGCCCAGCAAGAAAAAGAGGTTGGGAATATCTCCAGCCAGAGGCTTCAGTAAGAGCAGAGCTTAGGGGTTTCTTAAGGTGTGTAGCACATGTGCTGGACACAACAGGGCCATACCTACAGTCTGACTAGAGCAGTTTTTCTAGACTCGTCCCCACCATGGAGACATGAATATTGCCCAAGATGCACAGGAGAGCCTAGTGCCACCAAAACAATGCTGATTTGCCAAAGATGCAGGGTTTGCTTTTGCAGGACACAAAGGTACATTCCATAGAGTCTGCAGCATGCTTTGGTGATGCAAAAAATGAAGCCAAATACTTGCTGCTTCTTTCCAAGGCTTCATCCAAGCCATGTGAAAAAGCTGCTATCCAGAAGTTTGGTTTTGTTTTTGAAAGCACTTTCACAGCTGCCAAAATCGTAGAAGAACCCAGTGTAGGACTGCAACCAGCACCATCCATTAAGGTTCTGCACTGGCACAAATCTTATTTTGAAAGCTTAAAAATTATTACTGAAAATGTTGTCTTAGTTCCCAGAAGTTCCTCAGAATTAAAACATATGTACATGGAAGCCTTTTTATTTCCTGCAGAATTTGATCAGTGATCCATAAGTGATCCCATAATAAACAATGTGCTAAACATATTCCTCATGACTGCATAGGTTGGGACCCCAGACCTCAGCAGTCTGCTTAAATTGAAAAGGCTCTGAAAGATAAATGTACAGATAAAGATATGTTTTGACTAACTCTGGATTTTGCTGGCCTGGAAAAGCACTATGCAAGCCTTGGGCCTTCTCCTGAAGTTGGTCACAGGGTTTTAGGGTACTGATCATAGACCAAATTTACAGTACAACTGTTAAAAATTAAAAACTCAAACCATGCTCCAAGACCTCTGCAATTCTGGGTTCAAAAGCATGAAATTACAGAAGCGGACACATAGTGCAGATGAATATCTGGTTTTGAGGCCAGTGCCATGGAGAAGGTTTTGGCTTTTGTGACAATAGTGTGTGCTTTAATGACTGTAACATATAAGGATGGGTGTGCTTTAATGATTGTAACATGTTAGGTGGATGGGATCCACCTGTCTATAAAGCGTAAGAGAATCTTTGGCAGCAGCCTGCCAAATTTGGTGAGATGAGCCTTAACCTAAAGAACTCGGTATAGGTGAGGTCTGAAGTCCCATGGCTTCCTCTGGGGAATAGATCACACGAATCAGTGCAGTGAAAGATGTTCCTTGACTGTCCCTCACAGTAAGCATCAAAGAGCTACCACCGAAGGTGTTTATGGTTGTGGGTGAATCCTCCTAAAACTCCTTCTTGTGCAATCCAATTGCCTGCTTAAACCAGATGTGAGGGGGACAACTTCAGGTTCTTCCCTGGCAAGCTGCAGGATGGCATGAAAAGGTTAGAGGGTCAGGGTGGTACTGAGTCCCTCTGCAGGCGACTTGAAGAGGTAGTAGACACAGGGGAGCACACTTAAGAGTCTTACAGAGGTGAGCCAGGGACCCCTCAGGTAACAGAAGCCAACAGGGATACCAGCAGGGAAGTATCTCAAAGGAATTAAGGGGTGTTCCTCTGGGAAGGCGATGCAGCCAACAGCCTGGCCAAGGTGCCTTTACACCTAAGCACACAGAATGGGCAACAAACCAAAGGAGGGGCTGGATGCCACCATGCTGCTGGAAAGTTATGACCTTGCTGCCATTACTGAAACTTGGTGGGACAAATTGTGTGACTGGAGTGTGACTATCAACGGCTATGAGCTGTTCAGGAGACAGAAAGGAGGGAGAGGTGGAGGGGTTGCCCTCTATGCCAAGAGGTGCATTGAGTGTGAAGAGTTGTCTCTGAAGAACAGCCATGAGCAGGCTGAAATACTGTGGGTAAAAATCAGACACTGAGGCTACAAAAGGAACCTTGAGGCCGGGGTCTGCTACAGCTGCCTGACCAAGGGGAGCCCATTGACAAAGCCTTCTTGCCCCAGTTACAGGAGGCGTCGTGCTCACACGCTCCAGTCCTGCTGGGGGACTTCAGCCACCTTGACAGCTACTGGGAAAGTACCAAGGTAAACTGCAGGCAATCCAGGAGACTCCTGCAATGCGTGGAAGACAGCTTATTGAGCCAGGTGGACTTCTGTAAAGCTTTTGACAGTCCCCCACAACTATTCCCTCCGAACTGGAGAGATGGGTTCCATGGGTGGACTGTTTGGTGGATTAGGAATTGTTTTCATGGTTGCCTGCTGAGGGTAGTGGTCAACAGCTGAGAGTCTCAGTGGGTGTCAGTGGTGTCCCTCAGGGGTCTGCACTGGGACCAGTGTTTTTTAATGTCTTCATTACTGACACAGACAAAAGGATCAGGTGCACCCTTAGCAAGTTTGCAGATAGCACCAAGCTGAGTGGTGCTCTTCACTCACCTGACGGATGGGATGCCAGCCATAAGGACCTGAACAGACTCAAAAGTGGGTACATGGGAATCTCATGAGGTTTAACAAGACCCAGTGGAAGGTGCTGCATCTGGATTGGGGCAACCTCCAGTATCAACACCAGCTGGGGGGTGAAGGGATCAAGCGCAGTCCTGCCGAGGACTTGGGGATACAGGTGGATGAGAGGCTGGACATGACCCAGCAATGTGCAGTCACAGCACAGAAAGCCGATCACGCATCAAGAGATGAGTGAAAGCACCAAAACCAGCATGGCCAACAGAGTGAGGGAGGGGATTCTCCCCCTCAGCTCTGGTGAGACCCCATCTGCAGTGCTGCATCCAGCTCTGAGGTCCTCTGCACAAAAAAGGACATAGACCTGTTGCTCCAAGCAAGTCCAGAGGAGGCCACCAAAATGATTAAAGGGACAGAATACCTCTCCTATGAGGAAATGCTGATAGAATTGGGATTGTTCACTCTGGAAAAGAGAAGGCTTCAAGGTAACCTAACTGCAGTCTCCTGATACCTGAAGGGAACATACAGGCAAGATGAGACAACACCATTTACAAGAGCATGTAGTGACAGCACGAGGAGGAATGGGTTCAAACTGAAAGACAGTAGTTTTAGATTATGAATTGGGAAAAAAATCTTTACTGTGAGGGTGGTGAGGCACTGGAACAGGTTGCCCACGAAGCTTGTGGATTCTTCATCCCTGGAAGTGTTCAAGGCCAGGTCGGATGGGGCTCTGGGCAACCTGGTCTAGTGGTAGGTGTCCCTGCCCACAGCAGGGGTATTGAAACTAGATGAGGATCTGGAGATCTTTAAGGTCCTCTTCCAACCCAAACCATTCTAGAAAAAAGGTCTCACTTCTTCAGCAGGCATCATCATCTCCTTTTGTTTCTTCACCTCTTTCCACTCTTCCTGTCCTGATTTTCTTGTGGTTCGCAGCACTTAGACCAGAGAGCACAGCACCGACGTCCTACAGGGGCAGCTCCTTTCCTGATACGTTCTGCACTCATCACTTGTCACCTCCAGCCAAAGCTAAGAACCCAAACTGGCCTTTTGTGCTCTGGTAGCCTCTTTCCTTGTTTCCAGCTCCTGATCCAAAAAGTGCCTTTAAAATCAGGCATGCACAACTACAGCAGCCACCCTTGGTCATGCTCTGCAGCACACATGCAGTCTTCCTCCTGTGTCCTAGGGCTTAATATTACAAGTCTGGAGGAAATTTTCTTGCACACCAGGAAAGCAGAGTTACAATGCCACAGGGTGGTCTGCTTTAAAAAAGGAAGGCCCTTTTGGTCCTCTGTTTCCCTTTGCCAGGACCTTCCCTAAAGAGCCACAAGGTGAAGCTGCTGTGGGCAGCTGCAGAATGCTCCAGATCAGTCTGTGTCCTCCTGCTTTATGCTGCTGATGGGAACAGGAAGCTCTGTCTGTCCAAATTCTGCATCTGAAGGGTCAATGGTTTCTTCTTTCACCCGCACAGCAATGACTACCGAGAGGGAGAGAGAGGGAAAAGTAAGTAAACAAAATCAACCATGTTGACTAGCATTACCTGCAGCACCTCCAAACCAGCTCTGTCCACGCAGGAACTTAAAATGCCCCAGGCCCTGGGGCCAGCCCACTTCCTGAGGGTACCTCACCACAGGCAGCCCTGTCATGCCACTGCAAGTCTATCCACAGTCATAGCAGCAATCAGGATGGGACTAAACCCTGGCAGCATTCAGCTGCTGGCTCCCAAGAACAACTCCTAAGGGATGATGACATCCAAAGCTGATGTCATCCATTTTCAATCTGCCTGGGCTCACACAGGGGAACTTAAATGAACAGGAGGGACCCTTCATGACTCTCCAATCCCCATGTGCACAAGGCACCTCACCCACCTTCTTTCCCCATACCCACTAGGGTTGGCAGGTGACCCAGCTGCTCTTCTGGTCACCACAGCATGAGAGGCTGTGTTCACATGCTGCCACAGCCCTGATGGGGACTGGGATGTGACAGCCACCCCTGACATATCCATTTTGTCTCTCCTCCCTGACTTCACACTACTAGGCCCTCAGCAGGCATTAGCAGCATTGAGATTTTGAGCAGTACTGGTCCCACCGAACCTTCTCAGGAGGCAAACCTTTCCAGGGAAAGCAAGCAAATGCTTTCTTCTATTCTCTGGAGTGTCTCTGGAGGAATACAGAAGGACATGTGACATGTTGCTGCCTTCTCCTGCCTGGGGGTGCCCATGAACATTGGCCAAGAGGGTGTATGGGGACAGGTGGATGTGGCTGCAGGGTAGAGTAACTCATTCCCTTACTCTCATCAGGTGCTGGCTCTGGCAAAGCCTGGCTGGCAGTTTTTGCTTCTCGTTTTGAGTTCATGGCAGAAGGCTTCTTGACAGGCTGCTTGACACTGCGGGCTTTGGCAGGTAACTTTTTTCCTTAAAGAGATAACAGAGTATGAGCAAAAGTGTATTTCTTTTCCCCTGGAAAATCAGCAACCCTGCTCCTCTGAGAAACCACAGGCCAGGGACCAGCACAACCGAACAGAAAGCTACATGGTCATTAGCTGCCAACTGGTTATGCAACAGAAATGGCCTACTGGAGAAAAATTCTATAGTCATCATCTCAAAATATGCTCCTTCATGTTCTCCTTCATTAGAGGCAAGGCACTTCAGCATGTGTTTAACTTCCAAGGAGCAGGTCCTCTTGGAATCAGTGTGGAATCAGCTTTGCTTACCTGTCTGAGTCTAGTCCTAGGCAATGAGCATATTTGCTGCAAGGTGCAGACATTGTAACCGAAATGTTCTGGTTTTTAGCTGACCTTTTTATTTAGGTTGAAAATATTTATATTCTTTGGATGTACTTTCCCCTCCACCCCCCAAGAAGGAATTTCTTGTCTGTCTACATGATTTGCCACAGCTACTGCAACAATGACAACAACAATGACAAGATGAAACAATAAAAGTATTCCTACTGGCTTCTTCAGCCATCTTAAGGCTTTCTTTCCCTTAGCACAAAGCAGAGTTGCTCTCCAACTACCCTCCAGCTGCAGCAAACATCTCCCTCCAACCATGGACACAGTAGTGAAAGCAGCACAACCTCACACCTGGAAGCAAGTGCCATATATACCTCAGCCAACAGAAAACAGACTGTAAAACAGATCCTTCCCGCACACAGCTCTCTGTAACAGGGCAGGTAAGAAGGGTGAAACGGTGTTGGTAAACCCACAGCCGACTGAGGGCATCCACAGCAAGACAAGGCCTCTCTCTCCTGCTCTGATGGGACATGGACAGGGTTCCTCTAACTGGGCCCAGCCTGCGAGCGAGCGGGAGGGCACTAATCAAACATCACTCACTCTTCTTTCCATAGGGTTTCTTCCTCTTCTTGGGCACCTCCTTGGCCTTCGCTGGAGCTGTGGGCTCTGTCATGGAGACGAGAGGGAAACGAAAGCCAAGTCCCATAACCAGTAGGTAACTGGGATGAAGTGACATAAGTGAGAAACAGATATACCCATCCCCCCAAGCCAAAGCCCTCTTCCCAAGACAACCAGCTGAGGGGAAAGCAAGGCTCTAGTGCAGTTGCTGTCTGTGCTTCCAGGTGAGGGCCCAGAGCGGCAGGCTGGGGCAGCACAGGGGAGAGAGGCCCAGTATAGACTTGGTAGGGGCAGTAAAGAAACAAGATTCGTAGTTTGAAACAAGAAGGAAAACATCTGCAAAGGTGAGGCAGTGGCCTCCCTGTGACAAGGGAAGATACGAACTCTTGAGAGGATGCTCTTACCTTTTATAGACAGAGTCAAAGAGTTGATGAGGAAAGGGAATGTGGGGCGAGTTCCTGCTGCTATCTGGCTAAGGTTATAGCTATAAAAGGGAGCTGTGCAGGGGTAGGACCTTCTTAATAAAAGGGAGCTGTGCAGGGATAGGACCACCTGGAACTCTACCCAACTTCCTCAGGAGCAATTCTCTGTTGGTGTGGGGGAACAGAGCCAATCACAAAACTCAGGCTGTTTTCTCCCTATCAAGGCTTCTCCCTCTGCCAGCTGCTAGAATGTGGCAATAGAGGAAGATTTCTGGTAGCCAGTGCAAATCAAGGAGGAAGGAAATCTTTATCTCTAACATTAGAAACCACAGTAAAATCTTCACTCACCTGGAACCACTGGTGGTTGAAGCTGGTAGCCTGTCAGCTCACACCATCCCACAGGATAAATGTCTGGAGACTCGCAGTCCACCCACTGGTCATACTCGTTGTCCCAGCCATCAAAATGGATGCTAAGGAGACGTTGGACTACACGCTTCACCGTGGCCACACAGATGAGCCGGGGTTCCATCAGGTCCACTGCCTCCACCTTCATGCCTGCCTTGAAGCCATGGTTGGGACAGTCCTGGGTGCATTAAAATTAAAAAAAATTAAAAAGAAAAGCCAAGGCCATTGCACTCAGTCCTAACCTGTATCTGGCTAACACCACTCTCACACAGGCTGGCCTCTAGCCTAAAGCAAACAGACAACAAGTCCATAAATCCAAAACCAGATCCAAGGCCAGCTGTGTCCTCAGTCGATTTCAGCCCAGCCTTCAGAAGCAAGATCCTGATGTGGGAGGAGCAGCAGTTCAGGAACACAGTCAAACAATTACCTGACATACCCCTGGGAAATCAGAAAGACCAGCAAAGGCCCAGGTGCTGTAGCAGTTCTGTTGATGTAAAGCAGCTCCTACCCTCCACCCAACATGCCAGCCACACATCCACAGGCAATGAGCAATGCAGAGCCCACCAGGAGCCTGGAACTCACAGAAACACTAGAGAATCACAGGTGACACTCAGAGGCACCACAAAAGGCAGGACACTGATGTCCCAACTTGGAGAGTACATACTCCTGGGCCTTTGAGCTCTCCTTAAGTGCTGTCAGCAAACTGCAGCCCACTAGAGACTGCATATATTTCATGTACTGCACATTGTCTGTCCTGACTTCAGGAAGACCTTTAACACCGTCTGCCATAAGAATCTCATAGAGAAGATGATTGAAATATACAGCTGGGTGTGGATGCAGCAAGATAGACTGAAAACTGGCTGAGTGACTGGGCCAGGAGGGTGGTTATTAGTGGCATGAAGTCTAGTTGGAGGCTAGTAAACAGCAGTGTACCCCAGGGGTCAAGACTGAATCCACTCCTATTGAACATCTTAATTAATTATCCGGATGACATGTCAGAGTATCATGTCAAACCAAGCAAGCTTGCCTGTAGTAGAAAACTGGGAGGAGAGACAGAATATACTAGATGGTTGTGCTGCCCTCCAGAGGCACCTTGACAAGCTGGAATCCCGTATCTGCAGAGGAAGAACCCCAGGTACCAGCACAAGCAAGGGGAAGACTGACTGGAAAGTAGTGTGGCCAAAAAGGGCCTGGGAATCCCAGTGGATATGAAGTTGAACGTGGGCCAGGGATGTGCCCTTGGAACAAAGAAGGCTAATGGTAAGCTGTTCTCAGCAGGTCAGTGGAAATGATCCTTCCCCTCTGCTCAGCGCTGACAAGGCCACACCTCAATTGTTCCCTGGTACAAGGGAGACAGTGGAGAGAGTCCAGAAAAGGGCCAGGAAGATGATGAGGGAACTGGAGCATGTTTTGTAAGTGGAAAGGCTGACAGAGTTGTGACTGTTCATCCTGGAGGAGAAAAGGCTCAGGGGGTACCTTATTTATGTGTATAAATGCCTAAAATGAGGGTGCAAAGAAGGAGCCAGATTCCTCTCAGTGGCTCGCAGTGCCTGGACCAGAGTTAACAGGCACAAACTGAAACACAGGAGTTTCCCTGTAAACATCAGGAGACAAGTTCTACCATGAGTGCCAATGAGCGCTGACACAGGTTGCCCACATGGTTGTGGAGTCTCCATCCATCTGGACATGGTCCTGAGCAACATGTTACAGGTGACCCTGCTGTGGCAGGGGTGTTGGACAACAAGTCACTTCCATCTCTGTGATCTTGTGACAGCCAGAGCTATTGCACTCCTCCTTGCTTACACCAAGCATCCCTACACATTGTTTCTTCCTGGCAGCACTCACTGTGTTGAAGAGCCGTGATGGAGCAGGTCTTGATTTGGTCTCTTCCAGGTAACATTCCCAGCTGAATGTCTTTGCTTCATACCCTGCAGAAGGAAGAAACACTAAGAGGTAAAAGGCAGTCACTGGGTAGACCAGCTGGGACAAAAGGCAGAGTAGGCAGGAAGGAGGCATAGTGACCGGTTGCAGAGCAGGTCAATGAACCTGCATGTACAGCCTGATCTTGGACATGAACCTAGTCCTAATCACCAAAGCAGAACCTAGTGCATGGATTCCATGGGAGTCCAGCACCCCTCTCTGCAGGCAAATACAGAGAAAAGCAAGCTGCAGCTCTGAACATCTGTGTCAGCCATAGACCCAGACCACATAGAAAGGGGAGAACCAGCAGCAAATAGGAAGTAGTATGTTCAAAACACACCACTTAGACCAATCTTTCTTTCTCCCATCAGCAGGAACATCAAATGAAGATAGAACAGCACTGCACAAAAATGCTGCAACACAGAAATTCAGAGCAGGCCTTTTCAGGTATGGCTACATGAGGCAGCAAAAACACTCCTAGGGTGATTGTCTCTTAGGAGTTTGAAGAAATACTCATGTCAGATCTATTCACAGAGAAAAGAACAGAGATGGCTGTGGACACTTAAGTACTGATTCCTTCAGCAATGGCTCTACTTATCCCTTTCCACCCTCCTTGTCCTTAAAAAGCTTTTATTTTGTTCAGTTTGAGGATCATACACCTCTACCACTAATCTGACAGGAGCTAAGCAAGACCTGGTATATGGGCAAAGCTTAAACAGCCTGGCTCTCTGAACTAGCTGTCTCCCTGAAAAACAAGTGGACTGGGAGCTTGTTTTGATTTATCTGAACCTGACCCTTCTAGAAACACACCCCCCATCAAATTCTGCATGCAGGTTTGTACCACAGGACAGAGTCCAAATCTCACCTTTTGGAGGGGTCAGTTCGATGTTGTTCCTCTTACAGAAGTTGGCAGGGAAGATGGCATGTGAGGAGGCGTGATAGCAGAACCAGTCAGAGCCATCATCAGATGTTGCTCCATCAATGCTGATCATGAGATACCCATCCAAGAGAACCTGAGATGGGAGTGAAGGCATGAATGTAGAGCTCTACTTTCTCTAAAGCCTCTCCTCCTCGCAAAAGATTCTCTCAAGAGTCCCCACATATCAATCACAATTGCCACTAGATAGTAAAATTCAATGTTATATGCCCCAAGCTTCTCCTAATATGTTAGTCAACCCAAGCTAATCCCCAAAGCAGCAAGTTCTGCAGGACTGGGACCAACCTTGTGAAAGGACTATGTGAAAAGCCTTAAATGATCAGCTGTTTCAGTTCAAATTTATTTTATCGATTCCTTGTTAAGTGGTTTGTTCTGTTGCATCCCCATGTTCTCCCTGAGTTAGTTTACCCCTGGGTTTTACTCTCCCTCAAAGCTGTCCCTCATGCCATTCCCCACCCTTTGTTCCAGCTCTTTCCCTGCCTGTCAACCTTTTGTTTCCGAACCTCAGGCCAATCCTTGACTGCAACACGCTTTTGGAATGCCTCTACTCCTCAAAGCCCCATTGGCCAATGTGAGCCATCCTCTCCACCCTCCTACCCCAATTGGCCCCAGACACTTAATCCCCTCGCTCTTCCCCTGTGGATTCCCTATTGGTTAGCTGTTTGTATCCACCCCCTGACTTGTATCTGTACAAAACCCCTCCTAAGGGAGCGCCTGGGGCTCTTTGTTTCTGATCCCTTTCTTTGGAGAAAGTGTTTCCTTCAAGATGGAGAGACTCCTCCTTTCTCCTCTGCCTGGTCCCTGCCATGGCTTGTGTCTGGCACCTTAGAGCAAGTGGTTCTAAAGGTTCTGCCTCTGGTAAATCCCCATACCAAGGCAGTTCCTCACTCCTCGCGTGGCGCCAGAGTTCTAAGAGCTAGCCCAGGCTCCAGTAACAAGGCAGTCACGAGCTCTGTTCTCCCCCAGAAGCATTTCATTAGCAGCCCAAGAACACTCTCCACCAGCCAGATCATGAATTTGTTACTGGGTAGAAGGGAAGGAGCACCACTCTTGGATTTGCTACTTCATACAGCAGCAAGACTTGTCCCTTCCTGTCATTCACTGGTAATTAGTGCCACCAAAGGCAATAGGCATGCCTGTCCAAACTCTTCCATTTCCAAATAATGACTGAAGGGAACATTTTACAAGACACAAACAGCTCTCCTGACATCCCACTGCCAAACTCCCAACTGTCAAAGTCCTCAGCTTGGGTTCTGTGAGGGCAAACAGCTTCTTGAGGAAGCAGGAAAAGCCCAGATGAATGCTATACTTTCAACATTCAACACACTTTGCTGAGGGAACCTGGGCAAGGAATTTACTTCTTGACACTAGCACAAGAGTAGAGCTTACAACCACCTCATCAAGAGAGACTGAAGGTGACACATCCATCCTCATGCCATTCTCCACATGGAGGTCACCTCACAACTCCTCCCTTATTTCCACAGGGGCCTCTCTATGGACTCTCAGAACTGGAGAACAAATCTTCCCTACTGCATGTTCAAGGGTGGAAAGAGGGTGGCTGCCAGTCCCACACACTGGGCACTAGCCTGCAGACTAAGCATGCTCATCTTCATGCTATCTGTTTAAGTACACATGGATAACAGCTTGTCAGAACTCTGAGGTAACCCCCCCAGTTCCCTCCACACATCAGCTGCCCACCTCTCTTGACAGCCCTCTCTGCTCCCCCATGCAAAATCCTACCTGGTCTTATTAATTTGAAAAGAGCTGAGGAGAAGCTGCATTATGCCAAGCAAGCACAGCAGACCCCTTAGGCTCACTGAACTTACCTTGCAAACAGTGGCCACACAGATGTTGCCCAGATTCAGGGGGTCAATGGCTTCCAGTTTCATGCCTCGCTCAAACCATCCACCTTCAGAATAGACAGCTCGTACCTAAGGGAGACTCTGGTATACCATGTGCTGCCAGGGGTGTGGGACAGTCCCATCCTGACACCAAGCACAGCAAATACAAATAGGATTCGAACTTCTTCACTTGGCTCAGCTTGGGAGGGGAAACCAAAGATATTACAAGAAATACAAAGGGGCAGCCAAACAAACAGTATGTTTGTGTCGGCCACCTTTGCCATGGCTCTGGTCAGTCAGAGAGCGAAGCCCAACTGCTGCTCCACAACAAAGCAAACTTCCTTCTCATCTCAGTCCTTACCAGCATGATACAGTTCCTTGTCAGAACTGGTATCTGCCATGCAATCCTCTTCCCTCTCCAACTCAAAGCTCTCTTGCTTGCCCTTTGATTGACTGCCTCAATCTGTCACTGTCCTTTAATTCTTTCAGCTTTCTTGTTTGACCTGCTCCTTCTTAACAACAGCCTTGACACCCCAAAGACCTTACTGCCCCTTAGGTCTAAGAAAGACCACCCTCAACAACCCACATGGTAGCATGTATGCACAAGCAAGGAAGTGCTATTGCTGTTTTCTTCTCTGTGACCCCCACAGAAAGGCAGACTTGTCCTACCTTCTTAAACAGATAGGGCACAGCATCACAATAAATCTTCCTGAAGGTGGGATGGTTTGCCATGTCATTACGTTTTTCATCTGTGACGAATGGAAGAAACACAGAGAGGTAAAGCACCTGCAGCTACTGCAGTAAGGAAACAGACTGGTTATTAATTTTCCTATGAGAACTTATCTGCTATAAACCCCCTCATTATGAGGCCATTTAATAAAAAGAACAGGTCAGTCCCTCTACACTTCTTATAAAATGGGCTGTGATGAAGGGCTTGTTCAAAAGCAGATGGCTCAGCTTCCTGACAACTACTGATAACACATGCAGCTATAACCACCAGGGAGAGGCAGGAATAGAGACACAACCAAAAGGATCAGCAGAGCTCAAGTCTTGCTTTTTTCTTTATCTTTTAGTTTGCCAGAGTAAGCCAATCAACAATTCCTCTTGGTAAAATCCAGAAAAACCCAACCTGATGGCATCCAGTGTTACAGAAGCCAGCATGAATTTCCTCAAAAAAGACTACATCTGTCATGTTGCAAAGTCTGCATTCTCACACTAAGGGAACAGACTGTCTGCTTCAGGTAAGAAACCCTACAGTCCCCTGTTGTGACCTGTGATTACAGAGCTTTTATCTATCCAAATAAAAAAACAGCAGACACAAAACTAAGCAGACTTCACCTGTTAGGTCTTGAGGCAACTGCCTCACTCCCAGCATGTCAAGACTGGTGTCAACAGCAGGGTGCAGGCAGTTCCCAGCAAATCAGAAGATGGCTGCAGTGGCTGATGGCTGATCCTTACCTGTCTTCTTTATGTCATGGCCGACTCTCCGTGACCAGCCCACAGGATGAATGAGGGGACTCCACATGTGGCACCAGAAGTCATCATCACTGTCACCATCCTCATAGAGGAGTCTCAGTCTGCCCCCAATGACTGTGTCCACCACTGCCATACGTGTCTGGGACACGTGGTTCTTATCCACCACCTCGACCCGCATGCCCTGCCGGAACGGGTACTTCATGCTCTCTGCCATCTGGCAAACAACCAACAGAGGAGGTGAGATCAAGCACAGTTCTCCAAACACTTCGGAGAACAGCCTTCCCCACAGACATGCACCCTGGCACTGCCCAAAGCTGACTAGGAAGGGACAGGTAGCTGGCAGCCCCAAACATGACAGTGTGGTTGGGCACACACACCCTGGGTCTCCTCTCTGTCATATGGCCTCATAAGAGCTGCCCAGCAGCAATGCCCAGCCACCACCTTGTGTGAATGTTCCCAGTGAGAACTTCTGTTCATGAGGGACTAAGTAAGGAATTGTGTGTGCCTTTTTCAGTGAAAGAGATCACAAAGGTTTTGAGGCTGCAATTAGTTAGAGGTGTAGTTTCCCAAAGTGCAACAGGATTCAGTTGACGTCAAAAGAGGTCAGGTTCTTATTTTTACCTTTTTATTCTGATCAGAGGTTGAACTACACGATGATCTATCTCCCAACTCCATATCCAAAGCCAGTTACTCTGCAGACTGACCCAAAGGCACCGTGGAGTCACTGGCTGCTTTCTGACTTTTTTTGAGACCTTCAGTTTGCTCATGCAGCCTTGTCCTACTCATCACAAATGCCCAGTGGTGTTTATAGAACCCCTGACATTTTGGAACTGTGATCCCAAGATGTCATGCAGCAACTAGGAAACACAAAATAGATACCCAAACCAGCCTACACCTGAATCCAGAAGAACTTTTAAGCTAAGGTCTTCCACTTCCTGTTTATTAAGTGGGAGTGGAGATGCTAAGGGGAGAAAGACAAAAGCAACGGCCTGTTTCCCTCCACTACTTCCCTTTCAGCTGCAAGCTGGGGCCCAGGAACAAGCAGCTACAACCTCTTAACTTTCTGAGAAGTAGCATGGGAAGCACTAACTACATCCAGATCTCCAGCTCAGTGTCACCACTTACCTTGCACACAAAAAGGCCCTATCACCTGCCTTCCTGCCTGCTGTCTCTGGGACTGACTTCCCTATCTGCCATGGCCAAAGCTCCTAGCCACAGGAGACCCTCTTCTCTCCAACAAGGTCTAATCTCAGCACAGGCTACACAAAAACAATCATGAGAGCTATAGAGATGCTGAAGCCATGACACTTAAAGGAAGCCTGTGCTCTTCTCACTCCCTGCAGGCTGCTTTGCTACCAACACTGAAGGCAAACCTTTTTGACTCTCAGAGCTATGCCTTGGCACTGAAACAGGGCAGGGAAAGGCCAGGTTGGAGCTGCACTGGCCTCTCCCTTCAGCCAAACCTCATCCCCAGTATTTCCCAGCAGACCATGTGACAACAGCTTTTAAAGCCTGCCTATGACCCAAGGCAGAAACTGTTGTGCTGAGAGGGCATAGAAGCTGTGCCATCCATTACCCACAGCATCATGACAGGTATCTAAGGAGCATGGGGAAGCACTCACTGCCCCTGCCCCACCCAGGTTTCAAGGCACACAAAAGTTACACAGATCAGAACCAGAAGAGACATGCTGAGCACGTCTTGACTTCAGCTTCATTTCCCCCATGCAAAACAACAGCCTCCCATGGTTACCTTTATGTGGAAATCCACTGGGATGGTCCTAGCTCCCACCAGTTTTTTCATGAGGTAACTTCTCCAGTCAGTGTACTTGGCATGGATAGCTACATATGAGCAGGGAAAAAGTCCACCTTTATGACCAAAATAATTACAGCACCACACCTGTTATCTCTCTGACAGCCCATTAGCACTAAAAGGCCTTCTTCACACTCAGATTCTGTACTCTGTTTTGCCAGCTTGCCCCCACATCTGGCTGAAGGGATCACCAGTACAGAATGAACTGGGCCAAGCAGACACTCAACTCCACTGATCTAGATGAGGAAGTGGTAATAGAGCAAAACACATGAGCTGTACCAAGCAGATCTCAGCTTGCCAGAATTTCACTAAACTGGTATCCCTCTCTGAACTGCTAGCTGTGCAGGGACTGGAGTCATTGCACTTACCAGAGATGCTGCCCAGGATATAGGACCAAAAAATTCCCCCAAAGTTCAAGTCTAGCCACCATGTGGATTAGAAGGAGGAAAAGCCACCTGCATTAGCCCCCACAGGTCTGGTATCAGCTCTGCATGCAGCATCCCCAGGTCAATAATAGGGAGATGCAGAAGGAGGAATCCAAGCAGTCTCCAGCTTCCCCAACTCAAACTGCTGCTTGTAACTCAAAGCACAAATGGAGCTGTAGGAACACCTGTCTCTCTGTGCTAGGCATAAACCAAAGCTTCTCCATGCCCAGGTATATGGTGACCCTTCTTGCCCCACACTCACTTTGTGGTGGTACCAGGATTTTGCTGTTGGTGGCACACCAGCCAATGGGGTGAATATCCACTGTGCCCAAGTTGCACCAGAAGTCATGACCAGCATCATTCTCAAAGCCCTCATATCGCAGAAGGGCCCTGTATCCTGCCAGGACAGAGCAGACAGACAAAGGCATTAGAAGCCAAGAGTCTGGCACCACAGGCTTAGTACCCTCAGCATGGCCTTCAGCACTCTGCATAGGTCACCAGAGCTTCTCCAGCAACTATTCCTGCAAATTGACCAGCAATCAGAAGAGAAACCACGTGCTGATTTCCTCTCACTCCCACACCATGGTATTTCCTGTTCCAAAATCTCTCAGCAGTTGTAGAGCTCCAAAGAGCTGCTGTTTTGCTTGACCAGCTACCCTCAGCTCTCTAAAGCTTCCCTCAGAGCTTAGCCATGCCCAGCTGTCAAAGATTACTTTGGAGACTTACCTACAATCTGGATGACAGATGCAATCCAGTACACACGACTGGGGAGCACAGCATCACTGTTCAGCACTTCCACTTTCATACCTTTCACCACATCATCCCACTGATCGAAGAGCGGCACCTGAAAGATGGAGGTAGCCATTGAGGCAGGGAAAGGGATGTGGAAATCAGAGCAGGGTTTAGGCCCTTCCAGCTTTCAGAGACATGTCTATGCCAGCTACACCTTCACCTTAGACACAGGCTTGCATGCCTTACCCCTCCTGGACTTGCCAACATCTTGAAATACAGTTGAACTGTCCCAAACATCTCACTGGGATGTTCACTGAGGATCCCAAAAGGCAGAATACCATACAGCAATACTTAACTGTTTCACTGCCAGATATCCTATTATTCCAAAGTAGCTGCTGCCATTCCTCTATGGCATAAAGATGCCTAACAATGAGGTACCTAACATGTCTGCCTAACCTATCCTCAAGAAAAAGGAAATGCTGTCAGTACTACCAGACAACAACTCAAAAGGAATATAATAAGTCTTATAAAAATTGGACATGTTGGAGGTGCAGCTACTGCCAGGCTCACATAAATTGAATTCCTCTCTGCACATGACCCTGAGCTATACTCAGCCATACAAACTGCAACATAGGCACTATCATCCCCAGTCAGAACTAATTCTGTTCCCAGTCAGCACTAAGTCATCACTACTGATGCCTGGAAAATAGAATAGATCTTCCCAACAATGTTAGACTCAATATAAAAGCAAACCTTTACTTGAAAGCTTTCAGGTACACAATATGGCAAAAATCACATGTGGTATAGTAATTCTACAATTTTGACAAGATTAGTCCATTAGTATACTTATCATATACTGTCCAGTTAAAATGTTAGTTGGTTAGGTAACAATTCCTGGACTTCTGACCCACTGGAAGCAGTCCAGAGGTTTCATTTGCCTCACTTTTATTATGTCTGGTTCAGATTCTGGTTGGAAAACAGAATGTCCTTGTAGTTGGCTCTGTTCTTGGAATAACACTACAATATTTCTGAATGTGTTTGTAAGGTTAGCTTATTGTTTCTACATGTAGGGAAGAAAAATACTAGAAGGTACAGCCATGTTTTAGCAATCTACAAAGCTACAAATAAATGAAAAATGTAAAAAGCTAAAAATCACTACCAGCAGTGTTTCTACCAAGTCCCTGGACCCTTTGTGAGACTCCCATTCTCAGCTGCCAGAAACCCCAGCTTCTTTCCTTGCATCACCAGGTCTCAATAATCCCCTGCTGGGCCTCTGCTCAGCACCTGCCACAGGAGCACAGGGGCCCATGCATAGGACATGCCCTGTGTGCCCTGCCATGCACAGTAAAGTAGAACTCACGTGTTTGAAGCAGCTGACAGGAGCTGCCTTGTAGCCATGCTCCTGCAGGTACTTTCCCCAGTCAAAGCCCAGGACAAGTGCTGCAAGCAGACACGAGAGCAGAAAATCAGATGAGATCACAGAACAGGCACAGAGATCAGTTACCTCTGGACTTCAGCCTGCAGACTCCAGGCACTAGGACACAACACACAGGGATCATGCATTCCACTGCATTTTCTCTGGTGGGAAACCAGACCCTATGTGAGTGCATGGTCACTAACCCCCACAAGAGGCAAAATATATTATTAATCAATATTTGCTGTCACTTGCTTTTGGGGGAACAGGAGGGGCAATAAAAGGGGTCAAGTCCAGCCCAGGGCTAAAGCACTCCAAGGAGAATGCATTCTTTCAGGGTTAAACCACTTCACATTTTGCCTCTCAGCAGCAAAACTGCGGAGTCATATCAGCATCATTTGCTTTCCCAGAGGGTGCTGGGAAAATCAGAGATACTAATTCGAGAGATTAATCCCACAGTCCCTCCTGGTTGCAGGCTACAGCTCTGCTCCAGCAGCAGTCTTTTCAGGGATCACTCCCTGCTGCTGCCATGCCCCAGCCCTCCCCTTTTCCCTAACACAGTAAATTGCTGCTTCTTCAGCTGCAGTGACTGGTTATTGCTCAAAGTGATCAGTGAGTGACTCGGGGCAAATATAATTCCCCATGAGCAGTAGGGCAGCAAATGGCTGGGCAAGCAGGACACCTTTAAGTCACCTTTGCCAGCAGAAGTCAGCACCTCATGGGACTGGGACTACAGAGCGTACACTCCAGGTCAAGTCATACAAAGAGTGAGGATGAGGCTACAATAGTGGATGGGCAGGAAGAGGAAAAAAGACATGCCCTGCGTTCTGCCAGCTTGTGTCAGAGTGATCCACACACACTGTACAGGGCAGTGTACCAGAGAGGAGGAGGAGGACTGCAGAGCTTACAGCCCTCAAGCTGTCCCCATTTCTGTGACTCCAGCAGCTGTACCTCCTCACACCTCACCTACACTCACCATCCTGACCTGTCAGTGTCCCATCTGCCAGCTGTCCCGTGCCCTGCGAATGGAGGAAGGCCCCGATCTTGGCTGACCAGGATGCCTTGTGCAGAACTTTAGCTTTCTTTGTTGGTGGTTTCCCCTGCAAAAGAAGGAACATTAGAAACATTAATGGCACAGGAGACTAAGCCACCCCCTGCAACTGGGTAACATCTCTTCCTTGGGACAATTTTCAGGCTACTACAATATTTATTAACACTCACGGCAACAAGAAACAGCAGGTAAAATACGAGTGCATCCTTTCTCAACTATTAGGGAGCACCACCTTTAAGCTGTCATGCCTTCTCTGGGGACTTTGGGCAGGAAGAACAAGCCCCTGGGAAAGTCAGTCTGATATTTAATTAGAGAGCAACCACCTACCCCTACATACAGGCACATCCTGCTTCATCCCCAGGAAATCTCACAGAATTATAGACTTTCTCTGAAGAGCTAGAAGTCTGCCTTCCTAAAGTTCAGGAGCATGACTTTACTCCTTAGCTGACCTATACTCCTCAAGATTGCAAATTCCATCAATGCATGACCACTGCAACTGGAGCCACTGCCTCCAGTCTTGGCATCCCCAATTAGTTCACTTACCTTGGTGACCATCAAATCTACTGTTGCGTTCCCTCTGCTACAGCTGTCTATTCCCTGGCTTAAGAAATTATCCCCCATGCATTCCAGGAGTCTCCTGGATTACCTACAGCTCGCCATGTTACTTTTTGCAAGGATAGGGGTGGTTGAAGGCCCCCAGCATGACAAGAGCCTGCTAGCACGATGGAGCCTGAGAGCCAACTGGAAAGGTTTTAACGCACCTGCAGCCTGGCTAGGATGCTGGCCTTTTTGGAATTTGAGGAGTAGCTTCTGGAGCAGGAGACGCTGCAGAAACGTTTGGTCTTGGAGAAGAAAGCCTCCCTGGTGCCCACAATCCCACACATTTCGCACACAGCTGAGAGAAGAAAGGCCAAAAATGTGAGGATTTAGCAGAGTCAATACACTACAACAACAGAGCTGAGACCAGCTAACCATCATTATACAGAGCAAATCCCCCACACAGCCCAGAAAATGCAGTGTGAATCCAAAGCTGCTCCCAAAGCACCCCCAAGGTGCAGCCACAGACCCTTCACTGCCCCTGAACGTGTTTCAGGCAGCACAGGCAGTACCTGGCTCGGAGCCACTGTCTTCTGTGAGCCGGCCAGTGGATGGCTGGTGCATGGGAGAGGCTGAGAGCTCTCCAGCCTCCCGCTCTACCACCTCATCATCGCTGGACTCCTCCAGGCAGGAGCTGCTGTCGCTGCCCATGCTGCTGTTGTAGCAGGTGAGGCTGTCGTAACCCCCAAAGATGTCCAGTTCATCATCCTCCTCATCGTCATCACCTTCCTCCTCCACCCGCTCCAAAGACGAAGATTTGTGGCAGAAGGCAGACACCAGCTAGAAAAAGAGCCAGTCTGCTTTAAAACAGACATTTTACACGCCACTGCACAATAAACCTGCCTTTGCTGCTGGGGGAGGCCCTCTTGGGCCATGGAGTGGCCTCAGGGCAGGCAAGCAGTCCACTCAGCCCCAAAGGCAGGACTCTGAATGCCTTCCCCCACACAGGTCCGTTTACTGGTATTCCATATGCTGCATTCTGCTTCCCAAGAGCAAAGTGCCACAGGGCTGTTGCTAGATAGAAAGCAGTTTGAGGAACACAGAAAAGTACAGGGCAAAGCACTGCCTTGCTGATGAAGGACAGATGAGACTGTGTCCTTCCAGGCAATGCTCCTCCCAACACAGTTGCACAGCACAGCAGCACAGACACTGTCACAGTAAAGCCAGCACAGACTTCCAGAACACAGCACAGGCTGCCACCACAGCTCACAAGACCAGCACAGCCAACTCAGTCCTGGAGACAGCTCATGTCCTCTGGAAACTGCACAGCCCAGAGCTGACCTCGGTTCAGAAACTACACCAGCAGGAGGCAGAACGTTTGCTATAGGTTTTTGCCTAAACCCAGATGCCCCCACAGCTAAACATCTTCACTGGCTCTTTGTACTCACTGCTACAGCAGGAGAGCTGCAAGGCAGAGACTTAAGAAAGAGCACAGATAAACAGTGTGTCTCAGACTAGAACAATCTTGAACCAGGCTCCAAATAAGCATAAAAGAGGCTGGGGAAATACGTTAGCAACTCATGAAGGAGCAGCAAGAACTCGGCATCAGCACAGGAAGTGATGGAACAGAACGGCAAATACAAATAGCTACGTGAGGCAGGAGGATACCATTGTTCCTCCAAGGGGGCAACAACAAAAGATCAGCAGCAAGCCCATCACCATCCAATGCTAAATTCCCTCTGATCCCTGGCTCCTAGCTATCATTACAGACACGTGGACAGGAAGATCAGACTTCACTCACTGCTGTCTCTCCGCATCCTCCCTGGCTTTCACACAAAACAGACCCAAGGTTCCCAGGTTACTCCCTGAACAAAGAGTTGCTCTCCTGAGGATCCAGGCCGTCAGACAGCATTCCTGACCTCTGAAAGGCCTGAACTCCTCTAAAAAAAAAGATTTTCATCGCCTTCTAGTCCCTGTGTGGGTGCATTTTACAGCAGCTCGTAGGATGTAAGCACCATTCCATTGTTACTCTTCCACAACAGGTGAGTGAAACTTGCGGACACCTCACAATCCCCAGGGCTGCCAAGCAAGGGCAGCATCACCCGGAGACTCCTCGGGAACCTGCGGGGGACGCAGGGCCCATCCCGCCGGGATCAGACGGACCCACCGCCGCCCCCAGGAGCACCCCAGCCCGGGCCTCAGAGGAGTTCCCGTCCTGTCCTGTCCCGTCCCGTCCCGCTCACCTCCGCCCGGTCCCGGTCCCGGTCCCGCTCCATCGCTCCCGGGACTCCGCCAGCCCGCCTCATGCGCATGCAGAGCGTCCCCCGTGAGCTGTGCGTCTGATTGGCGAGAGCAGCGGAAAGCACAGCCAATCAACGGGGAGTTTGTTCCCGCCGCGCTGCCCGCGGGGCACGACGGGAGCTGTAGTTCTCCTCCCAGGGCATGGCGCCTCGTGGCGGGCCCGCCCAGGAAAAGGCTGGGCCCTGCTGCCGTTTCCCCGGCTCCGTTCCGGCTTGTGGTTCGGGATTATCCCACTCGGTCCCAGAATGGCTTGGATTGGACGGTACCCTAAAGATCATCCAATTCGAACTCCCTGCGAAGGCCAGGGACATTTTTCACTAGAGCAGGTTGCCCAGAGCCCCATCCAGCCTGGCCTTGAACGCTCACTGTGATGGGACATCCACAGTTTCTCTATGCGGCCTGTGCCAGTGCCTCAGTGCCCTCACAGTAAAGAATTTCTTCCTGTATCTAATCTCAATCTGCCCTCCTTCAGTCTAAAACCACTACCCCTTGTTCTGTCACTACCTGCTCGTATAAAAAGTCCTTTTCCTCCTTTAAAGAGTCATTTCCCTCCTTTCTATAATCCCCTCTGGGCACTGGGAGGCTGCAGTGAGGTCTCTCCAGAGCCCACTCTTCTTCAGGCTGAACAACCCCTGCTCTATCAGCCTGTCAAGAAGCTTATGCAAAGGTAAGCCCCTGGAGGCAGTTCTATTTTCCACCCTTTTATTTTGTTGTCACTGTCACTGTGTTGACATTGTAGGAGAAAAAAAAAAAACAGGAAAAAGTAAAGAAAAAAGGGCTGTACTGCGCATTCCTAGTCTGTATGGCCTTTGCAGTGAGTGGCAGAGCAAATAATGTGTGAAGCACAACTGTACAGTCTTAGCTGCAGGTGGGAGTAAAGCAGCATGAAAAAGGTTCATTCCAAAGGCTCACCTTATACATGGATTGCTCTTCCAGACAATCCAGAGGCTCTAACATGAGGCTACAGCCTGTTGATATAAACACAAAGGAGTGTCACTATCCATAAAACACACTGAGAATCCAGGGTGGTGGTCACAGCCTAATTACAGAGGGACAGTGTTGGGGAGCTGGCAAAACCAATCTGCAACTTGATCAGCAAATTTCCATAACATCCTCCACATTCAAGTTTTCCAAACAGTCCTCTAGTAATGTTAAAAATAGAAAATTGCTTTAAAATAATATAATTAATAATGAAATAAATCATAATGACTGTTATTCCCTAATAAATACTGCTAGACATTGCACGGCATGGCAGACAGCAAAGCTGTTTCCAGAAAAGACACAATCCAAAATGAAAGGCTCATTAAGTCTTTCTACAGCAATAATCTTTCCTGGAACACATTGTGAGCTATAACTGGTGTGCATCCCCTGCTCCCTTCCCAGCGTGGAACAAGCAGCTCTGCTGCCTTAGGTCACACACAGGCTGCTCAAGCCTTCTTGAAGGCTTCAGTAGAAACAAGTCCTGTGCTGACACAGAACAAGCTTAAAAGGCAGGCCCCACACCACAGTTGTTAATTTGTCTTTGCTGTTCTAAACAAGCCTTTTCAATAAATAACAGTATTTAAATAAATTAATTTTAATGTGAACCAAGTTCAACTTGATTGAGGAATACTTATATTCTTTTCAATAATAAAAACTCTGTTATGTAGTATTAATAATCATAATAGTTCTGTAAAGCCAACTCCTTTCTTTAGCGAGAGAACAGCACTGACAATCTCAGGTAACTAAAACCCAGTGTTATGTTTGCCCAATTATCCCCTCATAAAAACACCCCAAACAATATTTGAGATAGCAGCAATTTTAATTAAATAATTTAGAAAATATATAAAGAAGGGATAATTTGGTTCTAACAATAGCGCATAAGCAAAGGATAACCGTGGGGTACGGAGTGCAGGGCTCTTGGACCCATGCCACCTCATGTACGAGCTTGCCAAGTGAAGATTCCCCCCTTATATGCCATGTGTTAATACCATATTCTTCAGTTCCGGTTTGTCATCTACCTATCTCCGCCCTCATGAACACCTTTACTGCGCGTGTGCCATCACTCAGTTCGGTGGTCGCACCAGTCTTTGGGGGTCGTCACTGATGAAGGCCTCTCCTCTTCCTCGATGTCCTTTAATTCACCCTTGGGTTACACATACGAACCAAGCCAATACATCGTAAGCCAAAAGCACATATCGCTGGATCTACATATCGAAGCAATAAATCCCTTATAATTAGCATTTTTCTGGGACCCAACCAGGTTCTTGTTCATTTTTAGCATCTGTATCTTCAGTTTCTTCCTCCTGTCCTTATGAACATCTGCTGGGGGGGGTGGAGCCCCTCCTCTCCTTCTCTTCTTTTGGTATTACAACTTTTAACTATTTTTATTATTCCCAAATAGTAATTCTTATATGGTAGGCCCTGTCCTTGTGAACATCTGCTGGAGTGGGGGGGGGTGGAGTCCCTCCTCTCCCTCTCTTCTTTTAACATTACAACTTTTAACCATTTTACCTATTCCCAAATATTAATTACAGTACCAATATTAATTACTCTTTCAATTTTATCAGCATGAATCATACCTATTTATCACACCAGCACTTAGATTAGACTTCACTTTTCCCATCTCCTTCCCTACTGCTGTTCTGGGCTTGGTCTGTGTTTTAACAATCTGCAATAAAACTTTTTAGCAAGATGAGTATCAAAGGGCTGCTGTCAGGTGCAATGACAGAAGGAGCCCTGGCTGCAGTGGGAGGGGTTATTGCTGCAAGACAGGGGGCCAGGCTGCCTCCTCAGGCACTCAGCTCCAAGGTGTGCAGCTCTTGTACTTCAGCATCTGCTCTGTCCCTCAGTACCACAACTTCTTGGAGGACCCTTTTCTCACTGGCTCTTTGTGCTTGTACTGGGACTGTCCTCTCCCCATGCTCTGGGATGCAGAGCTCATGTTCCACTTCCCCAGGCTTCATAAATTCACCTGCTGCTTCTCCAGAGCCTCCTTCTCCAGTTTTCTACTCTGTTATTTCAAAGAGCTCATGGGAATGCTGGTGCTCCAGGGGCCTTTTTTCACTTCCAGCAGTAAGTGGCGGCCATTTGGTTACAGGCCTTCCAAATTCTTGTGTGCAGTGGGAAGTGGCCCATGGCTTTCATAAGGCTCCTCATAGCTGACACTATGAAAAACAAAAAGACATTGAAGGGTTTAATTTTTGTCATGAGCACTGGGAAAGGAACCATTTTGAAGAAAAAGTATTTATAGACATGTAAGCTTTGGCTATACATTCATGGTATTGTCTTTGAAAAAGGAAGATAGGGGAGATGAGCTTGGAAAACCAACAAGGAAACAGATGGAATAATAGAAGAAAACATATTCTGCTTAACCTTTGGCAGAATAATTTTACCAAGTTAACCATGAAATGAAGAGAGGTGTGTCCTGCACTATGTAAGAACAGGCAACAGCCTACTTGCAGGTGGGAGATTTGAGCAGTTGCTGTTTTCTAGATCTCTTTTGTGGGCTGAGAAGCTTGCAGAAAACCTTTGTCAGATCATCCTTAATGCTACACTAAAGTTCTTCCACATTTACAGCCACTTGTCACTGTCACAGTAATGGAACAGTTTGTATAGTGAACAAATAATCCAACCCCAGACCCCACAGGTGACCCAGTTAAGGGCACAAATACTAAGTTAGCTTGTCCTTCCTTGCTATTTTACTACCACATTAAATATGTCAATATACGTCAACACAACTCTACCTACAAATACTAATAAAACCGTAAATAGTGTCCAAATTAAAAAAAAAACCCAAACAAACAAGCAAACAAAAAACCCCAAAACAAAACCCCAAAAAGCAGCTGCAGCCAGTTCCAAGGAGAGGGAAGAGTTAACTGCCCAGGAGATAAATCTCAGTTTGAAGTGCTTATCCCATCCCAGATCCCCAAGAAATCTGGCTTTTGAGAGCTGAGCTGTGCTGCCTCTCGATCCCTCTGTAGTGAGGCACCACCATATCCTGCCAGGTCATCTTCCCCAGCAGAAAGGGCAGCCTGGAGCACTAAGTCCAGCTAAGGGCAGAAGATGTCACACCATCCACAAGGCCTGACACATAATATGCAGTTTGCCAAGGTGAAAATCCCTTTACATATCCTTTCCCAAGTCACAGTTCAGGGCTCTCTCTCAGTTTGTGGTGACACAGGAGAACTGGGCCCACCTGACAGTACAAAAGGCTTGAAATCCTTCACTACAAGTTCAAACTGAGATAACAGCAGGCAAACAGAAGAGCACCTGAGGTCTTCCCCCCCCCCACCCCCCCCCTTTTTTTTTATTCTTTTAAACCCATGAGTTTGGAATTCTGACTTCTGGTGGCTGTGACTCAGGCTGTGTGGTTACAAGCCCTGGCAGTGTGGGTGGCAGTAGACCCAGGTGACACCTCAGGCTGCCCTGGCTTTCCATCAGCAGGCCTGGTGGATATCCACTGTATGGCTCCCAAAGCTTTGGTCACCACAACATTGCACTGGGAGCTCATTTCAGTGCCACACTGCTGTGGGACAGCATAGACAGTGAAAAGCAAAAGTGAAGAGGAAACAGAATGAAAGACTCCTTGCTTTTCAGGGCAGCAGAAGCTCTGCACTTTCAGCCCAAGGATCAGGATTGGCAAAGAGCTTTCTTCTGGTAATGACCTTTTAATTCCTGCTATTGCCCTGGGGACTGCAGGGACACCAGGAGAAGCAAAATACCCATTGCCAGTTCTTGTGATTGCATCCCACATAGCTCTGTGCTACCAAGATACACCAGAGCCTGCCACCAGCCAGCCCACCTGGGGAAAACCACAGCCTGAGCTGTGCCAACTTCACCAGGAGCTAGGAAGGGGTCTAAGACAACTGAGGGAGATGGTGCCAACAGTAATTTCTCCACCCTCTCCAAATCCACCACACTCCCTACAACAGGGAGAGTAGACTGGAGCCATGGCTGATTGCCCATCAGCTACCCACAGCAGCAGTCACAGAACAGGTTTCCCTTCCAAACACCCAATATCCCTTCCTGGAGAGTTGAAACCAAGACCCTGTTCTAAGGGAGTGCATCTGAAGCAACCTGAGCAAACCAAAATGGCAGAGCACAGTCAGGCAGGCAAATGCTGATGCACATGCCACACCTGCAAGGCTGACAGAGCAGCTCAGTAGCTCTCCAGCCATGCTGCAAGCACAGATGCTGCTGCAATCCCTGTGGATGGAATGTGTTGTGATTTTACACTTTCAGGGGTCCAGGCTAGGCTGTGTCTCAGGCTGGAATCTATAGCACACAATCTGCTTTGACAAGTTTTGGAAAGAAATGGCTCCTTGGGCAAACTGGCAGATACCCCAGCATTGTACTGTAGGAAGGCAGCTGCTGAGAGGGTTTGTAAAAATAAACATTTCCCGGACAGAGGACCCTGAGGCTGGTCTTCAAATAAAAGCTCATTTTTAGGGTAGGAAGCCTCATCATACACTTAGGCAGAACTGGTCATTAGAAGCAGACTCTTCTGACTGCTGCCGTCTTTCACCATAGGATCTGTTCCAGACTGCCCAGAGAGGATGGGCTGGAGTCCTCGGGTTTGGGTGAAACTGGAAGCAGCAAAACCACCATGTTGGAAACAGGAGGTGGAGTTTGTTGCAGAGAAATTGTGTATCATATACTGGAAAAATGAAACAAAAGCTGGAATGGCTGTCACTGTCACATCATCTACCTCAGCATTGTCATGGTGCTGCCACAGCGAGTAAAAGGCCACAAGCTCTGCTTTACATGAGGTTCTGTCAGGCTTTGCCTGGGCTTGTCTTGGCCTGCCAGGAGCTGCTGTAGCTCGCTTTGCTGTTACAGCAGCTGTCTAATGACCAGGTGACTGCACCAACATTGTCATGGGTTTTGTGCAATTATCTGGTGTTTGGGCTACCCAGTACAAGCGAGACATGGGCATAGTGAATCCAGCAAATGAGCAGCACGGTGAAGAGAAGACTACAGCCTCTGTCAGATGGGGAGAGGCTGAAGGAGCTGGGATATTGGAGGGTCAGATATTAGAAAGTTTGCATTAATGAACTATACATTACTGGAGTACAACCATTAGCATTGTTGTAACTGGACAATCAATCTGACTGGATTGCTAGAACTTTGGGTGTGAACTTTTACTGGTCCAAGAGTCTAATAAATAGGAGTGAAACAACTTAATTCAGACACAACTGAATGGCAAGAGAGATACAGATGACACCCTAATTTTGTTGTCACCATGAAATCCTCCCACTACTTGAAACAGCCATAGTAGGGCCCCAAATGGTGGGTTCTGGTTCTCCGGTAGAACCAGGGAAAGCATTAGAGGGATGTCAGGAAAAGAAACTGTATGCAAATTTTAGACTATTGATCATCCACATCACCTCAAAAACTGAAGTTGGCTCAGAGTCAGCACCTACAAAGAGGGACAGAACAGCTGTGCTGTCACACAGAATGCACCCTGGCATCTTTCAAGCAAGCCTCTATGTTGGCATATGAAGTTGGAAGATCAGTAGTGTGCTCTGCAAGGTCCCAGGACTTCCCTGCTTCAGATGCTTTGATGCAGGTCAAGACAAATTCTAACCATGGTTTGTGTGCTAACTCAGTAGCACAAATGAAAGCATCCAAGTCAGAAGGCTGGGCACACTTTTCACTTCACTAGCCTGTGTGTGGTCAGAAAGAATTGTATTTATGTTCCATCCTGAGAAGTCCCCCAAGGCTGAAAGCAAAACTAGGCTTTGCTTGGTGGCAGGGAAGGAAGAGGAGAGCTTACTGTGCAGAGCACAAATCGAAACAATCCCATGCTGCTGTCCATGCATTCAATACATACTGCTTTAGGTCAGGAGCAGTCCCTCCCAATGCACCAGGGTAATTGTGGGCTTGGTGCAGAGCTGGTCTGCATGGTGCCAGGGTGAGCAGTCTAGCCAAGGCCCGATACCAAAGCCCAGGGCTACTTTGCTTAAGCCTGCCCATTTTACCACCATCTTACTGAAGGCTTGCCACCAACCCCTTTTTAAATACAAGATTCATTGTCCCAATTGTGTTTATATCCAAAACTCAAGCATTTTACTCCCACTTTTGAAAATCTTTAACACCCATTGTAATACACCATTACTTTTATTTGGCACTTACCTCCTCCATCATCTTCCACCAGCAGTTTCCTGAGGTCAGCTTGCTTGTTTTATCTGTCTGGGATCTGTGGATACACTGATGTTCCCAACACAGCTGGCATTACACAATTGTGCTCTGCTCACATCCTTGGTCCCATCTGGGTCTTCCAGGTGGGTGAGTTATTCCCTAGGCAGCCAGTACAGTGTGCACATGCACACCATAAGGCTGGATTTTCGGAAGCCCTCAATGAACCAGCCACATCCAGCACAACCAGCTTGAGCACAGCACGCGACATGACCGGGTTAACTCCATGTGAGCGCAGCTGTGGCAGCACACGGCTGGGGTCACTGCCAGCGCACTCCATGGTGACAGCACCTCTGTTCTGGAATGCCTCTGCGGATGGCAGATGTGACCAGATGTGACACAGGGTGACTGAGCACCCAAACACCATCCCTGTGCGGCACCTGCCTGCAGGACATCCACACAAGCTTACCTCATGCTCACACTTCAGTGCCAAAAGGCGCACAATATACTCCAAGTGAAATAGGATCTTTTAATATCACATATCCAAACAAATAGTTCTCATTTCAAAATGCAAAATAGGTCCTTTGAAGATCAGCTGCTGCCAGGCCGTGTGAGCAGGGCGGGGCACAGCTGACTGGCACAACTGTTGAGGTCAGACCTCGTTTCTTTGGTAAGATACATGCCGGGAACAACGCGAATGTAGAGTTGTACCAAAAGAGTCCATTTAGAAGACTAATTATTACTCCACACCCCTTATTAGAGATTTGCATTTTAAAACAGTCATATACATTAAATAGCTCTCCGACGTCTAGATAGCAAACATTTGAAGTAGCACATATTCTGCTACCCCCACCATTTTAAGAACAAGCAACACATGTGGGAGAGAAGGGAAACATTAAAAACAGGCTGTCTGTCTCACACAGTTTATTTAACAATAGGTAATAAGAAATCAATTTTAACAGTCTATACAGTGATCGAAAGTTCTTATTTATAAGTAACCAACTTTAATTGCATGATATACAACATTTGAGGGTTTTTTGCTTTCTATTTTCAAGTTTTACAGAAAATGGAAGAGGGTGGGAAAGGGGCATGGGAGAGAGAAAGCAAGCATAAAGAAGAAACCCCAGGGACTTTTTCTCAGGTTGAAATAATCCCGTTGGAATTGTTTCTTACCCTCTTTTTTATGTTTTTTTTCCTTTGTTAGATGTAAAAATAACAAAAAAAAATCTTTCAAGAAAACAGAAACCACAATATATATACTACATCCATTTGGCAGCTGCCCCTGTGTATTTCCAAAAATGTTGTCTTCTCTCTACATGTACAAATTACTTTAATACTTGAAGTTTTTTTTAAGCTCAGACTCTTGTATAGAAAATTCTTGGAGGACAAAAGTAGACTTCAGGAGGGGACTGAGTTATTTAATATTTTTACATTTTTCAAAGAATTGACGTATTTCCAACCAAAGAGGAAAAGATTGGTATTTATTTTTATATATATATATTTATATATGTAATGTAGATTTAAAGCAACATTAACCCCTTTTGTCCTCCGGTTTTAGGAAAGGTTCTCCTGTGTTTTTCTGTTGTTCTGTTTTTGTGGTGTTTTTTTTCGCAGTGACATCAAGAAAAACCAGAATAGGGAAAATGTTTACCATCTGCCTCAGTAAATAATAACTATCAATATTACATATTTTCATTAATTTAAAAAAAAAATAAAACCTATTGGAGGCACGAGCAGGGCATCCTTTGGTGAGCAACCAAAAGACAGCCTTACTCCCCCAACCTCCCCAACGCACACGAGGAAAAAAAAAAGCCAAGAAGAAGGACTGGTTATGATTCCAGCCATAACAAAAATATATTCTTTGTACTCTACTGTCCCTCAGGTTCGTTGTCGGTTTGTTTTTAAAACCACAAACTACTGCTGCAGAGTTCAGATGTGTTCCAGGGAAAAATGTCGTTTTAGCTAAGAAAGATTCAAAAAAATTTGTCTTCAGTACAAAAAGTCTTGAGAAAATAAGTTTTTTTTAATTTTCTTTGTTTTTTAATTTTTTTTTGCTCCCAAAATGCTACAACGTGTCTAGTGTATGTCTAGTGTACTCTGTGAAAGGTTTGAATTCAAGTCTGAGTTCTCGGAGCTGAGCCCCAGTTCCGTGGCGCTTGTACCATGGAGGCCTGCCATGCCGGCATTGCTAGCAAGCTGGGAAAGCATTGCACTCTGGTCCGGGCTGGCAAAGTGCCCTTGATCCATGGGGTTAGCCTGGGCAGCTACCAGTCCTGGATGTGGGGAGCTGGTCTGCGGGGACACGTGGTGTGGAGAAGGCTGAGGCTGCATCCGAGGGGATGGGCTGGAATGAGGGGGCTGGGACTGGGGCCGCGGTGAGGGTACAGGCTGCGGAGAACGCACTTGATTGGTGAGCGATGAAGGGAGCTGCTGGCCCTGGAGGTGCGGGGACTGGGCCTGATTGGGGAGCATGTGCTGTTGGGGGCTCATAGGATTGGGCTGAGCTGGGGATCCCATCTGCTGCTGAAGCAGCCGTTGCTGGAAAGCCTGTTGCAAACTGGCTCCTGTCTCTGCGCTCATGGCCTGTGGAAGCTGGCTTATTTGTCCCATGTTTCCTTGCTGCATCTGCTGCATGTGATGCTGCATTCGCTGCTGCTGCTGCTGGGGATACCCGACGCCCTGGGGCTGCTGAAACTGGTTGTGGTTGGCCATCCCTGGCCCCAGCGCCGGTCCCGCTCCCTGCTGCTGCTGCTGCTGGTGGCGCTGCTGCTCCATCATCTGGTGCCGTCTCATCAGGAGATCTCGGAACTGGGGAGCCATCCCCGAGTGATTCATATTCATCTGCTGTGCCTGAGGATTCATCCCAGCCATGGCCTGCTGCGGCTGCTGCTGCGGCTGCTGCTGGGGCATGCTGGGTCTCTGCACTCCTGCTTGCATGGGGTTCATGTTCTGCATGGCCGGGTTGGGGTGCACCCCTCCTTGCTGCCCTTGCATGGCCTGCTGCGGCTGGAGCCCCGGCTGCCCCTGCGGGAGGCCAGGCTGCCCCGCCATGCCCTGCGGGTTCTGCGAGCCTGCGTACTTGGCCGCCCGCTGCTTGATGAAAGCGGCCAGCAGCTGAGGGTTGGAGTGAAGGATGTTAAGCACCTGCTGCTGCTGCATGGGTGAGCTGGGAGACCTGAGAGTCCGCAGTAGGTTTTGTAAGGCCGCCTGGGGCAGAGGTTGTTTGGGCTGAGCGGCGCCAGGTACCTGACCCATCCCTGGCTGAGGGGCCATATTCATCGGCTGACCCGGCTGAGCTACTGACATCATGGATGGCCTCTGCATTCCTGGCTGCAGCTGAGCTTGGGGTAAGGCCCCCTGCACCCACGGTGGCTGCTGCTGAATTCCTGCCGGCCCCATTCCTTGATCTATATGGCCACCGGGGCCTCTGCCTATCTGTGGAGGGTTCATTCCCATCGGTGGCATCTGGGGCATCTGGTGCTGAATCGGCCTTTGGAAGATCTGAACCTGTGCCATCTGGCGCTGGGTCTCCGCTGCCCGCTGAATCTGCATGGCCATTTCCACCGCTGCCGGAGGAGGACCCTGAACTGGCGGCTGCGGCGGCTGAGGTGGAGTCGGAGGCGTCACCTGGCCGCCTGCCTTGCCCTGGGACACGGCTCCGGGGGGCTGAGTTCTTGGCATGGTGTAGGGCGGCATGCTGTTGGGAGGCGCGGGCTGAGGCTGTGACACGGGCTGGGGCGGAGGCTGGGGCTGCGGGGTTTGCGGCGTTGGGGGCTGCTGGCCCGTCGGAGTCGTCGGCGTGGCTGGCGTGGGCGAGGGCAATCCTTGCTGCTGGCCCGCCACGCCCGTGCGCTGCATGCTCGCCATCCTCCTTCGGAGCATCTGCGCCTGCTGCAGGCGGTGCTGGAGCTGCTGCTGACGGAGCTTGTGTTTGATGTTGAGGCAGAAGGGCACAGGGCACTTGTTCTCCTGGCAGTGCTTTGCGTGGTAGCAGCAGAGAGCAATGAGTTGTTTGCAGATGGGGCACCCTCCGTTGGTCTTGCGCTTGCAGCCTTTGGTGTGTTGGACGACCCGTTTCATCTTCTGACAGGACGGCAGCGAGCAGTTGGCGTTGCGGCACTGGCAGGCGTGCACCAGAGACTGGATGCAGCGCTGGATGCTCAGGCGGCGCGAGTCGCCGGGGCTCTGTGTCGTGGCTGTCTGCTGGTTGTTGCTCTCATCGTCTAGACCAAGGCCTAATTTTTCCATCTTGTGGTCATGGTTTTTAGTGTTATAGCAGGTGATGCACAGGTCATAATCCTGAAAAGACAACAAAGGATGAGTTATTGGTGTTCCTGAAACTCCATATGATAACTGAATAAATGATGTCCTGCCACCTCAACAATTATTCCCAGTCTGTTCCAGGCAAATTGTTGCTCTAGGGAAAAATTCAATCTTTCGTGCCACGTTGAGGTACTAGAGAAGGAATAAATCCAAATTATAGCCAGCGAAAGTGTGTGGGTATAAGGGTGTCTGAAAGCTACACAAATATATAAACCTTGAAAAACAAGTTGGCTCTGAGCTAGTAAGTCACACATTATTCAGAAAAATCCCAAAAGGAAAGAAGAAGAAGTAGGCAGGGACAAATAGCTGCTCATCTGCTCCAACTTCAAAAGAAGAGAGCTGGAGTGGCAGAGAGGTACCAGCTTTCAAAAAAGAATGAAAGTTGCATTTTCAGTTTGCAGATGTGAGTTAAACAACAGAGTGCTGAAAGAACAGAACACGTTCTGTGAGAGCAACAGCACATGAGTTTGGGTTCAATAATTGATCTTTAAGAAAAAGACCCAAGTTCTTAGGATTGACTAAACCATAGGAAATTTAGAATTTACTTTCTGGTATATACCAAGAAGGTAAAAGCACATGCGTGTGCATGTATACATATACATACATATATATATATATATATTTGTAACCAGAGGAAATGGAAGTATCAAATTGTAATTAGGATCAAATCTGAGTCAGTCATTCACTTCCAGCAGGCTAGAAAACTAAGTCAGATACAATGATAATCCAGCTTCCAGTGGGCACTGAACCAAACCCCTGGCCTCAATCTTCAAACACACTGGTTTTGCAAACACTTCTGAAGACACAAATGCTGTTTGCAGCATTCTACAGAGACACAACACAGTAGTGGAGGAGTCACAGGGGTATTGGGATCTGACTTGCAGCACAGCAAAACCTCTGTGCCAGCAAACCAACAGAGAGCTCTCTACAGAAATACTGCTGCCCCACCCTTCTACTCTGGAAGGAAAATGTATGCATTGCTCTTCAGAAAAACCAGCCGACCCTACCATTTCAGCTCAAGCCATGGCTACAGTTCCCAATTTCTTAGGCAGCAGCACCTTAAATAAACTACAGAAAACACAACTCTATTTCAGATCTCCACAAGGAATTAATCACACCAAGCAGCACATTAGCAGAATGACTCGTTTAGGAAAATGTTTTTCCTCCTTTCTGAACTGCCAGCAGATGAGCTGCACAAATCTTTTTCCACCAGTTAATAACGAGAAATCAGTTCAGATAAAGAGCACTCTGGGCACAAAGAGTGGGGGCAGAAGCAGGGAAAACTTCAGCAAACATACCTCACAGACAGTGCAATGCCATCTGGTCTCCACATGATGCTTGCACTCGTTGCAGGTGTAAACAAAGCGGTCTTGGCTCTGGGTGTGCAGCTCCACCAGCATGCACATTGTTGACCACTGAGCCCTCCGTAGTGAGGAGAACTCCAGGTGCTTGTCTCTAGCAAGGGTCAGGAAAGCATCGCGCCCATCCATCAGGTCGCACGGAATGAGCGGGTCAGGCTCGATGATGGGGGGCAGGGAGTTGGCAGCAGGGCCAGCAATGAGACGGATGACAAAGAACACCTGAAAAATAAAGAGGCTTAATATGCTAGCACTTATCAAGATGTTTGGTCACCAAACCTCATTACAGAGTGTAAAGTCCCAGGATCAGCTAACATATGAATGACCTGCTGCCATGTGGGGTGCTTGTGAGGCCTGGGAAATCTCAGATCTCTGGGTGCCCTGCAGGTTCACTTTCCTCTGAAGAAACAGGAAAGGGGCACTGGACTGAACAGTAACAGTAGAACTGCTGTGACAATCTAGACTGTTAGGAAGTTCTGCACGAGCACAGCTGCATTTATTCCCACTGCCCTTACAGCAAGGAGCACCCAGATTAATGGTACTGGTCTGTCTGGGTGAGCCACTCAATTCTCCAGCCAAACCTGTATAATTTACAGGGCATGACTCTGTTTGAAGTATCAAAGCTTTGTACACCTCTTTACTGAAGTAAAAAATATTCCTCATTCAATCAACTCTTACCTCCTTGTGCTTCTCCATAGTGGCATACAGCTTTTGGGAGAGGTCATTGGACACATTGGGCATGCCAGGCTTCTTCTTATTGCCACGACTCAAGCTGCTCTTGTTTTTACTTGTCTTCTTATTGTTCTTCTTTTTGGCATTTTTGCTGTCTCCCTTGCTCACCTAGCAATTTTAAAGAATTTTATGTCAGGTACCTAAGCAACACCATGTCACAATTTTACTATTTTTATATATTCTATAACTGCAGGACAAACCACACTTCACAATCATTTACTCTGAAGACACACACTTGTGTTCCCAGAAACATTAAATTAACTCTATTAGAATTACTCCAAAAGATATCAAGATCAGCAATACATACTCCAAAAACATTAAAAGCATAGATGATCAGGACATACAAGCAAAACAATTTATAATGAAACTTGTTTGTCCATTACAGCTACACACTCTTGGGCAATCACCAAGGGGTTCAGCAGATGAATTCTCAATGCAACTCAAAAGTAAAAATAACTGCAAAATGCAATTGATATCGCACTAAACAAAGGTAAGAAAGACTTAAACTACTTAGATTTAGTTTGCTACAGCTCCGACAGATTTACTTTTAACAGACTGCATTAAACTGATTTTGGTACGAAGCTGTTGTTCTGAGTCCAAAATGCATTAGTAGTGCAACTTCTGGCATGCACCTGTCATACCCTGCAACACTCAAACAAAACAGGTCAGCTTAATTTCAGCTATATTCTGTGAGCAATGAACAGTTTATTGATTGCTGGAATGCTCAGAGAGCCCCTCAAAACCCCACAGCATAAGATGACCAAGGATCAAAGTAGTTGTTAGCCAAACAAGCCTTCTTCCTAAGCTTAAAATAACTTTGTCAGAATGGAAATTCCCAGTGAACATGGATGACTATCACGTCACTTGACAGTACAGTTTATTATTGCACCTTCTTCAGGTATGAAACACAGGATCAATACAGAGTTACAAATATTTGTTATAATAATAATAATACAGTTAAATAGTAATGTACTGCTGGCCCTATGTCAGGATTTTGGGGCCAAACTGCTGTGAAGTCTCAACTAAGTATTGACGAACCTCACCCAGAGAGCTAAATGATCCTTCACAAGTGGTTTCTGGGTATATTAGAGAGATGAGGACTTGAAGCTATACCTTGTGGAAAGCAAACAAATACCTTCCTAAGAAAAATGTTACTTAATGCAAATTTGATATAATTTCCTGCACTTGGACTAATCAAAGTCCTTGAAAGAAGGTATTGCAAGGAACAGCACAGCAGAATCACAGTCTTTAATTCTAACATTAAACCTAACTTTTTTTGATCCAAAGATCTTCCAGCAAAAAAATTCTAATCCCCCCCCAAAATCTAGTCTTTGATAAGGTGACAAAGCAGCAGTGTTTAAAGAACTAACGAACAAGAAGTTCAGAGCATCCAAGGATAGGCAGATGCACAAATTCTGCATCTGTTCACTTTCAAACTTATTGTTGAATTAAGAGGCATCTCCTTTTTTTGAGGGTTTTTTGTTGAACTTGATAACAGTTGTACATTCTCAAAAAAAATGGCACAAGACACAGCAATAAATTTCTCTAGTTTAAAGTAGCCCAACAAGAGTTCAGCAGTAATTTGTGCTTCAGATCCTCAATGCCTTAAAGCTACTAAACAAACCTATTGAGAGTCAAGTACTAACTCACAGCATTCCATTACTTTGTCAGAACATTCTGCTAAGATTGGTGTTATATTATCTAAGTTAGAAAGAAAAGAGTGAGCCACTATTTAAAAGCTAATGCTTAAGGAAAAAACTTCCAAATCAGGCTGAGGTGGCAACATGATAATTGATAAACAACTGGATTTCAGCAACATAATTTTTAACTAGCAGCTGTTTCAACATAATTACCTTTGGTAATTAGACAGTTTACAGCCCTATGAACACCCACTGTTCATCCAGATGTACCTTAGAGGTATTTTACCAGCTCTAGTTTATAAACTGTAAAATTGAAATTTACTTTAGAGTGAAAAGTGAAAACCCCAGCTTAGCAAAATGCCTTGTGCCCCTTTTTTTTTATAATTAGCCTTATCTAATCAGAACTTTTACATTAGATCATGAAAAGCAGAAGCATCCTTACATCTGTGCTTTCATTACTAGTGTTTTCTTCTCTCTTCCGTTCTTCTTCCTCTTGCTCTAGTTCCTTAATGCTCTCCTCCAGAACATTAGGCCAGAAGTCCCCTTCAAAGTAAGGGAGCTCCTTTGCACTGGTTAGACGGTCTTCTGTTGCCTGCTTAAATATATCCTACAAGAGAGCAAGCCCACTTTTGGTTACCACTATTACAAGTCACGTAAGGAAAGGCAACGTTCTCAATGAGTGACAAGAAAAGGCATCAGCAGACTAAACAAATGAAGGCTTAATATTGTAATTCATTTTACTAGAACACATTCTAAGTGCAAATTTAAACTGTATCCGTTACAGTTTGTCAAATACATTTCAAGTATTCCCACTCAGAAGAAAGAAATTGCTGTGTGCTAGACTTCAATATGCATTCTTACCAACTGGGACAGTGTTATCACCATCATCTCAACGTTCATTTGAATCCTTATAATTCCAAAGATTTTAATACTTCTAACTGCATCAGCATCCTGACCCTGCAATTTGATCTGACACAAGAAGATTTAAGATTCCATATACGTTTTTTTGCTCTTTTACAGTATTCCTCAAGAATTTAGCTTGTTCTAAGGAACCATTTCAAGTCTTTTGCTAGAACGATTTCAGAAGCTACATGTCGTGAACAGAGTATGTTTTAGATCTAAACTTCTGGTGCTCAATTCACTTAAAACTAATGCAGTACACTGCAAGAATCAGGCACAATGCATAAGGCAAGGAAGAAATGAAGGCAAGATTGACCAATCTCCCCCAAGCACACACTTCACACACCTTGTAATCGTGGACGATGCGCTCCGACACAGACTTGTCCAGCATCTTTTTGTACCACTCTTGCAGTCGCTTGGGTTTGGGTATCTTTTGGTCAGGAGGATGGCAGTGGAAGATGTAATCATCTCCTTCACTGGGCGGGCACGCCCAGATGTGTCCAGTAGTATACCTGCCGTGGTGACACAAACCGGGACATGTGGGCGCTGACAATGATCCCACGCGCTCTCCTCTCTGACACCAGGTGGCGCCGCCACCGAGGTTGGCAGCTGACCCCGCACCTAACACTTCCATCTTTTCAGTCATTTCCTAAAATCCAGTGCTATATATGGAGCACTTATATGTAAAGAGTGCACATTATAAAAAACAAAGAGTGCACAGCCTAAAAAAACAAAGTCGGACACAAACCTGCAACTACTATCTCCCAATTAACTAATGGGAGAAAGACTGAGTCTAGGTATTTCAGTAGTGAAATCTTGAGATAGAGTAGCAATATTTTATCTAGCAACATTTTTAAAACAGATTTACTTAACGAAAGAATTAGTTTTTCTATTGTAAATCCTCTGGTTTTTGAGAATCACTTTGAAAAAGTTTTAGAATTATATCTGGAAATAAACAGGCACTGCCAACCTGTGGTATTGGGTGCACAATCTAGAGTACTTTTAAGACAGATGACAGCCAATTAGTAGCAGCTGCAGGAAATATAACACCTAAGACCAATTCTTTAGCCTCAGTTCTCTATTAGTTTTAGAAGAGAACCCTAGTAGGAGGAATAATCAGTTAGAGGAAAATAACCATCCTTGCCCTGTTGAGAAACAGCTCTGCAGGACCCTCCCCAAGCCCTTGGAGCTGTAGCCAGTTGTCATTCCTTCTGCCTGAGAGTGGAGAGATGATACTGCTAGACCAAGATTGTTCTCCCAAAATGAGAACCTGATGTTACCCATTAGCACAGAAAATATCATTAAGTAAAGCTGAGCTCTATGCAGCAAATGTACACTCGCAGATCAGGAAACAGACAATAAAAAAAGCAGAAAGAAGCCTAGTGTATGCTTTTGAAGTAATAAGAACACACCAACTCACTGAGGTACTGAAGATAGTACTGCTTACCTCCACGTCAACTCTAACTTTTCTCATCAACTGCTTTAAACATAGTCCCTAACAATTTCTCCACAAATAACTTCACCAACCTACACTGGGTATCTTGACAATAGAGGGATGGTTACTTCACTGGCCTTTCTGCTTCAGTAATCATGGTAATTTCATTTCCACCTTTCTTGTTACTGCAGTTGTTCTGTGTTCGTTTGTGCTGTCAAGTATATTTTCCTCTTTCCTAACTCTTCTGTTTCTCACATTTCCAACTACTCAAGATTTCTTAATGGCCCTCTACAACTGTTACAGAGTTAACTAGTACAGACAAAACCCACAACTTTCTCCTTATACACAAGGGTAAGAACTTACTTGCTAGCCCAAAGGAAATGACTTAATTAAAGCTGTGGCATTACACAATGACAACAACATTTTATGAACTGGAGAAGGGGCTCACTGTTTCTACTTAGACTTAAGAAAGTTTTTCATAAATTTGGAAACATCAAAATAGCTGAAGCAGAGGCCTCCCCTGAAAAGCCTGCAATCCCTTCTTCTTTTTCTTTTCAACTGTACACAGTTGTTGTCAAGTTATTCTATTGCAGGTTGATACTTAGGCACCATATTTACTATAGGATGCAGTAATTTAATTTGCAGCAAGAACTACTCAGCACAAATGCTGTACAGAAGAAATTATAAGATACTTACCCTAGTTTCTTAACATATTCTAGATATCCAATCAGTATTTCATGATAGACAGCAGTCCTCAAGCATTTAGGGCGGAAGAAATGAACACTGTCAAGGTATGATATATACACTCGCCTAAGAAAAAACAAAAAAAAGCATGAGAAAGAGGAGAGATTTTGAAGTAATTCTACAAGTTTATTAATGCTATTTTACACATCTGAAGCATCCATTACAACAGCAATCTGCAACACCTCTGATCATAATTTACCTCCAGAAACTTGGCCTTCTTTTGATACCCTGGCCTCATCTCCCTAAAACTATTCAATCCCTTCCTTGAAAACACAGATCAGTGATCTTTAAGGGAACTCTGTCTTCCAGTCAGCATCCCCAGTAAGAAACAATTCAGACACACAAAAGCTAATTTCTAAGAGCACTAAGGGTCTCACATAACCAACAGAGCAGCTCTATGCAGAACTACAGGAGGTTCATCCATAGGAGAGAGCACCAAGGTAAAACAGACTTTTGTGGGGTTCCTCACCTTTGATTGGGTGGAGGGCAGTCTGAGCCATACTCCTGTACATGCATCCCAAAGAAGCACAAGTCTACACCATCGATCTCCTCAAAGGCAAAAAGTGCTTTTGTTCGGTACGGGAAGGACTCTGCCATCTCGCCACTGTCTACAAACCTGCAGAGCAGAGGGTAAAGTGGAACACCAAATATATTCGCACATCAGAGACTGCATGTTACTAGGTGAAGGCTACAAAGATGGGGGCTACTCTAAGTGTAATTTTAGTGCCATTTGAAAGTTAGATGTTTACAGGCTACTCAAATATGAGGCACCCACTTTTTACTGTGAAAAAGACACTCATCACAAAAAATTATGATGGTGTTGGAACACCTGTTTGTCACTATTTGGCTGGTGATGAGGTTTTCAATAGTCATTTTGACTGGATATTAGAACAAAATTCTTCATGAAAAGGACTGTCAAGTATTGAAACACTTTCCTGGGCAGCCTGTTTTAGTCACCATCCCTGGAGATATTTAGAAGTGTAGATGTAGCACTTGGAGACATAGTTTAGCAGTGGCCTTGGCAGTGCTAGGGTAACAGTTGGACTCAAGCTTATAACTGTTTTCCAATGTAAATGATTTTATTTAATCAAGTGTATCATGTAAGCACAAACAGCTCCCACTTCCACAAAAAAAAAAATTAGAAATGAACATACCTTGCTTTCATTCCTGGCTTTACTTCGACAGTTTTGTCAGATGCATGTACCACCCTAACTGTGACCTCTCCTGCCTCAGGGTGATTCTGTCGTCTTAGGAAATCATTGACTCTGTTCTCCAGGAAGGTACCAAGTCTTGTAGCTGGTAATCCTGCAGGAGGAAAATACAGCTCTAAACATAGACAAAACTGAAGTGATCATATGTGATTTTTCTACTCAGATGTTAGATGAAAAATGACTTTTAACACATGCTAACATAAATTAAAGCTTTATCTTTAAACCCTACTACTCCTACATGGGGTGAGCTGCTTTTCCCCTGGAGGCACATTTATGGCTTATACATTATTTAAATGAATAAAGAATCTGTATTTCAACCCAATTTCTATCTTGTCTTAAAAGTCAATCACAATTAAGGTTTCTCCTGAACAGATGTTATTAATTACTTAAACTGGATTACAAAACACTGCTTTCAGACACATCTTCACAAGCAGACATTGCTTTTGGAAGTATATTCTGTCTATAAAGCCATACTAGCCAAGTTAGTATCTCCACTTACCAAATGAATATATTTCAATAATGGAAGTGCTCTAAAACAGTTTGTTAGCCCTCTAAAACAGAATGTTAACTAACACTACCACCTGTGAATGCAAACACTCTGAACACTACAGAACTGATGGTCAAAACCGACCAAAAGTCTCCTTGAGTTCTTAAAAAACTTAAAACACAAACATAAAAGCCACCTCTTCCCCATTCTTAACATGATATTTAAAAATTTTGGTGCAAGTGTCAGAATCTTACTTTTAGCAGAGAATTTGTTCTCTTTCCTGGTTCGTCCTGTTTTCTTTAGGCAGCCATCACAGACAAAGCTGAAGCAAAAGAAAAGAGAAAGTGAAGTCACCCCAAGTCAGACCACCAAGTTCTCTAGCATCCTACCATTAGAAGCAAAGCCTTTCACCAGATCTTATCTAATCTGGAAAATACCTTAACTGAAATTTGAAATAAAAGCACAAAGAACATCCCAGCAGTTTCAGAGCTGCAGAGGAGGATCTAAGCTCCTGGTGCTGCATGCCCTATCAGTTGCTCACATCACCACTGGAAAGCCCAGGGAAGTCTCCACTGGCAGGTCTGACAGTATCAGCTCAAAGTATTCTTGGTGCAAATTGGCTCAAACTGCTGTCTTTGAGAAGACACTGCAGCACAAAGCACAAGGCTGCTTTTTTTTCTAAATGTCCAAATACACTGTAGACTGAAATGATTCTATGATTCCTCTTCACTCACAGGACATCACCCTCTTCTGCAGCAATGTGGATGGGACAACAGAATGCTAAGCTGACCCTCTTTGGACAAGAAATGGGACATTTAAGCTGTTATAAAATATAATTCATCATTATTTTTAAATGTTTTTAAATCAATCAGAAGAAAACACATATTGATCAAGAACTGTGGAGCATCTAATGAAAACTGTGTTTTTAAAATTTAAATTTGCTCTGATCACTGAGGTCAAAAAAGTTGATTCACCTGTTAAATCCTTGTTACAAAATTTTTTGAAGGTGATAAAGCAGTATGATTTGTGAAGAAAACAGATCAATCTGAAACTGTTACCAGAACTAAAACCCATCTTTTAATGAAGGGCTAGCATTTCTAAACATAAAAGGCTGAAATGCTCTTTTCCACACAAAGAAGTATTGGAAACATTAAAGATTAGAAAACTTGACAGACAACATGTAAGATATACTGTCTAAATTTGATATTACCCTATAGATTGTATAAAATTTTCAGGGAATGTAATTTCTTCCATTAAACAGTTTTTTAAATATAACCAATATAAGGAAGTTTATACATGAGTTCTACCAAATAGTAAATATTCTATGTACTTAATAAGGAGAAATTCCTCACCCAGAAGGCCAGATTATCTCATTATGAAGAACACAGATCTGGTGCATTTTTCTTCCACACTCTATACATTCAACAAATCTGTACAAGGCAAAAAAGGCAAAGGGAAGCAAAGGTTAGTAGTATCATTGCTTGCTTGTGTATTTTGTAGTACTTCATTAGAGCACTTCCAGCATTTAGGCTTTTGAGTCTATTTAACACAGAAGGAACATCTGTGCTGAGAACAGCCTTCAGAACAAATTAAGAACCTGCCAGCTCAAGTCAGGCAGACTATGCAGGGACACTTTATTACCATTTGCTTGCCTTACCACCATCCACTCTTTTTTTTTTAAGTGAAGCCCTTTTGAAGGATAAGATCTGTAAACTGCTTGTTACTATAGAGAGTAGTGGAAAATGGGTTCACCCATGTCAGAAAGAAGAACCAGGTGAAATACCTGGCTGTTAGTTGCCCCACTATGCTTGAGCCCTGGGGTATATTGCAAATACACTGCAGAAAGGTGGGAAGGAAGAAGTAGAAGCAAATACTGAAGTCACTTTCAGAAAATTAGCAGAGATTTAAGGACAACTGAGATATGTCACATGGTTTGGTTAGTTCCCAGATGTTGGTGAACATAATTATCTAAAATACCTAAGGTTCCTTCAGTACTGGGACAATCTGACTCCTTTTGAACATGCCTGTCTAAAAGTTTGAGACTTTGAATGAATAGTTGTAATCTATGTAGAGCATGTAGTATCACACTCTAAGTTAGGCTTATATTCTATCTTCACTTTAACAAAGGGAAAGAAAAGTTATGAATCAAGCTACTATTCTCTCCTTCCCACAGCCCTTGTAAAACAGAACAGAACTGGCTGACCCTTGTGCCTTTAGAAGGATGGTGTGGGAACAATAAATATCCTTTTCCTTTATTCATTTGAGAACTGAGATAATGTTTGCAAAATAGCAGCATAGGTGTATGATGCAGGACCATGTAAAGCAGCTTCAAAAAACTGCTCAGGAATATCAAGAAAAGCAGCTGAGTCACCATCATCTTCAGGTTACTGAATGACTACAGTTCTGCTTTCAGAGCAGTACAGCATAACTGGCTGATTCAAAATATAGCAACTTTTCCTTCTACTACAGCTGCCTGTAAAATGCAGCAACTAGAAACAGCAACAGCACTAAGAGCTGCTGCCAAATGACTCAAATCAGTTCTGAGACTTGACCATTCACCACAACCAAGTTTCAAAGCAGAGCTATCTGCATTCATCCTTCTGTTGAATCTAAGTGCCAGACAACAAAATGCAGTCATTTCAGCCCATACATCCAGTGTTAGTGTTTCTCAAGCACAGCCACAGTGATTTGTGTTCTGAGCACTGAATACCAGATCTGCTGATTACTGAGCAGCCCCTACCAACTAACAGAGCTACATGAAAATGAAAACATTCAAAGACAAAGCTGATGGTGAATGAAAAAAGGCATCTTTACAAAGTATTTATAATAAAATGAGGATCATTCAAAGAGTGACAGCAATACTTACAGCTCAGGATCCAGTGTATCATTTTTCCTTTTTGAAAACTGTTCTTTGTTTATCGTGCTATGGAGAAAGAGGCAATAAAACTCAATTTTAACACAAGACAGCAAACATTCATGCAATACCCACACCTATCCACAAACCAAGACAAAACTTACAAGCAGAGTTTTTACACACTCACTGGCACTACAAGGAAAGTAATTATATTTTACACAGTGACAGACAACTGAAGTGTATGCCATTCTACTTTGTCCGTGGAAAACATTATTATTCTCTTGTAGAGAGCAATATTGTTCCCTTATTCAGTTTTACTACAGGATAAATATTAAAGCTGGCTGACAATTCAAGTTTTGGATAGGTCTGATCAGTATTTAATGGTGAAAAGATTACTTGATATGCCTCTCACATTCTGTAGGCAGAATTCCAATTATCTTTGATTACTGAGGTTAGGTTATCTTTTTTCAAATTCCCCTAGCCCTCCTCCTACATCAGCTTCAAAGGATAAATTTCAGTTTCCAAACCCTGCAACCCCAGCTCAGCCACTACAATACATTATTTCTACCTTCTCTACATCAGTTTCAAGGCCTAAAATTTCAACTTTTTCACAGAAGTTTTAAACGACCTGGTTCAGAACATACAATAGTCAAATCTGTGAGAATTTACCCCAAAGAATGTTCTGCACAACATGAGAAGATCACTATGTCCCTCCCTGAGAAGTAATGACACAGACTCACTCCAACTTGCATAAAATTAACCTTCCTATCTCCTCTTATTTTATTATTTGTTCTGAATTGTGCCATCCACAGAATAAATACTTGAAGCACCTTATAAAATAAATAATGAAGTTAAATATCTCAATTACGAAATTATTCTTATAATATGGTGCATGGAATTTAAACAGGACCCACCATGCATATTCCTATGATGTACTCTATGACCCTATATGGAATAAATTTTAGATGGATTGCAATTCTAGTATAAGCAAAGATCCATCCAAAGGGACATGAAATGACCAGGACACAATACTTCTTCCTTTTTCCTCCCGGAAAGGTAGGTCACAGAATCCTAGGATAGTTTGGGCTGGCAGGGACCTTAAGAGATCATCACCCTCTGCCATTGTCAGGAACACCTTCCACTAGACTAAGGAGCTCAGAGCTCCATCCAACCTGTCCTTTAACACTTCCAGTGATGGGGAATCCAGAACTTCTTTGTGCCATCTGTTCCAGTGCCCCACCACCCCCACAGTGAAGAACTTCCTCTTTCTATCTAAGCTCCATCTACCCTCTTTCAGTACACTTCAGTACATCATCCCAAGCCCAAACAGATACTTCCAGTACTATTCTGTATGCATCCATTAGTGCATCCAGGATCTGGTTCCAAATGAAAGTTAACTCAGTTTGGCCCATTACCAACTTCAGTAACTCTGCCTCTGGCTTAGAACAACATGAGGAATTCAGGAGAAGTCCTATCTGAAGGGTTGTTGCACAGCCTTCTTCCAAAGGGATTTCTTGAACAGCTCAAAGAATAACTGCTTGGCACTCATTTGTCCCTCAAGGACTTCCTTAGCCTCAAAAAATTCTGTTTCAAGATCTTTTTGAGGTATGAGAAGGGTACAGCAAAATGAGAGAGTGCAACAAAAGTTTGCCACCAACACGGTAAAATCCATGCACAGCCTTTTATTGTGTCCTCAACTACTGCACAGCCTCTCTCATAGGCAGATGGCATTCCTGTAGTGAAATATTTGTATGGCAAAAGGAGGTTGTCTGCTTCTGGTTTGGATTAAAAACAACCTGATGTTGAACACAAGTTTAATGGCATAGCTAGGGTATAAAGAAAATGGGATGTTTGCTATTTCAAGCTATGTCTGTCACACACTTGCCTTGCAGACATGTTTTTTTCCTACAGGGGACTACTTCCACTTTTTTTTTCAGGGAAAAAGCCATTTTCTTCTTTCTCTTCTATTGGTACAGTTGCAATTTTAAGCACTAAGTGCTTCTTTTTCACTAGTTTAGTCAGTGCAGGTTTGAAAGATAAGCACATGAAGGATGTATCACCCACCTTCTACTAGGCTAAAAACCTAGAGCTGAACCCCCCTTCCCTACAGAAAGCACCATGACAGAGCTCAGGGAAGCACAGCCCAAGCAAACACAAAGAACTCACGTTTGAGGTTGTGATGGGTCATCTCCCAAAGAAACGCTCTCCCCTTGGATTTCGTTGAAGCACTTCTCACAGAAATGATACCTGTCAGCAAGAAGGCCATATTTGGGTGAACTGCTCCGTCCACACAACACAGCCCAAGCCAAGCAACGGAGCCACCAATCACAGCAGGCCAAGGAAGGGACAGGAGCAGAGAGCAGGTCATCAACGGCGACAAGGATATTCAATGATGCGGATTTATGGGCCCCACATTGGGTTTGGTTGGTTTGGTTTTTTGGTTTGGATTTTTTTTTTTTCGCAATCAAAGCCAAGTGCAGACAATGACAAGCATGAAGGAGAAATTAAAAAAAAATACACACACGAACAAAGAAATGGGGGTTTGCAGGACAAAAACAAAAACATAGAAGCAAGACAAGACAACACAAAGCAGAAAGCCAAGGCAAAGCACAGATTAGCATTAAATCTCTCAAATGGGTTCACAAGCAGCAAACGATAAAAACAAATTAAACAAGAGTATTCCATTTTAGCATACCCATACCCTCTTCATTTTAATAATCCATGCCACGTACAGCAAAGAATTAAAATGAGACAGGGGAAAGAGCAGAAGGAAGGAGGAACTGCTACTTTGACTTGTACATCAGCACAGCAGTTCTGTTGGGAGGAGGATCTGCAGGAGATCAATGGAAGAAAGGTAGTCTTCCATCTTAAATGTATAAATGCTAAAAGGTCACAGAATTCTCTCCCAGTTGACAGGAAAAGCTAAATACCAGAAACTTTAGGAACAATAAAATCTGTCCTTAAAATTCTTACAGACTAATAGAACTGTCAAACTCCATGTTAACTAACATGAACTAGACACATAATGCTCTACATGGATATGACTCTGCCATAGCCCAGTCTGCACACAGAACAGTCCAGCAATCACTACAGCAAGCATTACAGAGAAAGATTTCATTTGTACTTCAATAAAATAGAGATTAATTCAAGATTCTACCCTAGCCTTCAAAAATGTTCTAAAGCTGTGGATTCTCCATTATAAGGCATGCAAACTGAGTGCACAAGACAGCTAAAAATAGAAATAAAAAAATTCAAACAAGTTCATTATAAAGCCACACTAATCTATGTTATTACCAACTGTCAGGCTAAAAAGACAAGTCTCAACCTCCCTTCCCAGCTTTCATCTGACATAATGCAGAGAATGGTACTTCTGGAATTACACATTTCAATCTATAGATATATGCATCTGTATATATGATGCAATCTACAAGCCACAGGTAGGCACCTGTTACAATGCAAGCATTCCCTTCTAACATTTGCAAACATGTCAAATTTCTGAGCAATAGTCTCTTGGTTCATCTAGTTATTGCCTATGGACAAACATAAGCAGAAGATACTGACATGACAGGCTCTACTCTACATGCAAATCTAAAACCACAACAGCTACTGTGGGGTATTATAGGACTGAAGAAGTAGGAGAAGCTTAAAAATCACCATTTCCTGCTATAAGCCTTTTATGATGTTTTAAAAGGTTAAGATCTAACTTGTTTGATCTTTAACTGCTTTCATCTGACCAGGTGCTTAAGGAAACTACAATTCTTGGAAAATTTTGGCTTTCAGGTAAAATCCTTTGTGTTTTTGTTGTTATGGTTTGTTTTGGGGTTGGTTTTTTGTTTGTTTGAAGTTTTGGAATGAATGGAGAGCAGGAACTAAATAAATTGATGGATCTTGGAGTTAAGCAATTCTCTGCTCTAACAGGTTCATTTTGATGACAGGCAAGGGAATATAGGAATGTTAAAGCATGTGTTTGCCTGTTTCTTCCTGCCTCACTTCCCCAGAGATGACCTTCAGAGATGACTAGCAAGAAACCTCCTTTCAGAAGTCAAGTAAGTTTAAATCCTTAAATAAACCCCAAGTAAAAAAGGATACTCAAAAGAGCTGCAGAAGGGACAGCATTTTACAGAGCTACTGATAGCTACTGCCAAGACAATTCCCTTTAAGAAACTTTGTAAGAAAAAGCAAGCATCAATCTGCTGAAGATCTGAATACACAGATCTTCCAGTTAAGATGTGCAATACAGAAGTAAGCTTGCTCTTCAGCATTAAAATCACAAGAAAAACCAGACTTGCCAAAACCACTATGTATTATGAGCATTAATACACTTTCTGCATATTCAACTCAGTGCTCTGCATGAAAAATACTGCTGCACAGTAGGAAGTAAAAGCAACAGACTTGTATATATGATTTGTAGGTAACTGGAGATTTAATTAAATGCAGGATCAAAACGTTGTAAGACATCACATCTGTGCAAACAAAGGAGGGAAGAGCAAAGGCCGCAGCGAACTTTTGCTCAAAGAAATCATTATTAGCACACAAGGCAAACTATTCAAGAGCACTTCCAGCAAAAAATTTTATCTTAAAACATAAAGGTGTACACATATAAAGAGGGTGTCTATGTAAATACATGCATGCCTATAACAGATTGATTGCAGCATGCACAAAACTGCTCCAGCTGAGTTTTCCTTACCTGTTCTGGTAACTGTAGTAAGTGGCATCTCGAGGGATCGTGCATAGCTGTTTGCCATAGCAACACAAAGTCTGTGGTGAGAACTCCAACTGCAAAGAGGAATGGGTCACCTTAGTACTCACACATTTTCACTTGCTCTCCACGGGAAGCAAGTGTGACCTAGACAGTGAACACTTCCACCTTACTCTGTGCACAGATCTCCGTACAGCAAAGTGTACAAAGTGCTGGTCACAAAAGGCATTGAGTGGGCTGTTATTCTCAAATTAACTCTTCTCCAAAGACAGAAAGCACATCAAAACAAGGGAAACAGAATTTCAATATACAGTGAAATACAGAACTTCTGAAGTAATGAAAACACATCTGTTTCATTTGCAATAGCAAAAGTTTGTCCTAAACAAAATAAGCCTTCTGTTGCTGACTTCCCCCCCCAAAGGCTTACATACGAATAGATTATTTAAGGACTAGATAGAATTAGAAGATCCTCACAATGCTCAAATTCAGATTATTCAGGATTGCTAAATCCTGGTAAACTTCAGAAATTTTTGACACACCATAACTGATAACAACTGCAACTGCTATATTTTACCCCTTCAATTCAAGGAAGCAAGGAACAGACTAAAGATATTTACTTTCTTACCTTTCTTCCACAGCAATAACCAAGGCTCTGCATAACTGGGTCAATTTCTTGCTCAAACACCTCTGCCAGTTTGGAGCAGTACTTGTATACCCGGGATGTTTTGCGGTTATACAACCAGGCGTTATTGAACATGAGCCAGATGTCATCTACGTACTGCCATGGCTCCTGATACTGTCCTGTGTCCAGCTTTCTCTTGATAGTAGAAAGATCCATGGGGTTCTTCACTATGTCAAAATAATCCTGTAAGAAAACACAGCACATCAAAACCCTCCTAGAGAACTATGCTGTAACATGACAACATGCGCATTCTCAGCCTGTAAATTCTCATCAAGAAAAACAGGTTCCTCCCTGACTTGACTGTCAAACTGCTTGTGACACACAGAATGCAATCCCTAAGTAATAGCATGTAATTCCCCAGAGCTTTCTTTTCACTATTCCTTTATTTCTCAGGTGCTGTTGCTCTTTCACAACTAATGAAATCAAGTCACTAATTTTAATCAGCAAAACAAGTATTAAAAATAGTAGAAAATGCCAGGTTTTGCAGCCATAGTGATCCAAAGATTTACACAAGAACATTAATATAAAGCAACTGTCTTCAGTAGCCCAGAAAACCTACCAAAAATAACTTTATTCTATGATAAAACTTATGTGTCCTCTAAAGAATGCCCTTTTCCAATTCACCATTGATTACGGTGCAACATCTACAAAAGCCTGCAGAATGACAGTCAACTGAAAGCTTGTTAAAAATATTAGCAAGTGTATAAATGCTTGTAATACAGCAGGCCTTGAAATTTTGCAACATCTGCCTTAAAAAAAAATCCTCATCAACAGCAAGTAAAAACACTTTCAAGCAAAAAACATCACCTGAAGCACCTAAAAAGGACTTCTACATCTATCTATTTGTTTATATTTTGTAAACTTGTGCAGTCAATTCAGAGTTCAAAAACACAGATCCTTGAATGATAGTTGTCTTCCCAAGATAATTCTAAATCAAGCAGAAATTTAACAGAAACAAACCTCTAACTTGTTTCTTCCTTTCCTATAACAAATAACAATCATTAATGGACATTTTTAAGTGGGTTTTATCTGCCTAATTTTCCACATCTTCAGAAAATATTTACACATGATGAGAGACACCTATAAAATCCAGCAATAAGAGCATCACAACATGAAGCAACAGCCATAAGAAGGCCATACAGCAATAGGGTTCTGTTGGTAAATCATTCCAGTGCATGTTGTATCTGCTTATTTAGTAAAAAAAACACAGAACCAAACAAACCTCCGTAAGTCACACCTTGTCTATTCCACTGCCTATGTTAAACCTCCCTAAACACACAAATATGAAGATATTAAGAAGACAGATATAAGCTGATCTCAAACAGGTATGTCAGAATACAGTAGTTTTGAATGAAAACCAGGAAATTATCTTGCTAAGACACTCACAGGAATTCCTAGTAGCTGGGGATCCACAGGCTGTCGAAATGGAAGAGACTCCGGATCCTGACGGTAAAGTGCCTCCAGTGTTGGCATAAGTGCCTGCCGCAACTCTTCTGGCTTGAAAACTTGGGAAAACAATCAACATTAGAAAGATAGCAGAAACAGCTGGAAGGAAGAAACCTGCTAGAAAATGTGATGTCTGTGGAAAAAGACAGACAATGAATGGGTTTATGGTACTTAAGCATGGCTTGTTTATCCTCTGCAACACTGAGGAGGATATTAAAATGATCACCTGAAGAAAAGGCGACCATAAGATGAAACTGATGAGTAGAGATGGCTCACATTCCAGATACATCCCCTCTTGGAGGCCCCGAGAAAAAAAATTGTCTACAGAATCTGTAACTGAGTATTTCAAATCTCCATTGTATTGACAATTTTACTAGGGCTTAGTGTCTAATTCTAAAGGCTTAAAGAACTTGCCCAAAGCCAATTATAAGCACATGTATTATTAGATATTTTTGTCCAAAAGCCACGAGGAACAATCCATATAAGTACCACATAATCCACTAAGTACCAAAAAGGAAAGCCCAGGTTTTTTTCCCTCTGCAGAGATTTCTCTAGGGAAATGCAGTGAATTTAAGTGAAAACAGTCTTTCTGCTTACTTTTTTTCTTAGACTGCCCAGCTGCTGGAGAAGACTGAGTTGCTGGAGTAGTAGGTCTTTCTTCCCCCTCTGGTACTTCAGTCTTAATTTCAGGTTTCTTCTCTTCTTGCTCCATTGGGTCTGGTTTACATTCCTCCACGACTGGTTCTACTTTAGCCTGGAAAGCAGTTTGGAGCTTGTCACTTAAATCTCCTGGTCACCCATCCACATTTCTGTCCTTTAAACCTATCTGTCATGCTTCCCCACCTACTCTTCTAGCTCCTTTGTAGTCAAAACTCACCTAAAACTTGAGCAAATGTGTTAGACTGCATCTTTAAACACTGCATAGCAGCATTGACGAGCTGCTAACGAGTTCTGAGCTGCAAGTAGACACACGGGTACCTCTTCAGGCAGTTCTAACAGCCTCTCATACAGCAGAGCTGCCAGGATGATGTGACTGGCAGCCACACTCCTGGCTGTCCTCAGTGACAAGCTGTCAAAGCCCAGTAAAGCAGCCCATCATGTACATATAGAATCATTTAGGTTGGAGAAGACCTTTAAGATTAAATCCAGTATTAATGTGGCACTGCCCAGCCCACTGCTATGCCACATCCTAAAGTGCCACCTCTACACATCATCTAAATACCTCCATTGATGGTGACTCAACCACTTCCCTGGGCAGCCTGTTCTAATGCTTGATAACCCTTTCAGTGAAGAAACTTTTCCTAATATCCAGTCTCAACCTCCCTGGCACAACCTGAAGCCATTTCCCCTCATGCTAGTATCTGCTATTTTAACAGCTGTGGACTGGCCCAAGTGCATCCTCACACGGGCATTTAGCAAAGCTTCATAGCAACCACATTATAACGGTCCTTTCTGTGGCCACTGATCTCTACTACCACAATTTCACCAGAAAACATACTCTTCATTAGGAATAAGGCAAAAGACAACAATCAAAACTGCAGCAGCAGCAGGTAGCACCTACAGCTCTCACCAAATCCTGAATGACAGAAAGCATCCTGCAGTACTAGATAAAGGTATTCTACCCAACATCTGGTCAACAATCTCACCTCAGATTTCTCCTCCATTTGCATCTCTGTTTGTTCTGGTTCCCCTTCATCTGTTTTAATCTCCATTTTCACTTCCTGCAAGGGTGGCTGCTGCTGTTCTGGAACAGTCTGCTGAGAGTTCACCTCTGTGCTGCTGGTGGATGGGGGGTTGGATACCTGCCCATCAATGCTCACAGCTGGCTGTGAAAGCTGAGGGAACAAAACACATTAAACAGGCTTCTAACGAACCTGTTTTCCTTTTCTAATCTAAGTTTTACCTATGCTACATTTTCACTGAGTTCAAAAGCACTCTAGTTCTTGTATTTGTTTTCCCTGAAGAATACAGTGGTCCCACAAACTCAACTATTGGAAAATATGTATCAGAGGCATGCACTAGAATGCCTTGTCTACAGAAAATGGCATTGTTTTCCATATTGTCTAAGTCCTATGCATATGTTTAAGTAACCAAAAACCTCACCCATGTTTCAAAGTGAATTTCAAACATGTACAAGAATTCTGTAAAGTACTTCCTCTCTGGAAACAGCAGATGATCTACAGACTTGTCTTCATGGAGAAGCTTACTCCCCAAATACAAAAAACCCCTATTTTAATATTAAACATGCCAAGAGCACACAACTGAAAATGAAACCTTGCACACAAACATTAGCAGGGAAAGCACAATTAAAGTATTTCCTTACAGGTGTTGTGGGGTGCTGAGGTTGCAGCGGTGCTGTTGGTGTGGGAACAGATGCAGTGGTGCTCTGCTGTGACAAGGGCTGCTGCTGCTGCTGCTCTGCAGAAGGGGTAACTGGAACTGGAGGCTGCACTTGTGGAGGCAGCTGTGTCTGTGGAGGCGTTGGAGTCTGCCTCTGAGGGGGGTGCATAGTCTGGGACTGCGGTCCGGGCGGCATTGCCTGAGGAGCAGGAGTGGGGCCAGCGGTGGCAGCAGCTGCTGCTGCCTGCTGCTGCTGTGATCCCAAGCCTGGGGGCGTGTGGTGAGGTGTTGGGGTTCGGCTGGGTACCGGAGAAGGAGAATTTTGGTGCATGGGAGGCTGTGGAAGAGGTGGGCAGTGAATATGGCTCCCTTGAGAACCTGGAGCCATTGCAGGAGAGTTCACAGGACAGGAAGCGCTGGTCATTTGTGCCTGTGGGAAAACAGGTACACATTTGCAGTGACTTGGAATAGAAAAGCAAGAGAAATTACTGTCAAATGTCTGCTTTCCCACAGCGTACTTTAAAAACGTGACAAACCATCTGCTTCACTTTTAAAAACTCAAATTTCAAGAGCAGAAATGGTCTACTTGATCTATTTTGTTCTACACAAACACAAGACTGTTTTATAAGTTACTCATCTCTCTTAGAGAAGTTTCAATATAATAGCTTATACTTGTTGATACACTTAAAGAATGGCACACCTACACTTCCAGTTTGCAAAACATTTCTGTCTAAAACTGCAGATTTGTACATCCTGATTATGGGACAATGCACCATAGTGAAAAACTGCATTCAAATACACTTTGTGTGCCCATGCCTCCACCCCCAAGATTAGAAACTGAATTTATCATCACAAATAAGTACAGCTGTAACTCTACCATTATAAAATTACAAAAAAAATGTATTGGTCAAGATAAAAAACTGTAACTCCACAATCATCTTGCCTGCAAACTAGGAAGAAGCATCAATGAGAAGCAAACTGACGTTCCCTACTTCTTCCTGGCCTGAAAGGTTCTTGCTGAAAAGGGAGAGGGAGAGGACAGAAAGGAAACTGCTAGACTGTAAGTTCAGATCTTCAGTAGTGATAACCCTCTTAATCCCCCAAAGCCAGCAACACACAGGCCTGGATAGACATGCCTATTTATGACTTATTCTGCCACCTCTTAATTTCTCAGGCTCTGCTGTTTCGCTGTTCAGCAAGAGAATCTTAACTACTGCATGCTGAGTCACAATTTCTTCTTTGCTCCATAAAAACAAACCTAAAACAATTCCTCTCTAACACCTAAATTTAAAGCCCAAGAACAAGTCAACAGTATTTCACCCTTGCCATTCCCAATGCTACACCAGGAAAATGAAGTCTTGATAAATGAATTTGGTTGATTAAAATTCCAGAAGTCTCTCAAGGTAACAAGTCGTTCTACATTACTACAAACTGAACAATCATAACCATTTTATGACAAAGGTCACTGACAGCACGTCAAGAAATCAGAAACTTACTTGAGATACTGGTGTCTGATTGCCAGGCTGAGTCATAGGCATGCTCGCTGTGTTCATTCCCGGGGAAGAAGCAGGGAACTGAGTCTGTTGTAGAAATTGATTCTGACCAGAAGGCTGGCCAACTCCTGGCTGCTGCATACGTGAAGGAAATCCCATCTGGTGGAAAAGAAAGCAACTAATTTCACACAATGTGCATACACCTTCATAACATTTTCCAAAAAAACAGAAAACAACAAAACAAAAAAAATAAAAACACTTCTTTTGTTGCAGAAGTTGATACTTGCCACTTATCTGTAGGATACAGCATGAAAAGCCTGCTTATAGCTCCTCTCAAAAGACAGAATTTATGATGATTTCTCTTAAAAGCTAAGTAAAAGGATATTAATTTCAGATTGGGACTGTGACTTAAGATTTATTTTGGCTCCTTGTTTTAAGAACGCAACAAAAAGCCACTTCAACTTAAATTTTTAGGCAATTCTTACCACAAATTTCTAAAGATTTACTATATATCAGGCAGATCTTAGAAGAGAAGCAAAAAGACAGAAACCAAAGGGCCAAGAGAATGAAGAAGTGATGCTTGATTTATTTTCAAATTTTTTTTATTGATTGATTTTATGGAAACCACGGACAAGAGAAGCAAATCTGTGAACTCAAGCCTGGAGGGAAGGAGCACTGACCTGGTTCATGGCCCCGGCCTGACTTAGCTGTCCAGGGTGCTGAAGAGGAGGGGTTTGTCGGGGTCCCATCGGTGACAGCTGCATGTTCATCTGCCCAAACTGATTCATTCCTGTGAATTTGTGCCAAAAAACCACATGTAAACAAAGACCTGAAATCTTCTTTAGGCACCATTCAACATTTGGAGAAGAAATAATGTTTCTTTAATTTTGCTTTCTAGCAACCAGCTTTCAATCAAATATTGCCTTCTATTAACTAGTTACATGGAATAATTTTAAATATAGTGATTGAGCTACCTACTCTTTCAGAATACAGACCAAGACATCTGTTTCCACTGTTATTAAAACTCATTAAGTTTGAGGACTACTGTAACATATGACAAATACTGATTGTCACAGCTGCTGCTGAAGATCAACTTTCCACAGAAAGATGCATTATTTAATTACGTATTAGAAATTCATTTATTGAATCTCAAACTGTATCTTAAGTACTTTGCATGTTGGCTACAACACATTTTGAATTTGTAACAAAGCTTCTGCCCTTTTTTTCTGAGCAATAATTCTCACCACATTCCCTCTGCCACCAACATGTCCTCACCATGTTTGTCTAATCCCACCATCCTATGCACATACAATGAGAAATTCCAAAAGCATCAAGCTCTTTATTTAACAAAGTAATTAATGTGCAGCTCAATATCACATGACAAAATGCTACTAGATATAGTATTTTATTTTTATTATATAGTTATATAAGAATTATGCAATATAGGTAGCTATTTTCTTAACCAAATGTAAAAACTGCATATGATACAAGGTCTCTGATGCTTCAGAGCTGTCCAAATCCAAGATTCCTTTAAAAATTCCTGTAAAAACTTTTAAAAGCAGCAAATTTTCTTCAAATATTTACCTGGCTGTGCCTGCATGCGATTCATCATCTGGTTTGGCACACTGGCACGTATCAGGGTTGGGTCAGGAAGTGGACCATCTGCAAAAAAAGACATTGAAATAAGATAGTGTTATTCACAAGACCACCAGAATTTATCCACCAAACATTTTAGTGAGAATTACAAATTAAAACTCATGTATAAAAAAAGTGCATACAGTAACTAAACATTATTAAAGAGTCCTCAAAATCGTAAGGCAAACTCAAGAACTTCCTTGAAAATAGAAATACATTCCAGTGACAGAAACATCCTCTGACTTAGAGTCAGCTTTCAGAAATGGGTGACATATTTGAAGCACGTTATCAAGGTACAACCATGAACAGTAGCTCACAGGTCAGGCACCCATGAACAGCTAAATGGTCACCAGACTACTGAAATGACAGTACAGGATTTCCTGCACCAGGTGATCAGTAACCCAAAGGTTCTTACTTGCAGACATTCCTGGCTGTGGCTGTCCCATATTGGGCCCTTGATTCATGGGAGCTTGTGGCATGCCTGGAGCATTTGGGATCATGTTTTGCTTCTGCAGCCTGGTTCTTCGTTTCTCCTCCAACTCCTTCTGAATCTTGTAGATCTTCTCTGCTAGCAAGTGATAGTACTCTGCCTGTTGGGGAGGAATAAAAGCCAAGAGAGAGATGAGACACACATTAAGAAAAGGCAACTGGTGCCAGTGATTCAAACTTGCAAAGCAGCTTTACAGACACACATTTTGGTTTGGTGTGGGAGGCGGTCTTCCCCTTCGCAGAGACTGCCAGATAGGAGGGGAAAAAGGGGCAATGCTAAGGGCACTGCTCTCAATTATTAGACCAACACCAGATATTTATCTTCTTGTGTCCAACATTGCTCTTGGACAATCACAGTGAAGAGTTTCAACACGGCATTTAGGGGACTGTGACAAGTCTCAGGCACAGCACATCTCAACTCCTGGCACAGCCAGGCAGCAGCCTTCAACTGGTTGGTTCGTAGACCCCAACCATCAGCCCCTAAACACTTGCTTCCTCAGCGTGGAAGTCCCATCTGTGCTTTCATTCCTCTCCCTCCCGAGTCAGCACAGGATCAAGGTAGGAATACACAGAACTAGACAACAGGGGATGGCATCTCACCCTGCTGTTTGCTGATTCATACATATCCCCTTCCACTTTCCGAGCATATGCCACCAGATTCTCCATACGTCGATCCTTCAGTGCTGCAGGGTCAGGAGTAGGAAATATGGCTTGGACTCTGAGTGGGAAGAAAAAATATTAGGAGACAAATAATATAGATATTATCTGTTCCCAGACCAGCATTAATCCCAGTGGTTTGAACACAAAGCAGCAAGCAAATCCACTGACAGACTGCAGCTATTGCTACTTCTTCCAGGGGCAGTAGATGTTTGTAGATGGCTTGAGCATGGAGTGGGAAACTTCCAAGACAACAGCCCCAAAGCAGCAGATGCAGCTCCATCTTTCAGCTTCTGCTTTCCCTTCTCCATGCATCCTGACAAAATTCACTCCTTGGCCATCTAGTTCTGCAAGTCAGGCTTCCTTTTGCAACCCCTCTGCCTCCAATACACCTAACAGGAGGTTGTTTTGATATTGGCTACTTACAATTTATGAACAAGGTGGTTTCGGAGATCCTGAGTAATGTCCTCATGCCACTGCTTTCGAATTCCGGTATTGGATGGTTGAGCTGTTGGCATGGCTCCCAAACTGGCAACATTGGCGCTTTCACTCATCATGGGGCTTCAAAAACAGAGCAAGAATTGAGTGCAAAAGTCTAGCCCCAGCTTAATCATCTTACAGTCATAGCCTCTTTTAGAATAATGTTAGGACAAAGGGCTAGTTCAGCCATTCCCTAATCAATGGACAAACTGCAGAAATAGTTGCACACACACATCAAACAACGCAGTGAAAGAGTACATGCTGTTCTACCCAAGGACTTGGAAAACTGCAACAAAAGCTACAAAATCCAAAGGGAGAGACAGCCATCAATGGCATTTACTCCACTGTTTATGCAAGAAGTGCCATGAGATGAAAACAAAACCATTGGGGTACAAAGGATTCAAACTTACTTTTGAGAATTCATGGTTGAATGTAACATTGAGTCAGGCAGCAGATTAGGAGGTTGAACCCCTACTCCTCCATTCACTCCCATTGGATTTGCACCTACAAAACAGAAGAACACAGAAAAAATGAAGAGCCCATTTACCAAACAAAATCAGTAACTGTTCAACAATAACAAGGGTTTAGACTTTCAAGTACTTGGACTTTTGTGAAGGCGATTTAATTACCCATTGCTCTCTTCAACCCTCTTTCTTTTACAAACTCAGAAAAAGCCCAAGGCACAACACCGGTGACTTCCAAATGAAGCATCAAACCCATTACTCCTCTGCACATCTTCCTGAACTTATCAACAAACAAGTGATTTTAATTTGCCACAAATATTATGTTCCAGAGTCCTTTACTGTGACTCTCTAATGAAAGACTCCAAGCACTTCTGCTTTTTTGTTTAGAAGCAGTCAGGTGTTTTTTCATTCAGAATCTTAGTATATTCGCAAAGGCTCCAAAAACTTAAAACATCAGCTACCACCTACATCAGACAAGGTCCCTTCTCACCCACTCCATAACTTAATGATCCTACAACTAACTCAAGTGCTTGTAAGAAGGAAAATCTGACAATCCTTTGCAGGAAACACCTTTAATTTGTTGCATAACAAAATCTGGTTTTCTGAATCATATCTTAATCACCATAAAAATTGCCTGTTTTCTTCACACACTACAGTTACCTCAAATTAGTAAAGAAAAATGCAGTATATTTCTGTCTGGAGCTTCCAAACACATCATTTTGTGAAACCACAAGTAGCATGAAAACCATGACCAAGCTTCACGTGTATTTAGGACATCTGAATCCTACAGAATCAGTATTTCAAGCAAAATTACACACTGCATACAGGAGAAGCCCACTGAAATGGAAGTACATGGAGCCTAATACATACCCCTAATATCACAACCAAGTACTTAACTGATTTTTCATAAATCTGTTCCAAATCTCCTTTCCTTTAGTCCTTTTCTTCTTCCCAAACCCACTCTGCCATCTGAAAGCACACTGCCGTGCAAGACAACAGTCAACCTTTACCTTAGCTCTCCCTTTTCCAACTGTCAAAACCCACCATTTGTTAGAGCTACTTAGGACTGCATCTTTTCACAAACCAGTCCTCATCAAATCCTGCTATTTCTCCTAAACCAGCCCTGTTGTCCTGTAGGCCATGGCCTGGTAATTCCTATCTCACCTGTTGTAATTCCCTTCTTAGCTACCCACTCCTAATAAGGAAGCAACAGTCAAACATCTACACTCTCCTTGCTTGCCCTTTCTACATTAAGCTGCAGTTTTTCACACTCCAAGAGCTTTTTCAATACCATTTCATTGGATTTTCTTAGCAGTTGCACAAAGAATGCCCACTGTTCTGCAAGGAATGCATAGGTGAAACACTGTCTGTAAGTAATTACATACATAAAAAAATAAGAATAATTTTGCTTCAGAAAAGACTGTAAAGGCACAACAGAAATTAATAATATTTTAATCTAATTGTTTTAAGACTAAGCTCTCAGGATCCTTGCCCTTTCCTCTGTTTTCACATACTAGAAGTTAAAGTTTTAGCAAGTCACATGCAATCTGTGAGGGCCAGTCATCTCCTTAACAAGTCTACTCTACCCAGCAGCCTTTTCCTGAGTAACTCAGGAGCATCCTTCCCTTTGCAGAGCAGAGTAGCAGCTGGTTGCAGGCTTCAGTTTGTGTGTTTCTGTACTAGTCTCTCATTCTGCACACAAGCTTCTCATGGGACACACAGGCACAATCACTACAGTCCCACACAAGCTTGTGTAAATCACTGCCAGCTCTTCTTTCCTCTTTTCTGTTAAAAAAGCCACATCTGCTTATGCAACTCAAGCAAACAGCTAAGAGTGAGAAAAACTCCTGTGATGTAATCTCAAACGATCAAAATCAGATTTGGTGGTTAAATATGACTTCATTTGACACCATTGATAGCCAGGTTCTGATTAACTGCACTTTGAATTTAAATTGTTATCTAGTCCTATGATGTTGCTATAAGCCACTTAGACAATTTAGAGCTATGTGAGATCACATGACAGGATTCAGGGACTATGTCAGTTATTTACTATTTTTCATTTCTTAAACTTTACATATCTGAGATACAAATGTAAAATGCTGCACTCTGAGTGAAGTGACAGGGAAGTACCCCTGAATGCTGGCATTCCAATGCCTGCATATCCAATTTAAAACTCTCCAATAGTCTGAAACTTGGATTACAGTAGAATTACAAAGCAAAAAAAAAAAAAAAGCCTTGAAAAATTATCATTTTTATAAAGGAACAAGTTTTTCCAGAAAATTTGTTTTCCAGAGAAGGACACCTGGGCCCTCTAATGTTCCTGGTTCCACTGAGTAAGTTGCTTTTTCAAGTCTAAAATATCACAAAGCCCTACCTTTTGCAAATTTTTTAGCAGTATTAAGCTAGTAGGTTGAGAAAATTTGCATTAGATGTAGCATGGGGAAGTTGCCTGTAGTTTGCATTTTAACACTAACAGATAAACTTACTCATAGGATTCATAGGGCGCAAGCTCTGGGGTGACTGTCCCTGTTGCTGATTCTTCACTTGAGCCTGGGGCTGTGTCTGCATCTGGTTCCCTTGATAGGTCAGTCCGAGGGCTGCGTAGGCTCTCTCGATGGAGCTGGGGTCGATCTGACTGGTAGTGTTAATGCTGGGCGTTGTCTGCTGCCCCACGCCCACAGAGCCGGTATTGGCAAGTCCCACCGCAGCTCCGCCCAGCAGCGCTGCGAGAGAGACACCGAGTTAGAGAGCAGAGGGCACCAGAGAGGCCCAGCAATACAGGGACAGATGGAGTGCACTGGCTGCTCAGAACTAAAACATCTCCTTCTGGAAGCATGCAGGGAACAGATCTGAAAAACCGGTCACGAAACAGAGAGACAAGTTCTGACCCAACCAGCCAATCCAACATGCTGTTTCCCCTTTGGGCTGCTCAGAGGAAATCCCACTCTTAAATATTTAGGACACATCTGCTTGCTTCAAAGTGAAAACAGAGGCACGGCATATCACAGACGTTAAAGGCAGATTTGTACATACAGTTTTCCACCACCCATTGAAACACCTTTTCTGCCCTTTTTGCTTGTCTTTTAGTTTTCTTAAACCAAGCTCACATTAGTCATGAGAAGAGGCTACAGTAACATTAAAGTAAGGAGGAAAAAACCCCATACAGATAATACAATGACAAAAATCTTGCCAAACATTTTGTCAGGGAAACTAAGGGGACACAAAGAAAAAGGGGAAGTGACATCTGATGCAAACAAAGAATGAAGACAGAACCAAGTATCAGGGCTGAAATGATACAACATGCGTGCATGCGCACATCTGTCTCCAGAAACCATCCAGCTGGAAGCAGCAGCAATGAAAAGCCAACCATTTGGTTGAGAGAGCTGTGATTTGTTCACCCTTACCCTTAACTTTCTTCTTGATAGAAAAATACAATAAAGCTAGAAAGCTTTCATAAACACTAGCAATCAGAGCCAGAAAAATACTCAGATTAAAACAAGAGAAAAATCCCATTAACATGTTCCCAGGTTTGAAAGCATCACCATTACCATCTGGGTGCAAGAAAGTTTAACTCCCAACATGCATTTTATGGCTTATTCAACACACAGAATTCCCCAGTAGACTTACATTGCTGATTTCTTTTGTCCCCAGCATTTTTGAGAGGCAAACATACAGGACAATCATGTCTTGTACAATTCTTCCAGTGTGAGATGATTTGTCGGGAAGATGCGCAATGTGCCACTGACAAAGAGAAGAAATGAAAAGCATTTACAAACTGCTCCCAGTAGCTCCACATGTTCATCACAAACTGGGTAGAGAGCAGCATTTTCTCTCAGGGCACACACCTATACCAACAGAAGTCAATAAAGTACTATTTGAAATAGTTCAGCACTAACTAGCCCTCAAAAATGTAGCCAGATTTCTTCTAGTATTATTGGCTCAACCAAAGCCTACTCGAAAAGCCCATGTGATACACCCAAGCCCTTGTCTCCGTGGCTTGAAGGATAACTCCATCTAGCTCAGGTATCAGGCAGACTATGCCAACCAACTGAGATGTCAACAACTGGCACAATCCAGATGAGCCAAGGCTATTAAAAAGAGAGATTACATTTTAGTAGGACAGAGAGGTTGCAAGTGCCAGTAGCAGTCAAATTCATGGCTTGGTATTGCTCGAGATTCATCTCTTCAGTTTAAGGAAAACAGGTAGACTCCTATTTGCAGATTCCTGGTTTATGTCTACCTTTAAAAAAAGGCAGAATCCAAAAGATTTTACCATGAGTTATAAAGTTAGGCAAAAGATTTTTACTCATCTCTTTGTTGTATCTTGTCCCCTCCCCTCTAACTTGCCTAAACTTTAGAGGCTCAGAAGTTGCTTACAATTCCCTATCTTAAGCAAATAAGACAGAATTTCTTCAACTTATTTCCCAAGTCACCCACTAGTCCACCTCTTTCTAGGAGTCTTTCTCCACCCTAAAACGTGTACCACATTTACATAACCACTCCCCCACTTACCTTGGCAAGATTTGCCAGCCTGACAGTGCGTCATGTGGTTCAAGACATTCTTCATGGTTCGGCAGTGCGGGAGGTTGCACTGCCGCACCTCCCCGTTGGCCTGCTCTCGCCGCTGACACTTGTGAGCGTGCAAGAGGAGAACCAGCTGCTGCTGGATGAGTTTGCGCTTTTCTGGATCTGCTGTCGGTGCTCCGGACCCCATTCCTTGAGAAGCTGCTGGCCCCATCCCAGCTTGCTGCACCTGGGGAGCCTGCTGCTGGCCCTGAAGAAGGTGAAAAAGAAATTCCTGGAAATAAATCTGTTTTGAAAATAATTCATTTAGCAAGTAAACAGCAATATAACAGAAAGTCCAATAAGAGGAACAACTACTACTAGATTCTCTGATGAAGGAAACAGCCCACTTATGTGTAGTTCTGGAGGACTCATTAAAAATGCCCCTTAGCAACAGTCCTAGCAATTCTCTTGCCAGCCACAATTTCCTTCTCATATCACTCTATTAGTCCTAGCTCTTGCCTTATCAATAGCCAGCAGACCTTTGCACATGCTCACAGGTTAATTTGCAGTGCTAGACCAACCAGAAAATATTAATAGCATTTAGATCTCAAATCTCATTTTGGATGCTAAAAGTTGCATCCACAATTCTTGCATTAATGGAAGAAAGCACATTTTCAAATGAATAGGGTTTTCCCTCACAGTAGAAGGTATCTCAAGTTGACTGCTCCTAGAAAAGGAGAATGAAAGGCAGGTTCTGGGAAGTTTTAACCTTTCTCCATCAGTAAACTTGCACATAAGCATTCAAAATAAGCATCTCCTAGTCTCTGCTAGAGATGAAGCACAGCTTCAGGATAATAAACACTACAGAACTAATGTCAACTATGGCAACATCTAGTTTGTCTTCTCTGCTGTTTATTTGTTCAGAACCCTTTGTATTCCTTTTAGGTAACATTTGAGGAATAGTCAAGTAAGAGAGGCTCAGGTACTCTATTGCTTGTATCACTACAGTTTAACAGACTTTAGTTTCTAATTGACTCTTCAGGTTCTACAGGACATTTATGGAGATCTCCAGATCTTTAGACCCCAGCTACCTGTATTTCTAAACCCCAGCTCCCCTATAGCTCTTGACTACTAATATTAACCTTTCATTTGACAAGGTGGCTTCACCAATTAGCCAGGCTCCCAGGGTCTGTGCATGCTCCAATATCACCATAACTCCCTTGTTTGCAGCCTGGCATTCTGAACGACAGCTGAGACAGCAACAACTTTAAGTTCCTATGTTCAGCTGGGTACCAGCTTTAAAAGTTGTATGCTCTGCACTGAACACAAACTTGACAGCTGGGGATCTGAACAAGTTTTGGCTGCTTTTTTATTGATTCATATAACCAACTGGTTTGCTTGTCTTCCAATGTTTCATGCTCAACTTAAAAAACCATCAAATAAAACTCACAGGATGGAGCTCTTCTTAATTTAAAGGTACTAAAGTTAACTGGAAATTGTTTTTCAGCAACAGTTAGTAAGATCAATAGATGGACCCTCCCAGGGAGTGTGTGGGAGTGAAATCTGAAGCAGGGAGAAACATAAGCTATATTCAGAAAAATGAATTAGTTTCCTAAATTATATATATATATATACACTAAATTATATACACACACACACATATACATGGAAAAAAACCCCGGTATGACATGTTGCATGTCATACCCCTAACCAATTTAAGCTTTGAAAATGAGGCATCAGCTTTAAGCTCAAGCCAGGGAATCTAACATTAAGGCATGTGGTGAGGCACTGGCTTTACAAGTTTCGGTTGTCCACTTTGCCCACCATTCTTAATTCCCCTTTCCTTAAATCCTGCTGCAGTAAGAGTGGAGGCAAAAGGGAAAGTTACCAAAGCTAATACAGTTGCCAGGGAAACACCTCCAGCACCAGGACTGTTTGTGTTCCTGTAATTCACAAGAAGGAACTCACAGCTGGGGTTTCTAAGCCCTATCCCAGGTAACACCTGTTTGAGAAGGAACACCTCTCTTTACCAAAAGCATCAACGAGTACAAGCAGGAAAACAACTCTCCAGACAGAGATACTCTGAGGAGAAGGGGCCCAATACAGGAACAGTAAAGAAAGGATGGGACAGGAGAGCAGAGGTGTCCAAACAGGTTGCAAAGCTCATTTCAATTAAGGAGCTCCATTCCATTTTCCCTGTTAACAGGGTTTGAAGGCCAAAAAGTGGAGGTGCAGTTTATCAACATAGAAAGCACAACTCAGCCCTCTCCCTCATATCAGTCCTAGGGGTTGAAACAAGTGTGTTCTGTGTGGATTCCAAGCACATATTCATCCTGGGTAACAGAGCTGCAAAATCTCACAATATGCCAAGACCAGAGCATATTGCTCCTCTTTACCACAACATATTCTGAATACACCTTTCATTTTACTTACCATGTTAGGCATTCCAGCCCCAGGAACTGGCTTCTTGTCCATTGGAAACTGTGGTAAGCTATTCTGCAGTCCAGCTTTATTCTGCATCTGAGGGCCAAGTCCACTGGCTCCGATCTGCTGCCCAGTATTTTGACTATAGGGCTGACCATAAGGGCTGGGATTGCTCATCATTCCCATCTAGGAATTAAAATAGCAAGGTGTTCAAGTAAGACAGTCTAAGTTCTCAATGTATAAGGCAAATTTATACTTCAGAGAAACAAGAGTGACCACAGCCATGAGCTGGCTGCAATGCAACACTGCTCCTTCATGTTCACAGATTTACCCATCACACAACATTACCTTCTCAACTAGACAGTTCCTGTAAACACAACAAAGCCAACTTCACAATCTTTGAGATCTGACTGGATGGAAGTGGCCTGATTATTTCTTTACAAAATATTTTCAACAGTTTTCTCATTTCCCCTTTGTGAATTGCACAAATTTTGCAAATTTGTACCATGGACTACATAATTTTTCCGGACTTGCGTTCTCACTTGTGCAGACTCCAAACGCAGACAGATACCATCTTCATTCATATCAGCACAGTTTATCCCAAAAACATCCTATCCAACTGCTAGCATTCCCACAGCTTGTCTCCAGACAGGCATAACAATGCATGTCTGCATTATCAGTACACAAATATTTTCAATTTAAGAATACACCATAGTCATAGGTAACACCTCACAGTCACACCAATTCATTTGCAGTACTAGAGATCAAAAGAGAGGACAGGTAGAAGTCTTGCAAACAAAACAAATCTACTGAACCATTCACCCACAGGGGAAATAGATTCATGTTTCAAACAAGCCATATGCATATTCAACAGTTCTAGCACACCAGAACATATCATTTGTTGTCTTGGAACACCCAGAACCTCAAGAACAAGAAGCAATCTTGCCAATAAAGTTGTTTCCCCTCTAACACTTTTTTCCATTCTTTGCATTCCCATTTATTTTCCATGGGAAATTTGGCCTTCTAGGACCAAAAAAAACTAGACATAGGGGACCAGAAAAACTGGAGATTTTTCTTAAGGTTGCCAAGTTCTCACTATTACTCAGGCAGGATCTTCAAGGAGCCGTAACTCAAAAACAATGGCACAAAAATACTTTAGAGGGCTGTGTTGCTTCAACTCACATTAGTATTTGACTAGACAATGTCCAGTCTCCTTGATGCTCATTGATTCAAAGCATTTTCCTGCATTCAAAGAAGAACATAACTCCATGGTAGGCCTGTTTCTAATCACTTCTACATTTATTCTCAAAGCATCCTCCCCTAGCAGAAACACCTTGTTTCTCTCACCAAGCTTCTTCACCCTGCACTAGAAGTAATCAACATGCTCTGAGACTACTGGTAATTAGTCACACTTCTGTTTTTCAGGCTGTAACAACCTTCAATCCATTATAATAGCCTTCAGTTTGCATTTACAAAATAAGGCAGGATCAAACTCAAGCTACACGAAAAGGAATACAAAATTCACTAAAGAACCTGCCACTTCAGACATCTGATATGCACAAGTGAATTCACTTGAGGACAGCCCCCCTCCTCCACACATAAGCAATAACCACAATCACACAGCAGTAATTCATTAGAGAGCAATGAAAAGAATCTCTACACATGGCAGAAAAACAAACTATGTAATGATCAAGCAGAACTAAAAGCCTTCCTTCCCACTGCCATGTCTCGACCACAATGAACACACCTATGGTGACCAATGAAGCAGCTGCTGCCCAAACCAGGACAGGTAAGACCCAAGCCTTCCTTCTCCTTCAGACTAGTAAGATCTTATGTGCAAGTTAAGATGAAGGCAAAGGGAGAAGAAAAGCATAGGAAGTCAGCACACACACTTTCAGAACTATTCCCCATCGTCACTGACACCTCAAATTGACGAGCAGGTTTCCAAGGCTTAATGAAGGCCTGACAGTAAGAATTAGTCCCTTAAGAAAACAAGCTATGTTTGCCTGTAAGATAGCCTTATCCCTCTGAGGGAATCTCAGAACTCCAGAGAGAGTTTTTAAAACAAGGACATCCCCAAACCATAAATTTCTGAGCAAAGCTTTTAAGTTCATTAACAATCACAGCTCCCAAAGTCAGTTGACATCCGAGAGCACACGAAAGCACAGACAAGCTGGCTATTACTGTCACCAGCCCCATTTGACTTCTGTAACTTATGCTGCTATCAGTCTTAAAAAACAAAAAAACAAACCAAACATTCAGAATTAAAGGCCGAAGGCACATTTTCACAACCTGGTGTCACAGGAAGAAATCAAGACACCCAAGTCAGACAATCGGAGACTTTACACACTAATTTCAAAGGGTTCAGAAAAACTGTGGCCTTGTGAGCCAGCTCTGTCCTGACTACACAGTAAGAAACTCAAACCTAGACTTAAAAAGGACACTTTTGTTATGTCACCCAAAACAACTTTCTAATGAAACTCACAGATGAGGTTTCACCAAGCCAATCAACATATATATTTGCAACAAATCTGAACACAAACTATATGTGAAGCTTCTGACTTTTTCAAATTACTCATCAAGTTGGCTCAGCACAAGGATCTCTGATGCTTCCTCAAGCACCAGCCACTGGCACTGTTTGGGTGCAAGACCAGCCCTCTCCAACAAGGCTCCCTCCATGGCAGAAACACAGGGGTCCCCTCCACCCTGCTCTGCCAAGGGACCTGGCAGCAGAACACCACATGCCCAGCTCAGCCTAGCTGCTCCTTACAGGGGTAATACTCTCCCATTTCAGGTTACAAGAGAGGCAAAGACCTGAGGAGCTCAGGCCAGGTTGACAGGCAAGCACACCAAACTGACTCAAAGCCACACTCAAGTGACTAAGATGCTAAAACCCAAATTCCTCAAGGTCTCCCTGAACAAATCAGCAACCATTACTTGATCCAGGTGAGACTGACACCTGCCAGATCCTCAGCTGAACCTCACAGCAAAGCCCCCCATTTCTGCCATCACAGACTAACCTGACAACAACCACCTGCATTCAACCCTAGACTGAGTCAAGAGAAACATAATTTGGGAGATTCTCCACCTGCACAAGGTGGCCTTGTGAGCTTGCACAAGAAGAAGGAGCATGCTCATGTTATTTGCGGTGACATGTTGAGAAACATGAATAAAACATTTAACAGGAAGAAATGTATGGCCTCATGACTACAGAAGGAAGATCAAAATCCTGTATAATTGTACCAGTAGGCAACAACCAGAAAGACTGACACACTGTTCATCAGCACATTAATGTTCTTTGGGAGGGGATAGATAAACAAGTGCAGAAGAACCAGCCAAAGAAAGGAAGAAGGGTGGTGTTAGTGCCACTGCATAAGAGAAGTACAAAGCTTCATCTTCAATACAATGCAAAAACATAGATGGCTTAGTCATAGCTACAAATCAGCAAGTACAACCTCTACTTACTCTTCCTGGCCACCACTTTCTTTCACTGCCTTTCCTACTTCTCTTCATATTCATCCAAAGTTTTTCTTCCTCTCTTCACCTCACAGCTTCCACTTAATTTCATCACATATGCAAGAACTTGCACACAAGGAAGAACAGACAGAAGTCCAACACACAGTAAAGAAGAAGAAAACAAGGAAGATCATAACATGATGATACTAGAAAGCAAAGGTAATCTCAAATGATTCTACCTTTTATACACACAATAGAAAACAACTCGATTTTTCTGCATCCAGGGCAGGCAGGGGCTGTCAATACCAGAATGGTGAAAGGTGTGTATCTCTCACCATAGATGAAATGAGTTCAGGAAACATTCTAGGTTACAAGTAGCATCAGACAGGGCTGTTCAGGTACTCCCTCTATCTAAGAGTAATAAGTACAAAAGCAGAGGAAATTCCCCAAGGTTTTATTCTAATGCCATGAAACACATCCATCTTCAGTTCAGAAGAAGGTCAAGTGACTAACTCTGCTTCTAGTTTTACTGTTAATAGCAAAGAACACAAATTGAAAAGGAATACTGCCATATAAGTAGCTATATAAGTATGGACACAGATATTTCAAATATTCTACAGTTTCTCTGTAAGAACAACTGCATCATTAATACTCTAACATTTCAAAGACAGCTAGATATCAGCATTGGTATTGAACTGTGACCAGCTTTTAGATTTGCCAATATAACTATAAGCATGGAGAAGTAAACAAACAGAATTAGGTTTTAATAACATTCTTTCAAAGAATCCAGAATTCACAGTATCAACTATGTACATCTCTACCAGAGAAACAGCAGTGCATGGTCTAGTTTAAAGCTATACTGATGATATCTAGTATCTTTCCATATCCACAAGTTCACAAGTGAAAGTTAATTAACTTTCCCCAAACAGGAAATTCAGTTTAAGCGAATTCCAGCTGGGTCTTCAAAAACAAGAATTTACTGTACAACACTTCCTAGTGCCATTCTACTGACTGGTAGAGCATTACTGAACTCAAGCATACCCCAACTACATTTTGCCAGTGGTGTCTACTGCATTCTTTCCAAGGACTGTTATTGATGATTTTTCTTTGCACTTAACTAAATAGTATTTTAAGATGCCTATTTCAAGACACCAGCATTATGTCGCTATTTCTGCAAGAAACTCCCCATACGACTCCAGAAAGTTAGACTCACTGCTTTATTTTTCCCACATAAACAAACATTCCTCTCTTACTCTGGTATAAAGAGAGCAATTATTCTTTTTTTTCCACCTTAGTTTACCAAAGAAGAGAAAGGCAAGGACTGGAACTGACACTACCCTTTGAATGGATTAATGTACTTGATCATATGGTATGCTTAATCACTGAACAGTATGGACACAATTACCTGGTGAATTAAATTGCTACTGAAAAACAGAAAGACAACCAAGAACACTGACCACCTATCTTAAAATTAGAGACTGAATGTGCTAACACTGAGAAATACATGATGCTTTTATTTTCTTAATCTAATTTCACAACTTGAGGGTGACATCTTCAATCTCTTCAACTTTGAACAGAAATTTTTTGTTATGAAACTTATTGTTCTACTTAGAAGTAGTTAAGGAGATTCTGACAAATTATGTTTGTCTTTGTAAAATATTCCCATTGAATCGTCTTCACAGACATTAAACTGATAAAGCCAATAATAGTAGAGAGCTTTGCACTTACTGAAAAAGTAAACCAAGTGACAAAGAATTACTACTGGAACTAAATGTTCCAAGTGAAATGCTCACATAGCAGAGGTAGTAGTAATGCCCTTACTAATCTGAACTGCCTACACATCCACTTCAGTAGTGGAGTAAGGGAACATTTCTTGAATCAGACAGGAAATGTAAGTGACCTGAAGGTCAGGTCCTCACTCTGTGGTAGAGCACTGCTATGACAGAAATGCATAGAGCAACTTACACACAAAATACCCTCTTCCCCTCCTACGAGGCTGGACAGGTAAGACCCTGACAGAGCAATCTCAACAGAACCCCATGGAAGAACAAAACAAAGGTTTTAACTAGATAAAATTCCAAATGAAGAATGGTTCAAAACCAGAAACATCAATCAGCTTTTAGCAATTCAAGCTTTGTAATAAGTTACCTGTTTACATTTAAATCAAAGCTGTAAAACTACCTAGTGAAGTAAAACACATTAAAAATACTTCAATCATGACAGAACCCAAGCATTACAAACAATTTCCAAAACACTATTTCAAGAGTAAAAGGCATGTTTGTTATCCTCTTAACTTGCACAAAACCAAGCACATAGAAAACAAAAAACTATTCAAGAACACAAAACCTGTTACAATTCCTTTCCCTCCAAACTTCTAACACTTCCTTTCAGGGCAGACTTCCACAGGCGTTTTACATCTGTACTGCCACCAAAGTACGATTCACACCCTCCTCTGACAGGCAAGATCAACTCCTTCAAAAAAAATCCCCACCCTAATACAGGGATACTAGCTTTCCAAATGATGAGTACAAACTGGACCTGAAAAACAATTCAAATTAATTCTTTTTTTAATGACCACCTGAGTTTCAATTTCAGTCAGGTTTAGTTTCTCCACACAGCCTGTCATGCAACTGGCACAGAGACAGCATCCAGACAGAACTGCTTCTTCATAAGTCGGTGACTGCTACCATCAGGACAGAAAACTACAGGATGGAAGCATCAGATTGTGACAGAACAAGTTTATGAACAGAAATAATTTACAGAGACATTTGGGATTTCAATTGCTAAAAGTAACATGCATGACTAGAGAAAGTCAGAAGTAAATAGATAATGACCAAAGCAAGTGTTCCACTCTATTGCTAGATAATGTTTTGGGAAGAGAGGAAGAAAACTTCAGTAACTCAACAGGATAACAAAACAAAGCAAAAACATAACCAATTTCACTTTCCAAATTGACCAGCCCCTTGGAATTCATCTTTCCTGTTAGAAGAGCATAACAATCTCCCTCCCAATTACTCAATGTCACAGGAAACCTAAGCTATTCCCTACAAACCATTGCATGAAACACGTCCATTTCACTGAGAGAGAACTCTCTGAAGCAACCCTCCCATCACCTAAAGGGGCTGCTTTGGCAAGCTAATATGATGAAGTTGAACAATCATAACCAAAGCATCTCATCTGATTTCTTCTTCCTACTGAAGGAGAGCTTCTGGATAATGTGCAATTTTTGCAGCAATGAAGGAAACCTACAGAAGTTATTACACCAACTCCCACTTTAACAGCAACATGCTACTAAATTCACCAATTAGAAAAACTGGCTTTTAAAAACAACTGCTTAAGGTCCTCTGTTTTCATCTACTTATTGAAGATCTGTAGGTGGGAAAGCCCAAAAGCAGATGGGTGGGGAGATAAAATGGTCAGACATTACTGTTGTCATACTTAGCTAAGTCTACTGTATGAAATGAAACACAGGCTCCCTGCCAACAACCAAACCAATTGAAGACATTCCGGAATTTCAGCCTCCATTTCAGACTGTTCTCTCTCATCCGACAGTTTCAACTCCTTAAGAGGACTATACCCACTACACTTAACTAAAAAAGCCTCAAGATTGTTTTATCAGCAATTAAAGAACCCAAAGTATTTTAACCAGTCTGGGACTATGAACTAAAAACCAGAAGTTATTGTGTACTTGGTCTGAATATTCTCAAAAGCATAAAGTGTTCTTAATTTACATGTACGGAACTTTGGAATTTAAGTAAAGAAAGGAGACAATTTAATTTTAGACTAAATTGGTCAAAAGCTTGATTTTACATCCTTTCTTTACTTTTAGATAAATGAGTTTATTATAGTACATAACTCTACTTTAGCTCTGATAAGTAAGGATGAAGTTGCATTCCATCCAAACACTCAATACATCAATTTTTGACCTCTGAAGACAGCTTTCTGAAGATCAATGTTTTTATTTTTATTTTTTTTTTACAGCCAAGGAATAATGAATGAGGTGTTACATAATTGCAATGCAAGAATACTTCAAGCAGCTACGTATTTCTTACCACTGTAAGCTGCATATAAATTTCCTACTGTAATCAAGCTTTGCATCAATTTTCCTATGAGGCAAAAATATCTGAAATGACCAGACCACAGAATCAACTCATTATTTAACAAATATTTATATACACACCCACACCCCCCAAAAGTTAGCACACTGAACTTAAGCAAGCAAGTAAGACCAAAGAATTTCATAATTAATGTTCACAAGACACAAAAGTAATTTCACTTAATATATTAAAGCATGACAAAACTATTAATACACAGCATAATTGTTAAGTATGTTTCAAATATATTTATAGACTGTTACTTATCATTACAAGTCCTCCAACTGGACTGACTTTAGGCATTCAGAGGATTTGGGTGTTGCAAAACACCTTAAAAAAACTTCTCCTCTCAGTAGCCGAGAAACACAAAATACTCACTTAAAGTGAACTAAAATACTGAAGTATTTTCTAGACTTTTGATCAAAACAAAAAAAATGGAGAATACTCAAGTGGCTCCTACTCTAAGCTGGCTAATTGTGCACGACAAAAATTAAAGACATCCTTTTATCCTTAGTTAAACCAGTAGGTCTTCTCTCATCTTTTTGGTGACTTATGACAACTTTCTTCCAACCTCCTGGATTACAAAAGCATTTTTTTTTTTTTTTTATCAAAGAAATATTTTTTTAAAACTTTCTGGTTTACTCTCCAGTAGACAAAGCCACTGCAAATTCTGAAACTAGAACTGAGTCAGTCAGATTAACAGTCTTAAGAACCCAACACTGTCTTCAGACATCTACACAAGTGTTCATTCTCCACCATTAACTCGAATACCCAGCACACACAGTGAGAGAGCAGTCAACTCAAACCTGTGAGCAGCTCTCAGCATCTGCTACAGCACAAACACTCAGCTGATCTCAGACAACAAATATTTGCATTGTCATACAGAAAAAAGCACCACAACACCTAAAAGGTCCTGATGGATTCCCATCACACTCGCAATACCAGCAACATGTTAGATGGAAAAATGCAGTTGCAGAGAAAGCATAAAACAGAATAAAATACAATCAAGTTACTTTTCAGTGTAATGGATAATCTATACTGTCACAAGATTTCCAAAACAGGCTTTTTAATCTAGTCATAGTCTTGCTTGTTGTGCAAGATTCAATTTTTGCTTCCTATGACCATTACAAATTCCACTTTAGCAGCATATAAACTATTTAATCCATCATACAGGATTCTTAAAGAAAAAAATCCTATAGAATCCAGAGCGCAGAGGATTAATTTTCCAAAACAAAGTCAACAATGAGGAAAAGTAATGAAGTTTAGCTTGTCTTACCTTGTTCATGGCTCCAGGCTGTGGCCCTCTTAGTCCAGCCTGCCCTCCCATCTGTGGAGTGCCTTGTTGCAGTGTCTCAGCCAACAAGTTGCCAGTACCCATTCCTGGGTTTGGGTAGGGCATATTGGGTCTTCCTCTGCCTGCTCCAATGGAACCGTTCATGACTTGCCCCTGCATCATCCCCTGTCCGTTGCCTGCTGCCAACATGCCAGGATTCATGCCAGCATTCATCCCTGTGTTCATTCCCATGCCAGGCTGGTTAACTGGGCTGTTCACTGTTGGCATCATTGCTGCTGTGGATTGAGCAGAAGGACCCTGGTTTGGCCCGCTTGCACCCATCGCCATATTGGGAGAAGTCAACCCAGCCTGTGCCATGGGGCTCTTCACCATGCTATTTAACATTCCCATTCCAGGACTGCTTTGCTGGGTTTGACTGGCCATGCCTTGGCCAGAGCCACCAACCCCCATATTGAGATTTGGGGAGCTACCAGCCCGTAGAAGTTCAGACAGCTGCTTGTGTTTAGAGGCAGCATCTTGTGCCAGGCCAAGGCTGGTCTGCAGCTGGTTAATGTCACCACCATTGGTGAGTCCAAGTTCTGTGGAGCTGATCAGTTCATCTGGCAAGTCATGTTCCAGATCAAAGAGTGATCCAAAATCTGAAAAACAAAACAGATTGTGTATGAGGTCAGAGCAATTAATAGCATCTTGAAGTTTCTACTTTTTAATTTCCAGCAAAACTTGATTTTTTGTATTTGAGCTAAATTCCCTTATCGGTTGTTACTAAAAGCTATCTAATGCGTCACAATAAAAGTGATTCTAAACTTTACGAGGTCTAAACTAGAGAAAACCAGTCCACTTCAGCCTTCTACAATTTGTGTTGAAAGGTCAGTGGATATCTCAGCCTATGATTGTTCAACTTGAGAATTTTGACAAGGGAGGAGTGAAAAATACATTCTGAAATCTCCCAGAGTTAGCCAAAGAAATTAAACAGCAATTACAAAAAAGAATTAGCAGATTGTTGGGAAAACACTGTCTTTAAATTTTTTCTAAACTTGTCACTTTTGGAATGGCAATAATTAATACAACAATATAACTTTTTAAATGCTTACTACTTATTAAATAATAAATGGAGGTTTGGCTATAGGGTTTTATGTTGAATTGGGTTTTCTGGCATTTGGTTTGGTTGGTTGTTTTGGTTTCTTTTTTGGGTAGCTCTTTGGGTTTTTTATTCTTCCATATGCAGTCATTACCAGCACTGAATTGCCAAATTTCATTGAACTTCACTGGACAGCCAGTATCTTCCCACAACAAATACTGTCAGAAAACAAAGTAACCCTGGAGGGTCCTTGCCACAAAGCTGTGAAGAACATTAGGATGAAAAAACAAATTGCCACCTCAAGAGCCCTTGCAAAGCAACCCCCAAGGTAACTAAGTGGCCAAAGATTGCTACTTGGAATATATAGATACAAGAATATTACATAGTACCCAACACTGACTTGCTCAAGAGAACAAGTTCTTATGTCTGCAGTAGTGCATGTACCTTGGTCTATTTAATCTATGGTAGTTAAACCAAAAGTAACTTGGAAAACTTATGGTTTCTGACAGGCATTAATGCCAACTTGCCTCTCCAAATGAGAGAGGAGCTGGTGTGTTCTTCTAATCAACAATGAGTGTCTGGTGAGGAATGCAAAGCTCAAATGCAGCCTTGGCTGCAGTGACCAAAAAAGGTGGAGCTCAAGATGCAAATAGTCCATTAGTGGGAAAAGACTACAGTTGAACAGCATGCAAGGCAGAAAAGTTAATCAGCATTATGGATCTGTTTCAAATGTTTCACAAGATACTATACCCAAATTGCCAAACACCTGGACTAACAGAGTTTCTACAACTTCACAAGTGTTACCACAGATAAGATTGTGACTTTAGAATTCTGAAAATATGGTATGAGATTGGCAAGAATGCAGGTACACCACAACAGGGATTTTAGCACTCCTTTTACACACTCTACATTACTACAAAACACCAGAGACAGAAAATTTCCATTAAAGAACTTCTAAACTATTACAATGAGGTAGCACATTCTTCATTATCATGTATCTTGTGCTAGAAGTTATGCTTTGCAAGACACACTAAGGACTGATCATTCATTTGCATGATTGGTATTTCTGAAGATTCAAAAGTGAAGGAATGATCAGAAGAATAAATCTTTGTCCAAGTTCTCCTTCATCTAAAATTATGAACTTAACGTTGTGTGTCAGTAGATTAATCTAAAAACGCATCACACACACCCCTATCCCCACAAAAAACCCAAACCAAAAAACTGAAACCAAAAGCAACTTACAATGCTCAGTGTTTAACTTAAGAATTACATTACGATGAACATGGGAAGAGTTAGTGGAAGAGACCCCAAAATTAGAGATCAAAGAAATGGAAAAGGCAAAAAAAAAAAAAAGACAGCTTTAATCAGCTTCTATTGGCACCTTAAGAAGCCTGTTAGGACAACAAGCAACTGTTGAAACATTACATCCTGAATGCTAATAAGGTGAGAAGGAACCCATGGGTGAGGAAGGAGTAAAAGATACAATCAGGAACTCACAACTCAGACTGTTGTCCTCAAAGATGAGGAAACAAAACTGAAAACAAAATTAAGTGACTGGAAAAAACATGACCCAGCACAAAGCCTGTACCTACAACATAACCATCGTGGCAGCCCAGACATCTCCCACCAGCAGCCACACAGTCCAAAGACCATGTTTTTGACTGTTTCTAGTCGGGCAAAGAATTTCTCTCTTGAACAAACACAACTCCCAGTACAGAGCGAGTCCCACACCAAAAATCCTTGCTTCACCCTTCTTGTGTTCAGACCATTGCATATAAAGCCCTTCACAAAACCAACTGTAAAGTGAATATGAAAAACTAATTTGTTTTTCAAACTACCACATAGTATTTTCTCAGGAAGATCGATATAGATGATTTCAGACGTAACACCACAAAGGGGCAGTGCAATTGTTATTTTGAGAAACAAAGATTTGGTCATCTTGACTCACAAGAAAATATTAATCTGCTTCTCTGAAGACCTCACTTCCTTAAATTCTCCCTCCCCATAAATGAGGAGATAACTCCAGCTTTAAGGTTTACTATCCATTACTAACGGGAGCATCCAGGTACAAGCCATCTGAGCTCCTTGGCCTGGTCATTCTGTGACATCAGTGAACAGGAAGAAAAATGTCATAAAAACTGTAAGTGGCATTAATTCTTTTTATTAATACCTTAAAACACAACACAGCACCAGCTATATTAACAAAACCCACCCTCAACCTGAATGGCTGTGAAATAATCCTAATTGTATTTGTTCTTTACATCAAAACACCTAAGACATTCAATATAAAACTTTGACATAAAACTAACTTGCTAGGATTTTTAATCCTAGAGTATACACTAGAGACAATTCATTGTAAAAGAATACTGTCAACTATTAACCAGAATTGTAAGTAGTAACTACCAAGAATGCAATATTCTGGTATGAATTTGCTCTTTTTAGAAGTCTTTTCCAAAAATAAACCTTCGAAGTCTACTTTAGCCAGTAGATACAGAAAAAAAACCTTCAATTGTCTGGTCAGCTATGAAAATTACATTTTTAGTCAACTGCTGGGAGGCAGAAATTTTCTGATACAGGACTGAAACAAAACTTCAAATGACCATAAAGATTAACAGAACCTTGAGTATATATAACAGTTGCAATCCATTTCAGTCTTCTCCATAGAACTGGTGCCCTAAAGGCCACTGTAAAAAGTTCTACCTATAACCAAACAAAAAACTGTCAAGGCTGGGCCAGGCAGCTCACAAACCATGTGAAAATAAGATCATATATACTCACACAAGAGACAAAGGCATAGCTTAAGACAATGGTGAGAAGTATGCAGAGAGCTGATTGACTTTCCAGTACACTGAGCTCACTGCTACTCTTGCAATCCGTTTCATTAAGGATATGCACAAAGATTTCTCACTAATAAAATCAAGCTTGTGGGAAGGCAGAGGAAGAAGATTAGTCCTGCAAAGGTTTGTCCACCTGATTCATCATTTCTAGAGATCCTAACACAGAAAAATTGGGATGTAACAGAACTGACAGTATCTGGCCTAAAGCCCCAAACCATTCAGTAATACACTGGTAAGAAGTAGCAGTAGTGGACCTGAATCCTGTTCTCAATCCTGATCTCAGTAGAGCAGCACAGAATGATTCCCCCATTATACTGTTTATGGTATTATTAATGTATTTCTTTCTACAGGTAACAAGAACTTATACAATAGATTGCTGCTGCCACCCAAGAGGCAAAGAAAAGAAAACCTCAAAATAACATCTAAGTAGTAGATCTGAAAGTCTTAATCTGTGTTCATCTTAATATGCAAAGGCATTTAATAATTTCATTTTAGGGAACTGTACCACTACTGAACACATAGCAAGTCTTCAGAAAAAAAAAAAACAAACCAAACCAAAATGTCCCAACAACTTATGCTGGCTACATTAGATCTGTAGTGACAAAACCAGAAAAGACAGTAGGAACAGGTCCATCTCTATCAGTGGCAGTTCAGTTAGACTGGATTAAGTAGTATGAACTGTGCCCTAAACTGTGAGAAGGCAACCTCAAATATCAGTGTACTAACCTGAGTTGCATACTATGGACTGAACTCTTGATTTTGGATTCTACTTCCAAAAGTCTGCCTTTGACAATGTCTAATCCACAACATGCAAGGAAACTGCCAGCCTGGGCTGAAAAGCCACCTGGCACCAAAATGGACTTTAAACTAATACATATGCAGAGTGTGCAATCAAAATCCTTAAGTCAATAAGACTTCAATGTCTTATCAAGTGATCAATTTTCAAATTAGCTACGAAGTATTTATTTCAAGTTAGTTTTACTGCAAGAGCACCTGGTAGCACCAGCGATGCAACAGCCCTCAAAAGAGGCAAAGCAGCAATTTATGACAGTGTTTATAAAGCAGGGAAAATATATCAATACTAACTAGTTAGCAAGGAAATCAGCACGTGTTCAGGTGGAACATACAAGTTTCTTTTACATGCTTTCTAGCCTACAGTCAGGATCCCATTATTTCTCATTTCTGGATTAAGACAACAGACCTTTACCCACCTTTCAGAATAAGACAGGAATTTCTGTCTATATGGAAACCATCTGATCCTAGCAAATAGGCTGCAGTGAACAATACTGGTTTTCTAGGAACATCCCCACGTGCTACAAAATAGCAACACTTTATTCTCACAGGAATGAACCCTCAAGACTCAGGACATTCCAGCATTCAGTCTTGAGAAGAATTGGTACAAGATGAAGGAAAAGCATCATGCGTGATCAGCAATGTCCCAAGAACCCTGCAGGGCAGACAGGTCAGAAAGCTACTGACTCCTGAGCCTACCTGTCAGGCCAGCAAAGAGGTAAGAAACTCAACAGTTCCTGTCCCTGTTTCCCCTTTATCATATTCCAAACAGCGACACACCAACTTCGAAAGCTGCTGAACAGTCACCTTTTTACACAAATGTTTCTGAAGCCCAGCAACCTCTTGGTGCATCCACTTATATCACAGTCATTGGGTTCACAACAAAATAAGCAGACAAGGCTTAATACAGGACACTGAATAAAAAGCATGTATGTGACAGGGTTCCCAGGAACCACAGGTGATGTTGGACCACATGGAAAACACAACACAACACCTTTGCCATGCTTTCAGACAAAGAATAACAATAAGGTGCTGAGATCAGTATCTTCCTGGCATGGGGATACAAAAGCTACCCACAACAGAACAGGGCCTACATGGACCAGAAGATGCCAGAAGATCCCACCAGTATTCCACAGAAATCAGCCATTCAGGCTTGCAGTCAAGCACCAGCATTACAGGCCCTAAAAGACACTGTCTGAAATGCCCTCAAAAAAAAAAAAAAAAAAAGCCAGAACTCAAAAAAGGAGACACAATCTCTTAGGATAATCCTCAAATATCCATGAAAATGCAGAAAGAAGCAAAGGTGAAGCACAGACTTGAAACAAAGTGCTAATAAAATCATCAATTCCCAAGGCCTCTACAATGACAGAAAATTAAGCTAGACAAGTCCAGGCAGTTTTATCAGGGAAGAAGAAAAAACCAAAAAAAAACCAATCAAAAACTCACCCATGCCTAAGGAAAAGGCACACACCAACATGGTAGGAACTTTGCTACACCACCATTTGGAGATGAGACCTTCAAAACCATCAAAAGAGGGGGCTTTTCATGTAGATACTCTACGGAGCCACAACTGCCCAATGGTAACACAAGCTCTGCCAAAATGTTCTAACTTAAAATGTACAATTAATTTAAATTCATCTACTAAATCAATTTAAAATGAAGGGACAAAACATCCAAATCAGCCTAAGATACCAAGGTCTAGAGTCATCGTTGCAGCTACTGCTTCCAAAATCCTCAGACAGCCCTCCCTGTACAACCCCCATGGAGGGTGATTGCTTGCTCAGCAGCAACTGAGCATTTGTGTTCTGTATTTCCCTATTTGAGTAACAGCCTTCAGCGTCAGACTTCAGTATTAATTCTGTTCCCTGTAAGAGACTGGGAAAGCACTGCCATCTTCCTTCCCTGCCAATCCACAAAAGACCTGAATTTCTTCACTACATCAAGAAGCATTGTAATTTGAGGTAAGACTGTAAACAATACAACCAGAAAGCATATTAAAAAACCTTCAGAACAACTGGAAGATAAAACACGAAGGTTCAAAACATGTTTGCACACTATGGTAGCACACAATTTCTGGCACAAATATTTTTAAAAACAATCAAACATTTATTGATAAAGTCCAACTCACCATGCAGAATGCACATGATTCCAGTATTAGTTTTAACAACAAGGCATAAGTGTAAGTATTTTACAAGTGTGAACAACAACAACAACATCATTCTAAAGCAGCAACAGCATATCATTCAACATCTGCTGAAGTCCAGAAAATTAGGACCTCACTCTCTCCATTTTTTAAGCTATCTTAATCCCTATTCAAACACTGGTGTCAAACACATCAACTTTTGCTTAAGGAAAAGAGTCTCAGTTTTGTGAAGTCTCAATAACCTGCAAGTCTAAGTCATACTTTTCCCAAACTAGTATCAACTGAAATGCCTGTTTTAGTAGACTCTGATTGATGCATGGTTTTTGCAGCTTGAGAAGAAAATTGCATTTATAACAAACTATTCAGTTTCATATTCAAAGTTCTTAAAAAAAAAAAGTATTTAGAGATACAGATGATAGTAGGAGTTAACCACAGAAAACCACAGTGAAAATGCAATGGCTATCAGTCTGGAATATAGAATTTCAACTATTCTAGGGAAACAGAAGTGGTGTAATCATATGGAAAAGACTGGGGTCAAAATTCAGGAATAGGGTATTATAAAGATTTACTATTACTTAAGGAGGAATTTCAGAGACATTTTTATTTATGTACCTGTTTATTCATGCTGTTACACAAAGGCAATAGTGTTGCCATTACTGATAACCCACGTAAGGTGAAGTTTTGACATTTCAATTCCAAAATGCTGAAGTCACACCATTAAAAATTTCCTTGTGAATATGTTGCTATTTGCATAAATTTCATTGGGCTACCTTTAACTTGAGACAAAAGTCTCTAAATTAGTATTACTACTCCCTGTGTATGCACACAGGTCCAGAAAGTTAAGAGAAGCTGGTGGACAAAAACTGTGTACATGCAGATAGGATGGGAACACCCTTATGTGCACAGAACACACTGATTCATTTTAGAAGCAATTACAAATCAGTTTCAAGAAAAAAGTAAATTTCATTGTCAAATGATGCAATCTGCACATACAATTACCAAAAAGTCAAGTCACTTTTCTGAGTTCATTCAACATTACTCCAGAACAAAAGCGAAAAGCAATGCTGAATTTATGTACAAAAAAAATACAAGTAAACAAAATAACGTAAGTCAGCAGATCAGACTTCATTATCTTAAACCAGTAATAGCCCAGATTTCCTGGAATTACACCCAGTAACATAAAAAAAGCAGTTTACCTTCAGCAAAATTTGTACTGAGCAAGCCATATATCAGCATTTTGCTGGACTTTTACTTTTTATTAGGATTCCAAAAAGGAAAAAAAACCTGAAAATCTGTGTCTTTTCATCCATTAAAACAGCAGGAGTATGTTACAATCTCTGTTAAAACAAGAGAAATTGTCTATTCAGTGGTATTTGGAAGTCCTACAAAAAAGGAAATAGCAAGTCCTGATTTTGCAAGCAGAGACCGTTCAGAACTCCTGTCCTTAGATTTCTTATGGGAATACAGCAAAGATGTAGTTTAGAGGTGTTTCACACTATCAAATGGGAAAGAGATAAATCTTTATCTGCCCTATCTCATAATGACCACTCATAGAAAATCACCTGTTTTTCAAGGTTCTTTACCTAACTTGCACTTTTTAATAAAAAAAAAAACTTAGACTGGTCTCCAATTTGACACGCTTGATGTCAGGTGTGTTTACAGGAACAGCATCAATTGAGCAACAAGTTACTGTGGTTTGAGTCCATCAGAATTCAACACTCCTTCTGCTAATTTTCTTCAAAAAGATTTGGAAGAAATAGGTGCTTGAAGGAGAATATTGCACATCGTGTTTTTAAGAGAACTTTAAACTCATTCATATGCTAGTCCATTTAAAGAAAACTTGTTGCTATTTCAGAAGAGAATGATAGGTTGTCAGATATTGTTCAGGGGGAGCATCTCTGCCCTAGTTGAAGTTCTACTTAAAAGTTCTACAAATTCAAGGCAGCCACAGAAGTTTTTTTATCAGGCACACCACCATATGCAGAGACAGATGTATTTTACTTCAGCCTGCTGCTACAGTTTAAGTAAAGACAGAAAAACAAAATCCTTGGAGACAGGTGTGCATTGTTTAGTTGTCAGTGAAATCTACACAGCAAAATGACTCCATTTGTCAAATAATAAATCTAAGTGATTTTGGGCAAGCCCTCTCAGAAGGAGCACAAAATCAAGTGATGAGAAAGGGTGAAGTAGTATCTTTACACAATTGGAACAAGCACTGAAAGGCTGCTCCTGCTAAGGAAGACACTGAAGTGACACACTGGAGACAATCAAATAACCTACAGAAAAGATGCAGGAAATATACACTAAATCACACAAAATTGAAAGTTAATAATAAAGTGGTTTGCTCTCCAAGTTTTAAAGACACAAAAAACCAGAACTCCTACAGCAGAAGTTCAGTATTTAGCCCCAGTATCTTATTAGACCCACACCCCCCAAATACGTATACTAAAACCTAAAGTCTTATAGACCCTTCCCAGATAAAATTTAGTTTTCTACAAATGCACAAGTGACCAATAATCTGAACTCAAAGCAAGCCCTGCTCTAGGACTGTCAGGAACAAGATGAAAAAATTAATTTTTTTTAATGTAGGATTTAAATTTCTAAGTCTTTTCCCAAGCAAAGGTTTTTCCCTGCAATATTAAACTTGTGAATCTAGTTTTAAATTGCAATTATAAACTGGTTTTCCAGTCTCAAAGGCTTTTTATCTGTAAGTGCTCAACACTCAGTTTTACTCCATGGCATGTATGGTCCTCGTGTTGGAGTGAGGTTTTTTTTTTTTTTTAAATAGGTACTTTTTCTGAGCAGTGTTAGAAAGCTACCGAATCTCAGAGACAGAGTCTACATGGTGAAAGACACAAAGAATAGATACAGCAGTTTGGAAACGTACAAGGTTCAAAAGTACATATGCTTTTCTTTAAAAAAATCACTAAGCACTACACAAATGATTGGTTTACTTTTTAAAGAAGTCTCAGACTTAAATTTCCTTAAATTATATTTATTCCTAATTGAGTTACTTTGAGAGCCTGTTTAGCTACACAGCAGACACTCGTTTTTGCCACACAAGCATCTACCACTAGAGTACTTGACTTACAGTATAATCCATCCATCAAACAACATTTTAAGGCAAAACCAGCAAGAAAAATGGCTTTTAACAAGAAGGGATGAAGACGTTTAACTGATGGCTGTAAGCTAAAATGTAGCTAATCATTTGGTCTTTAATGTTAGCTAGAAAACAGATTGATGAGAAGTTGTTGATTTTAAATGTAGTAGGTACAAACACTAGCAAAAACCACACAGCTCTCAGAACATAGAATTGAAAAGAGTAATGGGGTAAGATTAATACAACTCATTTTGAGAAAAGAAACATCCTGATCCATTTGGAAGGAATAAAAGACAAGTATCAGTCAAAACTGCAGCAGTCCAGAAAAGAAGTCTCATTACAGGTCTTAGACCTTTAATGTGAGGCAGAGCAAAATTTAAAAGGTCAGAAGCAGTTTCTGACAAAAAGGAACATCCAGACTTTACAAAAGGTGGACACTTCGAGTGAGATGGAAGACCTGCTATTGCACAGAAAAACGTGACTTTTGGACATAGGAAACTGAAGGATGTTAAGGCACACACCACAAAATACATTCTCTGTTCTTTGATATAACACACATGCCAACTAATTGTAGAAAACTGACTTCCAGTGTCCCAGCAAGCCTGAAACACTAAGCACTTAAACTCTTATTTTCAGATCTAGCAGCCTAAAGACGTGATACTATACAAACACACTGCAGCATGGGGTGTACTTCATTTTTATTCTGTCAAGAAACACAGCAGTTCTGAACCCAGAGCCCAAAATGCTTTCCCAGTTCACAGAAAACAGCTTATTTCTAAGCAGGAGGAGCAGTGCATGGGGAGGGGGGGGCGGTGTAAAATGCCATAAAACTCTCCTGCCCCGAATATACCACATAGAAATCAATTTCAGCACACCTGCATTGCTGCAGGTAAAGCTGAGGAATCCACAAATAAAAAGACACCTCTCAACCTCCCCAAAATACCAAACAAGTGGTTTAAATAATCCAATTAAAAATCTGTTTTTATGAAGAACTTTCACTCATTTTACTCCAAGAGGGAATTCCTCAGGATTCACTCTGGTTATTCTGTTACAGTAGGGGGACTAATATGCACCAGTTTGCTAAGGTAATGTTGCACCTACTCTAGCAAGACTTTCTTAAACATATCAAAAAATGTTGCTATCAGTTAAGAACGATGAGCAAAGGTGCTACACTGGCAATGTGGTCAGTGTCATCTTTTGTCAGTGTAGCCGTGCTGGTATGCAAGTGTAACAAAGTCACTGTTGTCACCAAAAGATGACCCCACTGTAGAGTTGTAATGGCCCTCAGAAAACTTAAGGCGTGGACAAGATACATAGATCATTACCTTGCTTCATGCAACAAATTTAACACTTAAATAAAGAAATCGAGAAAAAAAAATGTAGAGAAACCTGTGTAGTTTCAAGGAAATCCCACACAGTTCTGTCTCTGAAATTATTCTAGAGCTACACAGTATTAAAGAAAAGTGAGACCATTTAAAAATTCTAACATATTAGAAGATGCTGAAAGTTCCAAGACTTTCTAAACTACTATTACAAGATGTGCTACAAACATTTCAGTTTGCATCCTTAAGGTTGAACTGGCATTAATAAAGCGACTTAAAAGCACAGCGACACAGTATGTTCCATGGCAAAGCAAATTCTGAGCAGGGAACACAAGAACCATCTATAACTTTTAAGACAGAAGAAGATGCAGCACTGCAACAAAAGTGGGAAATGCAGCTATATTTGGCTGCTGCCAATAAATCAAGCATATTAGGACAATCTTGTATTTCTTTTTAGAAAAAGCCAGCAACATTAGAGTTTAGTACATTGCAGGCCCAGAATATGAGTATCATCCAGGTCTACAGTGAAAACATGAGTTAGAGACTCCTCTTGGTCTTCAATATAAATATACTTAACATCTGCAAGTTTGGGAATAATGTAACATGAGTCAGTAATCATTTTTACATATCTAACAAACGAAAATGTTTCAGATTAAAAAACTAATCAAAAAGTTAACAGCAAAAACAGCACTATGCACAGCTGCTGCAAAAAGTTTCATCAACAGTGCAAGTGTCCTGCCTTTCTCCTTCTCTCTGATAGTGCTGAGAATCTAACAGTTTTAAAAAGAGTGCTTGAGTAAGTACATAAGTACCATGTTACTTATTTCCTATAATTAACTGAGGAGTGGGGACAATACAAGATTCTATAAGTGGAATTTACTTCATGACAGCTACTTGCACTACTTCAAAGCAAATTTAACCAGCAGATAGGTTAAAATTTTGTAAACTTCAAAGCAGTTTCCCACAACAGAAGTATGAAAAAAACTGCACTCTCAAGCAGCAAATGAAAATATATAACCCTCAAAATACAAATGAACCAATTAATGTATTTTGAAGGTTATTAAAACCAATAATTTAATTCACAGAAATAGATATTATATGTCATGTTAAAAAGCACAGAAAGTAAAACTGTCCCATAATTACTTGGCAATTAAAAAAAAAATCATAAGTTTAAGAACTCTTTAATAGGTCTTGTGTAGCACATATGAAGTATTTGCACCACTATAAACTTTGGCATAGCTATCAGGTGATGACAGTACCAATCACTTTGGGAAAAATTGAAACTGACTGAAAAGTACTGAAACTGTCCAGTCCCTAGTGTTTCACCAAAACTGTAAAAAGTTCATTTATTAACCATAAAAAGCTGCCCAGTAAGTTAACAACTAAAACGAAGTATTCTGTGAGAGTCTGCACCTGTTAAACTGAAATACATTCATAAATTATCCAATCTTTATTTGATCACAAATGTCTGAACTTAGATGTGTGTTCATTTGAATCAAAACATGCCTTTAACTTGAAAAATATGAAAGTATCAGAACTTTTCTCACAAAATATTCTTATTTCACCTCTCTAAACAGAGCAAAATAACCACTATCAAGGTAAATTTAAAATGGTTACTAGTGAATTAACCACCGTTTTCCAAATCTAGCACAAAAACAGGCAACAACTAGTTCTAGCCAAAGAGCAGCTTCTTCAACCCTCTTCTACTCTCTCACTAGATACCTGTTGATATTAGGAAGAGTCATGTCCTCCACTAACCACACAATATTGGCTGTATTTAATATGCACTAAAAGTTCCACACAAACTTTTCAAAACTAATACATCATTCACCAAAAACAGAAAAGGCAAAATGAAAATTTTCGAGATGATCCCAAGTAGAATCACATCCACTGCTCAAAGACCTGTTATTAAAATGTGGTGTTAATTGTCAAAGAGCTTTTCAGAAAAGAAAACCAAAACAAAACAAAGACCCCAAAACCAACAACAAGAAAACAACTCTTTCCTTTTCTTGCCAGTTGTTAACTGCATTGAACAAGAGCACTGGTGCTTTCAGAAATGCCACCACTCACCAGACTGGCAGGAGGAGGCCTCCTCCATATCCCATAGATTAATAGGATCTAATGTGAGTTCAAAGAAACTCCTGTGGGACAGGTAACAGGGTATTCTCACAGCAAACGACACCAAATACTCACCTGCTTCGCAAGAAGCATTAAAAGGTTGAACAGCCCTTTGTTACTTCCTCCCCCCTCCCAGTACAACCAGTTCATATTTGCTAGGGATTGGGACACCTAAAATTTCCATGCTCTACCTTGCCTTCCCAGCATCACCAAAGACCTTTGCAGGACTGCAGAGAAGCCTCTTTTCTCTTCACAGCTCTTAAGTCTACAGGGGAATTTCAGACATTTTGGTCTTGCAGAAAAGAAACAGGAGATGCAAGATTAACTGCACTCCATATTGATTCTTAATGCAAATAAGGTGAAATAAAATTTCATCTCTAAGAATATAAGAGTCCTTATGCCACAAGCGTGGCATCTGGATTTTGGTTTTAACCGTTTTTCCTAAAGCCGATGGTCTATTTGAATCAGAAAAGGAGTATTTTGATACACTTCTGCAGGAAGAAGAACGGAGGATTGTAAAAAGTAAATCATATAAGCAGACTGCACATAAGAAGGAAAAAAGAAAAATAGCAGAGAAATAAATCTCTCTTTTCTAAACAAGCTGTAAAAGAACCCCGTATATGCAAATAAAATACAAAACCAAGAAACTTGTCCACGTAATTCAACAATAAAATGTACAAAAGCATCATCTTTAGCACTACTTCGTATTTCTGCAACTGGCATTATGCTTAGCAAGGAGCTCGTAATCGCTACTATTGTGAAAGACACGAGAATGCCGAACTGTTAAGTCCTATCTGCAGCTGATCAAAAGCACAATAAACTAAACAGCTTTGCCTTCAATCACTTCCAAAAACCAGAAGGGCAAAACCATCAGAACACCCTCCCTGTGCCATTAACGCAAATAGCCTCAAACGGAGCGAGAACAGGCGAAACAGACGGGAAGGAGAAGAGCAGGCTCGAGCTAACAGCAGCAAAAGGGAGGAGGAGATTTAGGTAAAAGAGGGGAGAAAAGGGCAGTAATTGCGGCACCGAGAAGCCGGGAGGCTCTGGGGCCGGAGACTGACCTGTGCCGTCGCTGGCGGACACGGAGAGCGCCGGTGAGGAGAGTTTAGGCCGCTTGGCTGAAGGCGGGCCCGGCTCCACCACATTCTCGGCCATTTTTAATTTTTTAGACAATCACTCAGAGCAGAGAGAAGGTGGGGAGTGAACCCCAAAACCTCCACGTTCTTCTGGGGCCCCGAGTCAGGTGAAGAACAACAATAAGGCCGAGAGCGAGGAGGAAGATCTGGCGGAGAAGGGGGGCCAAGTTCCCCTTTTTCTGCTCCTCGGGCTCTGGGAGGGCGGCAGCGGAGAAGCTGGGAGAGGTGGGAGCTGGGGCGGGCGGGGGTGAGGCCTCTTCCCCCAGGCGAAGGGGCTGAACGAAGATGGGAAGAGCAGGTAAAGCCCCCGCCAAAAAAAAAAAAAAATGGAGGCTGGTGAATATTTAAATTTTTTTTAGTAAAATTAATCCCGGCTGTTGTGCTGGTGCTTCCTCGCCGCCGCCACCATAATAATCTTCATCCTTCGGGGGGTCTCCTCCTCCTGCTGCCTCCTCACCGCCGCCATCAGCCTCTTCCTCCTCGGCGCCGTCCTCCTCCTCCTCATCGCCACAAGGAGGCGGGCGAAGGAGGGGAGAGGTGGAGGAAAAAAGAAAAAAAGATCACCGTCCTCTAGCAGCGGCTCCTTCCCCGTCCAACACCACCCTGCGAAAAAATACCCACCGCCAGCGACAGGGCTGGGGGGGAGGCGGCGGGGGGAGTGGCACGGCGTGCGCGGGGTCCCCAGCTCCACTCGCTTCTTCCTCGCCCGTCGCTAATGGCTGCAGAAAGGGGAGCTGTAAGGATGAGGAGGGTGAGGATAAGTCCCAGGAGTCTCCGCTTCACATCTTGTTGTGCAGGGAAGGAGGAGGGGTTGTTGTCCTGATGGAGGCAGCACCGATCGCGGGATGGGAAGGTGGGGGGCGGGTTTCAACACCCTTTCTGCCCCCCCTTCTTCTCTTCTTTCCCCTTCCTCTTTCTCTCGTTCGCAGTAGCAGGCTGCCCCCCCTCCGGCGCAGGCAGAAGGGCCGATCCCACAGCAGCGGCAGGAGGAGGAGGAGGAGGAAGAAGCCGGCCCCTCCCGCCCTCTCTGCCTACCTTCCCCCTTCCCGGGCGGCCGAGGATGGTGGCAGGGAGGGGGCCGCCTGTCTCAGCTCCCCCGGACCCACGAGCGATGCGGAGCGCGATGAGCGAGGGAGGAGACTCTCGGCCGCTGTTCGGGCGCGGGGTACTCCCCCTTCGCCTCTGCGAGGGTGGGGAGGGGAGCGAAAAGGTTGGAAGTCGGGGTGGGAGGGGAGGCCGCGCAGCGACCCCTCCGAGAAGAGGATCGAGAGGTAAAATTAAAATAATAAAACAGGAGAAAAATCACGGCGGGGAAGGCCGGGGGATTCGCCCCGGAATGGCCGGGCGGGGGAGGGGGTCCCCGGCGCTGCCCGGCGCGGGGTGGGGGGGGGGGGCCGGGGCGGGACGGCGGCAGCGCGGGGGCCGAGCGCAGGCTCCCTACTGCCCCTGCCTGGCGCTCCGGGGGCGTGTGTGCGGAGCGGGCAAAGCGGGGGCGGAGGGCAGTGCGGGGAGAGAGAATTCCGGGAAAAGGAGAAGAGAGAAAAGGAAACAGAAAGAGAGGGAATAGCGAGGGGACGGGCAGGCTGGGGTTGGGGGGGGGGGGCGTCTGGGTTCCTCGCTTCTCTCCCCGTCCCCTGTCCGAGCCCCTGGGTCTCTGTGCGCTGCCCTCCCCCTGGCTCGCCCCGTCCGGCTCGGCCTCTCGCTCCCTTCTCCTCCCTCCGTCGCTCACACACAAACAAAATGGCGGCTGTTGTTCCTTCGCTCTCCCGAGCCCTCGGAGGGAAGCGGCGGTGGCGGCGGCGGCCGGAAATGAGCCAAGAGAACACGGGGGGCGGGGCCGCCGCCGGGGGCGTGGTCACTCCTGCGGGCGGGGACACGGCGGGGCGGGGCCCGGCGGCGCTAGCGCACACAATGGAACGCGGGGCGCCGGCGGGGTGGGGGGAGCGGCACCGCCCCGGCCGCCGTCACGAGACCGCACTTATCCAATCAGAGCTCGTACCTCTCCGGCCTCTTCCGCAAACTCCAGTGGCCCCGCCCCTTAAAGGCGAAGGGTTTTTCCCTTAAAAAAAAAAAAAAAAAAAGGCTCCTTCTTCCTGCCCCGCCCCACACGCCCTTATCTGTCGGCCCTAAAGTGCGCGGCGTAGGCCCAGGGGAGCTTGGCCGGAGTCTGTGGTCGCCCCGGTCTGCTGCACTACCCGGTTTCTGCTGCCCGGCCCGGTGGGCTGAGGCGCCGGCGGGAAGAGCGCAGTTCTTTCACCGCCGCCCTCTCTCCTTCCTTCCCCCCCGGCCGCCGGCTCCGGGCCGGTTCCCCGCGGCGCCGGCGGGCGGGGCGCTCCTGCCGCCGGTCCCGGGCCGTGCTGCGCCACAGACATGGCAGCCCGGGCCGGCAGCCCCCGGCCAGCGAGCAAAGGGGCCGGGGAATGGGGCTCGCACCCCGAGGCCCCCAAGGTGGGCGAGTGGATGTGCAAATCACACAGTCGCAAAATAAATTAGACTAGAAAAGACCTCTGAGATCATCGAGTCCAACCTGTGACCGAACGCCACCATGTCAGCCAGCCCATGGCACTGAGTGCCACGTCCAGTGTTTCGTTAAACACCCCCAGGGACGGAGACTCCGCCGCCTGCCCGGGCAGTTCCCAATGCCTAACTGCCCTTTCTGTGAATAAATTCCTCCTCATCTGGGGGCGCTCTCTACTGCCCATCCCGGGGGTGCCCAGAGCTGCCTCAGACTCCCGCCGGCGTTACAAAACAGACAAAAACGCCACACTTTTACGCCAAAGGGTAAATAAGCCCACAAGCCCCGAGCTCTCTGCCAGAGCCGCGCGTGTGCCAGGGATGGCGCAGGGCACGGTGTGAGGGATCGGAGAGTCCTGACAGCGCTCCCGCCCCTCAGAGGGGCTGTCGTAGGCACAGGTGACACTGGCGCGGTCCTTCGCCAGCCCTCTCAGCCCCCGAGCCGTCCCAGAGGTTACGGGCCCGCCACGAGTTTTCCTCAAATCTCTGAGGGCTCATCCGTGAGGAAATGCCCCATCCCGGCATTTCCCTTCGAGGCGTTTGGACTCCGTCGGGCCGCACACCATTACGAGATAGGAGTGGAAGGGAAATGCAGGCACGTGCATGTTTTTGATGGAGAATCGGGGGGTGTTGATCCAAAACCGGACATTTGCGACGAGGACTTCCCTTGCTGCTCACCCTCAGGGCCGAGCTCTCTGCAATCCACCTAAGAGCCGCAGCAGGTATTTGGGAAGAGCCTAGACTAAACACAGATTCCATACTGCAGCCTACAAGAGGAGCCTACAGACAGGAGGAGATTCACAGCCCTGTAAGTTATCCACCAGCTCCCTCACATACTCCCACTCTTCAGCTTCCCTTGTTTGGGTTTTACTTTAAGCAAGATTGTTCTTGTCTCCCCCAGCACAAAAAGGGAAACACAAACCACTCCAAAAATGCCCAAAGATTGGATTAGCCTTCCTGAAAAGTCTTGAAGGCAAATAAGCCTCAGAAAATAATTTGTAGAGCAGAAAGTATCAGAGCTAAAGCTATTAGGGCTAACAGCCTAAAACTTAACAGTGACACCTTAGAAACTATGTTAGTAGTTCTCACGGGTTTTTTGCCTTTTATTGTTTCTAAATTTTCCAAAATATTCCAGTTATAGAGGTTTTATATTGCCTCAATTTTTTTTTTCAGATTGACTGTTTCTCTTGTTAGTGAAGAAATTTTTTAACGCAGCTGAGAATTCTTTTAACTTTTTGGTCTTGTTAGAATTAGAGGTTGACTGAAATAAGTCAATATAAGGTTGTCAGATTATCTGGAGACCCTTAGTCCACAGTTCAATAAGGAATTAGTGCTGGCTTTATAAAGATGCTGAAGTGCACATAAACACCTAAATGCTTTTAGAAGTCAGGCCCTTACTAAACAACAAGTTTGGAGCAAAGAAAATGTTTCAAATAAGACTTTTATGACACTCGTTCCTATGTAGAGACTAGATCCTACCATTCAGTTCACCTGAAATTGTGCTGACAAACAAAATAGTTTTTGTTGTTGTTGTTGTTGTTGTTTTTTGGTGCAGCATTGCCTCTGGTCTGGCTACCTCTTATCTATCCCTGAAAAGGGTTCAGGGATACATACCTGAACTGTGGGAAACTTAAACTCTTAGATAAATGCTACCAAATGAACATATGTCTTTTGAATGTTAATTATAAGTGATTAACTGACACTTAGTAAAACCATAGTTCTGCCTTGCAAGCTTCCTACCCAGTAGAACATCTTAGTTCTTTAGAAATTAGAAAGTAATATTCAGTTGGCTTTCCCTATTAGAGATTTAAATGGAAGCTGAAGTATATGGAAAATAAATAGAAAAGAACATTATTTGCAGTATTTTTCTTTTAAAAAAAAGCATCTAAAATGAAAGAAGGAGGAAGAAAAGGAAAAGCCAGGAAAATAGGGTTATGGCAAATCAAACATGTATATAAACAATGACAAAAAACTCTTCAATGTCTGTTAAGTTTTCTGAAATCACTGAAGTTTTCTTAAATGAACCTTAGTACACGCACACAACCCATGACAGGTAACACTACTGGAAAGCAATAACAGAACATAAAGCGTACTAAGAAGTAAATACATAAACCTATATAAATAAAACCAGCAGGATATTATAATATAAAAAGTAAAACACACCTATTCATCCAAAAACTTGTCCTCTTTGCTTCAGTTTCCCCATTCTTGCAGCAAGGATATTTATCCCTTGAAAATAATACCTAGAAGAATTGATTAGCTCATTATTGTCAGTAATTACAGTAGTTGTTATGTACTTTAAGATAACTGGATGAAACTACCATAAGTCTGGTTAAAATGAGAATCTGCTCAGGAAAGCAATATGAGAGGAATGCAGAGCCTTGAAGTTTTATCGTGGGATCTTGTTTGGCCTTAGCTGGTAGTTACTGAAATTTGTTAGCATGCCCAGCTGCTTTGAGGGCTACAAAGAACAAGATAAGATCCCTTTGTACTGCAAAGGTCAATGTGATGCCCAGAGCTCAGCAGCTTCAGTGAGATAGCAATGATCATCTCCCTCGGCCCAGAGGGAGCTGGGACTGTGGCCTTCCCCTTCCACCTGCTGGATGGAGAAGCTGTGTAAGATCTCAAAGTCACCCAGACAGCCTCCCCTGCTCCCTAATGCTGCTCAGGAAATCACTTATACAAAAAAAACTTCCCTGCTCCCCCTCAGTAGGATTTGACCCACAGCCTTGTGGCCCTTCGAGTGTCTCTGAAAGATGTGGACTCTTGGAATGGAAAGCAGGAGCCAGGTACAGGGCACTCCCATTCTCTCAGTCCTGTTTCTGCTTGCAGTTTCCAGCTCTATTATCTTTTTTCCCTGAGCTTTCCAGGGCTGCTGTTCATGTCTGGCAGGTAACTTCTGTTCCCTAGCTACCTCCTGTCACCACAGCTCTGCTCACACAGCAGTTGGGGGCGGGGGGAGGAGGAATGACCCCCTTCTTTGTACCAGTGAGGAGATCTGTGCATGGAGGGTCCTTCCTGGCACAGGTCAGAGGGATGAGGAAATGATTTAAGGCTGCAATTTTTACAAGTAATGCCAGGGTGCAGCTATATTTCTGGAAAGCAAGAGCCAGCTGTGCCAGAGCAGAGAACATTGCTCAGCGCAGTGTCAACGTTAAAACCCAGCAGCGTTTTGATACGAGACAAATTTTATTAAAACCATAAGAAGCAACCATCCAATAGTTGGTTCATTCTTGCTTTTAGTGTATACATAAAAGAAAGGGCTGGCGTTCTGACAGCAAGCAAAATGCTTTCAGTCCTCAGTCTCAGAAACACAGGCTTCCTCGGTCACACAGTTTTCAATAGCTGCAAACACAGAGTTATGTTGCTAAATGTTAAGGGCTCAGCTGTTTACCAGAAGAATGTTTCCTCCCTAGAACACATGGTTTTGCTTAAAAGAAGTTCTCCCAAAAACCCCACTTTATTTAATTAGCAAATGCAATATTATAGTTCTAACAAACATGCCATGCTGTCTTCCTTTACAAGAGCAAAATAGGAAAAGAAGACAAAAATTGACCTCTCAATTTAAGAGAGGGGCAGAAGTACATTCTGCCTAGGAATTATTGCAGCTTTGAGGTCTGATGATCTAGAGCCAAATCTCATGCTTGAAATGTGTGGTACTTTGTGTGTCATTTCCGTGTCCTGGTTCATGCTGAAAGCACAAATGTGGATCAGAGTGAGAGGCTTGCATGCTTTCCCAGTTTTTACGAAGGGCTGGTCAAATCTCTGCCTCTCACTTCCCAGGCTCAGCTCTCTCCTCTGTAAGGGGGAGGTGATCCTACTCCTCCTTACAGAAAGCACATTCAAATCATTAAATAAAAATGTAGTACTCTTGTTGCTTCTAAATGAAATTACACTGAAATTAATTGCATTTACATCAGCAGTTGATTTATCCCAGAGTATTACCAGGATGCAAGCAAGAGTTTCTAGAATGGAAGTATTATATTTTTAATTAAGGGCCCTTGAACTTGCCACATGCTTTGAGCTTGTGGAGAGTGAAATGATGGCAAATTTCTGAACAACTCAGTCAGCTCAGCAAAGTATTTACGATTATCTGCTAAAAATGATCATTGTGAGACAGAGCTTAAGCTAACATGGGAAATCTGTGCTGAAAGAATTACAGATATTGTAGCAACCCAAAGGAAGCATACTGTTCACATTCCTCTTACTTCTTTTGACTCTTGTATCCAATGGAAAAGTTCTTGATAAGCTTTATTGCACTGCAGAGGGTATAAGCAATGCATTTGAAATCTGCTGAGTTTCAACCCAAAACTTATCTTTTCATTTGTTTCCTGAATTGTCCCACAGACACAAATCCACAGCACACATGTGTTTATAAAGAACAGAATACATTTATTACTGCCATACAACCCCTTCCTTTCTTGTTTTTTTTCCCCTCAGTATTTCTTAATTGATTTTTTTTACTTGCTACAACATTCCTCTATATGCTGAACTGCAATGTGGTGTTTGATGTCTGCAATCAAAATGCAACGAGAGGAAAAAGGTAACTTGTTTTCTTGCTGTAATAGTTTTTATGTTTCAAGATTTAAAGTAATTTCTTCAATGGGGTAAAGCAGAAATTTACTCTGTGACAGGGAAATGCACTGAATCAAGAGGTTTTAGTATAGAGGGTATTGGCCTTCTGACAGAGCTAATGGGACCCATTGTTCACAGAATAACACACTTACTTAACACAAAATGAACTGGTTTTGCAGCTGCCATGGAAGAAAAAAAATCCACAGGAAATATAGGTCTGGTTGGTTTCTTTTTTCTTTTTCTGCTTTTCTCTAAAAAGATCTTGTACATTCTTGGCTTTTTGGCATGAATTCTTTCCTTCTTCATGCAAGTAGAAGTCAATTATTAACCACAAACATTAGAATACAATTGATTCTAATGCCACCACTGTGTGTAAAACAATAGGGTTGATCCTCAGTTCCCTACCTTCCTAATTTACACAGATTTATCACTTCTATTCCCAAAAGTTTCCTTGTGAACCCTCACATTTCATTATCTATGAGGTTTTTTTAAATTTTGGTCTCTTGTAGCAAGGGATGCTGACATCAGGCAGCACCAGACATTGAGTTCTCATTCCTTGCCTGTCCCTCATCGGAGGCCTGGAAGCCTTGGAGAAGGGAGCATCACCCCTGATGGTGAATTGCTGCTAAAAGGCACCAAGAGAGCAGCCAGAATGCAGAAGCTGTGGCAGCACCCCAGCAGCACACTTTTTCTCCTTGTGCTCCTACATTGCCTCAAGCCCTGGAAAGATCATTTCAGTAGGGCAGAGGTTGATGGGCTGATTTGAGATACTTACTCCAACCTCTTTTGCCATCTCAGATGCCTTCCTGATTGCAGGACAGACATGGGAGAAGGGTGCCACAGGATGCCCCTCCAGATTCAGTGCATTCAGGATGCCCCAGATTCACTGGAGGTGGTCACAAACCACATCAGTGGGGTGTCAGGGAAAGGCCAGTCACCCAGTCCAGCACAGGCACCATAATAAAGGTGCAACCACCTGGGAGTAAAACTAAAATCTTTTGAGATGGCTGGGCTGGTCGTCATTTCATACACCAACGATCCCCAATGGAAAAGGAAGGTCATGTTGTCACGATACTCTGTTAGCAAGGACTTGTTTATCATTCTTTAGAAGTGAAGAAACATTTAAGTAGCTTTTAGGGGAAGGTAGAGAGCTTTTCTAGTGGTCATAAAAGTAACAATTTCAAGGTTGATGTTCCTCCTTTGTCCTCAGTGTTTCTGTGACTGCAATTTTGTTGCTAATTAAGAATCAGCTTCAAGAAAGCAGAACACAAAGCTGGAGGTGCACAATCAGCATCACAAAAGGCCAGAAATATTGATTCTTTCACCATGTGATAAATAAGTATTTTGTGCAGATGTTTGGTCCCTTTGTGTAGGGGCTTGGCCATGGGCATTCTGCACGGTGCTGCTAAGCCAAGCACCAAGCCCAGGAGAAGCTTCTCTGGGCGACCAGGAGCTCTGGGTGACCACTGAGCTCCCCTGGACAAAGAAAATTCTTTTGTCTCAGCAGAAGAAAAAAAGCTTTGTAACATCAACCACACAAAAAAATACCATTTTTGCTGCTGCTGCTGCCCTGCACGGTGAGCATGGGCCCCATGTTTGGGAATGGACAGAGGGGACTTTGCCTGGCCATGCTGGATGTGCTCCTAGCATGCCTGCTGCCTGCCCTCCCAGGACATCCTGGGGGTGATGTCCCAAACAGCTGCTCTCACAAAAAGGACAGCGCTGCTGGACAAGGGGAGATGCAAAACTTACAACACCGGAGTGAGAAGCATAGTGAAAAGTCTGGCAGCTGGATGTGTCAGTTGTCTTGGCAGCTATGCAGGGTTTTTTCTTGTTTACTCTGCTAGATGTAGGCATCTGAGGTCCTGCTGAAAAGGAACAGGGGTGTTCAAAGCCTCTTGTAATTTTGCAATTTGCTGGTTCATATGTCTTCCTATCTGTGCCACTTACAGATACATATGTATAAATGTACATGTATATTATGTACCTCGGAGGTATCAGAATTAAATGCGTTTTGTTTTGAATATTCAAGCCATCCCAGCATAGTTAGCTACTGCAAGAAAATTCTTTAAAAATTATTTTCACCACAGTGAGCATCTTCCACAGAGGAGTGCATCAGCTTCCAGAAGGTGAGATGTGTGGAAGATTCCCTGTTTCTATGCAAAGGAACCGAGCCAACGACTAACAACAGTGGTCTGACTCTACAGTATGAAGGGGGAGCACGTCTGTGCTTGCACAGAAGTATCCCACATCAGTGCAAAATAGGCCTGTGGATTTCTCCATCCCTCCTGGGTATTTCAATTAAAAGCAGAGAAGGAAGTCCAAGAAAATGCCTAAAATGGCTTGAGTCCTTCCTCACGATCTGGAAATGGAAGTCTGCGGTGACTAACTCCAGCCCAGCCACCAAACCCCTCCCTCCCCGACTCTGCATTGCTCTGTTCATTCCCAGCTCCTCTCCTGCGTTTGCAAACAGTCGGCAGTGGAAACAGTGAAGCAGCCTGGCTTCCAATGCCAGCACCACACGAGTGGTATGTGACTGCAGCAGGGACCAGGGACCATCCCCAGCCCATCCCCGTGCCTAACCTAGGAAGAACTGGTTAAAATCTGACAGGGGCAAGGCTTGATTATGAGCAGAGGAATGACTTTAAAAGAGGCTGCCGCCACGCCTGCAAACAAAGCCCGATTAAATCCTTCCATGGGCTTAAACTGGCTTCAAAACAGGCCTCTAGCAGCTTCTCCAGTTTAAATAAAAATTCAAATGCTTGTTTATAATTCCTAAGCCAGTTCAGATGATGTCTCCTGACTTTCTCACAAAGCTAACAGCAATATTTGTAAAGAACAAAATTAGCTAACTGAATGGTAAGGAAAGCTGCATCCCTTACCCACTCAGAGTTGGTAATATGAGCTTTTTGAGTGCTTTTTTTCCTTTTTTTTTTTTTTTCCTTTTTTTTTTTTTCTTAATTTTCTGCTCATTCGGTTGTGGTTATGCATTTGACTTGAATTTGAAAGCATCAATCCTGAAAAGAGTTGCCTGGGCACTGGGAGCAGTGGGAACTCGTGCTCTGATGGTGGGTTACTCCGTGGGCACCAGCCCAGTTCCTTCTCTGTTCACTTACATTGTGTGACAAGCATGAAGTCTCAGCTCTTCTGCTCAAATTTTAACCATCAAGGTGCAAATACTGAGTGATTTTGTGTGATTTCAGCTGTTCATTTCCTTCCACCACCCATCCACCTCACATAAAAGTCCATTGAGACTTGGTTTTTATGTGTTACCTCTCCCACAGGAGTGTGTGATCTCTCCTGGTATCCAAGAACTGTGACAATGCAAAAAATAAAGAACAGTATGAGATGCTTTTTGCCCCATTCTGTATTGTTCAAAATCTTACAGTTCAAAATCTTACTTTCTCTTTCAGTTTAATTCAGTCACAACTTTTTCCCTAAGGACTTTAAGAGTCAGAGCTTTATGTGCTCACGAGTGAAGGCTAAGGGAGCATAAATCATCCACTGTGAGCCCCAGGATGCCCTATCTGCTCCTCTTTGGTTGTGAACCATGGAGAAAGACATCCTTGAAATGTTTGACTGTTTCTGAGACAAAGCCCTCCTTGCCCTTCATTCAGCAATGCAGCAAGATCTTTGGGAGACCAAACGTGCCTGGAGATGAGTTTACTCGCAGGGTGTGTGAGGTGCTGGCTGGAGAGATGCAGAGCTGAGCTGCTGGCATATGTCCTACCCAAATCTACTCCTGCCCTCAGGTTTGTGACCTCAGTGACTATTTAATAGTGTAAACCTACCTTGTATATTCCCTGCAGAGGTGATTAAAAGGGATGATCACATGAAGGAACACCTGAGCAAGGATATCAGTAGATTAATTCATTATTTCTACTAAGCCAATTAAGTATTAAGGCAGATCAATTAAGTGATCACACAGAGATCAAGATCAAATCAATAAATCAGTAGATTCAAATAGCTGACCTACAGGTTGTGTAGCTATCAAAGTGACTTGTGAGGTTGCCACAGAAGGAATTACTTAGATTTTAATCTTGTCTAGGAAGATTTCAAGGAGGAGGCAGAGTCTTTTCAGGCTAAAACCCCAGTGAGCTTTCCAGCAGTGAAGAACATAGGCCTTTGAAAGACATAAGGATATTGAAGGAGATACCTCTCCTGCTTCAAAGGGGGATATCCAGTCTTCTTTGGATTTTTTGCCAAGCTGTATGACCCAGCTCATATGGTAATCTTGTTTTCACTGTGTTTAGGGATGTAACGTGACAGGCATCACCACGGTAACTTTCCTTTAGTACGTCTTTCTTAAACCTTAATTTTACTTTAAAATGTATTAACATTTATTGTCTATATATACCCTGTTTCACAAGTGGCCCAGTTTTTCTCCACTACCAAAGCAGAAGGGGTGGTTAGGTAAGCCTAGCTACTTCTGAATAATCTTGTATTCAGCTCCAAAATCTGCCATCTTAACTAATTTACTGCTTTGTTTTAGTATTCCTCCAAGGGTATTTTTCACACAAGCACACCTGGTCACCCATTCATACTAACAGAAAACCAAGAAGAGATGGAATTGATTAATTAAAACAAAGGTAAAAACAAACAGTGTAATTTCATCATTCCTTGGAGGGTTTAATTCACATCCATATTTCTTCATTACACCAAGCACAGCACTGATGGCTTCCTCTGGGCACACAGCCTGGATTCTGACGTGGCCCCAGAGCAGGCTGCAGCCTGCCCAGCCCTGTGAGGGCCTTCCCTCAAGTCTAGCTCATCTGCCTGTGTGTGTGTTATCCAGACCAGGGCAGCATGTTCATGTTTTTATTTTGAGTAGTGGATGATACAAAAGAACCATGTTTCTCTTATCATTATCATTATCATTATCATTATCATTATCATTATCATTATCATTATCATTATCATTATCATTATCATTATCATTGGTACAGGTATAACTCCTACTTAAATCAGCCTTGGGTTCACACTATAGGGCCAGCTGTGAACCCTGGTGCTTTGGATGGTATCTGTCATCTGGGTCCCTCATGAGCTGTGTCAGGAAGTCCCACCAGCAAGTGACCTTTAATTTTGCCTGATCAGTTTTGATCATATATCTGTAATACAAAATGCAGATGTGTAGGAGGAAGCCTTGCCAGTAAGGTGGAAGTTTGTCTTGCAGCAGAGGTAAAGGGAGTATCACATGCTGTCAGTGGAAGTCTCCCAGCTTTCAGAAGAATACCTGGTGTCCTGCTTAGCACACTTTCTCCTTGGTACAGTTTCCTTGCACTAGTTCTTCCTACAGTGACAATATTGTGAATTTCTTAATGGAAAAGACTTGGGATGCTAACTCGGGGAAATTTTTTCTCTGGCTGTCATGGCTTCTATCTAAACTTACAAAACACTGTTACATTAATTACTATTTGACCATTAAAGTTTTCTTAGTATTGACTCTACTTTGGGTATATTCTCATTCCACAATGTATAGTCCAAGCAAGGGTCAAAATGTATTTGAATTCCCAGTTTATGGAGGCCCCAGGCTTGCTGGTAATGTGGTAGAAGGCTTTTCATATTTTTTGTCACCAATGTGAGTTATAGCATGCCTGAGGCAATATGTGGGCCTTAAAAATAAAAAATTAAAATGCAAAATAAAAGATGCTCTGGTTCTCTTTTTGCAGAGACAGCACAAATCAGGGGTGAGCTGTGCACAGTGCTGTGGTAGAAAGTAATTTCCTGATTTAGGGTGATATGTAGCTAAGGATTTTGACTGATCTCATCTATATGTATATTCAGTCTTTCCAAGATGCTATTAGTAAGCATAGCTGAAATTTGAATATCTAATTTTGTTTTATAAAGCCTCTTTCATATTATTTTTAGGGAGAGTTATCTTTGTTATTTGCAACATGACACAGCTTTGGGTCACCTGCAAGTTTAATCAACCTGATTTTTCAGGCAAATAATTTACATGAAAGCCATGTACAGGCCTGTGACCAGGACAGATCCTGGCTCACTCTCACTTGGTCCACCCTTTCATTTGGAAAATAAATTACCTTTAAAGTCCAGATCAGCACAAGGCTTTGCCACTAGCCCTCCACTAATTTTATCAAGTGTGTTTTTCTGCCTGGTTTAGCAGGACATTGCATGAGACTGGGCCACAGCCTGTCTGGAGCTGAGCTGCTGCACCTCTGGAGCTTCTGCTGTTAGTCTGCTTTGGGAGGAAGGCTGGTTGGTGTGGTATGGCTTGGTCTTGACTAATCCAAGTTGGCTTCTTATGTCTTTGTCATCTCTTGGGTGTTTACAAATAAATTAATTATTTGTTCTGAAGAGTTACAGCTAGGCTGACAGGTCTATGATTCCCTTGGTCTCTCTTGTCTTCTCTTTTCATAGGAACTCCTTTGGCCTTTTGAAACTTGGGGGGTCCTGGCATATCCATCACTAACTCCCTAAATTAACGACTACTGTCAGTTAGTGCTGGGTGAAATTGCTCCTGCACAACGAAATTGAAAACATTTACCTCATCTCTGTGCTCCCTAACCACTGTTTTCTTTCAGGACTGCATCTCATTCCCTTTCTTGGCTGCCTATTCGGCAGCAATTTATTCACTGTAGGCTGATAATAAAAAAAGTATTAAGGACTTTGACTTTATTGAAAGTAATTATCAATAGCTTTTGCTATTTATTGGGTAGCAGAGCAGCCCTTTCCCTTACACATTTTGTTCTTACCCTGTGAGATTGTCTTCTGTGAACAGCCCTATGCTGGAGTCAGAAGTGTTCAGTGCTCTTTTTTTCATCAGTGCATGACAGAGAAGAATTTCTTTAGCCAAGCTGGTTGATTTCTGGCCTCTGTTGGTTTTTAATGTATTTATTTTTTTTAAGTTCTTCAGGGCTCAGTCTCAAACAGAAATTTGGGCTGCTGAAGACACTGAGATCACCTCCCATCCCCACTGCTTGAGGTAAGCCCAGACAACTCAATCCCTGTCCTAAGGCCGTGTTTCTGAAGGTCTCTTCCCAAGATCCCAAACTCACTTCATCTGCTCAATGATTCTTTTGGCAAGGGGGCCAGCAGGAAGGACTCTGTCTGCACAGTCTCCCACCTGGCTCCCTGAAGGGATATCCTCCCTTTGAAGGACCGCTCCCAGCCTTGCTTTTGGGATGCTTCTGCTTCTCCTGGTGAGGTGGAGGTTGGTGATGCTCCTGAAGGCTGAGGCTCCCCTGTGTCCTTTCAGAAGCCCTGTCGCTATGGCGACTGTGTGCAGCTTTATGGTCTGTTTGTTGTCCACCTCTCTCAATCAGAAATGATTCTGGAGCTTTTGTATTTTCAGTGACTTTCATTCAAATTCACTAGTGGGTGGTTTTGAGTTCAAGAGAGAAATTAAACACTGTGAGGAAAAACTTCCGGAAATCTGTGTGGTTCACTGTTGCACTCTTTTATTTATTTAATGATTAAAAGAGACTTTTTATTAATTTTGTGTCATTATCATACTGCTCTAAGAACATCAGAGAGAAAGAGAAATTTTTACTTCGCCCCCTGCTTTGGATGCAAAACTCACCAAATTGCTCCCCATGATCCAGCTGGGGTGGCTGTGGCACTGAGAGGGGCAGCAGAGCTGCCCACATGCTCCCCTGCCCTGATTCTCAGGGGACTGGTAGGAGCCAAGTAGGATGGACCAGAACACTTAGGGCCTAAAGGCAATTTTGCCCTGGAGCAGACCTGTGGGTAGCCCAGGCAGATCTCCTCCTTGATGCTCCCAACTCAACCAGGGGATGAATGAAACAGAGGAGCAATGATGGTGAAGCCTCAGAGTGTGCACATAGTAAATGCACCCACCTTTGCTCACCTGTTTATTTATCACCAAGGGACATTTCAACCCCCCCTCCCAATTTATAAGCTAAAGCTTTTACCTACCAGGTCATAGACTTTTGATTTGATGATTATTTTAATGAAGGATCATAACTTTTATTTGTATCCGTCTTGGCCCATTCCCCCTCCAGAGCTTCTGCCTCTGTTTGTCAGAGAGAGTTTTTATTCCTTGCCTTCATATTCTTCCACCTGCTCTGATCCCTCTGTCACAGCAGTCCTAAGAGGTGGCAGCTTTGACAAATGTTAGCACTTCTGCATTTGATAGTAATATTTTAGGGAGTTATTTTCCTTCAAAGGAATTTAAATACCTCTCCTTACTTTTGTTGTGTTTCAAAATTTCACATCTTGTGCTGACATGGGAAGAGCTCTTTGGTTGGGAACTCATGGTTTGCTCTGAAGGTTTGAGATTATCAATGAGGAAATCCCATTTCTCAAAATACAGTTAAAAAAGAGCTGCCATGTTACTAATAATAAAAATGTATAGAAAAGAAACCAAGAGATTATTGGGGAGAAAAACTGAATGCTTTCACATACAGAAAATAAGGTTTAGTTTTGTTTTCATGTAGTTTGGTTGCTAGTATTCATTCATTCTGGATAGTCAAAATAAACTACTTTCTTTTTAGATACCCTAATGTTTTTACTTACAGAGCATGACAGGATGGTCTTAGATTTGGTGTTCTAAAACATAGCAGCATACCTCAAGAAATGTGCTTAAATGGCTCAGGGTGTATCAACAGCAGGTTTTGATAAACCTTTCAGTTTTATGTACAGAACCACAACATTGTGAATCTGTTTGGTTGAGTCCTTTTGGAAAGGACCTTTCTTTTTCATCTAGCCCTTGGTGTGGCAATGGGAAGAGGCAAGGAATAGAGGGCCAGATTTGCAGCCAGGATCTCATGGTAGTGCTCAGTACCTTGGCTTGGTATCTTATCTTTTTCTATAAAGAAAAGGAGGCTGAAAAAAACATATTTTACTGTATTTTAGTCTTAGGGAATTGAAAGAACAGCAATTGAATTTAGGACAAATCAATCAAATATCACATCATTGATGGCTTTTTATTTCTTTTTCTAAATAACCTGTCTCCAACTATAAAACCAACCATCTTCTGATCACCCAACTTTGCTGATGGACCCAATTTCAAACAGTTTCCAGCTCAATCACAAACCACCATTTAATGGGACTGAGTCACAAGCTTACCCTGCAGCAGCCCCTCAAATGTCTGTTTTCTGAAGCTACAAGTAAGTCTCAGATTGGTGTGAGCAGGATATCCAGAAGTGGATGGTGATGCCTCTGGGTGGGACAGGCTCTGCAGCTGATACTAATCCCAGTTTTCATGGCACAGTGGGACAAGGAAGAGCCCTGGGGACCCAGAAAGTGTTGTGCAAAGAAGAGGAGGATGCATCTCCCAACCACACTGTTTGACAGCACCTATGCTAAGCAGGGAAGTTGCTTTCAGAATGCTGCCAATGGGAGACCTGATGATGAGCATGTTCAACCCCTTACTACCCCAAGAGGTGTGTTGGTTTGGGGTCATTTATGCAATAAGGATAAAGCAGGGATGAGCTGGGATTCTGAGTTCCTCAGGAACACCCCATGGACATCTTAAACCCCAGGACCAGACAGCAGCCATCAATGTGGGCAGCATATGAGCAGATTGCAGAACTCACTGGGATTATCAGCTCCCTCTCAAGCTCACCCCTACCCTGTGATTGTGGTTTCTGTGCTTCTCTGAGTGAGGCTGACCCTACAGCCCCTTTTACTTTAGCTCGGATTTATTGCTTTAGGGTTGCTGAATCCCTCTGCCTCTCCATAGAATGGGGTATATCCAACAGCAGCAGATTCTGCTCTCAGGAAATTGCACAGGCTCAGGGAAACCTGGAGATAGTTGAGAGACCCTAAAACTTCCCAGCTAGAGGCTCCCTCTCCTGTTTTGCTGGTGCTGTCTAGTAAGTCCATGGCAATGTCCCACCATGCCAGACAGGCTCCAGCCATTGTGCTGGAACTGAAGGGAGAGAAGAGTGCTGAGTGAGAAGAGTGCCTCTGTGGCTGCTGCTGCTGCTGCTGCTGCTGCTGCTGCTGCTGCTGCTGGATAAAACATTGCAAGGGGATGGGAAAGGCCGTGGGGAAGGTGGTGGGAGGGCTCTGGAGGCGGCACCTGCCTGAGGTTGCAGCAGCTCCAGGGTGATTCATCCTAGACTGGGAGTAATCGGCTGCTGAAACGCTGAGCCCTGAAACTGTTTCATCATATTTAGCATTTCCCGCTACATAACACACAACTTTGCAAAGGGCTCTCTGCTCGGTGTTCAGCTGCAGCAAAGCCCTTAGTCACCTCCTGGTCCCAGCAGCCATGTGTCAGTCCTCGCGAAGGGAGCAGGCAAATCAGATCTTGCAAGAACAGGCAAATTACTTTCGCTTTCTCAAGAGAAAAACCCCAAACAAACAAACAAAAAAAGAAGATAGTAAGAGGAAGTGAATACTTGAAATAAGTAGGATCCAAAGTGAGCTCCTTTATTACAGAAAAGCCAGAACAATCTACTGGCATGGTATGGGGGTTGAAATTGTCCAAGTGATGGCTGCAAAATCTTTCTGTTCAAGGAGATGCACACACTGATGGCAAAGCAAGTGATCAGAATTTTGCTAACTGCTTGCTGCAGTTTAATCTGACAAAGCTCCTCACTCAAAGCTGAGAAAATAGGTGTCCCCTCAGCAAAGCTCCATGGGCCAGGAGCCTGACACATCCAGGCTCCAACATGCTCTGAGAAGAAGATAATCCTATCTACTGAGAACATTCATCATCATGTGTTTTAAGATGTTTGGTTGAATAAAATATTGGTGGATTCATTTTCCAAGACAGGCATTTTGCTCACCAGCACCAGGAGAACTTTATCAGAGTGTTTTGCTTCCTTCTCCTCCACCTCAGTCACTGAGCTGGAAAAATTCACCTCCAGAAACAAACAGGTAGAGATTGCAGTGATCACAGCACTGCTGATGGGAGGCATGAGGCAGGTGCTCTCAAAGATTGTCAGGTCCTCCTGTCCTGTAACCAGCCCTGCAAAAGAGGCTGCAGCGGGAACCCCCAGGGACAATACAGCACATTTGTGGGGCTCACTGCTCTGTGTCAGCAGCTGGATGCACTCTGCAATCTTCTAGCCTTCAAATCACCTCTAAAGGGGAACCAAAATACCCTCTGCTGGCAATTCAGTGGTGGGGAGTCTCCCATCCTCAGTATGATGTCAAATGTCCCCTATCTTTGGTATGATGTCATTGGGTTTTGAGATTCCCACACCTCTGGGAGTAAGAGAAACCTCTGCCAAACCTTCTACCCCAACAGCCAGACTTATATGCCAGTAAAAGGCCACCCCAGCCATAAACCAGGAAGAAGCCCTTGTAGAAAGAACCTTTCTCATTAAGTCCTGGTTGAAATGCATGGTGCAGTGCATCTCTTGTTTGATCTACAGCTCCAGCATGTCTACAGACTTCAGCCAACATCTTATAGGTGATGTTTTCAAATTTCCTCTCAGTATGATGAAAGACTGAAAGTTTAATTTATAAAAAGAAATAATCTCAGCTCCTGCAGCTGAAATTTCAATTTCATCACCTCGCTCAGGAGCTGGGACCTTGGCACAGATGGATAGCGTCTATCAGTTAATCCAGACCCGAGAGAAGAAAGGAAGAAAAAGCTTGTCATTAGAGGACTAAAGAGAGAAATAATTTTGGGGGCCTGCTCATATCCAAGACTCAAAAAGCACTGATGCATTGAGGCCTTAAAGTGTATTTTTGCAGAGGTCAAGTGCATGCCCCCAGCATGGAATGAGCAGAATAAAAATCAGTATTAAATTCTGTGTGACTGAAACTTTGATTCAGAGTCACTGCAAGTGAAAACCCTAGAGAACACAAAATGCTGTTAGAGTTGTACTACAAGGCTTTGAATTTTTTTCCCTACCCCTCTGGTGCATGATGTTCCTGCAATTAATTTAGTCTATGTTTCTAACAATGTGTGTGCAGAAGGAGGGGGAGCAAATTGATTTTTGGTTTTCCTTGTATCAAAACAGTGTGGCTTGCTAAAGGAAGAGTTTACATTTCAGCCCCAACATATATCTCTGTTACATTCTGGATAATCCTTGAAAGATACTCCAAAGAGTAGATTTTGGGGAGGAAAAAAGATGCTCCCAGAGGTGTGCAGGAGGACCTGTGCACTGCTGCTCACAGAAGACAGGTGAGGACGGGGGCCATGCACAGGGATGTTGGATGCTGGCATCAGCAGCACATGACTGCCTGGAGGCCACCCAACAGAAATGGCTTGGACAGACAAGGATGAGGATGGGAACTCAGTGTTAAATTACTTGTGATCTTGCCATGACTCACTACAAAAACTTCCCTACCTCAGCTCATCTTCCTTACACATCTTTACTGGTGACTGATTCGTGGCAGTCTGTTTTTTTTCAAACTTAGAAAGCCACCCAAACACACAAGCACTGAGTAATTACCATACATGTCTAGTACCTAAATAAATAAAAGTGCTTTCCGTGCACTTTTCTGATCCAAAGCGTTGTAGACTCTGAGTAATCACTTCTAAACCTGTGTTACAGATGTTTGTGTTGCTTTCCCGGGCCTGCCAGCAAGAAACCTGAGGGAGGATGAGCCTGATGTCCTGGAAAAGCCGCAGAGTCAGACTGAGCGAGCAGGGGTGTGGCAGAGCTTTTCAGCTCCTCTTGCTGCACACAGCCTTTCCACAAAGGCAGAGATGGGACTCGTCTGTATTTCTCCTCCTGCTGTCCTTCTGAACACCATTCTGCACACAAATGTGCCCATGGACTAAATACCTTGAAGCTCATACTTTCCAGGAGATGCACATTACCTTGTCTTCTTCAAACCTCTATATGGCTTATACTGCAGCTGATCCCAAAGCACGAGCAAGAGAAAAAAACAGTGGTGGAAATCCAAGGAAAGAAGGAAGCCAGGGCAGCTCTGACAGCTTTTATGTCTCCTCCTAAAGTTGCCATGGACATACACGGATGGGGGAAGCACGTGTATCCATGTCTGTCACTCACAGCAGTTTGGAATGGGGGTAAGAGGACCTATCATGCCAAGCCATTTTCCTGAATGAGCTGTTGGAGATCCTTGGTGCTGCCTCCCATAGCCACCTCCTGGCTCAGTAGAGCTGGTGGCACCAGTCTCCTCCAGCATACCTGCAAGTGCATGGGAAGCAGGCGGAGGCAAGGCTGAGGAAATGGGGAGGTGCAGAACAGGGTGGATGGATCAAGTGTCCAGAACAGAGAGAGAAAATTGAAATCCCATAGAGGGAACCCTTCCTTCTCTTGGAAGGCACTTTGAAGGGCTGTTTTAAAAGATTCATCCAGTGGACTGAAGAAGAAGAAGACACGCTTGAGGTTCAAGCACATATTGCTTTCAGGTATGTTCATGGGGCATTTAGGGACAGCTTGATCTACTTAAGATGCAAAAGATAGTCCAAGATATACTGAAAATTTGGAACAAAACTGAGGGACATTATGTTGGTACAACCAGATAAACAGTCTGTTCCTCTTTCAGAGTTAAGCAGATTTTACTATAGTTATTTCTACGTTTCATCCTCCTGTTTTGTACTTCAGATGAGTGCTGTACCCAGAGAATGAAACTCCTCTTTATCCACATGGCTGGGGGAATGAAACCTGTCCCTGGAAAGAAGATATCCATAAAGAGTGAAAATATTTGTCAAAATTGTACAGAGAGCCTTTTAATTAAAAGAAAAGTAAAGCAAGGCAAAACAAACCCCAACCTAATTATGTTAGTCTCATGATGATGGACTCAGCTTACTCTTACTTTACTCTACCTGCAGCTCTCCTTTTTCAATGGCTGGGAATGGATATACATATTCCATGCTCACCCTGGTTCCAGAATTGTATTCAATCCAAAATGTAAAATTGCTTTGTTTAAATGTTCTGTCCTTCTTAAGTCTCCAACCTTGAAGATTTCATTCATCAGTGAAGTGCCAGTTTTCAGACCCTGGCTTTCATCTGGAGACAAGAGTGTCAGTGTTTAATCCTTAGGGGTGTCAGAGGTTTCCAGTCAGGTTTTGGACAAAATTCCACTTTTCAAGGAGACTCTCACAAGCTGTTGGAGCTTTCTGAGCCTATTTTGTCCAAGAAAAAATATTTTAGATCCATAATAAGGAGTTTATTCCAGGTCTTTTTCTATTTTGCATGAAATATTTTAGTTGTGGCTTTACCCATGCCAACACCATGGGCTGCTATTTGGTTGTTGTTCCTGTGAATGAAGTTAATAGCTCTGCGTTCCAGCTCACAATAATAACACAGCTCTATTCCTGGTTGGCCTTGGCCAAGACAAGCTATTAAAATGAGTTTTGTTTTGTCACGTTTCATGTTCTGAATCATCTTCAGGAAGTGTGGATCTGGTGGAGAGGCACTGAACAGGCAGGAAAAACACTAAGGTGATCCTCTCATGCCAGGACCCACTGGGACAAAAGCAATAATGTTCCTTGTCTCCTAATGCTGTGCAAAGTTGTGTGTGCAAAAAGGCTCATTTTTTAATGTGTTCAAAATACAACCCCCTTTTTTTTGCCAGTTGTACCTCATGGTGAAATGCCTGTGCTGACTCTCCTCTGTTTTCTGCTGCAGGGAGGTGGGCAGTGGAAAATGCAGCATTGGACTTTGTCAAGTGCTTCCCTGTTACTGGAGTAATTTTGTTCTGATAGGGTGAAAATAAGGTTATTTCATATGGCTTGAACTGTGCAGCCTGATACAATCATTAGGAAGCTTTGACTGTGTTATAAATAACTTGTGATACTAGCACAGCTTTGTGCAGGTGCTCTCTGAAGCTCATACCTTGGCAGCCACTGCCAGCAGCCTCCCCTCACACGGAGGCAGCCCATGATGGCAGTCACTGGTGGGGATGCTGGGCTGGAGAGACCATCCTCACGCTCACTGTGTGATGCTGTGCCTTCTGCTTTGCTGCACATGAGGAAGGCTCGAGCCCTTTTCACTCCTCACACTCTCCACCCCATGTTCTCCTTGGAACAAGCTCATTGCTTTATTTGTCTAGGGCTGCATCCATGCCTGGATCCCAAAGGACCTTGGTAAGGATCCAACATCACTCATTGCATGGGAACAACTTTTTTTTGAAAGGGACCAGAAAATTTCAGGGCAGTCAGGAGAGAAGCCTTCTCCTCAGCAAAACAAGTCTCTGAGCAGCTTCCAATTAGCTGCTGTAACGGCTCATGATGTCAGGTAGTGTTTGAAAGCCAGAGATTTATAATGCAGAGTCACATAAGCTCTATGGCAAATCAAATCTGTGATGGAAAAAAAGCAACCCCTGTAATAAAAAGATTCAGCACAGGAAGTCTGATAAACTGTTAATTTTACTTAGGGTAATTACAGTATTTACATCTAGGTAGTGCTGACAGTTCAAGGCTTTGATATACTTTAATGTGATTTATGGGCAGCAGAAGGGAGCTGGGCTGAACTCATCGTCCCCACCTCAGGCACATCTGCTCTATGTGCAAAGCTCTGATGAGCACGTGCTGCCACAATAGATAGGACTGGCCACAGGTGCCTCCTGTCAGAGGCATGACATCTTCAAGGGCTGCTGCTCAGAGATGACCAGGGATTATAAAACACTAATGAAGATACTACAGTTATAGACAGCTCAAAGAGCTTGGCAATGCACTCAAGGGAGTGAGCCCAAACTGGTATTCTGATTCCAAAAGAGAAGTGGGAAAGGAGAAAGTAAATGAGGCTGCCTCATCTTCCAGGAGCTCCTTTTAGTGCTTCAGTAGATGGCTGATCAACAGTGGCCTCAAATCCAGGCCCACCATCATCACCTGTAGCTCCATTCTGCCAATGCAACCTGCAGCACAGGTGAGGAAATGGCCACAAAACAAGTAATGGCTGAGGTTCTAACAAAGATTTGTGGCACAAATGCTGCAGTTGCTTGTGATTTTGAGGATTTGTTGTGTCCCTGTCCCATGGATACCATCCTGCCCCTTGGAGGTCTCCAGCTGTAAGCAGGATGGGCCATGTCAGTGAGGTGGTGGAGGCAGTCACTGTTGTAGTTAACATATTCCGTAAGTCCAATCTCATATTGTTATATCTATCATATTCCATTGTTGTATTTAACATATTCCATAAGTCCATATTAGATAAGTCCCAAGTTGTTATATTAAGCATATTTCATTAGTCCTGTACCTCTTATTGTTGTCTTGTGGGCGGCAGATCTTCACAGCACAGGAACAAGATCTTCCTTAGTCAGAGCTCCATCATGGTTCTGCCTGACTAAAACAAGTTACCTTGACAAGCCACAGCTGCAGCCCAATGAAGAACATCGCAGCTGCAGCCCATCAAGGATAACTAGGACTAGTCAAGGGTAAAGATATTTAAGTACAGGTATATATAATATGTATTTAATACCTCCTCCATTCATAATACAAATATTCAGGGCCTCCTACAAGTCACAACCCAGGACAGAAATATTGCATTAGCACAGTGGTTGCAGAAACACTAAAAACAATTTTTGAGAGAGATGCCATATGTAATATGGGAGCAGAAGGAGCATATTTGGGTGCCAGTCGCAGGTTTGAAAGGTGGGTGGTGCCTGGACCAAAAAGATAACGTGGTTTGGGTTTATCATCAGCTGACTATTGTCTGAAATGAAGCTGAGGCTCATGGGTGACATCAGGGGGCATGGGAACAAGGTCTGGGAAATAGGTAAAAATCCCCTGAAGCAAATCCAGCATGGGCCTTTCTGCTTTCTGAAATTTACCCTCCTGGAAGTTGTGTCCAATAGACTCATTGGGATTCATGTTTACCTGAAACATCTCAAGAAGATTCCACATGGATAAAATGATATCTAATGATGTCCTAAAATGGCTCAAAAAGGAAGGGATATCTTATTTTGCCTCCTACCTGGGAGCAACACTTCTTTGTCATCTTACTACCTCACTGGAAAGGCACACAGTGGCACCAAGAGACACCCAAAATATCCACCATGAGGACAAAATATCCACTGTGAGGACAACTTTGTGTTGATTCTCACACAAGTCCCTTTAGGGAGTCTTGGAAGGTTTCTGTGGAAACCAGAGGCTCAGGGCAATCCTCACAGAGCTGTTGTCCTGCTTTGTAGACTTTAATCTCTGAAAATTGCACAGATCAGTGATCTGTGAGTATTTAAATGTTTGGTCTCCACTTAGTTAAGCAGAAAGATGGATGGCCACTTACTCTGCATGGAGCAGTGGGACATGAGAGCCTTCGCACCTGGAGCCATCTCTCATCCCCAAAACCAAACATGAGTAAAAGGGTTTTATGACAAGGATAATGACTTGTACACTGAAACCATGCAAAACTGAACTTATATTTTACAGAAAAGGCTGCAGCTCTGGGGTGGATTTTGCCAAGCACATGCCTCCAAAAATCCACAATACTGACATTTGGTGAAGGATGGGAAGGGGAGGAGCACATAAAACATCCAAGACCATGTTTTTCATTTAAAAAATCATAATGTTTCATGTCTAAAATATCAAAATTATTAATTTCAATGCATCCAATACAACTGTGATGAAGAGACTGCTCCAACAGCATATCACTTCTCTCTGTGAGTGGACAGAAGATGAATGCCCTTTTTGATCTGCATTGAAAATAGTGTCTTCTAGGACATGGGAGATGAAGGAGGATGAAAAGGATATTAGGCAGGCTGTATCTCAAGAGAAGAAAACACCCTTTAATCCCCATCCCAGCAAATAAACATCAATTTGGGATCCAGCACAGGAAGATGAAGAGGACATGGAGAGTAAGAACAGCACAATCAGAAGAAAAGCACACATTCTCAAGAGCACCATCAGAGCATTGGCACTTTGCATTCCCATCCTGAGTTTTGATACCTATCATGCTGGTACATCTGATTCCTTTCCAGAGGAAATTGCTCTGCTGTGTTCCTGGTTTATATGTTGGAGCAGTGAGGTCAGGACTTACCTTTCATGCAAGGACAAAGAAATCAGGTGACAGAGCCATATTCTCAGTCATATGTAAAGAAAAGGCAGCAAACAGGCAAATTCCAGGCTGCTGCAGTGAAGTGGGTAAATTCTTCAAGGCAACAGGCAGTGGTGCATCCCCACACTCAGATTCAGCTTCTCCTAAATCAACTGGTGCTATTTTCCAATGGACTTTCAAATCAAACCTCAAATGCCTTTTTTTTTTTTTTCAAACAGGACCATTGCTGGATACGGCAGGATGCAAAGACCTGGAGAGGTACCCTTCTGTGTCCAATGGAGAGAGGCTGGAAAGTTGCTAAAAAAGGGAAAGAACAAGCCAATGCCCTGTTGTGAAGGAGTCAAGTAGCAGAGAGCAAAACAGAACTTGCAGCACCTTGACTTCTGGGATTGAATGCAATGTCAGCCCAGGTGAACCCAAAATCACCCAACTAACCCCCTCCCTCAGGCTGCAGAGGAAGGGCACCACTGGTACCTTGGATCTCCATGGGAACCATATCAGAGAGAGGGGAAATAAAAGAGGAGAGCAGAGAACAGACCAGAGTGAGCAGCAGGGAATGGAGAGAGGGTGGTGGTGGGGTGAGGGGCATGTGGAAACCATCCATACACCAAGGTGTCCTGTGGTGGGCAATAACAGGCTTACTGTAAAGCCTGCTGCGCTGGGGAGGAAAACTGAGCAATGTATGGAGCCTGCGGTGGGGAATGGTGTGTTTCCTCACAGCAGATTAACCCAGCAGCAATACTGGCAGAGGGAGCTTGTGAGGAAAAGCAAAAACAGGCAAGAAGAGCTCACTCTTCCCACAGGTTTTGTGGGGAGAAGGTGGTGAGCAAAGCAGGGAGACAAAGGATGTTTCTCTACACCCATCCTCCTCTTCCCCTCCAGCCCCCAGAGGAACCTGAATTAGGAAAATACCCTCAGCAGTGTCACCTCCTCCTCTTTTTCTCCAGCCATGGCCTGGGAATCTCTAGGCTGTGATGGCTGTCACCAGGCTAGGGTGACCAATCTGGGGTGCCAGTGTCTCCTCCTACAGTGCCAAGGAGCTCATCCCCTTGTTGGATAGCAAAGCAGCTGCTACAGGGCAGAAGGATGGGAGCTCATGGTGGTCCGGGAAAGGGCTGGCAGCATGCTGGCCATGCAACACTTCACAGGCATCAGCTCTGCACCTTGCAAGTGCCTTTCTGCTGTTCCATGACAGCACCATATTCTTGCTGCCCAAATAAAATGGGAGATCACCCCTGCATTGACAAAGGGACGAGCTTGTGTTCTTCATCAAGGGTGGGCCCCATCTTCCAGAATACCTCCTTGCCTGCCTGACAATGGGAGCAACACAGAGACTTAGTCTTGGTCTCTGCCTCTGCCCATCTCTGAGTTATCTTCCCCCCCATTCCTGGCTGCTCCTTTTTAGCTCAAGGAATGAAACTCAAGGCAGAGTCAGTCAGGGAAGCCGTGTTACTGCCATTCTCTGCCGTGATGCTTTTGGAGGAGGCAGTTTTTTAGAAATAGTGCAGATCTTCCCAAGTGGGTGCTCCCCTCCTGGAAGCTCAGGTCTCTGCCTGCACAGGCTTTGCTGCAGTTCACACACCACCAGTGCTGCTTAGCTCATCTTCACATCATCTCTGCTGACAAGGTCCCCAACCACTTGGGGATGGCATTAGTTTCTTTATTAGGAGATGGTGGGAGAAGAATGACAGCTGCAGGCCCCCTTCTTACCTGCACACAGACAACTCCACACTCAGAGGTGTATTTTCTCATGTGTGGTTGGGGTTTCACCATCACACCTGGCCATAGAGAAGTGGGAGCACCTCCTGGGGCTCCCCTGCAAGGGGTATTTGCACAAAGCCACACAAAGCAATTGCAAAGCTTCCTCATCCCAGCCCAAACAGCCGCATCTCCACAGATACTCCCTCCTTATCTGACTGTGGCAGGAGGACATGATGATGAAGTTCACTCCATAGAGTGTTGCTACAAATCTGGAAAAGTGGTTGAGGCTTCAGCCATTTTTCTCAGACATCAGGCATTTTTCAACCAGCAGACTCCTGACAGCCTGGCATTTTTTTAATGTGCAGTCTGTAGTGATTTTGACAGGAAAATTCCCATCCATCCCCTCCTACTTCCACGCAGCCTAATGTGCTGTGTCATCCTGGCGTCACATTGTCCTGATTCTGGCATCTTAAAGCAAGACCACTGAGGGATTTAGCACACGAGGCATAGCCAATACCACACAGCACCTGCAGCTCATTGTCTTCTTTGCAAAAGGCAGAGAAGGAAGTTATCGTCTGGTCATTTTGGCTGCTCTCTGCCATGGGCTGCTCAGCAATGCAGCCTGCTTCAGCTGACAGACTTGTAGAAAGAATCAGAAAAGTCAAAATTACCTTCTGCTCCACAGCAGGTCTACCAGTGATTTGTTTTTCTCTAAGCCAGGCAGCTGCAGGATACACTGTTCTCTGCAGTTTTAACTGTCATTCTCTCCCGATTTTATTTTCAAATCCACAGTTCAAATGTATTCTCCATTTATAGGAAGGGCAAATGGCACTGACATGGTCTTTTCTCCCCTGTGCACCTATCTTCCCCACAGGATACTTAGAAATGTGCCCTATTTCTCCTTCCTCCCCAAGAAGCTCTCTGTATTTTGCAAAAAGGAGAAGCTGTAGTCAAAAATGGTTGTTGCTACAGGAAAAAAGGCAGTGGGAATAAATGGGCTTTCTCCCACATCTAGCAGAGGTGGAGAGGCTGAACAGTAAGTTAGGACAGAGTGAGACCAGCCCGAGCAAGCAAACATTCCCTGGGGAAATGGGGCACTTTGTGCCCTTGGATAAAAGAGATCTCTTGTACCTTCACCTGGTGCTGCCTGTGCCACACAGCTTCTCTCTGAAGCTCTTCCTTGTCTCTCCAAACACAAGCCTTAATGCACTACAGAAAACAGAGCTGCAGGCAGCCTGTGCTGCAGCAGCCATGGCCCATCACCTGTGCAGCAGGGGAAGTGGCAGCAGGGCCACTGCAACCAGCAGCAGCTGAAAAAGGATTTTCTTTCCTGGGCATGTAAGCAGTTGGTGCTTTCCACTCTGTATTTTTCCATTTGGGAAAACCAGGTTTGGGACAGACACTACAAAATCAAAAGCAATCTGAAATCAAATTTAACAGAGTTTTACGCAGTGCAGCAGAGTTTCAAAGGGTGTTTAGGGGAGAGTGCCTGCAGCCAGCCATTTGGAGGGTACATTAAAAAAAAGACAATAAAAAATACCAAACCCCCTTGTCTTTCTGCAGGCACAGCCTTAAGCAAATGCACACAAAGCCACAGAGGAGAGGAAAACGTTTCTGTCCCTAGCTAAAACAAATATGCTCAGGGCAATATGCACAGATGAAAGAGGAATGAATCAGAATGATGTAGCTGAACCCAAAACAAAGTTCTCAAGGATATAAATTGGTGAGCATCTGGGTACCAGGTCCTGAAAAATCAAACACTGCAAACAAAATGGACAATCAAAACCAGGGACATCTGACATTTCCCTCATCTCGACAGGACATGAAATGGGAGTTCAAATTTCAGGGAATGGCATTTAACCTGGATACCTTGTTGCCTGAGTGAATACTCTGACCACTGTTCAGATCATCTTCCCCCTCCTCTTCTGTTCCCTTCCTCCATCACCAAAGCTACCTGACAAATCCAGGATAAGCTTTCTATCAAGAAACATGGTAAATAAACTGTCTAGCTATAAACTCTTCTACTTGTTCCTGTTTTCTTCTTAAGGGTGGAAAACAGAGAGCCGTATCATTTCAGAGCAACGACACCAACTGATAAAATAATCCTGACATTTGCTTGCTCCAGATTAGAGAAACCCCCAGCAATTACAGAAAACTGCAAGTTTTGGTTCTGTCAATGGCCATCTTTAGCCCCTATCACTACAGTACACTAATATTTAACATTAGCTATCAAATTTCCCATCCTCAGTAACTAGCAAAAAAAATGGCATCCAAAGATGGCATCATGAATAGCCAAGGACAGAAATCTACCATGTCTAACACTGCTGACATAAAGAGGCAGCCTTTTGTAGCAGGAAGAATTTCTTGGATGCTGTTTCAGTTCCCAGCATCTGCTGAGGCTGTTGACATAGAGGGCAAAATTTGATGCAGTGAGGATACCAGGCCATTTGGCAGAGGAGACACCAAACAGAACATTATGTAGTTTTCAAAGGAATGATTTTTGGCCAGTTGGACTTGAACTGGGAAAAATACCACTAGAAAGCAAATAAAGAATTGGTTTGCTTATACACTGCTTACTTTTAGCTTTCCAGCCAATCTAGCACATGAATTTCCTGAGCTTACTTTCACTCAACACATGGAAGTGCTTTATGAACACTGACAAAAAGTGACATCCCATTTCTGTTCCCCAAAGCTAAACAATTGGAACTGGGAAGTTAGTGAAAATTTCCTCTGCAGGGAAGGTGGTCTAGTCAAACTCAAGAGTAGAAGTGAGAGAATAGTTTCTAATGATGACACAACCCCTAATTGTATAGATCATCATTTCAACTCTGCTCTAATAAAGCATGTCCACACAAAAAGCTATTTGTGTAAATACTCTTAGCCAGGCCATGTCCTGCACCCACTGCACTACACAATGGAGCTTAACACCGACCTCAGGAGCCAAAGGTGTGGTTCTCATTTGTGTGGGAGTAGAACCAAACTCACAGTCAAAAGCCTGGCACAGCAAAAAAGAAGCACTCCCCAGCTAAAGAGTTAAGCTTAGTTTAAGTCCCCCATCTGCAGATAATTTTCCTCCCTCATGCTCTGACTGCCCGCTCCTGAACACAAGACAAAAAACTTTGACAGGAAGCTCCAGCAAGACTTTATTCAATGGTGTACAATAGGAAGAAATTAGCATGAAAGAAGAATCGTATACATTACTGACTTTCCAAGTCACTAAAACAAGCCCATAGTGACAAGAACAACTGAGTTCGATGACATAACAAGAAGCGTGGGACCATCTCTCTAGTGTCCATACCTGCAAATAGATAGTATGTTAATGCTCTTTTAAAAATTACAATTCATAGGAGTGCTCGTCTGGGTGGATTTATTATCATTCTACCACAGCATAATTAACATATAAACGGGTGAAATACTGTCAAGGAATCTTAGGAAGTTCTCCATATTTCACTTCCCCTACAAATCTACCCAGCTAGAAGAGAGCCTGAGCAATCCACAACACCATGTGCAGAGATCTCAATATCAGTTATCTTTTGCCCTGAATCCCACTTCAAATATATCTGGCATAAAGCAAGACCAAAACTTGTCACAGCCCCAGACTGAGCACAAATCAGAAAATATTAATTCATGTCTCTGTTTCTCATCATGCTGCCCATGCAAAACGAAGTGATTAGCCAGGCAACATGGACTCAGTTTTCATTGTGTGTTCAGGAACACATCTTAATATCAAAACTATGGTACTTTACTTGTCACATCAATGATGATTTGCACAACTGACTGTCTAACAGAGCCCAAACACAATCCTCAACAGTTATAACTGTTTTCCTTTTTTTCAGTCTGGACTCTGACAAGAATTTTTTTTTTTAAGTGGGTGGGGAGAGGGACAATCTACAGTTAAGAAAAGATTACTAGATCAATGGTGCAGAATGAAGGAAGTGATAGGCAAACTTCCTAACTATTCTCAACGGACCATTACCTCTCAAAATATGACTATCCCTCAAAAACCCTGTATTGATCTCCTACTACTATTCTTGACAGAATAGTTCTGTTGCTGCAGGAATGGCAACATGGACACTTGATTTCCAGATGCTAGGAAATCAGCTGTATTAATCTCTGAGGCTATCAGAGTTATAAAGCAAATCATCAAGATAACAGAGGGACCCAATAAGATCCCTAGCACCTCAGCAGAAACACTTTGGTACCCAAGCAGCTGAATTCAGGTCATCCTCTAAACCCAAATTGCTCTTGCAGTAGCACAGTATTCACCTGAGACTCTACTTCTAGCTAATTCCATTTCTCTCCTGCTCTCCATTCTTTAGAGAGAATGTCAGTAGAAATCACTACTTTTTAACAGCTCCTACATAGCCCACAGCTGCTTGGACTCCCTTCAGAGCTCACTTAGAACCAAGTGACTAAGGAAAGAACCTCTCTGAACAGCAACCATGCCCTCAGACACACCAATCTGACACTGATCATTTATATTTACAGGACAAGTGGACTTTTCACCTTGCAATCTGTGCAGGATACGTACTTTTGGAACTCCCATTCCCTGTTGTCCAGCGGACATACTTGGCGAGTTTTGAGCCAGCGAGAGATGCAGTGGAAGTGGAAAGCGTGCTGGAAGACAAAGTGCAGATCACATCATTTCAGAGTGTATGAATGCACCTCAATGCAAAAACTACCACTGAAAGCATCACAGGAAGAAGGGAGTAGCAAGAGTGGGGACAACTGATCAGTCAGTTAGCTGATAAACACCAAGGAATTGATCCACATTTTCAGAGAGGAGGAAACATTAGTGAAAAGGCAGCAGGAAGCCTGTTCCACAGTGCATACAGTGGCAACTGACTGACTTCTGCTGAAGGAGGGAGTGCAGAGTTTAGCAGCTGCCAAAATTGGCAGAGCAGATGCTGATAAGAAGCATAATCAGAAAGAAAGGAGAGGATTTCAGAGTGAGTAGCAGGGATGACATGAATGTATACATGCTGAAGGAAGCTTTCTGTCAGTTTGCAGGAGATATCAGAGCCTGAATAAAAAGGAATTTGCAAAATTAGAAAAAAAAAATCTCATTTATGTATTTAATAAGGGCAACTGTTCTCTTACCCCACACAGGTTCTTAAAACCAATGTTCCACTTGTGGTCACTCTCACACACAACAACATAATTTTGACATTAGAATATCCTGATACAGTTAAAAATTTTGCCCTTGTCCTCTGCAGAGAGAATTGCAACATTTATGATCCTGTTGCGGCGTTATCACATTGGTTGTAACTCAATCCCACAGCACAGTAAAGATGGGACTGAGGATCAGGAAGTTACTCCACTATGGAATAGTTTATTTTCCAAATCAGGCCCAGGCTAGCTAAGAGGTATTCAAATTTGAAGTTAACATGCTAGTGAGACCAATTGATTTGATTTTCCCCCAAAACTGGAAGGAAATCAGCTAGTTACTCCAGATTGACTCTTTGAATTAGCCTGCACAGAGACAAATCAAGCAGGCTGACATCCAAGTGATCCTATTAGTGGGGGAAAGGAAATGGTGTAACTCCTAGGCAAACCATGATCAGGAAAATCAAGCTCAGAATGAAAGACATATTATTCCTAAAAAAAATTAAAAATACTAAGGCTTATCTTCCTCCCATTGCTTCTTTGTCTTACTACATCTCTCCATCTTTCACCTTCTTATCTCTCTCCTTTCTACATTCTAGCAAACATAAGGACTTTAAAATTCTTATTTCTGTTGGATTATGTGAAACATGCCACAGAACTGATTCTGTCCCACATCTTCAAAAAAGGAGGATAGCATCACGCCACACAATCTACACAACTGAAGTTTTTCTTACATTGCAGACGCCCCATGCAACTGTGCACTCCTCAGAGGTAGCCGATGCCTGGTTGGCTTGACATTCTATGCCTGTGGAAATAAAGACGGAACAAATACGCACAGCAGTTGAAGATGTACATGCACAAGTACTAACTGGTAGATTCCTTCATAATAGCAAATGTAGGCAGGGGAGGAGGAGCTCTTTTGTGGTATTTAACACACCAGAAAGTATCAAGAGCTATGGTTTAATGTGTACTGTTTTTCCCAAAAGTATCATATCAAAACATTCTTAATCCTGATTTCCTCCTTCCTCTACTTTTTTAGTATTCCAAAGTTCCAGAGGGCAAGAGTACATAGCTCATCTGCTGGCAACATGTGTCTGTTTTCCAAATTTCAAGGATAAAGATTTTTGTTTTTCCCTCTTGTGTTCAGAGATGTCTTTTGATGATGAGTTGACAGTATGTTTACTTAAACTTCTTACCCAGGTTTCTCTCAATACAACTTCTTATATGTTCTTGTCAGACATTATGTACTTTATTTGCAAATTAATTTGCTCATGTAATGCTGGAGCTTGCCTGTCTTTATTTTATAGTCTTGTGATAGGTAAGTACATCCTAAAAATCCACAATAGGAAATACAGTATGGTTTGGATAGGAAATACAGTATGGTTTGGACATTTTATACCTTGGAGCTGAGTACCCAGGAGGATCCCCAACCCTAACTTTTGATGAGTTTGGGTTATATTTTGGGCTTTTGTGTCAGATAGTGTAGATGAAGGAGATGAAAAAGAGTGAGGTAAGAAGAACAACACTGAGAAAATAAATCCTACAAGCCAGTTCTCCATTCTAAGGCCTGAACAAATCACTTCTGCTCCAGTTCAAGAATAAACTTCAGAAGAAAAAAAGATTTTTCCAACTCCTGCACCAACAGCAGCACAAACACAGACTAACATTTTACTTCTTGTTAAAGGATGCCTTCTTTAGGAGTCAAGCCCAAATGATTTAAAAAGATCTGCTGATAGATGATCAGTTTAGAACTCAATACATGGGCTTGCTGCTTTCTTGTTTTGCAGATTTTTTTTTCCTGGCAAAGAAGATGTCTGAATGAGCTCCAATTCTCTGTTCACTATTTGTGTGCTTGAATATGCTTAGAGGAAAAGGAATCTGATTCACCCATTAAAGATTAAACAACTTCCAAACCCCACAGGTTTGGCTGAAAAATGTGATCTCTACTTGTTCTGTCCCATTCTTTCCTTTCTCCATTTTCACGCTTTTCAGGTGTGGAGGTGCACAAAATAAAAAAAATGTCCATTTTTTTCTGAGATGCAGGAGATATCAATTGACCTTGGTCATGAAGAACTACTCAAAACAAGAATGATGTCTAAAGAAACTCAGTAGCAACAGCTGTTCTGCAAGATTTGAGTGAACCTGTATTTATCAAATGGTTTACATCAAAGATATGATATACCACAGCAGCAAGTCCAAAGCTGAATCCTTTGCCTCCCTATAGAAGAAAACAAAATCCAGTATTTCAGTCTTAATTCCCAAATCTTTCAATATATACAGCAATAAAACTAAATCTGATTGAGAATATCAAAGATGCTCAGGACCCTTGAAGAACTTCAATTATTTTGGATACTTGTATAAAATTCTACACCTGAGATCTGTGCAACAATTTCACTGTTACTGCAGTATGGACTCATGCTCATGGGGCATAGTATGTTAACTTTTAAATATCTGGTCAGTGTCAGTAACAGATCATGGTGAGAAGATGAATAGTAGGAAAAGATGAGGAAATGAATCTGAAGGACAAAAGTCAAAGAGCAAGCAAAGTTTAACTCAGAAAGCCTCTGCTGAAAGCAAGGAAAATACTCCAGCACACAATATACTTATCTTGTTTCTTCTATTTCCCTGTGAGAAACAAAATATTGGGCATCTAGCCCATTTTTTATGTCATTTTGCCTTTTTTTTTTCCTCTCTAAGAGGCCCTAACATTAGAGCTGCATGAACACAATTTTTAATTTTCGGGATTTAAAAGACTCTTCATTTTGCCTGGGAGTGAGAAGGAAGAAAGATGGTTTAGGTAAGGAAAACAAGCACCACTGCCATTCATTTCAGTGTTACTCAACTTTCACTGACAAACCTAAACTTTCACTGACAGTCTAAAGCATGAAAATCCCAAAAGTTTAAGACAACAGATGAATTTTTGTGGAAGTGGCTGAGGAGGAGTTCTGTGGTGGTGATGGAAAGCCCTTCCAACAAGACACCCGGGTTTAGCTCCCTCATCAAACTCACGGGAGACTATTGCCAGCACTGCTACCTTTGACTGCTAAAAGGGCCTCCCAAAAGCTGAAGCACTTTCTGGTCTCCTACTTGTTTCATTTCAGAAAAGAACAATATATCAACAAATAAAAACAAATAAAACACATGGACAATCTCCATCCTAGAATGAAAGCTGATGATCCTGGCTCTTGAAAGAAAGAGAAGCTATTTACCATCTGCTGACCCAAAAGAAGTTGTAAGAGTGAGATAGTAACAGGTACTGGAGGAATACTGAATGACTCTTCTGTTGCCTTGCTTTTGACAGAGTATCTGCAGGTGAGGACAGAGAGAGACAGCTAAAACCTGAAATACCTGTAAATAATTGTGAAAGATGCAATGGAAGCATTTCAACGGAGGGAGCTGTGGAAATGCATCTTATATAATGGTAGCTTCTGAATCGGCATTGTAAGAACCAGCCCACTTCCTATGCATTTTCTATTGCAGAAATCACCTGTATATTTACACATCAATAAATAAATTTAAACCCATTCCATCTAATAAACATCCTGAGGTTCTTCTCTGGATTCTATGCAACATATCTATCTTTGTGAAGCTGGATTCATGGTACTTGGCATGTTACCATCTAAGCAAGGGGACAGTATTTTGATGGCACATTTTGCACAGTTCAAAGCTATACTGGTCATCTTACTACAATAAGACACTACACATTTTAGACCAGAAGATAATCCAATATACTAAACACACTGTTAACACTCCCCAACTTACCACGTTGCAGTGACAGCACCAGAGAGCAAGCCTTTGAAGAAAGACTAAAGTAAAATCTAAACAGAACCTGTGTCTTTCCAGAGAAGAATGAAACCAAAACACTGAAAATCTACCCATCCCTTCTGTACACTGAATACAAACCAAACTGAGGGCAGGGGGGATCCTTTGAATCACATTATTATCAGTCATAAGGCACATGCATGGGGAGAACTGCATGACACCTTAGCACTGATGCCTGACTTTACAATATTAACAAACTTTCATTACCATGGCTGGCATTACTTATCACTCTTCTAATGTTTTCCCATTCTAAGTTTCTCTTCGTCGCTAGGAGTGGGAGACATTTATATCCTGCATTCTATCAAATCAAATCTCGTGTTGTTGTTCTCTGCATATTCTATTAATTTTTTCTCAATTTGCCATCACTTCACATCTTATGTCTGAAAATCTAATTAAAGAGATTTTTAACGACATTAATGATCTGTAACAAGGAAGTAAGCAAATCCAGAGCCAACACTGATCTCGGAATACCAATTTAGATTTGCCTTCTACTCTGTATGCTGTCAGTTTTAGTCTGTCATTTGCAGTCCAGACTCCTCATAACATTGCTCATACCAATTAATAACACGTTATGCTTGAGCAACTCAAAAAGGAAAAAAATTACCTATGCCTTTTTCCTTTACTGTTTTTCCTAATCTTCCTATATACTCTCAACCCCCACACACATATTGGTAGGCATTTAAAAATGTTTTTTAAAGAACTGATAAACAAAATTTATTATTGAAAAATAGCATTTGTCCATTCTCCTTCCAACTCCTCCACACCTCTCCTTCATCCCATATGTCCTATTTGCTATTTATAAAAGTAAAAAAAAAGCAAATATATGAGACTGTATTTGGTCTGTCATGGGAGGTGCAATTAATTTTCAGGCAGATTGACAGAATGAAACACACCAGCATCTCCTGTCTTAAAATACATCCCTCTTATCATGAATAATTATCTTGAATTACAGGATTTTACATATTTATTCTATAAATTTGTAAATTTTATAAATGCAACTTATGTTCTACTAAGTCTTTGAAATTCCATTTGCCTGTCAGCAAAATGCTTTTCTCTCTAATACATTATAAACCTGAGAGACTAAGCAGAAGTCCAGTGTCCACCTTCTTTTGAAACTTCTTTCCAAGACAGTACAGGTTAGAGACACTTCAAAAGGAAAATCTTTACATTAAAGAACCTCAATTCATTTCATAATCCCTGCTCCTTTTAGTGTTATCATTCCCTGTCTAATAACCAAGAAAAAACTGAAGCATGGATAGGCAGTAACTGGCTCAAAATACAACATACCTATCCCCAAGAAGAGAAGTGAACCTGGTTAACCCATGTTCAGACCAGTGTGTTATGGTGTGTTTTTTCTCTTTATTAAAAAACCCCAAACAAACAAACAAAACAACCACCCAAACAAAGCTTCTGAAAGTAATTTTGTAATTATTATTTAAATATTAAATAAAATCAGGTACATCCTTCAATAGGTGTTCCTATAAACTTGAAGTCTCATTTTTCTCAAGTGGTTTTTTTCCATATAGTCTTATTGACAGCAAGTTGCCAATAGTATTGGTTCTAAGGGTGTCCACATAAAACCAAAGTGCAACAAAACTATTCCAATGGGATCGGGACAGGCCATTCCCACGCACTCTCCTTGGACCTGGGCTTGTTTTGGGGGGTTCCGTCAGCCTCACATTTTAGGAATATAGGCAAATTTCTATCTGGGGTAGGCTAAAAGGTCTTCTGTCCCTCATGATTGAAACAAGATGGACAGTTATGGTGTCAACAGTACTTTGTCATTTTTGAGAAAAAAAAAGAGTTTGTACTCATGACCAATACTCTAAGGTAAAGGACTGAAAACAGTGACTTCATGCATACAGACCTATTTCATTATAGAAATGAACCATCAAGATTATACAGCAAAAAAAAATTTAACTCAAACCCATACTAACAATATATTGCTTTTTATTTTGGAATTTGATTATTCTCCTTTGTAAGTGAACAAATAATTTTCTAGGTGGCTACAAAATTCCCCTACGAGAACAAGTACTAAGTTAGTTAGGCAAGGTAGGTTTTATAGAATGAGGAGTCAAATTAATTTGCTGGTCCATGCCTTTCCTTGCCAGACACAGACACAGAGAGTGTTACAAGATTTCATCTTAATGAGTGTCATGGAGAAGTTGACACTCATAGCAACCTCCCCAACTCTGACATATAATACCTTTCTTTGTAGGCAATGCCTGTCAACCCTGAATAATTTCAGTTCCTCTTTATTATTACTCCTTTTCGCCTTTGTTGGGCTCAAAATACACTCAGCAGCATCATGTCTGTTGATCTGGCATCAAGAGATCCTACCCTTTACAAGAAAAGGGTGAGGAAGAAGCAGTATGGTGATAGAGGTCACAAAAATAGATTATGAGATTTCAGCATTACAGAAAATAGAGATTAGCAGAAGAATTAGTTACTAACTGAAAGCTCTGCTGAGTTATATCCTCAGCTGGGGCAATCTCAGCTGTTCAAACTGTGTCCCTCCCCATTTACTTACACAGATCCATAATGTGGTTTCTGCAAATGGCACAGTTATCAACCACAATGTCCCATGCCCATAGAGCCACGGCGTTCCACTGGAGAGAGGGGGAGAAAAGAAAACCAGCTGTGATTCAATTTACACTGGACAGAAATCCTCACTATTCTTCAAGATGCCATGTGCTTTTTGAAATAGAAAAGCTGGGATATTTAAGAAAAAACAAATCTTAGAAGTCCACAGTAATTCCTCATCATGAGTTCAGGTTACTAGGAAGCAGTGGTACATTCCTCTCACAAACCTCCCAAATACAATGGCTCCTTCCCACTTCAAAAAGCAGACAACTCCCACAGTCTCCCCCCCCTATTTTTTTTTTTGAAACAAATGCAAACATCTGCATCTGGATTTCTATTCAAGATTCAATGGAATCCAACGATGCAACAATGTATCATGCCAAATCCTAGAAGGAAAGGACAGCCCCTTGGAGAATGACGAGTTCAGATGCCATTTTTGTTAAGAGGAATTCCCATTATTTGTGGCAGTTCTTCTAGTAATCACCCTTCAGAGCAGTTGGGGTCAAGAACTAAGTCTCTAATGACACTCTCCACTGACTCCTGAAAAATCTTCCCTACAAAAGGTTAACAAGCAACAACCTATCAGCAAGTCTGGGTATAAAAATTTCAAAGTATTACCAAATCAAACTTTCAAAGGCTTACTTTATACATATAAAAAAGTAATAGCACTGTCCCATGCTACTTCAGGGGAAGTGTTTGAGGATTTTAGGGCAAGCTATGCAGAAAAATATAGTACCTTTTTATTCTTCCCAACAAAACCCATAATGGGGTCTTCTGCAAACTCATTAAATAAATGAACCTGGCTTCAACATCCAAAGCAATCCATTGGCAATCAGGATAATCTTCATTTACTACTTAAGTAGTATAGATTTTTTCCCCCCTTACATTTTCTCAGTATATATTTGCACTCACTGTACTACAGTAAATCTCTACTGTGCTCCATTTCCATCTCAATGTTTTCATTGCTTTCCCTCAGTTTGGGGCACTAAAGAAGGAACATTGAGTTCCAAGTATTGATATAAAAAGTAGTCAAAATACTACTAGATCTTTTAGGACATGGACCAGTAATGATCTCATTTTTCTTCCCAGTCTTCTAACTTCATGTCTAACCTTCCATTCATCTCTTATGGGCTTCATCCATACTCCAAGGAGGCTGAGATAAAAGTTCTCAGCACTCTTATCTCATCCATACACTGCAGTACTTAATCTCTTGTCCCATTATGGTCTGCTCTGATGGCCCACTCACCTGTACTGAGCCACACATGCAACAAAGGTCTTGGTACCTTGCCAGGGAGGAGGAATGCCACTGACACATAAATGGTGCCACTTCCTACCACTCTCATTATATTTGTCCCTAATTCCAAAGGACAAGTAATTATGTCACCCAAACACCTCCTTCTGCACAGATCCAGGGCTTTCCCTCATCACTGATGGCAGCTGCATTTCAAACAAACTCATCTACAAGCAGGAATCACTGGAAATGTTTACTGCTATTCAGTCTAGGGATCACTTTTCCTCAAATTACACCTTAGTACAAGCCCACCCAAAATAACCCTGCTTCTCTACACCCTCTTGAAGAGCCTCGGACCATCACTGTGACCCAGCTGACAAACGTGGGACTGGACAGGAGAGTGATATTATGGCTGCTCTGAGCGAGGAGGCAAAGTCAGGGTGATATGACGACATTTGCTCATTAACACGTTGCTATGGGTCGATTTAAATAAGAATGAGAAAAAAAAAGTCAGCCACAGCCATTTGCAGAAAGCATTTTACGCAGCACATGGGGCATCCAGGGCGGCTGGGCCGCAGCGGCCGGGGGTGATGGGGGGCGGAAGCGTTCCAGGGCTGCTCGCCGGCCCGAGCTGCCCACAGGCTCTGCATATGGAATAGCCGAGGCCCGTCGGGGCGGCAGCGTCAGAGGAGAGCGGGCGGCGGAGCCCGTCGCAGTGCATGCCCCGACCCGGGTATCATTCCCCGACCTGGGCATCATCCCCCGACCCGGGCATCCCCCGGCCAGCACGGCCCCCGCTCCTGCTCCCGCCCCCGGCAGCCGCGCCCGCTGATTGGCCAGTTCCCGCTGCACGTGCGGCGGCCCGCCTCAGCCATTGGCTAGGACGCACGCCAGGACTCCCCGCAGGGCTCGCGCCGCCCCTCCCACCGCTCTGGTGCGGAACCGGGCGCCCAGCTCCGTAAAGGGAGTGGGAAGTCGCCCCCTTCTCTGTCCCCCTCGCTGGCATCAGGCCGGCCCCAACCCGCCCCCGTCCCTCCGGGAGCTGCCGGAGGAACGCGCCGGCAGGGCCTCACTTTCTTCACTTCGAAGCGCTTCTTGCCGGCGCCGCTGTTGGTTCCGCTGGGGGTGTCCACATCCATTGCGGCCGCCATTTTGGGTGCGTGAATCGGCCCGTCCTGCACCGCGCGCATGCGCGGCAGGGCGGGGCAGGGGGGGCCGGAGGAGCGGGGCTCGCTGGGAGGGGTCATCTCGTGGCCACGCCCCCATCGCCCGGCGCCGGCGGGTGCGGGGGCTGAGGGCGCGGTCACGTGGGCGCGGTCACGTGGGCGCGCTGCTGAGGGTGGCAGCAGGGGCGGGGCTGTGCCGCCGTTCCCTCCGCGCTCTGCCGGCGGCGTGAGGGCTTTGGGCCCCGCGCCTCGCTACAATCCCCTGCGGTTTGCTTCCCCGCCCTCTTCACGTGAGGGGCTTCGGCCTTCAATAAACTTCTAACTTGTTTTCGCCTATCCTAATTGAAGCAGGGTGAGGGAGGCCCGGCGGTGTTGCCGCTGTAGCCCTTTGTTCTCCTGCAGTCCAGTTTTGTTTTTTTTTTTAAAAGGGACATTGAATTGCTGGAGACAGGACGCGCACCTTACGGCCTGCGAGTTGAGTTTACAATAGTTACAATCTGTATGGATTTAAAGGTGCTGCCAGAGCTGCCCAAGCCTTGTCTGTTCTGTTGTAAGGATGGAGACGACAGGCACGGGAGCTGGTTCTGGGAGCTCCCTCTGTCTGTACCTTCCCGACAAGGTCAGTGGTAGTATTCTCCATGATGCTGAAACTGAGGGCAATGAACTCCCCAGCAGGACAACTGCAGGTCTCGAAATTTCACCCAGCTTTGCAGGTCCCTGAAGATGCGACCTCTCTACAGAGCCCCCCCCCTTCTAAATCCATTTGTCACTGTGCCGCTCCATGGATGTGGGAAAGAGGAGTTTGTAGAAGCACTAAAAGGCCATTCTTTTGCATAGATACAGGCAAGCAATATCTGTACTCTACCTCTCATAAGTATGTGGGCCCAACAGCACTGTTCTGGTCTGGGTCCATTGTACCCATCTTGCTGTGTGCATATAGCTTTTTCCTCAGACCCAGGGCTTGCTGGGTGGGGTGAGGGCAGTCTCCAAATAGACTTAAACCTAAAGTAGGGACCTGCAGTAAGAACGAGATGATGCTGTTATTGGATGTGTTGGAATAATTTTAATGTTTGGTTTTGGATTAATATTTGAAAGACATGTACCACTTGTGCCTTGACTTATGCACATACCTAAAAATTTTCAGCATCAGGCTGAGCCTGAAAGTTGCACAGGCAGTAAAGGTAAGTTTGAAGAAGAATGCCCTCCCTCATGTGAACACCCTTTGATGCCTCTCATTACCTACATGGAATGCTTCCATGTCACTGAAATGCCCCTTTCCCCAGATGCTGCTTGGTTATGGGGCATCTCTATTGCTATAAATTGCAGCTACACAAATTCAGGTTTCTGTCCTGTTGCTCCATATTCAGGACTATTGCAAAGGAGTATTTTGAAAATGGGAGTTGGGTGCTTGAGAAAGTACTTTTCACCCTCAAGAAAATAGCTCTTTTCAAAGCGGAATTGGCAAGATTTCTTATTAATAGAAGCATCAATTCTAATCCTAATTCCTAAATGCGTATGGCAACGTCTCCAGTACGATATTTCTCAGTAAGAAACCAGGACATTGATCAAACATGTAGACTAGGGCATACACATACCAGAGAGATGTTAACATTCATTTTCACTTCAAGTGACTACTGTAGTTTAAATTGTAGTCTCCCCACCTCAGCTGATGTCACCGGGGGAGGTGGTTGCCAATGGGATAAAGCCATACAGCCAGCAATCATGTGGTCTGGATTTATCTTTTCTTATCTGGCAGCAAAAACAATGTAGCAATGCAGATCTCGAGTTAAGTCTTGCTAAAAGGTGGGAGTGTTCTTAGGAAAGCAAAAAAGACAGCAAACATGGTGCAGGACAGAACACATATTGCATCTCCATGTTTAATCATATTTACTGATCTGTGTATGAGATACATTTTACCTACAAGTGCATTAAAAGATCTCCAGTACACTTTTCAAAGTGATATTAGTGATGGTATAGTCCTGCACTTCATAAAAAGGGCTAAGCTACCTTCTTTGCTTGAAATAATCTGTTTTCTGTTGATTTTAGTGCCATCTCTAATGTCTTTCCTTCTAGTAAAAATGAATCTCCTCAGAGCTGTTTTCCCCTCTTAAGGCTATATGTTATGGAGGGTTGTCAGGAGCTGCTGCAGGAAGAAAGGCTGAAGCTTTGAAAGGCATCAGTCTCAAAAGTATAGTACTGTGGTCCAAATTACCAGGGATGCTTTGAAGAATGGATCATTTTTTCAAATCTCTGGGACATGCAGAAGGAAAAAGAGAAGGCTGCTAAATTGAAAAGGCAGGGAGACAGACTAGGTGACATGTGACAACTGCTGTGAATATAGTTAGTCCCAATTAAGATGAGACAAACTCTCTCCCAGTTGTCAAAGACTGTTCCTAAAGGCAATGTCCCACCATCCTTTCAAAAGCCATGTCTTGGATTTTGGTCACTGCCCTTCTCCTTTATGTTCATTCTGTTGGTGGTTTGTAGTTTATTTTTCTGCATTGACCAACATTATCCTATGTAGGATTTATCCCTGAAATGCTTCCCTCTTCCATTCATGCACTCTCTGGATGTGTGTTCCTGACTGGACTGCTGTGGGACTGCTCCTGGAGGGGTGGCTGCTGGCAGCCCTGGCTCTGCACCTGCACAGGGAGCAGGCAGAAGGCCTGGTGGGGCCATACTGACACAACTTGTCCCTCCAGGATAGAGGGATCCATCCCTCCTGATTGCTGTGGGAGAATCCCCCAGAACTGAGTTAGAAGGAAAATGCAGACAGAAAATGTGATTTGTTTAGTCCTCACTGCCTGAGCTGTTTGCATTCTGTTTCCCAGCCCCAGAGAAGATGAGCAATTATCATGACTAGTCCTCCAGTGTGACAAGGATCTTTCTGGGGCACTTGGGCCACTTAGGAAAAGAACTGAGTCATGGACATATTTTATGAAAAATCCTTTTGCTACGATTTTTTCTCCTGAGAAGCTGAGAAGCCTCAGAAATGAAATGTAAACAATAACTATCTGCTGCTGTGGAATGCAACAGGTGCATCTTTGATTGGTCTCATGTGGTTGTTTCTAATTAATGGCCAATCACAGTCCAGCTGTCTTGGATTCTCTGTGAGCAGTCACAAGATTTTATTATCATTCCTTTCTATTCCTTGCTAGCCTTCTGATGAAATCCTTTCTTCTATTCTTTTAATATAGTTTTAATATAGCATTTTCTTGTAATATAATATATATCATAAAATAATAAATCAGCCTTCTGAAACAAGGAGTCAAGATTCTCATCTCTTCCCTCATCCTGGGACCCCTGCAAACACCGCTACAAACTGGTCCAAAAGAGAATTGCAACACTTTCCAACACTCTTCGGAGTGAGAGTGTCCTGAGAGTAAGAATGGGCCTTCCAAGACTGCCAGGAGCAAAGAGGGGGAAGAAAAGGGAGGTGGTCTTTTTCTAAGTGCTTACAAACCTCAAGTTTTCTCTTGCCTTTCTCTGTTTCACCCTCACAGTGTTGCCTGCTTAAGGAATGGTTTCAATGGTGCTCTAAGCAGCACCAAGCAGGAATTAACCTCGTATATGGGACCAGTTGCCAGTCAGTGGTTGCCGTCCAAGGAGCAAAAATCAGGTCCACTTTATTACTTTTTAAAGAACTGTAGGGCTGGCTGACTGGCTGCTGCCCTCCAGTTGCTGATGCTAGTTAAAATTGAGTTGCCTAAGCTGAGATTTCTAGCACCCTTTGCTTTTGGATGCACAAGCCCACAGACAGCATTCACCAATTAATTACTGTTGGGGCAGTACTGAATCTATGGTATTGCCACATTTTGCCACAAAACTTTCTCAAAGTTCAAGAAGTAAGCAAAGAACCTCCCAACAAAAGTTTGTACATGGTTCTGTAGCATCTCCAGTTGATTCAATGTGCTTGGCATAGGGAAATTGAATTCAGAGAACAGAGCCAGAGGGGTACATTAAGCAATATATCCCATAAATTTTTGGACCAGACTGTGCTTGCTTTCTGTGGAAACCCAAACACCTCACCTCTGTGTATGTTTTCCAGATGACGGTCACATTAAACCCCTGGTTTAATAATCCATTATTAAAACCTCATGAGAGAATGGGAGCCTCCAAACTGGCTAAAAAGAACAGATGAGGTTCTGAGAGAGGAGCAGGTTGTAGCATTTAATGGGATGGTGACTGGTGGTTGCTCTTCCTTTCTCTTGGCATTTTACCTTAAACTGCTTGATAGCTAAAATGACATGCAACCATTGTGGCAGCCTGCAGGAAAGTGGGTGCTTGCAAAACCCACGATACCTCTGACTCTGCCCAAACTCCTGCAGAGCCTTTCCCCACACATGGATAAACAAGCAATTGGGGCTGTGCCTGCAGGCTCACCAAATGACACTGTCCCCATAGTGGGCATCTCGGGCCCCACAGCACACCTAACAATCAGCTGCAGCTGATGCAGAGGAGCACTGTCAGGGCAGAGGGATCCCAGTATGTTACTGTGAGGATGCTGGGCTGATTCTGTTCTGCTTCGAGAAAGGCCTTGGAGCTATCCCTGCTATGCAGGAGCACCCCTGTGCTCCCCATCTTAATCCTTGCTCCCAGCTATGGAGCTCTACCTCGGAAGGAATCCAGCACCAACCCCACCTCCCTGCCACCCCTTTGCAGTTCTGGGCGTCCAAGTGTATTCGCTGATCGCATCTGGCTGTGCTGCCACCTCCCGAGAGAAAGCAGCATCCCGGCTTGTGCTCAGAGCAAAGGAAACGTTCCACAGCCAGCCAGGCTCGCAGCCTGCACGGAGGGCCGGGGAAGCCAGCGCTCTCCCGCCGCCTGCAGCATGGGGAGGCAGCGTGTGGGCCCAAGGTCAGCTGGAGCCTGGGCACCTCGGTTACTCACAAGGCTGAAGAAGCAGGAGGGTGAGACTGCCTACAACAACTGAGGAAAAACCCCATCTGTATACACAGGGAAGAGTCAGAGCTTGGAAGAGAGAAAGAACCTTTAACCTGAGATGGGATCCCAATGAGATGTCAGAAACATGGTAGGATTGTAATTGAGAGAGAGGATGAGCCTTTCAGAGGGTAACTAACAGGAAAGCAGTAGCAAGGGAGTCACCTGAATATCCCAGAAGAACTGCATGAGGGGAAGGAGGCTATGGGACCGTCCAAGTGCAGGAGGCTGCACTATCTGAGTATCAGGTCACAATCTGTATCTCTTTCCTTTTTCAGATAAGAGTTTTCAAAGTGGCTTTTATCCTTGTAAGAAACATACAAAAAAAAAAAAAAAAAAAAAGAGAGAACATTGTGATAACTCAATACAACTTAACTGCTGCATGTAAGCAACACTGGAAGATCTGCCAGGCTAATTAGCAGTAGCCAGGAAAAAGCACAAGAGTAACCAAAGTAGTAACACAAGCTTGCCTGCATATAAATCAATAAACTCCTACTGATTTGGGAAATCCATGAACCTTCAGAAACACGAGGGGAGGCAGCTCCAGACTGCTGTGTGGGAGACACTAAAGCACTGTTTACAGATATTCTTATCTACAGCTTTTCCCTGACAGTCTTGAATGTGGGGAGAGAGTCACACAGAGGGAACAAGCACTAAAATCAAACAAAAAAAAATTTAAAATAGAGAGGTCTGGAATCTACCTCCACCGAGTCAAAGATTTTGATGATTTTTGAAAAGGTGACAACCATTGAGCTGTAGCTTTGCATTTGTCTTCCTATATTAATTCTTTGTTCTTTTCCCAAGAAATATAGTATCCCAAAGTTCCTCCAGAGTTCTCTTAATGGAATCAAGTTCCTAACTGCAGGCCCTGCTCAGCAAGACACAATTCATTAGCCTTTGCCATCCTTCTTTGTAACAATAGGAAAGATGCTGCTGTCAGTAAAAGCAGCTTGTTGAAGTCCCTGGTAGTTGTAGCAAAGGCACCATTTGACAACTGAAAACTGTGAAGATTCAAGTTTTTCTGTCACTTTTTTGGTGGGTTTTGTTGTTACTGTGGGTTTTGTTTGGTTTTAGGCAGGGGAGATGTTGAAGTGAGTTCAGATGTGATTTCAGGGCAAAAAAAAATAGACTAATTTTGAATAATTTCTTCTTAGAAAGACACAAAGAAATGGGGAAAAAAAAAGGTGGTCCACAGACATGGCAATTTTTAGTACAAAAACTACATGGATATTACAAAAGAAGCCAAGAGTGAGGGAGCCATCAATGCTCTGCCTCCCATACCAGAAGAAACAAAAAGTTGTGGTACCTAACTCAGATAGTCCTCAGAAGGCAGGATTGAAAGTATTTCTGGCATTTAATCACTTTCTGTTATGAATGCCTAGATGAAGACAATATACTGATGTCAGCCTTGCTCTGGACTTGGCTGGGAAGTTCATGACATCATCTAGGTCAGCAAATCCCACAAGAGATGATGTCTCTGCCAGTTCTATACTGAACATACCTTGCATGTATCTTGCTGTGTTAAACAGTGTTTCCTTTAATTTCCAAACTCAGCACAACTGGATCTCCAGAACATCAGTTGAGAGAAGGGCCATTTGAGGCAGCAAGCTTCCACTAATCACAACACAGGAGCTCCCAATTCTGACAGCTGCAGGAAATGCAGAAAATAGGAGCAAGCAGAGAAGCGAGTGTAAGTGCAGAGCCTACTGCTTTGGTAATTTTTACTTTTGGTAGTTTTGCTTTTGGTAATTTACCACTGCAAGGCGACATAGTCCCTTCTTCTCTCCCCTCCAGTCATGGTGAGGGTTTTGTGTTTTTTTCTTTCCTCATCTACTCACCACATTAATAAATTTTATTTCTCAACCCAGTTTAAGGATTCACTGCCCTGTGCCAGGAGAAAGAGGAAAGAGCCACATCCAGCACTAGGAACACACTCCCACTGACCTGCAGTCCACAAGACTTTAAAAAATAAAAGAATAGAACAAGATGCAACAGCTTTGGGGAGGTTTCAGCAAGATACATAGAAAGTCTGAGTTTACTCCACTTAGTACCATGGAGTTAATTCCTTTACCTGAATATATAGAAATACTCATGAGTTTATCATGGAAGATCCTTATGTTCAAGTTCACTCACATCCCCTAACCTTTTGAGAGTCTGCAACCATTCAAGATAGTCATTTGCACAAGTTTGCATGGGAATATTGTAAGTAATTTTGAGGAACCAGGAAAGCTGGAAAGAGGCCAGAAATCGAACCCAAAACATTAGCAGTCACCACCAGACCTTTTTGAATCCATGGAGGAGTCAAAACAAAGGTCCATTCTCTTACCTCCCTTTGTTCATACAAGAATCTACCTTGGCGTTTACTTCTCTCCTGCTGGGGTTCGGGCTGGCAAAGAGAGCTCCAAAATGCCTATCTAACCACCACCTTCTGTTAGAACAGGGTGTGAAACTGAGGAAGAGCCCTTAAAACTCTTCTTTCAAACAGCAAAACTGTCAAATAATTAAAAAATTTTTGAGAATATAAGGAAAACTGTTCACTTACTTTCCTCAGTTCTAGGACAGGGTCAAACGGAGCAGATGATAATTTATCCGAATAAGAGTGGATGGGAGCAGATGATAATTTATCTGGATAAGAGTGAGTGGGAGAAGTTGAGGGACCAATGGCTCCCAGAAGTTCAGGAGTGCAACTTCCATTCCCATGTTATTGTATTAATAATTCAGGTAGTTGCTTATACTAAGCCAGTTTTCCCTCAATTTACTGTAGTATTTCCTCCTATTTACTGCTTTCACCCCTGATTTTTCTCACAGCCCATTTTATTGTATGATTCTATGGTGGTTGGTGTTTTTAAACTCAGTTATTAAAACCCAGGTTACAGGTTTGTTGAAAGGTGGAAATTATCAGGTAATCTTTCCCTGTTTACAAATACCCATTTTATTCCATCTGGTTTGCATTACCAATCAATATGGAGTGAAGTTCATTTTGCATCTCCCATTTCTTTGCTCTTAGAACAAAATCTTTGAAATCCCCCTGTGGACTTAAGGGCTGTGAAGATCAAGGAGCTTCTCTGCAGTTCTGCAAAGATTTTCAGTGATGTTTTAGGAGAGTGGAATAATCTACACTAAGAAAACACCAAAGGCAAACTGAAGGTTGGAAACCTTGGGTATGCCAGTCCCTAGCAAACATGAACTAGAGGGGATTTCCTTTAAACTCACTTTGGATCTTTTAAACCTGTGAGATATGGAGGAAGCTTCCTGCTCCCAGAATCTGTGAGTGGTGGAATTACTGTCTTGTTCACTACAGTTACAGCTGCCAAGAGACAGGAGTAAAAAACAAAAGGGAACAGGTTTACAAACACAGCTTTTGGCTGAACCCTGGATGTTTGTTTGGAAGCTTTTTACAGCTTTCCTGACAGGGATGATAAGCTTTCACTGCATTAACTGTATCTCCCTTGGGTTCTCTGTTTAAGTTAGAAAGAAAGTTCTTGAAGAACTTGGAGGGCACATTTGGGACTCACCTACAACACAACAGAGGTTTGTTTGCAGTTGCTTAATTTAAATTGGATTTCACATCAATTCCTTGAACAGCTGAGGAACCCCATGTGGACACACTTATTTGCCTTAAGAGTTTCTAAAATCAGTTCCCAATCGATTTAAGCTCCACTGATCAGATTTAAATATGTACTTAAAAGGTCAACACAACCTTTTGCATTGATTTAATGGAATTATATTGAAAGCAATGCTTGAGTAAACTGGTGCAGCTCTGTGTAAAAGCTGTCTGAATTAGTGTAATATGGATTGTCAAAAAATGGAGAAACATTTCTCCCCCTTGAATTTTGCAAATTCAATCTCTTGATTGAATGCTAGCAAGATGGAGGCTAATGGAGCTCTCCTCTGACAGAGCCTCGTATTGATTTTATCATTAGATATACAAAACAAGTGCCTAATTCAGTAATAGGCACATTTTATGCCTACCTTTAATGGCTTTGATCTAAATCCTTCTTATATACACTTCAGCTCAAAATCACATATAGTCTTTCTTCAATATGAAATTTCAAAATGTGGGTATGTTTTTGAAATCATGATCATTAAAAGTGTCTTGGGGTGAATCTAGGTAGATATGATCTCTTAAAAAATAGAGAAATAACAGCATGAAAGAATCACTTATGTCAGGAGCCTATTTCACTATTTAACAGGTGCAGATATCCATCAGAAATTAAGCCTCATTTGTGCTGAGTGGTTGAATTGCTGAGGAATCACTTTATTGGTATGTGAAATATTTACTATGTATAGCTGGACAGATTCCCAGGAATTCTGATGAAACACATTAATGCACAAGAGAGAACATCCTTTCCTCATAAGACTTGTGAAATCATAAGCTTTGCTCCTCTCAGTATCTTATAAAGCTATCTGAATTTTCTATAGAAATGTAACAAGAATAACTATTAAGAAGGTCTTGTTAGATAGAAAATGTTTTCTCTCTGTTCAGAAGAGCTGCTGCTATAGACATTAATATCCAAAACAAAACACAGTTTTATTTAAATTACATTTTTCTTCACCCAGTGTAGAAATTGCCTTTCTTTTACAGAAAGGTGAGAAACCACATATTGCTTTAAACGACTTCTGATGCCCAAAAGAGAAGAGTGATACTGGGATCACTTCAAAAAGCACATAAACTTAGAAGTCAATAACTAATATTTTGCTGTGAATTATTTGCAAGTCTTCTTTGAATAAGGAGCACTATTTACTAAAATAATTTATTTAGACAATTCAACTGTGGATTTCTATATCTGTGGAACAACCAAAATAATGTTACAAAGGTAGAAGAGACTTTCATTTGTCATCTAAAAATTCCATCTGTAGTATGAGATCTGGGTTTGCTATCTAGAATAATTGACCTTCATGACAAATACAAGCAACTTAAGTTCTTAGAGTGTTACAATTGGCAAGGAACAGAAAGGACACCAATAGCAGGTTTACGCAGACAAGAAAAGTTTCAAACAAGTGTAGGCCACATTCCTTGCAGCTGAGGAGCCACATAAAAAAATTTAACCAAAATTAGACAGCAATAAGAGCCAGTATGAACTGTGCTCTATTAAAAACTAATAATGAGAGCCATGAAAGCTCAAAAGTTTACATGGGCAGCCTATAAAATGCTAATGTAACTTACACCAGGGAACTCTGTAGAAACCATCCCTCTGCAAATTCAAAAGTATATGGAAAAAACATCAAATTATTTCCAGGAACAGAAATAATACATCCATACAGATTTGCAAAGTTAAATTTTTTTTCTCTCTTCATGATTCACAGGCATATGGCACCAAGGTACGCATGTAATTTTCAAAGATACATTTCTCTGAGATGAAGTGAGTCCTCTGTCTCACCTGACAAAAACTGCCTCTGAATTTAAATTCAGGGAACCTGAACATGAGTTGTACAAATGTCATTCCATCCTCCAAACACTGTAGCTGTGGACTGCTCACACATCTGAAGGACTTCTATAGAATGGCTGTGAACAGTTTTATTTTTTAACAGATGATTGTGGAAGTATTTTGCATGCTTTATTCATATTACATGGAAAAGAGTAGGTGTGCAAGGCAGAGTACACATCTGTGTGCTGGCTTGGAATTTACATTGCGGACATTTCAACTTCAGAATGGTCAGGGAAAGAGCGTATAAAGAAGGTAACTTTTTATTATTATTAATTTTATTATTATTTTTAATTTACTGTGAGGCACAGAAAACAGATGGAAAGCTGTCAAATCTTTCTTTTTTTCCCAAGAAGATGCAGACTGCCCATATAACAAAGGGATGAAGTGTTTCTCCATGACTACTGCATGCTTGAGGCTAAGCCCACCGCACTAGTTTAGTTTATTTTAACTAAAATTGCAGAATAAATGAAGAAATCATCTTTTTATTGAGCATTTTAATTAGAAAGGGAATTGTGGCTTCTGCTATTAGCAGTAGTACATTCATAGAGACATGTAAGAAGGACCTTGCATTCTCACAGAATGGACATTTCCTCCTGCCCCTCATGCAAAAGCTCATAGGGAGCCTGTTGCCCATCACACCCTACCAGCACAGCCACAGCCACCCTCACATGGAGAGTGAGCCTTCCAGTGAAGGGGCAGCCACATCAGCTGGGAGACATTTTTTCCATTACTTGAATGCATCATTAATTCTTAATGTTTCAAATACTCGTTGGAGTATGACAGAGAACGTCAGTCACTTCCATCAAGACTGGAATTCATGGGAGCAAAAGTCCTTTACTAACACTAAAACATTGCTGGGATAACACTGGAAACACTTGTTCCTATTTCCACAGGCTCAGCAATACTTCAGCTGGCCTTTTTATGAAGACCAGCTGAGGGTATGATACATACCAGCAGCCTGTACAGAAATCACACTTCCACTGGAACATGCCAGTTCAAGACTAGTCTAATCTAAGCTCTTTACTTGGGAGATTATACACCTGGGAGCAATGAAAAGGATGTTTTTAAATTGTTATATATTACACAGCTACAAAATTAATTGCAATTCATATTGTTAACTTTTGCTAATCAGTTATCTTCTGCCTAAAATGTTATTCTTTTTAAAAATATGTTTATTGCATTAAAAAAACTAGGAATAATCTACTTCCTTGCTCAGATTTTTATCATTAAAAATGGTTTTAATCTTCTGGTTTATGTAACCAATTCAAAGTTAGTGCAAGAAGATATGATATTTGCAACAAATATAAATTTCAAGAATGCTTCTATTTTGTGGTAAAAGGATACTTTATTGAAAAAATAACATACTTAATAAAGAAGCAAAGGGAAGTTATTGTTCCTTGATGCTGATGACCTCTAAAACTTCCTGAAATTGATTAAATATTATCATCAGTCCAGCCATCTCTAAATAAAATTAAATAATGATTTGTATGCAAGCAGGTTACAAGAGACTGAATGGAAGAGCCTGAAAAGAGAGCAAAATAATGACATGACTGGCTTGAGAAGATAGAGAAAATAATGAATTCCAAACAAGCAATAGAAATTATCCATTAATGAGTGCCCAGTTTGCAATTGCTCTGTGATTTAGGCACTCTCTTGAATTAATTACTGAAGAAAGGAATGTAAGGGTGTATCTGCTTCCTCCTGTTTGAATTGAGAAGGGAAGTGTGCAGAAAAGCACATGGTGTGTGTACATAGGCTCACAATCCTTCCTCTTCAGGTGTGGAATTACGTTTCACAGAGACATCCTCCTGGTTAGTGTTTGGGGTTGGGACAAGATGCCCACATCAGACCACCCCAAAAATTTTTCCAGGGCAAATCCAGGTTATGGGTCCTGTAAAACGTCATCCCTCCTTTTAATTACATTCAGTGGCATTCATATCTTCCAGCATACAATCTAGAGCAAGCTTTCCAATGGAAATGTTCTGAAAAAAACAGGTGACAGGAAGAAAATATTTCTGCCACATTATATCTCCTATCTGTTAAATCTACTGTAGCCAGATCAATGCAGGTGGCATGGGGAAAAGTTGGAGGTACACAAAGTTTGTATCCTGCCTGTTAGATTCCAAATGTAAAGCAAGAGCAACAAACAATGAGGATTTTAAGGAAAGGCCTTTGCTATTTAGGTGGTTAAAGTGATCAAAAGTAACAGAACAGACACAAGGATGGGCCTTTCCTGAAACACCAGATCCTGAATGCAGAATGTCACCCAAAAGGCAACATCAATTCACAGGATTACTTGGTTCTCTCCTTTCTACTTCAGTTTGGAGTTTTCTTTCACTTTGTGTTGGCATGAGTAGTCTGTGATGAGCCAGATGATTCAGGGAGTAAAGGGAATACTTAGATAATGTCTGGACAATGCTTGTGTCTTGTACAGTTGCTTATTTTAAGGGAACAAACATGATGGCAAAAAGAGGGGCAGGCAGGGCAGGTCCCAGTGTAGTATGGATCCAGGTCCAGAGGAGTCACTTTGCAGCCTCTTTTGTATCATTACACTTAATTTTTTTAACACACCAAGATTATGTTAAGTACACAAGGGGAAAAAAAAAAGTGATGGCACTATTTACCACAAGACTTGATTTTCTTTTTCGTGTTTGTACACATCCAAGATCTTTTCTACCAGAGAAGAGAATCATGCAACACATATGTCTCTTCGCTGCTCATTTTCTTTCTTTCCTCTCTGGTTCTTTGTCCTTCTTGCTAAATTGTGAATGGCCCTGTTGTGCAACTCTGTGGACTCAGAAATGTGAATGAATTTCACAGTTGTAGACATTTTCACAGAAGTACAGTCACAGTTCCAATGTCAAGGCTACACTGAACCCAGAGCAGGTTAATTAGACATATAAAGCTGCTCCTTATCCTCCCTGTAATGCCTGTTCGGGCATTATAGAGCGTGGGGGAAAAAGTGCATAAATTTTTGATGATGGGCCAGTTAACAGCAGGAGCAGATGACTGAAAGAAGCCATTCTCACCTTATCCTTCTCCCTCCACAAACCTTCTGATCAAGGCTTGATGCCTTACTGAGGGATCTGTTGCTGTCACACACAAATTACCAGACTCAGCACTAAATTGAGGAGGTGAAATGCAATGGCTGTAATAGAAAGGTGCTCAAAGTACTTGATGAAAGATCCCCTCCTACCCTTTCATTCCGGGTATTAACAGAATATAGGCAATATTGTGGAGGATTTCAACTCAGTTCTCTATTGACTTATGAATAATTTAAAAATTGAGTCCTTCAGAATGTGGCATTTGGTGCAATACTTGTCTCAAATGAGCTTAGAGAAACAGTTTATCAGTCTCCTAATTTATTATTAAAGTTTAGTCAAATTTCAAAGAGTTGAACACTAGAGGAAAATAGCTTTTATGTCTAATTGCTGAGAATAATTTACAGTTATCAGTTTATTAGGAATTTAAGTTTGTACTGCAATCCTAATTTCCATTAATTGCTATACTTGTTCAATTTTATATCCCTAAAAACCTTAGTTAGAATGGTACATTTGGGTTCAAAACTCACACAGTTTACAGTTTTAAGCTGCAAGAGTAATAATCACATCTTTCAGATAGCCCATTCTCACCTCATTCTCACCAAGGCACTCGTCAGGTGAGAATCACAGAATGCTGTCTCCCAAAAAAGCCTCATACTGCAGGGAAATTATATTATAAAAGTGAAAAAAAAACCCCTGAAGATGGAAGCAAAGATAAGGCTATACAGCAGTGACTTACAGTAAAATACATTAGAGAGATAATGCATTTATCAAACCTGGGGAATTATAAACCTTGGAGCTCCTAGGGTAAAATTAAATGTAACAAGAAATCCAAACAAAGCAGAAAGAAATGAAGAGCCAAATATCTAAAAAATCTTAATTATGGCTTGAGAAAACATTTTTTAAATCTCTAACTAGCTAGAAGTCACAACATTTGTTTGCCTAATTTGTGATGTTTGTGTATAGATATGAATGCACTTGCACATTTGAAGATGAATGATACCTTTCTACTTCATGGTGGGAACTGAAAGTTCATGAGAAACCTCTCTCTGTTCTGCAGGGAAGACCAAAAAAACACAAGCAGCCTTTAAAAATTTCTTAATCATCTCCAAGTCCACAAATGTAGAACTATCTCAGTACAAACTGCATGGTTTTGCTTGGTTACAGTCACCACAGTAACACCCATGTAGCTGTTAAACAGCTCATCTTCTGGAAAAAAGAAGAGGAAAAAGCATAAATTAGAAAGCAATATACATACCAGATACTGCAATGCATCACAGGAGCATCAGTGGCACCACATGGAGCCTGACAATTGATCAGTGCAACAAGCACACCAGAGGCTACAGCTTCTGGCTCCAGACTCTGCAAATCCAGAGGGGGAAGAGTTAGAAGGATATTTGGAGATTAAAGCCTCTGTGACAGGAGCAGGTGCATGGGGATGCAAGGACATTCCTGAGCTGTCAGTAGGGCCATCCATGCCTCTCTGTCCTGCTGAGGACAGGGAGACACGAGCAACTGGGCTGGTGGACCAAGGGCACAGTTTGCAAGCAGCCAGCCAGACCCAGCTCCACAGCAGAACTATGGATCTTGTATCAAACCTTGTCTATCCAAGAAACAATGTTAAAATTGTTAAGCAGGTCCTGATGACATATTAGGACAACAGCAGAGAAATGCCGCCACAAACTTTGCAGAGGCTGCCCAATAGAAATGGTCATTCTGCCAAGAGGTGATAAGGAGGAATGTTCATAGGTAGTACCAGGAACACCAGATTTTGTAGACTGGAACAAGACTTGTAGAGAAAGTTCAAACCCAAGCCCCTGCTGAGCCATTAGCAGCTGTGCTTTCTCTGAATGACTCTAATAATTTGCTGGGTGCTCATGGCAGAGATGTAATAATATTAATTGCAGAGGGGCTGGTTGGCGCTTCCGTAGGCAAAACGGATGTTGTATGTTACACTCTGTGCACATTAGACTGAAAGAGCAAAGTATATTATCCCCAAACTTAAAGCGCTACCTGAGTAAAATATTCACATGATAAGAGTTTACCTGACTTCTGCTAACTATTTCCTGGTCCAAGAGTCAGATCATGTAATCTGAACTTGGATCAGTGGCCAATCCTATTTTGCATTAATATCCTAAAGGCACACAGAGACAAAGCCTTGCTCTGCTGGGAATAAAAAGAAGCTGAGCCTCTTTCCCTCTCACAAAATATTATTCATATTGGCCTAGTTTACTCAAAAAAAAAAAAAAAAAGATTGCAGTGAGCTATTTCCCTGGAAAGAACTGCATTTCTATAAGTTTTCACTGAAATGCCAACAACTCCTAGTTGAACCATAGGCTGGGAGTTCTCAGCCTGTGCTGCCATTATATTTCTGCCTAAATTATGAAAAACTGAGATTCCTTTAAAAAGCTACAGGCTCTTTATGGTATTGGGAGGAAAAAACCCAATACAAAGCTTTAACCACTGTCAGTTCTGCCCCCCCGCCCCAGCATGTCTGAGACCAGCATCTGCAAAAAGCTCCCAAAGACTGCACATTGCTCCTGCAGTGCTCTCTGTTTCCCCAGCATCCCTGTGGAAGGAATATATTAAAGCCTATAGTAGACATTCTCACTTCTGGGTCTAGAACGAGCTTCCTTGTTAACTTTTTCTTTGTTCAAAAGTCTCATTGTCAGACTTACCCAGACAGGATTTTTGGTTTTTTTCCTTGGCCATTGTTAATGGATAACTCTGTCATGGTTGTTAAAAAGGCATACGTGATATGAGTCAGCAGGTGAAGGTAACACACACATGGAGGAGCTGGAAATTCTTCCTTGTTCCTTTCTGGCCATCTTCTGAAAAGCCTGGTTTTGGTTAGCCAAATATTGGGTGGTGCTTCAGAGAAACAACCAGGTAGGCTGAGGCATAAGCTGTCCCAGGAAGATAGGGGTTCATTGCTCCATTTGCTGCTAGGGAAGAAGGCTCAGAGCTGCCAGGCAGTTAAGGCAGCAAGACAAACTGGGAAGGAAAAAGGAGCTGAAATTGAGTGTCATTGAGTCCATGGTGCCTCACTGTCCATTTCAATTATAAATACTTCTTTAAAATGTAATTTTTTGTTACATGTCTTAAATGCAGTGAATTTTATAGACCCAGTCCTAGAGCCAGCACTGTGACAGTGTCCAAAGGATGATTTTTAATTAAGTGGAGGCTGTGCACACATGTAGGGAGCATATTTAACAGATGTGCTGTAATGATGTCAGAATTATAGACTTAAATGCACTTTAGATCTGCATACGAATAAAGAGATACCTGTACAGGCTTATAGACAATTCAGTTTAAAAGAAATTTTAAACCATCAATTTATGTCAGTGCAGAGTTTTGCTATCCAATTACATAAAGTATTAAATATCACAATTAAAACATTTTTGTCATTTATCTAATACAGATATTTTTCTCAGTTTAACCCTAACTCTTTTCACCTTATGGTAATTCTCCTTGGAGTAATTACTCAATTTCCACAGCAATAATTTGGATAGCATAAGAGCATGTAACCTCAGCCTTGCTCCCTCCATCATTATGGAAGATTTTGCCTAGAAACATACTTTTTCCCCTTCCCATTATTTGAGATATGACACATAATCAATAACCTGAAACTGCATAAAACTTTCACATATGATAATTCTATTGATTTTTAAAAGAAATAATTAAACTAACTGTTAAGACCAAGTTCATCAATACAATCTGACTCTTTTGTTCCTCCCTACTGAGTAGGACAAATCAATCAGGGTTATGAAACAGCATAACCAGTTTTCTGGAGCTATTGCCTCATTCTGACAACGCACTGAATAGCCAGTTTATGCCCCGTTGTTCTCTCCTTGCTCTCCCATCTCCCTGGCACACATCCATGCAGCTCTAAATCACAACCTTCTTCTGATTCTTCTCTTAATGCATTGCACAATCCCAAAACTCTCCCTCTCCATTCTCTTTACTGTGCTACTTCAGTTTGCTACTTCCTCCACCATGTTCCTTCTCAAAAGAATGAATGCAATTTTAGGAAAGACATCCTGTATTTTTCCACATAGAGGTAGAATGCCAAATCATGTTAAATGTCAAATTTTTTCCACTTCAATGACAGAAGCAAATCTGCAAATTGGTGCTTCTGCTCTGACTGTATTTAACAACAGGACTTAACTAGCTCTCTGCAAGGCAAAGTAGTCCCCTGGTAGAAGGTGAAGTGGAAAAGCCAAAAGCCTCTCAGGGTTCCTCTGGAAGCTTCTCCATAGGGATGGCTGGCTCTCATTTTCTCTCATACTCTGATGTCCTTAAGACCTGTGCCACATGAAATCAAATCTCTCCCCACATGAACTTGTGTATACCCCAATTTCTCTTTCACCTCTTGTGATCCCACTAACGCCCTCATCAAGCAGCTGTCTACTTGTGGCACCACTGAGAGCTGCTCCTGCACCCAAGTGGCTGCAGTGAGGAATCGCTTCTGTGGCAGGAGCAGACAGAGTCTGGCAGGATGGGATCATCGCCAGGGAGGAGCACCACAGGTATGTGCCATGCCGGCAGACACAGAACCGAGCTCTTTATGGTTTCTTGATGAAGGTTGTATAAAATGTTCAAGGATTTGGTTGTTTGCAAGGGACACTGCAGCATGTGTGTAGGTCACAGATTATTCATCTCTGCAACAAGTGAGGAAAAGCCTTCAGAAATTGAGGTTCATAGGATGCAGATTTAATACCTTCTGTGAAATGCACCCTTTACATGGAACAAGAGATTCAAACCAGCAGCAGTTTATGCTGAAAAAATGGCTGAACACAGTGGAAGAATTACAGAATGTGCATGGCCCATATCAGACACAGTCAGCAGCCATAGCAGATCCATTACTTTCCACTCAGCAGTCCCAGACACTTCTTTACTAATAGTAACATTCATCCACAGCATTCCTAAGATCTATTGGTACTTACAAGTTGCAGGATTTTCCTGAGAGAAGTAGGAATTAGCATGTGCCTATATTTGACAATGTTATTTCAAGTCCAAGACAGGTCACACACAATTAATAAATCTCCCTGAAAAACAATGCTGGTTTTGGAAGTGCAGGTATCTATTCAACAGCATGCAACTTGATGGCCTGAGAAATGACTTTCTACAAATTGTTTTATTTTAAAAATAATTGGTATATGCATTTTAAAGGCTTATTTACATTAAGTACCATTATTAACTCTGTTAGATGTGTGGGTGGATGTGCAGATCAGCTCACACATGTATCTCTCATATTAATGTTATTTTAAGCTGCTTACATAGTTCCAAAATCCCCAAGATTTGGCCCAGTTGATTTGGCTCTAACAGGTGTAATTGGAACAAATGTATTGGAGATCAGAACAACATCAAAAGTACTCATCAGGTCTGTGTTCATACTTAGGAAGCCTCCCTTCTAACATTTTAGGCTGTAGCTATCACTGCAACACAGGAGTATTTTAACAAGCACTGCCATCAGAGATTAGCAGATTCCTTTAAATAGGTGAAACTTGATACACTAAACCCTTTTTAAAAATATTTTTTTTGGTCATGTTTAGAAAATAAAAATATGGCATGCCTTGGCTGCCTTTCAGGTGCCAAAATTCAAACCCCAGTGCATGCACCCAGCTCACGTTGAATGCAATGAGAGATGCAAGACACTGCCCACTTGGCCTTCACTAAGTGAAACCCAGAAAAAAAACAAAAAAGGGGGGAAAAAAAGAGAAAAAAGTGCAGATTTTGCTGGAGATTACACAGCAACAGAGGCAGAGGTCAAACTCCAGAACCCTGACCACCTTCCTCACATACTTCTGGCTACATTCACTGTGGGGAATTAGGCCAAACTGGGGACAAGGCAGTGATGTTGATAAGAAAGTAAAATGGATTAGGAAGCAGTGACATAGTGGAAATAGACAATCCAGGAACAGAAGAGAAAGAAAATTTAGAGTAACAGATGAAGAGCACTGAAAGCTACCATAAGAAAAGAAGTAAGGTGATGCAACAGCAAGTGTAAATAACAGGAGATGCTGTGATGAGAGGCATTTTTCACACATGTTAAATAGCTGATTGTCTAAGTATTTTCAGTAAATACCTAGATGCTTGCCTCTAGTAGGGGCATTTACTATGGCATACAATGACCTCGATGGTAGGGTGATGGTCAGGGTAGAAAACTCTTCTCTTTACTCTTCATCCAGCCCCAGTAACATTTGCAGCTGCTTCAAAAATATTATCCGAGCACTTTGGGAAAAAACCAAAAATCAGCTCTCATCATGCCCTCAGAGTTCAGAAAAGAAGAATTATTTTAATTCCAATTAATTCCATACAAAAGCTACGTGAACTTGACACTCACCATAGGGCAGACTCTTTAAAACCCCACTGCTGAAGTCGCTGGCACTTACAGCACACAGCAAGTAGAAGCCAGAAAGGTGCTGTGACTGTCCCAGAACTGGACACCTCACATCTGGGTGACAACCAACAACTCACCCTGGAGTCCAGCATAATCAACATGGCCCTGCTTCCTAGGGTAGGGAGGGACTTATAGCAGGAAAAAGGAATGGACCTTTGGGACCAAAGGGAGGGAATGTGGAAGACAGCAAGAATAGGTATGTCTAACCTTCTGAGCCCTATTGGTACTTTTTGAAATTACCAAACACTCCAAAAAGCTGAAAGACAAGGTGTTTTTCCTGCTGCAGGCCTATTTTGCATATGCCTGAACAAGGCCTAAACACATCCTTATCTTTAAAATACTGAAATAATTCTCCACTGGCTTCAGATACAACCACCTCTCTACCAAACCCACCTCCCTGATTACCAGACTCTCTCCTTACATGGTTCTATAAAATTCAAGCTGACACTTTTTTATCCAAAACCAGCATTTATAAAAGCCTCATTTTAAAAATCTGACTGCTGTGAAACTGCTGCTAAGGGGGAAAAAAGGGGTCCTTGGTCTCAGCTGTTGTACCTATGCATCTAGTGGCACTGACAAAACTCAACCCCAAGGGCCCCAGAACACATGGATCCACACAGCAGAGGGATGAATCCACTTCCACATCATACAACAGTTCCACATCAGCACAAATCAGAAGAAAACTGCACACAGAAAAGGTTCCTTTGTTTTTTCATCCCTCAGTACCCAAGCCTTTTGCATTCCACTGCCCAGTCCCAGTCTTGGAAACAGCCATCAACTGTCCATGCCTTCCATCACGTGACAACTACAGCCAGCTGAGGGATCTGCATCCCAGCAGGGCTGTGTCTCCCAAGGAGGATGAAAGGGGCAGAGAAGGGGCATCATGAGCTGCGGCCACAAATCTGCTCAAGGTGGTAGATGTCCTTGGGACAGTCAGCAGACAGGACAAGAGGTGCATCCTCTGTTATCACCACATCATCCTCAATGCGCACACCAATGCCACGAAACCTCTCTGGAGCACTCACATCATCCTCAGGGATATAAATGCCTGAAAGAAGAAAGGGAATTAAAACACACAACACTCTCCAGAACACCACCTTTCCCTTACTGCACCACCAGTGAGGCTGGACTTTCAGCAACATAACGTGTTTGATCCTGAGAATTTTTAATATGGCAAGTTACTCTCTTTTCTCTCACCAACTTGCTATTGGTGGGCAAAGAAAGGAAAGTGTCCCTCTGTGCCTACAGATATCAGCACATTAATAAAAACTTCCATAGCTACACCTGGCCTTTTCACACTTCTTGCTCTCAGTGTTACATTCACAATGATGACTTTAACAATGTTCTGAATAGAGAGAGAGAAGAGACAAGCATTAAATATAAGTTTCCAGCTGACAGCTCCAAATCTAATGACAAGGAGAAAGAAAGATTCCTCACAGTATGCCTAATTTGCAAAGCTAAGTTGTGAATCCCTGTAAATTGCCGACTGCAATGCTTGAGACACTACCAGTGACTGGTAGAAGTTCAGTGGCAGGAACACAGAATGCAGCACAAGTGAATCGACCCTGATTTCTGCACTGCAGTTTACCTGTGCTGCACAGCCTGAGCTCTACACTACTCTGCTTCCTGAGTTTACTCACCCTATGTGTTACTTTGGCTATGTTTGGGAAGGAAATAGGGTTTTCTAATACTGTAATGACTTTGGCAGGGGAATAACTTAAGGCTTTCCAATAATGCTATAGTTTCCAGCTTCACCAGAAAGGATGTGAATGCTTTGGTCTGCAGGACCAGCTAATTACTGAAAGGCAATACTGTTACCCTCAGTGTTGCATGTTTTTGCCCACCACTGACTGCTTTTACCTGGTTCAATGGTTATCACCATGCCTGGCTGGAACGGGAGCGATCGGGATATATCTGGGGTATCATGAACATCCATGCCTAAGTAATGGCCCACATGATGAGGGCAGTATTTCCGAACAGCCTAAGAGAAGACAGAACAAGTGTCACAAAGGTAGTTAAACACAGCCCAACTTGTTCCAATACAAAAAGGAAAAGAGACAGAATAGTTATGTACTTAACTAGTAGTCTTACTGCTATGCCTAGGCCACCTGGGCCTGCCTTCCATGTACTAGAACTGGATGGCCCTTAAAACTCACCAGTACCAGATGCCTATTATGAGCACATTGCAGATTGCCTTTCCCCTGCAGTGACAAGAGCAGCCCAAACCCATCACCATCTCAGCATGGTGTCAATTTTCAAATCGCTGAGCTTTGCTGCCCAACCCTTCCCATGCCTTAAACATCCAAATCTCCCATCAGAAGACCTTCACAACTGGCTGCAGTAGGTACAGCTGCTCCGGGCTGTGAAAGTGGTCTCCGATGCACAACGGAGCGAATGCTGTGCCGATTTCATTCAGTAGATACAGCACGATTTTAATCCACCTCTGCAAGGCACGGACATCGCCTCCCCCCACCACCATCCTGATCTCCCTCCCTCTCAAGCCGGAATCAGAGAGAACTCCTCCCTGCTCCAAGCTCCTCATTCCCAGGACCGAGCTGCAGGCGCTGCTCCCGTCTGGCTGTGCTTCCACCTGCCGGGAGAATCCGGCACGACACCCTCCGTCCGCCGGGGCTGCCATGGCACCGGCACCCGCGCAACTAAATCCGGCAGGAACCTGTCCGGCTGCCAAAAGCCGTCACCTGGTTCCGCCATCTTTGCAGTACTGGCATCAGCACTCGTGCAGCTCTGCAGTGAGAGTGAGCGGATAAACTTCTCTATCTGAAACCCAATCCTATTTATCTGCAGGTTCAGCTCTAAGGCAGACCAGGTCCCAGTCTTGTTCACCAGGTAGCTCTGTGAGTCCCAGTACTGACACAAAATGGTGCAGAAGGGGCAGCAGGTGGAATGACTGAGAATAGGCTGCACCTTCTGGGGGCACTGCAGATTTATGTGATGTTAAACAGACCACAAAAATATGAATAACTGCCTGCAGTCAAGCCTGGACCCAGAATCTTGTGTTAGTGCCCATAGTTCCCTTCAGACTGTGCTCTAAAGCTGTTTCTGTGCTGGCAAGTAGTGCAGAGAAATGGGAATGGATCTGCAGAGTGAAACAGCAAGAGCCAAGGAAAAAATATTCATACTATGTGCGTATAAGACTGGGGATTACTTCAGACCAAATTGTGCACCAAATGATTGAATCACATCCTGGACTTTAGCCCTGTCTCAGAGAAATTCATTCTTGTGCTGAGACCAGCCCACAACATGAATTAAAGCACCATGTAGCAGCAAATAGAAAAGACATCCTGAAACAACATTCCTGACCCAAATTAAAGCCCTAAAACTACCCAAGGATAAAACAATCAGGATTAATAGGAGTAAACTAGAGTAAACAGGGGTAAACTAGAGTAAAAAAATTGAAGTACCTTGAAGAAATGGCTGTCAGTGGTGCTGCTCTCCAGGACACCCAAGTCTTTCAGTTTCTGTCCAATAAGGCTCAGCATGAGGCTGTAGATATTTTCCAGACTCATGCCAGGGGAGCAGAGGCTCAAGCAGGACTTCTGGATATCCAGGACAGCTTGATACAGTTCTGCTTGGGGTTTGGTGAACCTGAAGGCCATTGAGTAAAGGAGTATCACACAACTAAATCTCTGTTTCCAAGAGAAAAGAGGTTTTGTCCCCAGAACCTATTCTGGGTACAGATTCAGTTGAAGGATGGAGCAGGGGAAAACCAGAAAGCAGAGCAACTGTCTCCTTGTATGAAAGGCCACACCAGCAAATTCACAACTCGCAGAGCTATGTACACATCACCTGAAACTCCTGTTTTCTTACACACAACTAGAGCCAGCCACAGCTGAGTGTACATGTTAAGCATGCTGCAATAGCTGAAAATAGCAATAATCACATATATTCATGCAGTAATTAATGAGGCAGTGGGGTATACAGCTGAATAATTACTCTATATAATTGGATTACTCTGAAGCAACACAGAATGGGACATAGTAAAACTATGATTAAACACAAATTCAATCCATCAATTATTTAAGAACTTATCAAAATTCCTCAAAAAAACTTACTGCAGCATACCTTCCATTGACAGGCCAGGTACGTGTGATGTCACTCACATAGCAGGAAAATTCACATCCACCATCTAGCAAGACAAGTTCACCATCCTGGAGAATAACAGGAAAGAATGCTCTGTGGGTCAGTCCAGCTATTAATTGATTTTTCTGTGTGACAGCAGAAAAGGAGGCTATGCTTCTGTTTTCACAGTGCAGCTGTAGAAAATTGAATTCCTTTTGCAGAGTAATACCCCAGGTACTACTGTTTATAAATGGGCTATTCCAGTTGGATTGTTGCTCTGTAAGGTAGTCTCTGACTGTTATGTTTATATACTGTCTGAACTTTTAAGAGGAAGATTTTGGAGTAAAATAAAAAAGAATTTGCCTTGAACCATTCTGCTCTCTGAGACAAATCCTATTCACACCTGGATCACTTACTCCAGCAAATTATGCCCATGACTCCTTTCACTAGGAGTTCTCAGCTATAGTAACTGAGACAGAGGGGACTTGCAACCAAAGCACAGGATTTCTGAGCTCCCCACAGGATCACCAACAGCTACAAATTTACCCCTGTCATAGGATATGAGGACCCAGCAAAATCACTTTGTATCACAAAATCTGAGAGTGTATCACTGCTGTAAATGCACTGGCGAATAGCTTGTACAACCTTCCCTTTCTCTTCTAGGACTTTCTTGACTGTTTTAACATATCTTTCTGGATCTATCCAGATGAAGAAAAAATTTTTTGGAGATGTGAATCTCCAATTCACTTCAGCAAAACGGTTCCATATCAATGACTAGACATCTCCCAAAAAGTCACACAGAAGAAAGACAAATGGCCAGGAACAAAAACTTGCTTTCCCTCCTTAAAGGGGCTAACAACAAATAGAGCAGTAAGATGTTAAAAAAGTTTGGAGGAAATTCTCTACAGATTTACACTACAGGTAGAGATTCATTGCACAGATCCATGACTGTGCCAGCAGACATGATGTGGAATGACCAGGCATAACTGCAGCATGTTAAGGGAAAGATTAAAGCAGCAATATTTCACTGCTACTGCTACTTCCAGTGCTAGCTGCTATCACTGTGTACAGTTAAGTGACACAGACAGACACACAGCAGATAAACCAGCAGTGAGCAGACCTCACTATCCCACTGAATAGACAAGCCATTAACTATCCATTTGTATTGTACTTTTTAAATTTTTCCGAATAGCTGGTTGAATTCTTTAAGGCAAATCTGAAATTACAGCATCTGCCATCTTCCAAGCAAATAAACAAGCTAAGTAACAATTTACTGACTAAGGAAATTCAGCCTGTGGTTTGATTGTCTACTAAATGCCTTATGCTGTGTGCTTGTCCTCTTTCTTTAAAGCAGAGCCCTCTAAGTAAAAGACTGAATGAAACATTCAGGTCCCTCCCAAATTAGACACTTTGTTAGCCTATTTGGAAACAAGATCTGTAAGAAGCAGCACACAAAGTAAGTGTCAAGTTTATGGGTTTAATCTTCTCCTTAGTAGTTTTGAAAAAAACAAGTGACAGTCATTTAACTGAACAACTTTAACAGAAGCAACTGGAGTTACAGCAGCACGCCTGACCTTGGATGACAGAACAACAAAGGAAGCTTCTTCCTGCCTAAAGCAGTCTGTCATATCTTTTGTACATTTGTCTCTGCCTATCATTTCAAGGTCTGCTAGTGTCCCAGCTTCAAGAAAAGACAATGCTAGTGGGAAAGTTTCATTCTGCATTAAGACAGAGGAAAAATATGCTCCTCTGAAAAGTAAACAGTGAGCAGAGCAGTGAGGGAATACTGCCCCTGAAAATTCTTCTCTGAATCTAAAGAACTATTGTGAGGAAAGCTGGAGAGAGTTCAATTTAATGAGAATCTTCAAAATAAGACATAACATGTTACTCTTCCACCTCTTGACATTTAACGCTGATCTGTTCCCTACTTGTTCCCCTTCCCTGATTTGCTGGGCTACATGGAACCAAAATGCTCTTTAGCTTCAGGAGAGCAGAAATGCACTTTGCCCTTACATTGCAAAGCAAGGCCAAGGAATGCAAGTGACAGCAGAAGATCCTCCCAGGGCCTTTGCCCTACCTGCAACAGTGGCTCCCCTATTTTGTGAGGCCCCCAGCACTGCAAGCTGCTGTGAGAGCAGACATATTCACTAAATTATCTGCAACCCTGTTTGCAAGTCCTTGCACTGTTCAGAAAATACTGCAGCAAGAACTAAGACGAAAGAAAGACAAGCTGAATCTGCCATTGACAGTAAAATTAACCAAGGCAGGATTATTTTCCCTCGCTCACTTAAAAAATATGTATTTAAGTGCTTTGATCTGTTCAGTCAAAACAAGCAGCAGCTAGGAAACGTAGATTTGTATCACAGCACTGCATTTCAAGTTACTGGACAGCACAAGGGTTACCTTGATGAGCTGATTATTCTTCACATAGTGCAAAGTGTTTGATCTGTTGCCACCAGCAACAACAGGGGGGTATGCCAAGATGTCAGCACCTCGAGCCCGGCATTCGAATTCAAACTGGAGGAACAACACAGAGAAGAGGAAGCCAGTGCTGATTCAGTTGATTAACTGCCCTAGAACCATAATAATTCTTGTCCTACAACTGTTTTCTTCATTTGTACAATACAAAGTGAAACTGGAAAGTGAGTTGACTAAATGAAAGCAGTCTTAAATATTTTTCAAGGACTCTGGAGAAAAAAAATACAGGATCATCCACTTTTTCAAGAATTTTTCAAGCCTTTACTGGATCTCCAGGAAGCTCTTTCTGGTACAAGCCATTCAATACTGTCTCAAATATTCACTACACTGGCACATATCCAGGCGAGGATTTGTTCTTATATAAAGTAATGCTCTTATTTGCCATACAACTTCGTGAATTTTGAAAGATCCTGTATGTCAGCATGACAACAGTCATGATTTGCTTCTGTCTTTTAAAATTGCAAAGTACCAGTATATTTACAGCAGCATCTATTTTTCATGACTGTTAAACTAAGAAGGTTTGAAAGCATGCACTACCTTGATGTCTGAGGGGATAGAAGAAAAAAGCACCATAAACCTCAAGATCTTTACCTTTCTTGAATGATGAAGCTGATGAAAGCATGGAAATGAATAAATTTACATCTATAAAGACCCTCAACATGTTAATAGCATGTCTTTTCTATAGTTACCAAAATCACATGGGACAGAACATTCCAGAATGCCTACATGGAGTAAAGCTTTTATGATCCTGGTCTGGACTGAAAAACTGACCTGTAAAATATACTTTAATTAAAGTTGTTTTTTCAACTCAGTACTGCCAGTGCCATGTCAGCACAGGCCCATCCATGCAGTAATAGAGGGTCAAATCCTGCTGATGCTTCTCAAACAGGCATCTCACTGCAATTCCTTACAAAGTTCCTTACCAAATGTCAATGTGCAGGCCAATTAGTCCTTATTTTGTAACTGAGAGGCATCTAAACTGCTTCAAGATGGCTGTGGTAATCTGATGTAGTAAGAGGCTAGAGGCAAGAGCAGGCTTTACAAACAGGTGTTATAACTACTTTAAATTTTGCACAACAGACTTGTATTATAGAATAAGGTGAAAACTTTACGTCCAGTTTTTTAGCAAGTTTTGCTTTTCAATATAGTACAAAAAGACATCAACAGAGAGAAACTTAGACAAAAGCTACACTCCTTAAATAAAGGTACAGGAAATACAGCTGAAGAATTCCTCACACTGACTCCTTCTGTTCCAAGGAACCACAAGGGTTGGGTGAATAAATGTGCTACAGTGGGAGACACCTGATAAAGAGATCTGACATTTCTGGTTTCCTGGAAGGATAACCAACATCCAGCCCTTCTATCTCACTTCCAGCTACAAAGTACTCACCTTTGCATACAGAAAGGCTTCATCCACGGGGGATTTACTGGCAAACATAGTCTCTGTGAAAGCCTATGAAAAAGAAGGGACTTTCAGTTAGCAAAGGAGCCTGAACTGATTTTTTTTTCACCTGTTGTCTCTTGAGGAAGGCTCAAAATCAGCTGGCCCACAACCCAGAGGGTTTCAGAGGGTTTTTCAGAGCATTTTCTTTGGTGAAAATGCTGTCAAGACTAGAACCAGTTAAAATGTATTCCCTATGAAACTGTATTTAGGGGATGACTGACTCTAGTTTTTGGTAAAAAAAATTAGATGATTGAGGCAGATCCCATGGTTTGGCATTTTAGAAGTTGTCTCACCTGTGGATTCCCTCAGGTATAATAGATTGCCTTATGCAGCTTTTCTTTCACAGGAGGACAACCTTTACTTCTCTTTTCTACTTGGCTATCTATTTTATTATTTATGAAAATGTAACTGCATTTGAGGTATCTGTCAGATTTGTTTAAAAGTGGCCAATGAGTTCAAAAGGTATTTGAGGGTGAAGGGGGAATGCAAACACATTCATAGGAAAAACTTCATAAAAATCCTGTTTTCCTCAAAATAAAAGTAATAGATGGGAAAGAAAATTATTTTGGAAAGCAGAGAGGAAGCTGGGAAGGCAGTGAAAAGGCTAGCCTTTGCTTTTAAACAAAGTCTAACAGCTGCTGGCTTTTCTTCACTAGCGTTGTGCTAATTGAGAGAATCTGATAGACCAAGCAGTCTTCCAGTTTCCCCTTGTCCTGTGGAGGAAGCCAAGCCCAGCCAGTGGCTGAGACACAGCAGTTCAGTAACAGATTAGACCAAAGCTCTCCTTCCAGCTCATGTCACCTCACCAAGGGAATGCACTGGTTCATTAGGGGAACACACAGCCCCATTACCTCTGCTGTCACTCGGCCAGCTATCTTCATCCTCTCAATCTCTGCAGGGGATTTGATCAGCCGAAGGTTCTGCACGAGATGTCGAACGGCCTGGATGCGGTTTTTGCTCCGAGCTTTTACCTCAGCCAGGGGCTGCATGTAGTCAGAGTGCAGCTCTGCATGCACTGGTTTTCTCAAGTCATACCAAACCACATTGGACTCACCTGGAATGAAAAACAAAAGTTGACACAGACTAAAACAAATGCAGAAATGTCCTCCACATAATAAACTAACTCACTCTTTTAAACGAGATCTGTTGCTGTACTTGAGAAAAATAATTTTCTCTGAATCTACATTGACAGATTATACAGACATTTTCACCGTTACAAAATACCAGCAATCTCTTCTAAATTTGGAAGATTACCAGTTCACAGCATATAGACTGGACAACTCCCCAGATCTGGGCAAATAACGGGACTTACAACCATCACTGAATATATGCATCTGGCTCAGATCCATTCAGAGTTCATGTGCCAAAGTTGCACTTGTGTAAGCCATCACAACACAGTGCACTTTCTGAATCCTTCTCCCATTCAGCCTGTCCACACTGACCATGAAAAGCAATTCACCTTTTTGCACAGAATCAAGATCATATCAACAACACCTCAGGACACTTGGGGAAACAACTGCTTATTTCAGCCATTCAAAGAAAATGAGCTTACTGAGAACAAACACACTCACAGTGGAAATTTATTCAGAACATCAGTTAAAATCAACATTCTCCTCATGGAACATTTTAGATGCAAATGAGTAGAAAAGCCATGGTGAGTCACTGTTGATGTCCACCATGGCCCTCCTTCTTTGGTGAAAGTAACCATGAGCAGTTGCTTACAGAAAGTGTCTAAGAAACTGGGCATTCACTAAAGAGTATTGCCCTTAGCTGATTTACTGCTTTTCATGGACCTCTCCCCCACATAATTACAAACTTCTGACTCCATTTTAATTTTCATACTCCAAATTTCCATGAATGATCTACAACTTAAGAGGTGCCAAACCATGCCATGTGATAATTTAATTCAGTGTTCCCTCTGTTTTTAAATTAAGAAAACCAGCAATTAATGATAGTCATCCTCTGAGCTTTCCCCAACTATACACATCTCATACCTTGCCTTGTTTTCTCTTTTTCAAGCTGAGTAGGTTTGTTCAGCCTGTATCTCACACACATTCCATGTTTTCTTTGATCATCCTTTGCCCTGTGGCTTACCCATTTTCAAGATATCCTTTTTTGAAACAAAATAACTGATTCCAATATGGTATTTAATACTCCAAAAATCTCTCCCTCTAGTTGTGTGACCCCTCCAAAGTCACACTTGCCCTTATTATATTGTCATGAGCCTTCTTCAGCTTTATTTTATAATGCATTTAAGTTCCTCCTGGATTATAAGTATTGAGGCTACATGGTGATAGGAGATGCAAAAGAATATTTCTAAAGGACAGCAATGTTTGTATTTCACAGGCAAGTCATCATCTAGCTAAATGTGAGTGGACTAAAAGCTCCCTGTGTGGATCATTTTCCAAGTCTATGAATAAAAAATATTCAAGTTTCCTGTATGTCATCTGGTCCTGACTCTGTCAGCAAACAGAAACAAAACAGAAACATGGTCTTGCTTATCTTGTTCCTTAATATTTCAGAGATATGAAGACTGGCATTCACATGGATACACAAGAAAGTCAGAAATTTTCAAAACTACATATCCATTGGTGGCCCTCAAAAAGCTAACAAGAACTTCCAACTGCCTTTGCCACAGCCATACTCCTTGCCCCTCCCCAAGCTCATTTTAGTTTCAAAGTGATGTCACAGACCACCTCCCAAACCTGACCCATTCAGACTCTGCAAACCACATCCTCATCTCATTCCCTCTCTATTTTTTCTTACCTTTCAGCTTGGCCACCAAGTGCCTGAACTCCTCAATGGTGTAAGCTTCATCTACTCCTGTGAGAGCAATTGCCCCATCTGGGCCTGATCTGGGCCCATCCCACAGCTCTCGATTTGGATCCCTCCGGGGCACAAAAAGTATGGATTTGTGAGATGGCAGCGCTTTGCCAGGAATGCTCTGCAGCACCAGGATGCTGTCAGGCTCCTGAAACCCACAGAGGTACAGGAAATTAGTGTCCTGGTGGAAAATATAGGGGATGTCATTGCTCATGTAGTATGTGGGGTTGGACAGCAGAATCACTGTGTGGTCCAAACCATCGCAGCCTTGGGCTTCCTTCTGGATCGACACCATCAGTTTGTGTCGGCGAAGAGCGTATTCCACCTGCGACAGTCCTGGGGTTACCTCTCCTGTGAACACAAAAAATCAGATGCAGAAATTCAAGGCACTAAAGGTATGTTACTAGTCAGGTGCCTGATTCCTGCCTACTCCCTGATGTCTTACATGTGCATGGCTTCTTTGTAACCCCTCACAAGCCTTTTCCTTGCGCCTCTTCAGCTTCCCTCCCTACAGCACATCCTCATTCAGGCTGCTTCTCCATCATGCAAATACAGACATTGGTTTTAACCAACTGGATGCTGTGTTACATATTTCTGTGCAAAGTTAGAAATCACAAAACCTAGATTTAATCAGACATCCAAATGTTTGCAGAGAATGTGTAAAAAAAAAACAAGAGGAAGGGGCAAGGCAAACTGAACTTTGACTGCTAAAAACTGATGGGTTTTACAGCATGGACATTGAACAGAAGTTTGCCTCCTGAGGTTGAGCATTAATTTCCTCAGATAAAGCTAGAATGTTTGTTCAAATACACACTAAGTCAACTCATAAAGTGACTATTTCTAAACCACAAGGGGCAGATTGGGTGTCAGAGATTCTGGGAGATCAGGCAGAAGCACAGAGGTTGCAGAGTCTAACCAGTCACAAGATTCCAGGTAGAAACAAACCACAGACGACTGCAGGCTACCATCAGACTCCTGTTAAGGGAAGGGATCTTCTCCAGGGCATATGTAGCTTTTGTCAATATTAAACAATTCAGATTTTTCCAAAGTTAAATACTGTATTTCTAATCACACTAACTAAGCAAATGATCTCTCAGATGAAGGTACTCTTTCAACTGCTCCAGTCGCAAAAGACATGAAGTACAGCAATCAAGATGCTCACCAAAACAGGACTGAAGTTCAAAGGACAACCAGCAACAACTGAAGTATGTATTTTTAAAATTGTGATACTCCCTATTTATGATCTAAATTAATATAAGAACCTTAATCGGTATCTTTGGCTAATACCCTGCCTTAACATAGGTTGAGTTTTGATACCGTTTGTTAACTTTCCACTTTCATAATCTTTTCTTCCTCTTTCATATATTACACAGTGGCAATTCTAGAACAAAAATTGACATTTGACTTGTACTGCAGGTAGATTCTTGCATGAGTGCAGTGGGAGGGGGAAGTTCTATTTGCATTAAATTTTACGCCTTTTCAATTATGTGCTCAATACCTATTAGATGTAATAGTCTTTAAAAAGAACCAAACAAACCCAAAAGCCCACCACATTTATTTTACTCTGTGAATGTAGAAATGACAGAGAACACAGAAACTGTTTTAATGCAATCTGGCCTCACAATTCCACATTGTTATACTGCAAATTTCCTATGTTTCACTGCATTCCAGTCAGCTTTTTAACTACCACAGTCCAGAGAATTTCAGAAGCTGCAATGGGGTGAAACATAGGATCCCAGCTGTCTTCCAGGTGTGAGGCCTGGAAATTCTCTTTGTGTTAAAGACATTTGCTTTTTAAAACAATAATTGCAATAAAACAATGTCATATTATTTTAAGGAAACCACCTCTATTTTATTAAATGGAAAAATACTTTGGATAGCTAGAATTCACTTCCAGTGCTTTGTCTGCACTTTAAGGAGTCAGCCTTATTTATTGTGAGCTGTCAATGAGTGCCCTAAGCAACCTGATATAATGCTGAAATTAGCCCAGCTTTGAGCACAGTTAAAAACCTGTTAACTGTGTGAGACTCCTTCTGACCTGAATTATTCTACAATTAAATATAGGTATAAATACATATATATATACACACACACAGACATCTGTTCTGCCTTTACACCCACCTATGGAAGAACACAGAATGTTTCCCTAGACATATTTCTGAATATATTTTTGCTGCAATTTTTTGTTTGTTTTTTAGATTTAACTGTGGTGATCTTATGCTTACATGCTCATTTTCATGAATCTCAAAAAAATGCACTACCTCAGCTTCTATCTCTACTGTCTAACTTCATAGTCACAAGCTTCTTTTCTCTTTCTACTCATATTGAATACCCCTCTGAACAGTGCACATTCTCTAGACAAGTGGTGTCCATTTATCAGTGTCCCTCCCCATTCACCTTTGCTGAACTGCACCTTTGTTTTGTGACTCACAAGACACAGGATATGAACCACTCTGACAGTTCAGCTTGCACAAAAGACTCCTTTTTAATAAAAACCATATTGATTTGCAGGACAATGAGTCCACAAAATGCCACTGGCACAAAAGGTCTGCAGCACCCAAGTAAACAACCCTGACTACACCATGAGAAAAAAGAAAGAAGCTATCAAAGCCATCACATGTGAAGCCTATTTTTGGAATCAGTATCATCTCAGACAAGGAAATTAGCTACTAAATATAATTACTGGCTAATGAAGGTAGTCATAAACATCTGAAACCACAGACAACTCTATGATGCAGCAAATCAATACACTCAGGAAAAACGGAGACAAGAAAATATCAATGACTGGCTTATGCAGGGCCCAAACCTCACCTGGTTTGAGCAGATGTGGGTGTGTGAAGGGGCTGGGCTGCCCCAAATACCGGTTTGGAATCTTCTTCTGCTGGGCAGGCTGGATGGAAAATCTTCGGAGAACACATGACTTGCAAACTAGAAGAAAAGAAATGCACCATGTCAAGGTAAAAAAAAGCCCAAAACTTTCCAGTTAGGAAACTGCAGAACTGTGGGCTAGTCATCAGACTCTTAGCAGCATTCCTTCACTTATATGACATAAATATCCCTCCTTAACTTCTCCATTTGCTGTGCATCACAATAGTTTATGAAACAAAGCGCACACAACTCAACTGACAATCAAATATTAATGGAACAGATAGAAATAAACAAACATATGCTAAACCTGACAACCCAGCAACAAAACCCAGGAAGCTCTGCTGGTTTGCACATCCCAGTTCATACAAACGGTGTTCATGAGGCACTCAGCACTCTCCCTCCCTTGCTTCCCTCAAACACCACAGGGCTCCAAGCACCACACCTGTATATTGTCTCTTCTCAACTATGTCTTCAAAAAATTTCTCTCACCTGGAACAATTATACAGTTTTCAAGGCTTTCCCAGTTCTGTTTTTTACTAATAATGCTGCAAAGAAACCATCAAATAAGACAGGTTTACACAGGATTTTCTTTTCCTGTCTGGAGGATACCTGAGAGTCCCTGTTTGTGTATTGACCTTCCATGGCAGCAGATTGGCCAAACTGAGCAGTTATGAACCCCACTTCCAAACCACACACAGCCAAAGGTGAGTTTTAAAGACAACTACAAGTATGCATTTGTGAGCTGGGAACGGGCAGAATAAGACAAAATCTAAAATTAAAAATGAATTATCAGAAACTTTAGTATTCCTAGTCACAGCCTTTCACAGCTGAAGAAGTGCTTGTGCCTGAATACAAATCATCCAGACCTGTAGGAAGGAGAGGGTAGCCAAAAGGTAAATTCTATTTGGTGTTTTGGAAAGTGGTTGCTCTTTTTGTTACTTACCATATGCCTACTAGAAAACCAATTTGTGCTGCCATTCTTAGAACAAATACTTTTAACCCTTCACCAGCAGAAGCAAGGATAACACAAGAAAATATCTGCCTTTCAGGTAGCTGAGACTCCGAGGCTTACAGGAAAACACACAGACCGTGGATTTACTGCGGGAGCCAGTATGATTAGCCTCTAATTGAAGATCATTTACGCGTGACAACCCATAGTCACAACACGACGCGTTCAGTGTGCGAAGCTTGACTGGAGACCCGGGCGGTGAAATGTAGCTGCAGTATTTTGTGCAGCCTAGTTTAAAATTAGTGTTTCTACGGTTATTCTCCACATACACAGCTGACAAACAGGACAGCTGGCAACCAGACGGACACAGCGGGCATTAAATAAAGCAACACCTTGAAGGCAACGAGAAGCTTTCTACCGTTGCTTTATTATTCAAGTTACTGCCTGTTCTTGCCTAGGATTCAGCCCCGACCGGGGCTGCCACTGCGCCGCCGGCCAGAGCCGCTTTCCCGCGACCCGAGAAGCGCAAGCGGAGCTGTAAGCTGAGATAGCCGTGTGTCGGTACCGGAGCCGCGGGCGGTGTTGGGGTGTGGGGGAGGAGGGGTGTCTGACCTGCGGCGCCGCGCCAGCCCTGGGCCGCCAGGACAAGGCCCCGCTGCGGGAGGCGCGACATGGCCGGGCCACACAGCGCATGGCGAGGCCTGCCTGCGCCGCGGCGCCGCGCGCTGACACCATCACGGCGCGCGGCCCGCCGCCAATGAGCGGCGCCCGCCGGCTCGGGAGCGCCCCCGGCCGCCTGCCTCGGCCGCGAGGGGGAGCCCGCGGCAACGGCAACAGGGGAGCGGCGCTGCACGGGGCGGAGCGCAACTGCCAGGCCACGGCTGCCGCTTCCAGAACGTTTCCCCCCCACGCCGCGGGGCAATGACCGGCGTGGGCGGGGCGGGCTGGAAGGTTCCACGGCGCCGAGCAACGTTTGTGGGCGTATTCATGGAGCTTATGGACGGGACACCGTTTGGCATGGGCGGGGTCATTGGTGGTGGGCGGGACTAGATAGGTTGTGGGCGGGACTAGATATGTTGTGGGCGGGGCCTCTGGCGGGCGGGGCGGGCTGGAAGGTTCCGCGGCGGGTGGGCGGGGAACGAGCGCGTCTGGGCCGCTGCCGTGCCGCCATGGACTCGCGTAAGCTGAGTGAGCTGCGGGCCTTCGTCCGGCTGTGCAAGCAGAACCCCGGCGTGCTGCACACCCCGGAGCTCGCCTTCCTCCGCGAGTGGGTGGAGAGGTCGGTCCCGGGCCGCGGAAGGAGGCGGCCGTGAGGGGCGAGGGGGGAGGGGTGTTGTGGCGCGGGACGCGGTGAGGGGAGGGGGGCGTGTCTCCCGAGCGCGTGCCGGCGCGCGGGCGCGCCGCGTGGCCGGACCGGGGGCGCGCAGTGTCCCCCTCGCGGGTCCGCTCCGGTCCGGTCCCATCCGCCCTGCGGCCTTCCCGCTCTCTCCTCCCCTTCCCGCTGGGATTACTCCTGGCGCCTTAAAAAGACTTGTTCATTTTTTGTTTTGTTTCGTTAACTCTGGCTATTTCCATTGCAAAAATCCTGCCCCCCGGCCATCTCAGTGGCTCAGCTTTCCGGGCTGGAAAGCCCCAGAGTGATACTTACCGAGCTAATTCTCGCATTACGCAGCAGAGTTGGCTAGCCTGTCTTAAAAAGGAGCCGAGTTTGTGGGGAGCTGAGTGACGTTGATGTACATCCTGGTACCCAAAAAGCACAAAATACCTGGCAGCTACAGTTCCTGTCCGAAACGTGGTTTGCTCTTTGAAGTGTAATGTCTCAAAGGTAGTCGAATTCTCCGCTCCCTGTGAGCCATTTAGGTACCTGCTGTTGGCGCTGCTCATCTTCTGTGTGAGCGGGGCCTGCCGTAACAGATGCTTCCCAAATAAAAATTCTTTTTGCGTTCCACCCTGAGCGCCCTGAAGCACGAGGCTGGAAAGGTTGGGATTCTTTGCAGCTGGCAGAGAGCCCACAGAACCCCTGTGTTCAGCTACGGTGCCTCTGCTTGGCTTTTAGTGGTGCTGTGCTAAAGAACTCTTGAGAAGTGAGGGACATACTTTCAGGAGCACATGTTAAGCAAAGAGAATTTAAAAGATTTTTATCGAATGACAAGCTGGGATTTATTTTAGAAAATTCGTGTTAATCTTAAGCAGCAGGATTTTGTGTGTATAGATGTATATACATGTACATATATAGAGAGAGAGGAGTAGACACTGGAATTTCACAATGTGTCCTATAATAAAAATGGCTGCAATGAAGTGTTTATTTGTGGGTTTTTTTCAGTGATATTTAAATTTTTAATGCATCTGAATAGTATTGTGCTTGTAAAACCACTGGTATTTAACTGAGCTTGGCTTTGCAGTACTGACAGTAGATACACCTCTGCCTAGGGAGGAGATGGATGTCTGTCTCATCCTACTGCAGGTCTTTTATTCCTTTTGCTATTGCGTGAAATACTTCAGTGCCTTACCCTAGGCTTCTTCCAGTGCTTCTGTTGTGGAAATCTGAAGGTGTGGACCGGCTGCTTGAAGAGGGAAGGAAAGAGGAAGAACACTAACTTCTTTTTTTTACCTAAGAAAGTGTTAGGGAATGGAAAGATGACCATCTGACTTTCTCCATGTTAATGGGAAGGGCTTTAATTTCCAGATTAATTTTTAGAATTTGTATTTGGCGTTTATCTTATAAATACAGTAATTACATTTAGAGACATGGAATGTTTTTACATGTAAAATCTTCACTGAATGTCTTTATCTCAAAAGTTAAAAAATACTTCAGAGCAGAACCTCCTACGGCTCTCTCAAGTTTTCTTAATATATTTCAGTTAGATATTTGCCTAAGTAATACACTTGGATGGTGATAGTGGTACCCAAATTATTTACCTTGCAAAACTATCTGAAATTCTGGTGGGGTTTCCTCTGCCTTTACATAATAGTTTTGTGTGCAGTAGAACTGTTAAGTGCATTATAAGGCCTGATCATTCTTGGGAAACTGTCTCAAACAGCATGGCCTGCCTTCAGGTGGGAATAAACTCGATAATTCTTATATCTCTGTCTAGCTTACCTGTCTTAATCTAAAAGACATAAGTTTGTTTACCTAGGTAGTGTTAAGAGTTATTAGAATAATTACTATATTATACTAAAATCCATAATTAAATTTTTTGACTAAAATTCTACTAATTGCTTTGATTCATTTTTTCCTTAAACTTAGTGATTCTAATTTAAATTTTGCTAAGTACTCATGAAGCCAGAATGGGATGCTTTATTTCTTATTAGCTGTTAATTTTGCATCAGTAACCTTAAGTCTTACCTGTTTTCATTCATTTGTTGTTTTCTAACCCTTATTCTGCCTAGCTGTTGCATTTAACTTCTGTATTGATTCTCTTTGTAGAGAAGGCATAGGGTAGTGTGTGAGTGTGTTTGGAAAGTGTTTTGACATTCCTTTTATCAAGCCCATTTTTCATAATTGCCAAAAAATACAAATGTTTTACTTGAATTATTTTGAAATGAGTCTTTAAAGGAAAACACATTTCAAAACCCTACAGTTGAACAAAGAAACAATAGCAGTCTTTAAAAATAAACCACAGAATCCCTAATTGATGAGGCTTTTTGCCTTTTTTTGTTGTTTTGTTCAAATAGGTTTTTACCCTTTTGAATTCACAGTAATCCAGTTTCTCTCTGAATATAATTTTGCTGTCAATAATAAAAGTGGTTGCAGAAATCACATTTGCAGTTCTTCCAACGAGTCATAAATGTGACACTTTTCATGGCCCTGATGAGTGGAAATGTGCAGTCACTGTTGCAATGGAGTCCTGAGAACTCCCAGTTGTTACTGGCATCAGACACTAAACCCTTTGTGTGCCTTGTGTGTGTCTGTGCTTTTTCTAGAGCTCAGTACCTGCCTTTCCCTACGAGAGTGTCTTGTGTTTCCATGTACTGCTGAGGTTTAATTGCAAACTTTGCATATATCCCTGCTGTGCATTCAGTCATTGTTATCAAATACTGGGTTAAGAGACTTTAGAGTAACTTGCTTTTGAGTTATTTGAGTTATTATTTAAACTGTAGTTTAAATAGAGATTACCAGGATGGCAAGAGTAATTTCACGTCCTCATGAGTGAAACTGTTTAGCCTTGGCAGTTCATGAAATAGCGTATTATAAAGCATGCATGTATATTAGTAAACATGTCTCAAACTGAACTAAACTTGGGTATTTTTGGAGGGATATGAAGAGAGCAGAGGAGACTGACTCAGTTGTTTCAGTCTTGAGGTGATTTAAGGTTTCAGACTTACAACCAGCTAATACCATGGATGTTAGCTATTAACTCTGTTAAAATGCTTTGTAATTTGCAGTTTCCTTTATGCAGAAGAAGAGTTCCAAGACTTCACTAGATGGTCCCTGTAGTCCTCTCCTTGGTTTCTAGAGACTAACAGAGTTATGTGTTCTATTGTCAGCGTACATGGGCAAAAATTTAGGAGGAACTTAGGAATTTAGTTAGTCCATGTTTTGTGTTTTCTGCCTGGCTGGATAATGATTTCTCAGACTGCAGTTGTTTAGTCCTTGCAGTGTAACTTTGATTAGTCACTTCAATGTCAACACCCCAGGGACACAGAGATTGTTGCAATAGCTTCAGAACATGCTGATGTTTGTCACTTGTTGGGGTTTTGTTGGTTGGGTGGTTGGTTGGTTTTGGGGGTTTTTGGCAGTTTTTTTGTGTAAATGAGAAGCAGTTTTATGCTGTTTGCTTGCCTTTCGCTGCAGGGCCTTGTGCCAGGACCTGTCAATCCTGTCAACTTCTTCTCCAACTCCTTTTACCCTTTCTCCCCCAGTTCATCCCTATCCCTGTCCTATTCTGCCTCATTCAGGTTTGTTTTCAGCCAGTTTGAGGCCTGACTCTGAGGTGCTGCTGACAGGAGGGAGGAAAGAGGGGAGAAAGAACTGCAGTAGCTTCACTTAAGAAGTTAAAACTTCTCATCCTTGGGATACAGTTTTTTGTTGCACTAATTCCTGAAAGCAGATAGTCCTACATCCTTCCAATTCCTCCTGCCCAGCCCTGTTTAGTCACCTCCTCCTCTCCTTCTGTCCCATCTAACCAGCTGTGTGGGGCTCCAAAGAGTTGGTTGTTGAGTTCATGGAAGCATTTTTATTGAAAACCATCAGTAGGTGGAAATGTGGGGCAGGAGATGGCTTGGAATGCTATTCCTTGTGGTGTGCTGTCATAGGTATGATTAGATGTTCTATCTAAGAGCTGGAGAATCCAGCATCTGCTTATTCCTGGCTGCTAATCAAAGTCAATAGCATGTGGAAGTTTATTCTGTATTGACAGAATGCTGTCTCCACCAAGATTGCTTCTTGACTGGGGTGAAGGAGAGGCAGGAATATTGCAATGTGTAAGAGAAATTGTTTGTTTTTTTTTCCTAGGCAACAGGGTTTTATTAAATTGTATAGGCATTTTAGGCTGTTCACTTTAATTGTTTGACCTCTGTTAAAAAAATCTAATTTTAATAATATCTATAATAATAATATCTAGTTTTGATTCAAACATAAGGTACATTTAAAGGAGAAAATCCATTTGGGCCAAGGGCAGCTTCTCCTTGTGAGAAAGGGTGGGTGGGTGAAGGGTGATGCAAGTGAGTACAAGTCTCAAAGGAGTTGTACAACAGTGTGCATTGCACTACACTGAGAAAAGTGTGGGAGATGTGTACTCTATTTACTGCTTTGACAGTGAAATGAATCATCATGTTTTGTGTTACAGCAGAAAGCTGACATTATCATGGTTTGAATCAATAAAATACATTGCACTATTTTGATAATCTTGCTGTTTTCTTTTGTCTTTTCTCTGTTTTGCTGAAAAGTATGGGAGGCACAATACCACCTGCTCCAGCCAATGCTTCCACGGAGGAGGCAAGTAAGGTGAGATATGAAGAATTTATCACTGAAAAATGATGCTGGCAAAATTACTGAGAAGCAGAAGGGGAAAATTTGCTGTCATTTTTCAGTCAGATGGGGGGGTGAATGTGAGAGTTCAGTCTGAAGCCTGCCCATTGTGTGTTTTAGATGACTTGTTACAGATGGCTTCCTAGTTAATTTCTAGTGTTATCATGCTCCATTTCCCTAATCCTGAATGCCTGATGTTCTCTGTAATGCAAATGCTATGAATAGTCTTGATTTCTTTTTTTGTTTGTTTTCTCTTGTCTGTTTAGAAACCATTTCTCTAGTCATTAGTGGGTTATATTATAATCTTTTCATGAGAAGAAGTATTAACGAGCATGATAAGTAATGAAGGGATCAGTAGAACTATCAAAATTTTAAGGCAGTATTGTGGAAGATGTTGGCTATTGTTGATTCATTTTAAGGGAGAAAATAAATTTGCTTTGTAGATACTTATATCAGAATTTATTTCAAGTTTGAAATACTTTTGGAAAAAAGATATTTTTTAATTTTTTGAATGAAACAGTGGGTGCTGGAATTACTGGTCAGTTAAAGCAATATGAAGGGATTGTGTGTATGTACTGAATATAGTCTGTGACAAGAGGAGTATAAAGACAAGCACCTTGTATCTGTGATAATAGGTTGTGCTAAGTTATGGAGTTCAGATGAAATTTAGTTAGAAGTTGATAAAAATTTGAAATTTTTGAAAAAATATTCTGTGTAAAATAATGCCATATTCTATGGCAATAATCTCAGACCTTGGCAAATGAAAACAATATTAAATCACTGTCATCAGCTTATTGTTCCCTGCTAAAGGACATTAGCTTAATGGTATTAAATTGAGAGAATTTATGATCCAGAGAATGTGTGAGGGAAGGCAGGAAGATTGGGAGGGTTGGTTAGTAATCACTGCAAAACTGGATTTGAATTGGATGTTATTTGGATTATTTGGTTTTGGATATTGAATTAAAAAATATGAAGGACCAGCTTTACCAATAATAGAAGCTCATGAGTCCAGATTTGGGCTCTGAAATATTTGCATACATGATAAGCTTAATCTGAGAGGAGAGAAAAGGAGATTAGTATCTTAAAAATAAAATAGTTCAGCTGTACCACAATCTGATTTTTCTAATACATTGTTATTTATGAGAGGAAATAGAACATTGGTCAGAAATAATGTGTGCTTACAAATCTGTGTCTCTCTCAGGGCAAAGCAGAGGAACACCCAGAGGAGCCCGTTAAACCACCTGAACCAGAAAGTGAAGAGAGCGACTTAGGTGGGGAAAATAGTGACTTGATTGCATTTTGCCAATCTGAAAATTATTCTGAAAATCCTGTCTCTGTAAGTGGAGCTTAGTCTTGCTTTTTGTTCTTTCCCCAGAAATTGATAATGAGGGAGTGATTGAACCAGACAACGATGACCCTCAAGAAATGGGAGATGAAAATGTGGAGGTAAGCAAATTTTCAACGTAGCAGTAGAAAAGATAGGAAGGTTTGAGTGTAATCAAGGGTAGCAGCTGAGGGAGGATGAATGCTCTATTATCTGTGTGACCAGCTGTTGTTTTGCCTCATTTTCTTGTAAACAGAAACTAACTGGCTTTAAAATCACATTCTTTTCCTTTTCAAGGTTAGAGTCAATCAAAAAGTTCCATGTGGATGATCAGGTCAAAAAATGCCAAAGAAGTTTATCAAAACACCCATGCAAACTAGATATGTAGAATTCTACCATTATTCAACTTAGCTTTCAAGTGTTTTATAGCTAAAAAGAACATTGACTGCCGTCTCCGAGCTGAAAGCAAAGATTTTGGGGGGTTTTTTGACCTATGATTTCAATGCAAATTAAAATTAAAGTTCTGGAATTGGACAACTGAAGCACTTTCTCCTTTGGTGAGGTTTTAGTGTGGTAATTTTGGCCTGGACTCCACAGCTTTTGGGGTTTGTGTGTGTGTTTTTCATTTTATTTTGTTAGGTAACTGAAGAGATGGCGGATCAAGCTAATGAGAAGAAGATGGAAGCGATAAATGCTCTTGGCGAAGGTGATAAATTATTTTTAGTACTTATTCAGGGACATTTGTTTTGGTTTTCCTCTTACAAAAAAGAAGGTGAATATCTTGGACCATTATGAATGCTTTTGAGGAGGAGGAAACATACTTCTTGTTGGATACCCAAAATTATCTAGAACTTGAAAGCTTCTTCAAGTACTCTTTTTCCAATATAGTCATAGTTTAGGGAAAGGTGGAAGGGGCAAGGAGGTACTACAGCATCTTAATTACAAATTGATCGTGATAGTAATTCCCTCCATATTATATTTAGTGTCTCTAGTGGTTTGTCTTAATGCAGTGAAAAGGTGTAAAGATGTGACATTCTGTTTGATTGCATTCAAAGTTAAATATACAAATTTAACTGGGAAAGTATCTCTTCTCCTCAAGCATTAATTTCAGAGTTTGTACTTCTGTAACATAGCAAGACGGAGAAAGGAGATTAGCAACAAAGAAAAATCACTATCTAAGAGGTGTTTGGGGACATAACACCGTGTAAGGCAGGTTTGGGAATTCAGATGTAATTTCATTACATAATCATTACAACTTTACTGGTACTTTTATTTAGGGGACCTTCAGAAGGCTGTTGATTTGTTCACAGAAGCTATCAAGCTGAATCCTTGTTTGGCCATCTTGTATGCCAAGAGGGCAAGGTGAGTCATAACCTAGTGATTTGTGTTTCTGCCCATTCTGTTGTTCTCCTTAAGGAGCCTAAGTATAAGGCAACTTGAGGATCTGTGTAAACTTCAACCACAGGAGGGAAAGGGAGGTGTTCATTTCATGCAGTTTCTCTTCTATTTGACTCACCAGATTTGCTGTAGCAGCCATATAAAGGATCTTGGTAAGAGAGTAAATAGCAGAATAGTGTTCCAAAATGCATTGTGGTAACATTAGGGACACTTTCCAGGAGGCACCCTGGCAGTCAAGCTCGCACTGCCCGAGTTGGGACTGAAGCACCTTTGCAGCTACACCTCCCCCCACACACAGTCAGGTCAGATTTCCTTACTGTCTTGACCCTGGGTTTCCCACAGCAGACTCTCAGACATCTGTATCCTTAAAATAATTCTTATTATCCTTATCCTTATTATGGTGCAGTAATAAATTAACAGCTTGAGCTGGTACCTCTAAGGAGGAATTCCAAACAAAGAAAGCCCTGGGCTTTTATACCTTCACAGTCTGTGGTCATGGGCTCTTGCTGTGTATGAGTGTCCAGTCACCTGGCTGGGCCACAGGTCCCTGTGCAAAGGTTGACACCAGTTCCTGCCTGGGGCTCTCACCACCTGGAGTCCAATCTTAGCTGACACTGCAGCTGCCCATGGAGTATTCCTGCACTGAAAGTACTCCTCAGCAATAGTACTTGTATGTTGAGGTAGAATAATGCTGGGTTACAAACACTTGTAAAATCTGAAGTGTGTTGTAGGATTAAGATGATGATTGAAATGATACTCTGTTTAGATGCAAACTTAGTTAAGAATCCTGTGAATTCTCTCCCTGTTGTACCTGCTAAATGAATTTGTTAGTAGAATAGGTTCTGTTCAACAGTTTTATGTTTGAACAGGACACATCTGTATCTCAGCCCATTCTCCACCCCCCTTACTGCTACTTACATCTACCAGACTGCAGATGATGCTTTGAGAACTTTGTAAATTCATAATGAACAAACATCTTTATCTTCCTGATTCTTCAGGAAGGCTTGACAAGTATGGGTTGCAGAAGCAGATTTTTTTTTCTGTTCTTACACAAAGGACCACTAGTCATAGATGATGTGATAATTTACTGGATCTTTCCCATAGCAATTTTATTCAAAGAGAACATAAACTTTCATAAGATTAATTAGTGTTCTTTGTAATACAAAATACTGTTCCATTGTAATACATCTTGACTGGCACTTGCCTTGCTTTTTTTTCTTTTCCATATCAAAGGTTTTGCATGTAAACACCACTTGTGTACCTTAATACACTGTTGCTGTTGCCATCATAACAGTATGTTAAAATTTCTTCCAGTGTCCTATCTTCTCAAGACTGGGTGTAGCAATGAAAAATAAGGATATTCAGAGAAGTTAAAAAGTTCCCTCAATTTGGTCTGTTGTAGAAAGAAATTAATAATATATTAGGATATTGTAAAACTTGCTATACTGATCAAGTGCTAGGAGTAATCCATAAATTTGGTTGTGAGGAGTGTGTGTATTTGAGAGACCAGGGGCTTTGTGGAGCCAGCAGCATTGGAATGGCTCTCATTGATGAGGTGTAGCTTTGGGACACTTCCCTGACACCCTGTCCCCCTGTTTGTTCGTAGAAGAGAATGTGTGACTTTGTGCTTGCTTTATAAGAAGCCTTAATAATGAAGTTACTTACAGGAATTGTTGACAAACTGTTTTCAAATACATGTAAAAGGAAGATGTAGAATTAAATGCAGATGTAGAACTTCTGGCATGGATTATGTTGAATATTGGATATTTTTGTCAATTCAGGAATGTTTTTTAGTGTTTCCTTAAGAGATTTTTAATTTGAATTACTTGAACCCCTGATATGCTTGTGTGGTGTAAAATTTTCAATTTTTGTATTTAACTGCTAAGGGATTGTGGCTTCTTGCTGAGTTTGTGTTTGTTTTGCTGCTTTTGATTTTGATGACTCATGTCCTACCTCGTTTTCCTCATGACTCTAGCTGTTGATCCTTGTAGCCTGTGTAACTCCTCGTTCTTTCTTTGTGTTACTGTGTTAAGGACTGTGCAATATGGTATGCAGGATGTTGTTGTTTTGTTCAAATTGCTAGTTGCCATTGGCCATAGACCCCAAGCACCATGGGGCTGAACTGTCCTTTGCATTTCTGTATCGTCTCATCTGCACTGAAGTTATTCTTGCTGGCAAGGCTTCAGTCTGAACAACAAATGCTTTCAGTTCTTGCTCATGACTCACCTGCAGTGCTGGGAGGGTGAGACTAAATTTTAGTGACTTTGTTATCTATGTTACTATGAAATCTTTTTGAACTCAGCTCTTCAAATGCGTTATCTCACTAGCTTGCCTGTTAGTCATCCAAAATTATTTCCAGCTTAAGTTAGTAACTTGGTATTTCAATATGTATGATAAATGTTCTTGTTCCCACAGTGTTTTTGTGAAATTACAGAAGCCAAATGCTGCCATTAGAGATTGTGACAGAGCCATCAAGATTAATCCTGACTCAGCACAGACCTATAAATGGAGGGGGAAAGCACATAGGTAATGAACTGCACCTGTATTTGATATTATCTTTACTTGGGGGGAATAGTTTTGTTCACACATTCTCTCCTTCTCTGTACTTCTGGACTGTTTATCTTGTGTGAGCCAAGGAACCATTTGTGCTGAGTATGTGGCTTAGAGAATAGAAAGGATGGTGAGTTTTTGATGGCAATTTATGAGTAGTTCTCCTGGTACTGTTTCCCCTCCAATCACCTTTTCTCTCTCTCTCTCCCCCCCCCATCTTCTAATGGCTTACTGCTTTTCGGAATAAAATTTTGTAATTATTTGGTAAAGACAGTGAGATCTAGGACTGCTTGTTTTATTTGTTTGGAGGTCTTCTGTTTTCACTTAGTTTGTTGGGTTTTTTTACTGACCTATAATTCTTGAACATTTCTCTACTGTCCTTTTCCCTTAGCCCCTGGAGCTCCTTTACGTAGTAAATTGAAGTGCCTGGGTATTAGGGAACCATTTGTTGCAAACAATATAATTATTTAAAATGGTGTTAGGCATCCCACCAACTATAGTTCAACTTTTTTTAAAATAACAATAAATCAATAAAAAAGGTGACAATTCTTATGGCTTATATAAAAGTGGAAGAAGTAAATGCTAATATAACTTGAAAAAAAAATCTTAGTGTTTAGAGAGTAGTTTGTTAGTGCCTGCAGTTTTAATTTACAGTGTGAAGCCTAAGAGTGGGAAGACTGGAGAATAGTTTGAATTAATACCTCTGTCTGTGTGCAGAAGTGCTTTCACCATTTAGTAATACCACCATTTGCTTAAATTTTTGATTGTCAAGAGTATGTATAAATTAATAGTAAGGAAGTGTGCGCAGAGGGTTACAGGACTGCTTTAATTAAGATGTGGTGCATCCAGTCACAAGGTTTGAGTGCTGAATAAGAGGCTCCACTTAAGCCTGAGGTGGTAGTCATGCTTCATGTGTTTAGCTAGGGTACCCTTCTCCCTGTTAGATCATTCTTTATAGCAGATAATGACATATTCTCATGGAGAGTTTTTTGCTTATTGTTACTTCAAACAAAAGTTACCATAAGGATGTGAAGCAAACAAGTATCCTCTAACAGTATTGTAGTGTGCAGCTGAGAGGAATCACCATGGTTCTTAAACTGCTTGTAGCTCTAGGTAAAATTTCTGACTGGTGCATGGTTAAATGTTTTGAAGAGCAGCAGGTGTTCAGTTTTCCCTTCTGACTGTTGGTGTCTTCTGAATTCCAGACTTCTTGGTCACTGGGAGGAGGCTGCTCATGATCTTGCATTAGCTTGTAAACTGGATTATGATGAAGATGCAAGTGCCATGCTGAAGGAGGTGCAGCCAAGGGTAAGTGGGGAGGAATGTTGGAGGTCTTTCCTGGATTTGTCTGAGTGACACAGCTGCCTTCATATTCTTCAACAGCCATTGTCTGGAAGAAATGTGTTTGTATGTGTTCCAGCACTTCAAACCGAGTTTATAAATACTTCTGTCTTTAGTAACAGCTGTTTATGGCTGTGTAGAGAAATTGAATGTGTGGGGCTGGGCATGTAACAGAAATATGAAATATATTCATTTTTCAAATTTTAACAGAGGAATCTGAAGGAGTTGAAATTTGCCAACTATTTTAGAATCTAGACTAAAAACCTTCCAAAAAGCCAGAGATAGCTGATAATTGATTTTTTCCCCAAGATATTTCTGAGTTGGTCAAAGCTTTGACCTTAAGCACTTTTTCCAAAGGAAGCATTTTGCTGTGGTTTGTACTTTCGTTAGTCAGCCCCATGAGGGCAGTCTCAGCTCTGCACAACTTGTTTTCAGCTGTTCTCCCCTGGCTGACCCCTACAATCTTCTAAGGAGAAACTTCTGTAACACTGTTGATAGCGGGCTTTCTTTTTCATGTTTTTGCTGCTCCTTTGAAGTGATTGACACACCACAGATGGCAGCTGTTGCATTGCATTGGATTTACATAGGAACTTTGGGGGGAAGGTGGAGCCTGTGGCTGCCCCTCTGTTGCAGGGAGCCAATTCCAGCTGGTGCCAAAGCCCAGCGAGTCAGTGATGCCAGTGGTGCTTCTGTGATAAGATATTTAAGAAAGGGTTAAAAAATACAGTGTAACAGCTGTGAGAGGGAGGGCAGTAAAGAAGAAAAACCTGAGAGAAGCAACCCCTCTAGAGACACCTATATCAGTGAAGAAGGAAGTGGGAGGAGGTGTGCTAGGCATGAGAACAGATTTCCCTGCAGCCAGTGGAGAAGGTCATGGTTAAGCAGGTTGTCCTTCTTGAGCCCATGGAGATCCACAGTTGGGCAGATCTGCACTGCAGCCCATGAAGGATCCCATGAGAGAGGAAGTGGATCTGCCTTGAGGAAAGCTGCAGCTCATGGAGAGTGCTCTGGAGCAGGCTTCTGGCAGAAACTGCAGCCTGTGGAGAGAAGCCTACATAGAAGCTGGGTTTGTAGCAGGAGCTGCAGCTCATGGGGACCCCATGGTGCATCAGTCTGTTGTTTAACCACTGTACCTTGTGGGGACAGCCATGCTGGACCAGTTTGTGAAAAACTGTCCTGTGGGGCAGGCAAAAGGTGTGAAAAGGGAGGAGTGGTAGAAATACAGTATTAGGAACTGATGATGGCCTCCATCCCACTGTGCTCTTCAGGGTGGAAGAGAGGGGAATGAAGCAGTAAAGCTGAGCTTTGGGAAGAAGGTTGCTTTAGTTTTGTCTTTGTTTCTCATCATCCTGCTCCATTTTTAATGGGCAAAAAATTAAATTAATCCTGTCCAGGTTGAGTCTGTTTTGCCCATGATGGTAGTGGGTGAGTGATCTTGTCTTCATCTCAAGCCAAGAGCTTTTCCATCTTATTTTTCGCTTCCTGTCCTGTTGAGGAGGGGGGAGTGAGAGGGTGGTTTAGTGAGAATCTGGCAGCCAGTCAAGCTCAAACCCCCACATGATAAACATTGCTGTGTCTAAGAACAGCTTTCAGCTTTTCTACCATGTCTTTGCTGTCTCCAGCAAAATGACAATGGAAACCGTTTTACAACCTATTAGTCTTCTGTTTTGGAGACTATTGATCTGTGGTTAATGTAATTAGGTCTTAAGTCTCAACTGGTTTTCATAAGAAGTAATACTTAATGCTTGGCTGTGGGGGAGCCTTTTCTTTCCCAGTTAATCTGCCTGAGCACAGAAACAATAGAGTGAGTGCATGTGATACATTGATGTGTAGTTGCTAACTGCATGGGAATTTGTGTATGTAGCTCTAGGAAAAATACAGGATCTTTCCATGCGTGATTTTCAAAATGATGTGTTCATCTAATTTATTCATTTCAAGCTTCCCTAGAATTTTTTACTTTGTAGTACTTTCAGCTAAAAGTCTAAGTCAAATTCTAAAAATGTTTAGTTAATTTTGAGATATACTTAGAAATGACAGAAATCTAAAATTTGGAAACTATTTCTGCTTCATTAAAAAGAAAACAACAGTTACCTCTCTTAATGACCCATTAAATGTCAGTCATGTCAGGATCTGATAGCAGATACTGCATTCACTCCCTATCATTCCTGCTGCCTCTGTCATTCCTGAGGATTTGATTCCTTCTGTGGTTTATTTTTTATGATATGATATGATATGATATGATATGGATATGAGATGATGATATGATTTGATTCCATTGTTCTCAGAATGCTATTGATTTATTATTTTTATATTGTATTATTATATTATATTAAATAATATTATATTATATTAAAATTATATATAAAAATTATATTTTATATTATATTATATTTTATATTATATTATATTATATTATATTATATTATATTATAGAATGCTGTACTGAAACTATACTAAAAAAAGATACATCAGAGAAGAATGATAATGAAAGCTTGTCTCTGACACAGCTGGATGTTATTGGCCATTAAGAAAAAACAATTCACATGGAATCAATCAAACCTGTTGGTAAACAATGTCCAGACCACATTCCAAAGCAGCAAACACAGGAGCAGCAATCAGATAATTATTGTTTTCATTACTTTCTGAGACTTTCTTAGCTTCCCAGGAGAAAATCCTGGGCAAAGAGGATTTTTCAGAAAATATGGTGGCACTGCCTCCAGTGTGCTTTCTCTGGCAGATGCACTTCAGGAATGATGTAGTATGGAATGAGCATCTCTTAACTAAAATAAGTTGTATCAAATTTCTCCTACTTAAAAAGCAATTTTTTTTCCTTTAAAGAATAAGAGTATTTCTGTAAAAGACTACAAGAGTATCCATTGTCTAAGTAGAATCTTTGTTCTTGCATCCAGATTTTGCTGTGTGTTTTTCAGGTACAGGAATGTTACAGAGTAACCATCATACACTATTTCTGAAATCATGAAACATTTTTGCAGTTATTTATAAGGATATCTTCTGTTTTGGGAAACCAGTGCTGTGATTAATTCTGTTGTTATAAGGAGCCCTGAGTGAGGAGCCTTGGGAAGCTCATTGTGAATTCTTCTTTCACTGGGACTTCGATTTAATACGTTTGGGGGAAAAGTTAGTAAAAGGAAGCAAACTTCCTCCCCACCAGCACTTTCTTGGGCTGGTTGAGGAATTATTTGGTCTGCTTGTGTTGGTCTGTACATGCTGTAGGAGGCATCTGAAACGTTGATAACACTATCTAGAAAGTGTGTGAGTGCAGTGGGAATTGTACTTCCTATTGTGCCTTTTTCCAGGACAGTTGCTGGTTTTAGCCCCAGAGAAATCAATATTTCAGCACAAAAGCATAAAGGGACATGGAATGGCATGTTCAAGTTCTAACAATGATGCAAGTCCCAAAACTACTGCAAAAAAAAAGTTAAGAGTGCATGTTCTGGTGAATCTGTCAGGGTTGAGTAGACATGAATGACTGACTGCCATGGGAAGGAAGTAGCAAATGGCTCCTAAAACAAAGAGGCTTTTAGGATGCGAAATCAGATCTCAGTTTTAACAACTGGTAGAATGGGTTGGTTATACTTACATGTGTTTTGTACTGAAATACATGGTGTGAGATGCTAGAAATGCATAGGAACTCCTGATATTCCATTGTGACAGGCTCAGAAAATTGCAGAGCATCGACGGAAGTATGAGCGGAAGCGTGAAGAAAAGGAAATCAGGGAAAGGATGGAAAGAGTGAAGAAGGCACGGGAGGAGCATGAGAAAGCACAAAGGGTGAATATTCAGGCTTTAATATTTCTTAATAATTTGGAGAGTGTTAATTTTGGTTAAAGCTAATTACAGAGAAAAAAAATACTTTAAATATGAGTTTCAAATTCTGGAGAGTTGGTTTCTGTCTTGGTTACTTAAACAATAATGAAGTCTGGAGAAGAAGGCATTTGAGTTTATCTGGTTTTATTGCTTGTAACAAAAACAGTCTCTGGAATCTCTACTAATCCCGTATTTCAAGAAGTCAGTTATTGTGTGACTGTTCCAGAATAGGTTTCACTTAAAGTACTTATGTGTCCCAAAGTGGGAGGTTTTAAATTCAGAATAATACTTTGCTTCTCTTCCTCAATTCCTGGCACAGTTTGCTTGCCTTTTTTTTTTTCTGTGCTTTAATGATGTATTTTAATATGAGAGGGGTGGGAGTTCTAAAGATACAGTTGGGGAGCTAAAACAAATCATACAGTATTAAGTATTTGTATTCAGTAGAAGCATACCTTGCATAACTAACCTGCAGTCATGTACAAAATTAAGAATAGAACAATTTCTTGTCAGTGGCTTTGAAGATAGTAGAGTGCTTTGTTTCTTGTGATGGCAGATCTGCCTGAAACAGTCTCGGCTGTTTTTTTTCTCTTAAACCCAGTTGAGCAGTAGAAAACAGGCTGCACTTCCATTGTTTTGTGTGGAATGATGTGCTTTCATCTGCAGGAGGAAGAAGCAAGACGACAGGCAGGAGGAGCTCAGTTTGGTGGCTTTCCAGGTGGCTTCCCAGGTATTTTATTTTTAAGCACAAATGCTTGAGGTAGAGGTGGCTGTTGTTTCCATATGGAGGAGTATTATAACTGCAGTTTTTATAGCATCTGTTCTCAAGACAGAGAGAAATCCTATGTGAAGTTTTGAACTCGTATACAAATAACTCTTGGAGCACTAGTGGTAAGAGGGATAGGATTCTTTCTCTTGAAGAGGGTTAATGCTGTGTAGCAAGTAGAGGGAAGACAGAAATCAATAATTGAAGAACAACAGAATGAAAGGATTTAGGTCTGGGAAAACAAAATGAGTATAAAAATGTTTTCTAAATGATTCAGGGTGCCTTGAATCCATATAAGAGCAATAGTTTTAAAGTTGAAAATTTGGATTGAGCATGAGGGAAATCTGTGCTGGTTGCAAGCTGTTGTTAACAGAATAGTTTTTCTAAGAAGGTAGTGCAGATTACGTTATAGAAAAGTTATCCTTGACAGCTTCACAAAAATCAGGCTTTCCATGTTATACAATGAACTGGGGAGAAACAAAAGTACTGATGCTCTTGAAGATTGAGATGTAGGTGAGAGTTGAGATAGGCTGTGTGTATGCTCCAGCTGGATCAGCAGCCAGATAAGAGACCATATGTGTCATGCTCAGCACAGCTGGGGAAGCTGCAGAGTAAGGATTCTATAAGAGAACCTGAAGCATTTTGCTTCAGGGATGTTTTTCTTGGGGTTTTGTTGGAGTTTTTTCCCAGTGGTGGCACAGTTTTTCAAAACATAAAGTTCCTGCCAAATGTAGAATGTGCCTGGGACATAACACAGAGCTGCTTCTGCCCTGAATTGTTCACCCCAGGCATTTAAACTCCTTATGTTCCTGAGCTTGAGACCTCATCTTAGTTGACCAGGAAAAGAACTGTACTACAAGCCTCCTATTCAATTGGTTTAAAAACATGGATGAAATGACATGCAGGTCTTAACAGAAAGAGAAGGTGAAGACCCTGCTTTCCATTGAGTGAGCCAGCTGCAGCCATATGGAAGACATGGCTTTAGAGATGTGGCAAGGAGTAGGTCTTGGTCTCAGTGAGCATAATTACAGTATGGGTGAGTTGAACGTTTTTCTTGTGTTGGATTTTCAGGTGGCTTTCCTGGGGCTGCAGGCATGCCAGGAATGGCAGGTATGCCAGGTCTCAATGAGATCCTCAGTGATCCAGAAGTTCTTGCAGCCATGCAGGTGAGTATTTGTTAAAGTCAAAGCTACACCTTCTGAATGAGCCTAAGGGGAGGAAGGAAGATGTGATCTTTTGGAAGGCAATGGGGTGCTTGCTTATTTCTGTTGTAAAATTCTTTCCTCGTGTGTGACGCCAGACTGTCTGGATTAAATGTTAGCTGTTTTGCAAACTAATGGAAGCTTAATTAAAGATGACACACAAACCCTGTACCCCATCTATGATAGGAAAAACTATGTGCTATATGCAGCTGTCATCTCTTTTGAGAAGGTCTCTCAAATGGTCCTTTTCCACACATTTGCTCATTTTTTGAATGCTCAATTTTTTGAAAAATTGATAATATTTTTCTCACACAATATATTATAATAATATTGTGATGAGAATTGCCTTTCTCTTAGGAGATTAAATGTTTGAGGTTTTGCCAGAGACAAAGTATTATTAGAATAGTTCTTCATCTGGCATTTTCTGAAATCATATTCAGAAAGCTTACTTCCCTGGTGGGCTTGATTAATTGCTCAATGTCATAACCACTTCTACTCAAGAGAAGTATTTCAACAGATTAAAGGGAACATGTCTGACAACACCATTTTAAGGGCAGGTGGGCTAGAAAAAGTCAGAGCTATGTAGTTACATTTGCATTCTAATATGATCAAGTACAAAACTGTCTTGTTTCTTTTTTCAGGATTGCTGTGAGTAGAGTTACATGTTGTCCTCAGCTCATTGAAATAAAGGCATCACAAAGGAAGCTTATTCAGTATGCCCTGGAATCACAAAAAATCATCACTTTCCATGCAAAAGTTAATGAGTTTGTTCCCTTAGTGGTTGCTGATGTTTGAAAACACACCTTTACTTAGACTGCCACAGCCAGCAGTGTTGGCTTGCATGCAAACCATGCAGAAAGGGCCTTTGATTGTAGCTGTCTTCCTTACCTGGCTACTTCCTGCTGCAGCACTGCAGTTTGTGATGAGAGGTTCCTGAAAACAGTGTTGAGGTGCAGCTAAATATTAAGTGCTTGTCACATGCCTTTAAGAAGACTCCATTGCATGCTGATTACATATGCCCAAGCTTAGGGTAGGACTCTTGAAAAAATGTGTGTTGACAGTGTTTTCTGATAATGCAGGCAGGCTTTAGCATGTACAGCTATCTAGATATGATTTATTAGCACTTGATCTATGTCTACACTGCCACCTTTTCCTAAAATGTCCAACTCTGCTTTCTGGTCTTTTCTGAATTGGCCCTGTAAGCTCTGGTTTGAAAAGACAGTAGTTTCTACTGCTTGGCATCTGCCCAGTGCAGCTATGGAATATGTTGATGGATAATGTAAGCTGGCAGCTATTATGTCTGTTATTTGCGGTAACAAAACAGTCGGAACATACTGAATCACACAAGTCACTCCAAAATTGCTTTTTAACTGTTAGTCTGTAGAGGCTTTTCATAGTGAGGAGTTAGTGCCAAAATGGGAGTATTTTAAGAGTAAAGGCCACTACCTCAGTCTCTTTAGACTTGCTGTGATTTCATCATTTTGGAGACTATTCTCCATGAGTTAACACTGGAATGTGCCTGAGTCTTGTAACATCTCAGTAAACCTGACAACTGTGAGTGCCTGAAGACAAGCCAGATTAAACTGATTTTACTGTTAACTTTATCTTGTCATCCATAGAAGCAACCAAAGAACCAGATATGGCTGCCTGTGGACATGTTTAGGGGAGTTTTTGCTTGTCATTGGCATAAATCTTACCTGGTGTAGGTGACCCTGCCTGGGCAGGGGTGTTGGCCTGGATGTTCTCCAGAGGTCCCTTTCAACCCTAACAATTCTCTCGTTTTGTGATCTCTGCAAACTACAGTAAGAACTTCTTTCTTTAGGAAGATTTCTGTTCCATTACATGAAGATTTATTTCTTCAGGATTTTTTTTCTCAAAGCAGCAAAACTTCTCTTGCATTTCTTTCCACAGCTTCTTAATGGTAGCAAGTTGTGACTTTTTGCAGTGACTTGTAATGCATATTTTCTTAGCTCATTTGCCCCTAAGCTTTCTAGTCTCCAGAAGAATTGACTGAAATTTTAGTGTGTTTTATTTTACTGTCTGTCTAGAGGGTTGTCAAGTACTTCATGTCTTGTGTATACAACTCCTTTCTCTAGATGCATGACATTTGCATTTTGAAGTCAAATAGAAGTTCTTTCTATAAGAAGTTATGTGTAAGATGAACCTATGGTTTCCTTATTTGACATGTAGCATATGTTAGACACAGACTTCCAACAAATGTGTTAAGTTGGAAGAAAAAAAAAAGTAGTAATAACTTTTTTCTTGGAAGTATTATTTTTCCTTCTGCAACTAAAGACCAGAGCAATAGAAAACTGAATGTCTCCCTAGTACCATTAATAGAATGGCTACCATTCCAACGTTATGCACTAAACGTTTCCCTCCAGAAATGCTGATATCCTCAGTCTTACACTTTATTTTGATAATATTGCTCATCACTGTCAAACCTTGGCTGTTATAAACACTCTCTAAGTTGAGAGCTTCCAGGGAGTTACAAAAGTACAGAATCATTTACTTGCTGTGAATTTATAGAAAGTGAAATGCATAGCGTAAAACTGGATATTTAACATTCATTTAGGAGTGCTTTGACACAAACTAGTGACTAAGATTACTCTGCTTTTTGTCCCACATTCATATATAAGTGAAACCACAGACTCAACAACATGATAATTTTTATAATCATATGCCCTATATTGAAATCAATTCAAGAAGTCTGAGGTTGTGAAAGTCTGCCTTTTTTCTTTGCATGGGAATGAAAGTGGAGAGAATGTATCTAATCTCTCTTTTCTGAACTTCAGCATTCTATTTTCCATATACTTTGCAGATTATCTTTTGTGAGGGAGACAACACATTTGTAAATCCTCCCATAAGACTGGACTCTTGGTTCCCAACATGTATAAAATATGACTGAGGTGTGTGGGTGCTTTCAGTAGAGTCCACACCTACCAAATGCAGTTTAGGATCAGACTTGTTGAACAGCTTTGGACTGAGTCTGATGCTAGAATAGATACAGGATGGTGTTATTGTAGCACAGACAGCTCTGAGCATACTGGTTATGTGGTGATGGTTTCCAAAGAACATGCCTGCTGTAGCAGTGGGTTGGAAGTCTAGGAAGCAGTGTGTCTTTTGGTGAAAACACTTAAATGTCCTAGAAAGAACAGCAGATGAAATTACAGCTAACATCTGTGAATTGTATTGAACAGAATAAACTGCTTACACTTCTGTTGAATTAAAGAAAATTGGAATTTTTTGTAGATACCACTTATAATGGAAACATTTTTCCAGGCTGACATGTAAAATTGTTACATACAGAGTCATTATGTTCAAAACATACACAGGTAAAACAAGTAAAACCAGTTCAAGTTTGGTGGAGGCCAAAGGTATAGTAGAAGTATGGGAAAAATGAATTAATGGTTCTCATAACTAAATAGAGAAGATGGAGTTATTTTTTTGGGCACTGACTTTACTGAATATGTGGATGTATTTATCAACTGCAACACAGTGGTATGATGAGAGACAACAAGGTTCTTTTTCAAGTGTGAATTCTCAGTGGAGGTGAGGAATGACTGAGAATTAGATGAGTTTTAAAAGCCAAACATTGCCACATTGTCTGCTCACAACCTAGTAGTTTCAGGCTTTTGCTGCTGGAATGAAAAATGAGAAAAAGATGAGAATCAGCTGTTGCTCAGAGTAGAGTTACCCTGTCATGCATGCTACACACATCAAACTCCTACCTCCTTCAAAATGCATTTGAAAGATGCCTGAACAGAAATAATACAGTAGGTGTGGCTGTGTTTGATAGCTCCTGCTCTGGGAAAACAGAAGTCTTATCTGATCCCCTTCTCATACACTGAACTTTTAGTGTAACAAATTCAGTAATGACTCTGGTGTTTGGTGACACAGCTTTAGCAGCATGCACTGTATTATTGGGTTGTCTTCAGAGAATGCTTGCCAGAAGTCTAAAGTAGTCTTGTCATGTAAAAGCTGAGCAAGATTAGATTCATGTGGAACTACATAATCACTTTTGTAGAGTTGTTTTACAAATGCCCTAATTTTTTTTTCTTTTTGTCCTACAGGATCCAGAAGTTATGGTTGCGTTCCAAGATGTTGCCCAGAATCCAGCAAATATGTCCAAGTACCAGAGCAATCCCAAGGTCATGAATCTCATCAGTAAATTGTCTGCCAAATTTGGCAGTAAACCATAAAATCCCCGGTTCTTAAAAATTATACCTGAATGGCAAGGATTGGATTTGGCTAACCAGTGTTGCAATAAAATAAACCATTTTACCTCTGATCTTCTTAAGAAGAGAAATGGGGTGTTCTAAGGAGAACTGCTCTCTAGCCCCAGGTATTGACTTTATTCAATTATTGGTTTCTAGAACTCAAATTATATTCAGATGACCTAGTTTTCAACCATCCCTTCTTGTCCAACAGTTGCAACCTTTCATTGTAAATGTTACAGACAGTTTTCTCTGAATTAACATTCTTATAACAAATGGTAGTATTCCAGGAGTATAAGATAAAAACATGCTATTTTCTTTTATTTTATTGCTCTTACTGAGCAAAGGGGAAAGAACTTTAAGAGCTGAGGTCTGTCTTAGACCTCAGACCCCTTAGGACAGAAAAATAGCAAAGGTGGGACAAGTCTGAAGAATTAACTGGATGAAGGAATTGTCCACAAATACAACTTTTTTTTTTGTGGGTGATAGACTTTTTAAAGCTGTTATCAGTATAATCAGGCTAGCTAGTTACACACTGGAACTTCTGGCAATACTGCAAATACTATATCATTTTGATCACCACAACTGTGCAGCAAAGGTACAGTTCTACCCTTTGCACAACCTGGCATGAAGTACATATTGCTGAGGCCAGAGACGTTTTGTTACTTGTTCAGTTCTTGTCCAGCACCTTTAGGTAACATTTTATTTATCAGTCTGGGTATGGGAGAGCAGCTTCCTGTCTGTGCTTGTACTCTTGTCCTTTCCCAGCTGGCAGGCCCTCTGCTGGTTGCACTCACCCTTCCTTGGGGCCATGCTTACCAGGTTGCATCTATTTGGAAACTTTAGGGAAGGAATCTTGTTCCCATCACTACCTCTGTCCCACTGAATGCAAGCCATCCAGAACATGTACATGCAGAGTTACGCATTGGTGGAGGGAAGAACACCCAAAAAATTGCAGCTCTGGGTTCTGAGTCGGTTTGGGTTCTTACATGCTCACTGATTAGAATTTCTTGGTCAAAGTCCTGCTGTCTCTGTAGAGGTGATGACTCTTTCTTCGCCACATTCTGTAGTCTTCCATCTTTTCTTGTAGCCTCTTGTTTAAATAAAAACGTCTGTTGTTGTGGTTTCATACCTCCATGGTTTTGAGGCTTGTGATACAGAGAAAGTGAAGTAATTGGAACAGACAGAACATTCTTCTAACACATGCATTTATCAGCATGGGTATCTTTGATGCAGTGTCTGTCCTGATGATGTTCCGTGGATTTGGCTACCAATAAAGACAGTTGTTGCTTCTGTTTGTCTTGGCTAAAACATCTTTATGTGGAAAAAATGACCTTAGTTACCTGTTCACCCCTTGAATTTCAAGGTTTGTGTTACACTTTTGTAATTCTGTATCTTGGGCCATAACTGATGTTACCATTTTTAAACAAATCTGGTTTGATGTAGGAACTCTACAGCAGTTGCAAAAAAGTAGATCCCCAAATGCTTTTTCTCCTACTAATGATCCTGCACAAAGAAATGTGAATCTTTTTGCTTAAGAAATACAGTTCTGAATACTTCTCTTAGCCTTTAAAAATAAAGTATGGTTTTGAAAAACACAGCTTTTTGGGTTTGTGTAACTTTCTGATAAAAAACTGTTTTGCTTAAATTAAATGTGGCAGTGCTTTATTGAAACTGTATGTATAACTTGTGTTTTAAATTGGAACAAAATGCCTAAAGGCTCGTGTTCATGACCAAATGAACTCAAAATACAATTGTGTGTTGTTGTGTGCGTGGCTTTTAGTCATAGTCTTGATCTCGCATTCCCAAGAAGGGGTACTTGAAGTAGGTCACCCCTCAATATAGGCTGAATCTTGACTTCTGCATTCAGGCTAGTGCATGTGTTGTGCACAAATTAGAGTATCTTGAATATAGATTTATTCCCTGCAGTTTCCTGTTATTCCAACTTGGCTGTTTGTGTCTGTCTTCCCATGAATAGTCAAAAGTAGGAAGTTACTCCTACCTAATAGAAATGGTCATATCTGTGTCCTGCCTGCTTGCTTACACATCAGTTGCCCTTACTGAGAGTTGATTGATTCTATAAAAGCATTCTCTCTCATTTTGATGTTGGCTTTAGGAGTTTAGTTGAGTTCTTGTTCTTTGGGAATACACATTCTGTGATTCCCTTGGTGTGTGAGCTTTTTTGGTTTTAGTGTTACTCGGCAGGTAAATTGATGAGCTGTCTGGACTTCATCTCAGTTCCCTGAGTTGGTGTGTGGACATCTAAACAGCTAAACTGGTTTGAACAGAAGTGCAAGTGCAGAAAGCTAAATGCACAAGAGATGAGCAAAGACAGGAAGTTCCAAATGTGGGATGTAAGTAGCTAAATGAGGAAGTTGTTAATTTCATTGGTTGCTCCTGTATTTACTGGCAGATCCTTCAGGTTATTTGTTTTGTTGGAGCATTGGGTGGGGATGGTTGTTGTAAGTGCAGTGGCAATAATCGGCTCTGCTGGCAGTTTGTCTCTGAAAGCTGCAAGAGCACATCAATGTCAGCTGGGACAGAGTGCTGCCAGCCCTGCCCCTGGCTCAGGTGTGCCTTCCTGCCCTGTACACAAGTCCTGCACTGAGCTCCTTGGCTGATCCCATGCCCAGATTCCATGACCCAGGAGTGCAGTGATGCACCTGCAGCTGACTGGGAGCAGAGGTTCACAGCCTTGTTCCTGTGTGAGTCCTGGTGACTTCACTGTCCTCTCTGGTTCAGCTGCTGCCCCAAGGGAAAGCAAGCGTCAGCTCAGTTGCCACATCCAGGCTGCTCTAGTTCACAGGGAGTCCTTTTGCATAGTAATGTGGAAAATGCAAAGTTTGGTGCCTTTACCAGAAATTTTTGGGAATTTTATCTCTCTTCATTGTTGGTACTTGTTGAGGTGGCTTGGTTTGTCTTTGTGGGAAGGCAGTGACTGGATGAGTCTCAAAGTTGGATGAAGGCAGATGGGACAAAGCCAGGTAGAGCAGTGATAGGCCAGAGGAGAATGGGACAATGAGTATTAAAAAGCCACATAAAGGTAAAATCGTGTTACCAAAACAGCTTTTTGCAAGTACTATATGTAGTTTAAAATATCTGTCTTTAAATGCCACCTTGTTTTTCTTGTGTGTGACTTTCAGGGCTTTTGTATAAAGCTCATACAAGCCATACTCTTGCATATGCCTGTACATCCCTCTTCTGTGGAATGGAAGAGGAAATAAGATTGTTACGGGAGCTCATGGCGCCTGCTGTGCCAGCAGAATCCTTCACCCATTGGGATGGGAGACTCTGGACATAGCCAGGGGGAGCTGGAGCCAGGTTAGCCTTGGCTCTGCCTTCCCATGGATCATGGTGTGCTGCTGACTGGAAGTGTTTGGAGCCTCTTTGAAATCCCCCAGGGCAGGTGGGCTGAGGGATGCTCTTGCAGAGGATGGATGGTTGTTTCCCTTTGCTCCAGGGCAGTCTGACCTGGCAGTTAGTGGTGCTGACAATGGCTGGTAATAACCTGGAGCTGGAGGGTGGCTCACTAGGAAAACAGTAGCAGTGTTTTCTTCTGATGCCTAGAGAAAGGTGTCCTGTGAAACATATTCAGAGCTCTGCATAGGTGGGCCTCAGCCTTGCTTCACACATGATGGAGTGAGGGCAGCATTGTAAGAAAGTAATTCTGGATTACCAAAGAGCTGAAGTGGAGTAGAAAATGGTGGTGTCCAATTGAATGCAGACACCTCCATGTTCAGTACCACAAGACAAATCATAGGAGGTCCATATTGATGTAAGAAAATGCAAATACAGTCAAAGCAGGAACAGTTTTAATGTGGCAAATAAATGAAGCAGATCAGGTGGTTGCTGGTAGATCTGAACTATGGAGCAAGAAAAAAAAATTTCAAGCAACCAGGCAACAAGTCACTGATCACTTTGTGAATCAAAGCTTGGGTACATCATACTCACTTGATGTGACCCTCACAAACAAGAACTTCATGTAAGACAAACCTTTCCTCATCCCTGCTGACTGGAGGTCCCAGAGAATGTAAATACCGAGGACTCTCCTGTAAATCTGAATCTTGATAAATAACCAAATCCAGATGTTCATTTGTAATTTTGCTAACAAAGTGTTGCTACTGTATATGTCTGCTTACAAACACACTTTTGAAAGCTGTATCCTAGATGTATGATCTCAGACAAGCCTGAGATCTTACCAATAAATAAATAAATGTATTTGCAGAATGTGTTACGTCTCTTTTTGTTAAGTGGGTTATAACTTTGGCACCTTTGTTGTTGTACAAGATTTTTTTTTTAATGTATAAATATTTATTTCAGAGGCTACAAGGAGTGTGAGTTGCTACTGTATGTAAAGAAATGTGGAGGATTACAGGGTTTAGATTAGCAGTTTATCTTAGAATTTCTTCCTGAAGTACAGCAGCTGCAGCAATCCAGATGGTACACATAATTTTTGTGGAACAAAGGCATTCAGAGAAACAAGGTACTTATTACTAAGTGTCAAGTAAGTAACAAGGAGGTGAGGTCTAAAGCAGGTAATATTAAATTGAATTCCATTATTGAAACATTTAGTTTTCTAACAATCTCAGTGGTGGGTAAGAGTTCTAGAAATGAGTTCAATTTGCATTTCACATTTCAGAAGGAAAAATATCATAGCTAAAATCCTGTAACAACCAGCACAGTGTTCAATAAAATTAACTTTTAAATGGGCTGAAGGTACAAGATGTTAGGAAATAATCAAAAATAGATGGAAAAATATCATGGTACTATATTGAGAGTGAAATATCTGAGCTGCTGCCAGCTGCACTGCCTCTCATTAGAGAAAATTCATTCTAATGTTTAGCCAGTAGTGTCTAGCTCTTATTTTTCTTAGAAGAGAAAACTACCTGTGTTTTCTTATTTCCAATTTTTTAAAAATTGGTCTAAAATATGGCTTGTTGCTAAGAGTGTTTAAGGAAAACACAATTGTTCTAAGAGATGATTTGCTCTCACACTTTCTTTTGTGTCATCCTACAATGAGGAAAAGTTCTTGAAAAAGAAAAGGTTTTTCAGAAGCCATTTTATAATCTGGCACTTTTTTTTCTAGTCTCTCTGTGAAAATGTTTCAAACTAGATAAAGCAAGATTCTGAGCTGGAATTAATTAGTAGCCTTTGCCAAAAAAAAAAAAAAGGACCAGAAAAATGTACATTTAGAACAGATGTTAGACATTTATCAAGTGTCTGAGGGAGAAAGCAACATCAAGGCAACAAAACATTGTGTTTGACAATTACACAGTCTATGTAAAACTAAGGGTGACTGAGGGACATTGGGTCTAGTTAGGTTGAGCAAGAACCATGATAGGAGATTAAATGTAATAATGGCAAATGCAAGTAATTTTTAAAAAAAAGAACTTCAACTTTTGTGATATCCCTGGACCTAGATGAAGTGCATAGGGAACATACTGCATCATTGCAGAGGCTCAGTCAAAACTGGTTCATGCAAAGTTCACACACACATGTGCTTTTTAATCTGTGTGTGATTACAGCGCTTGCTTCTGGAAGAGGCTGCTTTTACCTTGGCCTTAATACCTAAGCCTGATCTTGACAAGAAGGTGTGATCAAATTGCTCTATTTAATGAACTCAAATTGTCAGCACATGCCATCTCATTTCTTAATTTCTAGTTGCTTTTATCTATGATGTACTGGGAGTATGATCCAGTTTATCCACCTTCTCTGAGAGATAAACTTTTGCAACAGATTCAGAAAGTAGTTTTGAAAGTAGTAATTAAATTCTGCCACTCTGTCTTGACATGTTTGGACTCTAATGAATTGAATTTCTGGGCAAAAATAAAGGAGATGGGTATTTCTAAGTTTTTGGGGGGTTTTTTTTTTTTTTTTAATTCATGTTAGAATAAGGAGAGTACTAGGGTAGAAATAGTTTAAGTTCAGAGTTCATTCTTTACTTGCAAAGGTAGGACACAGTGCAGAGGCAGTAAGTGTGACCTCTGGAGTCACCAACAGTATCCTCATTCCTTGTCATGAATCAGAAACAAAGTTTAGGTCAGACAAAATCCATCAAGTGTAAAGTTTCTCAAGTTTGATTAATTTCCTGTACAGGAACCTACAGAATTTCGCAAGCAAGAAATGACAAAGCTGTAGTTCATGTACAGAGAATATGTTTGTACTTGTAGTTGCTTAATTTAGTTCACTTCTTCCAGGCTTTCCAGTAGAATTGACAGATTTGAGGAAAGGTAGGTGGTTTAGGCTGTCTATCCTTCCTTAAACCCCACTTGTGCATATTATGTGTTTGCCTGGAAACCTGGTGGATTTGTGGCATTTATGTGAAGACCTTAAGGCCATGTCTTCAGGAAACCTTTCATGTAGATAGCTTTATGCAGGTTTTTAGGTACCTGCCTTTTGTTTTCCCTTGGTAGAATACAAGGCATTAAGTTTAAGATAATCTGTAGCGTGCCCTCATATTTCTGGGACAGATTCACTAGTCTGTATGTTCCAGCAATAAAGCAAGTTGCTTTTAGAATATTGTGGTGTTTACCTGTTAATACTCTGTTTTGCAATATATATACACGGCATAGTGTTGGATTAAGAATATTGCTAAATACAGTAGAAATAGGGTAGAGTTATGATGGAATTCCAGTCTGCAGAACAAACTGACTCTTTGGTGAAAGCTTCCCTTCACACAAGGGGGACAAAACCCCAAAGAACAGCAGGAATGGGGGTCTGTGTCCTGTTGGAGGCATTCCTCCCAAAAGCTCATGGACGTGATTGTGCAGTCACTTTTTGTGTAATTGTTCCCTGGATTTGTAAAGCTGCTCCTGCCTGCTTCAGTGACAGGAGATAGCCAGTGACCTGTGTACACCTTAATTCTAAATTAAGGCCTGGTCTTGTACGTAGGAGTGTGTCACAGGTGAGTTATTAAGAGTGTATCAGTGTGGGTGTAACTAAAAAATGATTAAAGGATGATCAAAGATATGAATTGACACCTAAATGAAAAGTGAATGATGATAGAATTGTTTTAAAGCAATAGTTGAACGGTAATTAAACAGTGATTTAACAATGTTTTAAATTATTGTTTAAACAATAATTTACACTCTGTTCAAACTACTACTTACTGTACATCTAATAATTAAGCTATAGTTGGATTTATAAAAGCTGCAGCAAGTATACACTATACTTTAAGGCTTAATGTAAAGTGTCACTTTCCTCATTATAGATCTCAGGTTTGGTAAGGGGCTCTTTCAACCTTGAGCATTAACCTTAAGAGCCATCCCTGTCTGAGGGGGACATCATTGCTGAGCAGCCTGCTGCTGTACAGGAGAGCAGCCCAGTGGGCTCATGGGGGCTGCAGACATTTATTTTGAGGTTAAAATGACTGACTCCTAGTCAGAGCCCCTTTTGGTGTACGTGCAGGTGTGCAGCTGTAGCAGTTTCAGTTCTGTCTCGTCCCAGCTCAGGCTGGTGCTGATCTCCTGATAAGAGAGGCCTGAACTCTTTGTTCCTGGATAAGACACGGCTTAGGATGATTCTCAGGGTTTGCACTGCAGGGATGATTTCAGTCAGATCTCCTTTTTGGTGATGCCTGAACCAAAGTACTGTCACTCAGTCAGAAGGGGTGCATGCAGCACAGGGATCTTACATTATTTAAAAAAAAAAAAAAAAAAAGGGACTATCAGTGCTATCAGCATTGTATAAAATAATTGTGGTCTCTTAGGTTGCTGTTATCAGCATGTAAAGTCTGAGTGTGGGAATGTGCTGGAGAACTGCCCTGGAAAATTATTTTTCTCCAACTGAAACACTTGTTTTAGGTAGAGTAGCGTGTGTTCCTTACACCTGCCCTCCCTCAGAGAAAGTAATGGGATTTTCTTCACAGAAGGGTAGAGACAAGAGGTCTGTTAACAGCCACCTGATGAAGGAACATCATCTCAAAAGGGAATGGCTTACCCCAGTTGTGTGATAGAAACTCTTGGGAAGAGTGTAATGTTACAACTGCCCTGTCCTTGTTTAAGTAATGGATGGTGTGGTGATTCCTACCACAGATGTAAGCACTAGGAGCTCTTGCAGTTCAAAGAAGAGGCAGCTGGGGAGTTGGGGCTGAAGGACTAGGAATTGCAATTATGAAGAAAAAGTTATGAAATTATTCTTTCTTTCAGAAAGAGAGAACAAGATATGATTCTAACAATAGAAACCAAAGAGCCCAGGAGTAACATGATACAGAGCTAAAATTCATTCCTGTCTTTAATTATAGTCTTTTTCTGAAGTATAGGTGAAACTAACAAAAGGGTAGTGATTATTAACACAGACAAAACCTTGAAGCAATCTGGAAACCAGTATAAGACATGAGAATGGCAAAAAACCCAGCAGGATATAAACAGACATGGGGATAATCTCCCAAGTGCTGTTCTGAACTGGGGCATGTCCAAACTCATTTAATATCCTCAGCTCCTTCATACTTGTGGAATCTCTCCTACATAAAAGTTGAAAAGGAGGCTGTAGGATTATTGATATTTTCCCAAACTATGTGTCTGATAGCCTTATCTCTGTGTGCCCTAACTGGAGTGAGCCACAGCTCCCCTGTGCTCTGGCCAGCTACCTGTGTCTAGTGCTGTCTTGGTGGGACTTCTCACTCACCCTCAGCTACCACAGGAGATGTTCTGTTTGTAGTGCTGTGCTTCAGCTGCAGGCTCTCAGCATGACAGCAAAGGAGGAGCTTGCAGACTGGGAAAAGGAGTAAACAAAATAGAATAATAGAATTGTTTAGTTTGGAAAAGACCTCTTAGTTTGAGTCCAACCGCAAACCCAGCACTGCCACATCCACCACTAAACCATGTCTCCAAGTGCTACATCTACATGTCTTGTAAATACCTCTGAGGATAGTGACTCAACCACTTCCCTGGACAGCCTGTTCTAGTGCTGGCTAACGCCTTCATTAAAAAATTTCTTCCTAATATCCAGTATCAACATCCCCTGATGAACTTGAGGCTGTTCTTTCCTGTAGCTTTTTTTCTGGGAGAAGAGGCTGACCCCCACCTTGCTACAACATCCTCTAACGTGTAGAGTGCAAGAACATCCCCCCGGGGATCCTTTTCTCCAGGTGTTTGAAAATGCATCAGACTCGACTAGTCCACATGGAATAAGAAGAAACTATTGTCTTGAAAAAGTGATACTTTGAAGATACTAGACTTTAAGTAGGTAGAAGGGACTGTAGTTAGCAAAAAGCAGAATCAGAATGTGAAGTTCAGTATTGCTTCCTCATTGTAATTAAATGCTTATGTTAATGTTTGGGAAAGGGAATCACAGAATCACAAAAGGAGTCATGTTGAAAAGGGACCACAGTGGTCATCTGGTCCAGCCTCCCTGTTTGAACAGGGTCCTCCCAGAGCACATGATGGTGCTTCTGGGTCCTTTTCAACTCAGACTGTTCTGTGACTCTCAAGTGAAATTGCTAAAAATAAGAAAAAGAGTTAATAATGGCACTATTGCCATTAAATATGGCACAGGATTGTGTCCAGAGGGTTCTTCAATATATTCCACAACCTCTCTGGGCAATCTGTTCCAGTGTGTGGTCACTTTATAGTAAATAAATTCTTCCTCATATTCAGGTGGAACTTCATGTGCATCATCTTCTGCCCGTTGTCCTATCTCGAAGAGAAGAGAAGAGAAGAGAAGAGAAGAGAAGAGAAGAGAAGAGAAGAGAAGAGAAGAGAAGAGAAGAGAAGAGAAGAGAAGAGAAGAGAAGAGAAGAGAAGAGAAGAGAAGAGAAGAGAAGAGAAGAGAAGAGAAGAGAAGAGAAGAGAAGAGAAGAGAAGAGAAGAGAAGAGAAGAGAAGAGAAGAGAAGAGAAGAGAAGAGAAGAGCCTGGATCCCTCCTCTCCCCGCCCTCCCCTCACATGCTGATAGCCACTGATGAGGTCCCTTCTCGGTGGCCTCTTCTCGAAGAGAAGCGAAGATGCAGGTGGAGAGAAAAGGCGCTATCATGGTCACAGAGGAAGGACCAGGAGGGCATTTCCCGAGCGCCCTGATGCTGTATTTTCCTGAAAATCCCCACGAACGATGCCGGCCTCTCCCGCCGCTCCCCCGGCCCGGGGCGGGCGCGGGGCGGGGCCGTGGGCGCACGTGACAGGGCGGGTGCCATGGCGGGCGCGGGGGCGGCGCGCGGCAGCCCGGAGCTGGCCGGGGCGGCGGGGTCTCCGGGCCGGGCTGAGCAGCAGCAGCAGCAGCCACAGCCGAGAGCCGCCGCGATGTCGTCCGTGGCTTCCTACGAGAGCCTGGTGCACGCCGTGTCCGGCGCCGTGGTGAGCGAGCGGGCGGGGGGCGCGGGGCCTGGCGGGCGGGGCGGCCGTGCCGGCCTGCCGGGGGCCAGGGCCGCCCGCAGCCTTTGTTCGGCCGGGACGGGCCGGGGAACCGGCCGGAGCTTGGCCAGGCTGGAGGCCGGGCCTGAGCAGCCGGAGCCACCTCTGAGAGAGCGGGAGCTGCCCCTCAGAAAGCCGGGCTGGCGCACCCGGAGCTGGGCATCCCTTCAGTAAGCTCAGGCAGAGGGGCAGCACCTCAGCTGTGCGATCCCAGGACTGCACCAAGCATCGTCCTCCTGCCGCGGCCTCGTACGCGCTCGGGAGCTGCGGAGGGTGAGGCAGCTCTTGGGCACTGATCGCAGTGTAAAGCGGGCACAGAGCAGCTGGAGGAGGCTTGTGTCGGTCGCTGAATTTAATTTTTCATGTGGCGCTTGTAAATTAAAAAGTCGTGTTTAATTTATGTAGATTTCCTAGTGTGCCCAGCCCTTGAATTTTTGTTTTCAGAGTGCTAGCTCTAAAATGTAAATCAGCCTTCTGCTTCCAACAGATTAAGAATTTTAGTGGATGTAGCATGTTGGATCGGGCATACTGATGGATAGAAAGAACTCCTCGTGTCTCCTATAGGATGAAAGTTGCTAAATGTTATTGAACGATAAACATGGGAACAGGCTGCCCAGGGAGGTCATGGAGTCCCTTCCTGGGGACATTCAGAACCCACCTGGATGCATTCCTATGCCACCTGCTCTGGGTGACACTGCTTTGATGTGGGGGGGTTAGACTGGGTCATCTCCAGGGGCTCCTTCCAACCATGACAGTTCAGTGATTCTGTTTTAAAGGCTGATTCTAAAAGGAAAAACAAGGCTTTAAGGGATGTTTTTGTTTTATTGTAGATAAACACAAGATTTTTGTCTGCTCTTTAAATTGTTTTAAGTCTGCTTACTTAAACATCAAAGGCAGCAGGGATTTTGTTTCCACTTTCAAAAACTGGAGCTTTCTCAAATGATCTCATTATTGAAATACTACCCATTTTCCTTTTGCTGGCTTCTGCAGAAGTCAGTGATACTTTCTAGACGTTGCTGTTAGCTTCTCCCTTCAAATACATACTGCTGTAGTTAGTCTGTGCCCCTGAACAAAGTTTGTGGTGTGAACCAAGCTTATAAATCCAGCCATAGACTCAGAACTGTGTTGAGCTAATGCATCAGGAGCACATGTCAGACCACAACATGGTAACTTTTGTTTGTATTCTAATATACTGAAAGCTGATATATCTTCTAGGCAACCTAGTCAAATTTGAGATGAAGGCATATTTTTGTGAATAGTAAAAAAATAACCAACACAAAACAGTGCTTGATTTCCTGTGAACTTTATTTGAATTACATAAGTATTCTTTAACTCTACATGTAACTGCAACATAATCTTCCTGCTGCAAAGCTGTAGGGGTGAGAATTTTATGGGAGTATTATAGAGCAGTTAGGCTGCTTCGTTGGCTAAATGATGGCTGAAAAATAGCAATGAAACTTCTTTATATGTTTCACACTATTTTGTTGTTACTATTTTTTATAAATCCAAACTTCAGGCTGTGGTCCTGCACACATCTTTTTGGTAGTAGTCACCTCAGGCTATTTATTCTGGCTACTGCACGGTTGTTTATTGGGTGCTGTGACTGGTCAGCAAACTGATGTGACTGAAGAAGTAGCTCAGCTGAAAAAGTTGGTTTTCAGCCAGATTAGTTTCTGTGTCTGCATCATTGTGTAGTGCCCAGAAAGTTATGCCACCAGATTGGAGGAAGCAGGGGTGCAAATACAGTTGACCAAGAGCCTGGGATTACACGGACCAGCCTGTACCTGTCCCTGTGATTATTCAGTGGTAATGTGACTTGGCAAACCACCGAGATCCAGTGCTGACAGGGCGTGGGGGGAAGGCTGACAGTGAGGCCTCACCCTTCCAGCAGTGCAGGGTAATACATGGCAGCATCTGTTCTGCACTCACTAGTATAATTTTACCTGCCAGTCTCAATGCAGTTTAGCAAGGAATATCTGGGTCCCTCTCGAGAGCTTTTGTTGTTGGGGAAAGGACTGGTCCTGCTTATCCCTCTTTCCTTCTAGCCATGAAATCCTGTCTCTTCCCTATGATGCTTCTGGCAGCCTCCTCATCATGTAGTTGAGTTGTTCCAAACCTAGGAGAAAAGTAACTTGGCTTTTCTATTTCTCTCAATTTAGCAAAAAAAAGGGGAGAGGGTACAAATTCTTTTTTATGTGCAATGATCTGTTAGGTCAGTTTAGTTATTTCATTACATTCTCTTGAGCTATAGTTCTGTATGAGTTTTAAGCCAGTTTGGCAGTCAAGCACTAGAACAGGCTGCTGAGAGAGGTGGTCAGTGCCCCATGCCTGTCGGTGCTTGAGGCATTTGGGAAATGCACTTAAGGTGCTTTAGCTTTTGGTCAGCCCTGAAGTGGGGTGGGGGCAGCAGGACTAGGTGATGATTGCAGATCCTTTCCAGCTGAAACAGACTGCTCTGTGTCTTGTGGCCGCACATCCATTGTGTCCTGTGTGACACTACCCCACTGTTTCCTCATTTCCAGTTTCTAATTTTGAGTGCTAGTGTGTGTGTGTGTGTGTTGCTGCTGTGTGGTGCATTGCATTGAGACTGGGATCCAGGATAAATCTCACTTTGGGAGGATGGAAGCAGGGGAGGGCTGGAAGTTGTAGTGACTGTGCAGTCCTGTTCTGTGCGTAGGTGTAACTGCGTTCATGAGGCTGTCTTCAAAACTGCAGTAATGCAGCTCCATTAGAAGTCAGTGATACTTTCTAGACGTTGCTGTTAGCTTCTCCTTCAAATTACTGCTGTAGTTAGTCTGTGCCCCTGAACAAAGTTTGTGGTGTGAACCAAGCTTATAAATCCAGCCATAGACTCAGAACTGTGTTGAGCTAATGCATCAGGAGCACATGTCAGACCACAACATGGTAACTTTTGTTTGTATTCTAATATACTGAAAGCTGATATATCTTCTAGGCAACCTAGTCAAATTTGAGATGAAGGCATATTTTTGTGAATAGTAAAAAAATAACCAACACAAAACAGTGCTTGATTTCCTGTGAACTTTATTTGAATTACATAAGTATTCTTTAACTCTACATGTAACTGCAACATAATCTTCCTGCTGCAAAGCTGTAGGGGTGAGAATTTTATGGGAGTATTATAGAGCAGTTAGGCTGCTTCGTTGGCTAAATGATGGCTGAAAAATAGCAATGAAACTTTTTATATGTTTCACACTATTTTGTTGTTACTATTTTTTATAAATCCAAACTTCAGGCTGTGGTCCTGCACACATCTTTTGGTAGTAGTCACCTCAGGCTATTTATTCTGGCTACTGCACGGTTGTTTATTGGGTGCTGTGACTGGTCAGCAAACTGATGTGACTGAAGAAGTAGCTCAGCCGAAAAGTTGGTTTTCAGCCAGATTAGTTTCTGTGTCTGCATCATTGTGTAGTGCCCAGAAAGTTATGCCACCAGATTGGAGGAAGCAGGGTGCAAATACAGTTGACCAAGAGCCTGGGATTACACGGACCAGCCTGTACCTGTCCCTGTGATTATTCAGTGGTAATGTGACTTGGCAAACCACCGAGATCCAGTGCTGACAGGGCGTGGGGGAAGGCTGACAGTGAGGCCCTCACCCTTCCAGCAGTGCAGGGTAATACATGGCAGCATCTGTTCTGCACTCACTAGTATAATTTTACCTGCCAGTCTCAATGCAGTTTAGCAAGGAATATCTGGGTCCCTCTCGAGAGCTTTTTGTTGTTGGGGAAAGGACTGGTCCTGCTTATCCCTCTTTCCTTCTAGCCATGAAATCCTGTCTCTTCCCTATGATGCTTCTGGCAGCCTCCTCATCACGTAGTTGAGTTGTTCCAAACCTAGGAGAAAAGTAACTTGGCTTTTCTATTTCCCTCAATTTAGCAAAAAAAAAGGAGAGGGTACAAATTCTTTTTTTATGTGCAATGATCTGTTAGGTCAGTTTAGTTATTTCATTACATTCTCTTGAGCTATAGTTCTGTATGAGTTTTAAGCCAGTTTGGCAGTCAAGCACTAGAACAGGCTGCTGAGAGAGGTGGTCAGTGCCCCATGCCTGTCGGTGCTTGAGGCATTTGGGAAATGCACTTAAGGTGCTTTAGCTTTTGGTCAGCCCTGAAGTGGGGTGGGGGCAGCAGGACTAGGTGATGATTGCAGATCCTTTCCAGCTGAAACAGACTGCTCTGTGTCTTGTGGCCACACATCCATTGTGTCCTGTGTGACACTACCCCACTGTTTCCTCATTTCCAGTTTCTAATTTTGAGTGCTAGTGTGTGTGTGTGTGTGTGCTGCTGTGTGGTGCATTGCATTGAGACTGGGATCCAGGATAAATCTCACTTTGGGAGGATGGAAGCAGGGGAGGGCTGGAAGTTGTAGTGACTGTGCAGTCCTGTTCTGTGCGTAGGTGTAACTGCGTTCATAGGCTGTCTTCAAAACTGCAGTAATGCAGCTCCCATTAGGAGCAGCATTATGCCTCTTTCTGGCACTTTTTTTTTGTGCTGGCACTAACCTTCTAACTGAGATATACTTTTTAGAAATATTTATTCAGATGGGTTCATTAATCCACTTGCTGTCCAGCTGGGTACATGGTAGGTGAGAACGATACAACACGGGACAAGTACATGGGAGAGCAGAATGAACTGTTTTGGCAAGAGCCCAAACTAAATGGGTTAAAATAACCAGGTACTTGTGGCCAGGTCTTAACATATGCTAACTAGTGTTACAAAAACTGGAGAAACTTAAGTCTGGTCAAGACTTCAACCCAGAATTGTTTTAGTGTGGAAACATCACCAGAAAATGAATCCTCTCTTGCTGGCTGTAGAGCTAGGTCCAAGCAGCCTGCTGAGGAGCTGGAGTATTTCCAGAGGCAAAGCTCACTTAAATGTATGGCATAAGACAGCTGTAGAAAAGCTCAAGTCACACTGTGCACTGTAGTTTAAAAGCAGCATTGAGTGACTTGCTGTATCCCAGACCTTCCCACCATTTAAACACTTTGCATGACTGCTAATAGAAGAGGTTCCACAGCTTTAGCAGCCACCTGATGCACGGAAAACAGGTTTACACCAAGCCAGGGCCTTTTTGAGGCTAATAGGAGGTAGAGAAAGTTCAGTGTTTATTTTCTGATGCCACTAGATCAACTTTCAGGCTTCAAAAACTTTCTCTTTTGGCAAAAATGTTTTCATTTTAACTTGATCTAATGCAGGAGAAAAATAACCCTCATTTGTAAGTGTGGGACAAATAATGTGTTGTGTGGAGTTTATCTCCTTTTTAAACCTACTCAGCAGACTGATTGTGGGCAAGAAGTGAAGAGTTACAAAAGTTTAGCAGGCACTGTATAAGCAGCTGATACACTATGCAGCCAGTTTATTTTGTTTTTCAGGGCAGTATGACTGCAATGACTGTATTTTTTCCTTTGGATACAGCTAGACTTAGACTTCAGGGTAAGTGTCAAAATCTAGTTTCTTTGTACAATGGCATTTCTGTTTATCTTGGCCTGGGCACTTGTAAGGGTGGTTGTAGTGGGGGTGTTCTACATGAACAGGAGTCTGACTTGTGTCACAGTAACACTTTTTCCAGGTAAAGGTAATTCTTCCTGTTGAAAGTTGGGCAACATTTTAATTAGCTGAAAAGGCTGTGTGCTCTGTGGCTTTTAAATTATTATCTAAGACCAAAGACAAAAACAAAGAGGCAAGATTGCATAGGATTATATTTGTGTGTTGTTGTTTTTGGCTGCTGAGATCTCTTCGAAATGCAGGGGCAATATAATAAAAAACAGAATTATTCAGAGGATGATTTAAAGGGAAAATCCAGGGTTAAAATTGGGATTAGGAATATCTAATGTTTACAGAAATGCATCTGGAATATAAACTGGGTTGTTCTGAAACTCTGTCTTCTAATGTAAAGTCACAGACTCAGCAAGCATTTTAGAACTATGGCTAAAGCTCTGTTAAGAACTGGAGGCAGATTATCAGCCAGGTTGTCAGAAGAATGTGGTTGAGAAATGAATAGCTTTCAGTGCAGGAAGAGCCTGCTTTGCTAAGGCTTAGCTGTTTGCAGATGAGCTGTAGGAGATTGCTCTGCTACTGGTGCTAGTCTGATGTCCAAGGAATAATTTTGAGAGCAGTTAGGCAGGCCCAATTCTAGCCCTCTACCTAAGGGGAATCTGCTTAATTCATGTCACACCTCTTAGGAACTGGTGACTATAGATACTCTGGAGCACAGCAGAACCTGTCAGTCTGAGGAAGAATAAAAAAAGGAAGTAGCCTTACCTAGCAAATGAAAATAAGGAGAAATAGGGTATTTCTAGCCTTTATGGGGAAGAAGAAACATGTGCTTTTAGGGTATATTCAGAATTGCATGGATAAAGATTTGTAAAAGAGTGCTAAAAATTTGAATAATCTAAAAGTTTGATTGTTTTGCTTTCCAGTTGATGAGAAGCGGAAGTCAAAGACAACGCCGGCCGTCCTTTTGGAAATAATCAAAGAGGAAGGCCTGTGAGTAGATAACTGATTTTCTGTTTGTTTTCATGGAGATAAGCTCTAAAACTAATTTTAATATGCTTTTAAAGTGGAACACTTAGCCTGTATCTGTGTGGACAGATTTTTATTCCAAATTGAAATGTCTCCACACAAGTGTGATATGACTTGCATAATCTTATGTGTTCATCTTTAGCTAACTAGGATTAACTTTCTTGAGCACCTTATGCAATTGATCTGTTCAGTGATGTAACTGTGCCTTCATTAGTGAGGTAGCTGTGCCTCCTCAGAAATGCAAATGTGTGTTCATATATACCTGTTCAACCAGCTTTGTCTGCCTGGATTCTTGGGTGTGTCGATTTCTCAATAACCAAGATGAAACTCCTGGATAACTGAGCCACTTTCAAGAGAACTGAGACATGTTTCCCACTTGGAAGGTTTTTATCTTCTCCTAAGCATGTAGAAGTAAACAACACATGACACTTTATGCTAGTGGGATTCAACATCTGTCTAAAAGCAGTTAACTTTCAGCTGCGCTGTGCTTTAGTATTTGTTATAGTCTGAGCTGAGCTGGCTGGGAGAAACAGTTTTATGTCTGTCCTTGTTAGGAGTATTTTCCTAACGGAATCCCTGGAACTCCTAAGTAGACTGGTGCTTCCAGGACATTAAAGCTGACAAAAGTTTAACTTGGTCCATAAAGCTGTGTCACCTTTGAACTTGGGCAGACGTATGCATGAGGAGTTCTCTGCCAGCTGATCTCTCTTGTTCACATTCCCACATTACCTCTGTCACATGAGGGTGGCAAGTAAACTTCAATTTTAAAAAACGAAAGAAAAAAGTAAAAAGAAAAATTTTATAATTAACCAGGGTGGAAAGACTGCAAAAGTGGTCATCCTACTTGGCCTGTGAAAGAGAAAAATCAGTAGCCCTGGCAAGAGAGGAACATTGTTTCTTCCAAAGGTATTGGGAAGGCCTGGCAAAGCCCTGGTACTAATTTAGAGAAGTGTCTGAAGTAACAAGAAAAAGGCCAAACAGGAACAAATCTGAAATATGATGTGAGATTATAAACATCTTGTTCCCATTAGCTTGTAGAGTCTTTTTTCATTACCATACTTTTGTGAGACTGCTTCTCTCATCTTGATAAAGCAAATAGGACTTGCTGCAGAAGTTTATCAAACAGCTTTCTTCCCTGCACTTCCATCCTTTTCAAAGTGATCTGAAAGGTGTTCACTAGTGTACACCAACTTTTTCTCAAGATTGCAGTGAATCATGGATGCTACTACTGACAATTTAAGTCATTAAAATAAACTCATGGGTTTTGTTTTAGTTTCATGTTTTGTACTACAAGATGTTTCATTTGAAAATCATCAGAGGTCATTCTTAATAAATCAATCAAACCCAAACTAACACTCAGTTCAAAGACATAAACCCTAGAGGATGTTTCTCTCTTTCTTTTCCAGCACAGAGGAGATAGGTAATATAGGAATTGTTTTAATTTGGTTTAAGAATGACTACATAGTCAGCTAATTTGTAACTGCATGGTTAGCTAAGCCTGTAACTTCAGAAGCAGTTGTAACAATAAGATGTATTCCCAGCTACATGGGAGGGAGAAGCACTCATGAAAAAGTGGCATTTACATTTTAAGAAAAGTCAGATGTGGTGTTTACCAGCCTTGCATCTTTTACAGTCTTATTGGAGATCCTTAAATTCTACATACTCCCAGTATTTAATGAATTCTAAAGAGCCTCCATAGTTACTGCTGTTGGGGTGATTTTTTGTATTTTTAACATGATACCAGCTCTCTACCTGTTCTGTGCAACTCCAGTGAAGGTGTGTATCATTATTTTTTTTTATGTGTTGTAGAACGTGTTGGGAATGTAGGACAGCTGTTGAAGTGTCCCTGTTTTACAGGATCATCAGGCCTGTTGGAGAAGGGAGCTTTGTTAGGCAGATGTTACAAAATCATTCCTAAATCAAGACAGGTGTAGATGATAATTCTTTTTTTTTCAGATTAATCTATATAAATTTAACTAGGTAATGTCTTTTTCTTACTTACCTGACTGATTTGCCCTAATCAGATTTTACACTAAGGCATTTGTTAGAAATTCTTCCCACCTGTGTATCTTCTGTCCCCGGTTGCATCCTTTGCCAAACTCTCCTAGGAGGAGTATATGAATTTCAGTGACTAGTCTTCAATTTTTAAATTTTATGTGAGAATCCAGATACTTTTTTTCCTTACTCAGGAGTTAATTATGGTTTGTTACCATTGCTGAAAAAGACATATCTAGGTAGTACTTCCTGTAGTCCACAGCATTGTATCTCTGGGGTCCTCCACCAATACATAAAATGAGCCGGATCACATAAATACTTCACTGATTCTTACTGTGACTTTTTGCTCTCCATTAGGTTGGCACCATATCGAGGATGGTTTCCTGTTATCTCCAGCCTTTGCTGCTCCAATTTTGTTTATTTTTATACATTTAATAGTCTTAAAGCCCTCTGGGTCAAAGGTCAACATTCAACCACTGGAAAAGACTTGGTTCTTGGGGTTGTTGCAGGTAATACTTTAAAATCTCCATTATGTCAAGAATGATATTTTTGGTATATTCTATCTAACGATTTTCTTTATGAAGTCCTTTGGAGGCCACACTGAGTGCTCACCTCTCCCACTGAATGCAGACCTGCTTCTTTCTGATTGCTCCTCTGTGCAATCCCTGCCTCCTAAGGCATTCCTGTTGTGAATTGTGGCACAAAACACAGTGCTTGTTTGGCTTAGGATGATATTTGTGTCTGATGTGGTGCTTCCCAGGTATCTAAGCATCATCACTAAAATGCTGAAGAAAAGTAGCAGGGAGAGGTGATAGTTGGGGTTTTTTCAGAGGAAAAGATATATGCCAATTCTGAATTAATTTCAATTACAGTAAGAAATTTTAATGTAAGAATTTGGGTGTCAGTTTTCAGACTTGGTTTTGGGTTGTCACCTGAAAGTGACAGGAAGTTCCTAGATATGTGCAAGTCCAGTGGGACCATATGCTCTTTTATTCTGTCCTCTTATGTGGATTCTGCAGTGCCTTCTTTGAAGGAATGATAACATTTGTGACTTTTCTAGCACAGCCAGTGTGAAAAGTTACCACTGTGGGCTTTGTGTTTGCCAGTGATATTCTTCAGGGACTATTGCTCATGCAAATGCATAGAATCAAGCTGATTAAAAAAAAAACCAAAACAACCTATAAAAAAGATCCCTGGGTTTGGGGTTTTACTGGGGGTTGGGGAGGAGTTGGTAGTTTCTTATACTTTAGTGTAGGTATAATGACTGTGAATAGCTAGTGGAAGTAAGGAAGGAAATTCTTAAGCTGGCTATATGTCTGTGGTAAAATTCCATATATTTTGGAACAAAGGCTACAGGAATTAGGGTACGAATTACCATTTACTTTTCCCATATGTTGTGTAGGTTTTATTCCCTCTTCCTAGCAGAAATTTCAGTAGCATGTGAATCAGGGGAAGAAAAGGGAATAAAAAAAGATTTGAAATCTTCTTTTTCATGCTGATTTTCTTTGTGCTGTGTTTTGCATTAGGAGTAGTGAATGTGCTCCTAACCACCCCTCTCTGGGTAGTGAACACACGCCTGAAGCTGCAGGGAGCAAAATTCAGAAATGAAGACATTGTACCAACCAATTACAGAGGCATAATAGGTAAGCATCTGTAAGGACTTCAAAGACTTTTACAGTTCACGTAACTGGTGTCACCCTGTAATCTCTATACTCTGTCACTTTGCAGTCATTGAGATTTACAGGAAACTGGACTTGGCTATTTGTGATGGTAATTAAGAGTTTGCAGTGTGCACTCATGTAACTAAAATACCTTTTGCAGGGGCAGATATGTTACCATACAGATAATGAAGCAGTAGTGAGCCCCATGAAGTGGTAGCTGGGAGTCTGAGTTTGGACAGAAAATTAAACTTCACTCACCTTAATCTCTTAATCACTCACATGTTCAGGCTGTCCTTCTTTTAAAACCAACCAACCAACCAAATAACATTACTGTTATTTTGAAGAAGGTTTGGAGGACCATAATGTGGATTCCACACTACTAAAAAAAAAAAAAGAGGGGGCTCCCTGAGCAGCTGATTAGTTTTGTTTATGTTAATGGTGATGCAAACAAGAACTTTCTTTGTCACTACCTTTCTCTTAACTTCTAGATTAAAATGGAAGTTTAATTAAAAATGCTTGTATAAAGGATTGCAGTGGATTTTTTTAATACTTCGAATATTAGGCTTTAAGAACAACTTCTCATATCTTTTATATTCAGAGTTTTGTACTCAAAATGTTAATACTTTTTTTCCTCACCTTTTGTCTCAGATGCCTTTCATCAAATAGTCCGAGATGAAGGAGTCTTAGCTCTGTGGAATGGTACTTTCCCCTCTTTGCTGCTGGTCTTCAATCCTGCCATACAGTTTATGTTTTATGAAGGCTTTAAACGAAAGCTTTTGAAAAAGCAGCTGCAAGTGAGTATGTTTTGAGGCCAGATGATGAATATGCTCTGTTACAAGACAAGTTTTTTGATATGCATCATTTGAACAAATTCAGAATATGGGTTTGGTATTGGTTCTAGTATTTTCAAGTGGTTTTTTGAATTAATTTGTCTAAAAAGGATTCAGCATCATGAAAAGAGACGGGAATCTTTCATGTCCCTAGGGAAGAGATTCCTGTAATTAATTCTTCTACCTGCAAAAATAGAACTGAACCTCTTGTCCGTATTTCCTTGCATGTGTTGACAGGTCTTGATTGAAAGTAGAAATTTCAATTGTAATACATCTTTTATAAGTATTTACATACTGATTGTTTTGAAGTCTGCTTGTAAGCCTTTTTGCAGTAAATAACTTTTTTTTTTTTCTTGACGACCTCAATTTTTCCATGTAATTTTTCTAGGGATGAACACTAGAATTAAACGTAGCATTGCAACCAATCCTTCCTGATTTTCTATATAGAAATACAATCATTTTTCTGTCCCTGCTTTATACTGTTCTTCTTTTTCCTTATTCTTTTTCCATGTCTATATCAGATATAGAATATCAGCTGAACTCATATTCCTTTTATGTTCCAGCAAACTGGAAAGCATTTGTATTACATTTTCAGATAATATAATCTGTTTAAGATGCTTTGATGTTCATTTGTGATTTTAGAATGTTATACCAGTATGTTACCAAGCCATCTTGTTTTTCCCCAAGACATAGTGAGATTATTTTTACATGAGATTTTGCATCATCAATGAGGCTTGGGTTTTTTACTGTCTTTAGTTAATACTGCTGCTGTAGCAGCCTATTTGTACCTGATGGATCTACTGTTACATTATGCACATTTTTTGAATGATGAGTTTAGCTTTCATCTGCATTGTTATTTTCTTGTTGGCTAATAACATGCTTATTTATGTATTTATTACTTGTGTTTCTTTTAAATTACTTAGTTCCACTATAAATTAGGACATTTCTTTGTCCATGATCAGTGAAGAGGGGATATAATTTTTTTTCCAGCTAGGAATGGTAATTTTTATTTTGAAAAACATTTTTCTTCCTATTTGGTCATTTCCTGATTGTCCTAAATATAGCAGGTTGACCTTTTTAAAGATGTGCATGTGTGAGTGTATTTTTGATTGCAATCAATATATTTTAGAATATGTTTTGAGTGTGTTTTGATATGGGCATCTACTTACGTTCAGTGATTAATTCACACTGTTAGACCGAGATGCACTGTAATCAGCTTAGGCTGTAACAATGTATTTGGTGCATCCTGGAGCAGTGTGAGCTTTGGAGCTGAGGGTAGGCTTCAGCAGGGGTTCTTAACTAAAAGGAGATGAGATTTTTAGCCTATGGCATCAAGACTAAAATTCTGCCTGGGAGTGTAGTGATTATGTCTCAGGAATACAGAGTGATGTTCAAGGAACCTTTTGCAGTCACCTTTTCACAAGTTCTGCATGACTTTTGTTTCACTGTTGCAAAAACTGAGATGCTTATTGATTGATAGTATGTTTAAATGATACTTCCTTATCTTTTGTCTACTTTTGGTGCTTTGAAGTGGTCTAATTATGTGGCTTTATATCAACTGTGTTTTAGTAGTCTAGTTATATTGAGGAATGCAAAAACAGGTGGAATTTACAAATAAACTTAAGATGTGGAAAAGCAAATTAATTGAACCATAACCAACTCTTTAAAATGAGAAGACCCTGGGATTTCATGAAATCTTTGTGCCAAAGATCCTTAGATAATCTGATAGCAGGTACCAGTACAGAATTCCCAAATGAAAATGGGTAATTGGTTATTTTGGTACTACGTGGAAGTAAATTTGTTCTTTATCTATTGAACAGCTCACATCTTTGGATGCTTTTGTCATTGGTGCAATAGCCAAAGCAGTTGCCACCACCCTCACTTATCCTCTGCAGACAGTACAGTCAATTCTGCGGGTAAGTAATCATTTCATTTCATGGCAACTCTGCCTCTGACTTGGTCTGTATCATGCAAGCCTTGTTTTTATTTGTGTTAATGGACCCATTGTTTTGGGAGGCATTTTTCCAATGCAGGTCACAGATTAGAATGGCTTTCCTCTTTGGTTTTGACTGAGCTTGATGTACTGGTGCACATTTATTTCAAGTTGCTGGTAGGATTGCCAGTGTATTGTATTGGTACAGTGTCTCACAGAAGCTGATGCATTGTACTGCTTTTAGGCACTACAAAAATGTACATTTACTTCTTGGAATATAAATGGAAAATGTGTCAAGTGGGGAGTTAAAACAAAATCTTCTGAAACCAGTCTATTTCCAGATGACCTATGGTAATTTAAAAAAAAAAGTTCTATTCATAGGTTTTGTTGCTCAGATATTGGTCTGACCTTGTCAGTGTCCAATGTGATTCATCAGGGGAAGCTGAGCTCCCTCATAAATAATACCTTTAACCACTTGCCTGGCCATGTAGGCTAATTGTAGTGGTAATGGAAACACTTGCATTTATTCTGACTTGCAATTTGTACATAGGCTGGATAATGCTGCTGCCTTCAGAGTGTACTAATATTGACACAAGACAAAACTGGGGAGTAGGAGGGAAGGAGACCTGACCATGTGTAAGCATATTGTACTTTAATTTGTGTGTTTTAAACTCTGTAACAGTTAAATATTAATAAGTGTTTCCACATGAAATATATTTTCCTGAGTAAGGAGGAACCTTAACTTGCCTCTACAGTAAAGCCATTGTGTATGTTCTAGAACTTGGACAAATGTGGAGAATGAGTTGAATTACTGAAAACAAGCCTTCCATGCTAAGAGTATCACTTTTCAGACCTCTCTAATAAGGGAATTTTCATATTAATTGTTCATCTGGAAAAAGTCATTTTCAAGCAACTTTTGTAATAATTTGTAACTCTCTAATTAGAGTGTAATAAATGTATCTTGATTTTTTGTAACCTGTGAAAAGGTAGTTAGGATGCTATATTTCAAAGCAAGAGGATTTGAATATATTAAATTTTATCAGTCATCTTTTTAAAGATTTTTGATTAGCTTCTTTCTGGTAACCTTATCTGTTTTAAAACACATCTCAGTAGTAGTTAGGATTTTTGGATTTCAAAAAACATTTAGCAAAAATAGAGGATTTGAATATACTTACTCCTGTGTAATTTTTTTTCTGTTTTCTTTTTTTTGAAGTTTTCGTAATTTTTGATTAGCATTCTTTCTGGTGCATTCTTTCAATGCCTTATCTGTTTTAACAGCCTGGACACATCTCAGTAGTAGCTAAACTAGTAACACAGACTTCTGTTACTGGAGTGGCTGATACAGAAAAACATTTAGGCAAAAATAGCTCTGTTTGGATAAGTTGCAACATCAGTCTGTTTTTAATTTGTGATGCACCTGTTTCCTCCTGGTGTGAAAGGAGAGCTGGAAGGAAAGTTGGAGTGCTTTGTTTTGGCCTGAGCATTGCACAGCAGTGCAGGTTTCATGGGGCTGCAGCCACAGAACAGCTTCACCCCTCATTCCTTTCCATGGTTCCTACAGAAGTGGTTACATTCTTGAGGCTTCATGTTTTTTCTATCTCCATTTAGCTTTTTGAACAAAATTCTTCTGACTCTTAATGACAGTGTAAAAAGAAAAAAAAAATCCAGTGCCAGTCCATCCTCTCCCTGTGATGATGGGGAGCACAAGGACCCTGTTTCTAGTTCTGCAGTCACTAGGGGTGACTTCTGTCTCTTTGCTCTATGAAAGAATACCCAGGAGCCCTGAACACATCTGTTGAGGACATCAAAAAGGTGTGTCTGTGACATCTGTGCTCTCCAGTTCAGACTTGCTATATTTTGTGATGTGTTTTCTAATCTAAAGTTGGCATTGTTCTAGTTGATGAAGTTTTTGCTACTCACACTAAGTGATGTTAAAAAAGAAGGTTATGAGTAAAGGCTTAGTATTTTCAGAACTAATATTCTGCATTTAAAAAAAAAGTTGCAGGTGTTTTTTAAAACAATTTTAGCAGATTTGCACACTAATATAAGCTCAATATAATTCATATAAACTAACACATCGTAACTAAGTTCTCTCATCAAACTAGTACAGAACTTTTTTTTTTCTTCCTTTTTGACCATAAACCTTTAGAAGCTTACTCTTTTTTAGAACTTACTGGGGATCTTTGTTATAAGATCTACACCTTTGCTTTCAACTCTTTGGCACAGTTCTCTTCTTGCTGTCGTATAATGAACAGTTATCCTGTGTAATTGATAGTGGTAGCAGCTTTACCATTTGGTATTCCTTCTCCCAGTCATTAAAACTATGTGACACTGGTGTTACTCATTATGCAGTGAAACTGTTCTTTGGCTTATGTGTCAGTAAAGAGCAGATAAATTAAATTTGCCTCTGGAGGTGCAGCAATACCATTAATGTTCTCAGTGATCCCAGAAGAAAAAGTTCTCTTTAAAATGGAAGTCTTTTTTTCTCTGTCATAGAGAATGCTAATCCCTTTGGGAAGTCTTCTGCAGTAAACACTGAAGTGTTAACATCCTAGTGAAAAATTAATAATTTTCTTCTCTCTTAATGACCCTTTGTAGTACAAAAATTGTCCAGTGGTGGAGAAAGAAGGAGAATGAGGCACCTAATGGTGGTGTAGTGTGGAAGCCTATGCATAATCTGGGTAGTGACTGACACTGTAACTTGGAACCTAGTTAGCAATTTTTGAGGGGTATGTCTGAGTCTGTGACAGTAGTTCTTAACACTGATTTGTCAATATCAAATGGGTAGTTACTGATGAAAAGATTGTGGACTTTGAATGTATATTTACCTAATAACAGGAGATTTCTATTAGCATTCTGTTGCTGCTGTTTCCTCCAAGTTATTAAAACACATAGTAAGAGAACCTCTATCATCCTAGCATTCTCTAAAAATTTCTGCCTGAATCAGCTGGCATACTTTACCTACTGTCAGTGGTAATTTCTTACACATAAGAAATAGCGCTTGCCTCAACATGTTCTGGGAAAAAACTCATCCAACATGCAGTTACTCAGGTTCACCGTTCTTAGCACAGAAACTTAATACAATCTTCAAAAGCTATTAGGCTGTGCTGTTACAAATACAAGTGTACCAACTCTTGTATATTAATAATTCATAGCTACAGCTTGCTGGCAGTACTGTTAACCTGTATCAGATAGAAGTATCAATGAATGCTTGACAAGGAGTTGCTGAAATTGCTAGTTTAACTCTACAGCAGCTATCATGCCTACTGAAAACCAGCTTGGGCATAAGCAAGTGTAGTGATTAAAAAAGAAATATTATTTAGGCCACGTAGGTAGATGAAACAATTTTGAATTCTTCCACAGCAGTTCACACATAAATGCTCCAAGACCATTGCTGGGCAGATAAACTGTGTGTTTGACTATGCAATCTCAATGTAGTAATGACTTGCAGGTGTGTGAGGGTCTGAATCTTTGTGAAGTGAAAGCTGAGAAAGCCAGAAAGAACTTGCTTTGAGTGTCATAACCCTACTAAGACTCTGCAAATTATGCTTTTGAGATCTTGAAAACTGCTTCCTCCACAGCAACTGAAAGAGAGGAAATATTTGTTAGAATCCATTTTAAAACCAAACCAAATTACAGTAGTATGTACAGTTTTAATGTTTGCAGTGAGAGCTTTGGCCTCTGTTCTCTGATGGTAGTTATGTAATGTGGAAAATGTTTAAAGAGATTTAGGGTAGGCTCTCCAGATTTCATGCCTGTATGATGTTCTCTGTCAAGCACAGTGGGGAAGTAGTACAGCAAAATACTCTTCCGTTTTTTTCAGTTTGGGCGTCACAGGTTGAACCCAGAGAACCGAACACTGGGCAGTCTTAGAAATGTTCTTTACCTTCTTCAACAGAGAGTGAGGTGAGCTTTCCCATTTCTCCCACCATGATAGAGAAGACTTGAGTATTACTAATATTGTAAAAATGTTGCTGGGTCTGGATTTTGTTTCCTTTTGCCTCCCTTAAACTTGACATTTGAGTCAACCTGGTTTTTGTAATGTAGAGTAAGCCCACAAACCCAGATTCTCCTAAATGTCTGTACAGAAAGTGACATCAAAGATACATATGGATACTAATTCATTTCACCTCTCAACTTGAAAAGAAGCAGGTTTCCTGCACAAAAGGACCTTAAATTTCTGCAGATTTTTTGCTTTAAAATATTACTAAACATAGCTGGCTTAAGGTCAAGAATGGGTTTAAGATTCCTGCAGTTGGTCATTAACTTGTGATGTTGATTCTTCTTTGTGGAGTACTGATTTACTTACAGAAAGCTATTCATGCTTGTTTTCCTGTTTGTTTTTTTCTCCTCCTTAGGCGTTTTGGGTTAGTGGGACTCTACAAAGGCCTTGAAGCAAAGCTCCTGCAGACAGTCCTTACTGCTGCTCTTATGTTTCTGGTGTATGAGAAACTGACTGCAGCAACCTTCACAGTCATGGGATTAAAGCATTCGCGCAGACATTGAGGAGGAACCTATGCCAAAGATTCTGGGGTCTAGAAAACACATTCCATTTCTGACGCCTGGCTGGGTAAACAAAGGGTCCTCCCTTTCTCTGCTTCTCTTTTAGCCACCTTTATCTCCAGTATTTGGAGAAATCTGGAATATGCTCTATAGGACCTGTTGCCACGAATTCAGGGATAGCCCATTCCCGATTGTTCTGTGTACTCACCATGTTAAGAAAAAAAATTGGAGACCTTATTTAAGCACTTGACCCGAAATTTAAACTATTATGTGATTTGGTTATTTGGCTGATATTCTTGGCAAGAATGATTCTCTCTCACTATACTTTCTTCTTTACCCTCAAATCGTCCTCCACTATTCTTGTATCTTTATCTTCTGTCAGCAGCTAGTGGGGCTGTTTTTGTGTTATTTTCCTTGACCTGTGTTTGTCACTTCATATTTGGTTCATTAAAATAATTCATAAAGAATAACATTTTTGGCATGGTTTTCTTTTACCTGCAAATATGTTTGTGGCACAGGATCTGATGTTGTCCTAAGTACCTGGAGGTGAGGTCTCTGAACTGCTGGAATGGATATTACAAGTGAGTGTGCAATCTGTCTTCTTGAATTCAGCTATTTAGAATTATGAAAATTTTGAATGCAGATACTGGGTAGATTGGAGGAAGATAACCTCTTGCTTTTTCAAGCTGAGTCCCTCAAGCTGCCTCAAGAAAAGGGGCTTGCTACAGAAATACATGAAGTTTTGTGACCTTATTCTCTGTGAGAGCATGTGAATTCACACCATGTTCTTATGCACACAGGGGGCACTGCTTCAGAAGTGGTATGCCTGCTCAAAAATGTGCTTTGTTTATTTTTCCACTGATATTCCCAGACCTAAAAAGCCTAAAATGTGTATGTTCTAACATGTGTATGTTCTTTTTGCATAGTTTGGTCAGTATTCCTAGACCCTAAAATCCAAATTAAATTGTGCTCTGTCATTTGCTAAGCTGGCAATAGGATTGTTCTGAAGAACAGTTTCCTATTTTAAGTATTGAAAAATTTCATGGCAGTTTTAACACTAAGAATGTGTAGAAGGGGGAGAAGACTTGAATGCTGCAGGATTCCGAATTGCAAAATGGCACCTGCTTCTGGAGTCTAAATTGAGTCCATTTTAAGAATGAAATTGTAAAATAATTCTGCAGATAATGTCTTTTGAACAAGAATAAGTGGCTTCTTTTAAGAGTATTGAGAGTACCTATGCAAGAAGAATGCCCTTAATTCAGTGCTGGTTGACTTTCAGTCCAGGTAGGATTTGCACAGACAAGTAAGAATTAAAAAGTGCAATGAGCTGTCATTATACTTTGTTAATGGATGAAAGTGAAAGACTGGAGACCTCACCACTGGAAAAGAATGAATCACAATTCTGAAAATTTCAGTGAAAATACTTTTTTTTTACTGAAATGAGGTGCCATGTGGAAAGGTAGTCTGCTGTCATTTGGGTGTTTTTAATCAGAAATTTGGAATTGGTAGTATGGCTCTTGATAAGCTACCTCACCTTGAAATTCCTGCTGTCAGAATCATTGTGGGGAAGCAGAGTGGTTCTCCTGCCAGTCTGGCTGAAATCTGTGTGGCTGCCAGGAGCTGGAGTTCAGTGCCTCAAACCTTTCTGCTCTGTGGCATGAGGGAGAGATTCCTGCAGAAGTGTTTTTCTGGTTGCTCTACCTGTAAGAAGAAACTAAATGCTTGCTAGCGTTTACTAGCCAAAAAATACTTGTCTACCTACCAGTGTGGATTCAAAGGGATAAAGTGTTTGCTTTTTGCAAAAAAGCTGAATACAGAAGCCCTGTGTGAAAGTGTGCTGGTCTTGGTTGTGTCTGCATTACCATTAAACCTGGAACAGACATTCTGCCCTAATGTCTCTACTTGGCTCTGCTGACCAATTATAGTGAAACAGTTTCATAAAGGAATGAAAACAAAAGTTACTGAAACTGAGAACATCTCCGGTCTTTTAATGGTTGACCTGTGGCATTTAAAACTTTTTTTGCTTCTGTATTCTCCAGTATTGATTTAGACATTAACCTGAAATAACTGAAAAACAGCTTTGCTGTGACTGAGCCAAAATGCAGATGGTTGAGGAATTGTTAAGTCATTTATTCAATTGGCAGGCAAATGTTCATGTTGCAGCTGGTACCTCTACCTAAGTTTTCTCAGACGTAGTTTGAACAGATGATGACATTTCTGTTAGACTGCCTAAACTATTTCAACATTGGTGAGTACTTTTGACATTAAAAAAAAATCCATAATTTATCAAAGCAAACTATGAGAGACTATTTTTAATTTTGGTACAGGACTTGTAATTCATCCTTGGTGGATAAATACTGTCCAGAAATGAAAACTAAATAAAATCATTCTATTCTATTTTAAAATATATTTACATAAATTGTCATTTCCTGCTGTCTCTGTCATAAGCAAATAACAGCTTATTTAGGGGGTGGTGTAAAGACATAATCCAGCTAATCTGGCTCTGTGGATTTGTCATTTCACTAGAGAAAAACAGTTGGCAAACTAATGACATAGTTGCCATCAAACAGCACAAAACCTCCAAGTGTTCCTTTAGACACAGGTGGTTCCCAATGGACATGGCTGTGGCAGTGGAAGCTGGAGATGGAGCATGGAGACAGAGTAGGAGGTGGTGTGGCAGAAGCAGCTCTAGGCACAAGCACCTGTGCAGCAGTAGTAACCATTTTCCATCCAAAAATTGTGTCAATTCATTTCTAGAGAACTTAACAGAAAATATTTTCATCTTCAGATGTAAAACAGGTCTCCCTATATTTTTAATACTATTTTTTCAGAGACAAGAGAAAGGAACGATGATTACAAAGGAGAGCAGCAGAGAGGATTGTCTGTCTTAGTTGAGTTCTGTCATGGGTAATTCTGTCCTTGGCTCAGTTTAGGAGATTTAAATTTAATCCTGTGCTCTTCTTTCTCTTTCCCACCCCACACTTTGACTGAAGGTAGGAAGCCCTTGTGGCATCTCAGAGATTGCAAAGTAAGTGGCTTCATGAATTCTGCTCCAATTTGTATTCCAAACCATGTTTCTTGCAATTATAGGTGGCCTGTATGGTAGGGCAGTATTTACCACATTTTGGCTTATTCACTAATGTTATTTTTGTGTGTGTGTGTATATATATATAATCTCTTTTGTGTGTATATATATATCTCAATGTATCACATAATAGAAATGCTATTCACTAAGCCTCAGGAGGAGGACAACTGATAGGGTATAATGTGTTCTTTTTGTCTTACGTAATGTTGAATTGCTGAGTATCTGCTGCCAGAGCTGGCTGTACTTTACTGGAAGAGTCTCTCCATCAAATGATTTTCTGGCTGCACTGAAGAAAGTTATTAAAACCTGAAAGCTGTTGCATACCCTTTGGGGGAGGAAAAACAGGATTTACCTCCAGTCTGACCAAGAGAAATAGAGCTCGCTGCACTGCAAATCTTCTTGTCCAGATTAATCCTTCTTTACATGTCTTACTGCTCACCTGCTGAGGAAGGAAAAGGGGCTCTGCTGACCCTGCTCCTTGCTGGACTTTTGTAGCTAAGACAGGTAAACACCATCCATTCAGAGGAAAAAAGAGGTGAGCTTTCAAATGGATATTTCTTCCATAGGCTGTTGGAAAAGGTATTCATTGCCATCAGTGGAGTTATTTTTACACCACATGTCAAAACCATTTCTTAGCTGGTGAGCATGGGGCAGGAGAGCACAGGGTTGTGGGAGAGAGGGAGCTATATGGGAGGCCCATAGTGTTTATGCCCATTGTTGGGGTTTGTCTTTTTTTTTCTTTTTTTAATCAATATGATTTAAAGCAAAGAAGTATGAAGATGACGTGATGAGGAACATGAGTATTAAACCAGTTGTTTTTATGTAATTGTTTATTCAACTAATCTAAAAAGCTGAATTCTGTGTCTGCAAAGGGTTCTTTGTGGGCATTATAAACCTCTCTTTGCCTCTTCACAGCAGAAACAGAGTTTTTAGGGCATGGTTTGATGGTCTATGTGGGCTGAAGAGCCCTTTCAAAGCAAGTGTCCCTGAGACAGAGAGGGGCCAGGTCCATCCCTTGCAAAAATAAAGCTGTGCATGACTGCATGGTCTGTACAGGGCTGTTGATGCTGACTTAGTGTAACACCTTACTAGTGTGTAACATCATCTATAGCTTACATAATATTCATAGCTTCCAGGTTTTGATAGCACTAGATAAAAGGGGATAGCTTTAGGATTCAATGAGCAACAAAAAAAAAGCTTTTATGAACTGGCACTGCACCAAGGAATAAACTGCCTGCTAGAGAGTTAAAATAACTTCTTGATTCTTCCTTGGTTTTGTGTTTAAAAGAAATGGACTCTAGAACTTTCTAGAAAATTATAACTAAAAAGAGATCACCTTTATATTTTGGCTGACAACATTTTTTTTCTGCTGTCTGTAGCAATGTAGTGCATTTGTCAGAGCAGCCTGGAGCACAGCACAGCCACTTCAAGGTAGAGGGGAGAAGCTTGTGCAAAGATGGATTTATTTCTGTCCTCAGAAGTTGGGGAAATTATCCTCCAGTTATTGCAGCTGGAGGAGAGCAAAGAGCAGGAATTTGGTGGTGGTCCAGATCAGAAAGCCCAGCAAGTCAACAGTCCCCATAACTTGCAGCAATGGAAATGTGAAGTGATAAGAAGGCCAGAATCTATCTGTGAGAGATTCTCCAGCACATTTCCAGATCCTGGTGTAGCACTTGCACAGTGGAGCCCAGCTCATGGGGGTGCTATCGCAGCAGCAATCAACCAAACACTTCAAACCCATCTCAGCTGTACCAGTGGTGAGAGGCTGCATTCTAACAATCCCTGACTGAAATTTTGGGTGTATATTCTTCTGGAGCTGGAATGGTCTGGATAGTCAGGGGGTTTCCTTGAATACCCCTTACTCAGCGCTTTTCATGCTGTTTTGCTTTCTATGACTTTTCAAACCAGCTGAAGAAAATAATAGGTGTGTCTAGGTTGCTGGGATTTGCATTTGGATTTGCTGCCAAAATTGCATAAGGTGTTTAGAAAGTTCCCCAAAGTGGCAATATGCCAGACTGAAGATGAAAGGGACTTTAAAGGCACAGACAGTTACTGCTCACACTGGGAACAGCACCTCACAGAAGCAGGTTTTAACTACAGGGAAAGCCTCTTAACAATGTTGTATTTGTAGCTTTATCTCTAATGCCAAAGGCCAGATTGACTCACACGAGCTGGGCTCAGGGATCTGTATGCAGGAGGTGCCTGGGATCAGCCCAGGGTTATCCATAGAAAACCCATTTTTCTGACTGCAGCCAGTGCTCAGTGCTCAGGGGGGGCTGCAATTGTTGGTGCCTGTGATCCGGCTGTCGTCACAGCACGCGTCGGTCTTATTCTTAGTAACAGCTAATCTCTGCTGTACTCTCACATCCACATATGGAGGCTGAGGTTGGGGCTTTTTCCCCAATAGGATTTATTTTGAATTAGAGACAAATGCTGGCCAGGCTTTAGCTGGCTTTGCTGTGGATTCCTTGCTGAAATTTGTCAGTTTACAATTCTTGGTTTGGCCTTTCTGACCTTTGTCTGTGATGGGCAGAAGATTTCAGCTTGTCTGGGTGGATTCAAGATGTGATAGGACCTCCCCTAATTGTTTCCTTCTCTCAGCTCAGTGATGGCGCATCAAGGCCCAGAGCTGCTGTTTAGAACAAAAAATATTTCCTTTGTCCTGTTTTTTTGGGAAGTTCATTGTTCTTTTAATGTCCTTGAGGAGTCATGGTGACTTGTTGATGTGAAGGTTTTATGAAGTGCTGTCTTTCATGAATACTGATGTGAGAAAACTAATTTGATGGATTTTTCTCATTATCCTCATGCACATGTCCATGCAGTCCCAAGCCTCAGAGTCACCTGCTGCATACAAAACAAATATCTTCATTTCTTTTAAATTATTTCTCCTAGGCTTGCTTTGTGGCCATGAATCAAGAATACTTTGACACCACTGTTTTCTAGTTTTGAAATTCCCAGGATTACAGAAGGCAATGTATGACGGTTTTGCATTTTTTTTGCATGGCAGCCTTTAATCTTAGTCTTTCCATAATATTTTGAAAGATACAAGTTGGAGATTTCATATGATGCTTTCAAGACTCTCAAAGTATTTATCAAGAACACTGAAATATTGTGTTTAGTGGATATACTTAGTGTTTGGAGGATAAAAATGGGAAAAAATTTTGTTTTCCTCATAAGCAGGGAAGAGGACAAAAAAATGGAGAAAGAATTAGCAAGATTTATTTCTTTATTGCTTTTCTCTAGAACAAATACGTGTAAGTTTTTTCTGAAGCTGAAGGAGAAACATTCATGGAAACCTTGTAGCTCCTGTATGCAAGATGCTAACTGCTCCTGTAGTATGTCACAAGCTTTCATATTTTTAAAAACTGTGAATATTCATATACATAAAAACGATATTAATTTGTGAAGCTCAACACCCTGAAGCTCAGCAACCCATCTCATTCCCTTTCTCCATGCCAAGTCTGTTTTATTCCTGCTGGAGTCAGAAGGGGTTCACCCCGCGGAGCCGCAGGGCAGTGCCGGTAATTATTTGCGTTTTTGGGATGTTCTGTTTTCGGTGGGGTTTGGTGTGCGGCCGGGGCAGACACCAGGAGGTGGCAGCCAAGCCCCGCTGCCCTGCCTCGCTCTCCCTGCTGCTGGGAGCCCAAGCAGAGGGACTTTCTGTGAGCCACAAGAAATCAAATTGCAGTCGGAAGGTTTGGAACTTTTGCCTGGAGAAAGAGCACACCAGAAGCTGGGAAGGAGGAGAGGGTCAATGCCATTCCGTGTGGCAAAATAGTATTTCCTTGCTGGGTGGTGGGGGGGTCCTTGCACTTGGCCTATGCTGTGTGCCTCCAATGCTGCTGGTACACATTACTGAGGTTAATTTTTTTCCTCGGTATCATCATAGCATTACAGTGAATTAAAACCTTAGGTGAATCTCAGGCCTGTGTTTCAATACAGGCAAAATTTTTGTTTGTTGCCATGTCAGAACATTAATGAATTGAATGTGCTGCCTATTGCCTTGAATGCTGTGGGGAAAAAAGAAAAAAAAATTATAATCTGAGAAATAGATGTTAAATCAAATGAGAGAATGTTTGGTGGGAAGAAAAAAAACAGCCAAGTGGTGGGTTTCAGTACAAGACATTTCAGAGGGGAGAGTGAAACCCATGGAGTTACATGAAAAGGAAAAATTAAGTTGCAAGAAGGAAGAATTTATAATGTGATTGTTGCCAAAGGTGGTCTGAATTCAGGCCACTCCAGGGATGTGGTGGGATGATATTTCCACGTTGCTGCCACCAACACTAAAACCTGCCATTGTCATGTTTATTTCATTTGACATGATTCTGTGAGACAAAGTGAATTACTTAGGCTGACAAAAGTAGATGTTGTGTGATTGTTGGCATTTTGCCCGTGTTTCTTACTAGCACTTGGCTAAAACATACTACCAAATAATTTCACAGTGCCTCCAACATCCATGATTTCAGTCTCTGCTTTCTGGTTTGTGCAGTTCAGGCCCTGCCAATGACCTGAGCCTTCACCCATCCTTCTCTGCCTAGCTACAACTTCCCCCAGCTCTCCTCCTGCCTGTATATACTCTCCTTTTCTCCTGAGGAGTAACTTCCCAGTTGCATTAGAAGGTCAAAGTTAAATGAGAGAATGTGGCCAGATCTCTGTGGAAAATACACTTTTTTCAGTTGTGAAAGCCTGTATGGTTTATAGAGTGGCTGTAGTTGCTGACTTCTTCTGTTTGAGGTGACAAAGACTTCAAAGCATTGTGTTAAGGAAAGACTCTGTGCAACAAGAGCTGTTCCAGGCAGCCACCCTCTCCAGTTGCTTTCAGAGAGGAATTCAGGTTAGTTTCCACAAGGCAGTGATTGAATATTCTATACACTGGAAGAAATGGGGAGAAAAAGTCAAAGTGAAAAACACAATGACCTTGAACTGCTTTTTTCTGTCTTGAGAGACCATAATGCTCTGTCATTTTCTCTTAATGGAAAGAAGTGTGTGGTTCTGGAAGGCAAGGAAGGGGAAAATGATGTAGCTGAGGAAGGACCTGCTTGTCAAAAGGCTCCTTTGCAGCACTGCTCTACAAACATAATTAATGTTAAACCAGCATTAATGAATCTTGACTGTCCCTTCCCAGCTGCTGGAGCAGCTAATGTGATGTGTGATGTGACACCTGAGCATGAAGCTCATCTTTCTAATGCCACACAAAATGACATCCAGCTGCCCTTGGCAGGGGATGGCAGGAGCTGTGGCTTGTGGTGCCAGTAAGTGACTGGTGGCTGTGTGTGAGCTGGGCCATGCGGTTTAGTGGGTGCAGGCATTGTCCAGCATCCACCCTCTCTACAAAGTACAGCACAGGGCATACAGTGCAGTTTGTTCCATGTGAAGAGACCATGAGTAGCTCCTCAAGAAGGTCTGGGGGCCAGCAAACTCAACAGTGTGGGCACTGGGGGTCTTCCAGCTGTCTTAGTGGGGTTCAGATCATGGTGTAAACCTTTCTCAGGCATCTCATGCTAAGTAGAAAAGGGAACATGTGCTTGATTTTACAGCAAATTGTGGTCTTTCCGTTTGTTTCATCTGTAAAATGGGGATAACATCTGAGCCCCCTTCTCGAGGAGCGACCTTTATGAAAGCAATTCCCTTGTTCAGTGCTTTGGGGTAAATGCTAATACCATGGGAATGTGACCTGGTTTTGAGCTGGAAAAGTAAGCTGGCTCAATGCTGACTTTTGGAGCGATCACTGCTGACCCAGCACCATCATCTTGCAGAGATGCGGCCAAATCAAGTTCAGGGCAGGTCATAAGGCAAACAAGGTCTGTCTCTGAGGGCTTACAGCTCAGGTTTGCTTTCAGCAGCCTGTCTGCCCTGGTGGTCCCTACTGATAATATAATACCTGCAAGGAGGTTGTGTACAGGTGGACATCCATCTCTTCTCCCAGGTAACAATTGACAAGAGGGAATGGTGTCAAGTTGTATCAGGGTATGTTTAGATTTGATACTGGAAAAACTTCTTCATTGAAAGAGTGGTCAAGTATTGGAACAGACTTCCCAGAGAAGTGTTGAAATCATTAACCCTGGAAGATTTAAAAATGTGCAGATGTGGTGCTTAGGGACCTTGCTTACTGGGGGCCTTGGCAGTGCTGGGTTAATGTTTGGACTCGATGATCTTAGAGGCCTTTTCCAACCTAAACAATTCTATGATTCCATTCTCCAATCTAGACACAGCTGCAGAAAGTGCTCTTGTTCACTAAGCACGCTGTGAGAGATGTGAACGCAGCACATCTCCTGTTTCTTCTCACCACAGGTGGAGGTGCTCAGAAAAACCCTGGGTTATTATCAGGAGAGGCTTTGAATAACCCAGGACAGAAGTTTAACATCTTTCTTCTCTTGGCCATGATGCAGCTTGTGCCTGGGGAAGTGTGCTGAGACCTCTCAGCTGGAGGGGGACCTCCTGAACCTCAACAACTCTGCCCAGAGACGTGGTAAGCACAGGAATTCCCCCTCTGACTTCCGCCTTGATTAGCCAGGATGAGTTGTTGGATGCTTCTGGACAGGAAGTGCACTGTACCAGCACTGCTGTCACTGAGAATGATTTATTCCTGCCCTGTCTTGCAAGGAGGCTGGTAAGAGAAGCCAAAAAGTGTGGGAATATGAAGGCTGTCTTCCTCCTGGTCTCCTCCTGATTGTCCCTTGTGTGTTGTTGCATCTTATGGTGAGTTTGTATTTTGTGTCTGTCATTCTGTCTGTCACCACTACTATGGAATATAGGTTAAAAAATGCAAGAAATGCAAGTATGGTTTAAACTCACAATTGTTTCAGTGGAGGAATCCTGGAAAGGAGAGTTTAGCACACTAGTCACACAGAAGACATTAGAGATCATCCTCCCAGCTCTTTTACAGGGAAAAGATCTGGCAGGAATGAGGGCAGTCTCTATCAAGCCATTATTTTACACTTCTCTCTAGTTTTGATCATTAAAAACATGCTAACAGAAAAGGAAGGAAGAACTTCCTTTCCTCTTTCCACTTTCACTGTACAAATGCCTTCCTGTCATGGTAATAGGTGGGAACCTAAAACTTTAAATACTTTGCTAGGGAGAGCAGTTGTGAAGGTCTGGTTTATTTTCCCATGTGCCACTTTGCTAGGACTGATACTAGGCAGAAAAATGGAGAAACCACAGAAAGTGGGAAAACAGGTTCATTCTGACTGGCTGGAGTTGTGTGTGCAAAACAGGGGTGCAATTTTTCTCTCTGCTTCTCAGTCATAGGATGTGAGGGTTGGGATGAAGGGGACTCAACTGGATGAACTAATTCTCTTCAGGAGAGCATTAGTAGTTTTACAGAAAATGAGTAATCTTTTCCTTTGTCCTTTTTCATAGTAGATTAATAAAAACTCCCCCCAAAAAATGGGAGCTAAAATATTTGGGCATTTTTCCTGTGGTTGTCCTTATCTGGACTGTCATAGCACTCAAGGGAGCTACATCATTTAGATGGATCTTTTACAAGTCAAGTGGGATGAATCAAAGGGTGACTTTGGCCCAGAAGGGCTCAACAGAGTGTTCCTTATTGCTTTTCCCAAGGCAAGAGCATCTGCCCCAGGGTAGCAAAGGGAAGACCCCTCTATGTGCAGCCAGGGAACAAGTTCAGGCTTCTGAGCACTCACATGAGCAGCTGAGGGACAGTTTTCATTTGCCACCTCCCTGTGCTCACTACCAAGGTTTCATGTCCCACACTGAATGCATTTCCCTTCCTCCCAGGCTAAGCAGGGATGGGTGACCTGGGCAGTGTGCTACAACAGGAGCAGCTTGCCTGCAGCTGGGAGTTGAGTGGCTCTCTGTCCTGAAGGAAAGGGAACCATCACCTCTCCTGCCCCCTTCCGCTGCTGTCAGGCAAGCCTAAGGTGGGCCACAGCCAGAAACATCTGAAACTCTTAACATGGGTCAGTGGTTGAATTCTAAAACTTCATATGTGCATCAGAAAACAAAGAAAAATAAATCAGTGGTTTCTTCTGTAATGCTCAAAGGAGCTTGGGGTTCTTGTCTGGAGCGAGAGCTAGTCTTGTGAAATTTGGGCTGTTTGGTGAAAAGTACTGGATGGCTCCAATTTGTGATGCTGATTGTGAAAAGTTGTGGGATCAGGCTTGATTTTTCAAAGGAATTATCTCTTGCTCTGATTTAATTCTCAGGCAAGTCTCTGACTTGAAATCAGACAGCAGCTACACATCTCATATTAAATATTTAGGTAACTGATACAAAAAATCCTCATATCAAGGAATGTGTATAGATCACTGATACAAAATCCAGGCTGGGTAGTTTAAGCAGTTTTGAAATACAGGATTTCTGTGGCAAGTCACACACGTACAATTTCCACCTCCCTTCCCCATCCAGACCATTCAACTGAGGCAGAGTGGGAGAAGCTGTCACTACACCCCTGTGAGCCAAAGCACATCAGACAGAGCAGTTTTGGTGTTCTTGGCTAGGACGGGCAAGGATCCAGCTCTTCCTTGTGTGAACGTTCCTGTCTCATGGTGGTTTCATAACACTTTCAGGGCCTCTCAGTATCCCCTCTGGGATTCCCCAGTGATAGAAGAGGAAAGAAATCCAGCCAGGTTTTGTTTGCACAGGAAGGTATTCAGGAGCAGTTATCAAAATTAATTTCCTGAGTGTGTAATTGCAGGAACAGGCAAGCCCATGTGTGCTGTTCAGGTTAAGTCATGTTATTCTTTACTTCTTGTCAGCTCTCTCAAAGGCAGATGTGTCCATGGAGGGCTGAAAACTCCACAGCAGGGAGAGCCAGAGGCTCTTCTGCTGCTGATACATCTGCCTTTTTTCAGGGCCTTTCTTTTCACACCCCATACTTTCTTTACCCAAGTGTAAGGGAAAAAAAAAGGACCAAACAGCCCCCAAAATGAAAAACAAACAAACAAAAAAAACCCCTCCAAAAAACCAAAACAAACTAAACTAACCTCAGTCTTCCTGGAAACATTCAAACATGCCGAAAAATAAAAGAAGTGGAAGGCAACCAAAACAGCCTCCCTGGAGACTGATTTCTAGTGCCACCATCAAAAAATCAGCAGTGACACCCCCTCCTGCAGAGATAGGGATGAGTGCCAGGCTGAGCTGGGACCCTCCCAGAAGGGAAGGCCTGGGTAAGAATGGCACACTGGGTTGCCTTGAAGGTGAGCAGGCAGGTAATCTGTGGCCAAACCTGCTGCCATTTCTGTCCCCCTGCCTGTACCACAGCCTGTCTGCTGCTGCCATCACCTGCCAGCTCTTGCCTCTCACCCCAGAGGCCCTGCAGAGGCTCGGAGGCTGGCATTACTGTCATCATCATCTCATCATCATCTTCCTGTGCACTGCTCCAGTAGCATCCCAGCCTCCTAAACCGGCTTTGTGATCAGCCCCCAAAAACTCTGCGCTGGAACCTGAATATCCTTCCCTTCCTGACCTTGCTCCTGGTGGTCTGTCCATCCACCCCGTGCCTGTGTGGCTGCTAGCAGCTCCCAGCTCCTCTGTGCTCCTCCTCAGGCCCGTGCCCTCCCCATGGTGCCTCTCTCTGGTTGGTGGCTCCCTCAGCCACCCGAGGGGTGCTGGTGACTCTCAGGTCTGGAGTCTGACCCCAGGGCCATGCACCCATGGCCCAGAGCAGCACAGATGGGTCACAGGTGCCACTGGATGGGCTCCTTGTTCTGGGCTCTGAAGTTCAGGGACAGGTGCCCCTCTCTCTTTCAGCTGTGCTAATAACAAAAGCTCTCTTCATCCATCCTCACCATCATTCACCGCCCCCAGCATTTCACGCCCATATGGCTTTGCTTCCTCCTGCCTCCATCCCAACCCACCTCCTGCTAATTCTGCTTTGTGCTGAAATTCTGATCTCTTGGGCAATTGGCAGCTTCGCCCCCTCAGTGTGCCAGCAGCCCTGCAGCCAGGGAGAGGGATGTGCTTAAAGAAAAGTGCAGCTCCGTTTCAGCAGGTGTCAGACACCCTTTGTGCACAAAAACTGTTGGTGAGGAAGGCACCAGGCCAAGAGTTAGAGACAGGAAAGAAGGAAGGTAAGTCATGTTTTTGTACAACATATCACTTTTCATTGTGAGTACACACCTGAGGGCAGGTGGGTGAGAGCCTCCAGAGCCCTTCAGAGGAGGTGCTGTGAGGACCTGTGGCCGGGATTTCTTCTCTCCTGCTCTTCTCATTCATCTGCCCTCTGTTTTTCCACTCCCTCACTTTCTCTCACTCAGATAATTTTGTGCTGATTCAGCTATCCTTGTCAGGAGTTCAGGCTGCAGTGCCTGGGCTGTGACTGCCTCTGTGTTGGGACCCTTTCCTGCTTTAGGTGTCCCTACAGGAAGTGAATACTGCACTTTGATTTCTCTGTGAGTTCCCCAGATCTCTGGGACGCTCAAATCATAGAATGATAGAATGTTTTGGGTTGGAAGGGGCCTTTAAAAATTATCTAGTTCAGCCTCCCTGCAATGAGCAGAGACACCTTCAACTGCACCGGTTTGCTCAGTCCCATCCAGTTTGACCTTGAATGCTTCCAGGGATGGGGTATCTACCACCATCTACCATCTCTGGGCAACCTGTTCCAGTGTTTCACCACTCTCATTGTAAAAAACTTCTATCTTATAGCTGATTAAAGATGATCCTCCTCTAGCTCATCCCTTGGTCTATCTCAACAGGCCCTGATGAAAAGTTTGTTCTCGTCTTACTTTGAGGTTTGCTGCACGTACTGAAAGAATGGGATAAGGTTTCCTCAGAGCCTTCTTTTCTCCAGGACTGAGGTGGTTGAAATGCTCCAGGAGCTAAGCTGCTGCTCCTTTGCCTCACCTCTGCTCCTTCAGCTCTCCTGGGAGCAGCTAGGAGCCAGCATGCTGGAGGGGACCTGCTGGCTAGAACCAGTTCGGTTTTTCTGCTGCACTGGGGTGGCTGCCATGGGACAACAAAACCTCCTTGGAGTAGCTAAACAATAGCAGAGAGTTTTAGCGTTCTTTATTTTATTTATTGGTAATTTTAGCCGCTACTTCACAGATTAAGTTGAAGACATTTGCTTAAATCATCTTTTTAACAATAAAATTTAGGCTTATTTCACACAGAATTTCCCTTTTGTTCTTTGCTTAAATACTCCTGCCCTTTGGCTGTTATTAATTACACCCACGGATTTCTAAACAACATAATCTGTGGAAATTAGAGTTTATGGGGAGGGCCAAGATCTAGTACATCTGAGAGCAATATTCCTCTCCCTTTTAAACCTTGTTAATTTGTATTGAATACGGGAGCATGTAAACAAAATGCCAGCTGTACAGCAGAGGATAAAAATTACAGGGCAGTGAAGCCAATTAAATCAATTGCTGTGGGCTTTGCCTTTCCCCTGTCTCCTGGAAAGGGCTGGGTTGGAAGGCTGGCAAACACAGGTGTGGACAGAAGGACACAATAATTGTGCTCTGTATTTTAAAGGCACATTGTCACCACTGGATCAGATACTGTCACCAACCTTTAGAAAGGGGCTAAGCTGCTCTTTCAGCTCTCACGCCACTCTGATTGGCATATTTGCTTCCAGTGCATCAGAGAGTCCTTCATCCAATTTTGAGCAATCAAATGGTCTGACTAGCCCCCAAAATAGGGAAAAGCTCATAATTTTATTAAGAAAATGTATTTGTAACTGAAGGGGAAAGGTGGTTGTCCACCTGTCTGAAAAGACTGCTTCTCTAAAACAAGGGTGTAAGCCTCTCCTTAGACAGTGTGTGAGGTCCCTGCAAGAGTGTTACTATTTAAGGTTACTTTTGGCTTCTTCAAATGCTCTTTGGGATACAGAAATCAGCACTTTGTCCTGCAGAGCTGCCAAGGCTGCAACAGGGGAGTCACCATCTACATATTCTCTGGGCTACAAAGAAAGAACAGTATCATGGAATCATAGAATAATTGATGTTGGAAAAGACCTTTGGATTATTGAGTCCAATTTTTAACACAGCACTGCCAAGTCCATCACTAAACCAAGTCCTAAGTGCCATATCTTTTAAATACATCCAGGGATGGTGACTTCACCACTTCCCTGGACTGCCTGTCCAACGCCTAGACAACCATTTTGGTGAAGAAATTTTTATGAGTATCCAATCAAAACCTCCTCTGGCACGACTTGAAGCTGTTTCCACTTGTCCTATCTTGTGTCCCCTGGGAGAAGGGGCTGACTCTCACCTTGCTGGACCTCCTGTCAGGTAGTTTAGAAAATGCTAAGGTCTGCCCTGAGCTTCCTTCAGGCTGAACAAACCCAGGTCCTTCAGCTGGTCCCCATAAGATTTGTGCTCCAGACCCTTCACCACTGCCCTTCTCTGGACATTCTCCAGCACCTCACTGCCTTTGCTGTAGTGGGGGGCCCAAAACTGAACACAGGATTCAAGGTGTGATGTCACCATTGTTGGGCATGGGGGGATGATCACACACTGCTCCTGCTGGCCACACCATTTCTGGTACAAAATGTCACAGTCAATGTGTTTATGATGGCCTATTTCTGAGCAAAGCTGCCCACTGGGATTTTCAGCCCTCTGTCACTGGAAGAGGTCACTGAGGTGTTGGTTCCACCAGGCATGTGGCTGGCTCAGATGTGCTTCAAGGGGTCCATGGGGTTTCTCTGTGGCTTTTCTTCATTTGCGTCAGGTGAGGAGAAACTCCCAGTAAGTACAAGAGCACGCCCAGGGCTTTTGGGACACTCAGCTCTTCCAGCTCATTTACTTCCTTTTTTCTGCATCCTGATTGTATCTCAGATTGAGCTGAACAGGACTGTTGGTTTTGCATTGTGTGGAAGGAAGAGGTCACCCTTGAAAGGAAAAGGTTTCCCTTGAAATCTCTTGCTGTCCTCAAGGGCAAACCATGTGGGTGGGTTCCGAGCGCTGGTGGCTCACAACATCCAACGCACAGCAAATGTAGGTCACTGATAGCTGAGATTCTCCAAAGCCACCCACATTTGGGTGTGGACAAACTCTTCCTCAAGCTTTCATCTCTTCCCATAAGGATTTGGCTGGTGCAGGCCAGCTGCCTTCCACACCAAGCCCAGTTCCATTTATCATGCCATGTGGGACTGCCAACAGCTGCTGGTTGACATAACAACTGCATTTCCCAGAACTGGAAATGGTGTTTCCTGTTGCCCATCTTTCATTGCTGTAATCCCAAGTGGAGGCTTTTGCTCTGTTTTTGTTTTATTTTCCTCTTGAGGAAGACATAAACACATTTCTTAGTTTCCTGTTTGGAGCAAAGTGGTTGAGTCAGGACCAAAACCAGCCCTGCGTGCCTGCTCAGGATGAAAATGGGGACTGTGTGACTTGGGGTAGCTCCCAAGGGTCACCTCAATTCCCTCTGCTCCTAAACTCATGTTCCTGTGAGCTTCAGACTGGGCTGTGGATAGTCACTGGTCATCCCTCTCTTGGGCTCCCTGACAGTTTTCCCCAGACATCTTCAGCCTGAAGTGCTCTGTGTAGCTTCAGCCACTGCTGGCAGCTGGCCAGTGCTGGGAGCACCACTTCCAGCCAGCCCTCCAGAGCCCCTTTCTCCTTCTGAACCCTTGTGCACCTCAGTTTTTCCAGTGAAATCTCCTTGTCTCCCCAGCAGACCCCTGCCTGAGTGCTTTGTGTCACCTGGCCAGAAGCCAGGCAGAGTCTGGGTAGGGGCAATGCAAGGATGGGAATAAATTGGTCCCTCACCCTGGCTTAATCTTCATTGTAGCATTTAATGCACTGGCAGAGAGCAGATCTGATGAAAAAGCTTTCCTATTAGTTTTTTTTAAGCTCTGCTCAGTTTCATATTTTTCTAAATGCTACCTACTCAGATTGGTTCTCTATGGGAGCAGATCGCAATGGCACCATGGGGGTGGCTTCTCTCAGTGGCAGAGCTCTCCTGCCAGGAGGGAGAGACCTGGGGACCATAACACCAGGTGGAAAGCCAGTTTATCAAGGAAACATTAATATTTTCAAAACCACCAACTAAACTTCCTACTTGCATGGACAGCCTGATAAGCAGCAACATCCCAAAGCCTTTACAGCTCTGGTTTCCCCTACCCTCATCCAACAGACACAGACTAGCAAATGCAATTCCTCAAATATTGCTAATGTAATAAAACAACAAGGACAGGGGACACAGGACTGGAAGGAGAGGCAAGAATAGCATAGAGGTGTTTTCCTGTCCGTGAGGAAACAAACTTAGGCCTGAAGCAGTGCTTCTCCTCTTCCAAAACAAGGAGTGACTGGGACCAGCTCTTTCCTGGGCTTTGTTTGATGCAGTCATTCCTAGAGAGGTAAGAAATTTCTGTGTTTAAGGGGACTGAACTTTTCTAGGACCACTTGGACAGATTCCCACTCAAACAAGGCTTGTAGGAATGGGCTGGCTGAGTCACTGCTGTGGGAGAGGCTGTAGCCAGCAGATAAAAGGTTTGCATCACCAGGTGCTGTCAGAATGAATGGTAAATGAAGTGTAAGAGAGACACGTTGTGCCTAAGGCTCAATTAACTGTTCCTTTTCACCAGGAGACTTTGCACTCATGCTTTTCCTATGCCTCTTGCTTTTTAACTGAGCTCTGACTATCACCAGTTATTTAGCAACAATATCTGTTTGGGGTTCAGCCATGTCCACCTTGGAGCAGCTCTTTCAGGGCTGTGGTTGAAGTGAGTCGTGAACTTCTAAAAGGACAACCTCGTTTCACCAAGTGAGTGAGCAGAGCTCAGGCTGCAGGAGGCTCTGAAGGGCGGGTTAGCTCTCAGCTGTGGCAGCCCTGGGAAGCCCAGAAGCTGTGTAAGAGGAAACTGAACTACAAGTAGAATTGGGGTCTGTGGCTGTGATTTGCTGGAGAGATTTAATTAGGGTGCAGAACTGTGGATAACACTGACTTCTGGGAGTTTTTATATTTGCAAAGTGAATTTACCCCAGAAATCTTGTGTAACAACTGTTTCCATATTTATCTTGAAAACCTGACCTTTCACTGCTGCTTTCTGCCCCTTTGGTTCTCTTTGGTGGCATACAGAGCTCCAGGTGGTCTCGATGAACTCATTTCCCCTCCCTCAGATTTCCCCTGAAAGTTGCTACAGCTGGTGGCTCACACAACTGCTTCTGCTTTATCACCAGAAGCTTTCAAGGGAGCCAGTTTGCTGAGACCTGGATTTCTGACAGAGAAGAAAATATTTGAAGGTAGGAACCACTTTTTTTTTTTTAATCTTTGAGTAGTGAGAAAAGTAGGGTTAGAAAGGAAAGATACCTGCCTTCATTTTTCCATGTGAAGATTATCTCTGAACACAGGAGCAGACTCAATCAGTGAATCCAAATGGGACAAAAACCCAGACATGTTTCTCCATGGCTCACACATCCATGCTCAGGGAGGGCTGCTTCTGCTCATGGCTGCCATCTGAACCCAGGGGCTGCATTTTCCTGAAGGGCTTTTTGTGGCAACTCCCATTTAAAGAGATTTGTCTGTCTTATCCTACTACATTGGGGTTTTAGCCTGGGTCAGTTCTCTGTTGGGGTTCAGCACGTGGCTCTGTGACCCCTGGTGCTGTGGAGGAGGTGGCTGTGCTGGGGTGCAGCTGAAGGAAGGAATGGCTGGACATGCAAGGGGTGAATAATGGCTCCATGAGCACAAGCATTGCTAGAAAGAAACCTGAGTCAGGAGATGGTGGCCTGAGACCTGTGTCCAGAGTTAAACTGCACAGGCTGTAGGAATAAAGCCATGGCTCTGGGTCTTTTCCCCCTGACAACCCCCAGTACCACGCCCCCCCTCAGAGCAGGGGGGCTCTGCTGCCAGGGACACCCCCTTGTTTGCATGATTGGGTTATAGAGCTCTGCTCACAGCATTCCAAAACACAAATAAGCAGGGACTGAGATAGTCTGACCTCATTAACACCTGTGTTTTCCCTCTTGGTACCAATAATAGAACAACTCTTGAGCTGGAAATATAAGAACACTTCCGTTATTTTGGACAGTGCAGGGTTTTCTCATGATGTGTATGAACAGCAAGAAAAGACACAGACACATTTGTTCCTGCTCATTATGACCTAGGCTTTGTCCAGCTAGTTCCATGATCATATTTTCAGTGGCAAGCACAAATACCACCATTGATTCATTGGTGTTATGGACACATCACTAGCAGCAATAAAGGAGATGGGTGCTCAGAGAGGATGCAGGTGTTCTTCCACACCACACGTCATCCTGCTGGATATCCCTTGTCCTTTCCCATTGCTTCATCTGCCATAAAACAAAAAGGATAGCTGAATATTGCAGCTTTCTGAAGGTACATGTATGTGGCTCCTCCAGTGCCTCACCTAGCTGTAAAACTGCTGACCCAGCTAGACAAACAAGGCCACATCTGATTCTGAGAGGCACGGGGAGGAAAATGCTAATGGCTGAGCTTACCTGACCCTTCCTCTTACCGAGTCTGATTTCAAGTTATTGATAGTGTTGATAAGTGATGTGGGCAGAACATTTCTATGTGGGGTCTGTTCGAGCCCTGTACTGCCTCAGGAAAATTCCAGCCTAAACAGTCATTTCTCCATACCTAAGAGAAACAAGCTTTGTTAGCATAACAAGAAAACCACATCCTCTTTGATTAAGATTTTCTAACACAGCTATGCCCTGACTTCAGACATTAAGTTAGTCTTTCTATTACCCTCTGCTCCAAGCCTGTTGAGATTAGAAGCCATTAAATAAAAACAAAGAGTGGTGCTGTTTTGGTTCCTACATTTCCTTCAGCTCAGGCATGCTATGTCCCCAAAGTATGTGCCATTCTTGAACAGAATAGAGCATTCCTGGAAATTCCTCCCAGTTGTAGGATACTTGTGTGTAACTGGCATTATTTTACTTGTCTTATATCTTACTGCAATTATTACATGCTGTTATATTAATAATGATAATAATGTTAGGGAGACATTGCCCCTGTGTTCAGGGGTTCTGATATTTGTGCTCCAGTGTGGGATTTGGGTGCACATTAGCAGAGCAGGTGAAAGGGTTAAAAGAAAAATCAGGACCCATCTGGGAAAAAGTCAGTGGCAGATATCTGGTAGAAGAGGTTGATAAACAGGATCTGAAAAGAGAGAAGGATGGGGCTTGGGAGGGACAGCACGGCATGATTAGGTGGCAAAACAAGAGAGGAGATTTAAGCTGAGGTTTAAGCTGATATTTAAGCTGTCTCTGCGTGCTGTACCATCGGAGGCTCAGTGCGGTTCATTCCCCCAGCCCAGAGCGGTGGAGCAGCGCAGAGCCTCTCCAGCAGAGCTGCTGGCCCGGGGCTGCCTGTGCCGAGCAGGGACAGAGCAGGGCGGCCCCGGCACGTCCTGGTCCCGGCACGTCCCAGCCCCGGCTCTCCCACGTCTCCCTCGCCGCCCGGGGCCCGCCGGGGCCGCAAACAGCGCCCGGGCGCCCCTGCGAGCCCTGATCTCTGCCGTCTCGGGGGATGGCAAAAATCCGGCCCGCAGGCTCCGTCTGAAGAAAGATTGAAGGCGTTTGTACGTGCCGCTGGTTCCTGGGCCTCGTATGTCCCTCTTGTAAAACACAGCAAGGATTTTCCCAGATAAAAAAAGGCACATCTCTTGGCAGAGATCTGCACGTACACGAGAATGAAAACATCCGGAGAGTGCTGCTCTCAAAACAAAATGCCCAAGAGCTCGAACCACGGAGGGGAATAGAGAGCGCCATGATGGCAGCACGTTCCTGTCTCCTGCCTCCTTCCTGCCAGAGACCATCAGCCATCCCGGGCCAGGAGCCAGCAGAGAAGCGAGTACTGAGCTGGATGCCTGGGCTGGATCCTCCTGGGCCTTCATCCCAGGAGCCAGGGAGGCAGGAAGAAGAGTGGTAGCTCTGTACAGCCTGGCCCCTGAATGATGAAGGGACCTGCTGCCCAGCACTGTGCCCGTGTCCTTTTAAACTTGTCATCCCACTTCACAGCAGGAACCCTCTGCCTTCCTCACCAAAGCATAAACACAGAACAAGGGAACAACAAGTGCTCATTCATTGCACGTTTGTTTGTTTCAAGAACCAAAGTTTATATAGTTGAAGCTTCCACATGCCACTTTCACCTTTCACCGATGCCCCTGCAGCCTGGTAACTGGGATGTGACAGAGAGAAATAAGCAGACGAGCACTTTAGTGTGATCTAACAGCAGAGTTATTTGGTCTGGGGTTTGGTATGCACTGAAAGTGCCAGTGGTTAATGGACTGTGAACATGGTGCAGCAGCTCTTTGCCTCCCTGCTGGCACAGGAGTCTGTGCTTCATGAAGCTGAAGAGGATGCTCTCCTTTGCAGCATCTGTCCCACTCATCTAGTGACCAGCCTGGTTTTACTACTCATCCATCAAAACACAGCCATCAATATACAGATATTTCTAGCCTTCATTAAAAAAAAAAAAACAAAAAAACCAAACCAAAACAAAAAACCCCAAAAACTTTCATCAATAAAATAGAAAAGTCTGTCTGGGAAGATCAACTTTGATCTCTGGTTTTGACCATTAGACTGACTTTAAATTTCCACGTCTTCAAACATTCGGTTTAGCTCCTGCTACAATTTTCTAACACAGTGCCTAAATTTAAAGACTATGTCTATTTATGTCTGAGGTTTTAACATTTCCTCCACTTGGACTGAACATGCTTTATCACATCCTCTAAACCCCAGGGACAGTCCAGTGAAGAGAGCACTGTCAATATGAAAAGCAGGGATATTGTCCCAATTTCAGACCCCTCATCTGTGCCAGACACTTACCTAGATCAGACACCTTTGTTTTCTCTGCACATAAAGCCCACTAGGGAATGGAGGACACACACATGAGAAAAAAAAAGAAAAGAAAAAAGAAGAAAGTATCAATTCTGTAATAAGAAGACAAATCACTCTTGTCAAATGTATTTGTCTCCATAATGGGAAGAAGTACTTTTTATAGGCTTTTTATTTTGGACACGGAAAATCATGATGTGTCTGTCCTCTATGTGCAGTGCCCAGCAGAAGATTGTGCCATTCACTGTATGCGTCATTTACTCCACGTGCCAGGTTTCTGCTCAGTTTTAATTTACTGCTTCTGAGGGATTTAATCTTCTCCCTTTTGTGGATTGTTCAAATCAAACAGTGATTATTGTTGGCTCTTTCCATTTTAGGCAGCCACCATCACCATAGCTTCTTTAAGTGGCTTCCATACAAAAACCCACAACAAGAGTGAAGCTTGCAAAGATCTCAATGTAGTATCTGGTACTTTTCCTCTTCCAAAATAACTGCTTCAAGTAAAGGGTTTGTTTGGTTTCTTAGGCTTTGTACAGTTACTTATTTTAGGTTGCTTTATTTAGTTTATATTTTTGTTCCTTGTACTGAGCCAAAATTTTCCTTTTCTCAAATTCACTTGTCCCCTCCTGGCTATCACACTAGTACCACCATAACTACTCCTCCTTCCTTGACATTTATATCCTCCAAAGCTTTATGAGTTATTATCATCACTGTCTTCTCTATATATTCTTGTCATTCGACCAAATTATACATTGGTTTTGTTTAAACATTTTAAAGCATGGAATCACCAGGGAAAATCAAACATCCTTTTGAAGTCCTTCTGGACTCTAGGCACCTGTTTAGGTTCCTTTATATCCCCTTTGGATCAAATATTTGTACTTTTTGGTTTGCTATCTGCCTCTTGACAAGTGTGCAGTCAGTCCCTGCCTGTCTTGGGCCGCTGACCTGAAGAGACCCAGTGACAGCTCTCACGACCCACCAAGTACAGAGAGGGACCAGCCAGCTCAGTGCACAGCCCAGGATGAAATTCCCATTTCAGGTGCAAGAGCAGATGAGGATCAGAGGGTGTGTGTACCCATGCCCAGCAGACAGAGGAGAGCAGACTTAGGCCAATCGTGTAGCTCACTTCACCCTCAGCTGGGCACTTTGCTGGGGTAGAATAGACTTGATCTTTCAGAATATTTGCATGTGATTAGTGCAGGTCACTACAGGACTCAGCCAGAGTAGGGACAGAGAATGTCACAACGTCTGGCATCATCAGGATAAGCCTGCCATGGAGCCAAACCAAGGTAATGTGCTCACAGAAGGCAAATTATCAAGTCAGCAAGAAGGGACGTGCAACATCTCAGGGAGAAAATTGGTAAACGGTGGCTAAACCTCAGTCTGTGTATGCAGCAGTGAGAACAGGGGTGCTGGAGAGCTGCTGACATCCACAGCAGGGGAGCAAACACAGGGTCTCTCAACATGCCGGAGCCCAATGTCCGCATGTTGACAGATTTCAGATTTAGATGTCTGGAACATGGTGGCGGCAGAGAAGGCTGGATTCCTTCTCTACAGCAGAGACAGTAATAGAGGTGCAGACAATGTCCAGGAAATAGATGGTGCTCAAGATACAAAGCTGGATAATATTAATCTAGGAGATTCTCTGAAGACTAGGTTACTATGAAAAAAAGAAGCATAGTCACAAAATGCAGATTTAAGATATTTTTTCTTATGTTTGGGAGTGAATCAAGGGGTTGAAAAAACGTGTCAGTCACTTTACCTGTATCTTCATCTGTCACATGGTGCTCTTCTGCTAATGAAAGTGGCCTGAAAACAGTCTTTGAAATTCCAGCTCATACCTTTTATTAACACACCCCAGCAGTAAAAAACATGCTGAAAAAATTACCCCTGCAGGCTACTATCCCATCTGTGACAGAAACCAGCAGAAGATTATTCCCAGAAAAGTTCAAGAGAAGAATAGGATAATTTGCCTACAGAAGTAGTTACTTCTAGTTATGGGCTTTCTGAGGTTATTCTATGCCCTGAAGCTAATAGGATTTTATCTGTCAAACATGAATGAGAGAACAAAAGTAACAACCTCTGATTATCCTCTTTTTCCCCTCTCTAATCTTACTTAAGACTTAAACTGAATCTTGTTCTCAATGATGGTCTGCAAAAGTCTCACAAATAACATTATTCAGTAGTAAATAATACATTTCCTGTACACACCCAACTTTATTCTGTAATAAACACATCTCCTGTTACCCACTTCAAAAGACATCCTTTTTGGGTTCACTGAGTCCTCATTCAGTATAGGAGCAATCAGGGCACTGTAAAACACCTTTACAGACTTTGGTAGTTTTTGCTTTTCCATTATGTTCCCTTTTCTGAATGTCTCCCTGTAAATTAAATAATCACAGGGGGCTTCAGCATAGCAATATCCTCCTCCTTTAATCATATCTCAATTTCAACTTATACCCTTTCTCCAGTATCCTTTTTTATGAAATGAGATGCTCCTGATATTTCAGGCAAAGCTGCCTCCTGACATTACATACTGGCATCACACACATTTCTGGGGAAATCAGCTCTATGAGAATGCTTTCTCATCAGCCCCTTTAATCAGACATTTAGCTCTGACACATGGCTCCCCAGGAGCAGGAGTAGAGGAGTGCTGGTATCCAAGATGCTGAGCAGTCCCATGCTAACAAACCACCCCCAGGTGCTTCCCTGCTTTGCGTGGGCTCCATCAGAGAGCCCTGGCCAGGAGCCCTGGGCTCCATCAGAGAGCCCTGGCCAGGAGCCTGCACTCCTGCCATGTTGCCAGCAGCTGGAGGAGCTTTTGGTGTCTGACAGGCAGCTCTGCCACACAAGGGCATCTTTCTTTGGGAGCAAATTCATCTGCCCAGTTTCAGTGTTGTGCTGCAGCAGCAGCAGGGGAAAGTGGAAAGAAGCTCCACTTGAATTTCATTCTTACTTCCTATGTTTGTTCCTCTTTGTTTATCTGGAACACTCATTCCTGGATTGGTTATTTTGTAGGAACATCAGGCCTGTGTGAGAGAGGCTGCTGCTGTGTTCCCCAGACAGCATTACACGCTCATTTTTTTTTTTCCTTCCATTTGATCCCTCTTTTCTCAAGCATAAATCAGAATACTATAATTTCTTTCCAGAGCTTTCCCCCCCACTGTTTTTAATATATATATTAAATCACATTCAAAAATGTTTCTTATCACAATTATAAATCTTGTTATTAAGGCTGGAATGCTGAATGCTATGTTGACAAGCCTTACCCAGACTAGGGAGAATTTTGGAAATACCAGACATGTTACTTGGGTCAAGGTAAACAGGTGAAGGTAAATGGAGGCAGAAGATGAGGCTGCACTCATTTTGGGGAATATCAGCATACTCTGCCATTGTATTGCACAGTTTCCCTTTGGTGCATCTTTTTCTGGGCACTGCCAAAATCCTGCTCCCATTTAATGCAGCTAAGCCATATGAAGGTGATTGGTCAGATCAAAATGCCAAAGGAACTCTTTCCCAGTGGATGGTGATTATTTTCCTCTACTATTTTCTGCCTTTGCAGTCTGTTTGCTGTGAAGCTTGTGAGGTCATGGCACTGTCCAGTTTTACTGACTGAGCCTCTTGGACAGCACACTCTCTGTCCAGCACCTCTTCCAGAGAGTGGGACCCCACAGTGCAGCTCCCCCAAGTTCTGAAAATAGCCCTGAACTTTCCCAGCCTCTGCATGTGTTCCTTGGAACTGCAGCCCTGCTGGATGAGTCAGCTCTTGCAGGGTGACATCACAGCTGAAATCAGACCCGGGCTTTGCAAAGAGAAATCCAAAGATCCTCTTGTTGCTTCATGGGAAACATTGAAATGAAGTAAAGATGAAAGTGTCACACACTTCCTCTCCCCATGCTGATTACTCACCACTCTGGGGAACCCCCAGGGTTGTGCAGGAATCAAATCTCATCTTTCCAAATCCTCCAGCTGCACCTTCTCTGGGAATGAAAGATGGAGAACACAACTCCTTGGAGAGCAGACCTTGGAGTCAGAACAGCAGCTGGGAAGTAATACAGCCCTGATGAGGATGTGCCAAACCAGGGTGGGTTCCAGCATCTCCTCCTGCCAGCAAGCCTCTGGAAAAGGAGGCTTCATCCAAAATACTGGTCTGGCACCAGAAAACCTTTCCCAGGTTTCTCAACTGTTTGGTTGTCACAGCCTCTTGCTGCACTCCATATGCCTCTGTGAAAGGGATTAAATGACCTCTGCAAATGCCATGATAGGTGTAGGATGACAGGGATATAAAACTGTACGCAGCTCTTTTCTCCAGTTAGTTGCACAATTATATGACTGGGATGTTACCAACACACAGACTCTGTGTTTGGATTCATCATGATTTAGGCTCAAGACTGAATGGAAGGATAACGAGATAGACCCTTTAAATGTAATAGTCTTTTGAGAAAATTATGTGTTCTGTGGTTTTGCTTAAAAATAAAAGGCTAGAAAAAGGGCACTCTGTCTACGTTGCCTCAGATGTTTCCACAGCGCTTTCAAATCCAGGGTAGTGACATCTGTTGCCAGGTAAGTAAAATCAGTGTGGAAATATTTACTCTTACCCCTTACTGGGACATGAGTGGCTTTGCACTCTTCTAAACACAGATGTGAAGATGCCTTTCTTGGCTCTTGAATTGAGGAAAGAACGTTAAGTTGCTGTCAGGAGAGTAACTATGGCTTCTTACTCCCAAAGACTGGAAATGCTCACTCTTTACCCTGTAACTCTCTTAGCCTTGTTCTGCTGATAGCTGTGTCTGTCTTCTTATGCAGCTTTTTGCTTAAATTGCTGTAATTTACCTATCACTTCACAGGTGGCAGAGACTCTAGACTCCTCCTCTCTGTTCTCTGAAGTTCCTAATTCTATTACAAGTCATTGCACTGCAATCATATAGATCCCAAACATTTTGCACTGGGAGGCCAAAATCACAAGAACTGGTAGACCAGAATTTTGCCCAAGATCACAATGTGACATGGAATGGAAAAGCCTCCAAAAGATGCTTTCTAATGCCTTATCCATTCAATGTGCAGATTAATAGACCAGTAACAAAAGCTGTGATATCGTGTGTAGTTAGAAAGGTAATATTTGTCACATCTGAAAAAACATTTCCCCTCAAGCTGAAAGGGAAGGTGAGTGTCAGATCAGTGCATTTGTGTGTCACTGTCTGTCACCGTGGCACTGTGGGAACAGACCTGGAAGGCGATGACCCAGCACTGGGAAGTCAGTTTAGGGGAACGGGCAGGAAATGGGGCTCAGGGACCCATGACAAACTCTCCGGCTGCATAACTCTCCTCTGATTTGGGGCAAGTCGCATGCGCTACTGGTGAGTCACAGGCAGCCTGAGGATGTGAGTTTGGCTCCATCTAAGGGAAGCAGCGAATACTACAAAGCCCCAGAAACGAGTCGTTGTCTGTTCCAGTCCTTTCAAGCCAAAAGACAATGGCCAACCTTCACCTCTTCTCATAAACCACAATGTAGCTTTGTCCCTGCACTTTTGAACCGATGAGTTTGTAAACTGTGTTATTTACTACGGTAAATGCTTTTCTATCTATGTGGGTCACAACTTGGAAGCCACAGCCTGAAGTTAATGATTAGTGTTTTCTTTGGTAGAAGACAGTAATTATTAACCCTGGACTCTGATACTAATCCACACACTTTTTAATGAGCACTTCACTTCCCCAAACAATTTCTTTATTGCAATTTTTCGTGCTTGATATTTGCCCAAAGGACATTTTAAAAGGATTTCAGTTTCCTTTGCTGTGTTTTTCTCATATGTTACTCTTTCTTTGAGCAGCTGAGCAGGCAAAATCCTCTTTTTGTGTAAAGGGCACACAGGAAGGCAGATTCCTCGCCCAGCAAAACTTAGATTAATAGAAATACGTTGATGTTTACCAAACTGAAACGGATGACCCATGTCAAAACAGAAAATCCTTAGAAAGACAGGAAAATGAGTGTCTCTAACATTTTGGACAGTCACTGAACAGCCTCTCTAAGAGGTTTAAGTCCTTGCCTAACTCCTTTCTCAAGAGACACTTAAACTATAGGGATTTTAGGACAGAAATCAACCACTGATGTGCAGGTCATGGAAACAAATAATGAAACCATGCAAAGAGCAGGCAGGGTTCAATTTAAAAAGTGAAAGCAACTGGCCTCACTGAAGGCAAGGAATCTTGTTAGGCACTTTTCCCAATTGTCTCTTGCTTGTTAGGACTTGATTAATCAAGGCTGAGAACACACCATCTCCTCCTAGTTTTACAAAGCAACCCTGAAGTCAACTGCTCCATTTAAAGCTCTCACAAGAGCTCCCAACACAGCAGGACTGTGGCACCACCGTGGGGGGTTGCAGCAGCTGCCTGCTCAGAGCTGGCCCATTCACAGCCCTCTGCTTTCCATTAGGGGCCCAATCCTCAGTGTCCACAGCCTACTCCTCCTCCTCCTGTGTGCCAAACACATGCCTGGACTCCAGTACTCCTGTATCCTCCTATTCCTTCCCTGACCAATGTCTGGCACATCCTCCTTCTCAACCTCTGCCCTGCAGCCTGTGAGGAGGGAATTGTAGGCTCTGGCTCGAGGTCAGACAGGGAAGCTGATCTGATCAAGGGATGGACAGTGCTTGGTCTGCTGTAAGGGCTGCTGCAGCCCTGATCCAGGCAATTATGGCTCAGCAGAATCCGTGTACATGCAAGTGCTCACTGGGCAGAGGCGCCGCAGGGCTGGCTTCCCTTGAGCACAGGTCTGGCAGGAGCCTGGCCACAGCAGCTGGTGTGCAGGCTCTGCTGAGCCCTGGGCTGGCAATCATCCCTGTTTGGCCAGCTGCCTCTGGAAGGATCTTCCCCAGAGCCTTGGGAAGTCCCTGCACGCTCTGGCTTGTGGGTACACACACACATGAGCACCTGCTGCTGGGCTCTGTGCAAAGCACTGGAAAACCTGTGGAAAAACTGGATCTTGCTGAGCAGCTAAAGTGCATGTTACCAGTCAGAATCCAAGATAGCAGAATTCATTACTTCCCCAAAAATGAAGCTGGACCAGTCATCTGTGCCAACAAGGTTCTTTCTCCATCAGGAGATGATTTGTCCACCAGCCTAATGCCGAGGCATTGTGTTAGGCATGTTCTGAGCTGTTGGGTCATTAAGGTTTCTATAATAGTTTGTGGTTTTAAGCAGAGTCATCTTTAAATGGCTGAAGGCCATCCAGGCTTTAGTGTTAAGTGCCACATTGAGCTATTTAATGAACTTTATCTTTAGAAACACTCTTAGGTACACCCTTTGCTTTGCTCTCTTTTGATTTTTTCTCCCTCCATTCTTACTTGCTTTTCTTTAAAGAGAAAGGAAATTCAAATGTAAAAGTGAATATAATGCTAAGTCAATGATGACTAAGACATCAGGTCAGGAAAATCAAATATTTCTGCATAGGATCCCAAGCTTGTTCATGGTAGGCACCCAGAAGTAACTTTATAATGTAATTATGCAATAGAGTTCAAAACTGCACACTCACAGTCTCACTGTAACTGTATTGAATTCTATTGTATTCTGTCATAGTCACTGGTGCCTTCTTTGTTCAGTGCAAACTTTCATCCAACATTAAATCCAATGGAAGTAATTTAATAGACTTGATTTGCTGCCTTTACTAGTGCTGCAGATGTTCTTATGCATTTGTTAATAAAATGTGAATTTAATTGATGTATTATGAGTCTTAAGGAAACTGAAAGCTACTGAAAATAATGAGGCCTTCAAAACTAAACCAAAAAATGTAGCTCCCATGTAATATGAGTTCTTCATTTGTCCCTGTTCCTGGTGAAGACAGAAAGATTTTATGGACAAGCAGAATTATTTCTTTATGGTTTCCCCTACTGTATATTTATCAATGCCTGTAAAAACCTTTGGAAATGTAGAAAAGCATAGTAGTACCTACTTGAAAACAATCTGTAACAGGCAGAGTTTGTAAATCAGTTCCATCTCTTGAATGTTCATCTTGAATGTTGGAAGAGAGATCCAGTGAGTAGGACTTCAACTTGTGAACTGGAAATAGGGGCAGAGCTGTGAGTTTTGTGATAAGCCCTTGCACACATCATCCCTCCTCCCCTGGTCTGTAAACAGATCTACTAACAAGTCTCCTAAGCAAATGATTTCAAGAATCAGCCATGCACCATTGTTGCTAAAAGTGGCAATGTAGAACAGGAAGACATCCATGCTTTCTCATTCACTTGGAGTATTTGTCTCAAAAAACTGTTAGAAAAAAAAAAAAAGCTGTTAGAAAGCTGTTAAAAAACTAAAAAGCTGTTAGAAAACACGGGAGAAAGGAAGGTAAATATTCCTGACTTGTCATTAAACCTGAAACTCCCAGAAATATCATCATGCATGGGAATGTTTTGTGTTTTTGACTCTATTCTTCCACTAAACTACCTCTGGAGGGCTAACCCTGTCAAACAGCAGGAAGAAGAATTATGTTACTTCAAAGATTTATGTGTGTAGCTAAAGCTGAACTGGTCCCTGGGAAGGAAAAGCAAAAAGCTGTAAATATCAGGATTGAAAACCAGGGCAAGATAGGGGCTGACTGGCAGTAATTGGCTAAGAATTTGGTTCTTCTTAACATGACTTGTACCATCAAGCTTCTTATCATGAAGTTCACAGATTAATTGTACACGGCACAAACATTTTTTCCTAACTACTTCACATACATTGCTTTGCAGTTATATCATGTCCTCCAGTTTTCAGACTGTAGGAGAGAATAAGAAAAGGCCCACGATGCCTTTTTTATATCACTTGCTATTGTATATGTCGCTCTTTTCTTTGTTTTGAAAGGTGATCCTAAGTTTTTCAGCTTCACAGAGCGGGCCAATCCTTCGCAGAGCATTGTTACAGTCTGTGCCATGACTCACTGAGCAGGGGCGAGAACATCGCTGCAGGTGAAGTGCACTGACTATTTATAATGATACTGTAACACTCCAGCTATGGTCCCCTGCCCTGCTCCTCAGGGATGCCATCATTCCTCTATTTTCTGCACAACCCCACCGCAGTTAACCGAAGTTTTCTTTATGGACGTTTCACCCACTTGCACCATTTATTTTCTTGGCTTTGTGGCACACGAGGAAGCTTCGTGGTCTCCAAGAGAAGGAGCAGAGCACCTGGCAGGCAGGCTCCCGGTCAGCCCCAGGTCGGGCAGTGGGAGCGGCACTGTCCTGGCACACTGCTGGCTGCTCGGGGATTGACACTCGGGTACCCCTGAGACTGCTTTTCACACATCAAAGTGTGGACAAGTTAGAAATGCATTTCATTTGAAGATTTCTGCTGGCCAATCTCTAATTTCCAGTAAACTCGCTTCACTGAATGTTATCTCCTGATTTAAGACTGCGACAGGCCGGCGATAAAGCCGAACAATCACCACGCTGCTGCTTTTAGTTTCCAGCCCTTACGATCCAGACTCTGCCGGGAACCCCCCACTCCCATCCCAAGGATCAGGGAGGGCGGTGCTGAGCGAAAACACGGGAGAAAGGAAGGAAAATATTCCTCGCCATGGAACCCGAAGCTCCCAGAGGGGCCCGCACGCCCGGGCTCTCCCATGGCTGTGACCCTCCCTCAGTTCCTAACCGACCCTCACACCACACGGCGCCTTTAAGGGCGAGGCCCCGCCCCTCCCCGCCCAGCAGGCACCCTCCTCGCCGCCCCGCCCGCGATGACCTCATCTCTGCCTTCCCATTGGCTGCTCGCCCCGTCAGTCAGGCGGCACACGCCCCTCTCTCCCATTAGCTTCCCCAGGTGCTCGCGGCCCATTGGTTGCTTCTTGTGCCGCTCACCGGCGCCTCTGCACTCTGATTGGCGGGGTTGGCGGGGGGCGGGCGCTTCCGCGGTTGCGAGGCGCCGGCCGGCGGTGGCGCGGCCGGGCTGCGGGAGCGGGGGCGGCGCCTTCTCCGCCGGGGCCGGGCACGGGCGGGTTCGGGCGAGATGGAGCCGTGACCAGGTGAGCGCGGAGCTCCGGCTGGGCTGAGACTGCGGGGCGGCCTCGGGGAGCGCCAGCGGCAGACAGAGGGAGGGTGGGCGCGGGCCCGCCCCGAGGGGCCTCTCCGTGCCGGGGCACGGCCGCTCCCCCTCCGGAGCCCCCGCTCTGTCCCCGCTGCCCCGAAGCGCTCTGCGCCCCTCCCGCCCTCCCCCCCCCCCGAGAAGGGTCCGGGGCGCTTAGGGGGTCGGTGGGGGCGGTTCTGGGGGCTCTCTTCGGCGTTCGAGGCCGGACAGCGCTGACAGGGGCTCGCAGGGTTTGGGCGGCCGCCGCCGCCGTGTCCTGCCGCCCGCACCGGGCTGCCGTGAGCGGGGCGAGTTCCCCGCGGGGAATATGCTTGGCCGTGCTGTGACTGGATGCTTGTTTGAGGTAACAGCCGCGTGTCCCAGCCGTTTGTCTTCCTCTCTGTGGCCGTAAATTCTTGTATAGAAGAGGACTGGAATTCTGGAATTTCACGTCTCCCCTGATCACGGGTGAAAACTGACAGTTCTGTGTGTGTTAGTGGATGTAATCCTCCTGAGACCTTTATGGTCTGGGTCTGTGTAGCCTTATGCTGCAGCATGCAAACTTTGTGTTCATGCGGTTCTGTGTGGCTCTGTTTTACAAAAGGAGCCTTGAGTGAGCTGAATAAAGGATTGCAGGTTTGCTGCTGCTTATAGCACTCCCCTTCTGGTATTGTTTGTCTAGACAGCATCAGGGCCTGTGCTGTGAAAGTGCGTTTTAACCTACCGTCCATAGAAACTACATTTTGGAGGCATTAAAAATGTTTCTGTTTAAGTCTGTAGCTTCTTTTCTGTGTCTTGGAACCCAAAATGTGCTTTTTGTTTCTTGGTAGGATCTGAAGACACAGCTCTGAATATTTGGAAAATATAAAATGTAGCTAACTATTCTGGGCTGGATGTGTATATCCCAACATTCTGTCTTTATTTTAAATTTGTATTTGACATCAGAGCTAGTTGTGGCAGAGCTGACTTATTGGAAGTGTGTTTTTTACTTGTGTGTTGGTTTTCAGATAAAAATACAAATTAACTTCCACCACTGGTTTTAAAGTACATCTGCTGTTTGCACAAAACTCCTCACTAGGTTTCTGTAAAATCCATACTGTTGAACTGGTAGATGTGTAATGCCTTTAGATCTTCATAAGTATTTCCAAAAATATTTCAGTCATTACTGAATATGAAATGACAGGGACACCAGTTTGTTCCCATTTGCTGCAGTGATTTAATGAGTGATCTAATAATTGTGATTAAATAGGATCTAATAATAGAATTTAAAATAAGTGTATGATCTGAAGCTGACTGTGAACTCCTTTTCTGTTCTTCAGATTTGTGCCTTCTGCTGAAAGGAGAGAAAGCCTTGGGGCTAAAAGCAAATGCCTTAAGCTTTCCCCAAGTAGGCAAATTTGCCCTTCTTAATTACCAGATATTGACTTGCTGAGCCCTTTCCATTCCTTCCTCACTTACAATTTAGAAACCAAATGTGATTTCTGGACAAGAGTGAAATATTGCCAGTTACAGCTTCTTGAGCATCACACTGTTCTGTACAAAATGTGAGCAGTGCTGTGTTCACTGATTCTAACAGTTGTGGAAGCAGCTTTAATTTCTCTTTAATTGAGGCAATCCACTCCTATCATCATGGGGGAGAAGGCTTCCAAATCTTCAGGCAAGAAGCAGATCATGAAATAAAAGGGAGTGAGAAGACATTTTGACGTAGAACTAAGAGAATGTGGCATTTTTCCAAAAGCAGTCTTTAATTTTTCCTCCTCTTGGATATGAAATAATGGGAAACTCTTAGTTTTGAGGAGGAGTGCTTGCTTGTGGTTTTTTTTTTTAATGCTGACTTCTACTGGCATGGCAAAACAGCAGCATTTTTCACAGACTTTCATCCTTGAACCGCCAGGTAAAATGAACATTCATGCAATAAAAGTACCCCTTAAGTTAATATGATGATAATAGTAATAATAATAATAATAGCAATTCCTACTGAATTTCCTTCACTCTTGAGCTGTGATTAAATTCCTGTATTTGGTGGTGAAAACAGCAGCTGTACTAGAGAGAGAAATATCAGAACAAAAAAGGTTTGGATGATGGAGCAGAAAGCAGATGAATTCTTAGGATGTGTCAAAACATTATCACAAGATTAACTGTTGCACTCATTTGGAATGTGCAGGGTGTCTCCTTATATGCTTTTTACCTCAAAAGCTCAATTTATAGCAACTCTAACACTCTTCTGCCTTTCCTCTCTATACTCAGCTGTCCTTCCTGTGTTGTAGATAGTACAATTGGACTATCTCAATATCTGTTTTCTTACTGATAATTCAGTGTTTGATTAAGATTCCTTTTGAGGAGTACAGTTGACTTCCTCCATGTAAAAAGTGGTAATAATTAACAAATCATATTACAATTATACAAAGATCTTCCTTAAAAGTTGGCTGTTTTTTTTGGTTTCTTTTTGATCAGTTGTGTCCTGAGGGTCGATGTCTTTTCCTGAGAAACTGTTGGAGAGGAAGCAGAAAAAGCAATTGTTCAGCAGTCTCAAACTGTCAGACACCTACTCTGGGAAAGCCAAATTTAATTATTTCCTGTTGGACATATTTGCTGAACTGAACTGAGACTGCAGACGGAGGATGTGGTTACACAGACATTTCTTTTAGTGCTGGGGCTGTCTTAAACAGCTCATATTCCCATTTGCCTTTTTTCCCCCTCCCCACCATGTGCTGTCATGTCCCTCAGCAGTGATGTGGAGTCTGTGGAGCTGCATGCTAGGCCAGGTTAGAGACCTGATTTTTAATCTGGGTGTGTTCTATTCCTCTCCCCCTCAGACCCCCCCAAATAAAAAATGGGGAGAGCTGCAGGAATGCATAGCTGGAGTGGAGGAGTGCATTAGTAAGAGCTACAGCTAAAAGGAACTATAGTTTAAAATTGTTCCTATGATTATTCTTTTATGTGTGGGTGTTAGATGAAATGGATGAGTTTGTGTGAATTCAGAAATGAATTTCTTTATCAAATAGTCTGTTCAGTTTTTCAGGGATGCTGTGTGTGTGGTTAATGTGTATGTTTTACCTCCCAACCTCTGAATGCTTTCTGGGGTGCAAACACTGTTGAGTGGCTTCTTCAGGGAAATGAATGGCATTGGGCTGAGGAGAGTTTTCATTACCAGACTCAGATGTGCCACACTGGTCAGTCAGAGCCTTCGGATAGTTAAATGTGGGTTGTCCTTGAAGAGGGCAAGCAGTGCATGCAGCTTGTACAGGAATCTGCCCTCAATCTGATCCTCTGTTTTCAGATGTGAAGAAACAAAGCTGCTGACAGTATTTCACTTCCTTTGATCCTTTCCTATTTCTTATTCAAGACACTTATTTTCCACACAGATAAATCTTAGAATTTGTCACTTAGTGAGGTAATGTAATTGTTTAAATTAGTTTGGTTTATATTTCAGAGATTGATGTAATGAATTTGGTTTGTGCAGCATTCCTTTCCATTTCCTTCCCCCATTTTCTTGTGTGTGTGTATGCAGCATCATTGCTCTTGTGTGAAGAAATATTTTGGATTTAGGCACACAGCCATATTGATAACATCTCTTCAAGAAGGTGAGATTTAACATAGAGTCACAAGTCTTTTTAAATCTTGAAAACTAAAGGCTGAGCTTTTAATTGGAGATTTCTGCACCTTAACCTCATGCCATCCATCTGCTTTTGCTCTCCTGCTGCAAACTAGAGTGTCGACTACTTCTGCTTATCCTTCTTAATTAACTGGTGCTCCCTTTTTCAGCTTGTTTGAGCCCTGCTGATCCAGAAAAGCAGAGTTTTTGTGGAGTACAGCAGCAGAAGCATGGTAGCTGCTGCTGCATGTGCCAGCACATTATTTGTTAACAGCTTATCACTGGGGGCTGCCTTTTTGGCACTGAAAGAAAAACTTTCTCCTGGACAGGGTCAGGAGTTGCTGCTGCTGTTGTCTCTGCTTGCCATGGGTGCATATTGAAATGTGCATGTACCACAATGCAGGGGGCACTGGCATAGAGCAGTGCAGAAAATCCTCTTTTTGCTGTCTTCTGGTGGCAATCAATGTGCTGACTACACATCATCTTCAGAGTATCTTCATGTTAGGGGAACAGGAGACTGAAATGATATGCTTAGTTCTGTGAAATTAATTCTGGCCTGGGACAGTCTACATTGCAGATTGTTTCAACCTCAAATGAATGTTTCCTGTCATATATGGCAATTACAACTAGTTATAGACACACCAGGGAGGGGATGTGTGGTTCCTTGAGTCCTCCCCTTCCCGTGGTTTAGTGGAGCACAGAGGATATAACTTCATTGCACAACTGATCCATATGGTTGACACCCTTTTTAGGCTGACTCAGATGAGATCATCCTTTACACACAACCATTGCCATGTTATGATGAACTCCTTTGCTCTGCAATTGTTTATATGTGTGATGGTACAGCTCTGAGTAAAGATGAGACTGGATTCACTTTCTGTCAATTACAGGGAAGCTTTTTGTCCTTCAGGCAGACCCTTTTGGAAAAAAACATTGAAAGACTCTACTTGAATGGTTAAAAAAATACCGTTTTTGCCCTCCCTTGTGATTTTTATGGCAAGATAAGAAGTTTCCCAGCAGAATTATGTGATTACAGTCCACATTGTAACTTAATTTCTTTTCCACTGTTTAAGATGGACCTGCATCTGGATGAGAGCTTTCTCTGAGTGAGTGGTAGGGCTATGTTAATGTTAGGCCTAATATAACTGTCCCTAAATTTTCTCTCATATGTCCTGTTGGATATGATTTACCGGAGCAGATCACTTGAGTCTGAATCTTTTTAAAGCCTCCATCTGAGAGAGAGTCTGGGTGTGGGAAGGGTGGGATATGAATTCTGCACTGCTGTGTTCCGATCAGAGTTACGAGTCATGTCAGTGAGTTTGTGTTGTTCAGGCATGCTGAAACTCCCAAGTCACCAGTGAAGGCAATAAGCCATTGCAATCACTGGAATAGCAGCCATTTGGCTTGAACATGTAAACACTGACATACAGACTTTTCCATTGGATGGAGGAGTTTATCAGCAAGATGAGACTTCTGCATTTCTTACAGATGACACTGTTTTTTCTTCAGAAAATCTAGGACAGTAGAGTTCTGCCTGCATTGACTGTAGTGAGAGGAAAAAGGAGTGTTGGAGGAATGTTTTGATTGTGCTGTGGGCAAAGAATAGCAAAAGCAGTTTAACTGTGGAATTTTGCCAGAAAATGTTTCAGTTATCAGATTAATCTTTGCTCACTCACTGCAGCGTAGAAGGAACAGTAAAGAGCTTGTCTTTCATTACAGTTGTAGGGCTGTTCTGCTAAATATTTGTGAAGTTTGGCTTGTTAATTTTGAAGGCAGGGTGTGTCTGGGTTTTCTGTTTTTTCCTCTTGAAACTGGATTGAAATTCCATGAAGTGAGTGAATAAGAATAGCAACAGGAATATGTTATACCTGCAGCATCTCTTACCTAGAAAAAAAAAATTGGTGACCGTTCATGCCTATTGCAAGCCAGTTATCTCCTGTTTGGGGTTCATATGACCAAGTAGTAAATTGCTGGATGCAATACTTTAGCTGTCTCAGGCTGAGCAGGAACTTTGTTGGCAAATGGAACTAAAAGTTTTAAAGTTGACCTTTTATTGGCCAGAGTATCTGGAATAAAACTTTAGTTCTCAGTAGAGAATGAAGAAAAATGTCTGATGTCTGGGAGGATGAGATTTGAATGGGAGAACAAGGATCTCTAGGCACCCGAGAAGGCTAATGAAAGTGTTGGAAAGTCAGGAGAGGTAAATAAGCTAAGGCAAGGAAAAAATGCACTGAAGATATACAGTTATATAACTGATATACAGTATATAACTGATATATAACCAGTCTGTATTTTGACTGGTTATGTATCAGTTATATGGTGATATATAACCAGTCAAAATACAGAGATTATTTTGACTGGTTATGGGGTTTCACTTCTGTAGAAAATTAGTAGATTCCCTGTTCCAGGACAGGCAGATCAAGAGAAAATTCACTGTTGGACTTGTCTTGACTCAACTGAGGCTCTGGAGAACATGGATCTTAAGTGCTGGAAACTAGATGGAGCAGCATGGTGATTGTTCAGCTTTATCAGTACTGTTGCAATCCTAAATTGGGAGATAATATTCAGCAAACCAAGATTACTGGAAATTAGTGATTGGCCAGCAGAAGTCTTCAAATGAAATGCATCTCTAACTTTTCCACACCTCCCTGATATGAAAAATGGTTTCATGGATACCTGAGTCTCCAAAAAAAGAAAAAAAACAAACCCCAAAACAACACCAAACTAAAAAGTAAAGATCCCACTCAAAACCAAACTATGCCAAAAATTTGCACTGATGTCGAGATTTAATATATGGATAAATTTCACTCACTTATAATTTATGATTTAAGAACCAACATCATCACAACTAAATTGTGATGTTATGTGCTTAATGCTGTCAAGAAGAATGTTCCAGCAAAATTGTTTTGTTAAATCCTCAGGTACCTTGTTCATCATGTTGGAATAGCAAACTCTTAACAGTGGGTAATTGTTTGCTATCTTTGTGGAAGACTTTTCTTGACTTCTTGAGGCCTTTTTGCCTTGCCTGTTAGGAAATCTAGGATCTGCAATTCTGTAAAAGGTACATTGTAAGTACATCCTTCATTGTGTAGTCTTGCATCATTATTATGCTATAATTACAGTTGTATCAGTTTGACTGCTTTATTAAAGAAAAATAATTACTTATTATGAGTTTTCACATTAAATTAATTAAGTGGTTGTAAGTAATTTTAAATATTGACTTGATGACAAATACTGTGAGAGATGGCAGAATGACTCCTTGATTCTGTGATAGAGCCATGATTAATGTGTGCTGGCACACTTTATTGAGAGAAAAATAGGAACATCCTCTGTAAGGGAGTTTTCTGAAGTAGTGGTGTCCTTACTTGTATTTTTTTTCCTTTGGTACCAGTATTTGGAAATCCCTTCTCCTTCAAATTAGTGGAATTAAGTGGAGGAGAGTGAACCAAGCAGGTGTGCCATTCATTACTCGTATCACCTTCTAAACAGTGTAAACAGAATAAAATTCTTTTATTTGTTGGGGATCAGAAAACTCACATTTTGTGTTGTGCTTATTGTTCAAGCATCGAGGCTAATCAGTCTAATTGATCTTACTCCTTCTGATGTTGAAGTAATAGATAGCTTATACTACTTTCTAACAAGTTTTTTTTTTTTCAGTGGAACTATGTTAATACTCATGTCCAAAGTCCATCTGGTCTGAAGTTCATATTTAGGGAGGTGCCTGTTTCTTTTTTATTATATCATCTTAACAAAATACCATGGCATCCTGACTGCAGTTCTGCGCTTCGGATGTCTAGGAAGCCCTAAAGTCTGAAAAACTCGGAGGAGGAAATGCAATAGAAACTTTTTTGATGTGGGTTTTTTCTTAAAGGTGGCTAAGGAAGTAGGAGTAAATGTATGGCAACTTCTGACCCTTTTTATTGCCATTTGAAACAACAGTCTTCCACAGCCCCCAAAATAATTATTTTCTAGTAAAGTGCTGCTGTGTATGCCTTTTAGAACTGTATTGCCAAACAAAATGGGGTGTTACTTCAGTACATTTATGAATTTTTAAGGTGCATGGGATGATTCTTTTCCCCCTCCTCCAAAATGGGATTCCAGTTGCTGTCTTGACAGATGTCTGTAATATATTTTTATCTTTTCCCTGTTTTTGTGTGAATGTATAACCTGATGTCATAAACTAGTTAAAACAATTCCCAAGTTCTACTATCAAATGTTTAAGAATGATTTCAGTAGGGGGACTAGAAAATTTAGTATATGATTTGGTGAATATTCTGCCTTTGTAAATCTCAAACAATGCATTCTTCAGGGCTGACAAAGCAGCAGTCCTGAAATAAAAGTTCTGCTCTGCAAGTAGCATGGTGTGTGTATACCAGTGTGGCAGTCTTGATGGTATTTCAATCCAGCTTCTGTAGTGTTACCAAATGAATTAAAGATACTAGTTAAAAAGAATCATGGATAAAGGGCTTTGCACCTTACTCTTAAAGGAGAAAATGGGCTGTGTTTGGTTGTTTGTTTTGAAATCTCTGAATATTTGCATCCTGTTTTCTCTTTCAGTGACTGGGGAGAGAGCTGCTGGCATGGAAGTGAGCTGGGTTTGTCCGTGGGAACTGTGAGTAAGGTATGTGTTGTGTCCTTTTTTCTGTCTTTAGTCTGCACCTTTTGTTCTTAGGTTTTGACATGAAAATTGCTTGTAGTCACTAAAAGTGAGGGATAATATTGTTTAGAGATAAAATATTTTGAATTTGTGTTAGTGTAACAGCTGTGCAGCAAGGACTTTATAGTGTCAAGAGTATAAACAGCACACGTGCACTTTTCTATGCTGCTGAGCAATTAGTGAGGCTTCTTTCAAAGAAAGAAGTAATTGAATTTGATATCCTTTGAATTGGCAAAGAACAGCAGCAATTCTGATTGTCCCATCCCTACACCATGTTCTTTACTCACATTGTTTAGATTTCCATGTTATGGAGTACTTGCTACTTCTTTTCACTAAACTGGTTAGCTTAAACAAGGCAGTTATATTTGTCTTAGCTTCTCTATGAATCACTGAAGAAAATTCTTACCAATTTTCAGTAGGGAGAAACTCCAAGGGTGGAAAGTCAGCTGTTGTAAGGGGAAAAGGGAACAGAATATATAGTAAATCACTTGCTGGGCCTTCCACTTAATGAATGTCATGCTGGGTAGCTGCATTAGAAGGTGCTAATAAATGCAAAGAAATTTGAATTCCACACCCAGTGGCCGTTGATGGGGAGGAGAGACAAAACCAGTTCAGATTGGTTTAATTTTTGTAGACAGTTTCATACTGTCATGACTAAAGAATGTCACTGGAGTCAAAAAACTTCTTGTAGACTGTTTCAGGCTTTGGTTTCACACTGTACTTCACATGAGGTAACTGAAAGCTGTCATTTTTCAGTGGGTCTTACTCCCTGTTTCTTTTTTCTTTGTTGGTTTAGGGTTTTTTTTATTTGGTTTTTTGTTTGTTTTCAATGAGATCTGAGGAATCCATGGTTGCAGGGTTCAGATTGCTATCACAATGGGAAAACAAGCATGTTTCAAGGTGTAGCTTTCCATCAGAACAGCAGGCTGAATTGACTTGCTCTATGGCTGCAGAGTCACTGCTTGGAGGAGAGAAGGTGAGAATTTCAAATTGTGGTGTGGTGATACAATGTGAACATACAATCTCAGTCACAGCTTGTGATCAGACTGAGTTAGATAAATTGTAAAACTACTTCCTCAGACACACAAAAGTAAGTTGCCAAAAAAACTTGCCAAAAATCCTTAAGATTCTAAAGTTTTCAGTTTTGCCTGCTGCTTTGTGCTGCAATGAGTGCTTGTGCCAGGAACTGAACTGACTGAAATGTAACTACTTTATCTTTGTTTTAATTCTTCTGTTCCTGTTGAAAATTTATACATTTAAAAATTTTATTTTCTTTTATTTTAGTCTAGATTTGTTCTCTGAGCTGTCTTTCCTGCCTTGCCTAAGTCACCAGTTTATTATGCCCTGTGTCATTCAGTTCTAGACCCAAATTTCAATTCTTCTGTCTGAAAGTGTATTTTTTCTTCTGAGGCCTTACTTCCTATGCTTTTCTTGTCCAATGACTTTGTCATCCCAGTCTGCTCTAAATCCATATTCAGCAAGAGTTCCTTCATACTTTTTCAGCTGTGAATTTCCAAGTCAAAGCTCATATCTGGCTGCAGATCATCAGCACTCCCTTTTCTAGTTTGCTGTAGCCTCCCTGGTTCCGTTGGTTGTTGGCATCCATTGCAACATGCCTTTGCTGCTGGCTGATTCCATTGCTGCCACTACTTGCTCCTATGGGGTGAGGAGGAATGCCTTGCCTTTAACACAAAGGAAATTTTAAAAGATGCATCAGACAGTGATTGCAAGGAAGCCAGCCAGTCAGAAGGTGGTGGAAAGCAGGCAATCCTGTTCTAAACACACTGCAGTTCATCATGCATTTCTTTGGCAGCAGTGCAGGCTCAAACAGCTTGCTCCCTTTCTCAGCTCCCTCTGTTTTGCTGGCATAGCTGTTTCTGTGGCCATGGTGAGCCACTCTGGGGAACACATCCTCCTGGAAAGAAGTGTTTTTCTCTAGATTATTTTTCATCTGGTCCAGTACATGTTGTCTCTGTAAGATTTATGCTGGTCTCACAATGAGGAAGGTATGAGAGTGGGAATGTGCAGCAGGCTGCCTAAGTTGGCACCGCTGCTGGATATTTCAGTGTGCTCTTTGACATTACAGTTAAGTTGATCTTTCAGTGTGCTGCTCTTGCAAAGGCAGGTCAAAGCTCTGCACAGCCTTGCACTCCTGCTTCTTCCTTTGCATCAGAGCTGGTGATTGTGCAGCCACAGGGCACGGCCAGCCAGCCGACTGATCCAGGAAAAAATGGCTTCTGATGTTTCGCTGAGTGAATCGTCTGCTGGCTCGGCTGACCTGAGTCACCCCGTGGGGGCACAGTCATTGGATCAGACAAAAGGAAAGCAGCAGGAACCAACAGCTTGATAGCAGTAGGCTGAATTCTTCTTTCAATATGATGTTGAACTCTATCGTGACCAAGGCCTAAAATACATTAGTATACCCACTGACACATGACACCTGAACATGACTTTTTTTTTGCTCTTTGGTTCTTTGAACTTCAGCAAAAACTGTTATTTCTTCAGTAGCTATCATCTTCAGTCTCACAAACTAGATCATTCATTCAGCACTCTGAGAGGTATGAGAGAATTAGGTGTCTATAAAGAACTTCACCAGTTTGAGGCTTTAACATTCTCTGAAATTAGAAGGATGTTGTCCTCATTCATGCTTTGAACTAAAGTAAGAACTCCAGAAATTGGTGGAGAGTTCATTTTTTCTTTCCAGCAAGGATTTTTTGTTCTAAATATAATTGCTAATCTCAAAACTAGCTTTGGTATTATCAGTTCTCTGTGTACCCGAAGTTCCATGGGCTTGAAAGCCACAAAGTTCCTCCAAATACATATTGAAGAATGAAAAATATTTCTTAAAAAATAGCTGGAATGTTGAACTGCATTTCTTAGCTTGCTATTTGTGGCTTTGAGAAATTAATGTTTATTGATGATTTTCCAAGACCTCTTAAAAACTTTTTATCACTGCTGTATGGATGAAGCAAATGTTAATATTTTATGAAGGAAATATTTAGGGTTTGAGAAATACCATAATTGATGAGTGGTTCTTAAAATCATGTGCAAGGCTATGTTTGCAGCACAAATGATGCAGTTGATTGCTTTGCACTGGATGTGCATCTTTTCTCCCTCAAGTCCTCACATCTCTATACAGCTGTTCATGCCTTTTGTCTGATAACATTTCTTGCTGGCCCAAGCACATTTTTACTCTTGTACTGCTGGATTTGCTGGAGGTGGTAGCAGAGAGAGTGAAGATTCAAAGATATCCTCTGCACAGCACACATACGGATTCGGTTCTCTAGCTCAGATAAAGTTATCTCTGTTTTACAGTGTCTTCATTCCCATGTGTTGCAATCTTTGCCTTTATAATACAGGCTTTGCAGTGCAGTGGCTTGTGGTCATGGCAGAATGGACAATTTACACCTCCAAACCGCTGGTTCTAATCCAGAATGAATTTGGTTACTTTTTGGCTGCTTCTGCCCCTCTGCCCATCCCTGCTCCCAATTACTGTGCAAGTGAAGGAAGCTGATGACAGATTCATTTTGCAGAAGTCAAATGCATGTGGAATGTGTGTGTTAAAATAAAACTTCATAATCTAAGGTGACCTCTTTTTAGTGGTCTGCATAGTTTAGTTTCTTAACTTAACTTAAGGTGGTTCCTGAAGAAGTCCTCAAGACTGTACCTCTCCCAGGATACAGTCCTTGTCATGTTTGCCTCGCTGCTGACACTATTTTATATTCTTTATGGACAGTGTCATCATGCTGGCTCTCAAGTAACTGGAGAAATAATTCTGCCAACAGTTGTGTGCCTAAGTTAAGCTGATTGGCAGGAAATGAAATAATTTTTTAATACACCTTTGTAGGTCTTCCTCTTGGTGACTTTAATATCTAAAGATATCTCTTGTTCTGGTTGTTATAATGTCTCAAGCTAATGTAGTGCCTCTGCTTCCACCTGTAAACTTCACTTCTCCTGGGTTATTCTTTTAGTTTGTGATGACCTGGGGGATATAGTTGATTTAGGGCATGTCATGGCATTCCCTTCCAGTCTTCTCACTCATTTCAAAGATTTGTCCACTTGAAGCCACTTTGCCCCAAGATTGCCTCTTGGCTGGCTGGTCTCAGCTGGCATGATAATTTAACAGAAGGCTGCTCATAAGTTTTAAATAAAAAAACGCCCTGTCTACTCAAAATAGCCCAGCTGCACACACATGCTGTTGCTGTTAGGTGCTGGAGGTTGCTTAGCAATTCTTAAATCAGTAGGAAATTTCTATTGCCCTGGCAACTTGGTCCTATAATGCAAACAAGGGAAAGCTGTTTAGAGAGGTGCCCTTTCTTGACTTGGGAATTGCATTGTTTTGTGTTCTTTTCCCTGTGCTTCTCTGATTTTTACTCATTATTTTAAAATTTCTTGTATGTTTTAATTTTAAGTTAAAATTCCTCTATGTTTTATTCTGGTTATTGAGTATGGGAAAAGTAATAGTCCTTGCTTCATTTAAATACTGACTGATCTTGATTATACCATGGGTATGTGAATATTTCCAAAATCATTCAGGGGCAATAGCATTCTCTCAGGAGCCAGGAGTTTTTAAGCTATGTTGCTATAAAACACAAACCACTGTCACAACAGTACAAGCATGAACCATGACACCTGGGAGGAAAGAGATCTACTCAAGAGAAACAGTGGTATTGCTTGTAAATAACTAATCTTTGTCCATTTCTAACTTCTGAAGGCATTTAAACACTTCAGTTGCAGATAGACAAACAAGACAGAGTCAGTGTGGCACAAGGTATAAGATTAAGAGCCACAGCCATAAAGAATTTTCTGAAAATTATTCTCTTTTTCAAACCTGCAAACTACAAAGACTATACTGCTCTGAAACTTGTTTTACATGGTAGCTGTTCAAGTGCATCCTCTTGCCATTGCAGCACCATATCACAGTGAACACACAGGAAACCGGGTTAGTTTAGTCATTGGTAAAAACATATTTTGCTTTACATTTACCATATGACAAAATTACTTAGAGAAGTTTCTGTTAAAGCTGCTCATCCAGGATCACTGAAGGATAGCTCAAAGCCCATGAGGTGAGAGGGAAACAAAACAGACAGACACAGACAGTATGGAAACCTCTCTGACCAACAGTAAACTAGTGAAAACTAAACTGGGAGTGGGAGATGGGATTAGGATTAGTTTCCTGTCATTTTAGCTCCATTAATCATCCCATCATAAGGGAAGACAAGCACCAGTGTTGGCACAGGGAAGCAACAAAGGCATGAATCCAAGACCTTCCCTTTTGGCAAGAGCCAGCTTAGACCAACTTAGCTGTATCATACAACCACATCCTCTGGTTAGACAGTGAACTGGCACTGCCAACAAAAGGAGCGGTCCAGCCTGCTCATTCCTCACCTCCTGTCAGCCAGCGCAGGCTGAACCAGATCAAGGAACTGCTCTGTGTTCAATTCAACCTGGACATACACACACACTACTAGTTTTAATCTGCATCTGTTGCTGATCTGGCTTGCCAGCCATCCACACAAAAACTTGGTTATCCTGAGGGAGGATAAGGCACAAGGAAGTAAAAAAGAAATCAGGATGGCTACTTTTGGTAGCAGTCATCTTAAGGCAGTATTTAATGATTTAATCTGTCCAACATTTATGTTGGATATGGACACATGCACTATGGTGACATGGCTATGTGTGTAGTTGGCAATGGAGTGGGGAACTGAATTTATTGAATATCCCGGAAGAAAAGTCTGGTTATCAGCTAAATAGATTCCCCAGTCAAATAAGGGGCAGTATAGGGACAGAAGTGAGCAGCTGGACAGTGGAGGACTTAAGACCCTTGCTTAAGCTGATGTTGCTGCTGTATCTGTATCTGATACCAACATCTGTGGTATCACAACCACTGTTGTCCCAGAAGCAACTGGCCTAAAAGTAGAAAAATGCCATGATATAAAGCTTTTGCCTGGTAAGGCAACAAATACAAATCCTTGAGGGTACTTAATCTGAAACCCTTATAGAGGATAAGAAATACTAGCTCTTAATACTGTCCATCAGCTTCTGGATGACTCACTTAAAGATCATGGCATGGCACATTTATTTATGGAAAAGTTTCTAGTCTGGTTGGAAATGACAGGAAAACAAACATTGTAACATTTTAATTAGGTTCTAGATATCAATAGTGTGTAACTATCTGATTGATCATTCTACAGTGACAGTTATAGAGTGGCGTAACTGTCTGGGAAGTCTAGAAACAGACTTATGTTGGTTGGCAGAAAAGGATTCCATGTCTTTCACAAGACTTCCAAATACTGTAGCATGAGTGTTTATAAATCCTCAAAGCGTCTTTCAAATCCCTCCCTGCCCTCGTCAGACTTTTAATTGAACATAACTTAAATCAAACTCATCCAATTATAGCTTTTATTGTAGTCTTGAGGACTGGATGCCTTTTTTCTTTTTTTAATTGTGGGAATGTGTTCCATAGCAAAACTTGGCTCTGATCTGAAAAAGAGTTCTCTTGGAAGAGGCTGGATGTTTGGATGTACTGATGGTATCAGCTGGTTCTGGCCTTGTGAAGCCCTGGCACAAACGCTGGTGATGCTGCACAGGGAGCTGCACCAGGGACCACCTTAGCTGGAGTGTGAACCAGAAGATTGGCTTTTACACCTGGTTTATTGGGTGTCATTGCAGAGTTTTATGGTAGCCTGAAGTGGAGGTGATGTGGAGGAAGGAGAAGACAGGCTTACCAAATGCATTTCAATTGTTCATAATGGTTCATCCCAGTTTTGTTTCCTTTGGGGTGCAGCTCTACTTGGACTAACAGAATTGTTGTCCAAATTGTTGATTTTTTAAATTTTTTTTTATTTTGAGGTGGTGTTCCATTGTACCATGCTGGTTCAACTGTGCCTTGTATAGAGGAATTGATCCAGATGAAAAATTCCATTTCAGCTGAATCAGCTTTCTGATACAGTTCACAGTATGGCTCTACAAGCAGCACTTCCAGCACAATTCAGGACATAGTGGCAGAGCAAGTGTCAAGCCAAGATTTGCATAAGCTGTGTTCCTTTGATGTGTGACAAACACTGACTGACATGCCAACTAGGATTAAGATACCTTCCATCTGTGTCTTTTTCTGCATGAGTTAGAAAATGTGCAAGTCCAGGTGCAAGATAGTCCAGCTGCTGTGATGAAGTTTCAGTGGACAATTTAATGGAGAAACTCTGGTTTATACTTTTAATACTAATTAACACCCTTTGGTGTGGTGTTGCTCAAGGTCACATAGCAAAAGGGTGTGTGAGCATGGGCTTCTTGCTCCTTGTTGTGCTCTAGCTGGCTCTGCTGTGGACTGCTTTTCCATAAATGATACAGTTCTAGTAGCCTGGCTAATGTCAATGTACTGATTAGGGAAATAGATTCTATTTCACAGCACTCTTGTTAAAGTGTTTGAAATGGGATTTTCCTAGTTCATGGTGCAGGTTATAAATTCCCCTTGAAAAGAGAATCCAGTACGTTCGAAGTTCCTAAGGACATTTGCTGTTTATCTAATTGCTGCAGATCTTGCATATTTGAGACATGTTAAGGGCTTTTCTTCCCTTTTGAGAAGAGGAAGAAAATCTTTCTTTTCCAGGGTAGATTGAGGAGAGAAGGTTGAGAATTCTGCTGTTCCCTATCCTTGTGGGGTGAGTGTTGGATATGTCTGTCACCTGTTGGTGATTTCAGGCCTGGCTGCACTTGTGCTTCCACATGAGCTGACCACCACGTGGAACCAGGCAAGGTGTAATGTCTCCAGTACATCTCCTTCCATGAAGCACATTGGCTTTGGCTCCTCTGACTGGTGACAGCAGCCCTTACCTGCCAGCCTCCTAACTGGGCAATTATTCTGCAGTTTAGCCCCTTTCCACAGGTCTCCCATCCTACAGGGACAGGGCTTGAGGCCAGCTGTAATTGGTTGGGTTTTAACTATTTCCAGCCTTTGCAAAGGTTGTTTTGCTGTACCAAACTCTTTTCTTTAAAATCTGTGGTTTAAGAGTTTGTGTTTTCAAGTTTTCTCTATCCATTATTAAGAGAAGGGCATGATACCAACTTTTTCTCTTTTCAGATTACCATTACAATTTGCTTTCAAATAGATATGATTTCATGGACAGGAAAAATATCAAGGAAGGAGTAGGCACTTTCTAGCCAGATGTTAACTGAAGTAAAAGCAAATACTTCATATGGCAGTAAGGTTTGGCTCAGTCTCATTTGTTTTGTTTTAACAAGCACCAGCTTCAGTTGGTGGTTTTTGTTGTTTTCTATTTTTTTTCTCCACCCTTCTTTTCTTTGCTTCTCTTCAGATCATGACACAGGGTCCTGGGAATGCATGTATGACAACATGGATGAAATAACATGTCCTCATTACTAGTGAATTCGTATTGTTGTCTTAAATATACACTGAAACTATTTTTGCATTTTTACCACTTATAACTTTGTTCTGGGTATTACAGAACAAATTATGCTTATTAACTCAAGTATGCAAGTGAGGAAAGTGACTATCTGAGCTTCTTTTATTTGAGCTCCTTTGTCAGCTATTGATGTGTTGATGTTGCACCCTCATCCAGGTTAATTATGAGTGTTAAGTCAGGAATACTTAATGAAATCTATATTGCTAAAATCCTTGTTTCCAGTTTATGCTTTTTGATTGGTTTCTGAAGGATTATCCTGATGGTTTGGACTTTGCTTTACCTGCATCTTTTTAAAGTTGAAGGTTAGCATCTGCAAGTACCTTTTACTTGCTAAATTCCAACAGTGCAGCTGAGTCTTCTGAGCTGAAACAGCAGAATGCTAAGGAGCAGGAGACTTCCGTCCCCATTAATCAAAACCAAATATGATTGCCCTTGTATAATGTCCGTTATTGTTTAAATGTTGACACAGTAACCATTTCACTGGAGACTTACAGCTGGTTTGTTTCTGTTTAACTTACTGAACAGAAAAGAATTTTAATTTGAACATAGAAGTGGCTTTTGAATACTTATTTAAAGAATTATGGAAATATAATAAAACATTTTAAAATTACTTATTTTGTTAAAGCCCTTTATATGTTGCACATTTTTGGTTACTCTAGCTGAGGTTTAAGACAGAAAAGCTTTTTTGTGTATGTGGAATATTTTTCTCTTATTCACTTTCACTGGTTGTGAATGGGGAGGACAAAATGGAATAAGAGAATTATTTTTTGACATGCAATTGATTTTTATCTGAAAATCCTCATTTGTTGTACTCAGCTGTCCTTCCAGGTTTATTATGAAGGATTACTTTACCTGACTGGATTTCAAATAGATTAGTTAAATTTGGTTAAAACACTAAAGGACAGTACTCAAGAGTTCAGCAAGGTTCCAAATAGGCTGACTTCACTGGAGTGAATCAATCTGCTCTTCTCAAGAGTGGGTTCCTAAAATACCAAAAATTGAGAATGTTCTCATACTTTCTAAGAAAATTATAATAATCTGTAGTTTCATCAGTGGTTTCTGTGGTGATGCTGTTGGAGGTTTTTTTAAGTTTTTAAACTGCTGAGTTGAGCAAGTTTCATTGGATTTCAACTGACGATGGTCACACCAACTCAGCTTGTTTCTCTGTACCATGGAGGACACCATGATGAACTGGATGTATGGCTAAGACTCTCATGTGAGATTTATGGTCTCTGTTTTGTCTTGCAGGTTGCCATCACGAAAGCCAAAGTGGATTTCTCCGGGGTGGTGTGCCTGCCCCCTTCCGTCATTGCTGGGAATGGGCTGGACGGAGGAGGGGCTGGCGACAATGACGACGAGCCGGTGCTGGTGTCCCTTTCGGCAGCCCCCAGCCCGCAGAGCGAGGCTGTGGCCAATGAGCTGCAGGAGCTCTCCCTGCAGCCCGAGCTGACCCTCAGCCTCCATCATGGCCGGAACCCCAACCTCCCCCCGCTCAGTGAAAGGAAGAATGGTGAGTGGTACAGCGGCCTCATGTCTCATGCAGTGTGTCCTCACCAAGTGGTGGTGTCATGGTAGATGTTCTGATAACAGCTCTGCTTTTTTGTAGGAAAAACTGATGATCCAGAGTTCACAAAATGTATTTACACTGTTCAGTTGGAAGGATTGATACTAGTGCCTGGGGAAGTTCCACAGAGCTCCAGTGATAGATGCTTTATATTAATATTTTAGGTGGATGTGGTGGTTGGCAGGGGTCCCAGGATGAGGGAAGAGACAAGAATCTTGACTCCATGTTTCAGAAGGCTGATTTATTATTTTATGATATATATTATATTAAAACTATACTAAAAAAATAGAAGAAAGGATTTTATCAGAAGGCTTGAAAGGAAAGGAAGAGAAGGAATGGAATGAGAACAAAAGCTTGTGACTCTCAGTGTCTGAGCCAGCTGACTGTGATTGGCCATTAATTAGAAACAACCAACATGGACCAATCAAAGATGCACTTGTTGCATTCCACAGCAGCAGATAATTATTGTTTTTCTTTTCCTCTGAGGCCTCTCAGCTTCTCAGGAGAAAAAATACTAGCAAAAGGATTTTTCATAAAATATAATGGCTACAGGTGAATACCAGAAAAAGCTTCACTGTACTTTAGGGTGACTGGGTTGTGCAAAACTGAGACAGTCAAAGGAAGTGTTAGCTCACCTTCAGACTGTAGGCATCTGTAGATTTTTCTTTGTCACCTTGGTCTGCACTTGCCAAGGATGAGTACCTTTCTCACTGCAAATGTCTCAAAGGTTCTTTCAGACTTCCTGGAAGGAGAGGCAAGACCTAGAGTTAAAAATTAAGTATCCCAGTAGGCCTTCTGATCCTAGAGGAGAATGGCCTGTGCACGTTTATCAACTTGATGATATCTTATGGGCAACTATATAGTGGGTTACAATATGGTGGCAAAATGCAAGGCTAGTCAGTGACCAGAATTCTTGGCTTTGAAAGGCTGTTAACTGTCTGAAGCTCAGGATCACCAGGCTGCCATGAAAGTCTTTGCATGTTCAGCCTCATCCTGTGAGAGGGGGATGAAACCATTTGATAAGTGATGGTTTCTGTTTGTGAATTCCTTTTGGTGATCTCCCTTCACTCCATCTTCTTTGGTAACTCTTGGCTGTATGAGGGTCTTGCTGCAGTCTGAATTCACGCTGTCACCTGCAGGGTACTGTGGATTTGAGCGTGGTCAAGTCCTGTGTGCCTTAGTGTTGGACGTTATGGAGTTGCATGGCACAGCATATGAGAAATGCTGAGAAGCTTCAGAGTGGCTTTATAGCCAAAACATAATGCTTATGGTTAAGTGATTTAGAATATGTGCACTGAAGGTCAGTAATTTGGATAAGGGGTATCTCACTTAGCATGGCTCGATCTTTATATCTAGAAAATGACCATGCCTTTTTCTGAATGGTGTATCAATATTTTGCCATTTGGAAGAATTGATTAACTTAAACCCAAAGTGTTGGGTTTTTAGGAGGTTAAAAAGAGTTTCCTCATTCATATATGTTATACCATCATTATATTATCACAATTATATTTACAAAAAAATAGAGAAGATAGAAATTACAATAACAGAAGAAAAATTTTTTCATCCTTAATGTTTGCAGTCTTCTAAGATAAAATACAACAGATGGAGATAAAGATGGTGATGGTAAATAGAAGAAAATTGGAATGTCAGTCAGCAAGGTAGACTGTGATCTCAGCATATCTCAATTAGTGGTAGACTTGGGCATTTTATGGTTACAAAGCAAGGAGAGATTTCAAATGGTATTTAATTGAGATAGCAGTGAAACTGATTGAGAGCTGGATCATGGGAAAAGCATATGAGCCTTTGTTTCCAGCACCTGACAGCTGGTGACATGAAGGTGACATTGGGAGTTGTCTGGAAACAGAGTACTTCTTAGCCAATAAGGCATGATCAAGGACTCTGAAGTGGGAGGAAACAGCTTAATTTTTGATGCCACTGGGAAAAGGATACTAGTGCTGGGAACAGATAAGAGTAACTTCCAGAAAAATGAAACTTGTGGCAGCACTTTGAATGGTATTGTTATGGTCAGAGGAAAGGATATTCTGGCACAGGAACGAAAGTCTTTACAGGATTCAGTTGTTTGGATAAGTTTAAAAATTGGTATTTCAGGAATATTTAACAGAAATAGATGGTTTTCCTCTATCTGAGTAATGTTATTTTTATGGACTCAGCTTTGAAGCAGTATCATTATGGACTGCCAATCTGCTTGACTGGAACAGGTAAAATAGAGTTGTACTTTTAAAGTACTTGAAAAGGAACACCTCTGCCAAAGAAAATTAGGGTATTCCCGGAAATGACTCATTAGGTGGGCCTCTTCAGAGCTGATTCTTTATCAGGGCTTAGCACAATAGTGGGAATTTTACTGCTGGAGGGGCAGTTTTTCAGGCGAGGCGTAAAGTCCAAAGTCCCTGAGCTAGATTATCTGAATATTCCTTATCTTTGGAGGTACACAGGAGGTATACAATGCTCTCTTGTCCTAGGCTGCAATATTTTGTTATGTGTTGTTTGTGTGTACATTCATTAAAGTATTATGGGAATGAAAAGTGCTGTTGAAATACAGTTAGTTGCAAACAGTCACGGAATAAAAGAGCACTTGGTTTAGTGGGCTGCTAAGAAATTTAGTGAGCTGTTAAGAAATTCAGCTCATGCATTTTGAGTTAATAAATGTCTTCCTTCAATTGGGAACTTCTCAGTTATCTTGGGATGGAGGTTGCACAGCTGTTGAAAGCTGTTGAGCTTGTTAAATCTCCTTTCTTAAAGATGGTGTATCTTTGTTGTTGTTGTCCTCAGTTTCAAACATGTTAAAAAAGTTCAGAGATGATCTGCCAGTTGAGATGGCAATCTGCTTAAACATTTGAGCAATCCAAAGTGGTTGTAGAAGGTATCTTGTGCAGTGAAACTGCTTCTGTGACAACTTGCCAAATTCAAGGTATGAGGAAGATACAAGCTGAGTGGCAGTGGGAGGGGAGGAGATGGTAAGTAAGAGACTTGCTGGAAGCTGCCTATCTGTGTCAAAGGGTCTCCTGTTTGCAGTTCTAGACAGGCACTGCTGACTCACAGCTGAACTAACTACTTATACTGAGAGTTTCTAACAGATTAACTCTTTCTGTATCTTTTGCTAAACCAACTTGGCTTATCTGTAGGTATTTGTAGAAAAGTATTACATGGGTTTGTACTGTGTTTGTTGTGACAGACTGTAGTTCTGGAACATAAACTATTAGCTGAGTTAAAATAGAAATGTCTTTGGCTTGTGAAGCATCATGGAATTATCCCCAGTATCCCATGGGAAAACTGGGAGGGCAGTCCTGTATACCATATGCCCTAGGACAGCAGATTCCTTTGAATTTTTTTTTTCTTTCTTCTTAGAACTGAAGAGCAGCCAGATGCGGTTTCTGGGGGTTTTCTTGTTGGTTTTGGTTTGTTTCAGATCCAGACTTCTCTTCATATTCTCCCTTATCACAGCTACACGTTCTCCTGGAAGGATAGGTACACCTGGACACATGGGTGTAAAGACCATGAACAACTTGACTGAACAGCTGCTGTTAAGTTACACAATTAAAGTGCAATAAAAGATATTAAGGATATAGAATTCCAGTATGAAGCATTTGAACAGATAGCTAGGAAACAATTTTTTGTCACTTTGGTAGAAGGAAACCTTATGTGGTAAGGTGTTAGTAAACTGTTTTGACAAAATTATTATGTTCTGTTCAGGCATCAAGCTTAATGGGACATTTAAGGTATAGTTATTTAATTTGTGCTTCAGAGTGAGTTTTCTACCCCAGATTTACATTCCTTCTCCTTTTCTACCCATGTCCATCGAGGCATCAACTTTCTTTAACTATGAGAGATTACCTGTGACTGACTCATTTGTTGTCACACAAGCCAGAAGAAGGCCATTATGGAGTCACCTGAAGCTCTTCAGTATATGTTGATTTTTGTCAGTCACTTGTACTAAGATGCTGAGATAACTTATCCCAGCCCTTAGGGCAGCGTTAGAGCAGGTCCCCATGAATGCATTTACAAAAGAAAAAAAAAAACTCCAGGTGATAAATATATATATCTTAGATAGTCTGATAATTTCTAAAAAAAAAGTCCTCTTCTCCTTAACTTTCATTTGAAATTACAATAATTGCTCCACTAACTTATTGACCCTCTCTCATGACCTGTTTTCTCCAGATGAATTCATAGTTATCTTAGTCCAGGGGTTATGAAAGGCATTGTGTTAGAATCCTTGGACACTCCTGATTTCTTCTCCCTGTGGGGTTGTTTAAGATGAGGTAACATTCTTTCCAATGAACTGTTGCATTTTATGATTACTGGTTTGGAGGGAACTTGCACCAGCTTGCCGGTGTTTGGGGTTTACTTGATCTGGGATGCTTGCCTTCTACAAAGTACCATATGTGTTATTGGGAGAGATTCTAGTTGGAATGTGTGGAATTTCAGTATCACTCAAGCCATATAAAGGGCATGTGCTTTAGGTATGGGAAGGTACTCCTGTTAGTGCTGTACAAAGCATGGGGTAAATAGTTGCTGTGTAAGCTGTTAGTGATTATACTCAGAAATTGCAGAGCTTAACTTTTAAAATGGTTCTAAAGACCTAATTTAGTGTCTGTGTTCTTATGCTCATTTGCTATTAAAATATGTGAGTATTAGGGCGCCTTATTTTATTTTAAATAATTGTGTAGGTGATTTGCTCCTATAATCTTTTATAAGACTATACATTCCTCTCTCCCACCTCTGCTATCCCTTTCCCATTTTGAATTGTCATTACACCGAATACAGTTAGATTCAAATATTTCAAATATAACTTTTTATAAGGGGTTTGCAAATTTTATTACTGTCTTCCTGTTATTCTGACTTTAGACATAAAACCAATGTTTTCTTAAAATCATGTTGTAAACTGTCATTTTAAAAAGTAAATTATGTGACTCATGAACTCATTTGAGAAGCTAGGCATGATTACTGATAAACAAGGATGGTATTTTTTCCTGAGAAAGGGCTTTAAAGAGATGAGAGTATTCTGAAATTTTCTCAGTTTTTGAGTCCTAGTGAGGTTTTTTGTTTGTTGGGTTTTTTTCCCTAGTATATATCTGCCTTCTGGAGACTCATAGTTATGTTTAATTACCAAGTGGTGGTTACTGCCTCATCCAGAACTTAGATGTGAAGAAGATTAAGTCTGTATTGTAGCAAAAGGACCAAGACAGGAAATATATAGCTTTCTCTGATCTGTCCTTCACACACATTCCAGTGAGGTTTGCTGTTTTCTCTTGTGTGAGAGTAAGGGGAATGGTTGTTAGAACAAAAACAACCAGTCTGTTTGGCTCGATTTGTGTTACGAGACTTTGTGTTCCCAGGAGACTATAAATTTAGCATGCTGTCTGAAAGTTTCTGATAGAGCTATGAGATCCAGAGCTTGACAGAAATGACTGGCCTGTTACTGATGGGAGCTACCAAACAACTGAGAAGGGGTAATCTCCTTGAAATATTTTAAACAAACTTTTAAATAGTGACGGGGGAAGAGTTGAGCTGGAAAGAATAATGCCAAAGGCAGCTTTAATGGAGTGGGTTTAACAAGTTAGCTCTCAAAAAAGTTTTTGTTCCTTATCAAGGTACAAGACTAACACCCTTCTACAATCACTGGTTCATAATATTACTCTGCCTTCTGTTTTTCCTCTCTAGTTTCTCTCTTACTTCAGTTTGCCTTTGAGGTTTCAAGGTTCAGCGCTGCTGGATAAACGTTAGACATACAATTTGATAGCTGTTTAAAAAACATTCCTTTTTCATGAATTTAAACTGCTTGCTAAACAAGTCAGGCCCAGATCTGGGCAGCTGTTTTGTCTTTGTAAGGACTTCTGTTGCTGGTTTTGCTGTTTTGAGTGTTAAGGGCAATAATTGGGAAAGGAAGCCTGGCTCTTTAAAGGGAGAATGCCATTCAGCAGGATTCTCAATGTGTTCTACTTAAACAGAGAGTGGCTGCTCCATGAAGGAAAGATTGCACTATTTCACAATAGTCAGTTGCTGTTAGTGCTTAGCCAGCTGAATCCTAGCTTTGGGACCTTTGCTGCTTCTGTAACATGTGGCTTTCTAGAACTCATTTTTATTGGAATACCATCAGCCACTTCTGGAGCTGTAGCTCTGCCCCTGCCATGATCAATACATTGCCACAAAATATAATGAAGGAATCTGTTGGAATACATCTGGTAGTGTAGTCTTCATCTTCCTTGCTGGTCAAATGAGCAATATCCTGCTTAATGCTTTAAATTTCATCTGCCTCTTTGTGGTCACCGACAGTGCACACGTGCATACTTCAGAGAGTTAAGTGATGTTCCTGGAAACTGTAGGAAAGATTTCCTTTCCACTTGGGTCATACTGCTTCCTCTTATATTTCCATATATCACAACAAAAACAAGCAAACCTTCTGCTAAAAATGGATGTTTCCTGTATTTGCAATGCATATGAATATGCAGAGTAGGTGGTAAAGTGAGTTATTTCTGTCACTGGTTTCTCTGAATCCTCAGGGCACTGCTGCAATTCCTTTTCATAAAGATTGCATAGCAAGAAGGAACATTTTAGGCCTGTGATTTTTGCCTGCTCTGGCTGCAGATGTAGGGCTGCAAAGGTGGCGTTTGAGTATGACAGAAACCCAAATGAGCTGATTCTTGTCCTTTTATAGCACACTGCTGATGTATGGATTGTGAGAACCAGATAAATACTACAATATCATCACTTTAAGGGATTTTCCTGCATTGTTTAAAGCTGCTAAATGAGTTTTTCCTGCCTCCTTTAAAGCTCCAGGTGTGTTTGTGTATGAAAAGGAAGATGCGCTGCTGAAACCTGCCATGCTTTTCCATCAGCAGCTGAGCAGCTGTTGGGGAGTTCTTGTATCTTAGTGGTAGAGAAGTCCTGAAGTTATTTTGTGTTAGAGGGGTCAGAAAATAGGGCTTAAGCAGTTTTGCACACCTAGCTCTTCATTTTTATGCACATTGTAGTGGCAGGACAGGGATTCTGACTTGGTAAAAAGGGATTTAAAATCTAAAAATTTGTCTGTATCTTAGATGTGCACAGCTCAATGTATTTCAGGGCTTGGTACAAATATATGCAGTTACTTACTTACATGACCTAAAGAGAAATGATGATGAGCCTTGTGGAAAGATGGGGAATAAGGGAGTGATGCTCTGGGGACAGAAGTGTTGGAATTAGTTTGTTAAGATAATTAAATTATCTGTTGGGCAAATTACTTGAGACTCTTTAGAGACCAAGATTGAATTTCCTTTCTGTTGGGAGCTAGAATCATCTAGTGAGGAAAGACTTAATTCTATTTTTATCTTTTACTCAATAAATACTTGACTGTAAAATTTTTGTCCACTATCCCAAATAATCTGAAACTGTTCATGTTGATGTGGGAAACAAGACTGAATTTTTTTAACCCCTAGTCTGGTTAGATGGAGGGAGTGATCCATGGTGGGAAAAGTCTCAATGACAAAGGGCAGGTTTTTTGTTTTTAAGAAGCAGATACTACCATCTGTTAGAGTAGCTCAGGTTTAGTGATCAGCAAGGGGAATTGATTAGGGAGTTGCTTAGTTATTGGGAAAAAAGGACTGGCAAAGACTGAAGGAAAGTGACTGATCTGTCAGCAGGATGTATATGTCTTTGGCCATGTTGTTTCAAAGCTGAGGATATCTGCATGTTTATGTTAACACTGGGTCTCCTTGTCCTTGGAACGAAATTGCCTCATCAGCAGAGCCCCTTAGGGGATTGCAAGTCTACCCAAGACGTCATCCTCCTCTTATAAAAGGGGAAAACTGCCAGTTCTGGTGTCTCTGACCCCTTCCTCCCCCCTCCCTCCCACTTACAGAGCATCAAGGGGCGGACCTTACTTCTGCAAACTTCACATCTTGCTCTCCCTTGGAGTATTCATTTTTCTCCTAGCAGTAATTTGATCTTGGGCTGTTCCAACTTGCCTGTAGTGAATAAGCAGAGGACTGCGTATTGAAAGACTTGAGTTTTCTCACTAGACACAGTTTTCTGATATAAGGATGAGAATGTCTTGCAAGTTTTGAATGAGATTAAAGTTGAGAGGTCCTCTTGGATTATTCTTTTTTTTCTTTAACATATCTATGTCTGTATAAAGAGTAGTCTTTAAGGGCTTGTAACTGTTGAGAAGAGAATCAACATGACACTGCTGGAACCAGAAATGCAGATGACAACACTCCAGTCAGGTACCACTCCAAACATAGCCTGTGGTTAATTTTTTCTTGTGAATCATGGTTGCTGAACTATATAGGAAGTGCCAGGAGGCTGTGTGACTTCAGATGAAGACAAATTAGAGAACTGTGGTGATTTCATGTGCAGGTTGCAGATGGGTACTTTTTGGATGTTAAGTACTGCTCAATTTAGAGCTTCATCAGAGATAATTTTATCTCTTTTCTTCCCTTGTTGGTCTCCAGTGTTAAATTTACGTGGCTTTTGAAAATTACAAAACTCCAGTCAAAGCTAAGACTTGTTCTAAGGACTTGTTCCTCCATTTAGCTTTTGACAGAATTACGTGTTTTTACTGTTAAGTATTTTCTGATTAAACATAATCATGATACTTTGGAGAGATTTTGAATTGTGTTTGGAAAAACTTGTATTAGAAACTTTCCAATATTTGTTTTACGTCTTGAAAGTCTGTTTCCTTGAGAATGGCAGTGGTATTTTGTTTGCATGATTCATTTGTAAGTACTGTGGCCTTCTAGTGATACTGTGCTTACCCATTAGATATGTACAGGGTTGCATTTCTCACATGTAAGCCATGCTTGAATGAGAATTATCTGTTAATGGGAGCATGAGATACTTCTTAGGGTGTTTTTATCTGAGGCTCTAGCACATTATGTAGTCATGAAAATAAATACATATGTAGATATGAATGGCCTTTGTTCTGTGGATGGGAACAGAGACTGCAACCTTGGTAAGATTTGACCACAAGTTTGTAGTAGCCTAGGAGTTTGGGTTTGTGTACTCTTATCTCTTGGGCAGCATTGTCTGAAAAGCAGCACATAGGTAATGCAAAAGTGTGAAGACATACTTGTTCCTGAAAGTCAAATGCTTTTTCATTTCCTTAAGTGGTGACTAGAAAAGAGACAAGAAAAACAATAATTTCTTAGTTTAATTTTCCCCCCAGAATTGCTGCCAAAATTGCTGGGTTTTGTTTGGTTATTTTTGGTTTATTTTGTTTTTTAGGTTTTTTCCTGAATTGACCATGTTAATTTCCCTAACTTAATTTGTATGTTTTTAAAATACCTGTGAAGATTTTTTATGTCTGTAAAGATCCTATATGACCTTTATTTTATAGTCCTGACATATTCTTTGTTGTTTAGAGAGCCGCAGTATGGTTTTTTTTGTATCTCCTGTTGTAGATAGGAAAGACAGGCCTAGCTCTTATGTAGCGTTTGTCTCAATTCAGAAGAGGGTTTGTACATAATCCATCATTCCTCTAGTTGTACTCTTGCAGTCTGTGAATTTTGGAGGTAGGGTTTAGACGCTAACAAGGTGTTTGGTATTGGACAGGATGCATATGGCAGGAGAGTATCTAATCTGGCTTTGTTGGGAAGAAAGCTCTTATGTGAAGACATGAAAAAAGATGTTGACTTTAACGTGCATTGTTTCTAATAAGTTTTTAAATTCACCCCCCCAACAGAGAACAGCCATGAAATTTACATTTCAGGGTTCTTGTAACTGAATTGTGCATTATATTCTCAGGAAGGTGACATAATAAAGTAACACTTCTTAAAATAAGGAAAACTGCCTTTGTATTAGTACTGCTTTTTTCTCAAAACTTTGTGTGGCTGTGTTTCTTGTCTCTTCCAAATTATGGTGACTCCTGAGGCTTTCATTTAATTCTGAGGGTGAGAGTTTCTCCCACTAAGGAGTGCTTGTATGAGACTTTTGCTTAAGTTCCCTAACCCTAGTCCTAGATTATGCAGTGGTGTTCTGGAACATTGAGGCAATTTCCTGGCAAGTTTAGTTTACCTTAATGAGGGATACAGATTTATTGCACCTCTTCCATCAACAGCCACTCTCTTCCCTTCTGGATCAACCACTGCTGGAAAAATCTTAAGCAAGAAGCAGGCAAATGTTTACGTAAATGGGTTCACAGGATTGGTGGGGAAATGGAGTGTGACCACAGGAACATGTACATTATGAGTTTGAAAGATCTTTCTTGAATAATGGAAGTGTATTACATACTTCTAGATAGGGAAAACAGCTACTTGATGATGAGGCCAATTTGTTCAGCAGTAATATTCAGAGATGTCAGATGTTGGTGGCTGCTCTTGTTTGGCTTAGTGAGGTAGTTGTGTGTTGGGCAAACTATTTGAGACTTCAGAGGCTGAAATTGGATCTCCTGTCTGTTGAGTGCTAGAATGAGGAAAATGACTTAGCTGAGGAAAGACTTCTCAAATCTTCTTCATCCTGATGTTCATCTCCAGAAGCCCTACTGGAAAAATGGAAAATGGAAACAGTTATCCCAGTCAACTCCTCAAAGTTTCCAAACATCCACTGAAGAAATAGGAGAGTCATGGCCTAAGCTGGGTAAATAAATTACCCTGGTAGAATTTACACAGCTTGCACTCCATAGACCAAAAATTCTTCAAGACTGCAGGTCATGAGGCTGTGCTTATGTACTGCTTGGGTATTGATGGGAGTCCACTCAAGAAGGAGGAGTAGCTGAAGCCATTGCTGACCCAGGACATAGTGTCTGTATTTCAACTTGGTGGGCACATGAAAAGCAACTCCTTTGATGCTAAAGATGAGAAAACATTCTTAATGTTTTGGAGAAAGAACTGAGGGGGACATTACAACTTTACTCTTCCGGGAGCAGAATAGCTTAAGCAGAGAGAGACTGTTTCTTCAGAACAAAGAAGAACTGAAGCAAGAACAATATGAACAGTGAGGTGCATATTGTATTAGCCAGGGAAAAATTAAAAAGGCCTGTCAAACTGAAAAAAAGGAGGAGTAAAAAAACCAATGCCAGTGGTGACAGCAGAGAAAGGAAAAAGTAAAAGTGAAAATCAAGCTGAAAAGACATTCCAAAAAAGCAGTAGAACCAGAAAAAAAATGCAAAAATACAACCAAAAAGGTAATTGCTCTATTTGACATCTCACTGGACTACTAAACTTATTTAAAGAACTGGTATTACTCATCCAATCATTCAAAAAGCAGACATACACAGTGGGGTGAAATTCCACATTCAGTTTCATAGTTTTGGAACCAGCCCTGTGCCAGTTTGTGTGTTTTCATTCTGCTGACAATGAAGCTGATGTGCAGATCTGTACCAAGCTCTTAGCAGTGGGAGCTCTCTCTTTAGTGTTTTTTTTCCCCAAGAGTCACTTGGCTTTTTTTGCTGCCTTGACTCTTTCAGCATCTGAATCATTTGTTTTCTTTATATTTATTTGCTGAATCCAAAAGCTTGCTGTTTCCTTCTCATTATCTACTTTGACCTAATCTCCCTATGTAGCCTCTTTTTTTTTTCCCCTGAAGCCTTTTTGTTATTTGTTTCATTATCTAATTATCCCATATAGAGATCTTGCAAATTCTTTTGCTGTTGGTCACACTGTTCAGTCAGGATATGGACTAAATAGTTTTTGTTGTTACCTGGCTTTGTAACAGACTGGCCACTGAAGGAATGAGCAATGAATCTTTTCTTTCCTTTCCTTTTCCTTTCCTTTTCCTTTCCTTTTCCTTTCCTTTTCCTTTCCTTTTCCTTTCCTTTTCCTTTCCTTTTCCTTTCCTTTTCCTTTCCTTTTCCTTTCCTTTTCCTTTCCTTTTCCTTTCCTTTTCCTTTCCTTTTCCTTTCCTTTTCCTTTCCTTTTCCTTTCCTTTTCCTTTTTTTCCTTTTTTTCCTTTCCTTTTCCTTTCCTTTTCCTTTTTTTTTTCCTTTTCCTTTCCTTTTCCTTTCCTTTTCCTTTCCTTTTCCTTTCCTTTTCCTTTCCTTTTCCTTTCCTTTTCCTTTCCTTTTCCTTTCCGAGAGGCAAGAGTGCTAGAAGCATGCTTTATTTTGGACACAATCTATGATTTAGTAACACTTAAATGTTTTTGAACAGCCATATGAGGGACTCATGCAACTGGGGGAAACCTCAGGAGTCTTGGGTGTGCTGCTGGCCTCTATGTGCAAGTTCTGTGTTTAAATAACAAACTTTCAATTATAATTTCACTTTCTTTTTAATTTTATTTGGTTTTGTCACAGATTCCTTTTTATGGCTTCTGTCCAGGTGGCTGGGCAGAAGTGTGTGTGCAGTATACCTACAGAGATGCAACCAGCCAGAGAGAAACCCTAAATTTCAGATCAATTTTGCATGGATGGAGAAGAGTTATGGCCTCTTAGGGTCATGTGGAGTCTAACAGTGCATTGCCAGAATTAGTGGATGTTAGCACTTGGACAAATGGCTACTTTTGTTAATGAATTCTATATCCTTGTGGTTTTGCTCTACTTAAAACCTTTGTTTACTGTTCTGGGTAGCCTTGGTTTGTTTCAGTGCGCAACAACGTGTTTTGGACTGTCTTGGTATGTATTGAACATTAAAAATTGTCCCATTTTAATTTTCTTTCTGTGAGCATACTGAAAAAAATTAAGATTGTTCAGTGTAGGGTAGTCTATTGAATAGCATCTTTGGGTTTTGATATGTTTGTTCTGTTGACCTGCTGAAAAAAAAATCTTAAAGTCTATTAGATATCAAGACAGGTATGCAAACCCAGAAGCAGGTGGTTCTAAACTGTCAGAAGTTTGGTTTAGATAAACAAGAGGGTTTTTTCCATGCATATTTAGAGAACAAAAGAAGAACTGTTTTGAAGTCAGCACTGTAAATGAGCACAGAAATAATTTAGTTCTCTGTAGTGGATAAAACTTGACTTCTGTGGTCTAATTTGCTTTGTATCCAGCTGGTTCTGAAAAAGGAACAATTCTTTCAGCTAAAAATTATTTTTAATCAAATGCAAAACTTCCCTCACTTTCTGGGGAAAAGTTGGATTTTTGAGCTACTTTAGCAGATTAGGGATATTAAATTCAATTTAGGAAAAAGCAGTGCTGATCCCTTCATTCTTTCTTTCAAAACACAACTCCCAGGCTCTTTCTCTTCCCTCTTTGTAGGATTTAAATTGAAGTGCTTTAGGGATGTCAGCTGCTAAATTGCTTTTAATGGGAAGAAAGGGGACAGAGAGCATATATGTGTATTCTTAGAAGGGATTTGTCCCCCTCTTCAGCTCTTTCAGGAGTGACAAATGTCAGAGCTGCACTTTGTGGTTGGTGTTCTCATTCCTGTTTTAAATAGATTTGAAATTCAGTATTGGCTTTTAGTACATGAGGAATGACCTTTCCTTGATGCAGTAAAATGCCTTCTAACTTCATCTTGTCTTTTTCAAGCATCAGTTACAAAGACTTTTTTTCTTGCTGTTGTTTTCATTTTCTAATGAGAGGTTTTTGTAGTTGTGAGATTTTTTGCATTTCATGTTGTTTGAATAGTAGAACTTTTATTTTTCTTCCCTTTTCTTCCTCCCTCCTCCAACTTGGAATTTCAAGATTGCAATGAGCTCTTGAATCAACAGAATTGGGATTTTGGTTTTGGATGGAGGGTGGAGCTGAGGGGAGAACATTCCTGGCTCTGTAGTTTGCATCATTACTACTTTAAAAATAGAACTTTTGATTTGTGTTTGGAATTGATGGCATTTGGAAGTGTAACCTTTTCTATCTAGGTAGTAAGTTCCTGGGAAGTGTAAAGAGTTCCCCAGTTACTGGTACAGCTCCCTGGGTGTGTATGTTCTGAGTAGTGATAAAATGACTCTTCACTGGCTTTTAACCAGAATCCTGCATGTGATTCAAAGACTGAACAAAGTTATGTGAGCCTCATCGTCATCATGCACTGGGAATTCTTTCCGAAGCAGCAAATGGGATGTTCCTGAAGTCAGCTTTAAATATGGAAATTTTTGTGCTGGAGCTGCAAACTGCACGAAGTTCTGGGTTGGCTGTTATAAGACATGGAGAGAGGAGTGCACAGCTGTAAGCTGCACAATAGTGAGCTATTCCATTCATGAAAGATCTGAACATAACCTTTTGCTACCTTTTTCCCCTGTGATTAACTATTGAGTAAGCAAATCACAGTGTGGTTGTGTTAGCCAAACTAGAGTTAAAGGATTGTTCTGAAACTAAATATATAAAGGATGCTTTTCTTTTTTCTATTTTTTTGTGTCAAGAATGACAATCTACAATAAAGAGTACTCATTAGAATAGTTTAGTTGAGCAGTACCTATTTCTACTGACAACCTTAAACAAGAAACTCCTGGAACTCTGTAGTAAGTATTTGTTGAAGCATTAAATCATCTTTTGAAAATAATTTTTTTTTCTCCATCTGCTTTGAGAATACACTGTTTATTCTTTTTATACAGCAAGTGTTACCCTATAGGTTAAGAGAGAGTAGGAGAACAACCATTCAGGCAGCTTTTTGCCATTATCCCTTCTGTGAACTAAGATTAACTTGCAGGGGGGGCACAGACAGGCTGCACTTGTTCTAAAACAGTAAAGATGTGGTAGACACAAAATGGTTATTCGCTGACTGCTTTGTCTAAAACCCTTCTTATGGCTCCAGCTTACTTTAAAATCCAGCTTCTGAGAATTAACTTTAGGGGTGGGTGTGTGTGTGCATTTGAACCAGTTTCCAGTGTAAACAGTAAGATTGTCATCATCATATGCAATTTTTTGTATCATTCATCAATTGTTATTAAAAACAAAACAAAAGTTTAAAATGCATGTAAAGTCATGTCAGGTTTTATATATTGTAACTGTAATCAAAACAGAGTCTTCCTTTCTGTGAAATCAATGCATTATTTATAATGGGCCCTGCTTAATTGTTGTCATCATACTCTGTGAGTTATCCACTCATTTACATGATGAATATGAATTAAATTTTTTTTAGGAACATAGTTCAAATGCATTGGAAAAAAGGAGTGAAAAAGGATTACTTTCATTAAGTTCTTATTTGGGGTCTTCAGGCACACTTGTATAGGAATTATCATTGATTATGTATATAGGCTCAGAATGATAATTATTATTTTTGTGGCTCAGGCAGATCATAGTCATCTTTGTGGCCTGCCACTGATTTAGGTTCTGGATGAGTATGTGAACGTGTGCTATGCTGAGTCTCTCTAAGCTGGTATGATGATGACACCACATTCTTTGCCTGAAGGGATGCACTGCAGACACACATCCGTTCTGTCTCCCAGCTACCTGCTGACCCCTTGCTACCCAGCGTTTGCCAGATTTAAGAGATGGCTAATGTTTAAGAAAGTACTCAAGTTTCCATGCCTGTGTGATAGCAGGAATTTGCATTAGTGATTATAATCAGGTTTTTTTTTTTTTTAATAATGGAATCCAAGTCCAGTCTATGTTTTGATTGTAGACCTTAAAGTACAATTTTTTTTATGTCTAAGCATCAATGTGAATCAATCCCTAATGTTCTAATGTGTGCCCAGAACTGTAGGGATCAGTGGCAGGGATTGCAGGTAACTCTTGAGGTTTTGGAAATGTCTCTGATGTTATTGTTTGATGTTATGTGGAAGCTACTATCAATAAATTTTTGTATTAACCTGTTTGCTGTCTGCTTTTACCAGTCTCAAATGACGCTTACAGCACAAAAAACCCCTCCAAAACCAAACAAAAACCGACAAGAAACTCACCCCAAAATCTGAAGTAATCTACAGCTTCATGTTGCATCGGGATTCTCCTTGCTTTGGAGCTGCTGCACCTCAGTTCAGACTTACAGCTCCCTCTGCTGTTCTGACCTTAGGGCTCTTCCAAGGAGAGACTGGCATTTCTTCCAGATTGTCTTTTTAAATGGAGAAACCTCAGCTGTTATCTTGAGGTGGTCTGGTTTTTCATTTGTGGCTAAAGAAACAGGAGCCCTGCGTTATGGGGGTGAAACTAGAATCTTTGCCTTAGTAGAAGAAATATTGCCCCCCTTTCCCCTCAGTTTCTTTGTCAAGAGAATTTTACTATCAAAATCAATATAGAAAACTGGTTTAATTACATTGGCACAGCTCCCTTTTGTGATTAACCTTAGTGTGGTTTAAGAATGCTGTCTAATGTAGCAATAGTTGAGGTAGGTAAGAAGTCATAAAGCTATGGAACTGGAATTACTCTTCAGGCTTGCAGAGCCCCTCCCCTGCTGCTGCAAGTAATCTTGTCATAATGCCCCCTACATAAATTTATTGAGCACTGCTTTAAAAAGTGTTAGATTTCTCACTCATGCTGGACAGGTGTCCTAGAATTTCTCTCTTTGGTTAAAAGTCTTCTAGTTTTCAATATTAAATGTGTCAGTGGCTTTCAGTGCAAATAACTCGTAGTTAAACTGATGCAAACCTTAATGCAGGCAAAATATTCTCCCTAGAAGAAGCTCCATCTACTTACAATATTCTTAAAGTAGGCAAGTGCTAAAATAGTATCTGCTAATGTGACCTGATCTTTCTGTAGTGATGCTCATTTTAAATCAAATCCTCTACATAATGTTAATGATGCTTCCCAGGCATTATGCACAGCATTGGATCCCCAACAGGATATGAACCTTTCTAATTATCCCATGCGAAAAGTAGGCTGAGAACTCTATTTGTAGTTCTTTGTAGTCTTCCATTTTCTTTGCCCGGATTGTTTTTCCTCAAAAATGAGCCAATGTATCCCAAATAAAAAAGTTGGAGCTTCCAGTGAAGCACAAGCAGGCTTGATCAGTCTGTAATCATAACTGACCTTGAAGAGATTTTTTTTCTTTTTTTCTTTTGAATTCTGCTGGAGATACTCTGGTTGAAGCTGTTGTTCCTTGTCTGTGTTTTTCATTATTTGGGATTTGGACTTTTTCTTCACTGATGTCAACTCAAATATATGCCTTTTAAAAATATATTGAGTGTTTGGATTTATTAAAGTTACTATGTGATACTGAGGTACCACTGATGAAAAATTGCAACTTGCAAAACATTTGGTTCAGAAAGTACCTCGAGCGTGACTTATTGCAAAACATTCCCAAAGCTCAAAGCCTTCAATGTTCTTTCACTAAAAACTGAAATAAACAGAAAACTTTTTAGTATACCTTTGCTGATTTCATGTTACCTCTGAATACGTAAGAACGAGATCCAGATCAGTAGACTCCTTTTGGAAAAAACCACTATTGCTAATCTTACCTTGAAAACGGAGAGATTAATGAGATTCTGGAATATGTAGTGTATGAAAAGTGGTCTCTAAGGCATGAAAATTTCAGCCCATTTAAAAGTCAAAACATCTTTTAAGTTTAAGCTAGAAAATTACTGACAACTTTAAATGGACCAGAAAAGAACAGCAATTTTAAACAGATTTGCAGTGCTCTACAGAATTTAAAGTTTGTTTGCCGTTTAATTTATTATGATTTCTATATAGTGCACAACATACAATCTCCATTCTGGGATTTTTAAAAATTTGTTGTTCTTATGATTATTTTTCTTCTTCTCTTTGTACTGGGCTTTTGCATTATGGTGACAGACAAAGTGGCTGCATATAAAAGCGCCTGCTCCACTCCTCCCAGTTTTCCTTGGAGAGAGGCAGTCACTGTTTGCTGTGGTTGTTGATTTAGTGCCTGGGAAGAATGAGGTTTTTTTGGACCCCTTCTTCATCTCTCTCTCTCTTGCTAAGGGAGCCTGCGTCATTGAGAAATGTTTAACCTTCTGCCCCTGAAGCAGGACTGGAAACTTTGCCGCAAAATCTAGAAGCTAAAACTGGATCTTGCAAATGTTATTTATGTGAGCTACTCTTTCCTTTGATTTAATTGGGACAGGAGATTGCAGAGCTTGATTTAGAATTTTGAGTAGCAACTAATTTGGAGAGTTAGCAGGGGGGAAAATAATTTCTTTAGTGAAAAATGGTGAGTAACTGATTTAAGGGAAGAGGAGAGAAGAACTGGGAGCAGAAAACGGAAAAGTGTGGGAGGACTTAGTGGAGAAAAATGTCCTAAGATTATAATTCTGGTATTGTCAAGTACTTGAGTGCTTCTTTCTAACTTGTATCAGGAGGCTGGCTGTGCATGGTTTTATTCCTATAACAGAAGTTGGTTGTGGAGAGCCGGGGGCCCTAATTGTGGTGGGAACCTAATTTCCAGGGGGTTGATTTAATAGCAGATACTGCTTCTTGTATATGTCTTATTTTCCCAGACTGCCCACTTTTTTCCTTCTGCCTCCTCCCCCATCCTGGACCATGAGGGTTCTTCTAACACTTCTGCAGAATTTCCAGATGCCTGGCTGCCCTACTGCAACTGCGCTCCATTAACCGAGAGGGAAGAAGACATTCAGAAATCCTAAACACTTCTGCAGCATAATCATAATAAATCTGACATATCATGAAACTGTTGTGCTTGTGCTAATTAAGTATCTAGTGTGCTTGTAGTACAAAGAGTAATCCTGATGTGCCCACAGAGTGTTGATTTTATTTCACATGCTCTGGCTGTCTATACACAGCACATGCCTGTGTGTTTATCTTCAAGATATTCCAAACAGAAATGTGGCAGCTCTGTCTCTTGGGACCCAATATCTTTATGGTAAACTAAAATAAAGAAACTAAATCGAAACAAAAATGAAGAAGCTTGTCTCAAGGGTGAAATAACACAAAGCAGTTTAAGTTATTTGTCCCAAAGCTTTGTCGTGACCAGTGGAAGGGAGGGGAAGGGGTTGTACTTTCCTTCACTCCTGTTTTGCAGCTGCAGTGCACCTACTGCTTAACCCCACGTAGCTTGGACAATTGGACTTTCTTGTGAGGAGTCTAATTCACTTTTGAAAACACAGCCATTAAAACCCCCTCACTTTTCTGATGGATCAGTGACTCTAATTAACTCACTCAACTTTCTTATGAAACCTAGAGCCCTCAAAAAGAAGGAATGATGAGAGCATAATGCTAGATTATTTCATCTGGCTTGGGTAATAGCACTTAAACTCTGTACTGAACAGTGAAGCTGAGGGAGCAGATAAACAGTTTCAACTCTGAAATTGTAAATAGGGTGAGAAAACTGCTGAACTCTAGGTCATGGAGCCTGTAAATGGTGGCAGTGGCTGGGTAGTAAGTCCAAGAGACAGAAAAGATTGGCCAGCAAAGAATAATATACAGTGCATGATAGACTCAAAATATTAAGCATTAAATTAGAAGTAAGTGATTCTTAGGAGGATATTAAAAATATGAGCATCTCCCCAGTATGAGGTTTGTCATGTTAGAATTTGCTTTGATTTTACTCTGAGGTTGTTACCTGTCTATGAACAGAAAAAGGGTTGTTACACATCTCTCACAGAATGGTTGAAGTTGGAATGTTGTCTTCCCCACCCCCCCTGCTCAAGCAGGTTTCCCTAGAGCCAGTTGCCTAGGACTGTGTTCAGATGGCTTTTGAATATCTCCATAGAAGGAGACTTCACAACCTCTCTGGGCAACCTGTGCCAGTGCTCAGTTGCGCTCACAATAAAGAAATTCTTTCCTGATGTTTTTAGGGAACCTCCTGTGTTCCAGTTTGTGCCCATTGACTCTGATCCTGTCACTGGGTAACATTTGAGAGGGGTCTGGCTCTGTGTTCTTTGTACCATTCCTTCAGGTTTTTACATGGATAAGCTCTGTACTATGGCCATGGCTCTCCTGTCCTGGGGACCTCAGAGCTTGAGCCAGCACTGCAGGGGGGGCTTCATCAGGGCTCAGCAGAGTAGGATCACCTCCCTTGGTCTGCTGGGAACGTTCCTCCTAGTGCAGCCAAGGATGCCTTCCTTAGCCTTCTTTGTCCAAGGCTGTCTCATGTTCACCTTGGTGTCCAGTGGGACACCCAGACCCTTTCCTGCCAAGCTGCTTTGCAGCCACTTGGGCCCCAGCATGTGTGCTGCACCTTCCTGGCCCAGCCAGTCAGTTTTCACTGCACCTCACAGCCTCCTCATCTGGCTCAGACTGACTTCATCAGCTTCTCTGGGAGGGTCTTGCAGTGTCAAAGCCTCACTGAGTCTGGACAGACAGGCAGACAGTATCCACTGCTCTCCTCTCTTACACCAGGTCTGTCTCTGCACACTGTAGCTGAAACCTAAAGAAAGATTTGCTGTCGTGCCCAGGGAAAAATATTTTCTGATAGGAGAGAATTGTGAATTCATAGTCAGTTTTGGCCTCACTATAGCATAGTTGCTAAAAGTAAGCATATGGCAGTGTCTGTTCTGTTAAAATTGGTTTTGTTCTAAAGAGTTTGTTCACAAGTGACTTCTGTTTAGCTGGCTGTAAGATGTACTGGGAGCAAGCAGCCAGGTTCTGCCAGATCATAACAACTGGCAGCCATCTAAAAACCATATCTTTTCCCTTTGCATGTTTGTCTATTCAATTAGATCCTCCACCTGCTTGCTTTTATGCAGTCCCACCTTAATGGTCCCTCTCTTGTGTCTGGATTCATCAAATAGATTTGGTAGCCAAGGGAGGGAGGATACACGAATTCCTAATTCAGTTCTGACACACAGACTCTATGTTATATGTAAATCTCCTTGTTTTAACCTAGTTTATCCAACCAAAATGTTTTTTTAAAATAGATTTGAATTGATTAGAATCCATAAATGTGAGGTTCTGACTGATAAGTTCTGGTAACTTATACCAAAGCAAGAAAGGAAGATCCTAAAGGGGTGTGAGGCAGCTAATGGAAAATTGTGACTGAAGAGACTTCTCTGCATATTGCTTCAGGTGAACTTACAGATTTAGGAGGAGGCAAGCAGAACAGAAAGCTGATGTCTGAATCAGAACATTGTGTTCCAAGCACACTTTTCTTTACAGTTATAAGCACTTAGGCTACGTGCCTTCCAATGCTTTTAGGCCAGTTGGTGATTAAAACTCCTAACATTGGCAGGTTTGCTGGGGAGAGGATACACCCTCACAGCTACTTGCCTTTTTTCTTTGCTTTCATGGCTGACATTACCAGAAGTCTTGAACATGAGATAAAATTTGTTTTAAAAGTATCATGCTCCTTGTAAAGGAGGCCTGTATCTTTTCCCTCCTCCCTTTAGATAAAGGAAAGTAAACCTGTGGTTTGGTTGATGCAGAATAGGATTCAATTAAAAATGGAGTCTATGGAGAAGGAATGGTAGTACTGTCAAAACTGCATCTTCCTAAAGTGATAGGCAAGTGAGTCCCATGAAAGCATTAAAGGACTTCTTTCACCGTTAACATGACAAGAATATTTTTCTTGCTAATCAAAAGCTGAGTAGTTTAGCAGCATTCAGGTAAAACTATCCCAAATCTAGTCTAAAATTCTCCCCTTTATGTTTCACTCGAGGTCTGAAAGGTCTGCATGTGTGGCAGGGGGAAAAATCCATACAGGACTCTGGAAGTTCTTTCCAGGATCAATGTGTCCATATCATGGGTTTAACCATATCGTGGTTGCCTGCCTTGACATTGTCTCAGGCTCATTTTATGTTCTAGCTATAGATTAAAACTCAAACACACTACATTTTTATACTGGAAACAAATTCAGTTGTTGAAGCCAGCATGAGAGGTTGAGATTGGCATTGATATATCCAGGGAATAGCTGAATTTCAGCACTAAAAGAGGAGTTTGAGCATATGATGTTGGAGGTGATTTATAGATTTTTGGCAAAGCAAGAACTATACATTATACTATACATTATAAAGAGAAATTTGTTTCCTATCTCAAATAATCCTGACAATAGCAGTTTTCTACTGTGAGGTGAGATGAGCATCCATGAGGAGGGAAAAGGAGATCACTGCTTTTACTGGCAGCTGACCACTGAATTGGTTTAGAGGTGTCATAAAACTTGGTCTCCTGCTTTACCTCAACCAAGCCTCTACTGATTGTGACAAAGGACTAGAACCACTTTTAGAGAAAAAGTTAAGAGTTGAAAAAAGCCACATCTAAAATGATTAGGGTTGGCTACTAACTTATTAAATGAATGGGATGGTTTGTGGTCTTTTTAGAATTATATCTCCATTAGTGCAGTTTTTTCAAGTTGTGAAGAAAACCTCTGCAACCATAAGGGAAAGATAACCTTTAATAACAATCTAGATTCTGAGATTGCAATTCTGTATCAGATTAACCAAGAATAATGGTCACATTAAGCCTCAACAGTGTTGTTACTGCCCATGTAACCAGGGTGTTTGGAGAAGGAAGTAGCTTTCTGGGCAGAAGTCAGTCCTGTAAGGAAGGTTTACCTAGTAACAATTCTGCCTGTATAAGCTGAGAAGTAAATGAAGGGTTTGCTAATCCTTCCACAAGCAGTGTGTGAGCACAGAGTACAGCCTGGCTGTTCCCTCTCTTGTTTAGGTACTTTAAAAATAGACTGCATTTTCCAAGTGTTTGCAGGTAACCGTCTTGTGCAGTATGTAGGAGGGTTTCATAGAGAAGAAACCTTTTATTGCCAGACGTTTAAAGGATGTGGGAGAGAGAAGTGCAGGATAGCTTTTGCTCAACAACCACAGGAATTTGTGACATAACTTCTCAAACTCTTAGACATGCCTTAACATGAGGGGAAGGGTATCTTCTTCCTGTCCTTTCCCAGTTACTCCCTCCCAAAACCAATTTGCTGTTTTAAGACAAATTCAAATTGCTTCCTTTTCCACTCTATCCTGCTCACTAACCCCCTTGGTCTGGCAGCCAGAACTTCCTCTGTTTTTCTGCTCTTGAGAGCAAAACCAAATGTTTTGGACTTTGCTGTTTTCACTTGTTCATAGTGGTTTAAATTAAAGTCTGGAATATCTGTAAGAGGAAATGTTTTGAAATGTTTTGAAAAGTCTTGTGCTCAGTGTTCTCCACTGGTCACAGTGTATACTCACATGTCAGTGCTGTTCACTTAAGAGTTGGACTCGATGCTCCTGGTGGGTGCCTTCCAACTCAGTATTCTCTGTCATTCTGTGTGTGTGATTTCTGCAACCTCTGAGCGTTCCTGCTTGTGGGCAGTGCTGGGGGTGGGGAAATGCACATCTGCACCTGTGTGAGCACATCTGCCTACCCCTGGAGAAGTTGAAGTTGTTTGGGGAGCATGTGGGTGAATAGCAGATTAACTGTAGGCAGGAAGGCTGATAAGAACAATTTTAACATGAAACTTGAGTGACTGTCTCTGGCTTGAAACCTCTGACTCTTTTATAACAAGTAAACTATTGCTCTTAGGTAAGAGCAAGGAATTGTCACTTCCTTTGGTCTGAGTAATTATTTTACAGCAAGATGGGTAAGAGCTGAACTAAAGGAACATATGGAATTCTGTTGTGATTCCAGCTGGAGCAGCTCTCCGTTAAGGCCCTGCACTGGAGATACTCATCCCACATTTGAGATGTGGTTCTTGATGTGTAAGCTCTCACTGTGAAGCTCGTTGGCTTAGCCAAGGTAATTTGAGCTAATCTTTCTAACTTTGCTCTGGAACAGAGTGAGAGCATTCATACAACCAGTTCTGGGGGCTCACAACAGGGTGGTAACTCAAAGAAGGGCTAGTAACTTTGAACTGTAAAGAGGTATGCAACAGTGTTTGCATCTAACCAGAATTTATCAACCAAAATGGTAAAAATAACAAATAAGTTGTGCTTGGATATGTGTTTTTAATTTACTTGCTTGTTTTTGCTGGGCTTATATGCTCAGTGGGCTGTAGTTGTTTGGGAACTGGTTGTAAAACTTCTTTCTCTTAATCCCTCTGCTTTTGTTCTACCCTCTATTGTGAAGTTTTCTGTCATGGACAGAGTTCTTCCACTGCTTTGTTCAGAGAATCCACCATTTCTTCTCTGGGCTCAAAATCTCTCTTGGGCAACACCTTTTTGTGGTCAAGGAGTGTATATACAGCTTTTTAGAGCACAGAATTGACAGAACTGCTCTCTGTGGTTTTCTGAAGAAAATCCAACTAAATTGACCAACTTGTCTTTGAAAGTTGCACCATTTTCTTTGGCTGCATAGGTGACACCTTCTGAGCAGATGTTCCCCTTGCATGTAGTAGTATCAGGAGCATGTGCTACATAATGCTTTTGTTTGCACATGATCTAGAGTATCACAGACCTCTGGACCATTTCTTTCTCTTTATCACACTCAGCTTGTTCAGTGCACTGGGTCCTGGAGGGAGGAAGGAGGAGAGGCATGGTCCATAAGTGAACCAATATCTTTGCTTCCCTTCCTCTGTCTTTTTCCTCTTCTCAGCCCTTGTAGCAATGTTTCTGGAGTCCCTTTGCAGTACTGACATCTGAGCTCCCAATCTAGAGAGGGGAGAGGTGGGAAAATCAAAAGTTTTGGCATTGTTGTGGCACACTTTGCTCCTTAGGTCTGCAGAGCCTGGGAGAGAGGCAGGGCTGAGTTACTCATTGTTAGCAGAGGGGGATGGGATTGCTGCTGCTGCCTTTCCACACCTCACTTACCATGTTGACTCGCCTTGCTGGTTGGAAACTGCTTATCTGTGGAGTTAATCAAATGCAGATCAGAGTTGCATTCCTTAGGCTCAACTGATTCTTCTTGGTCCAGTGTTTTGCAGATAGGGATCGAGGATTTCATGTGCTTGGTGTTTTCAGGGAAAGGCAAACTGACATCTTGGCTGCATCCCAAGGAATGGAGTGGGTGGCAGAGTTTATATATGGGCTGGGGGTTGATTTGGCTCTAGCTGCTGTGTAAAGTTCACTTTGACAGCTGAAAGATGCAGAGAGAAGCACTTTCAGAATTAGAGACAGTGAGGTAATGAGAAAGTGACATAGGGAAGGAAGTGGAGGGGGGGAGGTGGGGGGAAGGGAGGGCTCAAAACTCGCCTTGACATCATCTGATAGGTTTTCCACCCTGTGCAGCAGCTATTTTTATGCTTTCAACTCACAGTAATTACAGCTCAATGACAGCCAACTTGCCAAAAGCAGGGGTGGTGGTATATCCCAGAGTGGGTTGGAAGACTGAAGAGCTGCTCAAAAGCTACAACAAAAGTCCAGGTTCCCAGGCATGATTCCTGCTGCTGTGACCTATTTTTACATCTGCATGGTGGTTTAGCTTTGGCTACCTGTCATGTCTAGGAGTTTTCTGAATGCTGAATGGCAGCACTAGCTGTCACCAGCTGGTTGAAAATACAAGAGTAGGTAAATTTCAGGCTCTTCCTGAGAACTGGAGAAGCAAAAATGTTCGGTGCTCCCAGCCTTGCTTTTCTTCCTCTTCCTAAAGGTCATTGTTGGTGGGAGGCATTGTTGGTGTATCCTGGGAATATCCACAGTGAACTCACATTACATAGATGTGATCCCTAGCTGAGAAATAAGCAACACAAGTGTCAGTGTGCAGTCTGTATTTATTTTGAAATATAAAATGAATTGAGTTGTAAGACATCAATGCTTCAAAGTGATGTAGCGCAGTATTCTGTTATTTTCCCAGCTTTTGTCTGCTTGCTAGATAACTCAGATCTTCAAATGTAGTGGGGTCATATTTCTTTCTTAGGATTTATCTGGCTTAGACCTTGGCTGAGATCTCTCTCATGTTGTCTGAGTAAGTTTTTAGCAGTATATTGTTTATATTTCATCACTAAATTATGTGCATGCAGATCAGGTGTTGTGTCCTGTGAGAACATTATTACTGGGGCAAAGAGGAGAACCTGCATTGAACTGCAGAGAGGACTGGAGGTGAAAGGAGGAGAAAAATGCACGTTTGAAGGTGGTGGTGGAGATTGTGAACACATTTTCTATCTGCTTAATAGTTTGAATTTAAAAATGCAGTATTTTTGGGGGGAAAGAAACTAATGACACAGTTTTGTGTTACAGCTGAGCTCATCCAAGGTCTGCCCTATGTTAAGATTAATGTGGCTCCTCTCTCCCTTCCCGTGGCTTTTGAAGATAGATACAAGAAATGAATTCATTAAAATTTGTGTGTATTTGAGGTACCACTATCTACTCACTACTTTGAGGGGTACCTCAAATGCAAGTGCTGCATTCCATGCCCTCCAGGCCTCAGAAGGAGCAGCAGTATCTGTGCAAGGAAGAATACATCCCCACATTCTGTGTCTTATTTCACACTTGAGAGTCAGAGGATGTACAGCTCAATTCATGTCTCATGGATAGATTTTGAAAACTGGGCCTGATGTTTTTCAGATGAAAAATCTGTGGCAGATACTTAGGTGCCCTTGTTGAAGGTGATTGTTTTGCCAACAGCTCTTCTGCCAGTTCCAGGGTGAAAGTTGTGCAAGACACTGAATGTTGGGTGTGCATTAGTGGGGTTGATCCTACTTTTCTGGAGTGGTTAAGCAACTGAAACTGTTGTTGGAATTCTGCCTCTGCTGTGAAATGAGTTTTCCAATCTATCCTGCTGATTGCCAGAGTAACTGTCAAAGTTGTTCTTACAGTGCATTGATATTTCTGTCCATGTGATTGCTGATCAGACTTTCAGATCTCTTACCAGTACATCAGGATCCAGTAAAACAAATTAAACTTTTAAAAACTTTCTTTATGCTAATAAACAAGTGGAAATGGTATCAATGTTTTGTACAAAAGAGGTTGCTCTTGGCCTTTACTTATTTCTTAGATTCCACGTTTTGCAAGGAGAAAACCCACAAGTGCTTGCTCATGTGTTGAAGGCATCCTCCAATCTAGGCCCTCTGGAGTTTATCTTCTTACAGCGTGGGGGACATTATCCATGTCCTCTTTCGAGTGCTGTGGCCCAGATACTTTGGATGATTACTCCTTCTTTTAGAACACTAAAAGTGTTGTTTTAGAACACTTCTAGAACACACGTAATGCTGTGGGACAAATTTGATACTTTGATATTTTGTAAGCCAAAATTTTAGAATATTTTCCGCAACAAATAAAAGATTTACCTAACTACCATTGAGCCAGTCAAGTGTTTTTCTATCCAAGCTGTTTTCTGCACAGGAAAAAAGAAAGGCGTGTCTGTGTACATATCTGCAGTGCTGCAATAATACATTGAAAGGATTAGATCTTCATCAGTTCTTAAAGTTTTCTTAATCAGAACTTGGACAATGTCTTAGGGCTGCTTTGGCAATACCTGGGTATTGGCAGGTTTGCTGCACGAGCAGCCAGCTCATGTTTCTCAGGTTTTGTATGCTGTAGTGACCTGCTAACTCAGAGGCCCTGGTTGGCAGAATAATAGTATGTTCTGACCTCTGTAGCTGAATCTTGTCATTTTTACCATCCAGATGGTATATTCTTGCCAGGAAAAGTAGAACTGGGTCTGGCACTGGATAATTGTTTTTTAGTTATTACAGTTATGGGACCTCCCTGCTCAGAGTATCAGGCCTCACTCAATGTGCAGTTTTGTGTTGCTGCTGAAAGGGGAGATCTGGACAATGTGTTCCTTTATCTCCTCCTTCATCCTGTCTTTAGAACTCTTGTGGTGTGCTGGCTCTCTTTCCCAAGTCAGCTCTCCACAGTGCCATGACTGCTAATGCTCACGCAAAAACAGGCTCTTCTATTTATGCAGTAATTTGACCTTACTGGCTAAAGTTCACTGTGAGACTGAACCTTCACCTGACTTCTACAAAGCCTGAAATTAAGATGAAAATTTCTGTTGAGTATATGGTGGTAATTCAGGAGTAGTGCGATTACAGAGCTTTATATATGACCAAAGGTGTATTTATTACTCACGGGAAGATTGGAGTTTGGATTCTTTCCTGGGTGAAGGCTGAACATTTCAAAGGAAGAAGAGTACTGTTGAAAGTACTCAGAAATGTCACTACTGATGCCATCCAGCATTTGGTAGAACAATACTTTTCTTAGATATTACTTTCATTATTAGCGACGTTTTTTCCCTGATTGTAATTCTGGCCTTGCTTTATAAAATGGCTTGAATGCCTCTCAGACTGTTTGGAAATGAGGAAATTTTGTCTTGAATAGGATGGGAACAGAATATGAACTGGAATCTGTTCCTGTAGTGTTTCAAGTATTCATCTTTTTATTTTTATACTGTCTGTGTGGTTATCTTTGTTGATTACCATTCTTTTTTTTTTTTTCCTGGAAAGAAGATAACAAGAGTATATATATATATTTTTTTTTTTTAATATTTTTTTTTAACCCCAGACTTCATTGCACTTATGATTCATGCTTAGCAAAATTAAAAACCAACATAGCTACCAGCTGTACTGGTGAGAGTACCTCCTGGTTGTTGTTGCTCAGCTGGAATATGGCTTTCTCTGGCCACTTCCAATTCCAGTACCATGCTGGGCAGTGTGTATAACCAAAACTTGTCAGCCATGTGGCATCTGTTCATGGTACACATGAAATAAGCTCAAGATGAGGTGGCTGCCCCTGTACAAACACAGATTCTGAAGTTCTAGTGCTTGCAGCAGAGAGGTATGGGTTTGGGGCTGCAGATTATCTTCAGGTAGGTGTTTCTACTAGGTTGGGAGAAGGGATTTAAGGGAAGAAGGGGTGAGAATATGTGCTTGCACGGAAGTAGCCTGCAGGTCAAATGCATATAAAGATTCTGTTTCTTGGATTATCAGTTTAGCTTTCTTCACAGCTAATAGTCTTATTTCTAAAGGTTTAAGCAAGAAGGGAAAGAAGCTTCTGCACTCAGAGCAGGGATATTCTACTGGCTGTGTGCACAGCATGCTTACAGTCGGGAGATGCAGGGGGAGAGGGCTCTGCTCTATCACATGATATTGCCTGTCTGGCAGGTGTCTGCAGTGTGAGTAGAGAAACCAACTGTTCACTATTTTGGGTGAATGAGGTTGGCTGTTACTGCAAGTGGCCCCACAAAGAAGTCCACGCATCTGTTGATAAGCAGTGCTCTGCATACTGGGTGCCCGAATGCTTAGAGCTGCTTGCTGAAACACTGAAGTTTCTGTTTCAGCTTTGAGATCATAGGAAGAAAAGTTTTGCCAAGAGCCTTGCTGGTTTTAATCTTTAGATGTTGGCTGTCAGGCTTTGTCTGTGCCTACAGAACCTCTCTGTCCTGATGCAAGCACAGCCTTGGAATCAAGCAGTAAACTGATTTTTTTTCTGCTCTACCGCTTGGTGCAGTGACCGAAACCTGGTAGAGAGGGATTGCAGTTGGGTCTCTTGTGAGGATTAAGCACCCCTTCCACTTGCCTGGACGCCTCCTGTGATACAGAATCCGCCTTCAGGTCCAGGGATTTCCTCTAACATGTTGGATAAAGCCAAGACACTGCAGCCTGCCTATGTCGGGATTGTGCCGCTCGCAGAGACTGTGTCAAAGCAAGGCAAGAGCTGTTCAAGCACGTATCAGGATTCATACCACAGCTTACGAGAAGGTTAGCAGGCTCTGCTCTCTTAAATCCCTGTATAATTCATTTGTGGGGGTTTCTTTTTTTTTTTTTTTTTTTTTTTTGTGTGTGTGTGTTGTGGTTTTTTTTTCCACTCTTGCATATTGCCTGGTTTTTGCTTTCTGGGCAGTAGTCCAGATTTTGGGTTTCCCACTGACTCCTGTGACCTCTTGTCCCTGAGGGCATTCAAGCATGTCACTCGACAAGCCTGGAGCTTTGTATGAAGTGACTTGCAGTGCTGGGATCTTGAGACAATTGCATTTGGAAGTTTTGGTTTCAAACTGAAAATTTCTTCTTCTCCCCTACATCTGTAGGCCTCTTGTGAGCAAGGTTTTAAGGCTGTTTCATTAAAGGTGTAGAGGCTTGTTCTGGAGTGGCAACTGTGCCTTGAAGAAGATAAGAGTACCATGTTTTAAGCATCTCTATGTTCTCGTTTTGAGAGTGTGCAAGGAGTGTTGTGTAAATGTGATTTTGTTTTAGTTGTTGGTATTCCGCAAATATGTGTGATTTTTTAATGAGGATTTAACAATTCTGAATGATTAAGTAGACAGAGAGAGGTCAGATTCCAGGGAGTGATATCTAAAAGGAAAGAAGAGGATCTGGAGGGATTGAAAAAGATTGAGAAGATGCAAACAGGCAGTGATCCATTCATAGTGCACAGCATTATAAATATCAACAAACAGGAACTGGGAAAAGATTACGGAGAAGAATGGCAGAACATCACAAAAAGCCAATGGCAAGCAGCATGGTTTATGTTTTATCAGAAATACTGGATCTGTCTATCTACAAGTGAAATTTTAGTAGGAATTTGCAGAAGGAAACAAAGATCTGGAGTACAGTGGCCTCAGAATAAGGTGATGACTGATTTTAAGAGTGAGTAATGTCATCTGAAAGGAGGGGAAAATAACTTTCTGACATTTTGCACAGCAAAGCAAGATAAAGGAGGGGTAGGTGTTGAGGACAATAATCCAGATAGAATAAGGCCGTGTTTGTTGCATAAAGATGGCCAGTGTGTGGAAGAGGAGTTTAGCAGTTGCATTTAGAGGATTTTTCTCTGGTATGTAGTCTAGGCCTGCTGGAGCTGCCAGACAAACCTGTTAGGTTTCTGCCCCTGGTTGTCACTCCCCCTACCAAGCCTATTTAACATCTATCAAGAGCTAGCTTGTTGTTAATTTTTAAAAATATTACTATTTTTGTTGCATGTTTTCATTGGAATATTCTTTGTTGAAGTACTATGGAGAAGGAAAAGAAAACTGAAGTCCAAGTCCTCAAATTCAAGTTCAGGAGTTATAAATCCATTAGTATAGGCAGTGTTCCCAGATTTCTTTATCTGCTTTGGAGACATAGAGCTGCAGCACATCAATCTTCAGAGGAAAAAAACAACCCAAAATTTAAAAAAAAAGCCAGAACTTGCATCTATCCTCTATTTGCAAGCATTGCTTTTCACAGAAGGTGAGCGCTTTGCATTTGGATGAACCAGGATACATCTTTCCTCCGATCACTGAGTTTCACAAGCTGTATAGGGGGATAACAAGGAAAAAGCAATACTGTCTTACTTTAATCAATATAAAAATGTTTGTTGCTGTCTCAAGTTGAAGTGAATTAAGGCCATTGAAATCTTGTATAATTCTGGTTATTGGAAAAGCTTTGTTGACTCTGCAAAGTCCAACAAAACCATCACCCTACCCCATGGCTAATTCATGATGCTCTAATGTCACATGTGATAAGGAAAGATGCTTTCCACCAGCTACCAAATGAAGGTTAGGAAAGAGAAATAGATGCTGCCAGCTTCTTTCCTGTCAGATGAAGAAAATAATAGCATTTTGGGTTTGCTGCTGCTCCATTCAAGTCTCCTGCAGTCTTGGGATGCCTGTTGTATTTATTCTGTAGCATGCATTGTATTTTGCAGAGCCAGTTCTTATGGGCAGCAGAGGAGCAGATGCATCCATGTGTAAACCCTTATGGAAGTCCAGAATTAGCATTGAGCTGAGACTGATGACTGTTGTGCCTTAGTTTTTGGTCCCCCTAAAAATGGGACAGCTTAGTTTCATTGTCACCAAGACAGAAAAAGCATGCATTTCTCTTCCTGACTCTTAATAAAGCTGGACAAATAAGGGCTGTCTATACTAACACTGACAATGCTCATCTATTCTCTTAATGATTCTCATGAGAAGCAGCTATCTGGAATAAACTACATCTTGCTTCCTGATTTCTGGAAAACAGATGTCTCCTAAATCTGATTTATTTCTTTTTTAAAATTAGGACTTGACATTGAAGTCTGGGAACTGGTGATCCTTTCTACACAGAAATGGATTTGACATGCAGAAGTCAAAGAACTTAAGCTTGTGTTTTTCAAAGTATGTCTTAGGGCAGTTATTTGCAAAATTCCTAGAATTCAGGGATCCATAAACATGTTTTCTATTCAAGAATGCCTTGGAATGATTTAATCCTCAAATACTAGAGCACAGTTTGTAGTTCCTAGATCAGTTAACACAACAATATGGTAGCCCCCATGAGAGATATGAAGAGGGAAAGCTACTCAGAACCCAGTTAGCATTCACATGAGTTTAGCTTAGAATTAAGTACTTCCAAAACTAAATTTCAGGTTTTCCACTTCTGTACTACATCTTTGTACATCTGTGCTACATGCTCTTAAATGAAACACTTTTTTTTTTTTTTTTTTTGCAAGTCCTCCCTTTACAAACATTCAGTGTGACTCGGGGCCTGACAGTGAAACTCACCTGTCTTTTTCCAAGATTTGTATCTCAGGGCCCAGACACAGGAACAAGTTCCTGCATGCCATCTGATCTGCACGAACTGTGTGCACATTCTTGGTCCACAGCAAATGGGAGGTAATTTGAGTTAGCTTAGCCTTTGATTAAACTATTAATATCTGTTCAGTACTCTGAAGAGATCAGGAGTCGTGCAAGTGCTTGTTAGCATTTAACTTTCTTCAGGAGTAATGTAGACCTTATCGTCATTACACCTGCAGCACCTGAAGGTCCAGCTGGGCCTGGCCCCACCTCATCCAGGAGGGCTCAGGAAACCTGCGTGAGCAGACTTGGAAGCTCTCAGTCCCAAGGAAATCCCCAGCAAGAGGGCAGCCCCTGCACCCAAGGCATCTCACAGGAATGCAGGGTGACATTTTTCTGTAAAGGGTGATCTGTGTCTTCCTGCTTCAGAGCGGACCTGAAGTTGCTGTGGGGACATGTGTGAGGGGACATCATGGATAAGCAGTGTCAGAAACCAGTCACAAAACACACAGATGCCTTTCTGAATTATGGCTAATGCATCCCACTGTTTGGAATTATTTATGCAAATAGTGCTCTGACACATTAAAACACAGAAAATGTGTTGAATGTATGGGGAGCTGATCTGCTCTGGCATTTCTTATGGCAGATCCAGAGGCACACCAGACTCCCTGTATCCTCTTGCTGCAGCCACAGCCTGTGACAATGCTTAAAAGTAAGAGGTGCAGTGAAGGTAAGATAATGATATATTTATGTGAAGTGGCTTGAAGTTGACTCAATTTAAATTTATTTTTGTTTAATAGCCAGTGTGCCTCATTTGGCTGTGAGGACTAGAGGTGTTTCAGGTATTTGTTAACTCTGTGACATGAGTGGGAAGCTTGGGGAAAGGGTTAACACTGAATGACCAGAGTTTTTGTAAGTCAGTTGTTATCAGTGGAAGAAGAGTCATTGCATTATCCCTGGAGCTGAATTCACATGTTTTTTCAGTCCTGATGCTCTAATGTGTTTTTGATTTTTTTGGATATGACATGTTTTCCCCTCTTGCAGTTTACTAAACTATTCCTGTCAGTGTAATGATCCCCAGCTGTTGCTTTAGCCCTAGCTATTTTCATGCTGGGAATGGGAAGAGGAGGAGGAGAGGGACAGAGGCTAACTTGTTTACCACACTGTGATCTACTTAATTTGTCAAAAATGGCTATTACAGTGCTTTCTGTAGTGCAAAGTAATACTAAAAGGAAAGAGTTGCAGACTTGGACCATCAAGAGTAAGGAGATGGAAGGATTCAACACATGCAGAAAACAAAAAAGAGTAGAAACTGGGTGTGGTGTGATGAGTACAGCTGTCAGTATCATTTATGCAGGCAATGCTTTGAACTGGTAATGATACCAAGTAAAATTTCCAGTAAGTACTTTCCTGCCCTGTCAACTGAATTTTCTTCACAGTGGAACTGAGCTTCACATTCAGTGGCAGTGGTGCTGAGGTACTGATAATCCCAGCAACTGGGACACATATTAATAAAGCTTGAAAACACTTGAGTGGCTTTCAGATTTTTGATTTGTTTTTCATAATTATCTGTTGTTTCTTTTTTCAAGAAAACATCTCTATTTGTACTTTTAAACAGCAAGTGACTGATGCTTAGACTTCCCAGGAGCTGTTGATAAGCAGCTACTTTTTTTGAAAATGGAACTATGATATTGAAATTCAAACTGCTTTCTTTGCATCCAGAAAAAACTTCGGAGTCCTTGCCCGAAGATGAGGGTCAGTGACAGGAGTGGTTTTCCTTCTGCTTTTGGATCCATCTCAGGCTGCCTGTGTAAATCTTATCTCAGTAGTTTTACCATCCACAAGATCTGTCAGTGGTTACCTCTGGTTTTTCATCATGCAGTCACACCTGCAAGTCATTGATCAACAACTTAGTGAACATCTACACCAAAAATAAGTGCCCGCTCAGATCTTTCATTCGTGCCCCAACTCCCATATCTCCTGTCTTTTCTGAGCATTGGATTACTGATTTTGTCACCTGCTGCATCAATAAATTTCAATCCAAAATGTAGAAGCAGCACATTTTTTGGCAAGAACCTCTGCAACCTATGTAGAAAATGGATATGACTTCTGATGTGGCTCAGGCTTATCCAATTAAAATGTGTAGTGAGCCTTTGGGGCAAATTGTGCTGCTTTTTCTTGCAGGAGGCTCCTTAGGATGCATCCCCTGCCCAAGGGCATTACATTAACATGGAGCAGAATTCATAATTTCTTTCTTTTACTTGGGCTAGTAAAGTAGTTACAATGTTTTTCCCTGGCACTATGTAATATTTACTAAGCCGGTATCTCTCCAAACTAAGAGCAGACCTGCAGTAGCTGAAATACGTTGCAATATGGGGGTTGCTAAGAAGAACTACAAAATTTTTTGCTCATCAGTGTATTCAGGAGAGATGGTTAGAAGAAATGTGCGGGTGATCTTCTGTCAGAGTTTACTGTGCAAATAATATAATCAACATTCTTTCAAGTGAACAAAGGTTTGAACTTTCCAGCCTGCAGTTTTGCCATCTAAAGTTATATTGGCCTGATGCAGCTAACAAGAAATGTGAAAGAAGTTGGTGATAAGGAAGAGGATATATTGCTCTGGGACATAAATTCTTTGCAGAATTGACTGTGAAAATTGGTGCTTTCTTGACAATCTTATTTTAAAAACTGGTTTTCAAAATAAACAGCTGTAGAGAAAACCTTTTCTAAAGATACATCTTTTTGAGAATTTTCAGTGGAAGTGCCTATGATGGACTTTTCTCCATCACAGGGACAGGAATCATCTGTTGCAATCATGCTTTTAAAGACCTTGTTCTGTGGTCTCTGTCCCCAAAGGCAGCTCAAAGGCCTGTCGCCATTCTGAGGGTATTTCCCAGAACAACTGCTGTACCAGCTGACACATTTAGCATCTTTTTGGTAACCTTCCTCACTGAAACACTTGTCAGGCACAAACATTGTGCTGCCCAGCTGGCTTGCTGGGGGCAGAGCTGAGTGATGCTCTCTGGCTGATGGAGGGAAGAGACCCTTCCATGACCCAGAGAAAAGTTTTGACTTTCTCTGTGTGGAGTTTCTGTGGCTGCCTGCTGCTCCATGTCTCTCCAGCAGTAAGGGCATGGAGACCACAGGTGTGTTTCTGTAGGAATGGAATGTGGCAGTAGGTATGATCTTTGGTTCCTCACCTCTGCCAATGCCACAGCACTGCTGGAAGCCGTTGCATAATTTGGTCAGCAACATGTAACCTGTCCCTGCAAATTGTTGTGTGTTCTGTTTCTTATTTTAGGGGATGTTCTTTTTAGTCACTTTCACCTTCCTAAGCCTTCATGCCCCTTTCTGTGTTACACTTAAGTGTGAAGGTCCTCCTAAGGCTGCTTGCAGCCCTTTTTCACACTCCGATGGGAAATTCTCCCTTTTCAGAAGAAGAAGACAACATTTTAGAAGCAGATGCTAAACTAACCATACCTTTGTGTCTCTCTGAGAGACTCTTTGACTGCTGCTAATAATATCTGTCACATTGGCTGCAGGCAATGCAGAGAATTGTATCTTCAGGACTGACATGTGACAGTGAATCTTAACTACAGCTGCAAACGCTGTGCACTGCAGCCTCCTCCCTGCCTCAGTGCTGGAGGGAGCCACAGCAGGGAAACGTGGCTGCCCTTCCCCTGCTTTTGTTCAGGAAATGAGTGAAAACCCACCTCCATTACCAGCTGGAGAGAATCTTGACATGTGTGATCTGCTGCTGCTGGCAGTCCCCTCTGTGCCCTTCAGCAGGGGACTGAGCCAGCAGTAACATTTTAAACATCTGCAGAATTTGTCCACCAGTCTGAAGTCAGTGGTCACGCAGGCCGTTCTGGACTGCTGGGTTTTTTTGGTTTGCTGATTGATCTGTTACACAGAATTGTATTATTTAAATATTTACAGCTATGATAGCACATTAAGCCTCATAGCTCAAATTGTTCAGTGCTATGGATCTTCCCTCATGACAAAACCCACAATTGTCAGTCCTGGAGATGTGTAGTCCAAAGTTTTTTTGAAAGAAAGTAAATATCCATTGAGAAAGGAGGTAAAAAACTGTAGATAGATGTATCATTAGTGAAAAGATTCTGAGGGACTTTGATGTGCTTTTTATGTGTAATGCAAATTCTGGGGATCAGCTTCCACACTGGGCTCCTGTGGAGGAACTGATTTCTAATGTAGAATGATATGATGGGCACAGCTGAATCTTGCAACTTTTTTTACAAGTAGCATCAGAATTCCAATAGAATTTGTACTTAAACAATAAAGAAGGTGTCAGACTGGTGGAGTGCAGAGGCCAAGGATCTTTATTTGAGTCTCAGATGCCCTGACTGTGGCTAGTGTTCTTCGCAGTCTTTGAGAAAACAGCAAAGATGTTTTTAACTACCATGAGTTAAAGAAATATGGTAATTCCTTGTAGTATCCACCTGAAATTCTTGCTAAGAGAGAATGCTGGGGCTTGGATAGAAGCTGGTGAAAGGAATGCTGACTAGATAGGGAATGCTCTGAATCTTGCCTTATGCATGTAATATGCACCTTGGACAAAACCACTTTTGTTTCATGTCCTCAAAGTAACTGTCAGCACAATGAACCAGCTGAAGCTGGGGGATGCTCAAGCCACCTGATTTAAAATTGTAAGGCCCAGCTTTCTGAGTTCCCTGTATAACTAGTTAATTATTACTTTTAAAGAATGCTGGTTTTGTATTTAAATTTGCAAACTTCTAAGTAATTTTTTCTACTACTTGTGGTAAAACATATTGGCTCTCATTTGCATTTGGTTTCAGTAAACCAAAGATATTTAGGTGGTTAAAAATCCAAAAAGGTCTTGGAAATACAGAATCATTCCACATTTTAGTGGAAAACCCCAAAACACAGCTCATATGTCGAGGCGTCCCAGCTGAAATTTTGCCACAGAAATTCTGTGGTGTCTTGACCATTAGATGATTCCTGTGAAGGGAACTTTCAGCCTCTATCTGTAGAGGGTGCCCTGTGGCAGGAGGAAGGCTGAATCACTGGGCCAAACCCAGTCTCAGAAATGTTTGAGGAAGTTTGTGACCTTGATCTGTGAGGCTGTTTGTGCACTGGAGCACTCTGCTATAGCAGAAATTGAAGTTCAGGGGGAAATTGCGAAGGAAAAGTATTTAACCATATCTCCTTTGTTGCAAGGGTCATGGAAAGATTTGCTCATCAATTTTAGTGTTATAAACATATCTAATCAATCATGTGTTTTGTGGATGTGTCAGGGCACTGTCTCAGTGCTTGATTTTCTTTCTGCTTGCAAGAAACCCACAAAAACACATCCCTTGAACTCAGAGTTGTAAATACAATGAAAAATTGTTCAGATTCTGACATGACTCAAAACATTTGATTTTTAAATTCTGTGTAGTTTTTGGAAAAAAAAAGTAAACAACTCCTGTGTTATCATCTTTATGGAAAATGAAATGGTTGGAGCTCTTTCTTCTTTTAGGCAGAGATACTCCTGTCTTTCCAAGAAAAAAATTAAAGGGTTTGAACTTGTGTTTCCCTTGTGTAGCTTGCCCTTTGTACTGTCACCTTAGTAGTCAGCTGTAGATCTAATTGTCAGGATATATCTACCCATTCCTTCTTTTTTCTTCATTTGTCCCCATCTGCCATGTCATATTAAATTATCTGGGAGAATTTCTTTCTAGAGTCTTCTTTGCAAGCTGGTTAAGGGCAATGTTAGTTCCTCCTTGTTCATTGTTTCATGGAAAAATACAAATCACTATAGACTGTGACTCAAATTTACACAGGGAAGTGGGAAATTCTCTGTGTTTTTCCCTCCTCAAGAATTCTCTTCCATCTCTAAATAGTAACAATGGATATATAGATGGCATCAACAAGTACTGATTACAGTTAATATTTACTGTATTATGATACCAGGGTCAATTTTAGGTAGACCTTTCCACGTAGGTATTTTGTTACAGGTCATCTTGTTGGATCATGCATGGTAGCCAGATTCCATGGATATGGATATGTGCCTAGTTACTCACATGCTTAGTTTTCACCTAGCCAGTACTACTGAGACAAAATGATTTTATAAGAATCAGTACCTGCACAGAAAGCAAACCAACTTTTCCTGTTGACAGGCTTGTTGTGCATTATTACATATTGCATATTTTCTAAATATACCATGTTACATGTATTTCAGGTGAATTTCCTAAAGTTGTATTTTAACAGTTTCAGCAAGTGCTGAGATGGATTAAAGGTGTACCAAGATTTTATGGTTAAGAGTGGGCTTCTATGTGTTCCATAGAAACACTTCAATACTAATAGTAACAAATGTGTCTGGTTTTAAAATATTACTATTAAAGAAGACAAAACTGGCATTGTATTAAAAGTAGCAGTGAATAAAATGGCATTAACTTTCCCTAAATCTTAAATGTTTAATGGAAGTGGCAGGAGTTAAGTCATGAAGGAAGAAGGTAAAGGTAAATACTGTAAAATGCACAGCAACTGCTAGTCTTAATTCTAAATAAACGTGGAAATAATCCTGCAAAATTCAGCATAACTTTCATGGCAATAATCAACTTTGCATTTATTTGGTGGCATATACATGAGTAGCTCCTGTGAAATAATAAGCATGTTCAATTGTGTGCAATATTGAGACCAGATCTCAGAAGTAACCAAGTAAACTTCTCAGGCTATGAACTGGTTCTTCCTCTAGGTTCTCCACAAAGCCAATGCTGACTTGAGCCTTGGAGTAACTGTTCTGTCCTGTCTGGATCTTAGATCATGTTATGTCTTGGTAGCTGGATGGTGCTACTGATTTTGTTTGTTTTATAATGCTGTGTCCTAACAAAACTAAAATTGCTGTAAATGCTGGTTTTATCTTCTAAGTATAGTTTTTAATTAACATTAATGTGATGTCTGCATTTATCAAATTTGATACTAAGCCTCAAAAATGGCCTGCTGAAGTAGCTTTTTATTCTGTGCTCTGAGTGAGCCAGCTACCTTGTGGTAATATGAGAATGGAAATAGATCCTTTTACTTTTGACTGTCTGCTTCTGATTTCATAATTCTTTAGGGACCACTAGGTTGGGATTTTTGATTCTGCTAAATTAGCTGTATCAAAGAATCTGTATTTGTCTCCACTAAGAGAACTACTTAATGCCTCATAACATTGACTCATTAAAAGGTAATACAGTATTCCATCATCCTTTGAAAACATCTTTTCACATTTTCACTATTTCATATTTCTCTTCCAGTGGCGTCCTCCCAACAATAAAGAAATATTGCCCTGAATCTGGTTTTTTTTTCTGCATGCCATGTCAATGATTTTATATGACCCAAGATTATCTTGACCTGTAGAAGCTTTGGAGAGTGTGATTTTATCAAGAAACAAGTCCTTCTTGTTCTGAGAGTGACAGTCAGTTCATTTTCTCTTTTCCTTGTCTTTTTGTGTTCTTAATTGACCAGTCACTCTTTTTTTTTTTTTGTACTTTTCAGCTGCTTTTTAAAGCTGCTGGGCATTTGAGAGCCTGAAGGCTTTTAGAAGTGCTGGATAGTAAAAACCAACTCTGGTGTGATATGCCCTCCATTGCATCCTTGGATTAATGAACTTCACATCCACTGTGAAGTACTTTGGAAGTTGTTGCTTTGGAGGTGAAGAAATTCTTCTGGTTTTTAAGAATCACTTGATAAAGGGTTTAGGTCTACCTCAGGCAGAATCATACTCCTGTTCTCATCTGTACAAATGTTTAATGCTTCCTAAGAGGATAAGAAATAAGAGGTAGTCATGAAAAAAGGTTCAGGTCCTCTATAGAAAACTGCCTGTGATGCAGTGTTCCCCAAACTGGTCCAAGACACCTTTCCATCTCAGCATGCTGCAGCAGGATGTGCTGATTTCTGCATTTCTGTGAAAAAATGCCCTTTCATCACTCTCGGAACCTGCAGTATGGAACTGCTCCTGATCCCAGTTTTGCTTCCTGTTCAGGATCTGCTGCACAGACCTCCTCTGTGGGTGCAGGGAGAGTGGTCCCAGTCCTGCTTCTCACAGAGGGAAGACCACAGCATGAATATAAATAAGTGGCTTTTGCCTCTAGTGTGAAAGGTTGTTGTAACAGTTGAAGAGACCAAACCAAATTTTCTCTCTATTCTTTACCCTTCCAAACTCCATCTTATCCCTAGCATGGTTGCTAAGGAAGAGCAGAGGAAGCTGCCTGCATTTTAATAGCAGCCCTTGCTGCTTCAGTAGAGAAAAGACGTAGTGGAATGTGAGATAGTCTCAAACAGTAAAGAAATAAACTTCTGCTTAACTCTCCCTTTGTGCAGACTCGCTTCAAGCTATTCTTTAAAATGCATTGAGATGAACAGAACCTTATGGCTGCTGCTCCCAACAACAGTGGATGCTTGCAAATTGTGAGGATCAACAGTGTGCCTGCTGCTTCTCCTTCACCCCGCAGAGGGACATGAATTTTTGGCATCCCCTTCCCAGGGTAGCAAACTGTCATATAATCCCTGCAGTTTGGGTGTCATTTACAGTCTGCTTCACTTAAATGCTTCTCTGTTAACTGCACAGTCTGCTTAAATGCAAAGCCCGCATGTATTCCTCATCAGCAGTGGGGAATAAAATGGATTTAGTGGATTAAAATGCTGTTAGGCTCAGAAAATTGCCTGTAAAAAAGGCCCAAAACGTTTGCTTTTCTTTGTTGGTAACCCCCATTCTAGCACGCTCTGTGTGGTGCGGGGTATGTTGGCAACAGCACCAGAAAAATGCAGCTCTAAAACATAAAAAGTATCCACCTCAGCAATTTAAGACTGAAAATTAATTTTGACCATTGTATTTTCACTCACTGATCACAAACTATCACAGCTGTTTTTTTCTTACACCTTCTTGTGGACCCACATGTAATTTGGTACACAAACAGCCCTTGGCTGCTTCTGCACAGAAAGGTGTTGCAACTGGAGTTTTACAGATGCTGTCCTTGCTGGTGAATCTAATCTGGCTTCCTGTTGAAGCATGAAAAAATCTAATGCAAGTCAACATTTGTTTTTTGTAAGCTGCACAGCTGAAAAATGCTCAGAGACCATTTTTTGGTGTGAGGGAAAGGTTCTCTTACCACATCTCCAAGGGGCTGAATTCAGTAGGATATAGCTTCCACAGAAAACAACAGCTGGTGTGCTGCATATTCAAAAGCTGAATTTGGTATTTGCTTCTGGTCAAATGTGACTATTTAATCAGAAAGTAGGAAAAAAAATTCTCTTCTTAGTATAATTGGAAGGGCTGCTGGCTCAGTGGTAAGTGGAAAGGTGGCTTCATCCTGCAGAGTGGTTACATGGCACCGTGATATTTGAGGTAGAGGCCCCAGTTCTGCACAAACAGCTGTGCCAATTTCTTTTAGCAAATACTCTGTGTCATCAGAGTTGTCTTTTATTGTTGCATATTATAATTAAGTGGCTTGCATATGGTGTTATACAAATTGGACTGAAAATTTGGAAAGTCCATGTGGGCTGCAAATGGTGGCCTAGAGCCACATCTCCTTAGTCCATAAGTCTCTGACCCTCACAAAGTAAACCTGGTCAGACCTGCTCAGTGCTAGGCCTGTGAAAATTCTCCTGGAATTCCTTTGACACTACAGAAAGGTAGAGGTGTTGAACTAAGTGGCAAGTTCCTATTGCAGCTCATGCTGTATTAGTGCTTCCTTGTTAGTTAAGAGGATGCTGTAGCCACTCAGTGCTTTCAGAATGGGCTCTCCAGAGGTGCTGAACAATGTACAAATAAATGAGCATTAAATTGCTTTTTACTGTCTTTACTTACCCTTGCACTTTCCTTGACTTAGATAATGAAGTTGGGCTAATTTTGCTTGTTCTTCTGTAGTTTTGCTACCTAATTATATGGTTTATTTATTAGGTTGCAAGGATGAATTCTTCTATCAGGCAGACTGCTTTCATTGAATTTACAAAATTGATAAATCATGTCTGTGAGCATACAGCCTTTCTTGTTAATACACAGTTTGTGTCTTGCACTTCCCATCTGAGTATCCCAGCCCGAATTCCAGGGAGTTCTGCCTCCTTCAGTCCCTCTGAAGGGTTTCTTTTGGCTCTAGCAGCCTTCCTTCCTTCCTGATCTGCACTGCTGCTCATGCTGTCCCAGTTGTAATCCACCATATGGCTGTGCTTAATCATTACCTTGGTTGGGTGACCTTAAGTATCGCTTGGGATTCCTGGCAGGAAGGGTTTTGCAGAAATGTGAGCACAGAGTCCCTTTGGTAGTAAGTCTGTATTCAATATAACCTGCACAAGGTCTCACCACAAGCTGCAGTTCACAGCCGTGCTCTTCTTCTTGCCACTTTTTAAAAAACGGGAAATACAGGGTATTTTATTAATTTCTTGTCACAAACCTGTCCTGGTATGTGAGACAGTCTTTGAAAAGAGGTTTTAAATTTTACTTTTCTGTGTTGAAATGCTGAGATGCAGAATCTGCAGTCTAGTTTCTGCAGTAGTTCTAGTCACACTACTAAATGCAATGTGGTTTAGAAATAGAAGGGCAGGCACGCTGCTGCAGATTTAGGTAATGAGCTGCAAAAAACAACTTAGCTCATCATAGATATTTGTTCTTGCTTCTCCTTACTACTAATGCACCCCTGAACTAGCCCCAGAGCTGGAGCTATCCTGAAAAGGGTGCAAGCTCTTTGTATTAATTATATACTGTTAAATCTGAGCTGCCACCAGCTGTGAGTAGCTGGTCCTGGAATATGCCTGGGGGTTCCTTTTTGAGAAAGTTTTGTGCTAAGACAAACACAAAATAATCATGACATGCTGTATTTACTAACAGGGTGATTCTCTTGGTAGTAGCTGTATCACAATATTATTTGTCATTTAATACATCTTCCACCAGTGCAGTTCTCCTCTACCCTTCTTAAACTGCTGGCAGTGGTCCTCCATCCTAGCTCCCAGATTTCTCTGGAATGTTTTACTAATTCTTGGAATGGTCCATTAGTGATATGAAAACATTGTTCAAAATTTAATTTGGAACATTCCAAACTTGTGAAATAAGTTATGCCCACCTTTGAGTGGGAAAATCTGACAAGGATACAAATCCCACAGCATATTGCATATAGTAGAAGGGCACCAGTTTGGAACTTATTTTCTAGCCAGCAGTTATACACTGCTCTTTGTATGACCTGATTTATTCTTAATTTGAAAATTAATTTACAGGTTAAGTACAGGGATAAAGGAAACAGAACATTGTCCATTAGTGACTGAAAGACTTACTTTCATTCTGTCCTAGAGTAGCTTTGAATTTCTCTGGTCATTCTACACCTTTGGCTGAGCTCCATGTACAACAGCCTTGGACTGGTGCTTGGGACATCTGTTAAACTATATATAGGATTCACACACTTGAACATGTAAACAGGTGATCTCCTAAATATATGAAATGGCATTGGGAACTCCAAGTACTTAGTTAAGCCAAAATGTATTTAGGAGTGAACTGAAATAATCCTTTTTGCCCTCCTCCCTGCCAAAAAAATAAAGCTGTATTGGGAAAAAAAGTACTTTATGGCTGATTGTAACTTGTGCATTATACATATGTATATACATTCATAAATCCCAGGAATTACTTAGTGCTTATAAAAAGGGTCCTGAAAATTACTTTTTTCCCCTTGTTCTTCAGTTTAGTTCTCTTGACAGTTGCTAGTTTCTTGCTGTGAAGGGACATAGGGTTTAAAAATAAAAGGTGCATATAATGGGTAGAGAAAAATGGTAACTAATAAAGAAATTAGATATCTTTAGAAAATTTGCAAGGGAGGCTGTAGTTATGAGGGGGAATTTCAGTCATTTGATGAGGTCTGTAGCAGTCTGACTGAGAGTCATTTTAAATAAATCTGGGAACAGCAGGGAGACTTCAGAAGAGCGAAAGACGGATAGCGTTTTGCATCACTGCTGACAAAGGGTGAGTGAGTAAAGAGTGGCTCATCTGCTGTCTGTTCCAGGAAAAAAAAATGGAAAATTTTATCAAGAATGCAGGTGGTATAAGAATAGCAGTATAATCACACTGATCAGCTTTTCAGTTTGTGAAAACAGGTCTGCTCAAATGTGATTCTGTCATTTGGATAAGTGAAATGTGGTTGCTAGGGGTTTTGTCTAGGTGCAACAGACTTTTATAACATATTTAACTTAGTAGCATGGTGTGTTTTGGTTTTAAGAAATATATTTGAATTTAATGAAGTACTGCTTAATTGGATTAAGAACTGGTTGTAATCATAGAAAGTAGAAAAGTATTTCTGGTGGAGCTCAACCCGGTGCAGTCTGGAAACAGATGCAAGAGGCTGTAACAGTATGGACAGAACAAATACTAGTGGAGGGATAAATTGTAACATTAAAAAAATAGTTTAGATCATTTAGGCAAACTGCACATTGAGCAAAATGCACATTAATATGGGTGACAATACAGATGTGTATCCAGGAGCAAGCAATGCCAGCCGCACCTGTGTGGGGAGTTTTTAGCTGAAAATCCCTGGCTGGGAGGTGAAAGGGAAAGAGTAGGTGTGGTTAGAAATGTGAGGAAGGTCGATGGTTGTAGCAAGTGAGTGGCAGAAGGAGCTAACATACCTTACTAGGTGTGTAAACAGAAGGCATGAGTAATAATGAGATTATCTGCTGGGGAGATGAACCTGCTGCTCTAAGTTTGTGCCTTGCCTGTATACATTAAGTAAGATGTGCTAATTTAGGGGGTGGATATATGGGCTCAGTAGGGGAAGTAATGCCCTGCAGTGAGAGATTCAATGGGCTGCTCCTAATGGGGCAGAAATCACAGTGGCAATGTGCTGTTGGAAGGGTGAAGTCCAACTCCCACCTTCAGTGCTGCTGGAAAATACCAGGGCTCCTGGTTGTTCCACTACAGCTCCTGGTTGTGTGGTCATCCTCTTCAACTCACTAATGCAAAAACTGGTGCCTGTTTTGGCTGGGCTGTGGTCTCTGTCCGTGAGTCCAGTCACCAGTCAGGGGGAGCATGAGGGGTGATGGGGAGAATGAGAGGTTTGACACTGTCTCTCAGCAAGGTGTTAGATCAAGTGCCAGGTGTTAGATCAAGATTTGGGTTTTGATAACCTCAAAAGGAGCCCAGCAAATGAGAAGCTCTGTGAGCAGGCTGCCTGTGAGCTGTGCTAGCCCTCACACTAGCACAGAAGTTGAAGTGCGATCTCATGCTGGGTGGGAGGAAGAGTCTGGAACTACCACTTCTGTTTGCAGTTTCACAGCCAAATGAAGGGCCTGTTCCTTCCCCTCTCTGTTCCCTCCTCCTCCTTCTGGCTCTTGGCTGATCCCACACAGAATTACCATGGTGCTCTGTACATCCTCCTCCCCTCTCTCACTTCCATGTACTAAAAGAAAGTAGTTTCCTGCCCAGGATGCATATATTAAGAAATCAGAGTTTGTCTTGAGAAACAGAAGAGAGGTAACTTGTTTGCACTCTGTGTGCACAGAGGTATTTCCACTGGTAGGAGGTATTCCTCTCACTGTCATAAACAGTTTCAGAGAAAGGTACATCAAGAGTCAATGGATGTGGAAGCCAGAAAAATCCAAGAAGAAAATTAAATGTGATTTAAGTGAGGGTGATTAGGTGCTATGGAAACAACCATAGAAAGGAAGAGATGGATCTATTTTTTTATATATGTGAAGACCAGAACCCATACTGGAAGATGTATCTTAGTGAAATGCAAACTGCAGATAGGCGGTTGAAAGAAACAGGTAAAATGTGGTGATGTCTGTAAGTAGACAAAGTGGCATCTTCTTAAATTTTTTGATCTCTACTTTAGGGAGTGTACAATACAAATTTGGATATAATGTATGAAATTAATGTACTGGACAAACAAAGTAGTTAAGAAAGGAGACATAAGGGTTATAATGAGATTGCTGTAGAGCAGTTTTGCTCTGTAGTGGTTCCACAACATTCGTGCAGACTTTCATTATGTGGACTATAAAAAAGGCATAAGAGAAATTCAAATTAGAACAGGGAAGATGAGATGCATTGCCATTCATTTTATAATATTTTACGTTGAGCATGCTTAGGAGTTTGGGCTTGATTGTAAATCGGATTCAGTGATACTCAGGTTGTCCTATTTTGAGACGTGTGTCACATTCATGTGAATTTTTTCTTCAGTTTTGAAAGGCTGCTTTCATATGGAAGGTATCTTTTGACTGTAAGAACAATCTAGAATTTTGCTTTGATTGTATAGTTTAAAGGAAATCTGCTGTTGTAATCTAAATGTTGAAATTATTACTATTCCAGGGATTTGCACTAAAAAAAACCCCCAGCTAATAGCATTTCACACAGGTCATGAATATGTTCTGTTAGGCTAAAATAAATAAGAAAAATTCTAGTGATAAGGGGATTCCTTTTGTAGTGGAAGGACACTTCTAAATGTATTCATGGCATTTCACTTTCACAAGACATTTCTGAAGGTGAATTTCTGAGCTGAGGAAGGAAATCAGCCTTGTAATTTAGAGTAACGACCAACAATTTTGACATATCATTTAATCTGCACATAGTAATTAGAGTTTTCAGGAGTCATTAGCAGCTGGGGTGTCACTCTGTGTTTATTGGAGGACTGTCAGCTGGTGTTTCTCTTTGTTTGTTTTTTAATATTAATGGTTTGGAAAGCAGTTGGTGCTCTAGAAAGAACTGAGAAACAGGCCTGGCTTTGTGGATTTTTATCACCCTGCCAAGACCCTGCGCAACTTCCTCTGCCCCTGGCTGCAGCAGCCTACGGAAACCTGACTGCTGGGGGCCACTTCTGCAATTGCAGCAGGGCAGGGCAGCAGGGTGGGACGGGGGTCTTTTCCTTCTGCTGCTCACCAGTGCCTTGGCATCCAAAGAAGAAAACAAGATGCATTTGAAAATGTCTCCTCAGTTGTTTCTTGCACTGATGGGTTTCCTTCTCTCCCCTCTCTCTGCTGTGCAGTGCTGCAGTTGAAGCTCCAGCAGCGACGCACGCGGGAGGAGTTGGTGAGCCAAGGGATCATGCCGCGTAAGTACCACTTCAGTTCTTTGCCCTGCGGGTTTTGTGCATGTTTTTTGGTGGGGAATGGTTCCCATCTGATTCAAAAGGTCAGGTTCTCTGCTTCTGCATGGAAAACATCATCTGTAGGAGCCCCACCCTGTCCCACCCAGCCTGGTCCTTCTGAAGTGTTGGTGCCACCTCCGATTTTGAGGAAGAGAGCAATGGCTGCAAGTGTAACTGTACTGCAAAACGAGGCTTGTGTTTCATCTCAGTGTACAGTCTTCTGGAGAACGTACTATGTTAGAAGTGCCTTAGACACTTGACACATGCTGGTAATCACTCTTTTAACAGGCTTCCTGCCGCTGCAGTTTCTGTTTTTACAGTGTGGCAGCTCCCCAGATCTCTGAGGCACTTGTAACTTTGTGTGTACATATTCCATAAACTGACCAAAACCAGGCATGGTGTACAAGATATTAACCAACAAGGGACCCTCTTTTATGTTTGTAGCTAAAAAACAGCTAGAATGAGCCATTTGGGCATCAGTCATTGCCCTTCTTACAGGGAAAGGCAAAATCTGTGCAGGCAGCGAACGTGTACTTTTCTGGGTAAACAGGATCTACCCTAAAGCCAAGCTTTCAGTGTCAGATTAGTGTTGGAGAAGGTATTTTTCTGTTTTGGTCCCCTCCTTCCCACAGAAATGCAAAAAAGGTGACAAATAAGTTTTGTCATGCTTTGGTACCTCTGAACTGGATAACTTGGAGGTAACAAATTAAAGCAGGACCACACAGCAAATGTATTATTTTTGATGTCCTCTCAGTTTCATGCTGTAGTAAAATGCAGTAGATCAGATATGTATTTTCTTCTTTCAAAAGCTTTCCTGCTGCCCTCTCTCAGAAACTTTACTTGAAGATGGTGTAGTAATGAGGATTTTCTCATTCCTTCCGTTTCTGGGGTGCAGACTGTAATATGACACAGTGCTGTGACTTAGACTTTGCTGAGGGCTGAAGGTTAGACTGTCAGCTCTCTGTCTGAATGAACCTGTCAGCAGCACTCTGTCAGCTGGAGTGGCTTACAGGATGGCAGTAATGTTCTTTAAGAGGATTTTGGGACCCCTGCTTAAAATTGTGTTACCGAAGCAAAAAGAAAAGATAGTGCTGTCTGGATATATCATACCTGTGGTCTATTTTTTAATCTGAGAAGCTTGTACTCGAGCTTCTAGAGAATACACTTACTTGTTTTTGGATGAAAGACTAGTGTGCCAGTGACTGCCTTTCTACTAATGCTTCTCAGAAGAAAGTGTTCCTGACTTCTTTGTGGTGTCCTGCTTTAGGTGGATATGTATGCAAATACTTTATTAACTTATGTTCAGTACTGGCTTTCTTCAAAGTGTGCCTGGCCAAACTTGTGATTCCTGAGAGGGATCTGTTTTCCAGGCCTTTTGAAAATGAGGCCCTTGCAAGTAGTTCAAGTAAGGCATCCAGATTAATTAGTGAGTCTTAAATTTATTTAAAACATGATGTAAATTACTAGTCTTTGCAGATTTGGGCCCTTCATTGCTTCATTTATATCTCTTACATGTGAATTTTGTGATGGACCAAAGAAAAACACTTTGTGAAAATACTGGCAACACATTAAAAGGTCCTTTCTGCAGTGGAGAAAACCTACTTTAACACATCTGTTCTAAACATGATTTGAAATTAGTTCCTCCCAAGTAATGGTATCATTTACCCATACCTGCCAGCTGGAAATAACCACACATAGGGGAATGTTTAAAATATAATTTGCCCGGGCAGTTTTTGAAGGGAAGGTCAGATGTGAGATAAATTGTGATATGTAAAGCAAAAAATCCTGTTTTTAACGTGAAAAGTACAGAGGATGACCAGGGACCGTGTTCTTCCAGAAGGCATCTCAGCACCATGACAGCTCTACATCTACTTTCAGGAGCTCCAGAATAGACTTTTTTTTACAGCTGGCAATATGCAATTATCCTGTATTCTTTATTCCTTTCTTCTGTCTGGCCTGTACCTCTTGTCTGTGAAATACTGAGGTACTTAATCTTGTCCTGCTGTCATCTGCTACTGGACATGGCTGTGCTGGACTTGTGTGTCCCTCTTGAGTGTGTTAGCCAGGAACCAAGGCCCACACGGTCCTTCACAATGATTCAACAAAAGTATAAAAGTTGGAATCCAGAGGATGCTTTGGTGCTGAACTAAAAGAGCTGGAGTGCTGTTTCCATGTCAGATGCTGGTTGGCTTCTTTTCTTTCCTTTATTTTCCATCTGGAGATTCTTAACACTCTTGTGAGAACTGTGATGGTTGCAGTTCTCTCTGCATTACAGCTTGCATCAGGAATGTGTTTTTGAAGTGAAGCCCCTGATTGCACCTGCCTGCTGTGCCTTGCTTTGCACCATAAAATGAAGTTTGAGAGCTGGATTAAATTGGAATGAAAGTAAAATGGAAAATATTCTGCCTGGAGCTAATGCGCATTCAGCCCATGGGAGCAGACTACAGCTTGTCTGGCACCACACTTCCAATTCACCTTCACATCCAGAGTGGGGATGTCACTTCCTCAGCATCAACTTGGTTTCTGTTTTGGTCTTACTGTGCTTTCCTCTGGGTTCCTTTGGATTAGCCTGTGCCACAGATCAGTTCCTGTATATCTGCAGGCAAACAGCCATGGAAAAATCCCTGAGCCAAGTGTGGGAGAAGTGAAAGGTTTTGTTTTACATTACAAGCTATGGTACTGTGCAAACTCCCTTTGGTACCTTTCGATTCTCCTGAAATCTAAACCCCACATAAGATTTATTCTGCAAATTGGTGCCCTTAAAGAGAAATTTCATTGCAGGCTTCCATCAACACAAGGTTTTTGGACACTGTAAATATGAGGAGTGGGAGATGACACATTTGTGTCACCCTTAAGTGAGAGTCAGAGTCATGCTACTCCTGCTGTGCTTGTTCATAACAGAGCTGTGAATTGCTTACTTTGTCCCATGTGGAATTTTGTTTATATGGTAGAGTGGAAAGGCAAATGTTTCAACATTTTTTTACCAAGTACACTTAATCTCACTTAACCTTCCCAACCCACCAACCACCTACAGTGGGGCTTTGCTCCACTGAAAGATTAGTGTATTGTAGTAAGAAATAAAGCATTTACAGGCAGTGAAAGAGGATTCAAAATAATTGCATTTTGTGCTTCATTAATTCTTCTTGCTTTCTGTTACCACTTTGTGTAGCCTTTTACTAGTTGCAGGATTCATTAGTTAAAGATTAAAATTCTCAATTGCCCTTAGAAAAATGGTGGGAAGCAAGTCTTCACCTGCAGCTGACATATCTGTGATCAGAGTTAGAATGACAGTAACTTGAAAAAAAGGAGAGCTGGATTTTTATGTTTATTCAGGTTTTGGCCTATTTTCTAACAGTACAAATAGACAAGCCTTTTTGCCATTTGCATTTTTTTGTAGCTATGCAGAGATGATTTTCATCTTCTTGTCCTCACAAAATACAAGTTATACAAAATCTGCTGTCTGTGCTCAACTCTTTGAACTCTATTGTGCTGTAGAAGAACAGTCAGATACTGTCATTTTTTAGTATCAAATTTAAAGGTTATGGCTATTGGAAGGTTTTGGGGGGAATATCAAACACCCAATTTTTCACTCTTGAAGACAGTGTTTAAAACAGTAGCTAATGCACATCTGAGTAGAAAGTTGTGGAAAGTATCTTCAACTAAAATAGCAAAGATTTTAGGGAAAGACATTTGGCAAGTGTAGCAATACTCTGTAATGCAAAATATGTGGCTCTTTTTCTCTTTTCAAGATTTAAAGCTTCACATGCCGTTTGTTTTATCCATCAGGATTGTGGTCTTTGGCTTCTGGCTGGAAGCACTAAACACAGGCAAGAGTGCAAGGCTGTCATATGGCACAATCCTGCAGGAAAGCTGTTTTGACCATCACATCTATCTGAGCAGGCGAAGCAGAAGTAGATAATTTCTGGGAATGTGCTTGTGTTTCTCTGTAGTAGTGCTGTGTGAGTCTGAAAAATGACACAGGCATGCTTTGAAAAGGGCACTGCCTGCACTGTAAGCAGGAAGGAGGCTGCTGTACAGGCTGAGAATTTCCAGGAGCTTCTTTTTCATGTCAGTGTATCTGATGTTTGCCAGTTTTTGTGCCCACATCCAACTCCTCTGTATGTTTGTGTTCTGGGATGCAGAACACGTGGCTGTGTGTGGATCCAAAGAGATGGAATTTGTGCATGGAGGTTTTGATGGGAGGGCTTTAACAGGTGCTGAGGTGTTTCCATGCCCTAGGTCTGTGCTACAAATGCTCTGATGCACTTTCTGCTGGGATGCGCAGCCTGCTGGATGCTCGAGCTTATTTCAGAGTCCAAGAGTGTATTTTATCCTCAGATTCCATGAGGGGAGTTCAATTCCAACATGGCACATGATTAGAAATTACTGTAATACAGCAGGCAGTCTAATGATTATCATCTCGTTAGGCCTTTCATATCACTTGCTGCATTTTTATTAGCAATAGGGTTAGTGAACAAAATATAATGTTTGTTATAAAACTAAAATGCAGTATTTGCTTTTTTGGGAGTCTGTGAGACATTGCTTACAATGAATTTTGAAGGAATTGCTATTTACTGGAGGCTGGTGATTTAAGAGTACAGAACACAGGTTATGCTTTGGCATGTCAGTGTTGATCACCATCTAGACAAAGCTTGTAGCTGCTGCTCTTCTGCATCCAGCACAGCTGCCATTGCAAAAACCTAACGATCTTTGAGATACTGAATTTGGGAAGCAAACAGCTTGCTACATGTGACTTTCTAAGGTTAAATCATGTCTCTAGACTTCAACATCTCAACCCCAAGATTTGGCCGTACATCCACACTTGTGTTTGTGTAGGGTAGCTAAAATTGCTATTTCTGATTTAGCCTTTACCTGATAGTCTAACCCTAGTGGGGTTAGAAAAAAGGGTGTAGAAAAAAATAATTTTTAAATACTTGAAAATTATGCACTTCTAGCTTTATTGCTACATGGCTCTATAATTAATATTTATGTTCATATTTTCTTATTTATTCTTATTTCTAATTATGAATCTTGTTGATTTAGTGTGTGTGTGCTAATTGAAGGAGACTGTCAACCTTTGGTTCCTGTTACATACAATAGCTACAGTAGAACATACTATATGTCAGAAATAAAACAAAAGCAAAAAAAAGGTTTTATAAATTGTTTAACTGTTAATTGGGAAGTAGGGGCATCTTTCTGTGTTTGTCAGAGAAAGGAGAGGCAGCAAGCTGGTGGAACATGACAGTAACCTACAGGTGCAGTACAGCTGCCATTGTGCTGGTGACTTCAGGGGCAATTCTTCATGCCTCAGATATATTTTGTCTTCTACATGAAGGCCAGGATAGATGAACTGCTGTGCCTGGGTGGAGTTTTACTGACTTGAAGTTGTTGCAGTGTAGCTACAGAGCCGACATTTCAAGGTTGTGGAGTGTTCTATTAGAGCTGCAGCTAAACCCATTGCTTTAACACCCTGAAATATCTCTTCCTGCTACGTAATGTGTTCCCATCATTCTCTCACCACTTTACATACCAGATCTTTGTAGTGACATTCCTGCAGTTTCATGGAATCTATTTACAGTAATAAAGCAAAAATACAAATTTTCACTTCGCTGTCATTTTGTCTCTGCTGTTCTGCACATTGGCAGCTGCTTCTCTTTTATGCTTTCAAGCTGGAACTGTAATTTTGTTTAGGACAAGGAGTTAAAAACATGTATGTGGACTGTAAATAAAGCTGCAGCTAGACTTTTAATATACTCAGTGTCATACTCTGAGAATAAGACTGGAACACTAAGCAAGTATTGTAAAATAAATAAATAAAAAGTAGTGGACACTTGCAGCTGTCCTCTACATTTTTTTTCTATTTCTGGTGTGTTGCACAGAAATCTGTAACTGGTTTTATTTTAATTTGATTGTATACCTATAACTTGTCTCCAAGGAACTATTGGCTGGTTATTTGACTAAGATAATTTTTCTTAAAGCACAATTTCAAAGCCTTCAGGCTTTGTGTGTAGAAGGCTGTCTGTACATTTAAGCTGAGGACTGAGAGGACTAATAACTACATCTGCTTTGCTTGTATTTTTAGCTATCTGTCTGAGTGTGTTCTCCATGCATTTATATGATCTGTAATTAATAAGACACGATTGGAGTAATAAAGTTCATTGTGTTAGGATGGAAATGTGCTGTTTGCCCTTTCTGAAGCTGTAGAAGGAAGACCATGCTCAGGTGTTTGATAGGCTGCATTTGGTCCTTGATCCCTGGCATGATAGAAGATTTAACTCTGCCAGTTGCAAGAGAAATGTAATAGTTCAGGGGAGTAAAGTCTGATAGGCAAAACAGTTTTATCCCTTCGTGTTCCCACAGTTGTCTTAGCTTCATTCTTACTTGTTGTCTGGGAATGGTCTCTCCTTTTTGTGAACCCATGCCTTTCTCACTCTGGAAAGTTTTCAGAAGAGTTTGCAAGGGCAAATTATCCGTGCAAGACACAGGCATGAATGAAGTCTGGTCCACGAATGCATGGATCAGAGGGTTCCTGGTAGAAGTTCCTTGTGTCTCTTTCCCTTTTCAGTTTGGAGGTGGTATAATCCAGATTGTAATGAAGCTTTGCCTTTTTTTATTTCAGGATTTAGGTAATGTCTTTTGAATGCCAAGAGTTAATGGTGATGGATGGAGCAGATTATACATTTGTATTTGCTGTAAATGTTTTTTGACACAAAGCTGTAGCCATAGTCATCCACGGATCTGATAACTGTTACCATGGGTGACAATTTCCATTTTGCTTCTAAAGAGGATGAACTCTCTGAGAAATTGCACATATGTTAGATTTTAAATTAACTCAGTGTTGGGCCTTGGAAAAATCGTAGTCCTTTCTGCCAGTAATTTCATGCTTACTGTGACAAACCTTTAGGCTTTTCACGCAGTTAATGAAAACCTTAAACTTCAGCTGCATTGTCAGTGGATTATTGCTGTACTAAAGTTACTGACAGCCTTGCTGAAAGTGGTTTCTGCAGCAGGGCGTGGTGCAGGTGCTGGAAGCAGCTCAGCTGGGGGGTGTCTCCATGGTGAGAGAGCTGAGGCAGGTACCACAGTTCCCCCTGCCTGTGTGCTTCTGCAGCCAGGGCAAGCCCGGTGCAGGGAGCTGGATATGGCTCTTCTTAGGGAAAGCAGCTGCATGAGCTGTGCAGGTTCAGGATGTTGAGCCAGGAGAAGGGCTGGCTCTCTGAGGCAGGGTGTCAGGGAGCAGGACATCAGCTCTGGCTGCCACAGCAGCCTGGGCTCACCAAGCAATCTGCTAACAGGGACTTCATTTGGCTGCAGTTTTCTCTGTGTGTGTCTGTGGACTGGAATAACTGGGCAGTGCTGCTACAAGCTGCAGCTCTGTAGCTGTAATGCTGTGCTTTGGCAGTGCTGGCAACAGCAGCAACGTGGGAAGGAGCCTTTCTCCAGTCTTTCCTCTCCTTGGGACTAGGAACACTCATAATCC